>OY728143.1:262670284-264059034 GCA_963277665.1 Viscum album | reverse complement strand
AATAACAAACACTCTAATGATACTAACTCAGGGAGTATAGAAATTAATCCCATTGTTTTATGAATCCTTGAGTAAATTATTAAAATCGATGTTAAGACCAATTTATGGCATGTGAAAAAAAACACATAAAATCACAACCATTGAAGATTTTCATGACAATAAAGTTGTGATATGTATACATATCCTCTACTCTAGAAAAGAAATAATAGTTTATTTCATCAGTAACTAATATATTATGTATGATAAATCGTATATAGGTATGATAAAACCACCTTAGTGATTATATTATCAAAAAATATGAATACTTTTAATTGTTCGATGATCACATATCAACTCAATACAACCTCTTTAATTAATTTTTTATATTATAATGCATCTAAATATTTGAATTATTCATATAGTTGGTTTTTAAGTGATATTGAACATGAATTCACATTGTATATATTCATATATTAGGATATGTATATATCATATAATATCTACCTAGGAAGGGATGTCTTGTTTTATATTTTAATCAACTAGTGATAGACTGTTGGTTCATGGATGAACATGAAAATTTTATTGAAATTAAATCTATTATATGGATCTTAATATGTATTCATGTGGGGTAGGTATCTCGAATGGTTGGAAAGAAATATAAAATTGAATTAATTACTATTTTTTGGAATATATCAATGTATTAATTGATTATTTTCATATTATTTTCCCAAATTGAGTTTTTTTATTGTTCAATAGTACCCATTAATGGTTTAATACTAATTTCAAACAATAAATTTAAAAAATATCCATTTGAATATCTATAATTAGATAAGAAACTATAGGGTAATCTAGAAAATAAATTTATATGCCTGATATCATCACCATTTTTTACCCATTATCATAATTAAGAAGAATGGTTAATCATTGAGACTTTTAATTTATTATCAGTGACCTATGATGATCATTATCATGTGGATTTATCTTCTACCATGTATTATTGACATGTTTGATCAATTTTTTGGGGATCAATAAGTTCCAATGATCAAAATTCATTTTATATATAATCTAATGATGGTGAAGAAGGATCTTTTATCGATGATATACTTTTTTATTATGTATTATCTTTATAATTTTATAATAATTCCATTTTAGATTTTATAATTCCCTCCATATCATCATATATCAATTAATAAAATATTTATTGTACATTATGAATAGTTTTTTGTATTTTTTATAGAATATATTATTATTTATTAAAAGGGAATGGAAGAGTGGGGATATCATTGGTGGATTGTGTTGAAGATGATGATTGGGGGTATATTTATAAATATTTAGCATGTGTAAATTTTGATGACATAAAGTATCATTATTATGTCATGTGGTCACATGTGACCGAATATATATGTATCCCTAAAAAGAACATGTTACTGAAAAAAATTTCCCTAAAAGCCTTTGGGATTGTAAATAACATTACATCGGTTATCAAGATACTACTGATGGTTTATGTGAAATATCACATGTATATCAAATAAAATATGAAATAATATATGGAAGGGAAACATGTTCCACTATTAAGTGGAATGTGACAAAAATTCCATGTATATGAATAGAAAGGGTTTAAATGCACCTATTATTTATCTATACTATAGTGGATAACGGTGTGTGACAAATATTGATATGAGAAAAAATGAATTTGATTTATTTATAATTAGTAATGAAATGGTAAAAAATATTTTACAATAAAAACAATTTTTCATTTTAAAACATACTGGAATAATTGATTGAATATGGATGCTAAAATTTTTTCATTGAAAACATGTAGAAATTATGTATATTTGGAATGTTCTGACATATATTAAGATTATAAAATATTCTGGTATATATGCACATATAATGTGTTGAATTTATTCCATAAAATGGGGTTGTAGTTTATTTATTATCATCTTGTATTCTTACATTACATGTGAAGAAGGAGAAAAGTTTGGCTAATAGTCTATGTCAGAAAGACAATGATAGAGTTTACAAGATAAATATAAAAATTGACCTAATAATTGTGGATTTATTATATAAGTACATTGAAATAATATAAAATATACAAATATCATACCAATTATTGATGAATGATTGACCATACATTCATTTTAAGATTAATGTTCCACCAAATAATTATAAGGAAATGAAAAAAGTTATGAATTTCTAAAACATTAAACCATGATTATGGTGGAATGATTATATTTAGAAACCAACGTGGTGTCCAAGAAGCAATGGAATAAATTATTTGTTTTTGTAGGAATCACATAGATCAACCATGCATATTAAACATTGAATCATGATGATATATATAGATCTAATATTTTTTGGGGTGTCTAAAATGAAGAATGATATTAAAAAATGTTTATTGTGATGCCATGTATTAATTCATGTTGAGGGATAGTGATAGAAGACTATGGGAATGTTACAACCACTACTAATATCACAATGTAAATGGGGGACGTCTTGAGCTTGGTTCCTCTAAACAGTTCCTCGAGCCGGTAGGCTATATTCCCCCAAGTGCGCTTCCTAGTACACCATAGGGTGTTGGCTAGTAGTAAGGGTATGGTTTGTCTCTCTTGGGGATTCTATGTCCTCTTTTATCAGAATAAAATCCCAAAGGAAGAAAACAACGACAACCAAGTGTCGTAGAGTATAAATAACCAGAAAATAACATGTCATATGATATTGAAAACAATAAAATAAAATATTGAACTAAAATGTAAAATAATCTATGAAAATATGAATGTAAAGTGTCAAAAATGAAACAAAATGTAATGGAACATGACTCACAAGTGGGTCCCAATCCATGTCTGGTTCCCTCTCACATGCCCTAATCCGAAACAATAACCTATCTAAGGGCCTTGCCCGTATCATATCCTACTACAACAATGTCTATGTGGGTTCCGATGAGACCTCTCGAATTGGGTGTGTGTATAACTTAGTAGGCCATCGATAACTAAGTCTAAAACAAGTCCAATCCAAAGATAATGTATAAAATTTTATGAATTAATAAATAAAATGAATAATTAAATAGTTATCACATTGTCCTTTAATCATTAATCATCACATTAAGACCAATTTTAATTTAAGACTCTCATTTGAAACAAGAGTCATTATTTTCATGCATTTGGTGTTGAACTCCATGTAAAACACACCAAATATCATTAGTGTGGGTCTCCATTCCTATCACACTATATCTCATTTTGTGTAGGTTACCGTTCCAAGAACCCAAAAATATCATGCTTGGATAACTATTGGGGGGGAATTCCAGGACCATGTCCCAACTTCTAATTGGTCTCGAACGCCATTTATAGCACCACTAAAATCCCATCCATTTAATTATTCTAGAATTTACAGAAAATATCAAAATTATTACATTAAAAATCCATCTAGTGGTTAATCATTCCATAGTCCAATAGTCAACAAACAATTAACTAAACCTATAATTCATTAATTAATCCATAAGTTAATAAATCAATCAACACAATTCTCATTCCATAATAAATTCATAACAATTAATTATCAATATCATATATTGACATTTCATAATAAAATCTCATAATTAATTAACATTTATCCACATCATGTCACATAATTAATTCTCACAATTAATTATGTTTTATATCTAACATCATTTCATAATAAATTTATCGTAAATAATAATAATAACATAATGAATTCTGTATCACTATTACATTATCTCAGCCCATAAAAAATATCCAAAACAATATCTATTTGGGAAACCCACCTTATTGTGTTCCCTAATTCAATTATCAATTAATAACCGAGGAAAATCACAAGTCAATTCCACTTTCCTAATTACACCAATTTAGGAATTCAATTATCAATGAAAGCTAGAAAATCCATAAACTCACATTCACAGATGAAATTAATGACTGTGTGAGTATGATTAATACAACCTAACTTAGTTTATTTATGAGAGTTAACCCAATAGGTATCCCCAAAATCTGAGTGGCATGATGTCATTGATCAATCTCTAGATCTAAATCCCGAAATGAAAATAAAGATCTAATGAATCATGTTCTTGCAAATATATATCTAGATACACAATACTTGATGTAGATCCCAATATATATATTTATATCCAAAAAAATGGTGGATATTTTCCATTAAAATATCATGTAAATATAGAGTAATGAATGAGAGAAGCAATGGGATGAAATACACTTTTCTGGAATAGAGAAGATCTTTAATCCAGGCTTTTGATCTCAATGAACACGACTTCCTAGGAAGGGGCACAAAGTTAGGGAAACAGGTGCACCAACAGTGTAGACCTCTCATGTCTAGGTTTTCATGGCTGGCATGGTTCGATAGCTTGGTTTTTCAATCCATTCACAAAACTTGCACATGCCAATATCCATTAGTTTTTTTTAAAAATCCACAAAAATTCACCCCATGCCACTACTCCAAAACAATGGTACATAAAACATCAAACTGTACTAGAAAACATACCTGAGATGAATATAGAAAATTATAATATCTTACATTCTCACCACAGTATTCCAGCACGTCCTTTATCTTCACTCGCAAACATCATATAAGATTATGAGACCCAAATATTAGGCCATTGATACCTCATTTATGTTTCTCGTTTCAATGTTTCCACTTGAACACTTGAATGATTCCATAGCATAATTACTAACGGCACAGTCATTCCCTGTAACAATTTATCACTATGACCCATCACACGTATCATATTCTTCTCAAAGGATTCATCTATCTCGAGTATGGCCACCTCCACATAATTCACATTTGAAGGGTTGGGGTGATACCATTGTTGTTGTGATGAATGTAAAATATCATGCACTGAACTAAATTTTTTTTGATGTTCTAATCAGTATTCCACTTTCCTGATTCTTTCCAACTCGCCAAATGATCTCAAAAAATTAGTCGCAAACTTCCCCTATTTATGACTCATATAGTGACCCAATCTAGGAAACTCAAAAATTAATACAATATCACCCTCAGTAAACTGTAAGGATTGCCTCTATTGAGTGGAATACGACTTATGCCTTTTTAGGCCATATCCATACTTTTTTGAATCAACTACACCTGCTCTGATGTCTTCTATCCATGACTCGTTCCCATAAACTATGACTCAACCACCTCTATCAAACATATCGATGATCTAAAATGTATTCCAAAAAAGTTCCTAATATGTTGCCAGCTATATAGTTTTATGAAAATTGCTATTATAGGAGAACTCCACTAAATCTTTGTGATTCTCCTAAGAACCACCAAAGTAATGCACAGAGCTTGTATCATATCCTCTACCACATGTATTATATGCTCCAACATCCCATCTATATGTTGGTGGAAGGTCGTAATTAATTTAATCTTTTTACAAATTACCTTCTGTAATACCTTCCAGATGCGTGAATTAAAGTGTGAATTGAGATCTAAAACTACAGTATGTGGAACCCCATGAAACTGAACTATCTATCGAACATACTACTCTCCCAATTAATCTATTGTAAATGTCTACCTGATAGAAAATATGTGTGATACCATAGTTTTTTGATCCACAATGACCCAAATAGCACCATTAATCCCTAATGTCATTGGATTTCCTACCATAAAATCCATAGTCACCTCATCACACTTCCAATCTAGAATAGGTAATGCTGCAATAGTCATCCAGGTCATTCATTCATTGCCTTCACCTACTGACAGGTGAAACATCATGTTAAGAACCATGTTATATCATTTTTCATGGCTTTCCACCAAAATGGTCGTCGTAGGCCACGATTCAATTTTTCACCCTATGATGTACATCACACTTTAATGCATGAAATTATCACATGAGTTACCCTCACATACTCGTAGGAACAACAAATAGATTTTTACCATAAATGATCTCATCCTCATCTATTATCAACTCTAAAGGTGTCACCCCACCATTAATGATTTACATTAAGGATAAACACACCAGATCCAAAAACTATATGTCTCTATTCCGTCTCATGAGTGTTGAATCCACTGCTATAGAAACCAGCGTAAACCTTTTCATACTCCCTTGAACTAAATCTTGCATTTCCACTAGAAATTTCATAATCATCGACTCTACACTCAACTAATATACCAACTGATAATGAGTTATCATACTCTATCCATAAACCACTCGATTCAAATTTATATGTGTATATGCCAGTTAAAAATCAAAGCACTTCTTATTCTCTACCAATCATAATTGTTGAAGATTCAAGTCAGAATATAGAATGATATAATTTAAGATTTTATGATCCGCAATGACACTATACCTTTCACCCAAAATATAATGTCACCCAAACATAAGAGCATAAAACCACCTCTTTCAAATCGAATAATGATAATGGTAATTCCGTTCATGTGGCCTCAACTACCAATACTTGTATACAATGACTCGATCCCATTGCATCTGCACAACTCTGAGCCTAAACCAAGAAGCATCAAAATACACAATTTACTCCTCAGCTGACTAAATTATGATCAAATTTGGTGCAGATGTTAAACACTTATTCAGCTCCTAGATTAAATTATCACATGATTCTATCTAATTAATCATTATCCTTTTTTGGAACCCTAAATGTTGTACTTCCAATCATGAAATGTCCAGGATGAACCACCTCTAATAACTAGATAATCCCAAAAATCAATGGATATGAAAAACATTCTTAAAATTCTCCCAAGAAATCACTGCCTGCAAATTTTCTAGGTCCATTTACACAACTTCATAGGAGTTGATATTTCCCAAAAACGTTTACCTTGTAAGTCCAAAAATGACATTTAGATAGTGTGGATATAGCTAATTCTCTCTCATTGTACCTAGGATGATGTCAAGATGTTGGGAATTATTATCATGAGTCATAGAGTACACAAAGATTTAATCCACAAAAACCACCACAAAATAATATATTTCTGGGTGAAATATCATGTTCATCAATTCCATAAATACTATTGGATCATTTTTCACAAAATGGCATTATAATAAACTCATAAAATTCCATACCTACTTATGAATTTAGTTCTTCTTATATCAGTGGTTCGAAGAAGAACCTGATGATACCCTGATCTTAGATTGATCTTTTAGAACACGCTATCCCCCTTCATCTAGTCAAACAGTTCATTGATACCTGGAAGAGGATATATATTTTTCACAGTCATTTTATTAAACTTCTTTAAATCGACACACAAGTGTAAAATACCATCATTATTCATTGTAAACAAAACTGGTGATCACCACCAAGTCATACTAGGAGGGATAAACCATTTATCCTTCAACTAATCCATATTTTTTCGAGCTCTTGAAGCTCAGAAATTTATATTCGGTAAGGTGGAATAGATACTGTTGCATCTAATGACATGTGCTCGATAGTTCATTCCACATCTATCATAGATGAAAACCATGAAATGTCATTAGGAATGACATCCTGAAATTTTTCAACTGCTATTGGAAGGATGTATTTCCTACCACACCAATTATCCTACAAAAGACTAGCAAAATGGGTTGTGACCTCTTCCAATTGTTGAGTAATTGGCCTACCTCGACCTTCATGGATATTCTATTCTCCATGATCAATATACTGGCCCCCTTAGGAGATAAAAAGGTTAGTATACTATGGTAACAATCTATGTGGGCTCGGTATGAGACTATCCTGTCCATACCCACAATCATGTCGAACCCCGTTATATCATGTACATAGATATCCCAATGAAAATGATACTCTTGGATCTCTAGCGAACATCCTTTACACAAAAATATATCTACAGTCTGTGTTCCCAATGGTATATCGATATTCATCAACACTATTATAGAATCCACCACCAGGATCAATAAATTAACAATAGTTTTGGAATTAATGGATTGAGAGGCACCTTTATCAATCATGGAAGTAGCTAATGTTGAAGCAACTTGAATAGGACCTCTCACTATTGATGGACTTTCCACGCTCTCCAAATCTGTAGGATGTACTACATGTAAATGGATTTCTCCTACTCCCTATGGAATCATCTAACTCCCTTGAGTAGCACCACTATTATCATATATGCGATCATACCCGGAAAAAACACATCCACTACCTCTACTACCACTGCTTGTAAAATTCCAACCGCTAGACCTATATTGTGTAGAATAAACACATCACACACTCTAACTCCGAGAAGCTTCTCCCTAATCCCAAACATGCCACTGATTTCTGTAGAAATTATGTATGTTCAACATCTTGCCTCAAAACAGGCACTCCACGGGTGGCTGAGGAGAATGTGTATGACTGTTACCATACCTACTTCACTTGTGAAAAAACACATGAGTAAGATCCGGTGCAACTGTTCCTCCTGATTTTCCTCCTTTATTTCCACTATCACGACATTGGTTCTCGTGATGTCACTTCCAACTCTCATATATAACACTCTCTGATTATCCAATGACATCTACAAGTCTAGTACATGAAGCCTCCATCAAGTTCATCTCTAAAATGAGAGCCTGATTAATAACTTATGATAATTTTACCAGCCTAATGTTATTTACCAAGGACAAAATTTCACACCAAAGTATGTCGTAAATTTTTTTTTCCAAAAAGTATCATCTTCTACTATAGATGGAGTTAAACACCGTAAATCTGTGAAACGTTCAGTCTAATCCATTATGGACATGTTTTCTTTGGTTAGATACATAAATTCAGAAACCTTCTCCTGTCATAACATCTCTGGATAGAACTGCACCAAGAACATCTCCAGAATGCCATTCCAAAAGATATCATAAGTCTATCCAGATCAAAACTGAATTTCCCAACAGTGCTTCGCTTAACCCCGTAGCATATAAGCATCCAACATGACCCTCCTCCCACCTAGAGTCTCCAAATGGACATGTATCGTCTCTATGGATTCAATCCAAAATTCATCTCCCTCAGGTCAAACCTCTTTAGTAAAAGTAGGTGGGAGATGCAGTTGAACCTCCATTGTCATCTCTAACATTATATTCTAAACCAACCTTTGGCCGCTCTCCATGAATATCATGAAACAAGCAACGTTCTCTCGAAAAATATCTCATAGGCTTCATCTTGCACCAATGATGCCTCATGTTTCCTATCTGGAAGATTTGTCTGAATCATAACCCACAGTCTCTCTATCAAAAATCATTGTGGAGAAATTTTTCGACATATACAAACACACATCTTAGGTCTCATAATGCAACATTATAACATTTACATAAGAAGGAAAACTAACACAACATGTTTCAACATGTTCTTTTTTCCCTTTTTCTTACCACAAAGTCAACACAGATCCAATATCACTACCCTTAACCATCCTAATCCTAGATTTTGGTTAACATGGGTGCATCAATTCTCATTAATTAATTCAACCATTAATTAATCATAATATCTCAAATTAATTAATTCCACAATTAATTAATTAATCATACTCTTGTCATGTGTAAAGACTCGTAAATTTCAACGAAATTTTTTTCATAATATCTTTTGGATTTTACGCGTACGCAGTTTCTGACGGCACCTGATTCTGAGGCCCGGTGTGCCCGAAATCATTTTCCGATGTTTAGATCAGGTACGTTTAGTGATTGGACGAGCAGGTTTTTCTAACTTTTTAACTGGTGCTTGGAATCGAAATCCGAGCGCACTGATGAAACCGCATTGCCAGTAATATCTTAAGAAGACCTTTTTTGGAACTGTGTTTTCTCAGGGGGAGTTGTTTAAAAAAAATAAGGTTTAAGTGTTAAGTGAAATAAAGTTGTGTCACATCTTTATTTCTCTCATCTAAGTGGTTTAACTCCCATGTGTGGGAGTTAGGGTGGGACCCAAATAATCCTACATCCTGTTGTTAGGATATTAGTGATATGGGGGCCACACGAGCCCCCACCTTTTCAAATTCTCGAACTCCTCTAAACCCCTCTTAAATTATTTGACACACCCTCATATTAATGTTTCCAACTTAACTCCATTTAATTTTGGCAACTCAAGATTAATTAAATGATGTAAATTCTAATTTTTCAAATTTAAAAAATGTTGGCATGTGTAATAAAATAATGTGAATGCCTTATTTTATTTTTGTTGTTTCGTTGTGTGGAGATTTTGGAGAGAATACTCTATGTCTTCAAGAACATCATCTTCTACGTTGAAAAACGCTGAGACTTCGACGAAGAACATCGTCACATCCTTCCATCATCTCTCGTCTTCAAAGTAAGGGAGACACTGCTTCCTCCTCAGACGTTCTCCATCAATGTAAACGGAGCCTCACCCCGCGACATCATCTTCCGCGACACAAGCTTCAGAGATCTTATTTGAGGTAGGGGTTGAGTTCAAATTTAATCAATTAAATTTGTTCTTTGTCTATCGGTGAGAATGTCATGTTTTTGGCTTCTTGGTATCAATATAACAGAGGACGTCGGACCGCACAAACATGGCCTAACCTCCTCCTCTTTTTGTTGTTGATTTTCTTCGCGGCTTGAAATGGATGATGTGTCGTTGAACCGCGCTAAGTCGAGAGAACTGCGGACGGAGCGGGGTGCCGTCGTGCCGCTCTGGTGAGGTCGAAAGAGGTCGCGGCTGGTGTCGGGCTGCGGTAGAGGGACGTGGAGCCGTCGCGCCATGCTGGTCGGATAGGGGTCGCGGCCTTCGGCCATGGCAGTTCAGCAAGGGGGCGGCTAGAATTCTGGGTGCCGGTACTCTAGGAGGCGGGACCGGAGGGTCCTGTGGAAACCCTCTGGCCAGCCATTACGGTCGACCATTTTTCGGGAATTCTGGTGGTTGTAACCCCTAGCAGCTGGAAAGGGCGGGCCCCACCAAAAGGGAGTCGTTGTTCAAAACAAGCCCCCCCCCCATCCGCGTCTGTCGCATTGCGTCAGCCGCCCGCGCCGGGCCGGGCCGCGCCGGCTGGACTGGGCCACACTGGCAGGGCCGCGTCGCGACCATCCGGGCCGGACCCAGAGCCGAGTTGGGACGACCCGGTTCGGGCCGACCCAGGGGGTATTGGGCCGGGTCGGACCAAGCCCAAACCCCCTATTTTCAGACAGATCCGTTCAAATTCACATAACATGGGATACAGACCTCCGATCGACGCACCATCAGTTGTGATATGATTCTTGGATCATGACCGTCGTTTTGATATATTACACTCAAGTTTTCGGTGAACCTTGGGTACGACCGGGTTGGTTCGAACACGAAACCAACCGAGCCTTCAGAACAGAATCACTTATAACATGAGCTCTGGACATCCGATTGACATTTCGTCGACATTGTTGGATTCATCATTATGAGATGGTTCTTTTGGTATACTCTACTTGAGGTTTGGATACAGTTGGAGTAAGGCCGGATTGGATTGTATCTGAAATCCAACCGGGCCCCTGGAACGGAAAAGCCGATAACTTTCAGACCGAAAATTCATTTGAAAAACCGTCATCGGCGATGGAAAAAACGTTTTCAAATGGTCCCTATGAGTATACCACACGATTGTTCAGGGGTAATGTTGATATATGGTCGGGTTGGATCATGCATGAAACCAACAGGGCCCCCGGGACGAAAAGGCTAATAACACACAGGCCGGGAGTCCGATTGACGCGCCGTTTGTTGTGTTGAGTTTCCTATGATGTGGAAGACCTTTGGGGTGCTTCTTCGTGGAACCTTGTAATACATGGAGTATCGACCAGTAGCTCATGTAGCGGATGCTCCCGTTGACGAGCTAGAAGAGTGCAGAGACCTAGTATCTAGTTAGGACATGAAAACTGTTGATCAATCGACTCGGAGTGATTCAGATATCCCAGTGGGGTGCGCTTGGTTGTAGTGGCAGACCCATGGAGGAGGGGTGCTTGGTTGTAGCGGCAGACCCATGGTACTCGACAGATGGAGTACCTCTGTAGGCTATGAGGGGGTCCGCTTGGTTGTAGAAGTAGACCCATGGTGGGAAGCGCTTGGTTTATGTAGCAGGCCCACAGTACTCGAGAGGTGGAGTAATTCAACATTGTAAGGTTAGTGAGTAGTGCATCAGAGTTGTGATAGGATCAATGTACTCATCAGAGGATGAGGTTTTCAGCAGTTGTGGTATTGATACCATTAATGAAAATCCTATTTTGAGATGAGTCAATAACTTTTGTGTTTTCCTCATGATTGATATGGGTTACATGATAACTTAGGTATATGCATGGGAATATACCTAAGTAAAGTTTATCTGTTGAGATCTTTCATTGTGGTTTATCCATGTTAGATTTGGTGAGACCTTGATGGTCCCAGGGTCCCTACTAAGTATCGTTATACTCACCTCTGCACGGGCTATGCCCGCATCTCGTTGTGTTGGATGCAGACGACAAACAACGCTGACGGAGGCCGAGTGTACGAGGACTGGACGGCACCAAGAGGTGGACCTCCCGACAAGTCAGTACCCAGAGGAGGTAGACAGACGAGGGCATTGTGGAGGCTATCTAGACCTACCCTTCAAGTAGGATCTGTGGTGGACGATCTTGGAGTTTGGCTATCTGTACCTACCCTTCAGGTAGGATCCATAGTGGACGATCCAGGAGCTGCTTGTCACCTTCAATTTGTTTTGTATTTAACATGTACATTACAGTTGGGCTTGTATTTCTGGCCCCTTAATTTTAGCACTTTTGTAATACTACATACTTAGTGTTTTCTTCCACTTATAATCTGTTTGTGTGTGTTTACGTTTCATAAGGGCAATGCCTTCCCTTGTTATCGGGATTTACTCCTTTGGTGCTAGACGCCAAACCCTGTCCTATGGAAGGCGGGCATTCGGTAGTCACGGAACGGGCCCCGATGATGGGTCGTGACAAATTGGTATCAGAGGAGTCGGTTCGACCGCATAACTTAGGACTATGATCATTCCTTTTTGTGAAGAAATAATTTTAAGGGTACCGAGTGTGGTCATCAGTTCGGGGAGTCCGGTGTTGGTGCAGAGGCTGACGTATCCATACACCAGCACCCTGACTAATGATTTCCGACTTAGGGAATGAAAGCACTAATTGCATGTGTGTTTCCAAAAATTTTAACATCAGCTCAAACCAGGTCACCTCAACAGGTATAGTCTTTGACCGTATCACATCTGTTTCATTCAGGATGCCTCCAAGCGGGTGACCAGCTAGAGCCCTGAGAGTCATACATACTGAGATCCCACCGAGCGATGATGCCTCAGTATAGGGCCCTCTTCCTGTTGAGACACCAGTGGAGGCACCAGTGGTACTAGCAACCATTGGGCCACCGATTCCACTAGCCCTAGCAGCAGAGAGTGCAAGCCGCTTAAGCGCACTGCACGAGTTCCAGCGCCAGAGGCCACCCTGGTTTAGGGGAGAGACGAACCTGTAGGTGGATAAAGATTGGCTGGAGGTTGTGACGAGTCTTCAGGATAATTGGGATGTCAGCAGACTTCATGGTGGTCCTTGCTGCCAGCCTCTTTATGGAAGCCGCATGCAGATGGTGGAGCCTGATGCTCTAGATGCATGACAAGGCGACACTTTAGTGGGCATATTTCGAGAGCCTGTTCCGGGAAGAGTTTGTACTAACCACCCTTCGAGAAGTGCGTATTCAGGAGCTACTACAACTACTGCAGGGTAGCATGACAGTGGCATAGTACTCAGCGAGGTTCACAGACCTCTCAAGCTACTCCACAGACATGGTACGAGACCCTTTCTTCAGGGCCCGGACCTTCGAGCAGGGTCTCAGGCAAGAGATTAGAGCTTTAGTTGTCTCCCACAACATCCCGATGTAGACAGGGGTGTTGGAGAGAGCCCTCTTATTGGAGAGTTTCCTTGCTGAGCAGTCTCCAGTAGTAGGACCCACCACTAGCCGGCATGCGGCAGAGTCTTCTGAAGCGGGCAGTAGACAGATGATGTAGAGGTTCAAGAGGACCAGACCAACAGGTGGTCAACCGTATGACATAGGATCGTGTGTGCGAGGCACCCTGGATGTAGAATGACTTACCAAGAGTGGACAGTGTTACTCCTACTATGAGCTTGGTCACATGGCACGTGACTGTCCGACCCGCTATGCAGATGATCTGCAGATAGATGAAGGACCTCCCATGTAGAGGCAGAGGTTCGATCGAGGAAGACTACAAGGAGAAGGAAACAAAGGCGGAGGAGCTGTCCGTGTAGATGGAGGTGGACGACACTTTGAGGTGTTGCCCCACCACCACCAGGAGGTCCACCCCGACCAAAGGGAATAGGTGGAAATGGGAGAGCCCAGCTTCAGGCAGCTAAAGCATATGAGTATGGAGCTCTGAAAGCGGTAGGACAAGAGTGGGAGTAGTTTCAGGCATGGAGTCATTTGTTATTGGTGCTTCTAAATTCCTTTTTGTTGTTGTTCTGTATATATGTGTCTTTGTATTTTGAGATGCAATAATAAATGACACCTTTGTTTGTGGTGATTACTTTCATGTCCTCTCGTTATGGTTGTTACTAAGAGATTCCAGTTTAAAACCGTTGAATTGACCCTCACTTTCGAGATACCTAATGGAGCAGAGCCAGTGACCACACACTGACGCTGACAGTGTGACTCAAACCTTAGAGGCAAGAGTAACGGTTGGATATCTTGGTGGTAGCGTCGAGGCCTTACGATGTCATCCATGGTATGGATTAGTATCATTCATGTTAGGATTGACTTTATTATGCAAAGAACGTTGTTTATCCAGGGGATAAGACTGGATTTCTCTTATCGTCAATGGAGAAATCTTAGTATCTCTTTTAGGACTAGAGATGGTTTAGACTACGATGGAGAAAGCACAGACCATCTAGGAGTGGATGAAGGCTGCATAGAACATATAGAATTCCTAAGCTGATTGGATACAAAGACCACTAGAGTTCGAGGATGCTGACCACGTTTTCTTACGGGTCTCACCTCGACGAGGACTAACGAGATTTGGCCAAGGCGGAAAGTTATATCCGCAATTCATCGGACCATTCCAGGTTCACAATAGGATAGGTGAGGTGTCTTATCACCTGGGTCTTCCTCCTCAGTTGCACCGTGTGCACAACGTCTTCCAGGTATCTCAGTTGAGAAGATACGTGCACGACCCAACGCATATCATCGATCACGGGGAGCTGGACATCGATGACGGGGCGTCTTGTGCAGAGGACCCAATGGAGATCGAGGATCGAAAAGAGTGGGTCCTTTGTGGGTGTTCGATTCCTCTAGTGTGCATCAGATGACAACACATGAACCTCCAGGAGCGCACATGGGAGAGGGAGGATCAGATGTGTGCTCAGTACCCTCATTTGATTCCCTAGTTTGTGTTGTATTTTTACGGGGACGTAAAGCCCTGAGGAGGGAGTAATGTAAATACACTTAAATGTCAAGGAAAATTTTCTCTTAATTTCTTTGGGATTTACAAGTACTCAGTTTTTGACGGCATCTGATTCTAATGCCCGGTGTGCCTGAAATCATTTTCAGAATTTTAGCTTGGGTACGTTCAGTGAACGGATGAGCGTGTTTTTCTTACTTTTGAATCGGTGCACGGAATTGAAATCCGAGGTCACCGATGAAACCGTAGTTCCAGTAATTGCTTAAGAATACCTTTGTTGGATTTTCGTTTTCTCAGGGGGAGTTGTTTAAAAAAAGGTTTAAGTGTTAAGTGAAATAAAGTTGTGTCACAACTTTATTTCTCTCATCTACGTGGTTTAGCTCCCATTTGTTGGAGTTGGGGTGGGACCCACTTAACCCTACCTCCTCTTGTTATGATATTATTGAGGTGGGCCCCACACAAGTCCCCACCTTTTCAAATTCCCAAACTCCTCTAAACCCCTCTTAAATTATGTGACACTCCCTCACATTAATGTTGCCAACTTAATTCCATTTAATTTTGACAACTCAAGATTAATAAAAAGAAGTAAATTCAACTTTTTGAATTTTGAAAAATGTTGGCATGAGTAATAAAATAGGGAAAAACCTTATTTTATTTTTTTTGATTCGTTGTGTGGATATTTTGGAGAGAATACTCGAAGTCTTGAAGAACTTCATCTTCTACGTTGAAGAATGTAGTGAATTCGACGAAGAACGCCATCACATCATTCCATCTTCTATCCACGTCAAAGAATGGGAGACGCCGCATCCTCCTCAGACATTATCCATCGATGTAAACGGAGCCTCACCCCGCGACGTTGTCTTCCATGATGCAAGCTTCTGTGATATTCTTTGTGGTAGGGGTTGAGTTCAAATTTAATAAATTAAATTTGCGCTTTGTCTATTGCTGAGAATGTCTTGTTTTTGATGAATTGTTATCAATATAATGGAGGTGTTCATACCTCACAAACATGGCCGACCCACCTCCACTTTTTGTTGTTGATTTTCTTCATGGCTTGAAATGGAGGCGGTGTCGTTGCACCACGTGACGTCGAGAGAACCGCGGCCGGAGCGAGCCGCAGTGGGGGAGCGCGGCGCCGTCACGCCGCACCGGAGCAGCAGGAGGCCGTGGCCGGGGTGGGACATAGCGGAGGTACGTGGCCGGTGGGTCCCGCGGTGAGTCTCCGGCCCGCCATTACGGCCAGACGTTTTTTGGGATGTTTGGAGGTTGTAACCCCCTGAAGCCGGCAAGTGTGGGCCCCACCAAAAGGGGGTTCCGTTCAAAAAAGGGGGGCCTCTCCCCCCTTCGGCGTCCAGCGTGCTGGGTCGGCCGCTCGCGCTGGGTCGGACCGCCTGTGCCGTGCTGGACCGCCGACGCTGGCCAGATGGCCGACGCTGGGCAGGACCCCCCAGCTGGGACGGACCCCCGCACCGGCCAGGCTGGGCCGCTCCCAACCGGGCCGGTCCCGGACCCGGGTCGGGTCGCCGGTTCGGGCGGACCTAGGGGTATTGGGCCGGGTCGGACAGGGCCCAAACCCCCTTTTTTTTAGACAGAATCGTTCAAAAGCCCATAACATGGGCTACAAACCTCCGATCGACACACCGTCAGTTGCGATGGGTTCCTTGGTTTGAGGTGGTCGTTTCATATTATTACACTCATGTTTTTTGTGATCTTTGTATATGGCCGGGTTGGTTCGAACACAAAACCAACCGGGCCCTTGGAGCAGAAACACTTATAACGTGTGCTCCAGACGTCCGTTTGATGTGACATTGACTTTGTTGGATTACTCTTTATGTGACTATTCTTTTGTTATACTACACTTGACGTTATGATACAGTTTTATTAAGGTCAGGTTGGATTTTTTCAAAATCCAACCGGGCCCCTAGAACGGAAAAGCTGATAACTTTCAGACCAGACATCCATTTGACGAACCGTCAGTGGCGTTGGCAAATACATTGAGAAACGGGCCCTATGAATATAACCCATGAGAGTTCAGGGCACTGTTGAGATACGGTCTGGCTGGTTCATGCATGAAACCAACCGGGCCCCAGGGAAGAAAAGGCTAATAACACACAGACCAGCTGTCTGATTGACGCGCCATCTATTGTGTTGAGTTTCCAATGACGTGGCAGACCTTTGGGTTACTTCTTCGTGGAACCTTGTGATACTTGGAGTATCGACTAGTAGCTAGTGGAGAGGACCCTCTCAGTGATGAGCTAGAAGTGTGCATAGGCCTAGTAGCTGGATGAGACTTGACGACTGTTGATCGATCGACTCAGAGTGATTTAGATAGCCTAGTGGGGTGCGCTTTGTTGTAGCAGCAGACCCATGGTGGAGGAGATCTTGTTTGTAGTGGCATAACCATAGTACTAGACAGAAGGAGTACCTCTATAGTCTATGAGGGGTTGCACATCGTTGTAGCGATAGACCCATACTGGGAAGCACTTGGTTGAAGTAGTAGGCCCACAATACTCGACCGGTGGATTAGATCGGCAGTCTGAGGTTAGTGAGCAACGCCTCGGAGTTGTGACATGATCACTGTACTCATAAGAGGATGATATTTTCATTAGTTTTGGTTTCGATATCATTAATTAAAATCTTGGTTTGAGCTAAGTCAATGAATTTTATGTTTTCCTCATGATTGAGATGGGTTGCTGGATAACTTAGGTATATGTATGGGCATATTCCTAAGTAATGGTTATTTGTTGAGATCATTTTTTTGGTTTATCCTTGTTGGATTTGGTAATACCTTGATGGTATTGAGGTCCCTACTGAGTATCGTTAAACTCACCCCTGCACGGGCTATGCTCGCACCTTGTTGTGTTGGCTGAAGATGACAGAAAACGCTGATGGAGGCCGAGTGTACGTGGACTGGACGATACCTGGAGGTGGACCTCACGACGAGTAGGTACCCTGAGGTGGACCTCACAATGAGTTAGTTCCCAGAGGAGGTTGATGGTCGAGGGTTTTGAGGAGGCTATCTATACCTAAACTTCATGTAGGATCTTTGGTGGACGATCTAGGAGCTGCGCTATATGTACCTACCCTTCAGGTTGGATCTGTGGTGGACGATCTAGGAGCTTCTTGTCACCTTCCATATATTTTGTCTTTTACCATGTACTTTATAGTTGGGCTTGTATTTCTGGCCCCTTACTTTCAACAAATTTGTCATACTGCTTACATAGATTTTTCTTCCTCCTATAATCTGGTTTTGTGTGTTTACGTTTCATAAAAGCAATACCTTCCCTTTTTATCGGGATTTACGCCTTTGGTGATAGACACCAGCCCCAGGCCTATGGAAGGCAGGCTTGGGGTAGTCACAACACAGGCCCTGAGGACTGGTCGTGACATCATCTATCATGTTTCTCATTACACACCCATTTATTCTTATTTTTCATCATTATTTCAATATCACAAAATGAAAAAATAGTACTAGTTCAATCACTTAGCCATAACCCATTATCCCATGAATTCCTAGAATAACACATGTCACAACAACTCTGAGTTCCTATATTGACGCATGCAGAACCATGTATTGTGCCTCTTTAATCCATATATCAAAATTAAATAACTGTCAAAATAAATATCACATCACACAATAATTGGATCACCCAGGTGAAATAATATCCAACTATAACAGCAAACAACAATCACAGTAATCCCACCCTGAGTACTCAATTTTACTCTTTTACATGGGTTTTCAAATCCCATGCATGATATCATTACCAAGCCTCGAATCTTCATATTATCCTATCTACCTTTCCCAAAATATAAATACAAATGAAGATCCAATAATAGAAAACTTTATTATTTCTACATTGAGACATCTTGCAATGGGTGCCACTAAATGGTTCATTGATCTTACTGGACACATGAATTTAAGAAAGCCTTCTCATACTCTATATGGTAACGAATAAGAGAGAGGGTCTGATAAGTAATTCTTAATGAGACTATACCCAATTTTATCAGAATAAAACCCCAATAAAAGCAAGAAATAATAACCAATTGCAGAATTGTATAAATAACCAGAACAATACCATGTCATGTGATATTTAGAAAGAAAATACTCAAATGAAAGGTATAACTTCTTATGACAATGAGAATGTCGAGTGTCAACAATGAATCTAAAATTAAAGACACATGAATTCAAAGTGGGTATCAAACCATGTATGGTTTCCTATCCCATCCTCCAATCTCAAACAATAAGTTATCCCATGGCCTTTCCATTGTCTTGTCCTGCAATAGGAAATCCTACTAGGGATCCAGTTAGTTGGCCTGAAGAGGGTGAGAGTATGACTTAGTAGGCCACCACCAATAGTGTCTAAAACATGTCCAATCAAACGATAGTGTATGTATTTTTATTAAGAAATATATACAATCAATAATTAAATATTTATCATATTTTCATTTATTCTTTAATCATCACTTTAAGGAAATTTTTTATTCATGTTTCCCATTTGAATAATCATTCATTATTATCATTCATTTGGTGTTCAAACCCATATCAAATACCCCAAATCTTATTAGTGTGGGTTTACATGCCTATCACTTCATATCTCATTTGGTGTAGGTCTTCAGGCTAAAAACTCATGTTTGGATAACTATTATGTAGGAACACCATTTCCATGTCCCAACTACTAATTTTTCTAGAATGACATGTCTAGAACCAAAATAATCTCATCTATTTATTCATTCTTTAATTCAAAAGAATTTTCCACATTATTCAATTACAAATCAAACAATTATTTAAATATTTCAATGACCATTAGTTCTCTCAATAAATTAATTAATCACATAATCCATTAACTAATTCATCAATTAATTAATCAATCAACACAATTATCATTATATAATTTATATTTCATAAATAATTATACATATCAAATCTTGACTTATCATAATTAAATTTCACAATTAATTATATTTTAACAAAATCATAGAACATAATTAATTATCACAATTAATTATCTTTTGTAGCCAACATCATTTTAGGATTAATTACCCTAAATTAATTATCATAGAATAATCAATTTAATATCACACCTCTAATATATATACCCATAACCAATCTCAAAAAAATATCTATTTGAGTATCCCCCCTTCCGTTTGTTCTGTGATTCATTTATCAATTAACCACCATGGAAGATCACAAGTCAATTAGATGTTTCTAATTACTCTAATTTATGAATTAAATTTTCTAATAATGCTATAAAATCCTTAAAATCACATTCACATATCAAATTCACGACTATGGGAGTTCGATTTAGAACACCTACAATATTATATTGACATAAGTTAGCCCAAATAAATCCCCAAAATCATAGTGGCATGGAGTTGTCCATCAAGATTCAGATCTAAATTCTTAAACAATAATTAAGATCAAAGTCACCATGATCATGAAAATATATATCTAGATCTGCAATCCTATTTCTAGTACTCATCACATAGATTTAGATCCATGAAAATGGTGGATATATTCCATGAAAAGATCAATGAATGATAGAATAAAGAATGAGAGAAGAAACGGGATAAAATCCACTTACTGGGAAGAGAGGGGATCTTTAATCTGGGGTTTTGATATTTAAAGAACTATGTTGATATCATCTAGGGATCCCTCCAAAAGGCTCTAGGATCGCCTATTAATTTTCCATATATAGAAAAGGTCGAAATGATGGTGTCTTAGGGGTTCAGGTGGTTTTAAATTATAATTTAGAAATAAAAATCATGTTCTCACAGTTTCCTGGGTAGGGGTGCATAGTTAGGGAAAACCATGCACCAACCATGTGGACCTCTCTATCGAGTTTTTCACTATTGGCACAATTTGGTTTCATGGTTTGTCAAACCATGCAGAAACCGTTCACATGACACTATCCTTTAGATTCCCTTAAAAATTCACGCAAAAACATCCCATGACAATACTCTAAAACAAAGGTACTTAAAAACATCCAAAATTGCCTAAAAATGCGCCCGAGATGACTTCATAAAATGTCACGATCTAACAAAATGAAAAATGATCACTATGGATTTAATTATTATAGTAACAAATGAATATAAATGAAAAAAATTATTTGGGGTGAATCAATATATATAGGAAGTCCTCATATTTCACTCCTCTTAGAAAAAGTTCCTTATATATTAGGTTTCTATGATATAAATTATTTACATGGTAAGGTTGTATAGTACCACATTCTATATATTCGTATCAATATTCTAGGTTTAATAATATTTTGTGAATAATTATTCTACATTCATTGAATGTGATGTTGTAGATAAAAAAATCATCCAAATATAGACTATCAGAATAAGATGATCATACCTTCCCTAAGAGATATTATGAGAACTATTTAATGTATTTTAATGGTTGATTAGATCAATACCTTCATCTATGTATTTTTTTATAATGTATTATCATTCAGTCAGGAAAATCATATTTCTTATAATGGAGACCACTATGTATAAATAATAATAATTATATAATATGTGGATGGAGTTTTTGATTAAAAGATATTGCCCCCTAATATAGTAATGGAAAAGGAAGAGAATGGTAGATATATTAATTATAATAGTAGATAATCTCACTATTAATAGAAATTTTATGTTGATAATCATTAGAATGATATGAAGGTAAATGATTATGATATAAAATACTTTGATAATCTACACTGGTTTATGATATGATATAACAAAAGTAAGGTAATTTCCTCCCTATATATAACAATGGTTTCGAGATTCCTGATCATATTAGGATTCTAACGTATATATTGGTCATTGAACCTCTCCCAACAATATAATGTGTTCCATGAGTCTCTTCTATGGATTCCTACTATTCATCATTCCCATGATATAAACTCTTAGGTTTCAATATTAGAGAAAAAACATTTCTAAGAGTGAATAATTTTACTAATTCATCAATGTATGGATTTAGTGTCATGACACATTAAAAATCATATGAACGATGTTCTAATGAGAAACAATATATTTAACGAATATCTATGGGAATCCAAATATGGGTTTAAGAGGATGTATAATATTTTGTTTTTATTATATTTATAACATTTTGAGGGATAAAATATAATAATGTTTATAAAATTTAACACCATACAACAGACCACAACAACTAATGAAATATTATTAATATTATTTGTTCATATTATCACATATTGGTTGGTTTGGTAGGTATGAACATGTATAATTGAGTTATTGAAAATATTTATAAAAGATAGAAATAAAAAATTAAGTAGATTAATTCTATAGAATTAAGTATTAAAATTATAATAGTATGAATAATATTATATAAGATATAATTTCATCAATATTTGTTTTTAAACATAAATATATATTATATTATATGTAAATATATATTTATCACTACTATTGAATTAATAAATTTATTTATATAGAATATAAATATTTATAATCATTCAAAAAATTTTATTAGCTATATATTGAGGAAGATACATTCACTTTACGTTTAAAAGTTATATTTCTTCAGATAAAAGTTTATTATTAATAATGTATATTATATGTACAAATTTAATAACTATATGTTGAAAATTATTGTTGTTAAATTCTTTTTTAATATATTGAAATAAAATTAAAATTTGACTAATGGACCTTAATTTTCCAGTAATTTTAATAGATTCATTTTAATCATTCAAAATTCAGTTTTTTAAAAAATGATTTTTTAAACATATATAGGTTAGAATATTATAAATAATTATATAATGCAATAGTAAATAATTCACTAAAATCTATTCCATCATTTAAATTAGAGTAATTTTCATTATAGAATAATTTTTCCTTAATGATTATCCATAATTATTATTAACCTTAGTAAAAAAAATTCATGAAGGTAAGGGTTAATGGGAATAAGACAATGATATACTAATAGAAATGTATTAAAAAAAATTAATTATCAAATATCATTGGATTATTGTATTTTAAATTTAATCATAAAATATTTCAAATTAATAATATTTTAACATAGTTGACTTTAGTGGGAAATAATTCATATATTAACCTTTTAATTATTTATAAGCATGATTATGCCTCACATATAAAATAAAAAACCATATTATTACTTATGACCACCTCAAGATAAATATAAATATGAAAATAACCACCCATAAAATTTCTAAACTTTCCTCCCTGCATAATAGAATTTCTTATCTCACTAAAATTGATTATGATGATGGATTGAATTTTATGTTAATGGAAGACAACAAAAAAGAGATAATTTTATTGACAGATCATTTTTGATATAATAAATTTTATACCATCCAAAAAATATTACATATCTGTATTAATATGATTTCATCAATATACTCATTATATAAAATCGTATCTATTGTAGTCGTGAAAATATTTTTTATATCTATTATATCTAATGGATATTAATTTCATCTATAATTATTTCATATAGACTAAAATCTATATAATGATATGCATTTTAATTTTAATCAATGCATATCATGGATTAATATATAGTTTTATTGGGTGGATTTAAATTATATTCATAAATTAATTATGAATATTTATGAGAAAAAGATTAATTTTTTTTAATATCACTTGTTTTCCAAAGAAAACATCACTCATGAATACATATATGTTTCCACATATATGAATAATTGTGGTTCATTTTCCATTCCTACATAATATGGATGTTAACAAGGATATATTAATTGATTATAAATTATATTAATGATATAATTTGATTCTAAATTTAAATATTACTAATTTTCATAAATCTTCATTAGGAAATGATAACATCACTTCTATGTATATACATTCCACCATCTCCAGGAGGTGATGTAATTCATTTTTAATCACAAAATTATATAAATTGTTTTAAAATAGTGTACATTGAAACATTATGAAATAAGTGATATGATAAATAATATTATATAATGAAACCCTTACTATAGTTCGATGACCTGGATCATTAATGTGAAATATGTATGTGAGTTTTAATAATTATCACAATAATAATGGTTGTAACGATGAATTGTTAATAATGGATTAATTAAAAATTATAAAGGAAAAATATATTTTATGTTATGGTTAGGTTATATATGTTATATAAGTATAATAGAATTATATTAAATATAAAAAAATTTATGATCACATATAAAGAAGGTTAAGACTTTTAGTGACATTTTATATTACATTCAAATATCTTAGACATTTCCTATATTGAATTATTATTGAGATAAATAATAATATCCTGATATTTGTAAATAAATATATTTTCTTATTATATGTCCATATTTTTTCACATCATATTTTAATTCCCCACTATTTGGAATTTAAAATAATCCATAAAATATATTTAGGAAAATCCAAAAATATATCATATTCTCGTTAAGAATATTTCCCTTTCATATACATGTGTAACACCCCATGTTTTTATGGTACTTTTTTTATTGAATAATTTATATTTTAATTGATATATTTAAGTGAACTAATTAATAAATTCATATAACTTGGAAATAACTAGTCTTACTTCACATGAATCACCAACTTGGCGTACAATACACAAAAATCGACTTTCTATAAAACATAATTTTAATTGTTATAATTATTTATATGAGATAATTAAAACCTATCCATTAAACACATTAATATTAATAGTGTTCATTACTTTATGAATTTTATTATAAGGGTAAAACATGTTGAAAATAAATGATATTGTTTTGGGTAAATATCAAATATGTTTAAAAAATGATTTTCTCAAATGAATTAAATTTCATGTCCTTATATGAAAAACTATAATATTAAATTTTGAAAAAACATAGATGTTTAATTTTATGAAATAAAATTATGATCAGTATTTATAATTATAGTTTTTATTAGGGAAAATTATTGGGATATTTTTGAGAGACGTAATTTTTGGATGAATTGTGGAAATTAATAAATTTTAATTAAAAATATTATTTTCATGTCATTTATTTATAGATATAAAATATATATTAAGTTTATTTAAAAGATTAATAAGATAATATCTTTATATATAAATAAAATTTAGATCATTATAATGAATTTCACTTTGAAATTAGGAATATAAGCTTACCAAAAGTCTCGATATTTTTCTATTTAAAAAACTCATATTGTCGTCCTGTCACGTGGATTAAATTTAAAATAATTTCTATCAATTTTGATATTGTAAATTTAATTAATGGATTGAATAATTTAATATTCTTAATTTTAAATTTCTATTAATTTTAAATTTTCTTTTAAAAAAAATTATTAGTGAAAGTAGTTATAACTAATTATAGTGATTAAAGTAAAAATATGATTACAAATGGATAAATCATAAACTTACGAGACCAAATGACCTATCCACTAGTTAAAAATCCATCATCTTGACATATATTGAGATAATACTTCTATTATATTTTTTGATGGTTTTTAATAATATTTTTTATGTAAAAACATGTTTATACCATACTTTTTTTCAAAAATGTCACACGTTATCATTACCTTTCCTACAAAAGGCCACCAACTATCCATCTTCTTCCCACCACTAAAACCACATATGATTACACACAATCTTCCAAATAAACTTATCAAGGATCAAAAATTCCTTTTTGAAGCCTTTATTGGGTTATAAAGGATTCCAAATATAACCCTTGGTGAAAACTAAAAGAATTTACCCAATAAATTGGTTACAAAATCCATCAATCTCCATTCATTTATTTTCATTATACACCCCATAAAATATACTTATTCCATTCTTATATGAAAAACCCAGTATCATAAATATAATTATATTTTTTTTATTAAAATTTTTAACCCATAATTACAGACACATCCATATAATGGGAAAAGAACATAACATTTATGTATATAGAGAAATATTGTATACAAATGTCCTGATTTTTTTGAAACTTGATTCTAATTTACGTGTTATATGATTTTGAAACCTGCATCTTTTCATGGTTTCTTCAGTAGATGAATCAATTATGAGTCATGTATATTTTTTCATAGGTTAATATATGTATATATTTTTATGATACCCATTTAATTTCATGGGTTATTATATTATTTTTAATGATCTTGTGGAACATGTATATATGATTTTATTAGGAAATGTGTGCGACCTATATCCCCCTCCAATTCATTAGGTAAATATTTATTTCTCATGATGTTGACTAAAAAGGTGTTTGGAGTTATCCACAACTACTATGAACGCATTGGTAGTGAACCATGACTAAAAATATGGTAGTATAAGATAACTTGTGACAATAATATGATTGTGGGTGGTAACCATGACTACCAATATAGTAGGATATGATAACATGTTATGGATATGTATTAGTTAGAATGAGAAGTTGACCAATGGTGGATTTTAATCAAGACAATGTGGCAATATTATGAGATTTTGTCTACTGATTTGGATGATTTCATAAAAATATTTTTCATTAATTACATTTATTATATTATTCAATATAATATGTATTAAGTGTCACATGATATAATGAAAAGTTATTGTTATTATATTGGTACCTATGAGGATAATTTAATGAGACATGTGAGATATTTTTTAGGAATAATCATTCAACAAGATTGTAATGTAGATTATTTTTTCAGTTTCTAAAAACAAAATTTCAAAATGATTTTAGCCAGAATAGATATTGGTAGCTATGAAGAGATTCTATGTTGTGAAATACTATATTAAATATAGGATTTACATACATATCATTCTCATTTTTTTCACGATAAAAGGATGAGATATTTTAAATAAAATATAAAATCAATGAATAGAAGAAGATGATCATTCCTTTATGCTATTTGGGTGGGAAGAACCAGAGAGGAAGTTATCATAAGATGTCTAATAAATGTTTTATGTGTATAAGGTTAGGAAACCATGTATTTTATTACTGAAGGTATGGGAATGAGTAATAAAATGGTGAATATAGATAAAATTTTAATAAAAATAAGCATCCAATGATTTAGTGCTACTCGTTTAAGGTGAATGGTAATTATGGTCATCATTGGACAAACCTAATGGATGGTGATGATGATCGACATCAGTAACCTCTAATGAAGAGGGATAATGAAAAATATAATTCAATCTTTATTTTTGATGATGAATGTGACAACAACATGGTGGATAGTACATATACAATCAATTATAGAATTACTATTGTCTTATTTTATACTTGATCAACCCACTCATTAATATCTAAATAATCTACTAAATTTGTTAATATTAAACCGAAATGATTAGATGTGGAATTAGAAATTAATATCTATATTGGTATGATTATTTTATCCTAAGTCATTCAATCCTCTCTAGTTGACATTTTTTGGAATGTGCTTCATACAAATATATCCATTATTTGTCTTGTTTAATTTGATGTCATCACAGGAATGGATTGGATTTCGGTATATAATGACCAGATCAATTTTTGAGGAATATAAGTTAGATTTTATATTTCAACCCCCCCCCCCCCATTATCATTAATAAATGTAATGGTAAGCATGAACTTCATATGGATATTAAATCTAGTTTATGGTGATAATTTCTATTCAACTAAATTTTTATCTCAATGGGTTGGGGAGATAGTTGACATCGATGACATTCCCGTTGTTTGGGATTTTTTGGGTTGTATTTAGATAATATTTCCCTTTAAATACATAAAAAATGAATTTTTGTTCTCAATATTAATAAACCTGGTTCCACATCAATTTTAATGACTCCATAGAGAATGGCCCCAATTGACATGCCAAAATTGAAGAAAGAAAACCCTGAAAACAACTTAAGGGTTTCATTTGGACAAGTGTGTCACATTGGTGTGATCTTATTATTATTTTTTTGAAACATAATTAAGGTTAAATGTGACACTGTATTGCCTATAATGTGGTGAAAAGATCATAATCATTTACATGTATCCTCTAACATGTATCTATGACTTGTTTGATCAACTGCACGATGGTCAATACTTCCCTAAGACTTACCTTTATTTTGGATGTCATAAACGAATGGTCAAGAAATATTATACCATTAAGATGGAGTTATATACATGGTTTGAACACTATGGATATATAAAGATTCCTTGGGTCTTACTAATGCTACAATTATTTTCATGGATATGATGAATAATGTCTTTAGAGATTACCATGATCATGTTTGGGTCAACTTTGTAGATGGTATTATAATCTATCAAAATGGAAATTAAGAGCCAGAAAATCACTTCATAATTGTATTAAAACAATAATTAATGATAAAATATATGAAAAAAATTTAAATTAGGTATTTTTTCTACAAATTTTTTTACTTTTTGGTATCATAAAATCAATATATAGTATATTATTAGATCCATTAATGGTAGAGGATATTGAATGATGGACAAGACAAACACTAGTGACTAAGATCCATATCATTGAAATTTTCTAAATATATTTTCAATGGATTAATGATAATTTATCATGACTATATATTCCCTTAACAAAGAAAACACAAAAGGGTACCGTGACCATCTGGAGAGATAAATGTGGGAAACATTTCAAGGCACTAAATATATGGTTCTTTTTAAAACATATTCACACATTACCCTATAAGGGATAAGTGTTAAAAATATATATTGATGCATCCAATAAGGTATTTGTATTTGTTATTATGTAGAACATCATTTTTATCTCTTACACATCAGATAGTTGATTATTAATGATAAAAATTAATAAACTCGTGATTTGGATATAGAAAAAGTAATTTCTTAATTAAATATATGGAGGGATTATTTTTACGGATAAAACTATGATATATATACTCATCATAAATTTAGAGAATATATATTCACATATATGTAGTTGAACCTGACCTAGAGAATATGGTTAGATTTGAAAATGGATTATGATTTCTCAATACATACCACCCAAGGAAAGAGAAGAAGGTGGATGATGCTTTTAGTTTGAAGTATCGTGAATTCTTATCAATTATAAAAATAACAAAAGTTCAAATATTTTCCAATTTACAAATGATGGATCTAGAAATCCAGAAGGAAAGGAAAAAATCTAGTATTTCAAAAATAAATGTTCAACCACCTATCAATGTGAATGTTACAAAGGGTTATAAATATGATTTATAAAAACAAAATAAGGATAGAAATATTTCTTGTTTTATACTTAATTAGGATGTAATGATATGGTTTTGGAACCATGTATGTGTTCATTACATATCTGATATGAAGAATTATCTATTAGAGAAAGATCATAGTTGTTCAATCTATATTCATTATTTAATTAAAAATATGTAGAGGGGCATGAAATAATAATTATAGTGGGATGTTACAAAGAGAGATATTGTAGAGTTTGTATGTCTTTAGTTAGTATGATAGAAATTAAGGCTCAAAGAAAAAGGTAAAGAGGGATGTTTCATCCAATACTCATTCTAGAATTAAAAAGGGAGAACATCAATATAGATTTTTTCATTGGACTACCCAAAATATATAAAGTCTTAAATGATGTATGGATGGTAGTCTATTACCTTAAAAATTCATCACAAGTCTTTTCTATAAGAGAATACTTCAATTTGGATCATCTTTCTAGGATATAAAATATTGAAGTGTTAATGTTGCATGGAGTACCACATTATATTTAATTGGATCAGGATCTATGGTATACATTTATGTTCTATCTATGTATTCAAAAATTACATGATATTGAATTCTGTTTCAACATTGTATATCATTCCCAAACAGATGGTCATTCTAAAAGAACAATTAAATCCACAGAGAATATCCGGAGACCATGTTCTCTAGATTTCAATGGTGTTTGGGATAAACACCTTACTCTATTAGATTTCTATTAAAATAATTTTTTTAAATCAATAATTTAGATGGAACCATGTGAATACATCTATGTATATAATGAGGTGTTACAACTTTTAGGGATGAATTTGGTGAAAGATATCTATTGGGACATGAGATCACTAAATAAATGGTAGAGAAGGTTAGAGCTATTCAGTATCATAGCATGGGAGATGAAATTTGTAAGAAATGTTATGCTAATAACTGAAGTCATGATCTAGAATATGAACATAGTTAAAATGTGTTTCTCCCAATGTCTTTCAGGAAGAGAGATGCGGGGTTCTGGAAGAAAGGCTAATAAACCCCTAGATATTTTGTTACCTTTGAGATTCTTGATTATATCAGGGTGAAATCCTCTCTCTTGAAATGTCCTCAAAATTTTTTTATCAATCCCATGAGGTGACCTATGAATCCTTCCCGAGAAATTACATACCAGACCCTTAATTTATACTGAAAACAGAAGTTAAACTGCTAGAGAATGATCTTTTATATTAGAAAAAACTAGTTGAAATTATGAAAAATTCATAGAATGTTCTAAAAATTAACACCACTCACCATTTAATAGTTTTGTGGAGAAATCACAATGTTGAGGAAGTTACGTGGGAACATGAGGATATGATAAATCAAATTTATCCTAATTTTCGTTTAGGGGGGGTAAGAGGTTGTATGTAACACTCCACTATTTTATAGACCTTTTATTCATGAATAAATTAAATTTTCAATGATGTGTTTTATTGAAAGAATTAAACAATTTTACACACATGACACAGAGTAGGTGTAAATTACACACAACATCAAGTTGTAGTATGTAAGATGCATTATGGAGTTTCTATGAAACATCATTTTAACTATTATAATTATTTTATGATATAATTACAACCATGATGTTAAACATAATGATATCAAGAGTAATAAGTTTTTTTAACATAATTTATAACGGTTAATAATATTTATAATGAATGATAATTTTTGGAAAAGTCTTTATATGTTTTTACATACTATTTTCTCAAATGAACTTATTTTCATGTCCTTTTGTGAAAAAAATTAAATTAATTATAGAAAAATTTATAAGTTAAATATTATAAAAGTAATTTTTTTTAATTTATAATGTCTATTTTATCTTAGTGTGGATTTTTTATTTTTCATAGAATCATCATTTTAGATTAAGAGTAGAAAATACAAAATATTAATTCAAAATTTCTTCATAATATAATTTATATATGAGCGTGAATTTTATTTTTAATTTATTTAAAAAGATTAATTAGAACATATTATTATCAATTAATCCAATTTAGGTCATTATAATAAATTTCATTATGAATTTGGGTATAAAAACAGAGAAATCATTGGGATTTATTTTCTTTAAAAATCTACAGTGGCGTTGTAACCCCCAGAGCTCCCACAATATGTTTCTCCTCAAATAATGCAATTGTGTGCGATGTACGCAACACCAAGTTCAAGGGTACTATGACCTATCAAACTAGATGTTTAAAAATAAGTTATGTATAGTAATAACCACATTTTGAATTTTATATATATCTCATATAATATTAATATTAATATTTTGTGTTTCATAGACATAATATAAAGACAAATTATATTTTTTAGATAAAAATGTATTTAAAAAAATGCAGTTTTACCCCCTTTTAATGGATAACCCTTTTTAAAACAAATTTTTGACACTTTTATATATTCAATTTGAAAAAATTTACTTTTTATTTATAATCAGGACATAAAAATTTAGTTTCGATAAATAATTGGTGTTTTTCTGATAACTTTTATATTTGCTTGAATAGTGAAAAATACTAAATATTAATTGAAAAAATATTTTTTTAACCAAAATAATTTAGAGTGTTCAACAATAAATTAGAATGATTTGAACTTATAATTATATTATATTTTTAACATTTAATCTAATGTTTTTCATTGGAATTAATTTCACTTTGAAATTATACATAAACAAGTTTCAATCTTTTGATAGTTATTATTTCTTAAAAACACGCTATTTGTTTTGACAACGATAATTAATTTTAAATTAATTAATGCAACTTCTATGTTTTTAATTTAGTAAAATAGATATCATTTATTAATTTGGAATATCAAATATATCTTAGGCTGATTTGTTTGGTATTTTTCTGAAAACTAACAATTTTTTATGAATAGTGAAAAACACTGAGTTATTGTTTAAAACCGACTTATTAATTAAATTATTAATTATTTTATTTAAATAAATTTGAGATTAAAATAGATACATACTACCTATATATGTTCAATGTAATTCATTTGAGTCATTTTATAATCAGTTTAGATATATAATATTTTATCATACTTTTTACTGTCTTCTACCCACCTCCTAGTAATATATCAAAATATGTATAAAACATAATTTTACCACTTCTGTGAGTTGAATTTAAAAACTCTGAGAGACATGGTTGATATAAGTAAGTGATTTTTGGTCCAATAAGATAAAAATAACATCTTGGTGAATAGTAAATTTTTACTTTTATTTACCACGGGTAAAAGTAAATATGGTAATTAAGGGTGAAAATGATATTATTATTACCCTAACACATATCTTAATTCTATTGGATAATTTATCTCAACCCAAAAAACTTTAGGAATAAAATATGATCCTTCAGGTCCACTTGGATTAGATTAGGACATTTATTATTATTTAATTCATAGAAGAGTTAAAAGTGTTCAATTCAAAGTTTAATAACTAAACCATTTTCAATATTGGGTTACACATAAGATAGATTTGAATATAAATATTAATTAGAAAGATAAAACTATTTATACATAATTATATGTTGTTTATAATTTTTAGACTTTAAATAATGTAATTTATTTTTGACACAATGATGATGGAGCAATTACCTTATTAATGAAATATTAAAATAATTGATATTATAAATATTCAAATAAATGTAATTTGAGACTTTTTTTAAATTCCAATAATTTTATAGATTATTATGACAATTTAGGTTTGATTAAATGAACTTCTCTCAAATTAATAATTATATTCTAAATTTAACAAAAACAAAATACAAATAGTGTCAAAATTGACATAAAAGAGTTTTAAACGAAAATATTATATTATTAATTGATATTCAATTCTTAAAAATCAATGGATAGGACAAATGACTTATATAATGATAGGTGTAACATTAAAGAACCATTTGGGGTTCTCTTGGATGTTTATACTATGTTATTAACCATATAATATAAAAATTTAAAGAGACATGGTAAATGTCAATCTATTTAATAAAGAGTTAAATCTAAATGATAAGTTTAATATAGTGACCTAAAACTATCTAAAAACTATTGGTTGAGAGGATTTAGACCCCTCCACACCTTATACTTTAAATAATTCATTTATTATCCATTAGAAACCGAAAATGATTTTATTATTAAATAATATTTCAATCTTTTCCTAAGGTGCCCCTCACCCCTCTTATAAAAGGGAACTTCCCATTCTCTCACATTCACACCGTAAAATCCATTTGGCTCGGCCAAACCCTACCCAAGTATCCTACCAACTATCCTCCATTTATAATATAGGCCTTATTTTGGTCATAAATCTATTATAAGGATGCATTTTGATCATATAAAAAGGAAGAACCCAAAGAAGAGGTAAATATTTACTCACATCTTTCATGTTCTTTTCTTCTTCCACTTCTTCTTTCCTTGTAGTTTCCATTGTAAACAAATATCACTAGTATCTTATATATAATGTGATGTTATTATAAATATGGTACAACCATATTCATTATTCTATCCATCTTATGAATTACATGTCACCATACGTGCGTACTCACGGCTTATCGTCTCCACATCGTTGTGTAGTTGTTATTCAATACATTATTATTTGGATGGGTATAATAATGATGCATAATATATGTATATAACAAATATAACATGTTAATGATTCTGTATATATGATATACCATCCAATTATATACGATTATAATATCAAAAAAATGATATTGTCGCTCGTGCGTACGTACGAATTACCGTCTCCATGAACGTGATGAGATTCATTTATCATCGTAACCATTCAAGAATATTTTTAATTTGATGATTAAAAATAATTTTTAAAGACTTGATATCATTCTGGAAATGAATAAGAAATATCCCTTCCATAACAAACATGACTTACATAACACAGAATATAAAGGAAAATGAATTTGTTCACACCTGAAACGATGATAATTCTAAAATATTATTAATAAATCATTATTAAAAGATCATATATGATATCATAATTATGTATATGGTTCTAGTATAATTTAATGACTATTATTTAACTATTATACATGAGGTTAATATTCCCTCAACTAAGGAAAAGTGCAAGGTAAGGGGTCTTCATATCACTCTTTATTCCTTTAAGATTCATGCTATATTGCAACTATTTTCTTTTGTGTGGTGTATATACTGCACATTATTGTATTCTTTGTGTAGTAAAATTTAATTTATGTGTATTTAAATCTTCATTGTCTAATAATTCTTTCATGGGGTGTATGTTTCATAAGTTAACAAATATGTAAGTGTTAATTTCATAATCTATTTATTATTCGAGGTTGTTTTTACATAAGTATATACAGGGACATATTTATTATCAATGTACATATTTCATAAAAGAGTTTTAAAAGTGATTATTTTTAAGGGAATTTTTACTAAAACATCATTTTTAATGTTTTAAAGATTTATTCTTCTATATCTATCTCATTAATGCCCATATTTTCAAAATGGTTTTAAGGATTTATTTATATGGAGATGAATGTTTTCTTAAAATGTTAACTATTTTCAAAAGTATCAATGTGGTATGGGACACATTGATTCAAAAATCTATTTAAATGTATTTTTTTAAATTGTGTGACTTTTAAATGTTTTCATGAAAATGGGATGTTTCTCTCAAAATGATTTACAAATAATTTTCATCTATTTCAACATCCGTTGATGGATTTTTTACTTGTTTGAAGTCGATTCATTATGATACAAATCATCCATATTGTATTGAAGGTTTTGTGATATGTATGAATGTGGATGTGTTATTTTTATAGCATTAATGGTTTAAGGTTAATGTATTGGCATTTCTTATTTTACTTTTAATATGAATGTTTTTGTTATATTTCGACCTTTTCTTAAGATGAATGTATTGGACTAGTATGGTACAGGTTGGGGACTGTTAAAAGTAAGCCCCCCCCCGGGTTGGGGTCTGGTTACAGTAGACCCTATGGGATGGAGTTCGGTTAAAGAGGCTCTCTGGGTTGGATTCCGGTTACAGAGGCTCTCTGAGATGGAATCTGGTTACAGAGGCTCTCTGAGTTGGGGTCCGGTTACAATTAGACCATAGGTCATGGAACGTGGCCTTGACACATAAATTAATGTCTGGTTCTATACATTACTTAATTATGAATTTAGTTATTAATTTTACTATTCGACTAGTAGAATATTCATGGTCATATTTATATTGTAATGATAGATTTATTTTTTCCATATTATGTTTATGTTTAATGTTTAAAAAGGTTGTGGTTTTTTTACACATCTTGACTTCAATGTTTATAGATTCCGCTAAATTATTTACCCTTACTAAGCATATGAGATCACCCCTTTCTTATGCTTTATTTTCCCCATGAATCTGATATGTTTTTTATGTTTGAGATGCAGGGTTAATCTAAGGGAATAATGGAATCCTCAAAGAACTATATAAGTTGTATTTTATGTTTCAAATTTTAAGATAAAGTTCATGTAAGTAATATATTTTCCAAGAATTCTAAACCGATCTGTCCATTGATACTTGATTCCTTGTAATCATTCCAATGTGTTAAAATAATGCACCGACTCTGGGAAACTAGTTTAGGGGAATCACAATTGGTATCAAAGAACTTCTAGTACAAACCTTGGAAACTAGATTTAGATAAACTCTGATTAAAACACATTATCTGAAGATAGACGTTGAGGATTAGTATATATGAACTTCCTAGAATTTTGGTATTGTAGAGATTTTCTGAGTTTTCAAGAAATACATCCCTTTCTAGATAGGAGCATGTAGATATGGCTCTAGAACAGATGTACCAAGGGGTAAAACCCGAAAACACTGCTTTGAGCTAGACTCTAACGGGAACTAGTGCATGACAACGAGCCTTGACGCACTCTTGGTTATGACACTATCGGGGGATATGCTTAGGATAATTATCGTTTTCTTTACAAACCATTATGAAGGGTTTATGATTATATACTTCCTCAACAAATTTTTTTTTATGATTAAGGATTATATCCATAAAATAGTCAATTTATGTTAAGTGTTTAAAAAGTATGAAATTATGTATTTCGATTCATAAACTAATCTATTTTATGCCCTTGTTTAGAAATGGAACCTAGTGGAAGAAATCTAAACCGTATCAATGCATATAATCAGTGTAGGGATTTCCCTCCTACTCAAGATAATTATAGTGGATCTAATGAAACTACTGGTGCTGATCAGCTTATTACCATACTGGGACAACTCAATCAGGTTATGAATAATAACATTACCCGTATGAGGCTCCCTGATCCACAACGTGGAGGATCAATGTTAGACTGCTTCATGAGGAAAAAACCACCAACATTGAATGGGTGTACAAATCCATTAGTGGAAAAGCAAAGGATAAATTCCTTAGAGAAAAAATTTCACACTATGGGGAGCGGCGAAAGGGAAAAAAATTTCATGGTAGTTTTTTGGCTCACTGGAGATGCTGATCAATGGTGGTCATTGATTCAAAACACAAAGAAAGATGACGAAATTCCTAGTATGGAATATATACAGTTTAAAGAACATTTCTTAGAAAAATACTTTCCTCATGACCATCGAGCAGATTTGGAAAAGAAAATTTCCGAGTCTGAGGAAAAAGGAGGATGAGACTATTGCAATGTGTGAGGCTATTTTGACAAGATTTGCAAGGCATGATGCAAATTATATACGTAAACCAAGAAGTAAGATTGATCGATTCTCTAATGGGTTAAAACCATTTCTCCATCAACCATTAGTCTCAAAACCCGTCTAATCATATGAAGATAATGTTTCATGTGTAATCAAGAAAAAAAGGAATTCTATAACACTTAAGAAATTAATGAAAAGCAAGAGAAGAAGAGTTATTTTAAAAAATCTAGGAATAGAAATAATGAAATATGGAAGAAGGGAAGAGTTGAGTTTCCACCCTATGATATATATGGATGGAAGCACCATAGAACATATCTAAAAGGAAAAGGAGTGTGCTACAAATTTGGATAGAAATGTCATATTGTTGGTGAATGTAAGGGAAATAAAGAGGCTGTCAATGTTAAATGCTATAATTTTAGAGAAAAGGGTCATTATGAAAATGAATATGGTAAGTTCCAAGGAAACTGACATCAATAAATGGAAAGGGTGAATGGCCAAGCTTATCATGTTACTACAGTTGAATTGGAATAATTAATGTATTTTTGTTTTTGAATTCAAGGTTTTTTTCTAGTTATAAGAAGAATGTTATATATATAAGGATTATAATGAAGTACTTTTGTTCATTATGTTTTTAATATGATTAAGGTTATCATATTTTCAGTTTGTGACAATATGAGAAACTTTATGATGTTTGGGAATCTGATGTTACAATTTATTTTGGAATTTGGAGACCTATTAAATAGAATATGGATAGAAGTATTTTGGATTGATATAAAGGTTGGAATGGATTAACATGACATTGGTTAATATTTCTTAATATTATTTTTGGAATATTATAATACAATAGTTTTATAAAAAGGAAAACTTGCAGGTCGGGTGATAACTCGTCGCATCGGACAAAGCTGCGGGAATAGAACCCACAACCAAAGTTTGACAAGGCTTTATAACAAACCAGTAGCCTATAGGATGTACCTGGTTATTATAAATTATTTTTCATCATGGTATATGTATGGTACTTTTTAAAATTAGGATAAATATAATATTTTCGAGTTCTATTATCTTTTGGAGTGAAAGATTAGTCTGTGGTAGAAATTATTTAAAGGATGTAACTCTACTTGTCAAGTATATTTCTCCCTATATTATTATATGATGAAATTAAGTCTTAAACATCAAGGATTGGATCTTAAAAAAATGTGTTATACTAATACCTTATGTTTTATCGATGATATTTTAAATAATTATATATCGATGGATTTGAGGCCCTCAATTTTACACTTATTTGTGATTGATGACCTCAATCACATTCTATAAATATTTACATTATCCCTCCAATTATGTGTTTCTAATTTCCAAAAATTTTCTCCTAATCGAGACGATAATTTGGTGGTAACTTTTTCATTTCCCTTTACCTATTATTACGACTAAATATTATTAACCATATTTCTTATGTGGGTTTTCCACAAAGGTGTTTCCTATTTTAAAACAATTATTTTTGAAAAAAATTTAAAAATATGAGGACACAATTTATTGAAGGAGGGAATAATGTAACACCATGAGCTCCGATAGTATGTTTCACTTTAAATAACACAATAGTGTGTGATTTACGCCACACCGAGTTCAAGCACACCACGACCTATAAAACTATCCATTTAGAAAGTGGTTATGAATAATAATAACTAAATTTTGAATTTTGTATTTATCTCATATATTTTTAAAATTTATATTTTGAGTTTCTTAGACATAATATAAGGAAAAATTATTTTTTTTTGATAAAAGAAGTATTTTTAAAAAAAATGCATTTTTACCGCCTTTTAATGGAAAACCCTTTTTAAATCCAATATTTGACACTTATATATTCAATTCAACAAAATAATCTTTTAATTTAGAATCAGGACATAACAATTTAGTTTCAATAAATTTTTGGTGTTTTTTTAATAACATTCATGTTTGGGTGAATATTGAAAAATACTAAATATTAATTGAATATATTTTTAATAAAAATAATTTATAATGTTCAATTATACATTTAATGGTTTTAAAGTACAATTATATTATATTTTTACAATTTAATCCAATGTTGGTCATTGGAATTAATTTCAGTTTGAAATTATACATAAACAAGTGTCAATCTTTTTAATGTTAGTGTTTCGTAAAAACACGCTATTTATTTTGACAATGGAAATTAATTTTAAATTAATTAATACAACATCTATGTACTGAATTTTATAAAATAGAAATTATTTTTTAATTCATAATATCAAATTTCACATTGGCTGACTTTTTGGTCTTTTTCTGAAAACATTCATTTTTTGATGAATAGTGAAAAACATTGAGTTATTGTTTAAAACCGTCTTTTTATTTAAATAATTATTTATTTTATTTATATTTAATTTAGGACAAAATAGATATATAATACCTATTTAGGATCAATTTAATTCATTGTAGTCATTTTAGAAGGAGTTTCGATGTATAAAATTTTATCGTACTTTTTACCGTCTTTTATCCCCCTCCTTAGAGCAATTCCAAATTTGTATAAAACTTAATTTTACCACTTTTTTTGAGTTGAATTTAAAAAATCTGAGACACACTGTTGATATCAATAAGTAAAATGTGGTTTAATAAGATGAAAATAATTTTTTGCTGAATGGTATCTTTTTAATTTTCTTTACCACGCTTATAAGTAAATATGGTAATTAAAGGTAAAATGATATTATTATTACACTAAAACATGTCTTAATTATATTGGATAAGTGTATATTGACCAGAAACAATGTTAAGAATAATATATTATCCTTTAGGTCAACGTGGATTATATTAGGACATTTAATATTTTTTAATTCCAAGAAGAGGTAAAAGTGTTAAATTTAAAATTTAATAACTAAACCATTTTTGATATAGAGTTACACATAAGTTAAATTAAAAAATAAAAATTAATTAGAAATATAATAATATTTCTATGTAATGGTATTTTATTTATAATTTTTATACCTTAAAAAAGTTAATTTATTTATGACATAATGATGATGTCGTAATTACCTTATTATTGAAATATTAAGATAATCGACATTATAAATATCCAAATAAATGTAATTTGAGACTTTTATGATTTATATTTATTTTAGAGGTTAATATGACATGTTAAGGTTGATAAAATGATATTTTATTGAATTAATATTTATTTTATGAATTAAAAAAATCAAAATAGAAAATATTGTCAAAATTGACATAAAAGAGTTTTTAAAGAAAATATTATTTTATTAATTGATATTTTATTTCAAAAAATATATAGATCTAAGCAAAGAATTATATAATGATATTTTTATCATTAATAAAATACTTGGGGTTCTCATGGATGTTTATAGTATGTTTATTAACCATATAATTTAAAAATAAAAAGAGGCATGGTAAATGTCAATGTATTTAACTAAGTGTTAAATCTAAAAGGTAAGGTTAATATGGTGGACAAAACCTATCTAAAACCTATTGGTTGAGAGGTTTTAGACCCCTACCCACCTTAGACTTTAAATAATTCATTTTTTAGGCATTATAATCCGAAAATTATTTTATTATAAAATAATTTTTCAATCTTTTTATAAGGTCCCCCTCACCCATCTTATAAAAGGGAACTTCCCCTTCTATAACATTCACACATTGAAAGCCATTTGTCTCGGCCAACCCCATCCCAAATATCCTCCCAACTATACTCCCTTCATCCTAGAGTCCTTCCATTAGTCAAAAAGCTATCCTATTTATCCCATTTGATCAAATCAAAAGGAAGAACCCGAAGAAGTGGTAAATATTTCATCACCTCTTTCAAGTTCTTTTCTTCTACCACTTCTTCCTTCATTGTTGTTTCCATTGTAAAACAATAACTTCAGTATATTATATATACTGTGATGTTATTATAAATATTGTACAACCATATTTATTATTCTATCCATCCTATGAATTACATGTCACCATACGTGTATACGTACGGCTTATCCTCTCCACGTCATGGTATAGTTGTAATTCAATACATTATTATTTTGATGGGTATATTCATGAAGTATAATTGATCTAAATAATAAATATAACATGTTAATGAATCTGTATATATGATATACCATCCAATTATATATGATTTTAATATCAAAAGAATGATATTGTCGCTCGTGCGTACGTACGGATTTCCGTCTCCACGAATGCGATGAGATTAATTCCCCATTGTAACCATTCAAGAATAATTTTTATTTGATGATTAAAAAAATAGTTAAAGACTTTATAAAATTCTGGATATGAATAAGAAACATCCCATCCATACCAAACATGAATCAAGTAACAAAGACGATAAAGGAAAATGAATCATTTAACACCCTAAACGACGATAATTCTAAAATATTATTAACAATGATTTATTATAATATCATATATGATATCAAAATTATATATATGGTTCTTGTATAATTTAATAACAATTATTTAACTATTATACAAGAGGTTAATTTACCCCTGACTAAAAAAAAGTACAAGGTAATGGGTTTTCACCACACTCCTTATTTCTGTGAGATTCATGCTATATTGTTACTATTTCCTTTTGTGTGGTGTGTGTACTTCCCATAATTTTATTATTTGTGTAATACACATAAATTAATGTCTATTTACATCTTAATTTTATGATTCTTCTTTCATGGGGTATATGTTTTATATGTTACCAAATAGGTAATGGTTAATTTCACAATCTCTTTATTATTCGAGTATGTTTTTATGTAAGTATCTACTGGGACATATTTATTATCCTTATAAATGTTTCAAAAATGAGTTTTCAAAGGGATTATTTTTAAGGGTATTTTTACTAAAACATCATTTTAAATGTTTTAAAGATTTATTCGTCTAATTATTTCTCATTAATGTCTAAATTTTCAAAATGATTTTAAGGGTTTAATTATATGGACATGAATGTTTTTTAAATGTTAATTCCAGTCAAAAGATTCAAAGTGGTATGGGACACCTTCATTCAAAAATGTCATTAAATGTGTTCCATTCTAAATTGTTTGACCCTTAATTGTTTTCATGAAAATTGGATATTTCTTTGAATGTGTTTTACAAATCATTTTCTTCTATTTAAACATCCTTTGATAGATTTCATACATGTTTGAAGTCGATTCATTATGATACCAATCATCCATATTGTATTGAAGGTTTTCTGATATGTTTGACTATGTATGAGTTATTTTTATAACATTCATGGTTTATGGTTAAAGTACTGATATTTTGTATATTAGTTTTAATATATTTTTTTTGTTATATTTCATCCTTTTCTTAAGATTAATGTATTGGAATATTATGTTTTGTGTTGGGGACCAGTAAAATTAAGCCCTCTGGGTTGGGGTCTAGTTACAGAAGACCCTGCAGGTTGGAGTCTGGTTACAGAGGCTCTCCGGGTTGGAGTCCGTTTGTAGAGGCTCTCTGGGATGGATTCCGATTACAGAGGCTCTCTGTGTTGGGGTCCTGTTACAAATAGCCACTAGGTCCTAGCACGAGGCCTTAACATAAATTTAAGGTCTGGTACTATAAATTCCCTCATTATGAATTTAGTTATTACATGTGATTATTCTATTAGTAGAATATCCATGTGAATGTTTATTTTTTAATGTTTGATTTATTTTTTCCATGTTATTTTTATGTTTATGTTTAAAAATGAAGGGGTTTTTATTACATATCTTGCCTAAAAAGTTTATAGCTTCCGCTAAATTATTTACACTTACTGAGCATCTGAGCTCAACACTTTCTAATGTTTTATTTTTCACATGATTCTAAGAAGTGTTTTATGTTTTAGATGCAGGGTTAAGCTAAGGGACTTACGAAGTCATCAAAAAACTATCTAAGCTATATTTTATGTTTCAAATTTTAATGTGAAGTTCATTTATGTAATATATTTTCCATGAATGCTAATATGACCGGTCCATTGAGACTTGATTCCTTGTAATCATTCCAATGTATTAAAATAATGCACCGACTCTGCGTAACTAGGGTCGAGGAGTTACAAGCATCCCATAAGTGGGATACAGTTTAAAATAACTTCATCCACATTTGGGATTAGAATTAGGAAAAATGGACTCTATATTTTGAATAATAAAAATTTATAAATAAAATTAATCTAAACATAGTTTTTTACCAAAAATATTAGTAAATATATTTAATATAAATTACCATATTTAATTGAAGAATATGCTTAATAACCGAATAAAACATGATCTTAAGGACCCAAATGACCATGATACTTTTCCAAAACAACCTTTAATTCCATATTTAATCAATAAGATTTACATTATTTTGTTTTTCTGTTTTTTTAAGACTTCATATTTTGAAAAAAATTATAGGAACACAGAAATTGTTTTAAACAATGCCATGTGTGTGAATTCTCTTCCCTACAAAAGGCCACCCCTTCTCCCACTTTATCACACCTCCAAAACCAAAGAGATTAATCCATTCATGGACAAATAAACTTTCTAGAAACCTTATATTATTCCTTAAACCATCCATTTGTTCATAAATTCATCAAAGGATGCTGTTTTTTGTAAACTGAAAGGATTTACCAAATAAAGAGGTAACATCGTCCCTCATATTCCTTTATATTATTTTCATTCTCTACCCCTCAGACACTTTATATTTTGTTTTTAAAAAAAACACATGTATCATCAATACATTGAGATTTATTTGATAAGGTTTTGACCTACACTTATAAACACTTACATCTAATGTATAATAAACACACTATTTACATGTATGGTGAACTACCACCACGTGAAATGATGATTATTAATTATTAATTTACCTCCACATATGGTGGAAATTATGATAGTATATCTGTTAAAATATTTTATATATTATATTAATTATTTCATTAATGTTTTCTAATTCTTTTAGGAAACATATATTTATACATTCAATTTTTTGTTAATACAATAATCTTGTTTCTGGGAGTGTGGACTACCATCCCCTAAAAGTGACGTGATTCATTCACACACTACACGGAATGTACTGAGGATTTGTATATTGAACCTATATGATATATATTATGTAATATTTCAACAAAAATAATGTTATATATTCATATATAAATATATAGTTTATTAACATCAATTCATGTAATACAATAATAAAAAAGGAAACAATGTACATTTGTATGTAGAAAAAAACATCTTAATGAATAGTGTATTACATTTCAAGATTTTGTATTACATTAAGTTTTATAATTAAAAAATAAAAAATAAAAATCCTTTTTATATAATTTTTTAAATTTTTTAAATTACGATATAATTATATCAGAAAAATAATTTCAAAATTATTACAGAAGCAAAAAAAAACAAAGCAGATATTACCTGAAGTAAAACCATTACATAGAATTGTTATCAAAAGGTTAATTTTAATATAAACAAAACTAGAAATGGTATTATATATAATAGTGTGGTTATTTAATATATTCATAATAAAATTATATTTATTATACTAGAATTTTGTACGATTATAAAGAGAGTCATGACATATAGAAATGAAAAGTTCATCTGACTTTTTATTTCCTTGAGATACATGTCATTACAACACTCTTTTCTTTTATGTGGTCTCTATACATCCCATTAATTTATTACATGACACTTATTATTAATTTAATGGGTATATAAATATAAATTATATTATTTTCGTTCCATGGGGTTAATGTTCCAGGAGTTACAAAATTGGTAACAGAGTTTTGTCTCATTATGTATTCTTTGATGAACATGTTTTTATGTACCAATATTCTTTTTCGAGGTGTATAAAATAAGATTTCAAATGTTATATCATTAATGTATTTCTTAAAATTATAGTTTAGAATTAATTTAATTTCATTTTAATATATGGAGAGTATGATAAACAATTATTGTGTTTTAAGAATTTATTAAAGAAATATCATCATATATTGAGATTTTTTATGATTATGATTTCATTCATGAAATATTATGACTCACCTCTCATTAACTATAATGTGTTTTTTCGTTATTTTCCTATTCATGGTATATCCATTTATTTGTAACATTTTCACACTCTTTGGTACCTAAAATAATTAATAACATTTGGTTATGAAAAATCATAACATGATTCTCTCTTCGGTCAGATATCAGATTTATATCAAAATTCATGTTTTAAAAAAAATGTTATGTTTTAAAAATATCCATGAGGATAATTTTAATATAAACATCATTTGTTAATTTATTTTAAAACATCAATTATAAGTTTTCGAAATTATTTTCAAATAAAAATTATTTAAATAATGTTTTATGTTTTAAAAAGAGTTTTAAATGGAAAAATGATATATTCATCCTAAAATGTTTTTAATGGTTATCTGAAAATTTTATCAAATCTAATATGAAATTCGTTTTTGTAAATATTTCCATTGTAGATAAATTATTCAATGTTTATATTCATATTGTTTCAATGAATGATTTATATTTTAATGTCATGATTTTTATGAAACATGTTTCTAATTTACAGGCTATATGATTTTGAAACCTACTTCTTTTCGTAATTTATTTTTTTGATAAATGATTATGAAACTTATATCTTTTCAACAGAATATGTCCTGATTACATGTTTATGATAATATTTTCATTTGAGAGGTTATTATATATTTTTTAATGATCTTTTTGAATAGGTATCTATGATTTCATTATTATTTTCGAGGGACCTATATCTCATTCCAATTCATTGGGTAAAGATTCATATTTCACGAGATAGAATAATATGTTCTTGGGAGTGACCATTTACTACTAAAATAGACATGGTAGTGATCCTTGACTACCAATATGGTAGGAGGAGTGAACTAATTAGACTATGATTTCCATGGCAGTGAATCATCTCTACAAAGATGACAAGGGGTGTGAACCAATAATACCAAATTTGTCATGGAAGTGATTACTTGAATACTATAGAAAATATTTTACAGGAATTTGTGTCTTAGAAAATTCCTTGTTTTATAACTTTGTTTTTATTTCATTGAATATGTTCATTATATCCTTACAATTCATATCATACGAACATCTAATATTTATTCCATGATTCTTATTTATGGACTTTTATATGAAAGGTATGATATTCTATTTTCATGATGACGATCTCAGTCAACTATGCTCCTATTTATGCTTAAATGGTTCTCTAGTTTATCCGTACTGAGCTCCTGAGCTCATCAGTTTTCATGTTATCATCCCATGGTTAAAGATAAATATATTATGTTTTATATTTTTAAGAAGGGTTTTAGACAAGAAAAACCTAATAAGTGTTAATTTAGCTATCTTATGTACACGTGATTGTGTTTCTATGTTTCCAAAGGAACTATACAAATACTACATTTATTCATCTATTTGATTAATGTTTTATGTATTTCACAAAATCTATGTAATTATAATGTATTAAAATTGACGGTCTCCATAACATGTTCTATAAAAAAATTTATTGATGTTTTTAACTAAACAAAATAGTTTTAAATTTTCCTTGTTATTGTGATTTTATATATTCACAAATTATTACATGGAATTTCATGAATGGTTTTTTGTAAATATCCATTTATTGTTTTTAAATTAATGTTCAAAAAAATTTCTCATTTAATTTATAAATCATTAAGATATTTTCTATAATCCATATACTTTCTTCATAATTAAGCATCTATTAAATGTTTTAATCGTTTTATAAAAACTATTTAACTCAAAATATTCTACTTTATTTTGGTTGTAAAATTTAAAAATGCAGAGGGGTATATTATATTTATTTTCAAACCATGTATTAAATTAATTTGTAAATTGATTTTTAATTCTTTATCGACAAAAAGTAATTATTGGTTTGATTAACTCAAGATATCAACTTATGATACAATCAACCATTTTTTCAGAAAGAGATGAATTTTTGAGACCCATTTTATGTCCATGGTTAAATTATACAATGATAAAATAATGAATTCTATTTAATCTTGGGGATGAAATAAGTATAGTTTTCACTATATAACATGTTTTTGTTGAATTATATATGTCTATAAAAAATTCAGTAAATTTTAATTACGTATGATATTATATGATATATAATGGTTATTTAACGTACTCCAATAAGATACACTATCTACTATGGCAGTCATAAAAGTGATCCTAAATGATTAAAACAACGAGAAATAGTAGTTAACTCGATAAAATATAGGAATATAACTACTATTAACATCCTCTAAGAGATACCTTAATAATGAAATATTCTTCTATGATCATTTCAACCCCAAAAAAATGTCTTATTCTTAAGATCTACACTCATTAATCATGGTGGATTGTTTATTATTTTATATCTTTTGACAAATGTATATTGTTATGATAAATATGTACTCCATTGATCGTAACATAATTATAATTTATTAGTTTTGTATGTTGTATTAACATTTCACCATTTCCTCATTCCCATATTTTTATATTGTGATAAAATATGATCATAAATTTATATATACTTTCATTACCCTTATGTAGCATTAGATTTTACCCTTTGGTATGTTTTGTTTTCCCTATGTTAGAAAAAATGTTATTTGTTGGTATGTCTACGTAGGGTTATATATTAACTGATATGTATATGATATGTTTCTATTAATTAATGAATTATTTGATTATGGTTTATAAATTGAAATACATTAAAATAATTATGATTTAGGGAGGAAATTTTTTTGATATGTTATGAATATTCCTTTAAAATTATGAATTATTTATGTATTAAATTTTCTAGATCACCTTACTTAGGGTGAAAAATTGTAATGAATTTAGATGAAAAGGTATACATGGGTAGATATTAATATCTTTTAATTTCAATGCAATTTTTTTAAATTATATGAAATTATTTGAAGAAAGAACGCTTTGAAAAAAACACGATTCTGAAGCCCAGAGTTCCCGGAATTTAATTTTGATCTTATTTTAATGTACGTTCATTAATCATGAGAGTGGGTTTTTCTAAATTTTCAATTGGTTCTCGGATAAAAAATATTATGGAACCATAGATCGCAGAACTCCGAGATAATCCAAGAAAAGAAATTACTTCGACAGACATGGGTTAGATAGAAATGATTTTGTTTTAATTTTCAGAAAATAATAAAATAAATATCAAAAGTAATATTATTTGATTTCTCAACCATTGAACGGCGGAAGATGATGCTGAGGTGTGGTTATCTGGAAAGGATGAGATTCATTAATGGAATCCTCTTAATGGCTCATTAAGTTACAAGTAAGCAGCTACGTCGATTCATGTATGAAAGAACGTAACGATGAAACATCATAGTGAAACAGAAACATTTAGATGTGTTCTCTTTTTAATTAGATAACACATTGGAGAGTTGGGAATTAAATCGTGACCAATTACCTTACAACCGTCCATCATGTTTCCTTCCAAATAACGACATACAAACACTGACAGAACTCTATCGACATTGGGGTTCCTCGATGAACGATGTTAAGAGGCAATGAATGGCATCAATATCTTCGACCCTCTATGAAAGAACACTATGTAATGAATGTCAAACAAGTTAGCGGTTTGAACTATCTAAAGTTTTCCTATCCTTTTCTAAAAATGAAAAATGTGGATCAACAACGAACAAGTCCATGAATAATGAGTTTTTGGGAGAGGGTGAATTATTTTGGGATTTCACTATCTAGTTTTAAATTATCCATTATATTGATTGAAATACAATCCTGGGAACTCCTCATGATTTTAAACATCTTTCAAAAGGGAGCGGGCTCGCACATACAAGTCCTGATCCCCACAACATGTGTGTTCTTCATTGATGAATTGTTGAAATTGTGGAAAGGTGAGTAAGAGGCAGTTTTATTAATTCTGGTAGCCTTACAATCCTTTAGGTGCAGAAAGTCCTATAAAAAGATCACTAGATCAAATCCAATGGCCAACAGAAGAAACCATCAGTGTCGTCGACGACCATGGGTAGATGAAGTCGGCCTACCATGATTGTAGAGGTCCATTACCAATGGATGTGGCAGCGTGGAGGTGTGGCACCGACCGACGCTATGTGGAGGTGGAAACCCACGACCAGGCTGCCCGGGCGAGCGACAGATGTCGCGACCACCACGGTTGGGGTGATGAAAACCTGAAGAGCTATGTTGGCACCGTATTGACCCCGTCAAATCATGAACTCGGTTCACATGGGACATAGGGGAAATGGCTACTCAGCTACATCAGAGGCCTCATGTGGCATGTCATGCGGATGGCTGTGGTCACTCGACTATGGAGGAAATAAGGCCCCGCGTCTGCGGATCAATAGAGGAGTCGGACACCCCGCATCCCAGATCGGCCGACGGCCGATCCGCCTCATGTGAACTAGGAAGACTTGAGATCCAACAGTTCAGGCCTAGGCCAGACTAGATTTGGGTTGGGTTTGGTTGGCCCAACCGGGTTAGACCAGACCTGAACCCCACCAGTACCTATTTCTCTAAAAGGAATGTATCCTTGAAACTGGGTGTCTGCTTGATGTGTCATTAGTGGAATTGGGATCCTTGGGATGAGTTTGTTATTCTGAAACATTCTACATGACTTTTGGGGGAGGTTGGTGCGTAGATGGGTTAGATCCTACACATATCCAATGGGGCCTTTAAAAAAGTACTCATATCATAAAGCTCTGGCTTCCATTTGACGCGCTTTCTGTTGAATTGGGAACCTTAATAATAGATTGAATTTTGGGTTACTCTTTGTTGAACTTTGATGAGGTTGATGTATGACTGATGTCATGAATAAATATTTCCCCAAAATTAAGCATGCTATGTGTGGTATTCTAGTGGTTGGTTGTGACGTGAAAATTGAATAACTACCTTACATGGATCAGCCCTTTATGACCTTGTGTGGATCATCACCTAGAGACACCTTGTGGATGAGCCCCTCGAGACCCTATGTGGATCAGCACCTAGAGACCCTGTGTAGATCTGCACCTATTAATCCTATGTGGATCCGCACCTGGAGACCCTGTGTGGATCAACACCTAGCGACCCTCTATGGAATATCACCAAGATACCCTATGTAGATCATCAACATATCCTATAAATAGAATAAGATGATATAGCTTTTAGAGTAATAATTTTATAGTTCTTTTCTTATATTTTACCTGGTGTGAGAAATTTCTTTTCCATTCTATTTCACATTTAGTTCTTTCTTTGTGGAATTTTCTATTGTGTATTTCTAACCAACCCAAGTTGGTCTCGGGGTCCCTACTGACTATTGTTATACTCACCCCTACACTAATTTACCCACAAAATTTTTTATTGGGCAGTTAATGGAAATACTTGATATGGACATAAGGGATCCATGGCTAGAAGGTAATCTGAGTAGGATCGAGAGATGTAGTGTGCTGTAGTGGCATCTGAAAGTGATTTGTACCTACCCTTCTGGTAGGATCCTTGAAGGAAGACCTCAACATCATGTACTTATTTTTTTAATTTCATTTATGTTCGGCTTGTATTTAGGCCCCTTTACATTCATTTTACACGTTTTACTACTATTTGTGTCACTTTGTGGGGGTTGTATTAGTTTTCCTTCTTTTGTGATTTTCATTGTGCAGTATTCCCTCTTTGTTTGTGTACAGATTTAAAGGAAATGCATTCCCTTTTTGGGATATACCTTTCCGGGGCTAGTCACCACCCCCTGGCCTTTTGGGAGGTAGAAATGGGGTATTCATAGAATGGTCATCAGAGAACAGTTTGTTACAATGTGGTATCATAGGAAGGTTTATTATACCAAAAGTAATAAGATTCCTTTGTTTCAATGGGGAAAATATTGTTATATGTCCCGAATTTGGATTTTAGTCTAGAGTCTAGTGTTTGTGCGACGACCATCATATCCATACACCAGGACCTTGAATTCTGTTTTTCGACACAGTACACAAAAACACTAGTAGAATGTGTTTTGTAATTTTTTTTCTCTTGATGTCTTTAGAGTCTTTTCATGGGGTATAAAATTTTGATCGTGAAATATCATTTTCTTTATAGGATTCCTCTACAAAGGCATCCATACAAGATTTCAGTTTGGGAAAATGATGATTTCCCAATTAGTGATGAGGCATCGTTGTGTGGGTCACTTTCAAGGATAGAACCTTCGGGTGCTGTACCATCACCATCACCACCCAGAGTGTAGCAATTTAAAATTGCCCCACTAACGGACAATTCATGTCAACTGATCATGTTGGATGAGTTTCAGAGAATGTGGCTTCTATCATTCCGAGGTGAGACAGATCCTCAGGAAACTAAGGGTAGGATGGAGGCCGTTATCTGGGTTTATTTCTTGGTAGAGACACATAAATACTAGATGGTGGTCCTTGTATCTATAGTTTTTCAGGGAACAGTAGGGAGATGGTGGATTTTCAGGCTCTAGACACACGAGGTGTTGACCCATGTCTGGTTGGACATCAAGATCCTCTTCAGGGTGGAGTTTGTACCAGTGACACTATGTTCAGTGTGTATTCAAAATATTCATCACCTACAGTTGGTCATCCTGACTGTGGCCCAATACTCTGTGAGGTTTACCGACCTCTACCTCTACTCCACCAACATGGAATGTGACCTTTTCCTCATGGCCCAGACCATTATGCAGGGAATCCAATGGGAGATTAGGGTATCGATGGTTTTTATTTGCATCCATATGTAGTGTCGGAGGTGTGGAGTTCGTGACAAAGGGTAGGAAATCCAATGGATAATGTTTTTTAACAATTTAGTGGATAGGGGAACAATGATCTTAACTATCCAACTCCTTTCACATATGACTAGAAGGAGGTTGAGGGACCGCTATGGTAGAGACATAGGTTCAAACTATGAGTTCCATAGGGAAGAAAACATGATGGGAGAATAGGTTACGTGACATGCGGTGGACAAAGGTTCAAGGAACTATGACCACCACCCCCATGTGGTCCACCATGGTCTCAAGGAGATAGTGGACATAGGAGAGGCCTTCTTCAGGTGATGGAGGACTATGACCACAATAATCCATATATGATTAATCGTACAATCTTTTTATTCTCCACCGTAGCTATAGTTCTCATAGAAAAAGGTTCTAGTCACTCTTTCCTTTCAACAATCCTTCTTCGTGGCACATAGATTGTGGTGGTGCCATTGGATTGATCCTTAGGATTATAGGGTCCTCTAGGAGGGGATTTGACAATTACACACAAGTCACAGAATTGTGATTTTGCTCTAGGAGGTGAGATCTTGGGTTGGGATCTCCTAATAGTAGTGTCGAAGCTTTACGACATCATCTTGGGTATAGACTGGTTATCAAGAATTCATGCACAGATCGAATATTTTTTCCCAATGTGGTGTGTCCACAAGAATGGGACCAGGATTTCCTGCAACGTCAGGAATGGAACATTTTCAGCACATTAGGGACTTTCATGAAGTAGGGTGAAATAGATCCCTCTCCAGTTGTCTAGACTCACCCTCAGTGTGGTGGATGAGAGGATTCTGATCATTCCTATAGTGGTGGATGATTATGAGGATGTCTTTCCAGAATATTTCCTAAGACTACCTCCCCATTGAGAGGTAGACTTCTGTATTGAATTGTACCTAGGATGAAACCAATATCCACACAGGAATATCAGTTGTCTCTCGGGGAACATCGTGAGTCAAGGGTACACCTAGAGGATGTGTAAGAAAAGGGGTCTGTAACGCCCATTTGTTACCCAAGATCTTCCTAATTGATGTTTTCCATGATGGAATAAAGGAGATTGAGGCTATGTGTGGGGTTCTGGTGTATGAACAAGGTGACTATGCAGAAAAAATATACACTTCTTTGGACTGATGGCCTCTTAGATCACCTGATTGGAGTTATATGGTTCTTGAAGATCGAGCACATATTAGGCTATCATAATCTTTTGTTATGGGATGAAGAAGTACCATAGTCAACCTTAATATGCCAGTATGGATAGTACAAGTTCATAGTGATGCTCTTCGGTGTGACCAATGCCCCCCAAAATGTTAATGGGACTCATGAAGATGATATTTCAGTCCATCCTGGATTGTTTCATGGTGGTCTTTATTGATGTCATCTTCATGTACTCGGTGTCAGAGGAGGAGCATGATACACACCTATGGATAGTCCTGAATACACTCCGAGAGAACCAGCTTTACAATGATCTCTCAAAGTTCCAGTTCTTGATTTGGTAGGTCTATACAATGGGACATGTCATCTCATAGGCTGGAGATGTAGTGGATCCGGAAATAATAGATGTAGTTCTTGCTTGGCATCCACCTGGAAGTAGGACTGAGGTGTGGAGATTCTTGGGGTTGTCCAGATACTACTAGAGGTACGTTCCCAACATTTCCAAAGTAGAAACACCCTTGTCATATTTGACAAAGAAAGGAAAACCCGTCGTGTGGATGGATAGTTTCTAAATGTGTTTATAAGAGCTTAGGTGGAGAGAGACCAGTGCTCAAATCTTGATGATTCCAACGGAGGGAATCGACTACGTAGTATACTGTGATGTATCAGGGACTAGACTGGGTTGTGTCTTGATATAGGAATGAGCATTAATCACCTATGTCTCACAGAAATTTAGGTGGAATGAGAAAAACTATGAGACCCATGGTATGGAGTAAGAATTAGTGCCCTTTTCCTTGAAGACGTGGAATCAATACTTGACATGTGAATAGTTTACCATTTACTCCAACCACAAGTGTCTTGGGTATATCTTCTAACATAAATAGTTGAACTAGAGAAAATAGAGATTACTGGAGTTCAACATGGACTATAAATGTTTTGATAGTCTATTGTTTTTAGAAGGGGACCATGGTAGAAGATGCACTTAGCAGGATTTATGGTTTACAGTTGCTGAGTGAGGTGATAGAGAAACTAGTCGCGATGAAGATATCCTTCATGGATAGTGATTAATTATACCACCTTAAGTAGATGATTGGATCCACTACACTATTATAGCGAGTTAGGGAGGAACATCTAGTTGATGATGGCTATGATTCATGACGTTATCTTTTATCCATAAGACAAGCTCCGAATGGATTTTTTATAGGTGGGGTGCTCATCCTCCTTTTCAGAGGATGCACTGTAGTACCAGTGACATTATGGGGGTGGTGTTGAGGGTGTTACATTATTCATATTTAGCAGTACATACTAGTATAGAGAAAATTTCCAATACCTATGATGTCAGTACTAGTGGCCAAGGATGATGAAAGAAATGGAAAAGTTCATTTCATGATGCATCATTTGTCAGCAAGTGAAGGCTGAGCTTCATGTCCCACCAGGCTTTACATAGCCACTTGAGGTACCAAAGTGGAAGTGGGATGGTATATCCATGTACATGATGATGAGCGTACTATTCTTGTCCAAGGATCATGAATCTATATGGGTGATCGTTGAATGACTCACCAAGTCGGCACACTTCCAACCCATCTAGGTGATGGTATTGGTAGAGGGATCATGGATCGTCTATGTACAGGAGATAGTATGGCTTCAATGGGGTTAATTTGAGGATTTTATCAGACTGTGATGCATACAATACATCCTAGTTGTGGAAGGAGTTGCAGGTGGCATTCGCAACTCTATTGCGATTGATTACAACTTTTCAACCCCAAAATAGATGGCCAGATAGAGCAGACCATATAGACCCTATAAGACATGATTCATTCTTGTGTCCATGATTTTTTATAGAGTTGGGAGGACCAAATTCCCCTGGTGGAGTTTTAATACAACAATAACTATCACTTCACCATCAGCATGGTACCATTTGAGGCCTGATAAGGGTGGTCATGCAGATCAACTCTATGCTGGACAGACCTAAGGCAGTCATCACTCATGGGTCCAGAGTTGATATGAGCTACGACTAAGAAGGTGTATATCATCAAACACCAGATGTAGATTTTACAGAGAAGACAAAATTATTATGCTGATAGGAGACAGAAACCATTTAAGTTTGATAAGAGATACGATGTTTTTATTGGGGACTCACACTGATGGGGATTACAGATATTTGGACTAGGCATAATGTTATTTCTGAGGTTCATTATACCTTTATAGATTCTCAATAGATTCAGAGAGGTGGCATACTGCCTAGGTCTTCTTCCACAGATGCACTAAGTACACAATTCTTTTCACCTGTCGAACCTACAGAGGTACGTGAATGATCCATCACATTTCATCACCTGGGGAGAGTAGGACATTAATGATGGGGAAACATTTGTGGAGTACCCAGTGGAGATAGAGAATCTATAGGAGTGGGTCCTTTATGGATGATTGATTCCTCGGGTGCGCTTTCGGCGGCAGCACAGAATCCTCCAAGAGAGCACATGGGAGTAGGAGAACCATATTCATGCTCTGTAACCCCACTTGTTTGATTAGACCTTGTTTTGGATTTAGGGGATGTAAAGACCTATGTTGGGGATAATGTAATGTCTCAAAATTTCTATGTAATTTTTTAAAAATTAAATGTAATTATTTTAAGACCGCATGCTTCGATGACACGTAATTTCAGGGCTTGCAGTTCCAGTAATGTAATTTATAACATATTTTAAACTACATTCAGTATACATACGAGCGGGTTTTTATAACATTAGAACTAGAGATAGAATTTGAAATCAAAGGGAACCATTGAACTTGTAACGCAAGAATTCACCTAGAAAAATATAACTTTGATGAGGAAGGTTCAGACAAAAATGTTTTATTTTCAGAATTTTCTGAAAATAATAAAATAACATTTTTTTTATTTTTTCAATTATTGAGCAGAAGACGATGATGATGTGTTGCGGTGATGAGGTGACGATGAGGCACCTTAATGTAAGTCCCTTAATATATCCTTCTGTCTTAGTGTAATATCTAAATTTTTTTATGAATGAAACAGCATAACGATACAATGTATCAACTTGACATAAATGTTGCAACATGTTCCATTTATAATTAGCCAATGCATTGGAGAGTTGGGAATTATTTCATTGGAAATTACCTGACAAAACTCTAGTGAGATTCCCCCTTAATGAATAAAGATGAATGATGGTGTAACGTCATTGACATAGATGTGCCTCAAAGAACAGATTCGGGATTTGACGAATGACATCAACCTCATGAACCCTTGTGAAAGGAATGCTACGGAAACGAACATCAAAAGACGTAGGGGTTTGAACTATATAAATGCTACCTATTATTATCTAAATATGAATAATGTGGATGAACTCACGAATAAGTTTGCTCCACATATCATGATTTCATGTGGGAGGGTGACTTATTTTTAGTTTTCTCTATCTTGGATTAAATTATTACTTGTATTGATTGAACTACAATACCCTAACCTACATAAGATTGTAAACATCTAACGTGGAGGGTGCGTGCCAGCACAACAAGGAATGAGATCTTTCACATGTTTCGAGGATATCGTTGTGAAGGTGGAAGCTTTACAATCCTGTAGGCATATACGGATTGAGAAACGGACCCCCGTAGCTACTCTAGTGGCCTGAGGAAGATACTATTGGTGCTCTGGTGCTAGAGAAAGCTACGGGAAAATCAATCCGGATCTCCCATCGGTGCACTAAGACAGAACAGGGAAAAGGCCGATAGCCTCGAAGGCATGGATGTTTGGCGCTTACTAATGCCCCGTGGAGGTGGCGGCCCGAGTCTGTGGCACTGGTCGAGCGATGGTGGCGGCGACCACCATGGCAAAGGAATTGGAGACCTATGTCTTCATGATGGGGCCACATCGTCCTGGTAAACTAGAAGACATGGTACAAGGGTGACATTGAGGATGCGTTCACTTAGCCGTATTGGAGGCCGTGTGCGGTGTGTCTCGCAGTGGGATGCATCGCTTGCCTAGTGTAAAGGAGGCCCCACGTCGTGGGGAAGTAGAGGAGCAATAGGTGGATCCCAAACGTATCCCAACCAGGCTGATGGCTTGTCCACCCCCGGTAGGAATGAACTAACCTAGTGGGCTATATCCACAATAATGGGCTGGGGCGGGCCCAGGCCGGATCGGCTCTGGGTTAGGTTGGGTTGGACCAGACCTTAACCCCATTTTCCCCAGTTTAACTAAAAAGGTATGTATCTCTAAAACTGTGGGTCTGATCGATGCTCCATTAGTGGCATTGGAATCCTTAAAACTAGGTGGTCCAATTGATATAATATACATCAGTTTTGTAGGAAACTGGTGTACGATCAGTTTGGATCGAACTCGAATCCAAACTTGCCTTTTTTTAAAAACTCACATATCTTACAGACCGAGCGTCCAATCGAAGCATTTTATGTTGTTTCAGGGCCCTTATGAAGAGACGGTCCTTTGGGTCACATATTATGGGACATCATGGAAGTTTAGGTATGTTTGATTGATAGAGGATCATATCCTCACGAAATCATGTGTGGTACATGAGGGAATCTAGTGGCTGGAAGAGCCGGGAAAAATGAATAGCGACCCTATGTGTATCAACACCTAGTGACGTTGTGTGGATCAAAACCTACCGAACCTATATGGATCTACTCATAGGGATTCTATTTGGATCATCACCTAGAGACACTATATGGATAATCACATTGCGACCTTGTTTGGATCATCACATAGCAACCTTGTGTGGATCAGTGCATAGTGACCCTATTTGGATCAGCACCTTGTGGCCCTGTGTGGATTAGAAACAAAGCCCCTCAACAAAATAAGTTTATCTAGATTTATCTCTAATTTTATATAATTTTATATTTATGTTATAGCTGGTGTGAGCTATTTCTTTTTCTCTATGATTTACTTTGATATCTTGCAATGTGGTATTCTCTTTTGGAGATATAGGTGATACCTGAGTTTGTCTCGGGGTCCATCTGAGTAGTGTTATACTCACCCCTTCACGGTCTATGTCTGAAACTGCAGCTTCATATAGAGAAAAAGGGAAACTTTGACTGGGACTTTGAGGAGGTAGGGCTAGATGGTGCACAAAGGTGGCTCAAGAGATGTAGTGTACTGTAGTGACATATGACAGTGAGTTGTACCAACCCACCAGGTAGGATATTTAGTGGATGACCTTTGAATAATGTACTTATTTTTTTGTACTTTCCATTTAGCTATGATTTTTTTCTGTCCACTTTACATTCATTTTAAATAATTTACTCTCGGTGGTGAAACATTATTGTGTTTGTACTATTTTTCTTTCCTTTCTAGTTTTCTTTTTTCATTATTCTATGTCTCTGTGTGTACAGGTTTAAAGGAAATGCCTTCCCTTTTTGGGATATGACTTTCCAGAGATGGTCACCAGCCCCTGGCTTATAGAAGGAGTGCTTTGGGATGTCACTGCATGGACCCTAGGCGATGGGTCATGACATAGATAAAAAAAATTTAGATATAGACTTCAATATTGGAATATAATTTGATGAATTGGATAAACAACATAAATTAATATTTAACTAAATTGTATATCAATATACATGATAACTGGATCTTTAGTGGTTGTTCATTTAGGTAGATATGGTATTGATGCATAATTGGGATTGAAATTTTGTGTTGTGATAAAATGATAGTTCTTAGTAGGGTGTTGGGGTTTTTGGAACACTATATGTGGAAACTACATTAGATACTATAATTTTTGAAATAGAATATAATTTTATATAATGGGTTCTAGGAATTCTTAAAATGCACGCAATTCAATAGAACATAATTTTATCGATATTTGATTTATATTTTATTTATTTAAAACCAACATGATCATTCTAATAATGGTAAAAACACAGATATTTTATAAATGATAAATAAGGGGTTGATTAATTCATATTTAATTTTTAATGTAATGAGATAAATTAAAATAAACAACTTTATTTCTATTTCTTATGTCTATAAAAATATATTTTATCAATAATTAAAATAATAGAGGTAATTATTCCAAATTAAACTAGTGTCTTGTTACATTAACAGTACGGTGAATGACCTAAATCAATAAAATAAATGATATTGAATATAAATTCAATTTATAATAATTTAAAATAAATAAATTATAATAAAAACTACGGAACATAATAAAAATACATTAATATGTACAATTTTATTAAAATGGCATCAATTACATACATAGTTTATAAAAATACAACATTTAAGAGATTATTTGACCATGAATTCCATTTCCCATGAAACAAAATTCAAATATAGGTAAATAACTCTACCATCGGTTGAGTATAAAATTACTAATTATTGAAAAAATTGAATACATTTTAAAAAATAATTTGTATTTTAATAGTACTATTTATAAATACATAAACATAAATTTTATATCAAAATATATAAAAATAAAATAATAAAATTAATTTTAATGGTATCATATAATACATAATGAAAAAGGGTTATGTAATATAGAAAACAATCCTTTTACAATGATATATTAAACTCCCATTTGGATTGGTCTTTTTTTTTGAGTTTGTATCATTGTTTCAATAATTCCATGCACAAAAGTTGTCAAATTGACTTTAGTTTTTTAATACCATCCAAAAATGGATAAAGTATCACATTTAGATTGTATCATGATAGCCCAAATTTTATTTCCCTATTTTTACTATGTTATGAATATTTTGAAAAAACCTGTATTCTTAATTGAAAAAACACACGGTATTTTTTACCACTAACCCAACATATTTAAATAATTAAAAATTAAATATAAATTGTAATAAATAAATAAATAATAAATGTATTATTGTAACATGAATATTTGAATGAATTTTCTTATTTTGGTATATGTGAGATGTATTTTGATAAAAAATTTCACATTTAATTGAATACGAAACATCTCATCCATGGGAGACACAAGCTATGTTAGATTTTTATGTTGTTATTTCCTACATATTTTAATTGTTTCATAAAACTCTTTTTAAATGTGTTATGAATATCTATTAAATTTTCTCAATTTTTATCATGTATCATAAATTATATTATTAAACATCAATTTTTAGTGAGGTGGAAAAAATTCCATCATAATGGTCAAACTGAGTTTCAAATTGAAATATTGTTAATCACTAAATATAAAAAAAATTGGATCATTTTCAATAATATATCAAAGAAATATGAGTGTTTTCTTGTAGTACCAATATTAAAATGGGTTGTTATGAAAGTAAATCACACATTTTAATGATATCAATTACATTCTTACATATCATCCATACTCTGTGTCAAATTAATGTGTTGATAATTCTAACACATATGAAATTTATTATGTCTCATTTTAATAATCTAATATTTCTCTTTGAGAATTATTTCATTTTTGCGAAAATTCTATTAATTTGGATGTATAATTTTACTGTTATTTTGAAAAAAACTCTTTCACTCATAATGAAAACAATATGATTTAGATAAAATGTTTTTCAATTTTTAATAGCTTATAATTAATTATATCTTTATTTTTCATAACCAAGACAAAATGAGATTATTTTCAGGGTTATGATTATTTTTTACTCAATATGATTTAAAATTATACATTTGAAACCAAAATAAGAAACATTAGTTATTTTGTTCAGTAGGTGTGCTAAATTGACAAGAGTATTACTCTTATATATAAAAATTAATTTATTACATTCTTTTAAATATATAAAGACAATATTAGTAAATATACTAAATTTCAGGAATATGATTATCACATACTGAAAAAGATGACCCAAATAAATTTTACCCAAATAAATTCTTACAGGGTCCGAAGGGTGTTCCTCAAACCATGATATTGTGACTTGCACTTGGTAATCAAAACAAACAAGAAGGTATTGTTTATCTATATAAATAACTCACAAAGAAAATGTATTGGATACATAACTATAAATAGTAAATATTACAAAAAAAATTATGAATGATGATATAAAATATGTAGAAAGGTACAATCCAAAAAATTTATGTCAGTCATTTTTAGAAAATAATTTTGATAATAAAAAATCCTAGAATAATCATCTTATAAATAGATATTTCATTCCACTGGTCACCATAAACTCCCCAGATCTCGCTAATATTGTACAACCAAAACCAATTAGTTTTTCATTCCAATTTCCATGATCTACCATATGGAGATATATAAATTAATGACATAATAGTTAGGGTCTGACAAACAAATCCTACTATTATCTAAATAATAACTTCATAAAAAATTTATTTTAATTAAACAGACATTTCTAAAAAAAATTGAAAAATATAGAATGAATATTTAATCAATGTAAAAATATAAATATGAATTTAAAAAAATTTCAATGTCTATTTTAAAATATTTAACACAGTGAATTATCATGAAATATGGTAGATATAATCATATTTATCAAAATATGCATGAATTAGTATTTATATCAAAAAAATATATGTAATTAATTTCAATCGTTAATTCCTGTGTATAATCATTTTCAATTTTAGAAATGTGGTTAAGAAAATTGGGGAAGTACCAATACATTTAATATCATACATCATTGGTAAATATTAGTCTATTTGTGTACACACTCTCGGGATCCAACTGTTATCTATAGTAAGATAGAATCCCTTAGAATAATCACCCTACCATAAAGATTGTTTAGTTGTGGATTCACCATCTATATGTATGTTATTATAACCTAACAACATTGTAAACCTTGTCATACATACTAAATTAATCATTCAATGAGATATCCTTATTTTAATTAATCATTCCAAATACTCATCTCATATGGTGATATATGCATATTTCCAAACATGTGATTTGTTTTAGAAACCATCATCAAATAGTTTTGAAGAAACATTTTGGACTTTTTTTACAAATAATTTCTCTTCACATCATAAACATATCAATCCTTTTAATCATTTCTAATTAATTCTTTAAATAAATAAAAAAATAAACATAAATTATTTCAATTAAAAACAGGATTCCTCATGCACAACATGTAATTTACAAACATTGATGAAGATAATTAATTAAATATTTATAAATAATTTGGAATCCCAATAAAACTCATTTAATCATAAAAGGATTGAATTGATAGTTATTTCCTTATAATCCCACCAACCCTAATTAATATAAAAATTCCCCAGAATCGATCGAATGATGCTGTCAAGTGAGAAACCCCTCAAAAGATAATCAAAAAATAAAAATTAATCATGTCAAGATCGTGATCCATCATCACCATGAAGATTCACTACTCTAGAAATTGCAGTAAAATGAGGAATAGTGAATCCATCATGAATTTGATATGAAACATATTGAAAAGGATCCAACAGTCAAAATGATATTTTAAACTATGAAGAATCATTTTTAGGAGATACGAATTTATCTATATAGATACTCTAATGACCATTTAATTGAATTATTTTAAATTTAGTGGTGATTGATGTTTAATAAGTATATTTTTGAATTAAATTACAAAATTTAGAGAACAAACTTCCTATCAACTAGCTTGACAACATGCTTTGGAAAAAAAGGACCAATAATTATCCCCATATTAGGGTAATAGTGAATGTTTCATGGTTTGGTTCCTTGTTTTTATACAATATTGTCCAATTTTACCTCCTCCTAGTAGTTTTTATAGAGGCATTGTTTATTTTTTTCTTTGAAAAACTATTTACCATCCATGAGATATGTCATTGGTTTGCAAATATAGTTTCATAGTTTCCACGGTAAATAATCATGGATTTCACTAACCATGATCTGAATATGTACAATCATAGAAATACTAAAAAAACTCCAAAATCATCCCCAAAGTAAAATAGAATTAAAATTAATTAGGGTGATAAAAAATGTATCATATGTACAAAAAATCATCCACCAGGATGTTATAATTCTCCACAAAATAAGTGAATCATTTCCCATGAAATAATATCAATAAGAACCCATTGAATATAGTTTATTCTACTTCTATCAAATTTAAACATTATTCTCTCATGTATCAAGAGGACAAGAAAAAATATTTTATATCACCCACACTAGTAAAATTGAATTTCCATGATGAACATAAATTATTGAGTTAAAAAATGAACATTCATATTTGTAATAGATAAATCATGATCCAGTTTATGATCCTACATGATCATGATATTTAATGGGTCTAAGGAATATGTACTAACATATTACACATGAAACATGTAATTCAATGATTTAATATGAGGTGGCAATGAAAAATTTTACAATACCCCATGTTTGCTCAATAGTTTCAAATATACCCAAATATCATAGTCCTCATATTCCCTATTTTTCAAGCTATAACTGAACCAATAAAGGTGAAATAATTTAATATATAAGGTCACAAACCATGAACTCCAAAGGGGATTGATGGAAATCATAAAAAGATTTATAACATAATTTCACAATAATCATTATTTGAAGAATAAAAATATTATTCATTCGCATTGCTTGGAAAAAACTCTATCCATCCTTGGATGCTTAAACCATATTCAAGAATTATTGTACATATTTACATGGATGACTATATGAAGACATAAAGGGTTCCATAATTTTGGATGGATGGAAACTATTGTTATGGTTAAACTCATCAAGTCCCTAATGGAAATCCAATGACCTCTAATGTAAATGAGATAATAATAGAGATTGTCATTATGAAATTTAAATCTCATTTTTTCATAAAATATTTCTGAGACTGGTATATGATAATCAATATTACATGAGATCTCGTCGCCTCCTAGTGTCCTCTCAATTTAATTATATGTGAACCAGGTATCCGTATACGAAATATTGTGGATTAGAATCTATTAAATATGATGATCTCTTGAATATATATATATATATAAAGGCATAATATTTGGTTTTATAATGAATGGGAATAATGTGACCCGATTTAGTTATTCTGCTAGTCATCAACCATATCATAATAATTAATCATGTCATTGTTAGAAACCCAACAAATATTTACATTATTATATCCTACAAAATTAAATGAAGAGTAGTATGTTGATGAATAAGACTCAGAGGATTCTATTTCTCAACCAAAATGTATTTACTAATATTAAATGAGAAATTAAATTTTCAATGGATCGTTACATTATTATCCTATATAAAAACAACTTTTTATTGTAAAACACATTCATGATTCATGTTTAGATCACCGATTGGGTCTTGTATAATTTCCGTGGCACTTTATTATTCAACAGTTATGTAAAGATGTATAGAAATAAGAATCATATTAATCAATTATAAGATAATTAACATTATTGATGGGATCCCCACTATATAAACAATACCTCAATAAATATAACTCATCAACATACTTATGTTTTTTTGAGAATCACCATTAGAATTTATTATGTCAACTGAACTCTCCATAATACAACCTCAACCTCATTCTAACTGACTATCAAATTCATGTTAGGAATGATGGAAATATGATTCCATTACACATAATATTATTTCATATACTGGGAAGGAAACATCCATCCCAATGAATCTATATTGAAATCAATATTACGATGGGTGATAGAAATTTCAATTTAAAAAAGAAAATGGGTACACCAACCATCTCCTCTGATGAAGGATCGATTCTTTTATTGAAATGATATGATTCAATATTTTTGGATCATAGTAGTTGATAAACCATTCAATGTAATATTAATTAAAAAACAAATCATATAACACATCATAAAAAAGATTTTATTATTATATATGGAATAGTTCACCGCATGATATATTATTTGACATGAACCAAAATCTATCATGTGATATCCCTATATGAAAAAAGAACTGAAAGTAAAAAAAGAATCATTGATGACCAGATAGTTTGTCTCATATTATATATTATTAAAAAATTAAATTATGTTAAATAAAATTTCAATTCATCCATGGAATCTAAGAATTTCAAATCTCGTATGATTCGTACTCTATTCCTTGTGATAATGGTTAATAGTGAATCAAAAATTTATAAATCAATAAAATTTATCATAATACCATGCACATCCTTCTATGATATGACTCTCATACTCATTTCATGGTTCCTCCAAGTCATAAAAACATTTACACACTTATATTTTCATAAAAAATAATTTTATACAACACTTGTCTTAAAATAATTACATCGCAAATCTATATATTTCATATTGGAATCTTGGTACAATGTGTTTGGTTTTACAAAATATCTATCACTACTCTCTTATTCATCACATGATCCTCCGAAGAGATATATTAAAAAATTATTTATCCAAAAATTACACTATAAATAAATCCATCGTGCCATGAAAATACAAGTTCATCAATGACATGAACACAATATGAGGATTGGATAGTAAAAAAGGGAAAACATGGTACTCATAATGTCTATTCATACTCGTTAAAGAAGTCTTAGGGATATTGGACCCCATGATCATATTTAAAAAAAAACACAATGATCTGAATTTGAGAACCACTTCAACTCTTATAGTTCAACTAGTGCTATATGGTGTGATTGAAATTAAATAGGAAAGGTTACTGGTACCTAGTATACAAAAAAATAAAACTCCCTCACTAATAGAAAACTAGAAAATTTAGATGGAAAAAAATTGGGAAGATCATATTATATTGGGGTAAGATAACATTCTAATGAATCCAACTATAGTTCAAATGAAAAAAATGGATATCATCCTACCATACTCTATAATATGTGGTATGCAATAAATTGATATCATCTCCCACTACCCATGAAAAACATGTAATACACCATTATTTAGATAAATGATATATAATGTAGATAATAATAAATATCATTTTTATTATCCAATATCCAATCCATCACAATAATGAACTATAAAGGTACTATATGAAGAACTAAAATATACAAAACATGCTAGAAATATAATATTGAATGTCTGCAAGATGGGTTTCAAATACCATACTCTGATACATTGTCCCAGGATATATAGAAATCTTTATAACATAAAAAATGATCTCTACCTAATGATTTATAATATCCATAGTAATAGTTGATATAATGGAATGATAATCACAATATCAAAAATACTTTTGTCAATAATTATGATTTTTTGGTAGAGGAAACTATCATGGATGAAGGACCCACATCTACTTCCCCTGGAGACTCATTCATTATGTCTAGATGATTCATTCATAAATCATTTGGATAAGACAAATTTATTATAGAATAATCATACACTTCCATATAAAATCTCAGAAATTTTATAGTTGTAACACAATAATAAGAAATAAATACATGTAAAATTCATTGCATATGACCCTAGCATCCATAGGAAAAATAATATTTGGTTCCCCTTGAATTCTTACAATGGGAGGCTGATATTTTCAAATCGGAAACAAGTATATTCTCGATTTAATGGTCAGATATAACATTTATAAGAATTATAAAACTCGCATCCACTAATATGAGACTCACATGACTACCAATCCCCTTTTAATAGACCAGTTGACCCACTACAAGAGGATATAGAAAAACCAATAAAACATGACTTACATTTCAATTCAGGTTTTAAGATCAGATCTTGATCTAGAATGTTAGTGTATAATGTGATCTTTAGAAAATAAAAACTATGATAATATATCTACAAAAACAACCATCTCAATACTCTAATTTTTTTAGTTTATTATTTTATACTACCATATGGTCGAAATGAAATAGCTCAGAAAAACGATTAGCTAACTATGTCACAATCGGATTATTAAGCTAATGTATAAATAAATCCTTTGATATAAACGTCACCATAAATTACTGATTTAAATTCACTTTAAAATTTTCATTAAATTTATTTCACTCAACTAAGACGTTCATTATAGTTATCTATATTATGTCCCTTCACCTTTTACTCAGACCATCATGTTTTTGGGAAACACATTTCACCTTAACTAAATATATAATATCAAAATCTCAAAGATATTCTCAACATTAATTTGACAATACTCTACCTATTATGTATCATTGGAACCCGATAATGTAATGGATTTATTTGTATAATGTCCTGGGAATGATGTCCAGTATCTTCTATCTGAAGTACAATCACATGAACTAAAATGGGAATAGGTAAAAATACATTTCCCAAAGATTGTATTTCACACAAAAGAACATGAACATGTTTCTAATAAAATTTATATTTTAGAATACTTTTAAACTAAAAATATTAATCATTTATTCTATTCAAACATTTTATTAAGGAAATTTTACTACAAAATACTACAAGATATCAGTTTAAATGACATTTAATAGACTTGAAGTCGTCTACACTATCAATAAGAATTGTTTTGGAAAAAATCTTTTATCACAACATGGGAAAAATTATTTAATACTTGAAAAAAAATCTATAAAGATATTTTTCCCAACTGAATATTGTATCATGTCCACTATTTTGAAAATATATTTCCAAGGAATCGCTCATAACCTACATATAATTCCCACCATTTTTGACTCCTTTCTACCAAGTCATCCTGAAATATATACTATCACTCAGAAAAGAAACTGCTTCATTTGATAGAAATTATTCATGAACCAACCCAAATAACCACTAAACTACACTTGAATAAATTATTTCCCTTTTTGAAGGGAATTCATAATCTATATGAACTAGATACTAGGGCTTGGTAAAAAACTATCTTTATGGAATGATTTAAACATTATAATTAATCACCAATATTAATTATTGGATATAATATAATGAAATATATATAAAATAAACCTTAATTTCAATAATGTAAAATAACTCTAAGGATATAAGTAACAAAATTTTATTTCAACTTAATTCAAAAAATTATACTATCAGAGTTAAAATATAATAATCACCACATAGTAAGTGGATCATACAATCCAATTGTAACCACATACTCTTATGGTAAATATAATAAGATTAACTCACTAGTTATTTTGGTTTATACACCTTTTCAAGGACATGGAATAAGAAAATATATAAATTCTTGATGGAAATTATAGGTTTTGATTAGAAAAGACTACTAGGATATCAACACGCATTTCCAAAGAAATATATATGAAATAATGGATCATTAGTTAATGTTAAATAAAATATTTCATTTATATTTTATCATAATTTTCATCATTACATAGTTTTAAAAATATTTTAATTCCTTTCTAAATACAGGTTTTAGTGTTCGTTTCCATATATTTAGGTAGATATAAGTGTCTTTATCAAAATATGATTGATTGAAAATTTCAATGAAACCATACATGTGTAAATAATCTAAATCGAACAAAATAATTTATATCCTTTTCAATCATTTAACCTAGTATAAGAGACCAAATGTTTGGTTAATTAAGGTATTCTCAAATATAATTGTGAAATAAAAATCTTTTAGTGTACACACATAGAGAACTATAAGATAAATGAGAATAATATGGAATCCTAAAAATTACCTTCATGTCCTTAAGATAGATTATATATCATTTTCATCATTAATCTATCTATACATTCCACCAAACTACCCAGGAAGAAATATTTCTCATGGTAAATCAACCGTATATGGGTTTATCTTCATAGTATTAAATCATTTCAAATTATTATTTCACAATACCCTAGGTTTAAGTTTCAATACAGTGATTTTACTTCAAAAACCAATACCAAATTTTTATTTTTATAAACACATAGCTTTTCATCAAATCAATTAATTTATCATAATAAAACAATTAATTCAATTTCAAATAACCAAAATAATGATCGAAAAAGTCATTACTAATCCATATCATATTTTTTAAAAATTAAAATTTAAATAAAAATTCATAATAAAAGTGATTAATCGGGAACATAATTCCATTTCCAATAATTTATCAACAAAATCAATTAAAGAATTAAAATTTAATTATAAAATAGATTTAAATTAAAAAAAATGTAGATGGATTCAATTGATAGAGAATACCATAAAAAACCCCCCTACCATCTTCATGATAGAAAAAATTCACATGGGATCCCCTAGTAGGATGTCAAGGACTAGAATGCTCAAAATATAAAATCATAATAAAAATTAATAATGTGAGGATCTTGATCCATTAATGATCAAAGTATTCCCGACCCTCGAAGAGGGAGAGTGAGTGAGGGATTTGGAAATGAGAATCCATGATTAATGTTTGATTAAATTAATATAATATACATATATGAATAAATGAGACAATTATATTTCATGAGTAAATATTTGGAGATCCAATGTCACCTATTTAAATTTTCCAAGGACCATACTATCAAATTATTCTTTACGTGGATGTGGTTTTTAGGGATACTAAAGATTGATGAAATATGTAGATACAAGGACTGAAAACCCATGAACGAACTATGTACTCATTTTGGGAGTCTATAGAGAGTTTTAGGGGTTAGTTTCATGGTTTGAAAACCATGGGCTAACTATTCTCTTCATATGTCCCTTGTAGATATAGATTCTTGAATTCCAGTTAAATTTTTAATAGTTTTCCCTAGCATTGTTCCAACCATTCACTAGCCTACGAATATTTAAAAAGAAGTTCAAAAGTATCCCATATATGCTCAATATATGGTGCAAAAGAAGATACTAAAAAATAAAGATCAATATTACCTAAATGTGGTCATGAGGATGTTACATTGATAGTAATTTTGATCCTAAATTTCATATTTATATGAAATCTAGAATATTAAGTTATTAAATAAAATTTGTATCAGATTCACATGTCTTTAATTACTAATCATAACCAATTATTTACACATTCTTATCTTAATTTTATTGGACCATCCACAATTATTTCAATTTATTTTTTTGTGATTGTAACATTGAAATAAAAAGTGAATATTATATAAAATAGTGCTCATTCAGTCTTATCTCTTCTCCATTTTTTGATTGATATGTCGATGAATACAACATTTAAAATGTAGATAATTGATCATATACCTAATATATCAAAAAAAATATTATTCTATTTGCAGTTTTCAATTTGTGATGAATTTATTGATCCAAAAATTATTTTTTTTATTGAAATAATGGACAATAAGTTACACCAAAAACCAATCCTTCTAAATGAGGTGCTTTTAATATACAAAAATTAGAAATAAATTATGGATAATTCATGTAATATAACTTCAGAGACCCAAGAATGATGTATTTCGAAATTACATTTCTTTTAAGGAATACATAATACACAAGAAAAAAATATTCCCAAATAACATATTAGATTACTGTCTTTGGAAACTCAGAACATAATATTCTTATCATGGGGAAAGATCATTAACATCTCCCATAAAGAACTTCCACATTTGTTTTGTTACCTAAAACCATTTTTTATAACCTAGGAAAATGAAAACATAAAAAGTGTGAGCTCAAATGATCAATAAGGGGGAATATGTATAATATAAAACAAACCATAATCAATTGAATGTAAAAACATGAACATAAATTTTAAACATCAAAATCTTGAGTCGTGAAATAAATCATTGAAGGACGTAAGGCATAAATCATAAAGGAACATTAACCATAAAATGAATTTTCATAAATCATGGGTTTTGGAAAAAAATTAGCACATAATATGATTTCCATAGTAGCTAAGGCATATTTTCCAAGTCTATCATAGTGGACAATGTCCACTACTTAAACGATTTTACATGTCGTTCTAGCCATGTATTATTGAACCGGATTAACCTAATATTCCAGTCATGTCTATCTTATTAGATATAAATCCTTACCCAATGGATTGGAAGGAAATATAGCTTCCACACAGCCAATAATGAAGTTGTTCATAAATGTTTCACAAAAACATAAATAATTAATCAAATCATAACCCATGTAATAAAATGGGATTCATAAACATCATTCCATCATAACGTAATTCATATAAAATAAAATTCCATGATTACAATAGTCAAATAATATTAGTAATAGGGATAGAAAAATAACCATATTAAAATAGATTTATCTTAGATGGAATATTATTTTGATAAACCACTTGAACTCAGTTCTTGAATAAAATATCAATTCACTTCCAAAAATCATTTCTTTTCTAAAAATGAAAAGTAATTTTAAAACCAAAAATTATTGTTCAAATTACACTTGAAAACGTTTAGAGGAGTCTTCAAGGAAGTAAGGAGCTATGAATATGTAAAAATCCCTTCATTACATATAAGTTAAAAACATTATCCTCTTTCTTCTATAGGAAAAGTAAAAAAGTACCTCGTATGGTAATCAAAAGAGAGATTTCATCCATACCATGTAGTAAAATTCAAAAAATGGGTAAAAATGAATTTAACATACATAAAATAATAGTAAATATTTTATGAAACTAATTTTCTAAAATATGAACATTGATGATAAATATATCCGCGAAAATTTCTTATGTATAAACAATCTCAGATAAAAATATGATATTTTAAAACTATACCTTAACTTTTATCTGATTTCTTCTGTATGTGTCCAAAAATACTATATAGTGGGTTTAAAAATATTATTAACTTGTTTTAAAACCATAATAATAATTATGATATCATATATTACTTACTTATTACTTTATATAACCCATTCATTTTCCAATTCCATGATAAATTAATGTTTTGGGTAATAATCATTTCATTTATCGTATGTGTTTGGACTTGTTGTTCTTGATATTATTATACAGATCAGGATTTACATATTTCCATAATGTAAAACATTATTTATATATCATATATATTCAGTATATAAATAAATAAATAAATATATATATATATAGATTAATGAAATGGAATACACCATTCATAAAGATGATTGGTTGTACATAGGCATGAATGTTGTTTTTGTTTCCTTATTAAATTAAATTCAAGTAAATAAATGACATATATATATACACGCATACATAAATAGTGTAGAATTATTATGTAATATATTTCATCATTATTTATTATATATACTTTATAATCATTCTTGAATGGTTAAAAAGGATAACGAGTCTCATCGCGTCATGGAGACGGTAAGTCATACGTACGAATGAGCGATAATATTTATTTTAACCATATTAATTATTTTAATAAAAATATTTTGTTATCAATTAAAATATATCATGTTTTCACTATTCATAAAAATATAGAAGTTATCAGAAAAATATCAACAATTTATCGAGAGAAATTTTTTTTTGTTTCATTGAAAGAATAAGTTTATCTTGTTAAATATAAATTATAAATGTTTCATAAACTATATTTAAATTGGTGCACCATCAAAAGGCTGTAAAACTGCATTTTTTTAAAATAGTTAATTTTTCTAAAATTTGATTTCTTTATCATACCATGTCCAAAAAATGTGTAATATGATTGATAATGTTATAAAATTAAAAATAAGGTCAATAATATTCATAATTTCTAGTTTATATCCTCTTAAAAAATATATCATTGATTACTAAAACTAGATATTGCGTACCACACAATCCATTGATGAAGGTCACTCGTGCATGTAATGCAAGCCATGTTAGTGATGTGTGTAGTGAAAGCCTTCATTGGTGTTTATTATAACATAATCCAATGATATTTCATTTATACATTGAAAAAAACATATACTCAGTTTTGCGTGAAATAAATTTTATAAAAAAAACTTGATATTGTGTGTAACAAGGGCCAAGAATAATGTTTCATATACTGCAAGCTAATACAACATTGCGTATAGTGAAAGCTAAACATGATGCAGCATACAACACAATACATCCATGAAATTAAAAATATTATATCTCATAAAATCTCGGGGTGTTACATTCTACCCCCTATATGATAAATTTGTCCCTCGAAATTCATCAAGATTATAATTAATTTACTACATGAAAGTTTATTTCACAGAAACCCACATCGTTAAATTGAATACAGAATCATTATTTTAAAAAGGAATGTTAGAAACAGAACGATTACCAAATTTAACTAATCACTGGGTTTCCACATTGATTAACTTAAGTGGGATGTGAAAATATGGATATGGAAGAGAAATCTAACCATCAAGTTCTGATGGATAACGATGGAGAATAATGTTTGGAAAAAGTTAACTATGACGAAGCTATAAATCCCCAATGAATTAAGGGACAATCTGATTCATCGGATAATAAGGTACTAGGATATATTTTTTGGTTTTTATGATCATTTCCTTAATGTTGAATAATTTTTCACAAGAATAAATAATTACATGATTTTGGTACAATTTCACTTTTTTTTGTCTGAAATAATTTACACTTCATTTCATATTAAAGAAATATTGTCCAATTTTTCATTCTTGAAGTGTTAGTAGATAATGTGATAGAGTTATAGTCCATTCCATCTGTCTCTATCGTAGAATGGTTAGAACAATTTACTAAATATACATAAGTCCATCTATGGTAAGATTAATTGTATATGGTTTCAAAAATGGACTTATTCTTCATCTATAATACCTCTTAATAAAAAAAACTAATTTTTACTAAACAAGGACTTCATATAGGCCAATGATAGGTGATAAAGGCTGGTCACACTTCTTTTGTGGGTTTGATTCCAATAGCATTGTCCGACGCGATGGGTTGTCATTCATCTTATGGATTGTCCTTATTCTAAAACTATACTATTAGAACATTCTAGAAATAATATAAAAAATAATCCATCCATAAAAAATACTATCTGATTTCCAACATAATCCATTCTAACCTTTTGGCTTATCCAAATTACATCAACCCAATCTCACAGTACAAAGAAAACAACTACCATAAAGTTATATAACAATCATGTGGATACCATCATTTATATCTTATATATCACAAGATATATATTTTTGGTCACACTCCAAACATTTGAATGACTTCATCATGTGTTCTCTTAAAATAAGATAATAAAATAAATTAGCATAGAACCATACGGACAACAATAATTCTATCCAAATTAACTCTTTACGTACACCAAATATACCAATAATTAGATATACCAAAACACTGATATCACTTTCTCCTTTTACTAATCATGAGATCATTAATACTATCAAACATATTACTTTCTCATTATTCCTCCATTATGCAGATATCATCATCTTTCCAAAAATATTTCTTTGAGTTTTCATGGATACCGGTACCATTTAATTATATAAAAAAATAATAGACTACTACATAGATATTACAATATTCTAAAATACTATAAATGAGATTCCAAAACACTATTTTTAAATCCCATTACATAAAAACTTAATCATTTCACATCCTCATTTTCATAGTCAACATCACCGAAAGTGATTTCATGAAACTTCCCATTGTATTTTAGCTTAATATGTTGTTGATTTCGATAATCATTAACCCTTGGAATAGGTAATTGGTTAGAATAATGTCCCATTTAATTTCACTTACAACATTGAAGTGTTGGTGGTGCGTTCTCGGTAGTCTTTTCTTTATTCACATCATTAGAATCCTTTTTCCAATTAATTCGGCGCACAACTACTTGTTGGTCTTATTTTCCATACATTAAACATTTTATAGACACTTTAAGACAATATGAACCATACTTCTTACCACACATTGAGCCTCAGGAAATATTTCTATCCATTTCACCAGTGTTTTGATATTTTCCCATGAACTCCACTTTTTGTTACTTCACAATACCATTAGATAGATATGTAACACTATCTTCCAGTTCTACCTTGATATCATAATGAAAAATATTTTCATAGCTATTAAATTATCTTATAGCTGATGCCCTCCAAAGACATGATATAAATCCCCTAAAGAGTAGATCATCATTACATTCAGGTTGGATGATAAATCCATGTGTATACCTTGCAAATCTTGTAAAATTTTCCTTGACTGTACCAACAGATTCATCATCCTTTTTTAAGCTCATGGAACTCATTTTCCATAATTTTTAAAAGAATATGATGGAATTACTTATTAAAAAATATGTTCTTGAACTCATCACATTCTATGGATTTAATTTCATATTGAGGCCTTGTATTCTTAATTAGAGTCCACCATTGGTCTACATCAACTTTTAAAAGTTAGAAATCCAAAATGACCTTCTCATGTTTTGAACAGTGAAGGATGGAAAATATATTTTCAATGTTAATAGACCATAATTCAGAAACAAGTGGATCAGAAGTCCCACTAAAAGAAGGTGGATGTTGCCTCATGAAGACTCATTTGAGTGTTATTCTCTTATTTGATAATTTGGGAGTCTAGAATGATTAATTTCTTGTGTAAGTATAGCAATAATATTTTTCATTCAATCTCCCAAAACATTTGTTTTTCCATGAGGACAATCATTGCATTGCCAACTGCATTGATCATTTACATGGTTCCTTCGTGTTCTAGCCATCATCTAAAACCCAAAAATAATATTGCGAGAGGAAAACAACATATTTGAGGGGAGTAAATTCAATATCTAACATCTTAGGATTAATTCTAGGTTATTCAGGATTGTAACCATAATTTTAGGATGGTATCCTATACTTATAATTATCAATATGGATATAGTTAGACATTCCTTAGAAATATCTCTAGGTATCCCACTAAAGTTTTCACATCCATGTTTCCAAAGGATAACTAATCCTTTTCTATGATACCAACTATACAGACCAAAGATTGACGTAAAAATACATTACATTTATTTTTCATAATACATAATACATGACATAATAATATACCCAAAGACCGTATTATTTTCCTATCCATGGAAACTCGAAACACAATATTCTAATCGTGATGAAAGATCATCAACATCTCCTATAAAGATTGTCCCCTTTTGTTTTCCTATGTTAATCCATTATTTATATCCTAGGAAAAATAAAACATAGAATGGGTGAGAACAAATTCTCATAAGGGTAAATATGGAGAACATAAAACAAACCATAAACATTTGAATGTAAAAACAAGAATATAAATTTTAAACATCAAGATATTGAGTAATGAAATAAAATTTGGCAGTACATAATGCCTAGATCATAAAGGATTATTGACCATAAAAATAAATTTGCATAAAACATGTGTTTGTGGAATGTAAATAATCACATAATATGATTTCAATAGTAGCCACGTCATATTTTCCAAAACCATCATTGTGTTAAAGGTCCATCATTGAACCTGGTTTACTTATCATTCCATCCATGTATTACTAAACTGGATTAACCTGTCATTCCAGTAATGTCTATATCATGAGATATAAATATTTACCAAATTCATTGGATGGAGATATATGTCCCACCCATCTCATATGGACGTCATTCTTACATGTGACACAAAACATAAATTATTCATCATAACATAACCCATGTAATAAAATGGGAATCTTAAACATCATGACATCAAAACATAATATATATAAAATAGCATTACATCATTAACTCAGTAAAATCATAGTTGTAACAGGGTTATAAAAATAACTCTATTTAAACAGAATTATCACAGATGGAAAATTATTTTCATAAACTACTTTAACTCAGTTCATGCGGAAAATATCCTTTCTTCTTCAAAAATGTCTTATTTACCAAAATTTTGTGCAATATTAAATGTATGAAATATGTTGAAAATACACTAGAAAAATTGTATATTAAGATTCATGGAAGTAAATAATTATGAATATGTAAAAATCAATTCATTCCATATAAGTTAAAAAAAACATTCTCCTCATACATTTACCGAAAAAGTAAAAAAATACAAGGTATGGTAAAGAAAATAAGGATTCCTTATAAACCATGTAGTAAAAGACAAAAAATGGTATAAATGTCTTTAAAAATACTAATATTAATAGTAAAAATTATATGATAACAATTTTATATACCATGTACATGGATGAAAAATATATCCCCAGAAAATACTTACGTATAAACAATCTCAGATAAAAAATGAGATTGAAAAATTATCCTTTACCTTAGGTCTGATTTCTTCTATATGTGTCTAAAACTCTTGTATGGTGGGTTTAAAAAAATTATTTACTTGTTAAATGACCATAATAATATTTATTATATCATATATTATTTACTTATTACTTTATATTACCCGTTCATTTTTCAATTCCATGTTAATGCAACGTTTTGGGTAATAATTGTTTCATTTATCCTAGGTGATTGGACTTTTTGTTCCTGATATTATTACATATATCAAGATTTAATTACATAAATAATGTATTTAATGATTTATATATCATATATATTCATTATATATATATATATAATAGAGATAAATGAATTGGAATACAATGTTCATGGAGACGATAAGTTGTACGCATGCCTGAATATTATTTTTGTTTCCTTTTTAAATTGAATGGAATTAAGTAAATTACATATATATATATATAAAGTAGAACTATTATGTCATATATTTCATGATTATTTTTTATATGTACTTTATAATAACTTTTTAATGTTTAACATGGTTAATAAATCTCATCACGTCGTGGAGACGGTAAGCCGTACTTACACACGAGCAAGGATATCGTTCCTATATTTTCTGAACGTTATTGAGTGTGATGGTTTATAATATATCATAATTTGTATCATTTTATAATAATAATATATAGTTATTATTTCCACCATTATACCCATCCATGTATGGTGGTGGTGAAAAAACCGATTACACCATTGTGTGGAGAAGGTAATCCGTACGCACACACACATGATGATTTCATATTTTGTAGGATGTATAGAAGTTGAAATATATTTTTTAATATATATAATAACATTTATTTATAGGATTTATACTTATGTTATTACATTATAATTAAACAACTAAAAAATAGGACATATAAAAGAAATACATTTGAATGAATCGGTAGAAGAGATTACCTCTTCCTCGACCTGCCTCCTTTAAATTTCCTCTTAGTGTATTAGAGTTTTTCATTTTAAAATACCAGAATCTCTGGAATCTAACTAGAGTAGTTTATAATAGAAATTTTTAGGGTTTGACTGAACCCAAAGGCTCAAAATGGTGTGAATTGGAGAGAGAGGACATTCCCTTTTATATGATAGGAGCGGGGCACTTTTAGAATGTTCCAAAATATTAATTTATTATAAATTAAACATCGATTCAAAAGTGTCCAAAACTTATTTTTTTCTATGATAAGGAGATTTTTGTTTGAATACACATCATCCAATAAATTTTTGACATGTTTAGAATATTTTTTTATCCATATATTTTTGGTTTTACCATTATTTTAACATTTTTATTCTTACCGTAATATAAATTTATTTAAACATTGTGGGTTAATGTAACTACCATATCATGTAAAATGACACATAAAAAGGTATTTATGACTTATTTGGAATTATATTAAACATTTTACTGAATATTATATTTTATGGTATTTAATATCATTTAATAAACTGTTTTATATTCAAAGTTATGAATTATTTAAATTTTGGATACTATCCATACATGAGTTTTTTAAAAATTCATAACTACCTTATTACATTGACCCAAAGGAATTAAATCATACCTAATATGTAAATTTAATCCATAAAATTATTATATGGCATCCAAATATCCCAATTAATATTATTTTATTATTTATAAATTCATTTATTTGAATATTTCATTAATGATGTTATCACAACATAATAATTGTGAGATAGATAAATATATTCATATAATTTATAAAAATTATAAATAAACTACCATGATGTATTAAGTCCTTTTATCTCTCTAATTAATATTTATAGACATATATATCTGTTATCTAGCCCCATATTAAAATCGATTTAGTAAAATATTTACATTTAGTTAATAATTATCCTTAATTTAAATTAATTATAATAAATTGTCATTTTCATATCCATGTGAATCCATGAGGTCCCAAAATATACTCAAGGATGTACATGGTCAAAAATATATCATAAAATGTGATTAGGACATGTGTTATGGTAATTTAATATTATTATAATATTATTTTTCACACTTATTTACTTGATTTACCCTTTAACCGTGGTAAATAAAATAATTTATGAAGTTACTGTTCATAATGTCGAAATTTAAAAAATACCTATATAGAAAATTTGAACCTTATGAATCCAAATATTGAATCTAGGTTTCCAAATTCACAACACGGATGTTTTAGTAATTAATTTAAAATTAAACCCATTGTAAAAAAAACTGGTTTTTGTTTAAACATTACGAAAGAATGAAATGTTTTTACATACGAATTAAATGTAAAATTAATGAAAATAAATTAAATATTATTAAAATATTAAAATATATACTATTTATACTTTATAATGATTAAATAATATATTTTAACAATATAATTTATTTCGATGAAAATGTTTTTTTCGATTAAAATTTAGCGTATTTTCATTATTCATCAAAATATGAAAGTTATCAGAAAAATATCAAACATTTATCAAGAGTAAATTTTTATGTTCCAATTACAAAAAATTAATATATTGTCAAATTTTACATATAATAATCTAAAAAACTTGATATAAAATGGGTTCTCCATCAAAAAGGCGGTAAAACTGCATTATTAAAAAAAATACTTATGTTATACAATAAATGGATTTTGTTCTCATACCATGTTGTAGAAAATGTGTAATGTGAATGATAATGTTATAAAATTAAAAATATTGTTAATATAATTCATAAAATCATGTTTATATCCCTTTAAAAAATATATCATTGTCTTTTAAAACTCGGTATTTCATACCAAACAAGCTCCCTTGGATGGTCTCTCTTGTGTTTAATGCAATCCAAGTCAGTGTTACCTATAGTGAAAGATTCATTTGGTTTTGTGAAAAACATAATGAAATCATAGTTAATTTTTACATTGAATGAAATCTATACTCATTGTTTTGTGAAAAAAATTCTATCAAAAGAACTTGAAATTGTGTGTATCACGAGCCAAAAATAGTGTTGTGTATACCGCAAGCGAATACAGTGTTGTGTATAGTGCATGATAATCATGTTGTAGCATAAAACACAAGACATAAATGTAATTAAAAAATTTCTATATCCTAAAATATAGGGGTGTTACAGTAAAAATAATATTCCATAAAATATTCTTTTATTCAAGGATGTTCAATTTTAGCATAATTTGAACATTAAAAGAAAATTATGATATTAATTCAGATTATACACACTATGTATCTAGTTAATGATGGGTCAAATACTACACATTATAAATGAACTATCAATATTTTTTATAATGTATCAATATATTCTATGTTTTTTTTATTTTTTTTAATATATAAATCATGTTTTTAATGTAATGTCACTTTAAAAATATTATTTATTTTTAGTTATTCAATCAACATAGTGTATTAAATTCACGTGTGATTAATTTTTACAAAAAATAATTAAATCATTATCGTTTTGTAAAATTATTATTAGAATTTTTATCTTCTTTATCAGTATTGACAATGTGAGGATTGTCTGGAAATAAAATGACACTTAAATTTAAAACATAAACTTTTAGACACCCCAAACAAACCCTGTGTCAATTTGATTTCTGTTCAAATCCTTGAAGACAAAAATGGAGTTTCCATAATTTGGAAAATAAATTATTAAATTTTGTTATTTTTCATAGGATATGATTATGTAATATATTTTTCCAAAAAAACATAACTATAAAATAAAAAATATGCTCATTATATATAATGAGGACATTATTTATTATATAGGAATGTTGTTGATTCTTTCACATCACAATTCAATCATTAATCAGTACCCTAAAGAGTCAGTTTAATTTTATTTTCTCTTGTTACCTTTGAGTATGTTGTGTTTTTTATTAGAAATATTCACTTAGGACTACCTATACTCCTTCCAATAAATTATATTTTCTATATGAGTTCTCTATTTAAAATTAAATATATATATACACTTCCAACATGTCCAAAACCTATAAATATAGTATTATTTTTTTCTCATCTATATAAAACCAGTCCAATTTTTACTCAATCATATTCTTTTTTATTCTTATTTATTATTATAAAAATATGACATTTTTTGGATATTTATTTATATTATCTTTTTTTGGTACAACATTTTATTCATAAGTCATATACTTTCTATTATATAAAATATAGTATAATAATAGTATAACAAAATATAACCTTCAATTTAATTATAATTTTAAAACCACAAATCACCCTATAATACATACATTATATGAATTCACCCATAATTTATTCAATTAAATAAGTTGACATCATAGTAGATTCCCACAGATTCTTAAAAAATATGTTTCCCCATTTGAGATTATAGATTTTTGATTTCCATGGTTGAACTAGAAAAACACAAACATATATATATTGTGTTAATATATATATATATATTAAATAAATTTGTATATAAATTTTGAAATATATATTATGGGACTCAAGATTATGGATAAAATATTTTACCTTTCATAAATTATGAATTGTAATAAGCACATTAAATGTAATTACATCATTTTATATTATGTAAGATCACTAAGAAAAAAAATATTTATTCATATATGTTTTGATAGTGATATATTATTATATAAACCATAGTAATATCAATTTCATTGAAATCCATTGGATTGTTAATTGAATTTGAGATCCAGATATCATGGTTTTTTTTATAAATAATCATAACCATGTCATTGAATAAAGAAATATAAAACATAATTTTGAATATTAATTAAATATAGTTTAATGTATTATTATGAGAATTCATTCTAGGGCATCATGTGTATTATTTTTCATAGATATTAATTAATTGAATAGAAAAATATATACCAATGTATTATCAAATGTTATTATAAAATTAATATATTAATACAAAAAAATAATTCATGAATACATAATGGATGAATTGATAATCAATTTTATATAATTATACAATAACACACCAACTATATTTTGATGACACTGAAATTATATGTACTTTCTTGTGAATGAGTCATCCTCAATGGAATTTTCATTTGACAATACGATTTTTCTATCAAAAAATAGATCAATTTTGTAATTTAAGTCTGTAGGATATGTATCAATTAATATATGTACATCATGTCTTCTAAATATAAATTTTCTAATCTTTATCATTTATTACTTAATTTTAGTTTCACAAATCTCAAAACATTTCTTCTCCAGTCCTATAAACATCCCATTTACATTGAAAACCCATCACTTAGAGAGATATATAATTAAACAAAAATATCTTATCAATTAATTGAATTTTTTCTATATTCATATAAATACTATTTATACCTTTATACCAGATATTTGAATCAATTCCACCATAAGAGTAATTGTACCATTATACACCATACTTTATACCTCTTATTTTTATTTCTATTATGATGAAAATTTATTTTCATAATCATTATATGATAATACATGTAATATTTTCCTCTCCCATGAGTTTTATGATTTTATGAAATTTAATTTTTATATTGGGATAACTATTAATAATAATTTTCCAAAATAAAATTCAAAAATTTATGTGTGTATTCGATATAGGTATTGAAGATATTTATAGATTCAAATACATTTTTTAATTAAACATATGGAATGTATTATAAACTATTTAATAATACATAATAATATTCTAGTCATTTAGAATTATTATAATTTAATTGAAATATATTTTATAAAATATTGAAACCACAAGGGTCTTATTGTACTGGGAGTTTGGTATCCTAATTCAACCAATGTAGGTCATGATGTCTATGAAAACCCTTCTCTTTATTACACATTAATTCATGATTTGTTACATTAAATTACACATATGGAAAATTAAAATATAAATATGTCTAGTATAGTTAGGAATTAGGTACATTACATAAAAAATTAAAAAATAACTTACATATATATTATTGAAAACTTTGATAACATTATCATGTTATTCTATCTTTCTTGAAACTTCATAGGATAATCTAGGGTCATATATAAAAAATGTGTCACATATAAAGAATAATAATGGAATAAACCAATAAATACATGAATAATTTTTAATATGATAGAAAATAGAAATATCAATGATACCTTAATTGGTTGAGAATAATAAACCTGAAGAATGAGATATGATATAGAATGACAATCATAAAGAAAACATGTGAAATTTGGAAACAACATAAAATTCAATATAAAAATAGATCAAGCCTGACTCTCATGATGTAATTATAGAAAATTCCCATGATAGACCAGGACCAGCTTCAAATAACTTTAATGATGTCTCATAAGATAAAAAAATTTCCAATGAAATAGATCACTGTATAATTATGGGCGAACCCATAACATTTATAAGATTCACATTCATAAGTTTTCCTCATAAACCATAAAACATGGAATCATTTATCATCCCATTTAAAATATGGTAAAATATTTTTTAATAAATAAATTTATGTACACAATAAATTATGAATAAGTGAACAATACTTAAAACCCTTTAGAAGAAATGGTAATGTTTATTCACTACACAATGGTTTTGTCATGGAAAATCATGGTGAATTTCTATAGAAAAATGCAGTTCTATATGTTTTCATGAATGGAATTATTGACAATGAAAGTTGAATCTAATAATTTATAAATAAAATTTATAACAATGGGGACATGTGAGATCATATCCCATCATTATGAATTCAAAAAAGAATGAATATGATAGTGATTAATATTGAATAAAGTGTATAAGGGTAGAATCCCTTACCTTGAGAGGATGATTAATAACGCATTATTGGATATTCTTGAGTGATTTTGGGCACCATGTGAGGAATATAGAGTGGGTAGTGTATATTAAGTAAGTGGTCAATGGTTTTTGATGGGATTTGAATTGTATATTTTATGGGATTATATAGAAAATGATTGGGAAAGCTTTATTATTTCTCAAACACATATTTTGGACTCTATATAATAATTTTCTCATTGCATGAAACATACTGGGGTAATTACCCATGGTGTCATTCAAAATATTGTCATGTTAATTATTTTATAATCCCATTGTCGTAATTTATAAAAATATTACCCTTGGTGATGTTTAAGTGAGTCATGTTCTTAATGAACTAATTTTAAATCCCTAAAATATATTATAGGTTTTGGATGATTCATAAATGGTTTAAAAAATTTATCAAATAAACTATAAATTACATTATTTTAAATGGTAAAGGTAAATATTTGTAGTTTATTCTATTTATAGTATTTATTTATTCATTTTTTTCATTATGATGACATAATATCCCTAATATATTTTTATTGTATAAAAATTTTACCGAAGTATTCAATTTTTTGTAAAATTATTTAACAATAAATATTTGATAATATTAATTTAATAATTCCCAAAATTAATATATATTTTACCCATATAATATGATAAGTGTTGTATTTTTTACTGTAAAATAATAATTCACATTCATTGAGAAATTATGGGTTTTGACAATAAGATATTGAAAACAATTACAGAAAATAGAAATGAATTCATAAAAATAAAATGATCATTTATATTTAAAAAAATTAATTAAAAATAATTTTTACTAAATTACTTTTTATTTTAAAAGTCAATTAATTCATAAATTAAATAATTGAATTTTAATGTAACCCAATATAATTTTTTTGTCTTTATATCCAAATCAAATTTATTTTAAAAAAAATATAATAAAATAAAAATGTATTTATTGTTATATACTATATACATGCCAATATTATAAGGGTCGTGATACATTTCCCTTTATCCTAACATGAATTTATATATAGGTTGATCTTTAATGGTGAGACCTTCCTATATTGGTTTAACATACATGATTTGGGTCATGCTTTCGATGAGATTGATCTAATCCCAGAAAAAATATTGATCATATATAAGATGTTAGATATCATCATGGGATTGGTCAATGGAAAATCTTAGTGATGTTATATCCCTTATAATCATTCATAAATTGGCTTCATATAGTGTAATCATAATCATTGAATCCATCAATTCCTTTGTTTATATCCATTGGATTTATCAAAACCTTATAAATTACACTAATTTTATAATCACTATTCAATGATTGTATTATCAATGGCAATGATATATAATAATGTTTTAATCATTATCAGATATAAAAAAATTCAATTTTTTTCTATATCCATAATATATAATAATACATTTAATTAAATTATAATTGTAAATTTATTATTAGATATTTGGGTTACTACAATATTTATTTCTTCATAAATTTCTCCCCTAAAAATTACATTTCACTCATTAAAATGGATAATGAAAATTATGTATCATCATATTCATTAAATCTAAAGTAGTTTATTCAGACATTTGGACTCTCAACAACACTTTCACTAGGTCAATTGTCTTATTCTATATATCATTGTGTATATGATATAATATTTCCACTATCTACTACCTAGAAGATATATCATTAACATATGGTAATACCACTGGATTCAATATATGTGAGAGGTCTTGTATATACTTCCTCAACATTGATACATGGAATATAACATCTACATGAAATTGGTTAGGTGGTAGTTAAAGTCTATAGAACACCACTCCAATGATACCTAGGATACGACATTGATTGATGTATCTTGGACTATGATTTACATTATTCCCAATCATAAGAATTTATTCCATATAGTTAGGTAGAGGAATAACACGTATCTATCCTAAAAAACAATGTATATTCATTTATTATCATCATATATTAACATTGACTCTATGATTACTTGATGAGATTCTTAATGGACATGACCATTTCCAACATTTCCTAAACTATTTTAGAACATATTCATTTTCCTTCCCAACTTCATCACAATATGCATCTATTTTTCAAGTCTTCCCATAACGAGCGTCATTGGGAGATGTCTAGAAGTTTACATGGAAAGTATTAATATATGATAACTATAATAATAGACTATTTTCATCCCATCCTCCTTTAAAATAAATATATCATTATCTCAATATGTCCTCAAATATCCGGATTGTCCTATTAGGTTGACCATCAGTTTGAGTGTGATAACACCTGTTGAAATTCAACTCTGTAATTATAGTATATTGGATACTCTTCTATAATACAGATGTATATCATGTGTCTTGGTTAGAGACAATTGATAATGGTGTTCCATGAAGCATCACCACTTCTCAAATGTATATTATTCGAATCTATTTGAGGGATATGTCTAATCAAATTGAAATTAAGAAACAATTCTTTGTAAGATGAACCACCACAACCCATATAAAATCAGTTATTGTTGATTTCATTGGAGGACCATTCAAAAAGTAAAAGGTTATGTTTTTCCATTTCCATGTACTTATGGGTAATCGTTTTATCACCCCCTTGGAATTTTTTATTTTATCCTTCAGTAGTGGACATTTATAAAATCCTGATATATATGGGATGATCTCATTATTTATATTTTCCCACTATTATTTCTATCGAAGATAAAAAAAAATTTATGTTCTTTCTAGATTGATGGAGAAGGTAAAACTATGGGAATTAGAAAATAGATCCTTCATTAACATAGTATTAAATTCTAAAAATATTCATGTCACAATTCTCACAAATCCTTATTCAATAACATTGAACACATGGGACCAAAACATTCATAGAGCATCCACATTGTTATAAATTCAAACATCATCCATTTGATCTCTTTTCATCCTCATTAGAAGGGATAATTTGGATATCATTTTTCAAATGATGATGATTTCCCTATCTTTATGATTCACATTCCCATATTTTTCGGGTATAATAATATCAAATCCATCTAAATTATCAACAATGAAAACATTAATAGATTATTTTACTTAGAGAATTTCAACATCATTTGATTGCCTTTGAATGTAATGGATTGTGTATTCATATTCATTGATAAATTCAAATAATCATTTTTTTAATAATCATCTCTATCTATTTGAATATATACTTTTTGCTCTAGATATTCATATATATATATCACACATCTACCAAAAGAGATAATTAAATAATAAATTCATTGCAATGATCACTACATCCAACTAAAGAAGATGGGTTGGGTTGTTCTTTTCATGAACATCATATTTACTTGAGCCATATGATATCACAAATTCGTTATATAATAACATGAAACCCATTTAATTATACTATGCATCATTGTACACATTTTAATGATCCCCAATTTTGTGTATCATAAGTAAATGTACAATGATAAGACTCCTATTAATATATTTTAGGATTTTTTCACATTAATTATTTTAAACAAATATGACTCCCTTTCATGTTATATTGGTTTGAGGGATTGAAAATCCTAAAAATTTCTAAAAAATAGATAATAATACCTAGTTAACTTAAGGAAAATATATATTTCTCTCAGAAATTCTGGTCTTGACCATTCAAAAATTAATTTTATATTTGAATGGTCGATAGATTTCTCAATTCATGTAATAATCTTTCACCAATAATGAGACTTTATATAAACAGAAGTCAAATTTGTTGTAATTTTCAATAATATTTTTCTTTATTAAGGTAATTTAAATAGTGCTAAATTAATCATCATTATCGTCTAGGATTTTGTAATATATTAGAATAACATCTATAAAGACTAAGAAAATTTTTTCATGATAATATCTAAATACTCTATTAATTAATTTCGTAAATGTTTATAGAGAATTATTGAGACTAACTGAATTACTGTGAACTCAATGTGATTGTACATTTTTTGGAATGATGTTTGGGTGATATCCTCCTTCATCCTTATTTGATAATACCTGACCAAGTATCCAACCAGTATAAGTATTGTTTTCCATATAGCTGATCAAAAAATTCATCAATATAAGGTGAAGGAATCTTTTTCATTATCATGATATTTTTGAGATCATGATAATCAATGAAAATGATAATTGATCCACCCACCAAGACCAAGATTATCGGTTCACCCCATGTTGAATAACTGAGGTGGATGGACCCTTTTTGCAGATTATCATGTAGGTTTTTAATTATATCCACAATTTATTCAATATCCATTATATACAGAGTATTAGATAATGATAATTATCTAGTTATATGATCAATTGAAATTTCAACCACTCTGATAAGAGGATGACTAGTTAATTATTTGGGAGACACATTAGTATATTCCATCACAATGAGAATTTTTTCAAGGATGATATTATCCATAGACTCAATCATGGGTTCAAGATACACATTATCATAGGGTAATAATATACATTATTTAGATATTGTTTCTAATGAATAATCAACATCCTCCATTTAAATTTACAGATTTAGGGGATGATTCAAATTATGAATAGTGATTTCCTTCACAAGGAAAAATAGGTAGTATATAACAGAAAAACCTATACATGATAGACATTTACTCATGTTTTACTAAAGGTATATCAAAAGTTTTGATGAAAGGTTAATCCAACATATTTTTGTAGGGGAGGAGTTATATATATTGATAAAAAAATTTATCCATTCTCTACATTCATAGAAAACTATAATTTTATACATTGTGGTTGTTTTTAACTAGTTCTTATAAACCTACATGGTATGATGGAATGCATCGAACTATGACCGAATACCCAACCTTTCACTATTTGACTCTATTTTATCTCATTTACATATTCTAAAATATACAAATCGAAGACATTTTTAATAAGCAATTTCACACAAAAATTGGAATCCAATGAAATTAATTGAATTTATTTTAAAGCAAATGAATTTATAGGCATTAATTAATGTTATCTATGTCATATTTAATTACATTGACACTAATGGAAATCCTTCTGTTAATAATTGGTTTTAATGGTCTAGTGAATTTTCCAATGCATATCCCTTTGAGACATTCAAACATTTAGTACAGAAAGGCTCATTTCCTTGCCCCAGTTCATGATCAAGTCTATCCAAATATAGTTTTTTTGGGGTTTACCACTAGTTACATATGTGACAGAGCCACATCCACTTTTAGTATACATATAGTGCATTATTTTTCATGAATACCAATTACTCTACAATTTTCCAATATGTATGGATGTATTTATTATAATTACTTGTATCAATATTTCTTTTTATACAGCTTTATAATCTTTAATCATAAAAAAACATTTATTTTCCATTGATACCAATTATGAAAACCATGAACATTATTACACATCAATACAAGATTTATTACATAAGATTAGAAATAAAAAACTAAGAAGATAAAATGAATTGTCTCTTCAAGAATCAGCTACATTAAATAAAATCATATAACAGACAATGCATCACTATTATTGAAATCATCCATAACAATTTCATAGTAATCCATAGTAATTGAAACTACAGGGGATATCCTAGTGACATACATAATAAAGGGGTGAGTTATAAATCCCAAAAAGGAAATAAAAATTTAATTAGATTAATAATGAAATATATGTTAGATAATAGAAATATCCACGATACATAAAAGGGGTGAGAATAATAACCTTAAACAATAAGGAATGACATGTATTAATAATCATAAATGAAACATGGGAAATGTGCAAATAACTTAAATAATGTAATAATATACATAGTTCAATGTTAAATTATAATAAATCAATGCCAAAAAATCTTCATTTTGGATTTTGTTAAATAACAAATAATTTTCAAGCAATCTCTTAAGACTAATTCAATACCCAATAAATTAGATTGCTATAAAATTATGGGTTCCCCTATAACATTGATTTCATTCCCATGAATATGTGTTCCACATACATCATAAATCATGGATTCATTTATCATATATGTTTATTCTATGACCAATGAGTTTGAATAAATCGAAGTCACAATCAAAGAAGAATATGTGAATAATGGTGTACACACTTGAGATAAAATTGGTGTTGGTATTATCTACACAATTGTATTGGCATGTAAAATCGTCGTGAAATTTTAATAGAATGTCAAAGGAATATAAATGTCACTATATGGTATTAATGAGATTAAAATGGGTTTATACTCATTTTATAATGAAATTGATTGTAATAGGGGGAAATGATGAACATATCTCAAAATTAGGAATTTAAATAAAAGTCATAAGATAATCACAAAACATGAATAAAGAGGAGAAGTATAAAACACATTACCAATAGAGGGTTCTCAAAAATTCATGGTAGGAGATTCATGAGTTATTGGGGGAACCTTTTGATGATAATAGACATGGGAGGTAAGAGTAAATTTTTGCTCAAAATATTTTTACTAGATTTTAATATAATATTGGGTGGGTTTATATTGAAAATGAGTGGGGAATTATTTATTATTTCTGAAACATAGACTCTATATAATATAGAAATCAAAACCACAAACTATCCCATGGTTTGACCCATGGTTTATTCCATATGGTACTAGTTTTCCTTATTTTATACATTCAAGGGTCATAATTATTAAAATATAACACTTATTGATGTGTACATGTGTCATTTTCTTAAATAAATGATTTTAAAATATTTCACCATGTTATATCTTTTGGAGAATTCATATAGGATATATAAAATTATACAAATTAACATATAATTATATTATTTTATATGAGAAACATATATTGGGTAAGTGATAACATTTAAATTTTTTATTAGATCAATTTTTCATTAATATAATGTCATTATACACATCGTATATTTATACCATATTTAATTTTTACCAAAAAAATAAAATGACTCAATAATTCATGAATAATTCATGGTTGGATTATATCAATATTATGAATTAAAAAAATAATTTTTATTTTCTCAATCTTTTTAAATATGTGAATTTCTACTATTACAATAATAATTGGAATTTAGTGAGAAATAATAAGGGTTTTTCAATAAGAGTTTTCAAATCCATATAAAAAATGTTGTTCCATAAAACAATTTGACCATTTATATATAATGAATATTACTTATTAATAATATTTTTTTAAAATAATATTTATTCTATAAATTTATTAATACTTAAATTCTTTAATTTAATTTTAATTTTACCCAAAAATACAATTTGTCATATATTGAAAAAAAATTATAAATTAGAAATAATAAAATGAAGACATATTCATCATTATATTCAATATATATTAATATTATTAGGGTATTTATACAAAAATCACCATTACATCATAAAGCACCCTAAGGGTAGAGTGTGTGATGATGAGACTTCCATTAGGTTGTTTAACATACTTGGTTTTGGTTTTCATCTCGATAAGCTTGAACTTCTCCCGTAAATGGGTTTTCACATATATAATTTATTGGATATCAAATTGGGCTTGTCCTAGGTGAACAAATAGTGCTTATATGTCCCATAGAAGCTATAATAAATCTATTTCATAGGGTATGATCTTTCTGATTGATTCCAACACTTCTTATTTCTATGTCAATTGGATTTATTAAAACCCTATTTTAATACTAATCATATGTTCACTATTAAAAGTCTATATTATCAATGATAATGAAACTTATCATCCTATTTAATCCAAAAGGATATAAAACTGATGAAGTTATTGTTTTTTCTATGTCAATTATATATAATAATACATTTAATTAAATTGCAAAAGGATTTTTATTACAAATTATCGAGTAATTACAAAGTCAATATAAATTTTAACATCTTTTTTCAAAAATATATACATTCAAAATAAAACAATCATGATTAATCTATTTTGCTTTATAATTTAAAAAAATCATATAAAATTATATATTTTACATCCATATATAATGTATGTTACCACAAATTGTGACCCCCTGATATTTATGAACCATCGTATGAACCATTATATCCAATAATGGTACTGGGAAAAAAGTTCCAATTTCTAACAATATCTATGAAATTTCATTTTCTATATTTTGAATCATTTTAATTTTTAAAATATTTCTCAATATATATTAGAAAATAATTTTGGGCCACATTAGTGTTTTTATGATGTTTCTATGTAAAATTATAGTTAAATCCTTTGGTTGTATATAAAGAATTAGTACATGTAGGGATGATTTTCAATCCCTTTAATTTCAAATAATGCATCAAAATTATATTCATGAAATTTTTTTAATACACTTCATCAACCAATATATCATTAATAATGATTCAAAATTGAAATTCCAAATATCTAGAATGTGTGTAAATAAGTTGAGGAAGAGTAGTATGTGAGTCACTATATACAAATAACCACAATTAAATTAAACTTTTAATAATCATGTCAACCATGGATTAGATCTATCATTTCTTCAAGATTATTCATCAACAAGAAAATAACACTATCATATTCATTTATTTAAATATAATAGATAACGATAAATTTCTTGAAAGGTAATGTTTTATAATATTTTATCTGAAATAAACTAATAATTGTTTTCAACCAAATTTTAAAAGGAATTTTTGGAAGGTTATACCAAAAACTATGACATTATAACAATAAGTGTGAATATGTTAATCACATATTTATTGGGAAGGTATTGTAACTTCTTCTAAATTCCTTTTCAATAAATTTTTAAATAATATTTTTAAATTTTCAATATTAAAAAACGATCTGAAAGATATATTTCTTTTAATAAATTCATTATATTAAAATTTTTTTCACATTATTCACATATGAGATTCCCTAACATTATATTGATTTTAAATGTTGAAAAATATATTTATAATTGAATGATACAAATCATTATTATAAATGTTACTCACATTGTGACCTATTGATTTTATAAAAATCATAAAAAACAACTACTACATTGAAAAATAATTTTACTTCCATGGTCTATGTTGTAAATTATGAATCATTTCCATTTGTATGATTTCTTAACCATGATATATAGAAAAGCACTATATCATTTTTCAACTATAAATACCCACATTGGCATGATTAAAACTAAAAAAAATTATATGCAATGAACAATTATGGATACTATATACACCATAAGGATTTATTTCAAATATATATATATATATATATATATTGTTAAATTTGATGACTACTGGATGAATTTTAAATTTTTGGATACTCCTGAAAATATTTATTCAAATAAGGAGAATCTAATGGGATATGATATTTCCATTTACGAATTTATTTATCAATGTTCCTCGTAAAATACCATGTAGTCATCTCACCTCCATTATATTGATTAAACTGTGAAATGAATGTAAATTTTTATAACAAAGTCATATGGATATATTCATTAATACATTATTAGTAAAAAAAAATCATATTCCTTTTTAAGTGACTCAAGGTCCCAGAAAAAAAATTAAAATCATATGGATATGATTGTAATATTTTAGATATTAGTCTTATTATACATAACCTTGGTTTTTGAATATATATTATAACAAAGGCTAATTATTATAGGCAAATATAGAAATTACGTTAGATATTAGTTGTATAATGTTTTATTTTATCTATGAATTGTTATCATTGTAATTATATAGCCTCAGAATGATTTAAAATTATGCATCATTAATAAATATAACATACAATATAATATATGAAAATCTAATTACCCGAAAAAATAGATTTAAAAAACCCTTAACATCATACATAATCCTTATTAATATCCTCACAATTTGATATTCATCTCCTTATATATTAACACTAATATAATACGATCCATAAATAATTTTACAGACTCAATTATATCTCTTTAAGACTATGAACTATTTCAATATATAATTCTCGAGCTACGTGATGTGGTGTTGTTTGATTCTGAGACCAAGTGTTCCATTATTAAATATGATAAGAATGTTAAAAATATTTTATATTGTGTGGAAATGATACCTAAAGGAAAACATGATAACTCTTATTTGGAATTTGGAAAAAAAAAATTTCATTACCACAGTTGATTCTGAAATGTGGTTTTTACCCTATGAGTGAGATAAAATTGGTCGTTGTGTGATGTTTCGACCCAAAAAATGTTGATGGTGTTTTCAACAAGTTAATTAATTATTAAATTTATTAATTATTTTTTTTGTTTGAAATATATAAATATATAAGAATATATATAGTAATATATCCCTGAGGTTAGCCGCATGTACCCAGACAGAAATCTAGAGCACTTCCTGCCTCTTATATTGGCCGATCACATGTGGTGATGATCAGACTCCAAATCAGAATTGATCTAAACACAATGAAACTATTTCCACTTATAGATCATTGATAGTAACATTATATATAAACTAATGATATATAATCCAATTAGGACTTATAATTTTGTGTTTTTACTCCATCTTATTAAATAGTTGAGTAAATCAATTTTCATTCATAAATCTGTTCCCAAATACATGAAATGAATTATTTTCAATTATTATATTATCATGGAATCCAAGTTCATGATTGTCGACAATGAATGTTTTATAAATTTCATTTAATCTTTTTTGGTGTTTCCCCCCTTTTTGGTGATCCTCACCAGTTTGACCCTGAGGAACCTGTTCGACAATCTCTGTGCAATACCAACCCTGATTTGACCCTTGGATACATAGAGTCTTCAAGAACATGGAATAAAATTATGAAACTATATTATATCTTGGATATTTCATATTTGTGTGTGAGTTTTTCGATGTTTTGGAATCAATGAATTAGGGTCCAAAAGAACAAAGGCGTGTGGAAAACCATACAAACCACCAAATGCTCACCGTAGCCTTTTTTTGGTGAATGAATATTGTGATCAATGATTATCTAATAGATCAAATATTTAATTTTTTATTATTTTCTAAAATTTTATCAAATGGAATAATTTCAAGGTGGAAGATCCTATATGTGATTTTGGGTGAAAAACAGACTCCACGCAGTGTTCATAAATTAACACGTAGTGTATATCCCCCTCAGTGTCGACCACGTGGGTTTTTGAAAAAAACGTATGCCATGGTATGTAATCACTCTACCTACCAGGTAGTCCTTCACAAAATTAGACCTCAAGTGATGGATCAAATTGGTTGGAAACAATGTCATAATTTTTGACCACATACATGGACATTTATTTCGATAAATGAACATGAGGTCTAATACATGGTATTAGGGTTCGGCACAATGACATGCTGAAAAGGACACAACCCAGTACCAGTTATCCTAGAAAAGATATGTATGCTAATTACATAAAATATAATACTACATTTCATGGATCATTTTTCTGGCCATTAAATTGTCTAGGAGGTGGAGTGGGACCACACACTGTGTGTTTCCACTCACAGGTCATGTAATCCTTGACCAATTTTGAGGAAACATCATGGATTATTATATATGTATATATATATATATATATATTGAACATGGATTTTTGATTGTGAGTAACCTATCATGAGTTATTTTCTTTTATAAGGTTACAGTTCCCTTAGTTGCAGCATTTGAGCTACTGTGTGAAATGTTCTAAGAACAACAATTACTTAGGAGATGCTCGACAATGTAAGTGATCATGAAGGATTCCCAAATACCTTCATAGTGGAAGCCTCATATAATGTATGTAATTATTTGTTCATGATATAGAGTGGAGCCATCTTTCTAGGGTGGGCATAGTCCCTTGACATTCCAATTGTCACCATTTTGTGGGGAAGGGCATGAGTCCTCAATTATAAATAGTGGAACCCTCCTGTCGTAATATGGTTGTGTCATAAAACATCCGAGTAGCACCCTCCTACGATGAAGGGAATGGGTATTTGAAAATTACAGTTACACTCTGTAGTCCGGATGGGCAAGGGTCCTCGACTATATTATAATAACCCTCTTATTATAGGAGGGCATGGGTCCTATACCTAGAGATTATATTCCCTTAACTGTGTGGAACAATGATGATTCTTTTATTGACTTGGAATCATTATGTTGGGAAGGTCTGTTGAATGTTGGGTATCATTGAAGTACTTTTTTAATTGTTTTCAAATCTTATTCTTGGGATGATCTAAGAAGTGGAGATCCCCTTACTCTTCCATTTTTTGATTATTTTATTGTGATTATACATATCATAATTATGAATTCACCCATTGGATTTGGTTGCAGTCCTACGAGGATAGGAAAAGACACACAAGTATTTTCATGTTATTTCTATGATTATCTTCTTGTGTTTGGATGAGTGTAAACCCTTGTTTTAGGTGGTGTTGATTCAATAAGTAGTTCATATCCCCTCTAGGTTCATCACCTAGTTTTTTTGGATGATACTACATTCACACACATGGTTTGGTTGAGTTTTACCCTTTCATCGTATCTTGTTCAATATATTGTCTTTATCTTCCTAGTATGTCTCCTAATAACCCCACCCCCTACATTTTTTGGTGTGTCCTATGGGGAATGTATTTTTTGACACCTTCCTAAGATATACACGCACATGACATGTGTTATGCAGATCATATATGGGTTGACCATGACTACAATAGAGCATAGGGATACTGAGTGCTTCGACCATGTTTAATGGTCATGGACGGGGATTCAGATGTTGTAATCACACAGTTGTTTACTTTTCTATTTTTCAATTCAGTTAGGACTTATTTATTGGTTGGGATGGAATTTTTCTCCTTTCTATTATCTATTTATAGTACCATACTTCTTTATTTTCCAGAGGATCATGAATGTATGGTTTATAATATATTAGTTTTTCATATTTTACTATTTAACTATTCAAATTTTTAATGAGATGGTTCTCTATGTAAATAAATGTACATATGAAAATTACACCCCACTATATTTATGCATTCGGCACTTTTAACCACCCTTGGCCATTGGGGGAAGTCTTGATGTAGTTGTGGCTTGATCCCCAGCTTGGTTGGGATCATGATTTACTATTGTCAACGTATGTTAATTACTTAATAAATTATTGTTGCTAAAACATTAAAATGATTTGGTTTGGTATAGGGAAAAAAGGTGGAGGTATCTCAAGTGCTACTCTTAGGGTAGGAAAGGTGCAGAGGAAACTATATCGATTAATAAGGACTATGCATACCTTTTTGTCGACTCAACATGCATGGATATTTTTTTTAAGGATCAATGGTAGATTCATCGTATAATATTGAGTATCTTGTTTTCCTTCTTTGTTCAGATCCCCACTGTTATTTATGTGTGTGTGTGTCTTTATATATATATATCCTCAACTAATGGTGGTATGTATTGACAAATCTCAAGATGCCTTCATGATGAAATCCATCAAACATACCAGTTCTGTTTCATTATGAAGATTTGATGAGTGATGAGGACTTAGATAATTTTTCTTCAATAAATACCCTTCTTCCAGGTAGGACGATTGTATCACCTCCGCATTTCGAGCAATAGATCATTTTTTCAAATAAGGAAGAATATTCATGCGATATTATTGTGATATATGAGGTCCTGTGATGGAGAAAACTCGGGATACAAGGTGATCAATATTATCAAGTAGTTGAGGATTGTCTAGGGTTATTGGTCCATACATTTAGGATTATTTAGACCCCATAGGATCTTGTTGTTGTGCTGGAAGCTATGCTATTCTAGGGAGTAGATGGGTTTTGTCGGAGCCATATTACACAATTTCTTGATGAGTTTACACTTTCATGGAATTGAATTCCAAAAGTTATTTGTGAAGAGTTATACCACTCCTGTCTATGCTATGTCTAGATTAAATAGATTCTAATTCCATAGTATAGAGGGATGATGATGGTCAGATACACAGTAAGGATCAAAGGCATTATGTGGTACTCTATTAACATGATCTGAGTTTACTTATTCCAGAAAGGATGATCGAAAAGGGACTCAAAAGGGATATTTGAGCTATCATTGTACCTAGGATCATCCCCACTTAGGTCAGGGAGTTAGAGAATACAACAGTAACATATATATTTCTATTAGAGGGATAATAGAAATATGGAGCTAGTAGTGGGAACCAATGATCCAATTTATCTACAGCAGCTAGTAGATCTAAGGAACCCAGATCCCCAAACATGTTATCCTCTACTGATTAGTCTCAATATAATGGTTAGAGGGACCACTGAGTGCTAGGGCATCCTTAATAGGGGAAGTTCTTTACATGTGATGGGAGAGAGAACATGTTGCAATACTTCTCAAACTAACGTGATGAGAAACACATTATAATAGCTTATGGATGGAAACATTAGAGGTAGTGAAATGAATAGGGAAATACCATGTGAGGATAGGGAGGACCCTATGTTGTTTGAGATGGTAGGGGAGCTGGTGGAGCACTAGGTGGTGAACACCATTATGAGAACCTTCCATCACCACAACCAAGTGGTCAATGACAGGTATTGGGAGCTGGTGGATGGGGTTGCTGATAGCTACAGGCTCTGGAGGTTTATCATCTCTTAGAACATGATATTATTTGATGAATTATCTATGTTTTTTCTACATATTATTCAGTGTTATTATACATCGGTTCATATCATTCTATTATCTATATACTCCTGATCCATGAACTGGAGATTCTAGTTGAGTAAATAGCCTTGCACCTATGCCTTCATGTTCTTATAGAGAACTCTTATTCTGTATCATTAATTTACCAGTAGTACGAGCTATAACTAGGTGGTGATATTTCCACATGGGAACTTTTGATCATCATGATGGAACCCTATGATTTCCCAATTGGCATGGATTGGTTGTTTATAGTCTAAGCCCAGATCAATTGTCACCATAGAAAAGTCATGTTCTTATTCACTGATGGGGAATGATTATATTTTTTATGAGAGAAATATATTTTGGAAGGTAATGTGGGTTCTAAAAGAAGGAGGATACAACCCATCACCCATCAGTTTGTGAACATATCCCTTGGTTCATAGAGATATTAAAGAATTTTATTTTCTTCAGTTGTGAAGGATTACTTGGATTTATTCCCTGAGGATCTTCCAACACTAATTATGAGTTATTTGATTGGTTTTTACATTGATTTTCATCCCGTGAAATCTTATATATCACTTTTGGCATATCAAACTACCCATTACGAGAAGAGGTGGATAAGGTTGTAGTTAGAGGAAATTTTCAAGAAAAGCATCATTATACCTTTTATGTCTCACAGGGAAACTCCAGTGGGGTTTAGGAAGAAAGAGGAATATAGTTTGTAGCATTGGGTGGATTATTGTTTCATAAAATAGGCCCCAAAAAAGAAAAGGTACCAGTTGTCAAGGATATATGGTCACTTGGACTACTTTTGGGGAATGAGATTGTTATTGAACATTAATCTCATGTCTGAATACATCATGTTAGGGGGTTTTTGAGGAAAACATTCCAATGTTTCCATTCTAATGTCTCTATAGACAATATGATTTCTAGGGATACTCATTGCAATGATGAATTCCCCATCAATGTTTACATCTTTTATAAACTATGTCCTATAGCCATACATGGAAAATTTTGTTGTTGTATTCATCGATGACATACTCGCCTACTCTACATAAGAGGAGGATATTCCAATGCACTTTATGATAGTCGAATATAATATTCCATTCCACCATCATTACCAAAATATCTCTATGTTATTTTTCATCATTCATGAGGTTTAATTTATAGGGAATTTCATTTCGGAGCATTGTTTATCCGTGGATCCAATGAATATTGAAGAAGTTATTTCTTGGAGAAACCCAATATGATATTTAAGGATTATAGTTTTCATTTATTTGAGGGGTACTACGTGTTATTTGGGGAATACATCCCGATAACTGAACCACCATTAAATGGCCTGATGTAGAAAGGGTTGTCTTTTACTTGTTCCAAGAAGTTCCTGAGGTCCCTTGAGGTGTTATGGATAATGTTGATGAGTGACACAATGTTGAGACTACAAAAGGATGTCATAGAGTTCATGTTGTATTGTGATGCCTCAAAACATAGGTCTAGTTGCGTGTTGAGGCATCAGAATGTAGTTATCACATAAGAGTTGAGGCAGTTGTGACCCCATGAGAAAAAACTATGATAATAATGACCTAGATGTTTGAGCGAAAGTATTTTCTATGATGATGTTGTGACACTACATTATGGTGGAGTGACTTTTGGTTTAATCATTCCACTATATTCTGAGGTACAACATCATACAGATAGATGTGAACATAAAAAAGCGATTCTATCTAGAGTTCTGGTTGGATTATGACATTAATATAGTCTATATTCCTTTTATGAAAAATATTACATAAAATTCCATTAAAAATATGTCCAACGATTTTTTAATGTAGATGGATTTGGAATTGTTTTCCTCCATGTAGATGGCCTTGGTAGAGCAGGAGGGTAAAACTTTTCTATAGTCGATGGTGTTGAATAATTTTCTTCTTGAGTGTGTTAGAGAGTCCCATCTGGGATAAATTGATAGTGAGGTCTTACATAATCATATATCCACATGAAACTCATCTTATATGTAATTACACTAACTTTTATAGATAAATTTTACCTTCTCATTTATGTTAATATATGATTTTACAGATATATAAAACAAATGCACATATTTTGATTTATTATTTTAAATTGGATTCAAAAGACCCATACATATCATTATCCTTGATAATATAGATGATTAATTATTTGAAAATGATCAATATAAATACTTTGTTTTAAAAAATCCCATTGACACAGAAAAAGTATTTGATGACCTAATCCAGAAGGATCATACCCTATTTATCCCATTTATTTGATCTTCTTATCAAGAAAATATCAATTGGATTTTCCTTTGACAACCACCATGATGATATCAAACAAAATTAATCGAGAGAGAAACTGTTTAAGTGATATGTTCAGGATCATCAAAATCATGTAACAAACCATGTTTCCCAAATCATCTCAAGAAAGAATCACCATCACACAACTTACCCATATGGCGTTTGCTATTGTATTAGTGGAATATGCATCATGACCATATAAATACAAGTTTTTACATTATTTTTCATATAGTAATGAATATATCTTCATTCTATTATTGTTAATTTATAAATGATTTGTATTTAGATTCAATAAAAACAAAATAGTAATATATGTAGAATTTAACTTCATTTAATGGAGTTATTTTGATGAATTAATGGATTTTTAATTTGAATAGTATTTCTTTTAAAAATATTATTATTAAATAATTTTTATTAAATATAAATGATCAGAAAATGTTTATAAAGTCATATTTAATTTTTATAAGTGTTAAAAAAGAGTTATTATCAAGGAAACCAGAATTTATCAATATATATCTATTAAAATATAAAAATATTAATAGAAAATATTTATAAAATAATTTAATTAAAATGAATATTATTTAAGGAATTAGAACGTCGAAATTATGCAGTGGTAAATTTTTCATATTGTTTTGAGATAGTGGAATTTTCATGTCAAATTAAATATTGTATAAATATAATTTGTATATTATGACATCAAAATTACCAAAAGGTGGTGTAATAAATTATATAAAGGTTATATAGGAGAAAATATATTCTTTACCTTTAAAATAATGTGATTTTATGTTTATTGTATTAATTTTAAAAATATTTTATGTATCCTCAAAACCATTAATATATTTTATGCAATTAAAAAAATTTCCTTATGATTATGAATATCCTCCACATAAAATATGTTATTATGTTATTATTTTGAACCCTTGAATATATAAAATAATAAAAACCATTCTCAATTTTAAGATACTATGGGATGGTTCTTTTTTTATGAATCTCCTCCACATAAGATATGTTATTATGTTATTATAGCTTACCATTTTATTTATGAATTATGATATACCCCATTCTCTGCCATCAAAACATTTTATGACTGTTCAAGTAATACTGTTATGATTATGGAATTTCACCATGATTTTACATTCCAAAAATAAGTGTGTAGTGAATACCATACCCATTTTGTATCGAGGGTGATTACCAGTATAAAAACATTACTATTTTACAAGTGAGATACTTGTATGTATTTGAAAATATATGTTTTTTGAATAAAATTTGATGATAAATGATTCATTATTTTATGATTAACATTACATACTTGATTCTACTATGTGGGTTTTCCATGATGAAGACTTCTCAGTTAGCCTTGACTGATGTTTATTATAAAGGGTACTAGGTTGTATCCACATTTACAATGTTATGATTATCGTTCTATATAATTCATTTTTATTCATGTTCCTTTTATTTCCTATTTATGATACTATTGTATAACATGTATTACCTTATGGCGTGTTTTTTCACTTATTGGTCATTTTATAACTCTCATTTATTATTTATTTCCCCATGTTTTCATGTGCAGTATTAAGTGCGATCATATTAATTTTATATTAATAAATATGTTTTATTATTTATAATGATGTTATTATTTGTAACTATTTTGAAAATAAACTAGAATTCCCAATCTTCTAGGCTGAATTATTTTACCATTTATAAATTACGTTGGGTATTAATGGGAAATTAAAAACATGGTTGTTATAGTTGGTATTAGAGAATATGTTTACTTATTTTTGGGATTCAGATTAGGTAACACTAGATAAAGACATAGTAATAAGAAAATTTTCTTGAAAAAGAATAAATTTTGGTAACTATAGTGTAAGTTTTTTATTAGGAAAATATATCCCAGTCTGGATAATACATGTGGATGTGGTGTTGGCACATATATGCATAGGGGTAAAAACTCCTACAAGGTGGGTTGTTCCTAACTCAATGTGACATGGTACACATAAATATTCATTAATACACATCTAATATGACAATCCCAACTGATATTCTTTGGTAAATTAATAGTCTCATTAAAAATCATTATTGAAAGAGAAAAAATTTACCATAGGAATATATATTAGAAAAATAGAGAACAGATAAGATTTAATGAAGAAATAAATTCATAAGTTATGAAATAAATTTAATTTATATGTTATACCAGTAATGATATATCATTCTTGTGCTTGTGTTTAGTAGATTATAAATAATCATCCGTAATTATAATTTTTTATTTCAATAAAATGCTAAAAAATAGGTGGAATATGGTAAAAAACCTATATGACAATCAATTTGATGACATCCCCAATGGGATTATCAACCTAATAGGAACGATAATTTTGAAAAATATGACTAAAATCTATTAGATGAAACAAGCTATAAATAGAAACCAAGGTTAGGGTGATTTCCAAAATCCTCTTAAGAAATAATAAAATGAAATTGAGTTATTTATGAAAAATAGGCATCTCACATTCAATGGAAATATGAATCCTTTATCTTATAACAATGGATCAAATCCATTGAGAATATCTAGCCCCTCCTTTTTATTTCTGAACAATAGAAGGTTTTTCTGGTTTTTTGTTATATGGAGGGTGAATCCAATCAATGATGGAAATTTATAAAAAAATATTAAGTCATAGGATTCAGTTGATGTGATGGGGTGGATGGAATTCCAGAAAATGTTTTCCAATAAATATTTTTTGTCACACTCTCTAGCTCAAAATGGAAATGGATTTGATTTCCCTCAGGAACAAATTATGAAAATTATATTGAGGATTATGTGGAAAACATAAAAATACTTGAATTAATAACATATTGATATGACATTGGCACCTAATGTGTGTTTGTCCGATTCTCTGGTGGTCAAACACCTAATCTTCAAAAAGCCACGACGATCCATTACATTGATAGAAATGTATATAGTTTCTGATGTGTCCTCAATGCCAAAATGGAGATGAATAAATATCAGAGTTATAGTAGGGATAAAAATTAGAAATTTGTGTTTAATTATTTTGTTCGAATCATGAAATATAATTATTCTACTAAATTTCAACATCCCACTAATAAATGGTGTAGAAATATTCACCCCAAAATTTTGAAAAGGGGGATGATGAAATCATTTAGTTATTGGGAGGAAAGTAACCTAGCTAGAGATTTCCAAAAGAAGAAACCCACTAATGCTACATGGGGAATAAATTATGTGATCATCCCTCAGTGCATAGTTTACTACTTCAAATAAAAGGAACTCTAGAACATTTAAAACCAATTAACAATCTTATGGGTTTTCAATGACAACCAACATCCTCCCTGGAAGAAAGGTACAATTTTTTCTTTTATAACCAATGAGGTGGATCCTGATAATGAAGTTGTGATAAGTACTATAGTAATTCATTCACGAATAGAGAACATTATTTTCTATTATAGTTCTATGCATTATTTCACGTCAATAATGTTTATTGGAACTATTAAAACACCACCACAAATCTTTATTGTTGAATTACTGAATAAAATGGAAAATTGGGAAATTATTGCATCCCATTATATAATTCCTCAACTATCACATTTTGTTAGAAGAATAATCTAGGAAGCATTGTCAAAATCCCTTTAGTGGAATATTATGAAACATTAGATTTGGATTTTCAATCCATATATAGATCTGAAATAAATTTCTTTTAGAAGGAAATCACTATCTTTATCATGAATTGACCTTTGATTTTGTATAAATAAAAGGAGTTGGATGAATCTTTAGTTGAACCAACATATCATACATGGATATTATTTCTCACCTAGAAATAATATCTAGATCAATTGATTTATTCCAAGGAAATAACCATCCTCGAATAAATGACTTTTGTGAGGGAATATTCTGATGTTTTTTCAGTGGAATTTTCAAGTCTTTATCCTAGTCGCGAGGTTGAATTTTCACCCCACATTATAACTGGTGTACTAAAATTATCAAAGACACCATGTAGAAATGTTTCAATGAAACATAATGAGCTGAAAAAGAAACTACATGAGAATTTATATAATTGGTTCGTATGACTTGGTGCTTCCCCATGGGGTAAACCAATGCTATTCATCATAAATAAGGATAATTAAATGTTCCTATCCATTAATTATCATGATCCAATGAGATAAAGATAATGGAAAAGAGTCATATACCATTGATTGATTAATTTTTCGATTAGCTACATGGGGAACAATACACCTCTATAGTGGGTCTTCGGTCAGGAAATTACGAAGTTATGGTGATGTTGGATGACATCCCCAAGACTACATTCAATACATGGTATGGTCACTATGAGTTCATAATAATTCCATTTGGACTCCCTAATTCTCCATCGACCGACATGGACATGATGGAAAGATTTTTTAGAGATTACCTCAAAAAAATTAATGTATTTATAGATGATATTATAATATTCTTCAAACCAATAGAGGATAATGATGAGAATATAAAGCTATGATATAGACCTTACGAAAATAGAATCAATATTCGAAGTAAAAAAAGTGTGAATTTAGGTTGAATGAATATTCATTTTTAGGGAATATCATCACAATTAGTGGGATATATGTGGACCCATCATATTTGAATCAATTTAAGGATGAAAATTTCCAAAATATGTGACAGATATCCATAGTTTCCATGGATTATATGGGTACTATCATTTATTTATTAGAAATATTTCACGATTTTTAAAACTTCTCACCATGCTAACTCAAAATATAGTCATGATTTCATAGAATGTTGAATGCAAAGTGAGGATTACGGAACAAAAAAGGAGGCTTATTGATGCACCTGTACTCACACTACCCATAAGTGGAGCCCTTTTAGTTGTATTTAGTGATGTTTTAATGAATTTATTGGGATATGAGTTCTTGAATAATAAAGCATTCATATCCTATTCTTCATGTATGTTTTATGATCATGAATAGAACTAAAAAACACATTATATAATATTAGTTGTAGTGATCCTAACATTGATAATATAGAAACATTATCTATTTTGGGAGAAGTGTGAAATATATAAAGAACAAAAATCCTCATGTATATATTCACATATAAATTTCTCATTATTCCACAATGAAAGTGGTAATTGATGATCAATGAATATGAATGAAAAATCCACTGTGATCTCGGGAAAGTAAATAAAATGGATTATTCACTAAGTGAAAAGGATCCATCAGTTCAACCATTGATCAGAATTTAGAGGGTTCATATCATCATTTATTTGGAATGGATAGCTTTTGGAATCATAATGGGATGAATGTTATCAATTAGTTCATAAATTAATGCTCAAACATCCCTTATGATGAGTATAATGCATGATCAAAAGGATCATGCAGGGAATTCCAATGATATTGGAACATATAAGAAAATAGAAATACATGGAGTTCGATGTTAATGAATATGGATTTGTGATATTTTGGCCATGATTATGTATACCATCAAATCATGAGTTAAAGAATTAACTATTGGTTTATTCACATTCTTCGACTCAGTCTTATCATCCAAGAAGCACAAAGATGTATCAAGATTTTTGAGAGAAATAATGGTGGGGAAATATGAATAATGATATCATCGAATATAATTAAATTATACTTGTAAGTTAGGATGTTAAGGTTGAATGGAATAATTCTAAGGGATAATGAAACTATTAACCATAACAATATGGTAATGGGAAAACATAACTTTGGAATTTGTCATCATAATTCTCAATAAATATAGGGGAAACAATGCTATATGGTTTATTGTGGATTATCATACAAATACATCTCAATTTATTACAATTCAAGAGTAATTATTAATGGATAAACATGTATGTATGTACATCAAAGATGTGGTAAGTCTAAAGTGAGGTCCACTATTGATTGTATTTGATTGTTATATGATATTGACCTACATGTTATGGATAATCTTGAACATTATTAAACACATAGTAAAGAATCAGTATGGCCTATCAAACTCAAACTGATGAAAATTATGAGTGGACTATTGAATCACTGTAATACATATTGTGAGCATGATTAATATAATTTAATGATGTATGAGACCAACATGTACCTATGGTTGAGTTCTCTTACAAAAATAGCTTCAAATCAAATAATCTAGTAGATCCCTTTGAGGCCCATTATAGGAAGAGGTATAGAATAGATTATTGTCAGGAAAAGGATGAGAAATGAACACTGCAAGTTCTTGAAATAGTTAAGGAAATATTGGAAATGGTTAAGAAAATTCATCGGAATATCCAGGATACCTCGAGTTATCAAAAGAGCTATGCAGACTATTGTTGATGGGGCTTTGAGTTTAATGTTGAATACTTGGTATTCCTCCCTGTATCTCTTTGGATGGGATTCGTGAGATTTGGAATGAATTGAAATGTAATTCAATTTTAAATTAACCCCTTTGGGTTTCATGATTGCATTGTAGTAGTGGACTAATAACTCTCACTCAAACCTATCTTATCTCAAGTACATGATGTATTTCATATATACCTATAGAGAGAGTATATATTGGAAACCTCATGTTTACTAAAGCTGTAGTTGATTCCACTGGAGAATGACCATTACTATGAGGACAATCATGTGAAGATATTAGATCATGGATAACAATTTCTATCAAATAATACAATGTACCTTGTCAAAGTGACAGGGAGAAACAAAAAATGATAAGAAGAGATATTGGAACCAGATTCATTATTGATACAACGTTACCCTCTTATGTTTTATTATTGGAAATGAAAATTAATGAGAATAAATTTTTTGTGGAGATTTTAACAAACTGAATTGTTATAAATAAAATTAAACTTTTTATTTAATTAAAAATAATATTATAGGGTTTTATAAAACACATTCAACTAATTTGTAATATTTTATTAAATTATATTTAAAAGAAAATTATTTATTATTGATGTTTATAATATTTACATAAAACATATATCACATGGATAATATAAATATTAGTTTTATCGAATCCAATTGAATGGTAAATGGGATATGATCGCATCAACCTACTGAATCGTACCCTATAAAGTCTATTTATCATAGTTTTATAAGGAGATAGAATCACTAAACAATTATATTGACCAATATAATGATTATATCTGATAACACAGTCTTCTATGAAACCATTTAAAGGAGGAGATCAATCTCATCAGGGTCATAGATCAAACCATTTTCGCCGAACTACCCCATTAATGTCCCACCATCAAACACCTTAGCCTTATAGTGTTTTCTAGTTTGATAATGGGATATGATTCAATACCCTGGAAATGTTGTTATATGCATTATTTATTATATAATAATTATTATATGTTTATTTTATTATTGTTACTTTTATTTATGTTGATATAATAAAAAATAAATTATTTTTTTGTAATATTAAAGTTAAAGTAATGAATTTATTTTCATAAATTTTGTGCTTTTTAGGTAAATAAAATTTTAGTAAAATATTACTAATAATGTTTTTTTGTTAAATATAAATATTCATATAATTTTTATGATGTCAAATGTAAAATTTATAAGGGTTCAAAAACATTTATTATCAAAAAAATCCCATTATTTCTCAATATATATCTATGAATATTTTAAAATTAAAAAATTCACATAATTAGAAAAATATTTAGATAAAATTAATATTATTTTTTTAATCATAACATCAAAATTATCCAATGATTAATTTTTTATAATTATCATTGATAGTTGAATATTAAGGTAAGAATTAAACACAGTATAAATACACAATGTTAATTATGACATCATAATGGCCGAAATGTTATATAACATATTCTATTAATTGTATAAATGGAAAAATATATGTTCAACAATTAAAATAATATAATTTTATATATATTCAATAATTTTATAATGTGCTAATGAATCCTCCAATACCATCAATATATTTTAATGGTTCAAATTCATTTATTTATGAGTATGACTCACGTCCAGATAGTAAAGGATATTATTTTATTATGATCAGTATTTGGATTTTTAGGATCATAAAAACCTCTCCCACCTTTTCAAAATCCCTAGGTTAAAACTGTTGGGTGGTTTGTGGTTTTTTTATTTTGTAGAGTCCAAAACCAAAATAATATTGAAATATGCATATTTTCTTATATAAAACACCCAAATATAAATTTTATATTAACTAAAATATTTGGAGAAAATCCTTATACTTCTATAAACTCTCTATATTACATAAAGGCTCCCAATTCTCTTCATAATCCCATCCTATTCATTTATAGTGACAAACTCAATTAAATTTTCTTTTATATCTCCCATTTATTTAAGTTTCGTCAGTATAATATTCTTTCTATTTACGATTATTATTGATAGGAATTGTTTTTCTTGTCCATATCAATTCCCATTTAATTAAAAAAAATTATAGTACCCTTTTAATCTCATACACAAATTTAATTAATTTTTATTTGATGTGGTTATGATGTCCAAATTTCAATATGATTTTCCATACCAAAATATTTGTGTAGTGAATACCATACCCATTTCCTATCTAGGGTGTTATCCTTTATAAAATTAAAAATATTTTAAATGGGACTTACATTTATGTATTCTACCCTCCATATGCATGGAATAAAATGTGATGATTAATGAATCCATTTTTTATGACCTATGTGGAACGCCTATGCCTGAGGGTGAAATGATTGTGCCAGGTGCCCCTAGAATTATATAGTTCTATAATAAATTGGGTAATACATAGTCTCATGATATTATAATCTATTACAAGGTGTGAAACTAATACATTTATGTTACTTTTTCCATCATGATGTCCTTTTAGTGATCTTTAACCTATTTTTATGAGGTAGAGTTTTATGTTTTTGAACAATTTCCAATGTTAGGATTATCATGACTTATCATACCATATTATCCATGTTCCTTTCATTAACCATTGATATTACTATTGTATACCCTTAATTAAATTATTCCATTTTTATTCCCTTATTGTTATTTATAGCTCCCACCTTTCTTATGTATATCCCCATTTTATATCATGGACATTTAAGTGTGATCATGTTAAGGATGTTTTAAATATGGATGTTATTTCTTATGTCAATGGTTTTATTATGTTTACCTAATTATATATAAAACTAGACATCTAAATCATCTATATGTTAATACATGTAATTTTATTTGTTAAATAAATAAATAATTAATATGAAATAAAGAACGTGGTTATTTGAAGATGGTAATTTTGAAGCACAGAATCACGTGATCTTGTTCCAAGGGTAGACAATGGTTCGAGTCATTTTGTTTGAGGTGTTGATGTGATAGTTATACACTTATCCCCTCGATTTAAATCTTGTCATTGGGAATATGTATTGAGGCCTTCAGTGGAATTTTTTGTGGTTTTTCATGAGATTAAGAATAGATAGGTTTGCCTCTTGGTAAATAATTTGTCAATAGGTAAAGGCTATGCACCATGTTCCTATAGGTTTTTTTCATCCTATTGATATCCTAGTGTGGAAATGGGATGGATTATCTATGTAAATATTCATGGGGATTACCCACATGATGAAGGCCCATGATTCCATCTGGTTGGTAGTTGAAAAACTCATCAATTCAGCAAGCTTCATTTCTATCAAGGAGTATCATTTGGTGTAGTTGTTGGTATGGGAGATGGTTCTCCTTCTTGATGTTCCATAAGGGATTGTCTTGAATCATGACACTTTTTTGAAATATGGAATGTGTAGAAGCCTTCGAGAAGAATTATTGGAATATATGATATTTAGAATAGCCTCTCATCCCATGACTGTGGTACGATCAAGAAAACTATCATGGTGTTGGAGAATATGATGAGTTCATGTGTGTTAGAGTTCAGATAGAGCTAGGAGAATGAAATTACCTTCGTATATTTTGTGCAAAACAACATCTAACACTCTACTATCAATATGAAATTTTTTGAAAAACATTAAGGGAGACCCTATAGGTCAACCATGTTCTAGATAGAGATTATATAGTAATATCTTATGGGTCTATAGATTGTATAAGTGACAAAATATAATTTCTATGAAATTAATGATTGTATGTGGATGGATCATAGTTGAGTGTAATATTATGTAGATCACTGTCGAATGACCTTGGCGTTAGAGAAACGAGACCATGTTTTCTTGGGTGTCAACTAATAAAAAAGAATAAATAAATATTTTCAGCGTGGAATGTTATCCTCATGGTTCATCATGAATTTTGAGATAATGTAGATGGTTAGTTATGTTTCTTACTCCCTCACCCTGCCCCATAATTGGATTGGATGAACAATTTATTCCATGTGTCATAGCATTGGTGATACGTGCATAACACTGCACAAATCATTGACTAAACTGAGTACCACTATTACATAACACCTAGTGGAAATTGTGTATCGGCAGTAGTAGACTCGATGTGGATGAATAATCCCTTGGTCTATGTGTTGTGGTATTATAGGATTTTGTATGATAGTTCCAAGGAGGAGGAGATCCAAGTGTGGGATCAGTGTTCCATTTTTTTCATAGTTTTCTCTATTCAAGTAATAAATGAGTGAAGTAAAAAATGGTATAGAGACCTTTTATTCTTTGTAAGTATTTAATTATTTTTATATATATTTCTGGGGTTAGGTGATGAGACAATGTTCCATTCTGTGGCCCAGTGTGTGCTAAATTAATATATTAAAATTATTAAATATATTTTATATTGTGTGTGGACAACACCTCAATGAAAAAAAATTCCACTTAAATAGTAATTTTGAAGATAAATCTGATAACATATCTATTTTTAGAATGTAGTGTCCACTATATATTGGACATAAAATGGGTCACTGTGGGATGTTCAGACCCCTCGCATGTTATATGATCATTTAATGAGTTAATCAAATCTTAAAATAATTATCTAGTTGTTTTTATGAATAATGTATTACTCTATAAGTGTATATCTTGGAATATTTCTCTAGGGTTAGCCTCATAAAACCATGATAAAATATAGAACTCTTCATTCCTCCAGAGATGGAAGATCACATTTGATGATGATGAAACATTAGATCGTATTAGATCAAGATGCAAAAAAACCCATTGGAATCTCTTGATTGTTTGTAATAACATTATTCCCCAAAGAAAGATCTATAATAGAGGTAGTACTCATAAGATTTTTTTATGAACATCAATTAAATTGTTTAATATATCGATTTTAATTATCTGATATGTGTCTTTGTTTTCATCCATGGCATGTTCTTGAGTACTGGAATTAAATTATTTTCAATTTTTATCTTACCCTTCGATCCCTGATCCAGATCATTGACCAATAGAATTTGGTGAAAGACATTAAAGTGTTTTATGTGGTTCTTTTACCACATTGTGTCATCGTGATTTTTATTGGTTGGACCCCAAGATCCTGATACGACATTTTTTGGTCAGTAACAAGACCAATTTAACCCCTAGATTTAGGAGGCTTTGCAAACATATAATTAAATGATTAAATGAGCAGACACATCAGATCATTAGGACGTGTGGTTTATTTTTTCATTGTTTAGGAATAAAAAATCAAGAGTCCAATGATATTAGGTGTGAAGAACAGTTGACATACCAACAAGTATTTACTGGATCAATATTCCAATGTACATATACCGAGTTCGATGATTTTCAGCTAGATCCATCTTTTTCATGAATATTGGAGGCCCAAATCAAAGCATATAGTTGGATTTCAAGTCACAATGTCTAAACTAATATTTTATGAGAAAACTCGAATACACATCATGTTCAACGATAAACACAATACATGTAGGCACCTCAACAGTAGTGAATAGGGTATCATCATACTTAAGGATGACAAGAATTTTGACCCTTATACATACAGTGAAACCCTTCCACAATTGGGATCTTGTGTGATGGATCACATTGGATGGAAACTATGTGGAATTACATGACTATGTAAATAGGCGAGTTCTCTAGTACATGGACATGGGGGCTGTTATATGCACATGAGGTCGGGTACATGAATATGATGATAAAGTGACATCGTAGTCCCAATTATCATAGACACGTCATGTATTCCTTCTACATGATGTGTAATACACCATGGGATGGAGCCAAGCTCCATCTATGGTCATTTAAACGTGATAGTACAGGACCGCCTACTATGTGGCTCCCCTCACCCACTATTTACCCACTGACCACATTTCTTGAAACATCAAGGCTCTATATCTCCCTCATTTGATCTTAAATTCTGGCTTTTGTGTAACACTCCAAGCTTCCACAGTACGCTTCTCTTTGAATAATACAGTAGCGTGTGTTGAATGCAACTTCGAGTTCTAACACACAACACAACCAATCAAACTAGCCGTTATGAATAGTAATACCCACTTTTTGAATTTTTATAAATTTTATCTTTCAAAATGTTCTTCATTTTTGGATTTGTATTATCGAAATTAGCTTAGCGTGAATATTTGGTATTTTTCTGAAAACAATGAATTTTTTATTAATAGTGAAAAAACCTGAGTTATAGTTTAAAATTGAATTTTTATTTAAATAATTATTTATTTTATTTAAATTTATATTATGTCAAAATATATACATAATACATATATATGTTCAATGTAATTCATTGGAGTCAGTTTATAATAATATTATATATATAAATACTTTATTGAACTTTTCACCGTCTTTTAACCATCTCCTAGGAGAATTTGCAAACTCACATAAAACATAATTTTACCGCTTCTGTGAGAGGAATTTCAAAAATCCGAGAGACACGGTTAATATCAAGGAGAAAATTGTTGTTCAATAAGATAAAAATATTTTTTACTGAATAGTAATGTTTTACTTTTATTTAGCACGGTTAAATGTAAATAGGGTAATTAAGGGTAAAAATGATATTATTATTACCCTAACACATGTCCTAATTCTATTTGATAAGTATATTAGACAAAAAAACCCTAGGAAAAAAATATGAACCTCTTTGGTCCACTTGGATTAGATTAAGACATTTATAATTATTTAATTCAAAGAAGAGTCAAAAGAGATAAAATCAATGTTTAATAACTAAAACATTGTTAATATAGTGTTATAGATAAGATAAATTAGATTGAAAATATTCATTATAAAGATAAAAATATTTCCTACATAATGGTATTTTATTTATAATTTTTAGACATTAAATAATGTTATTTATTTATGACACAATGATGATGTCGTAATTACATTATTAGTGAAATGTTAAAATAATTGATATTATAAATACACAAATAAATATAATTTAAGACTTTTAATGAATTAAACTAATTTTATTGGTTAATATGACATGATAGGGTTGATTAAATAAATTTGTTTCTAAGTAATAATGCTTGTATGAATTTAGAGAAAACAAAATACCAAATTGTGTCCAAATTGACATAAAACAATTCTTAAAACAAATTTTATATTATTAATTGATATTTAATTCCTAAAAATATAAGTTTAGGCAAAGAGACTTATAAAATTATAGGTGTATCATTAATGAACCACTTGGGGTTCTTTTGTATGTTTATAGTAAGTTTACTAACCATATAATATAAAAATACAAAGATACATGGTAAATGTGAAACTAATTAACTATGATTTAAAACTAAAAGATAAGGTTAATATAGTGACCCAAACCTATCTAAAACCTATGGGTTGGGTGGTTTGTGACCCATACCCACCTTATCATTGAAATAAATCACTTTAGATCTATTAGAAACCGAATATGAATTTATTATAAAATAATATTTCCTAGTTTTCCTATGGTGCCCCACACCCATCTTATAAATGGGCACTCTCCCTTCTCTCAATTTCACACCTTCAAAGCCTTTTGTCTCGTCCAAACCCTGCCCAAATATCCTTTTATCTTCCCTAACATAAACCTAGAGGCCTTAGTTTGATCTTAAAACCATCCTACGGATCCGTTTTGATCAAATCAAGAGGAAGAACATGAAGAAGAGGTAATGTGTTCACCACCCTCTTTCATGTTCCTTTCTTCTTCCACTTCATATTTATTTGTTACTTCCATTATAAAATAATAACTCCAATATCTTCTATATAATTAAGTGTTATTATAAATATGGTAGAACCATATTTATTATTCTATCCATCACATGGATGACATGCCACCATACCTGCGTACGTACGTCTTACCGTCTCCATGTCGTGGTGTAATTGTTATTCAATACATTATTATTTGGATGGGTATAATAATGTTGTGTAATTCATGTAAATAATAAATATAACATGATAATTATTCTGTATATATGATATACCATTCAATTATATATTATTTTAATATCAAAATAATGATATTGTTGGTCGTGAGTACGTGCAGAATACCGTCTCCACGAACGCGATGAGATTCATTCACCATCATATCCATTCTAGAATAATTTTCATTTGATGATTAAAAATAATGTTTAAGGACATGATATAATTCTGGATATGAATATGATACAACCTATGGATAAAAAACACGACTTATGTGACAAAACATATAAAAGAAAATGAGTAAGTGAACACCCGAAATGAAGATAATACTAAAATATTATTAACAAAGCAATATTAAAAGATCATATATGATATAATATTTATGTATATGATTATTGTATAATTTAATAACAATGATTTAACTATTATACAGGTTGTTAACCTACCCTCGACCAACAAAAAGTACAATGTAAGGGTTACTTTCACAATCTCTTTATTATCCGAGGCTGTTTTTATGTAAGTATCTACTAGGACCCATTTATGATCCACATCCATGTTTCTTAAAAAGGTATTTCAAAAAATTCTTACTATTTTATGGACTATTTTTTAAGTTCATTTATTCCTTTTTTGGATTTTATAAGATATTTATAAAGGAATCTTTCTATCATTTTCCAAACAAGGTCCTTTTAACCTTTTTGATAGAATTAAGGTAAGATTGTTTTTTAACTTATACAGTGGGTGCAGCTATTTTACCCCATTATAAAATCGTCGAAGCTTCCCTTATAAGATTATAAGAATTTTTTTATGTATATTTTTCCTTTTATAATTATGTTACTTTTAAATGATTTCAAAAAAGATATATTTCTCTCAAATAGTTTTGATTTCATCTATGTCAACATCCTTTGATGTATTTTAAGTTTATTTGAATTTGATTTATTATGATACAAAACATCTATATTGAATAGAAGGTTTTTTGATATGTTTGAATGTGGATGTGTTAATTTTATAGCATTCACGGTTTATGGATAAATTGTTGACATTTTGTATGCTATTTTCAATACGAATGTTTAGGTTATGTTTAAACCTTTTCATATGAGGAATGCATTAGACATAGTAAGTGACGGTTGGAGACTTCTATAGCTCCTCGATGCATCGGTAGGTCTCATGAGACAAACTAGTGTCTTGGAATAAGGCCATGACAATAACTTATTTGTAGTCTTGACACAACACCTTGACTATGTGATTATGATAGTCTGACAATATGCATTCCATTATTATGAAAGTAGTTATTGATATTGTATGTGATTATTCGAATAGTAGAATATCCATGTGAATAAGTAAATGGAATTATTTTATTTTATCTTTGCCATATTATGTTGAATATCAAGTTTAAAAGGCTTCTGTTTTAGTTATACATTACCTTAAATGTTTATGTTTATTTTTGGATGTTTAAGCTATATTGTTATCCTTACTGAGCATCAGAGCTCGCCCCTCTCAATGTATTATTTTTTCTAGGATGTGAAGAAGTATTTTATGAATGACCTGCAGGGATAGTATGAGGGGATATGAAGACAAGGTGTTGTTGTAGTTTTTTTACTTTATAATGTAATGTAAGACTTATGAATATATCTAGTGTTTCTAAGGCTACTGAACTAATCAGTCTTTCGAGACATAATATTTTGTGATCCTACCAATATTATGTAATAATGCACCGAATCTGTGTAACTGGTGTCGGGGCATTACAGTTGGTATCATAGGATGATTAGTAACAACCATGGAAACTATATTTAGATAAACTATGATTAGAGCACATATCCCTAAGATAGACTTTGGGGATTTGTATAAAAGAACTTCCTAGAATTTCGGTATTATAGTGATTTTGTGAGTTTTCCAAGTAATACATCGTTGTCTTGATATGAGTAGGAAAAGGCGGCTCCATCATAGATGTACATAGGGGTAAAACCCGAAAACACTGCTTTGAGCTAGACTTAAAAGGGAACTAGCAAGTAACAACGGGCCTTACTGTACTCTTGGTTACGACACTCCTAGGGTATATTCTTATAATAATTCTCATTTTCTTTACAAAAAATTATGAAGGTTTTATGAGTATATACATCCTCAAAGAAAACATATTTATGATTATATATTATATCCATAAAATATTCAATTTATGTTAAGTGTTTTACATGTTTAGATTTATGTATTGTGATTCATAAACTAATCTATTGTATGTCATTGTTTAGAGATGGCGCCTAGTGGAAGGAATGGAAATCATATCAACGTATGCACTCCATGTATGGATTTCCCTCCAGCTCAAGATAAATATAGTGGAGCAGGTGATGCAACTGGTGTTGATCAACTAATCACCATACTGGGAAAACTCACTCAGGTTATGAATAATAACCTTACCCGTATTGAGCACCCAGATACACAGTGTGGATGATCAATGTTAGGCCGCTTCAGGAGGGAACAACCACCAACATTCAATCGGGGTAAAAATCCACTAGTAGCTGAGTAATGGATAAATTTATTAGAGAAAATATTCCATACATTGGGGTGTAGCGAAAGGGAAAAAGGTTTCATGGTAGTTTACCGCCTCACTGGAGCATGGGTTGCTATACTTGTAATGTTAGACTCATACTTTCAATCGACCATTAGTTTGAAAATCTTTCTCATAATACCAAGATATTGTCTCATGTGATATCAAGATAGAAAAAGAACTATCTAAGCCTTATGACGTTAAAGCAATGGAAGAGAATAAGAGATCAATTGATCACTCTGGAAATGGAAATAAGGGGAAGAAGGTAAAAGTTTAATATCCATACTATAGTAAATGTCGGAATACACCCCCTGATACATGCTTAAAAGGAATGGAAGTCTATTACAAGTGTGGTGAAAAAGGCCACCAGGCTCGTGATTGAAAGTGGAAGAAATAAGCTACCGATGTTCAATGCTACAATTGCAAGGAGATGGGAAATTATGCAAATGAATGTCATAAGCGTCAGGGAAACATACCTCAGAAATGACCAAGGGATCAAGGACAAACTTATGATATCACTAGTGCTGAGGCAGAAGCTCTGAAAATGTCTCTCCCGCTTGAGAGTGTTCTCTCGAAGGGTTTCCTAGGATTTGAATTTTCTTGGTTGTTTGGTTCACGATGGCTCCTCTCCCTATGTGCCCCCCACATGTTAGTTCTGCATGATACAATTTTTGCTTCAATTTTGGTTTATGTGGATTTTTCTCCCCTTCTTGGTTCCACTCCATGAACCATCCGTGGTGTGTAAACCTTGTTTCTCTTGGCCCCTGTGCCTCTCTTCCTATTCCCGGACCCCACTTTCTGTGGTTCAGAAGGAGTCAGGCTTCATCTGCTACCTGATTTCTGCATTCAGGCTCAGCTCATGCCTCCCACGGGGTCTCGAAAGCCTGCTCGTCGCCATCATCCTTCGTTGGATCCAGATCTGGGATAGGGAGGGTGGCTCATAATAAAAATTTCAAGCTCCATCAGCATTACAGATCCGAGAGTTCTCAGTTTCGAGAATCTCCCTAGATTCTGAGGAAAGAATAACCCTAATCGCAAATCTCTTTCAGCTTTTTGACCCGAGCGTTCATAGTCTAGAGTCAATCACCGGTGATTGAGGAATTTTTTACCCTAATCGCCTGTCGCACCTGTTCCGCGAAGGTAGGCTGTGGATTGTGGGTGGTTTTCCGGTTCCACGTTTCTGTGAAGCCTCCGTCGCAAGGTGGTTTGATTTGACCAGAAACTTTCGTGAGGATTCACCACGCTGTGAGGTCACAAAGTGGCCACAACGACATGTTTGATCTACAATGTTCCGTCATGAAGCCTCCAACGTGTTGTGTAGCCATGTTTTTCTGTTGTGGGGTGTTGATACGTGATGAATCGGTGGAAACTGTGAAGGCTGACGATGACATGTGTCCAGTATGCCATACTCACTGGTTTCGTTGTTTCTCCGTTAAGTGGGTGATTCACGAAGTACCTTCATCATAGTTTTGAGGTGTTGTGTGTTTGTGAAGTGGTCATCATTTCGTGACTCTTTCTGGTTGTGCCATCATGAAGCCTCTGCCCTATCGTGTAGCTGCAATTTTCTGTCATGGGGTGTTGTTCCACGATGACTCGACGAGAACTGTGAAGGTCGGCGGTGACCTATATCCTGTAAGTCATACTCATGTTTCGCGTTGTTCTTCCATGAAGTAGGTGATTCATGAAGTTATTTCCACAAAGTTTTTAGGCGATGTGTGTCCATGAATTGGCCATCGCATCGTGTCTGGTTCTGGTTGTGCCTTCTCAAAGCATCATCTGTGTCATGAAGCAGCTAAGGATCTTCCTTGGGGTGTTGATCAGCGATGAATTGAGGGTACGTGATACAAGTTTCATGGGTGTGATCACATAAGAGGCAGTGTAGATTGCAATGGTTTTGGTGCCTATCTCAGATATGTGGACCGTATAAGGGGGCAGCGAAGAGGTTTCTGATCGAGGGACTTCCTTGTTAGACAGGGCCTTGACTCAAGTGGGACTGGAATGGGTTGACATTGCACTCAGGGCGTTTCCGGATCTTTTACCCAGTTCTTAGGTTAAGTGTTCTAGGGACATGGTGATTTCCTGGGCGTCGATCCTTAATGAGGATAGCAAATTCAACTTTTGGTTTTCTCTATTGATGCCAATTTAGTTAAACAATCGAAGAGGTTGTCCCAAACGGACAATGAAAAGGCGGTGATCGAGGCACGAAGAAATGAAGACATAGTTTTGGAAAAATTCATGTCTCTACTCATTGTGGTATAGTTCGTTGAAAACATATTGGTAATCATGGGGCTCTCAAAAAAACCCTACAGAAAATCTAGAAACATGATGCAGGATTGGCTATCTAGGAAGCGGGGATCAATCACCTCATCTTTGAGTTATTCAATGAGAAATATAGAGACAAAATCTTGTGGGGAAGACTGTGGTCCTTCTATAAGAAACTACTCCTCATGGATGAATATAAAAGGGGGGACGGTATCCAGCGAGTGAGTTTAACCCTCTCCCCCTTCTGGATACGAATTAAAAGAATCACCTTCCATTCAAGAACGGAACGAATCATGAGAGATATTGGGGAAAGTTTAGGTCACTTTCTTGACTAGGATTGCTCAGACCCAACACAATGGGCCCCCCGAGGTTCGGATCAAGGTGAAAATCTAAGTTTCAGATCCCCTGATGAGAGGAATGTTCCTGAAAATCGATGAAACCAACACTTGGATATCATTCGAGTTCAAGAAACCCCCAATCTTATGCTTCTTTTTTGGTCTACTTGGCCATCTGGAATGAACCTGCACCAAAAAACATAAGAGTGGACAGGTAAAATCATCCTCCAATATGGCCATTGGCTCCATGCCAAAATGAATAAATATGCTTTCATCCCTGATACGGAAAAACAAAAGGACCGTGACCGTCTTACGTTAGAACATTCCAGCAAGGCAGAACCCATACCTAAAATATCCCTTATCCTTGGACCATTGGATTCCCCTAATACTGACTATCCCACTCAGAGAGAATATAGATTTCATTCTAACCCCATGAAGGAAAATACTCAAACATCCACAAGGTTGACGAAAAAGAAAAAATAACCACCAAGACAATGCGCAAATCCAATGACGATGCACATCGAACAACCAGATCCAGACCCTGACCCACAATTGTCCGCAACAGGAATTAAAACAATGGAGGCCCATGGAATCACGTGAACTCCAATATTGGGCCCAATTACCCGTCGAACATGGACCAGAGTGCACCGAGGAGAAAGTGATGGTCACAAAGAAGACCCTAAACCCGGGTTCAGGAAAATAAAAAATTAAACATGCCGATCTGAGAGAAATACCACTAAAATATGGAAAAAAAATAAGTGGAGAAACAAGTACGGAGGAACCAATGGAAGAGACGGGTGAGACCCAGCCCCACCTAGAGAAATGATTTTGTTATGCTGGAACTGTCATGGGCTTGGATGCCCATGAACGGTTCTCATGCTATAGAGAAATTGTGACCAAAGTCACCCCGATATGGTTTTCCTTTATGATACTATACTAGATAACAAGGAAACCAATGTTACTGCTCTGAAGTGCGGCTTCCAAGGCTACTTCACGATGCCTAGAAAAGGCCATTTTGGGGACCTATGTCTCTTCTGGAAGGAAAATATCAACGTCAAAATTTTTTCCTTCTCCTTGAACCATGTGGATGCGACTATTTGAAAAGACTTCACCCACCCTGGACTTTCATGGGATACTATGGTTGGCCATCCCATAATTATAAGGTGATTTTATGGGATTTTATTTTCAAGCTGTGGCATGACTTACCGAGCCCTATTCTCTTCGGATGTGATTTCAATGAGATTATGGTCCATAAGGAAAAGAGGGGTAGAAGAATCATACCCTCAACATCGATGTCAAACTTTATGGACACGGTCTCTAGTGCCAACCATGTCGATCTGGGGTACACAGGTAATTCATTTACATGGTTCTGTGGAATTACTGAACGCACCCGCATCATTGAGGGTCTTGATATATTCCCGGATTCTACTGATTGAATCAACCTTTTCAACATGTTCCATATTGATCACATGGACCTTAACTATTCGGACCACTTCCCAATACTCATTGATTGCACAGAAGGCGAACGAAATAGACAACTCAGCTGACCCTTCATATTTGAGAGCATCTGGTCAAAAGACCAGGAATGTGAAGAGGTGGTCCAATGAAGCTGTAAGAGTTATCACGATGATGTTGGCCTCAATATCCAACAGGTTGCATCTAATCTAATATCTGGAGTTACAATAAATTCCACCACCCTAATAGGCATTGTGAATTCCTTGAATAGAAATTTCACAACAGACCCAGGAAACCCCCATCCAATGGAAATCTCTCTAGGATTGGGGCCACTAAAAGAGAGCTGGACAAGGCCCTATAGGTTAAAGAAAGCTTCTGGGCTATGCGGGTGCGGGACATCCACATTAAATAAGGAGACACTAATACAAGGTATTTCCACAAGAAAGCTTTTTCTAGGCATCAGAAAATTCTATCATGTGTATATCACAAACTAATGGAAGGAATGTTTCTGACAGTAGTGGTATTGTCGAAGCTCTAACTTGCTACTTCCAAAACCTTTTCTCTATAGGAACACCTTTAATGTCTATTGAAGTGTAAGAATGCATAAGACTTTTGATCACTAAAGAGATCCATCAGCAGATTACCAAGGAAGTGATGAATGATGAGATATGCCTGGATTTGAAACATATCCACCCCACTAAGGATCCAGGACTGGATGAATTCCACCACCAATTTATTAAACAAAACTGGCACATCATTGGTCCCAACATCTGCAAAATGAAAAAAAATATCTATGCGGGGAATAAAAGCATTGCCTCCATAAACTAAACTGTCCTCGTCCTCATTCCCAAAATCACGAAACCTCTGGCGATCACTGATTTTAGACCTATCAGCCTCTGCAATGTCTCTTATAATATCTTCTCAAAACTCCTTTCAATCGGCTGTGCCCTTGGCTTCATGATATTATCTCTGAAAACCAGAGTGCCTTCTTAGCCATGAGACTGATTATGGATAATGAAATTGTGGCCCATGAAGTGTTACACTCTATGAAATAATGCTCCAAAGAGAAAAAAGGAACCATGGCTCAGAAACTGGATATGAAAAAAGCCTATGATAAAGTGGAATGGAAATTCCATAGTGCGGTGATGCTGAAAATGGGTTTCTGCACTAAATGGATAGATATTTTCATGCACTGCATCTCAACCATCTCCTTCAGAATCAAAGTCAATGGGGAGCTCACCAGAGGATTCTCCCCAACCCGAGGCTTGCAGAAGGGAGACCCCCTCTCTCCTTTTCTCTTCATCTTGGTGGCTGATGTTTTTGAAAACATTTTTTTATATGGTTACATCCTCTAATTCTATTACTGAGGAAAAGGTCTCCCACGAAATCCCAGTAGTGTCGCATCTCTTTTTCACCGACGACTTCCTCCTTTTCTCCAGAGCAACTATAAATGAATGTAGGTTGATCAGCCATGCGATCTAGCAGTATGAGAGGGCGTCGGGATAGTCTATCAATCACAGCAATTCAGAAATCTCCATCAGTGCAGGGGTGTCTTCTTCCAAGAAAGATGAGCTCTGTGCATCAGCAGGCACCCATTGGGTCAATAAACACCAAAAGTATCTTGGGCTACCCATGGTGATTGGCTAGTACAAAAAAGAAAACTTTGCATCTCTGGTGGACAGGAATGAGAAAAAAATTCAAGGCTGGATCCCAAAAAACATCTGCAATGATGGAAAAGAAACCCTCATTAAAGTTGTCAATGCAGTCTATCACTAGCTATTTTATGTCACTATTTAAGATGCCAGCAGCCATAGTCAACCAGATGCATTCACATACTACCAACTTCTGGTGGGGGAAAATGATGGAAGGAATAGACCCCACTGGATGGCCTAGGAGAAACTATGCAAACCTGAGTCGGGGGGAGAGATGGGATTCCAGAATCTTCTTATCTTCAATGACGCAATATTGTCCATGCATGGATGGAGCCTTATTAACTTTATATCATCTCTCTGTGCATGGGTACTCTGGGCTACGTACTTCCCCCCATGGACTTCCATGTTTCCTCTCTTGGCCCCCACCCTAGATTCCTCGGGAGAAGCATTTGGAGGGCCCTAAATCTCCTAAAAAAGGGTTGGGCTGGAGGATTGGGAATGGATCATCTGTCAACATCTAGACCAACACATGGCTTGTCGATAAGGATGGTATGTGGGATACCTCCCATGCCCAACTAGGTCTTGAAGATTCCACTGTCAGCTGCCACCTCTCTGACTAGGTCCTGGGGTGGTGTTTGGAAAAGATCCATGAATGTTTTAATGAACGAGACCAAAGAATTATCTTGAGCATCCCTCGGGTCCCAGATGCATGCCCCGACCATCTTTTCTGGACCAATGACATTTCATGTGGTTACAGACTTTCCCTAGGAATCCACTCTGTCGACAGTGAAGAGGGACCATGGAAATGACATTGGAAGCTCAACATTCCCCCAAAAAATCGCCACTTTTGGTGGCAGGTGTGCACGAGCACCCTCCCTACCCTGCGACTTCTCATCTTCCGATATATGGAAAGTGCTGAGTCCTCCCCTTTCTGCCAGAATGTTCTAGAAAATCCTTTGCACTCCATCATTCACTGCCTGTGAGCTAAGGAAATTTGGTATAAATGGGTCCCGACTTCAGATGCTTCATTGGACATTGCCTATGACCTCCCCGATCTTCTGATGCATTGGTGTTCCTCTCTCTCATCGATTAATGCATGTTCAATTTTCACCCTGGCATACATCATTTGGGTCTGGCGTAACGACGATATTTTTAACCACGTTCATAATCCTCCTGAGTTATGGATTAAACGGGAAATTTCATGGATTGAGAGCTGGAATGGAAACCAAGGACACATTATGCCAGGGTTAACCCCCGCTCTTCCCCCTCATTGGACCCCCCAATTGGAGGGATTCTTATGCATAACATGCACGTGTCTGTTCCCAAGGACGGACTTGTTTCACATGGTCTCCTGCCCCGAAATCATCTAGGTAAAATCATTACAGCAAAATTTGAATCACATCATGCCTTCTGGGAACCTGAAGTAGATAAGGCCTCTTCCATCCTTGAAGATATGATGCTCGCTGTGGAATGGGGAAGGGTTGATATCATTAATAAGTCTGAATGCCTCACCGTTATGGACATTATTAACCACAATGACGCTAGACTCCAGCCAGTTGGCTTCAAAATCTGTAGGATTCTCTCACTTCTCTAAGTCTTTTCTTATTTCACCTTCTCATTTACCAAAAGGTAAGGAAAAAATATGTCCCACCAGCTGGTGACCACAGGCCCCTTCAACGACAACCAGCTCTGGTTGGACAATTTTCCTTCATGGCTATGCATTTGTACGGCTGCTGATCTTTGCTATTAATGTTATCTGTTATTCTTTTCAAAAAAAGGGTAGAAGCTCAAAAAGATGTGGTAGAAGGTAATTTAATGGTTTCCCCAGGTTTAGCCAATGCTTTATTTGATTCTGGATCATCACATTGTTTCATATCTTCCCTATTTTCTATGAAAATTAAATATTTCAAATTTGATTTACCAATGGAGTTGTTAGTTAAAACTCTTAAGGGAAGTATCATGGAAAAAACGTTTTGTTAATTTGTTCCTATTAGAGTATATAATGTTCTTTACCTGCTGATCTCATCGTCATACCTATGATTGAGATTGATATAATCATCGGTATGGATTGGATTTTGGACCATGATGTGAAGATTTATTGTATGAAGAAGGAGGTTATGATTTTTGATGATGATGATAAGGAACACCTCATCTTTAGAGTAGAATCATCAACACCCAATTCTTATCTAGATCCACCCCCTGTAGCTCAACTAAATTCAATTATTGTGGAGGAAGATAATGAAATAACTGTGGGTGTGGAAAGGAAAGTCCAAATAGAGGATGTTCCTATTGTGAAAGAATATTTTGATGTGACTCTAGAGGATTTACCTGGACACCCTCCAGAACAAGAAATTGAGTTTTCCATTAATTTAATTCTAGGGTCAAGGCCCATATCGAAGACACCTTATAGAATGGAAACTATTGAATTAGTGGAGCTAAAGAAACAACTAGAGGAATTGTTTAATAAGGGATTTATTCACCCTAGGGATTCTCCATGGGGAGCCCCTTTACTTTTTGTCAAGAAGAAAGATGGATCTATGAGGTTATGTATTGACTGTAAGGAGATCAATGCTATAATAATAAATGACAAGTATCCCCTACCTCACAATGATGATATATTCAACCAAATTTATGGATCACAATACAATTCAAAGATTGACCTTTGATCTGGATATCATCAGTTGTGTGTGAATAAGGAATTCATTCAAAAAACAACATTTCAAACTAGGTACTAGCATTACAAGTTTACAGTAATGCCTTTTGGATTGACTAATGCACCCTTTGTCTTCATGGATCCAAGGAACAATGTTTTCATAGAATATCATGATTATTTTTTAATGGTATTTATTTATTATATATTGGTATACTCCAAAATCTATGAAGATCAGGAAAATCACTTGGGAATTATATTGAAGACTCTGAGAAGACATGAATTATATGGGAATTTTAGCAAGTGTGAATTCTAGCTTCAAGAGATTTCATTTCTTGGCCATATTGTCTCTAAGGATGGAATCTCTATTGATCCTTCTAAGGCAAGATAAACCAATGAATGGCCAGCAACGACGAGTATAACAGAGGTAAACAGTTTTATTGGTTTAGCAGGTTATTATTGATGTTTTGTCCAGAATTTTGCCTTGTTGGCTAACACATTAACAAAGCTCACACGTAAAGGGGTTAAATATTTTAGGACAAAAGAGTGGGACGAATGTTTCGAATAACTGAAGAAAATTTTAGTCAATTATCCTATATTGACTCTACCATCGAGGAATGATGGGTTTGTTATCTATAGTGATGCATCAAAGGAAGGACTTGGGTGTGTCCTTATGCAGAATGATATGGTTATTGCCAATGCATCACGATAGCTGAAAATTCATGAGAAAAACTATCTTACTCATTATCTTGAGTTAGAAGCTGTAATCATTGCTTTGAATATTTGGAAACACTATCTCTATGGTGAAAAATGTGATATTTATAATGATCACAAGAGTTTGATTTATATTTTTCTCACAAAATGAACTCAACATGAGGAAAAGGAGAAGGCTTGAACTACTCAAGGATTATGATTGCACGATACACTACCACCCACGGAAGGATAATAAGGTTTCATATGCTTTGAGTAGATATGATCATGGAGTTTTGAAAAATATTAGAGTTGAGAGGGATCCTATTTTCATCGATATAGTAAAGATGGAAATGGGAATCAACATAGAAGGTGAAACATCAATACTTTTTCAAATGGTTTCCAAACAATCTTTACTAGATAGGATAAAGAGTTCTCAGACCAATGATGAAGAGTTTCAGAAGAATAGTAGAGCTGCGAATTATGGTATATTGAGTGACATTGTATATGAAGATGGAATTTTGAAATTTGGGAAGAGAATTTGTGTTCCCGATATACCTGATCTAAAAAGGGATTTGTTGGACGATTCTCATAGTAATAATTTCTCTAAACACCTTGGGAGCACCAATATGTATATAGATTTGAAGGAAAATTTTTGGTGGGACAACATGAAGAGGGAGACAGCTTATTTTGTGTCAAGATTTATAGTTTGTTAACAAGTGAAAGCCAGAAGGAAACAGCCTGGAGGAGTCATGCAACCTCTTTCCATACCTGAGTGGAAATGGGATAATATTATGATGGAATTTGTATGGGAATACCAATGACTCCTAGAAGGAACGATGAAATATGAGACATTATTGATCGTCTTAGAAAGCTAGCACATTTTATTGCTATAAGATAAGATTTACCACTTGAACATCTGGAAGGACTATATATTAATTAAGTTGTAAGTCTTCATAGAGTACCCCTATTGATTGTTTCTGACCGTGATCCACATTTTACTTCAAGATTCTGGAAAGGTATTTAGAAATCCCGAGATACTGAGATTCATTTGAGCACTGCATACCACCCCCAAACTAATGGACATTCAGAATGGACTATTCAAACCATAGAAGACTTGTTGAGATCTTTCTGACTTTACTTTCAGGGTATGTTGGATCAATATTTACCTCTGGTTGTATTTTACTAAAAAAAATAGATTCCATCCAATTATTCAGATGGCACCATATGAAGAATTATACAGAAAGAGATGTCTCACACAAACCTATTGGGATGATGTTGGTGAAAGAAATCTCATCGGCCAAGAACTGGTGGAGGACACGATGGAAAAGGTGAAGGTAATCAAAACCACATCAAAGAAGCTCAAAGTAGGCAGAAAGCTATGCCAATAACCGAAGGAAGGATTTGGAATTTCAGGTAGGAGATCATGTTTTCTTGAAGGTATCTCCATGGAAGGGTGTTATACGAATCGGTTTGAAGGGAAAATTGATTCCTAGGTACATCAGACCTTTCGAAAGTCTAGAAAAAATTGGGGTTGTAGCTTACAGGTTGGATATGGCTTCAAGTCTCTCCAAATATCACGATGTGTTCCACGTATCACGGTTGAGAAAATACATGCCTCACCCAATGCATGTACTCACTTATGAATAAGTAGAACTGGAACCCGATCTGCTATATTGCGAAGAGCCCATTAGTATTCTAGATACCAGAGAACAAGTGCTAAGAAATCGGACGTCTCGTCTCACAAAAGTTCTATGGAAAAGCCATATCATGGAAGATGCAACGTGGGAAACCAAGGAACTTATGATGAAGAACCACATGAGTCTTTTTATGTTGTAATATTCTAGAAATTTCGGGGAAAAAATTATTTAACAGGGCGAGAACGTAACACCCCATGCTTCCACTATAGGATTCTCTTTGAATAATATAGTAGCATGCGTTGTACACAACATCGAGTTCTAACACACACCACAACCAATAAAACTAGCTGTTACGAATAGTAATACCCACATTTTTTTAAAAAAAATTTATCTTTCAAAATGGACTTCATTTTTGGATTCAGAATATCGAATTTAGATTAGGGTAAAGTTTTGTTATTTTTATGAAAACATTTAATTTTTGATGAATAGTGATAAACCCTGAGTTTTAGTTTAAAACTGAATTTTTATTTAAGTAATTATTTATTTTATTTAAATATATTTTTGGTCTAAATAGATACATAATACCTATTTATTTTAAATGTAATTAATTGGATCCAGTTTATAATAATTTTATATATATAAAAATTTTATTGAACTTTTCACCATCTTTTACCCATCTCCTAGGAGAATTTTCAAATTCACATAAAACATAAATTTACCGCTTCTTTGACTGGAATTTAAAGAATCTGAGATACACGGTTAATATGAAGGAGTATAATGTGGTTCAATAAGGGAAAAATAATTTTTGGTGAATAATAACTATTTACTTTTATTTACCACGGTTAAATATAAATATGGTAATTAAGGGTAAAAATGATATTATTATTTCCCTAACAAATGTCCTAATTCTATTGGCTAAGTATAATTCGTCCATAAACAACCTTAGTAATAAAATATGACCCTCTTTGTTCCACTTGGATTAGATTAGGACATTAATTATTATTTAATTAAAAGAAGAGTTAAAAGAGTTATAATCAATGTTTAATAACTAAAACATTTTTAATATACTGCTATACATAAGATAAATTCTATTATAAATATTAATTAGAAAGATAATACGATTTCATACATAATGTTATTTTTTTAGACATTAAATAATTTAGTTTATTTATGACAAAATGATGATGCAATAATTACCTATTAGTGAAATATTAAAATAATTGATATTATAAATACCCAAATAAATATAATTTGAGACTTTTAATGAATTCCAAAAATTTTATAGGTTAATAAGTCATGTTAGGGTTGATTAAATGAATTATTTTTGAAGTAATAATGCTGTTATGTATTTAGAAAAAACAAAATACCAAATAGTGTAAAAATTGACATAAAAGAGTTTTTAAAACAAATATTATATTATTAATTGATATTCAATTCTTAAAAATCTACGGTTCATCCAAGAGACTTATATAATTAATTTTTTTATCATTAATGAACCACTTGGGGTTATCTTGGAAGTTTATAGTATGTTTATTAACCATATAATATAAAAATACAAAGAGACGTGGTAAATATGAAGCTAATTAACTAAGAGTTAATACTAAAAGATAAGGTTAATATAGTGACCCAAACCTCTCTAAAACCATTCGGATAGGTGGGTTTTAACCAATCCCCACCCTAGCCTCGAAATAAGTCACTTTTGAGCCATTAGAAACCGAATATGAATTTATTATAAAATAATATTTCTAGCATTTCCTAAGGTGCCCCTCACCACTCTTATAAAAGGGCACCCCCCTTCTCTCAATTTAACACCAAAAACGCCTTTTGTCTCATCATAACCCTACCCAAATATCCTATCATCTTCCCTAAATTCATCCTAGAGGCCTTAAATTAATTATAAATCCAACCTACGGAGCACTTTAGATCAAATCAAAATGGAAGAACTCGTAGAAGAGGTAATGTTTTCACCACCCTCTTTCAAGTTCCTTTCTTTTTCCACTTATTATTTCTATGTTATTTCCATTCTAAAATAATAAATCCAATATATTCTATATACTGTGATGTTATTATAAATATGGTACAATATTATTCAGTATTCTATCCATCCCTTGGATGACATGTCACCATACGTGCGTACATACATCTTACCATCTCCACTTCATGGTGTAATTGTTATTCAATACATTATTATTTAGATGTGTATAATAATGATGTGTAATTTATGTAAAAAATAAATATAAAATGATAATTATTTTGTATATATGATACACCATCAAAGTATATATTATTTTAATATCAAAAGACTGATATTGTCGCTCGTGCGTACGTATGGACTACCGTCTCCCCGAACGCGATGAGATTCATTCCCCGTCGTATCAATTCAAGTATAATTTTCAATTGATGATTAAAAATAATGTTTAGGGACTTGATATCATTATGTATATGAATATGATACAACTTATGGATGAAAAACAAGGCTTATGTAACAAAACATATAAAAGAAAACGAGTAAGTGAATACCTGAAACGACGGTAATACTAAAATATTGTTAACAAAGAAATATTAAAAGATCATATATGATGTCATATTTATTTATATGATTTTTTTATAACCTGAAAACAATGATTTAACTATTATACATGAGTTTAACCTACCCTCGACCAAGTAAAATTACAATCTTTTTAAAAAATTTGATTTTTTTGATATCTTGTGATGCATGAAAAAATAATATTAATTGAATATATTTTCATTAAAATATAAAATTAACAAAAATAAAATTGGGTTATATAATAGTGATAAAATAAGTGAATTTTTAAAAATGTTACATACACTTATTTAGATACAAATTATTTTAAAAGTATTATTTAGAATTTTTTTTAAAAAATATGTATTTTTTGTTAAATATAATAATATTGAGAAATTATATCAATAAATTTTATACATTGAGTTTATCTTATAATTAATAAAATGTATTATAGAAATACATCAATTTTTTTATATATAATGAATTCTTTTCTAATAATTATTCATTAAACTAATTTCTTTAAATATTTTTTCATATAAGTCTAGTTTGAATGTAAAATTCCCTTATTTAGAGTGCTATAATAATGTAAAATTATTTTTTAGAAATTTATTAAAATTAATTTTCAATACAAAATTTATTATTAATGGGTTACAAATGATTGTAAATTCACATTGTTTAAAAATGTCATTTTCTAGAATTGTTTTATCATAATATTATGAATATCAATAAGTACTAATAATAAATGTTAATAAATGATTGTAGTGATATTTTTAAATAAAATATTAATAAATAAATTTAATTGAATTTAAATTTTCTTAAACTAATTTAAATCAGAGTGAAATCATTATTGGTCTAAATAAATAATTTTTTCTGAAAATGGGTTTAGGAACATTTCTGCAGGGATACTAGAATTAATTTCTATCCAAATTATAAATGAAATTTGGAAAAATGGATACCATATTTTTAATATATAGGTAAAATTTTTATTATATGTTCAATTTCATTTTGGTTTATAATAACACATTACCATGGAATAATATCATGTCTTCATAGTAATGGTTAAAATAATTAAAAGTGTTATAATTTATGGGATAATGATGGTAATACTACAAATATAAATTACATTATTGATTTACATGCTGATTGATACCCCCAAATAATGTAAATAAATTTTTTGGTTTTAATAAATTTTACAATGAATGTTTACACATAGAAATTAATCTCCCGTCCCAGGTTACCACTAAACAGATAGCCCAGCCAGTTGGCCACATGGCCTTAAGTGCATTCCCCAAAATTCCAGATGATGCCTACTAGTGGCGAGGTACTTGGGTGTGATAGTGGGGAAACATTTCCCTCAGCGGTAGAGTGTAAAACAATAGAATAAATATTAACAAATAAGGGAACCATTAAGTAACTTAAAACTGAAACAAAGTAGTGGAAGTGTGATAGATAATATATCCATGTCTCAAACCATAAAAACTATAATGTAGCATATTATATGTTCTAAGAAAGTATCCAAATTAGGATACACTGCAATCAGATACAAATATAATACAACTTCACAAATAGAAATAGAACTCCGAAGCATCGCATGCTTTGTCTTTGTACCATGTTCTCCTGCTCCTAAGCTACAATCAAGTACCTGTATGAGGGAGTTTTTTTGTCTACACCTGTAGTCATATAATCTATTTAGTCCCAAAAGTATGAACCACAGAGGGTGTGATACAAATATCAGTAGGAAACCACCAAAGATCTGTGCCTAATAGTAAATGAATATATTTAATAGTAGAAAAGGAAAACAGTAACTACTTAGTGCTCAAATAAACTATTCATTTATATTTTTACATTCTTTAGCAATTTAGGTTCATTTAGGTGAAACTATATCAAGAATCGTCCTTATCCTTCCATTCCATCATTTAAAAGAAAATAAAAAAATGTATCATAAGATAATCCATATAAATAAGTGAAGACCGAATCTATGCTTGTTCATTGGCTTGGAAGACACATCATAAGTCATTCCATTTAATTTAACAGGTTCTATGAACTAATTTCTCGAAGTATGACCTAGGATCATCCACTACTGATCCCCATGTAATTTTCAACTTGTGACATAACCGTTTTACATTTAATTATATCATCATTTTAGATTTTAATCATTTTTTCAGTTTCCAATAGTGCATGTCCTAGGTATCCAACAATGGACCAAGGATTTTCATGGCATTAACAAAGAAGACTCTATAAGCCTGACCACCAAAATTGTGTCTTGGTCATGACCCAAAATTAATTAACATCTTCAGTTTGTCAATTTCCATTTAACAATGAAAATGGTTCACCCTCGGTATGCAAGGTGTGATTAGTCACATGAGATTGACATGATATTTTATTAGAAACTATGGCTCATCGAAGGCTAATTACCTCTTTTGATCATTTAACATTTTATTTCATAAAACAACTTATGAATTAAACTATCACATGACTTTAAACATAAAAACTCAAGTGGGAAATTCACATAGCTACAAACACATTAATATTAAACTATTTATTTGTTTTAATCATAACAACTCACATGGTCATTTCATATAACAACATGTCATTCTAATATACCCCAAAAGGGAAAAAATTCACAAGACTCAATGTCATTCTTCCCAAACAACTAACCATAGGAAATTCTCCCATGGGGTGTCCCTAAATCAAACAATCAGAAATAACGTGCTTCAATATCATATAATAAAATACCTAAACATCATTATGTATTAACAAGTTTCAATTATAGAGAGAAAACCACACAAAAAATGGTCTCATATCATTTTGTCACATATAATCAAGTATAAATTTAATGATCGTCACAACACCACCAACCTTGATGTCGTATGAGCGATGTAAACCGACGTCAGCCATTGAATCATCCTATAACTTACTATATCTATGAAAATAGGTAAATAATTCATCCTTTAATACCGTTCTCATGAACAGAAATCATCATCAATATATCATGGAGAATAAATCTCTCACTGTGAGGAATCCAACGATACTGATGACACTTGAATCGGGTTCTGGATGATGAAACAGGGGAAGAAAATGTTCTCTAGGCTCTTGGTTCTTCAAATGGGGGATCTTTTATCTAGAAGAAATGAAAATAGGGATAATACTATTTTTATGCTGAAATATAGTAGTGCACGGTGTGTAAATATAAATACATGGTGGGTATATAATTATACTATTTATAAATCTCACCAACTTACTTTACGCATCCTCCAACGACCTTCCGACAAAACTACATGGTGTGTACTCCGGAATAAACGACACATAGTGTATTTTTCTTCTCTCCTAGGCCATCAAAAACACACACCATATATCCCCATACAACATGGATAGATTAAATGGTGTGCACATAATATTACACAAGATGTTCTACTAAAAACAGAACATTTTTCCAGTTTCCCTTATTTTCTCAAAAATAGCTCAAGGAAATTGAAAAAGAATAAAACTGTACATCAAATGAATAACTATGTTCATGAATACATCCCCAATTAAATAAATTCATCCACGAATTTCCCTTCCATGGTTATTGAAGGAATATATGAGAATAACTTAGGCCACTGAGAACGTATGTCGGCTTCCCTCTCCCAAGTATCTTTATGTACTCAGCCATGCTACCGTAACACCCATACAAGAAAAACTAATTGGTCATAGATAACCTTTGTTTTCATGTATACAAAACTAATGGGATGCTCCCCAATAGATGAATAAACCTGAAGCTCAACCACCTCAGGTTGAAAAAAGTGTGATAGATCATCGGGTTAGCGGCACAAATGAGATACGTGGACGACATTGTGCATGGATAAATAACACTGAGGAAACTAAAAATGATATGAAACTGACGGAATCCTTCCAGAATCTCAAAAGATCTGACATATCACAGTGAGATATTACCCTATCTTCTGATCCTCTCGTGTCCCAATCTCGGTGGGACATGTAGGAAAACTCGATCCCCCACCGCAAACTCCAAGGGCTGTATATAGAGACCGTCAAAAGATTTCTGATCATAATTTGTAGTATCCATCCAAATCTAAATCATGTTAACCTTTTCAGTAGTCTCCTAGACAAGACATGGTCCCAGCATAACTGCCTCTCCTGCATCCATCAAACTAAGGGATGATCGGCACTGCCTACATTACAAAGCCTCGTATGGAGCAATATGAATAGTATCCTGAAAGCTAATATTATAACAAAAATCAACCATGGGTATGTCCTTCTCCCAAGATACTCCAAAGTCTAAAACACAGGCATGGAACATGTCCTCCAAAACCTGAATCATGCGCTCTAACTGGCCATAAATTTAAGGGTGGGTGGATGTGCTCAAAAGCTCTTGTGTACCCAATGCCCTCTTAAAACGTTGCTAGAAACGAGACTTAATGATGGAGTCCCTATTTGTAATTATAGAATGAGGAAACCCATAAAGTCATACCACCTATTGAATATAATTCTTTTAAATCTAATCTAAAACAATGGTATACATGATCATCAAAAACTGAGAGAGTTTCGTAAGCCTGTCAACTACAAACCACACAGCATCGTTGCCTCTAGGTGACTTCAGTAACCCAGTCATGAAATCCATCAAGACATCATCAAATTTCCACTTAGGAATGGAATGTTGTTGAAAATTTTTTGATAGTCGAGGATGTTCTACCTTCACCTGCTGACAGGTAGAACACACCGCAAAAAAACCAGTTACTTCTTGTTTCCTTCCTGGACACCGGTACTAACAATGCAAGTCACTGTACATCTTAGTGTCTTCGAGATGCGCTTAAAAATTTGAAGCAAGAAACTCCTACATCATCTCATCATGTATATCCTCGGCATATTGTGCTTGTCCATATAAATGAAAAACATAATCCTCGCCTACTGTCCATACATGATTAGGATCCACACATGACACACTCTCCCGTAGAACTAGCCCCTCATAATATGATAGTTGTTGCATTCTCACTCTATCCACTAGGGTAGACATAATAACCAAAGCTTAAAGATAAGTATTTACCTATCTATTGGGAACCTAAATATATCTCAGAGAACAAATCCATAACCTGTTATTCACCACTGGCCTCCTGCACTACATGTATCTGAATCCTCTTTCTATGTGCGTCAGCCACTGCATTTCCTTTTCATGGCATATAAGAAAGCTCAATGTCAAAAGTCTATAGGTATTCCACCCACAATCACTATCCCAGATTAAAATCATGCTGAGTGAATATGTATTGGAGAATTTTTTGTTCTGTGTACACCAATAAATGATCTCCCAACAAATGATGTCTCCAATAGCTCAAAGCATGAACCACTACAACTAAATCGAGTTCATGTGTCGGGTAATATCTCTCATGTGCCCTCAACTGACGAGACACGTACACATATACTCTATATCCTTGCATAGGAATAGATCCTAGACCAATGCCTGATGCATCACAATACACACTGTAATACTTACTCGGCTCTGTAAATATCAGTATCGGCGCTAAAGTCAAATGTTCGTTCTACTTCTGAAAGGAAGTCTCACAAGAATATGACCAATCAAACCTCACATGATTATTAGTCAATCTCATCATCTGCGTTTGTTGAGGATGAGAAGTATTGTATAAAATTAATTTTGTAAGCAGTAATCTCCATGAAACTTCATATCTCAAAAATATTCATAGGATACCCCCTAGTAACTACTGCTCTCAACTTCCCTAGGTTCACGGATTCTCCATTTCCGCAGATTATGTGACCTTCGATGTGAATCTGATCCATCCAAAAGTGGAAATTTTCATGATTAGCATATAACTGATTCTCCCTCAGTGTATTCAAAACAATCTCAGGGTGTTTGGCATGGTCATGTCGATTGTGAGAATACAACAACATTTCTTCCAAGAAAACCACAAAAATAAATCTATGTAAGGATGGAATAATCATTTCATCGCTGCCATGAAAACTGCCGGTGAGTTCATGAGACGAAACAAAAAAACCATGTACTTATACAGACCATAACTTCACTAGAGTTTGAACGTGGTATATTTTCCGATCAAACACATAACTGTTGATATCTGGACCTTAAATAAATATTCAATAACACTCAATCTCCCTGATGGTGATCAAATAGGTCATCAATCCATGGAAGGGGATATTGTTTTTTAACCATCAAATAGTTCAGTTTTTTATAGTTCATGCATAGCCTAAGAGTACCCCCTTCCTTTTTTGAAAATTACTAGTGAACCCCAAGGAGAAGTACTGGGTCCGATAAAACCCTTAGCTTCTAGATCTTCCAACGGCCTCTAGAGCTTTTAAGACTCCGTCGTATCCATACACTAAGTAGGAATGGATACTGGTGCAGCTTCTATCACTAGCTTGATAGTGAACATCACCTCCATAATTGCAGGTAAGACAGATAAGTCACTCAGGAGAAGTTCCCAAAAAAAATAAACCACTGGTGGAAAATCTTCTGGACAGGGTCCTTGATCATCCAAATATAATCACACAATATGGACGGTCATTCCGCCCATCCCACAATGCTCAATTCCAGATTAGCTCGGCTAGACATCACATTCACCCTTCCATAGAAACGACCCACCCTATGGGGACTTAAAACTTACCGTGTAATGATAGTAGTCAAAGAAGGCCTGATAGGATACGATCACATCCATTCTGAGGATGACATCAAACCATTTCATCTTTAATACTTAGAGATCCCAAAAGAAGTGACATCCACCAATCTCAAGGAGGAACTCCTTGCACAGACACATAACTATTGTTCTAATCCCTAAATGAGTGTCTAGAATCATAATGTTCTCAGATATGTAAAAAAAATCCCAAGGCTATCCACAATGAGAAACTATATAATACTATGACAATACAATGTATCAAAAAGTACAGAAGATAAGAAAATGAGAATAGAATAGTACATCTGACAGTAGAAGGTATGGGATCCTGCTCTTATTGGGTATGTTGCACTGCATATGTTAGACCTGTACCATAGCCATGTGACGCATCCTGGCTACCATAAGCCTTCCCACCCTACTGTCATTAAGAACCTGGGGTCTGGCTACCATGTACATGCCCACCTTCATGGCCTACGCGCACTAACATATTCCAGTTTATAGACTGGTGAGATGTTACTTATTCCGCTCCTGTACATCGAGTCTATATAGAACCTCTATCACAATACACCAGTGGAAACATCCATATAAGCACTATAGAAGGCCCATCATGATGGAATATCGACAATCAACTAGGTCCTTCAGGAATTGCGGTCTGGTATTCCCAACTCTTCCACACTGATAACACCTAACATTGATACTAGATGATACATCCTAACTGCTCATCTACCTATGAGAAAACTCCATATAATGCTTCTTTCTTCCGGTTGAGATAGGACCAGATCTAGGTGTCGAAATGCTCTGTATCGCACCCCTATATTCATGTAGATATGCGCTCTGTGATAAGTTCTTAATTCACAATGGAATTTAAGGAAGGAAACCTAAAAAAGATCTCCTATTCTCGGATATCATATGAAATTCCATATTCAAAGAGCCTAGATCTCAATGCCTCATCACCCATAATAACAAGTGAGAATCGTTGAAGCTCTATAAAGAGGGAAGTATAGTCTATCATTGACATAATACCCTCCTCCAGATTCCTGAACTCTCGAGCTTGATCAACCTATAGGGTCACATTGAATAAGTATTCATATATAACTATGTCCTGAGGGCACTATGACTTTATGGTAACATCCCACCACCTCTTTGCTGAATCTTTTACAATATAAGTCCCAATATTGACCCTCCTCTTAGGAGGCATCTCAAGATGCTCAATGATAGTCAGCATTGATTCCAGACATGATTCTGTAGTCGTTGGTCCATCATCCCTTGAAAATGTATGCGTATAATACTCATGGAATATGCACGTCAACTCTTCCAATGATGTGTAAGAGTACGGTGATCCCTGGAGGGTCTGCATACACGAAAAAGACATTTTCAGAACTATATGTCAGCACCCGCATCAGGTATAATTTCTAGTGTTGCAGCTGGCACAACTAGAGGATCTATCGGTAGACCATGGTGTACCACCCCCATTTTATACTCACCCCACATTCTTGGTGCACTGATCGAGGTCATCATGGTGTAATTTCACAATAATGTCCATTATATGCACCTCATCACAATTTTAATGAAGAGAAAACTGTAACTCAAGAGTGCAATGTAAGACATAAAAGGGAAAAACAATCATTTTTTTCCAAAATATTACTACAAGATGTGTATAAATACTTACATGATGTGTTCTCCTAGGACTTTAGATGGTCGTGACCTTTTTCCCAACATTCTCATGTAACACCCAATGTACACAATGTTTTACACAAAAGACGTGGCATGTAATTGAGTTTCCTTCATGCCTAGGTACTTCTACACTGCTAGAAATACATTTTTCTGTCGGTGTAAGACTACATAGCATTTTCAATCTAGACACGACATATACATCAAAATTTTAATCAACCTGTGTTGTTAGTCACACAGCTGGATACATTGTCGAATTATACACAACGTGTACTCACATTAAACGGTGTGTCCTACCCAAAGCTCGACAACCCTATTCCATCCTTACATGGTAGGTTACATGGTCACGTATTACACAACATGTATACTTGGTACACAACGAGTTTTTTTAAAAACATTGAACACATTCTTCTCCAAATAAGAAGAACACATGGTGTGTTAGGCGAGATTTCATGTTGGGTATACTGGTTTTTTCTGGAAATAAGTTCTAGATTGACTAGAAAATCCATGTTCTAATGAAAAACCAACCAATGAGATGCCAAATTCTGATCCATAAGGGCCCATACTCCCCATGAGTCATGTTTTGTCACACTGAAGAACAAATCATAGTGAAATTATAGATAATAACTAAATCATGATACGCCAAATTCCTATCCAAGAGGGCCCATACACCTCAAGAACCAAATTTTGGAATCCATACCATCCAAACCATAGCACGTACAAATACACCTATCACAATAGCCGACATAGCTATCACAACATCTATTACAACAGTGTGAGATAACCAATTCATCCTTTATGGAATGACATACACATGGAATTTGATTTTTACAAGTGATTATATGATGCATGAGATGGAATACCCTCATCTCATCGAGTTGAAACTAAAATATAACCCACAATTTCATCAATAGTAATATCTGGAATCAAGTGTTCCACCCAGTAGTGAAATCAAATCAACTGTAAATGCTAAGAATCTAAAAATCACAAGTCAATTCGAGGAAATTTGGATTTTACTTGTATACCGGGTAGCTACTCCCTTGCATAACTAATTTCCAAAGACCTATTCCTTCGTATCAATGTCTGTAGGGTCCAATATATAAGAAAAATTAGAAAAGAAACATTTCAGATACCATTATGTAACATCCTGACTAGTCTTACTACTAAACTGATAGCCAAACTAGTTGGACACATGGCCTCTAGTGCATTTCTACAAATTCCAGAGGTAGCCGACTAGTTGCAAGAGCATTGGGTGTAATAGTTGGGAAACTATGCCCTCATTGGAAGAGTGTAAAACAATGGAATAAATATCAACATATAGCGGAAGAATTAAACATCATGAAACTAAAAAAATGGATGTCTGATAGAAAATATATCCAAGTCTAAAACCATAAAAATGATAATGTATCATGATTTATGTTCTAAGAAATATGTCAAATCAGGATACACTACAATAATATAAAAATTCAATACAAGTGTAGAAACATAAATAGAACTCAGAAGCATTTCAAGCCTCTACTTGGATTGATGCTCTCCTTCTCCTAAGTAGCAATCATGCACCTGTATAAGGTAGCATTCCTCTTTCTAAATCTATTATCATATAATCATTTTGGGCCCAAAAGAATGACCAAAATATGGTGTGAGACTAATCTTAGTTGGAAACCTCCCAACATCTGTGCCTAACAGTCCGTGAATATATGAAATATCAATAAAGGAGAATAGTAACAATAAATTTCTCAAGTAAACTATCAATTTATTTTATTTATTTTATTTTTAAAATTCAGTTTAAAATAGGTGCCGCAATCTCGAGATTCGGCCTAATTCTTCCTAACTCATGTATAGAAGTCAGCACAATAGATGTCTCATAAGATCATCTATATAAATAAGTGAAGACTGAACCCAATCTTGTGCATTGGCTTGGAAGACGAATCATAAGTCCTTCCATTTCATTTAACATTTTCTATGAACTAAGATATCAATGTCCGAGAAAGGCCCATCAATTACCTGTACCCAATTAGACATTAACTCATGACAAAACCATTTCGCATTTATCCATATCAACATTCTAGCATTTAAAAATTTATTCAGCTTCTAATAGAGCCCATCCTAGGTATCCCTCAATGGACAATGGATTCACTCATCATCTATAATGAAGACTCATTAAGCCCGACCAACATAAATTTGGCTTGCTCATGGGCCTTACGTAATTAACCTCTTGAGTCCTTCCACTGACTTATTTGTGAGACAATGGTTCACCCACGGTAAGCAAGGAGTAATTAGTCAAATTAGCCAAACATTTTCATTTAACTGAGACTATGGATATCCAGTTGCTAATTTCCTCTTTTAATTATTCAAAATTTCATTTCAAAAACAACACATGTGAATTAAACTATCACATGGATTTAAACATAACAAATCACATGGGCAATTCACATAGCATAAAACACATGAAAATTAAACTATTGCATGGTTTCAATCATAACAACTCAGGTGGGCATTTCATATAAACAAATATCATTCTATTCATCCCCAAGAAGGGAAAAAATTTGCAAGCTCAAAGGAGTTCATTACAAATGTCTAACCATGGGAAACACACACTTGGGTTATCCCTAAATCAAACAACCAGCAATCACATACTTCAATTTCATATAATCAAATACCTAAACATCATAAGGTATCAATAGTTTTAAATTATAGATCAAAACAACACCCAAAAATTTTCTAATACCATTCTGGAACATATAAACAACTTGAAATTTAATTAAAGGCACACGAACACCTACATCGATTTCATAATAGCTGTATAAACTAACACTGGCCCTGGAATTGGCCTAGAATTTCATAGATCTAAGAAAAGAAGTAAATAATTTATCCATGAATATCTTTATCAAGAACAATAATAATCATGAATGTATCTAGGAGAATAAATTTTTTACTAAGAGGAATCCAATGAGACTGAAAACACATGAATCGGAATCTGGACGACGAAACGAGAGAAGGAAATGTTCTTGTGTCTCCTAGTACTTCACCATGTATATATTTTGTCGAGAAGAAGAGAAAATGGGGCTAAAGCTAGTTATAAGTTGAAATATAGTAATAAATAGCATATAAATCCTTATCTACATTGTGTATATCATTATATTATTCATAAAATTTGCTTACCTACTATAAGCGCCCTCCACCGGCCTGCCGACATGACTACATGGAATGTACATAGTGGAACACAACATATAATAGCTTTTTGTTCTCTCCTAGGACAAAAATAGCACAAAAAATGTATCCCTGACATACATGGAAAAACTACACACCATGTACATAGAATTACACGCGGTTTTCTACTAAAAATAACATTTTTTCTATTTTCCTTATTTTAAAAAAAAAACTGAAGGAAAAAAGAAAAAAAATTGTATCTTAAAAAACAACAATTATCAAAAAAATTACATAAATATTGAATAAATTTAAAACTATATGACTTACATAAATTATAAATTGTATCCTCCTATCCCAAATTCTCCATATAAATTTATAATTTTTTCATAATCACCATTCATAAAAATCAGGTTAAATATTTCACCCAATTTATATTGGTTATTATCTAACCAAAAAGCATCCAATGATGATTTATTGTGTTTTGAAAAACGATAAACCTCAGAAAAGAGTTAAATTGAAACAATGGGGATAGTTTATACTCCTGTAGAGGATGATATATGTATTTATTGGTTGGGTGTCATCGTGAACTTATGGAAATTATGTAGTTAATTAATGTGTAATGAAATGTGATAACTATATAAATTATGTATTTTAATTTATTCTTTATACAATTTCAAATGGTAATGTTGACTAGATATTGAATTAAATGTCATTGGCAGTGGCCTATTTAGTTTTACTCAAAACATACTCGGCCTTCCTGATTGGTACCATAAGAGACAACATGTTTTGATGATAATAAGGGATGAATGCCTATGTTATATGGAAGATATAGAATAGAGAAAGGATGGGGGAACCAAACATGGTTGTGTGAGACTCTTGCTGGTTTTTAATGTCTTTATTTTGGGTTTTTCGTTTTACACATTCCACACTCTTTTTATAAAATATTAACTTCTTTATTTTTGGATATATTGTTTTGTTTTGGACATTATGTGATTATTTTATTATTCTGTTAATTGTTATATCTTTTTTATTTTATTGAATTATTTCAAATATTACACTTCTTAGATAAATATGGTATAGTATCCCCATTTTCAATATTTTTCCCTTACTACCAGTTTTATTCCTCTCGTATTCTGGGAGGCACACTAGAGGTTATGTGGAAAACCAGCTTAGGGCACAGGTGTGTTGATCCTGGGTGAGCCGGTCATAATGATTTATTGTCAAGGACATGTTAGGCATGGTTATTAATCTTATGATAATGTTCTAGAATTATTATTATAATATTATACTCATAAATAATAATAAATCTATATGTCTCAGGGATTCCCTTACTCATCATCTAATATAACACATTATTATGTTTAAATTTCTTATGGATTTGAGGAAAACATTTTATGAATGATATGTTTGTGAATTGTAGAATGGGATATTGAAATTATTTGAGATGTTGTGGTCATTCAGGGAATATATTTTTCTATATCTACTCTTTAAATACACTAAACTTTTATTATTTTCAGAAGTTCATTATTATCATATGTATTGAATGATAATTTAAAAGTATAGAATATATATTAGTGAAGAACTAGAAACCTCTGTTGATTTAAAAATAGCGTGTAGTTATATAAGGGGATTATAATTAGAAACCCTCTTTGAGAACCATACTGATATATCAAAATATACTAAGTATCATAAATATTAGTAAAGTAAATAGTGTGTTTTTTATTGATGATGTCATTATCTATTAACAAATATGCAGTATATAAGAACATCAGTAGACTCACATAAGGGTAATAACCATGAAAAATTAAAGTTATGTAAAAACTCAATCATTACATAGTGAATGAAATTGTTTCCTAAATGTAATCCTTTTTGGGTACTCATGAAGAATAATATTTGGCTATTAATATTTTTTTATAATCCATTATGTAGAATTTTATGAAATTTTAGACTCATTGTGAGGATTTTTTCCAACTGATGGATAGTTCTTGTCTCCTGGGAAGGAGAATTATCTAAATATCCCTACTATGATACATGATTTTTTAATAGATTTTTGGTGGCCTTTGTGTGGCATTCTACAACCCACCAACTTCTCTCAAACTGCAAAATTCTATTAACACCATAATGAAACCATTGAATCTCTATTTAACCGTATTATTTTTTTGTAAGAACACCAAACATTGGAATCATCAACATGTCTTGATTAAATTTCAAATAATCTCACACTGTGATGATGGGTCAATGATAGAAAACCACACTACCATACCATAACAACTATCTAAGCTATAAATATATACACAATAAAGCCTAAAAAATCAAAAATTCTGCTAGTTTGCATATTTATTAAATGGTTCCCATGATTCTAAACATAACTAAATCCAAGAATAAGAAACACACACATAATCATGTTGACACACACCTCAAACTCAACTATTTGAATATAATAATTTTAATACTACCCTATCATGATTTTTATAGTTGACATGGCTTCTTGAGACTAATTAAACAGACATTGTGGTCTTCCATCTAGTCCTTAGTCTAAAAATTCTAATTCTAAACCCTTCCATTAATTTTATTCATTCCCGCACAACAACTATTGTATATCCAAAACTTGATGTCTCATTATCTAGTGCAACATGGAGATGGTCATTTCATCTGACTATACATTGATGACCAACCAATTTTGGATGTTGTGTTTTACTAAACAAAATAACCATAAATTAAATAAAAATTTAATCCATTATGAAAGGTCGCACCTCATCACATTTGATGATAGGATTACCTACGTTACATTATAATACAAACCCAGTCTCATTGCTAACTAGAATTCAATAAATTACTAGTGATTAAAACACTCAAATAGTTACACCATATTTGACAAGTCATGCATTATAGGATAGTACTCGAATGGATTATGTCATCTAGATTTCAGAACTAAATATACTAATAATTTATTAAATATTCCAATCATAATTAATAGATCCTGATGCTATCCTATGATGAACTGAGTATGTACACCATATTTTGAGTCCTACTCCTCGTGATAATCCATAATTAGAATAACCATTGACCAATATAGATATTTTGATATACTACAACCATTTAAGAATCCTTGATCTGATTCCCATAGGGATTACCATATAGTTCACCTATTTGGAAGCTTACATACATACCCCCACAAATCCCAAATCAAAATAATAAAACTGAAACCTTATAAAACCAAATAAAAAGACATCTCGCTAGAGAAAGGGCCTCACAAATTCATTATTACTATCCACAAATTTGTTTTTGTACATCAGTGGTCCTTATAACATTGAACTCCATTTTTATGACTAGTTTTGTACTCCCAACAATAAAAGAACCATCAATATCACCATATTAAATAAAAAACTCAAAATACAATTTTCATTATTCATCCATTACCACATGAAATGAATCAATGATGTCTATTTTTAATTCTAGAGTGCGACGACAAAAAAACCAACAACTACTATCTCTCATATACCTTTTAATGTTATCCACAATATCAAATAAATCAAACTCAAAAATAAAAACAGAACCTAATAAAATCTTATAGAAAATTACCCCACTATGTATTTCTAGTTAAACCAAACTTAAAACATGACCTCAACACGTTTTATTGTCAAAACATTTTTTGCTTCTCTTTTGGAGGCATGCACATTCATTAATTTCACCGATATTTACGGTGATTCCAAAATTTACTATGATAGTACATCTATACCTATCTACATTTCCTTCCCCATCTACATAATCATTAATAATTTTAACTATGTCATGATTCCATAACCCCCCCCCCCCCCCCAATGAAACTCATTGAAGACTATATCAGCCAATAACATATAGAAATGGTTTTGTTCTTATTTAATCATAATGGAAATACTATTCTATTAAAAACACACAACACGATAATAGAAAAAAATTATTTATTATTCATTTTTCTTGTTTATATATTTAATGTTAAAAAGGTTCAATGATCATTCGTAACATGATCTTGATGATTTTACATGACTTTATGCATGTTGTACCCATTAATTACATAGATCATGTTCTGATTACAATAGCCATGCATTAAATTTATACTAGTCAAAATATGTGGATGAACCATCAAAACATCATATATGAAAACAAATCTATCTAATAAAAAAATATTTACAGAAAAACTCAGAATTGACCACAGTTCTCAGACCTAATGCATTTATCAAAAATCTATTATCTATATATTTATCCATTGATGGTTCTCATCATTCAATATTCTGTAACTATATTAGAAATTTACATGGATATGCTTTATTAATAATGTTCCATAAAATAACATGTATTGATACCAAATCCCTTGAATCATATCAAAATTATGTTACTCTATAACATACATATGCATCTAAATACAAAGCGAAACAAAGTAAAAAATATTCTCAAAGAATAAAACATGTAATTTAGATAGAATAGTCTAAAATGTGATCACATACCAGTAATTCTCATCCCAAATAAAATATGTTCCCATACCAACACCTCCCCAATGTTACCCTCAAATATATAGACTCGTCAACTCACCACTGTTATAACACAGACCGCTAAATCCACTAGGAACATTCACCTTGTATAAAAAGTCACGTGTCACCAAATCCAAAACTCATGGGCAACTGTCCAAATCCCATATTGAGACACACAATATCTAACATTCCATAACTAACTAAACAATCTTTTATTTTACATAGTATTTTATTCATTGTCTAGTATTACCAATCATGAGTCCAGATCAACTGACTAGGATCATATTTTGATAAAACCCATAATATCTTATCAAAAGGAAAAATGTTCATAGACTGAAAGTAAAATAGAATTTACCAAAATTACCACATCGTATAAACTTCCCAACACAATAATCTCCTTATTCATTCTTTATATTTAACCACTATTACCCATTCTAAATATCATTTCACACACACCATGTTATACATCATAGATGATTCCCTTTTATGGTCTCAACATCACAAGGATAACATATTATTATGTTCTATCAATAACCCCAACAACCATTAAATATAAAATAACTCTAAATACAATATATTTCTACATCATATATAAATATGAGTCGAAAATTTATTCTTAAAATATATCAGTAATTTTTTTTCCTTGACAAGGATTGGTTATCTGAAATTTGAAGAACATGTTATACAGAGTAATTCATTTATTGTTATACAAGGAATTTTTATTTAGGTGTAACCACATAAAGGTACGAACATGTTATTTGGTAATTAAATTTAATATTTTTATATAAAAACTTCATTCTACTAAGTATTGGATATAAAAAATGTCAAAATATTTATTATTGATATATGTAAACTATTATTCATAATTATAAATTTTTTAAATGAGACACTGTAATAATTATGAAAATGGGATTGATAACATATTTACAAAATTCTAGAATATCTTTATTTAGAATATTACCCCCAAAATATATATACAAATCACATTATATAATGAATTTGAAATATTAAATTCATTTTCCATTTCATAGTCAAGGTAATCAAATAATAAATCACATGAATTAATGAAAATTGAAAGTCAATCTAATATTACAGTAATGATTCTTGAAAAAACACATAGAGATAACCAAACATCAAAAAATCCATTAAATCATAATATATTCTGTCAATTGAGGTGAAATCATAACATCATTAAAAGATAAAACCATAAAGAATCCCACCCTTATGAACATAGAAAACCCTCCTATGTGGGTTTCTAAGTACAATGAACCTATTTTAAACCATTTCCCAATAAAAACTTATTTTATTTCAAAAACTCTATAAATAGTAAATAAATATAAATTTATTCTCTGATTCCATTATGTAATTTCGTTAAAACTAATACCACAAATAGGTTACAAAACTAACAGTTCATACTATACCTCACATACCCATTCCTAAATTCTAGTGGATTCTAAAAATTGGCATGGTTTTAAATTAGTAAAAATTATATACTACACCAATATATATTTTTTAAAACGATAACATAAGTAATGCAGTAAAAAACAATTATATATATAATCAGTCTATGAAATACGTTGGAAAGTGCCGGTAAATTATAAAAAAGTTGTATATTTTTAATGAAAAATAATCTTTATGAATATCTTTCATTTAACAACAACTGAAATATTCAAATAAATTAAATTATAAAAAAACAAAAACCTATATAAAACAAAAAATGATTCTTATTCCTAGACTACTCCATGATATAATGCTCCAACCATTCAATACAATTTATGATGAATGAATCCCTTTCTAAACTATATCATTTTTCAAGAATCATTTTCATACATACACAAGTGTATTTGTGGCCCAATAAGATTACAAGTATATATCATTATTCCACAACCATTGGTGTCCCAAAATATTACTAGTGTATAATAAACTGCATGAAAAGTAGATATATATAATTAAATTAATGTTTGCAACAATTTTATTAAAAATAAATAAAACCCCACTAATACCAAGGCTCTATTATGACATCTGAAATTGGTATACACCTATGAAAATCCTTAGGTTAGTTTTCAAGAATGTGTATACCTACTTAAACCAATGTATGGGTGTCATAGACCACATAAATATAAAAAGTGCAACCATAATATCACAACAGTTATTCTATGTGTTTCTATATCCTACCCATGTCACATTTTCCATATGAGTATCACATGCATCCAAAAACTGGTTTTCACTTCGTCCCACAGTGGAGTATTCATGAACACCCTTACAAGTTTTTTGACATCCTCCCCCGATGGTGTTCTTAAAATAATATCAATTTTAATAATAGAATTATTATATCATTATTGTATATGAAAGGATCCATTATCTACCCTGAAAACAGTTTTTTCATGAATTCATTATCAATTTTTTAGTATCTATATTATTTTAAAAATATATATCTCATTTACCATCTAATTGTATTTTAGCATATATAAATAAATATATTGCGGACATTCCAAATATAAAAAATTAAATATTTGAATTTATATTTCCCTTGAAATTAAAAAAACATGATTCATAAGATAACATTAATGACTATTTTTATAACTCCTAGTTTAGTCCTTTATTTTAAAAATATAAAATAATAGTGTCAATAATTAATTAAATAAAGGCCCGTTACATATTTCATGAAATATAGTCCTTTAATGTCACAATTTTCATCGAAGGATAGAATATTTTTATTATTTACATGAAACATGTAAATTTTAAGAATCATTTATTATTTTCCATTTAAAAACTCATATAAATGTTCATAATTTACTAATTTGTATATACTAAATATGTCTACATTGAAATTTCAAGTGTTACTCTCTATTTTATTGATTGATATCCAATATCAACTATCCATTTATTTCATTTAAGGGTTCAATTTAATTTTCGGGTTTCATGAAGGTATCGTCACTCATTTTGGATTAGTTATTAATTATAATAATCGGTATCAAATTGTGTGAATTAATTAGTAAACTCTATAATTGTGTTCATGGTTACCACCTGAAAAATGTCACGATTGAAAAATGATCTTTAAGGTATTGAGATATTATTGGAGAATGATTAGTAACCATAATACTAACATTAGAGGGGAATTTATTCCCAATATTTTTGATCTTGACCATGTTGAAACTGATTCCATGATTATTCATGCCTCTATACGTTGTAAAAAATCAACTAATTGGTCGATTTCTTATATAATTAGAAAATTTAAGGCTAACATCAACAACATCACTCATGTTGTTCATACATGGCATGAAGGAAATAATGTGGTAGTTCATATTGCTTCTATGGTGGTGGCAGACCAAGGGAGAAATGTTGCATATTTTTCCAGGATTCATCAACTGAAATCAGAGGGGATATATCTTATTAGTGGATATCAACATGGACCTCATTATTTTCCTCCTCCATAGGCTTTTACAGTTTGTCCATTCATGGGGAACTATTTTATTATGGGATTTTTCAGTTAATAAAAAATTAAAAGTTGAATGACGATAAAATCACTAAAAAACTCACATGATAGACATAAATGGTGACGGGATACTCAAAAAAGTGATTAATAATATATTTTAGTAGATACATATAATTAACATCATCTTTATAATTCATCTAACATTAGATGTATTACACATGAGATTAGTGAGGTTTTACCATGGGAGGTGTAAAGAAGATATAAAATGGGAATATCATTAAATATTAAAACATTTCATTTATAAAAAACCATGTGACCCACAGAAGATCCATTGGAATCAACCTTCTAACCATTTCTCAAGAAGCTATCTATTATTCCCTGTAGACATCTTGGGATAATATATTTTTATTATCTAACTAGAGGAGCATTAGAATAAATTTTTTACATATTGACTCATCCCACACCACCTAGATTTTCCAAATATCTGAATGAACCCCACCAAATAAAACACAAAACATATTATAGAACTATAAAATCCAAACATGCCATCTTAATTATGTTCAAAATAGTATTTAATCAGAACGTTACTATTATGAATTTTTGGGGTATTACAATTATACTAAATATTAAGGGTTGGATAATGGTTTCAAAATTTAAGTCATCTATAAAATGATATTTATTATCATTTTATTGAATAATATGATTAATATTCATTGATACTCACACATATCATTTTAGATTTCGTAAATAGAGGAACCTAGATGAATAATTCAAAAATAAATTGTGATTTTGAATGAAATGACCATCTATATAAAAAAGAACATTTAATAAAAGATGGGATGAAAATTTACAAGGTTATTCATATAGATATATATGGAGCTATAATTGGTAAAATGAATCATTAAAATAATACAAACATTTGAAGGAAGGAACAAATCACCATTGAGTAAATTATGAGGCAATTTATACCATTATATTATAGGTCCAATACTCCTCAAAATGTTTGTAAATGGATCACTTCAAAAGATAATGTATTTTTTCTGTAGTTTTTGTAAAATGAGAAGGTTATTTTGGCATTTTATGATTTTTAAAGTAGATCTGACCAATGGTCGACTCTTATCATTAAAATGTGGTATGAAGTATAAATATACTCTAATATAAAAGAATAGTTTATGATGTTATTATTTAAAATTTCTTTTCCATAAACCCTTTTGACAAAAAAAGTGTGCTAATTAAAAAAAATAAATCAAATGAATAATGAATCCAATGGATACTATGAAAAATATTTCATATGAATCAGAGTATAAACAAGAAACATTATCAACACCCATGAAGAAAAAATGTACTATTTTTTCTGGCATTGAGTCATTTCTATAAATGTATTTAATTACAAGATACTTTTATATAAACTAATATATTTTTTGATGTAATCCGAATGTATAAATATTTATTTAAGTCTCCCTTTGTTATAATGGTTTTAGGGAAAAGATGTAAAAATTGACATTCATGGATATTAAAATAAGAAAACCCATATAAAAATAAATATTAATATTAATTTATACTCAATATATTGGATAAATCGTAGTCAAATGTGTCTCTAAGAATTATTTATGTAAGTTATGTGATGAAATAAAGGGCATTGATAATATAATTTTTTAGGATTTATTTGTCAATTAATAGATCTGGAGAATTATCAACACATTCTCTAATGAATCATTAATAAAATCAATCGGAATTATGAAAAAAAATACACCAATAAAAGAAGAATTTTTATAGAAAAAATAATAAAAATCGATATTCAATCGAAGAAGGAATACGAAATCAAAAGATATGGAGTGTTTTATAAGAATTATGTGGTAAAAACACACTTATCATACCATTTGTATTATATTCTTTTAATATTATCATGGTTCTACAAAATATATTGTATATAATAGTTTTTGAGTATCTTCACAAAAATATGGAGCAAATTCATAAGGGTGTGGAACAAATTATAAATATATATTATCTCTAAAACTACTAACTACATAAGTATAGTATAGTAGAAGTGAAGGTTTGATCACATAGAGAGATGGGAATGTGGAAATGAAAACTCTTGAAAAATGGTTTGGTCTATCCGATTTCATTATTATTTAATTAAAATAATAATGAAATTTAAAATAAATTAATTCAAATAAATAAATAGAACAATGGGTATTTTTTTCTGTCTATGATTTTGTAAAATAATTTAATTCAACATCCCTTAAAATGAAATAATATCAAACAACTACACCAACAAAAAATTTAATTGATATAAGAAATTGTAATTCCTTAGCAAACTACCATAGAAATACATATCATCATTGTTAGATGAAGTAAAATATCTAATGATCACTAAGATCAAATTAGATAAAAAGAATAATAATAATTCAGTTCAGTGGTCAAAAAAATATCATCTCAATCATGATGGGGTTTGTTCATTACTCATGAAATATTGTCAACGACTAAATGATGAATAAAAAAGATGCATAGGTACGACATAATACTCTTGAAGAAAATAATCATTATAAGTGAAAGAAAATAAAACAATGATTGAACACAACCCCTTTAACAGATTCTTCCCTCCCATATGGGTTTTGTCCATCCATCATATGGTTATCACCAATGATGATTAATCCAAAATCAACAAGAGAGAGATTAATAAATAAATAATGATAAGGTAATGATTAAAGGAAATATCTTGGAATTAAAACTAAAAAAATTAAAAAAATTAAATTAAATAGAGAAGATAAAAGTCAATAACAAAAACCTCTCAATAATGAAATCTAGGTCTGAACCCTACAACATCCTCCCAGTCTTTGACCCTCTCCACCTATAATGTAATTCCTAAATATACTAGTAAAAACATTATTTCTTACATTAATCTCATCCCACCCCTTTAATATGTCAAAATGTGTTTAATGGCCCTTTCAGGATGTCATAATGAAGTCCTAATTGAAGTATACATAAAACCCAACATTTTATCTCATGTCCAACTTTTTACATGTCATATAGTATGATTAAATGACATGTAATATTCATTTCTATTTTATTCTTATCCTAACATGTTTGTAGTTCACATATTTAAACTTTACATCATCAAATGATTTTACACATCATGAAAAATGTTTTTTAGCATCCAAATATACATTTAATCATTCTTATTCAGGTTTATGACTTATTAGTGCTACATGATCATCCCGAAAATATGATTCAATTAATGAAAAATTATAATGTTATGATGATTTCATCATGTCTAAATCTATTCTCTGATATAATTTTTAGATAATTTTATTCATATTAATAATGTTAGTCAACCAATAGTTTAATTTACAATAATCATTTTCCTAGATTTCACTATCTAAAGTGAATAATTATTATTTTCTATGGAGTGTCACATATGATATTATAAATCAACCTATGATTGTCAAAATATATGAATATGATCATAAAAATATAATGTAAACTACTTCTAACATATGGGACACACTACATATCTCTGAGGGTTATTTACATAATTTTATTTAGAGATGCTTTTCATTGAATATATACTTTTTTCTTCTGAAATTTTAATTATTTTCTTTATAGTATTCTCATTTCCTATAGTGAAAACATGATGATATATTTGTAATATAACTCAAACATAGTAATTTATATGTTTCTAAAACTCAATATTTAGTGAAACCAATTGATATATAATAATTTAATAAGAAACTATATTGAAATTTATAAAAATGTATTCCTATTCATTAGTAAATCATCATTGGGTCCACATATTATTTTTATTAATAATAAATATGGGACAATGAATTGTTTCACTGATTATTGTAAACATAAAAATTAACCATTAGGAAAAAGTATCCATTACCTTTTACGATGACTTAATTAGTAAAATATTAAATGATAAAAAAATTCACAGACTGATATTTGATATAGATATCATCTATTAATTGTTAAAATAGAGGATACACAAATGAATCCATTTATTATATGGTATGGACTATTGTAATTTATTGTGATGTTATTTGAACGTATTAATTCCTCTTATATAATAATGGATATAATCAATATAGTATTTTATGAATACATTGATTTGTTTATGGTATTCATTATATATTTTATAATCATATATTCTAAAATCAAGGAGCAATGTTAATAAAACGTGTGGAATATAATTATGTCTTATAAAAGAAGAAGTTATACTATTGTTTTTGGAATGTGTTACCTATTCCTATTTAAAGTATAATTATCTTGTCATGAAATTACTAGAGAGGTTATATTTGTATATCATTTAATGAATAATGTTATTGATAAATGAAATAGACCATCCATTGTGGCAGGGATCCATTGTATTCCTAGGTTTCCCATATATTACCAATTCATTGTGAGAAGTATTTGGTTATTATACATCAACTAGGTTGAAATGGAAGGGAGGAGAGGATACAATAAATATTCAAATTTGAGGAATATTTTAGGGCTCTTAAGTGAATACTGGTTACTACAGTCATAATGACTATATGATATAATAGATACGGTTTATGATATATATTGATGCATTAAAAATGTAATAAAATGTGTTTTCATGTGTCATTACATGGTATAAAACATAAAAATTTCCAATTAGAGGTTACATAGAGAATTTACCAAAAAATTTGTCTAGAAGAATCAAAAATAGATATTTCCTTGAAGGTATATATCAATTATATTTATATTTATTGGATTGATATATATATATATATAGATTATAAAATTGTCATTTTTATATTTTTATAGAACAACAATAATGTAAAATATATGATATTTATGTATTAAATTAAATTTTATATTTGACTAATTCAATCCTTATATGGTGAATAAGTATGTTGACAATCTCAAATAGAAGGACCATGTTATCATATTCGTGGTAAGGATTTAAAGATATCAAATACCTATTTATATTCAAAATAATTATATAGAAACCACAATGAAATTTCATAAATCATATATTTATCACATGACTATTAATCCATTTAAATATGTGGTGATTAATGTGGGGGATAAGGATTATTTGGAGAAATAAATGATGTTATATAATCTTATAGTTGTCAATCATGGCTATGATGGAATGACAAAATAAGGTATCAATATTAATTTTCCTTTAATTCTTGAATTTATTAAGGATTAGTTTGATAAAGATCATAACTCTTCATTATTAATCCATTATCAAAACAGAAAATTTTATTGAAGTCACATAGTGTTTTCCAAGTTGGATAAACATAAATTAAATATCAAGAAATATGTATCATGATTCCTACTATGTCATTATATTTATAATGAACATTTTATGTCAAAGAGGATAATACAAATATTATATTTACCTATATAATATTAAGACAACATCACTATAGATTACATTATAAGACTCCATATAACATATAAAGGCCATAATTCCATTTATATTGCATTCTATTTAGATTTAATATCTGTAAATATGTTTTTTATTATGGAGGATTTATTTATGTATTTTCATTGATGGGTGTTAATATTTTTTAGGAATAATGGACAACAACAATCAATGGTATTTAATTGAGATGCATGACTAAAATCATAGTTTAGGGTAATTATTTAGGATGAATTGGATACAGATCTAAACAGCTTCACAATATATCATCGTTAGAAATATTTTCATTCCTACAGTATCAATCAATCCTCAAAACATTTTCCCACTATTTACTTGATTTATTTAAAATGTTATTTGTATAAAAACATTTATCTAGCCTAATAGGTTTAGAAAAAAAATATTTCAATAAATCATGTTGATGGGAACTGATGAAGCTCAATGTAACATGATTTGTATATCACAATCATTTTTGGATGATTTTTTTTTAAAAAAAATTTTTGGGACCAAAGTTATAATATGAAATGATAGAAAAAAAATTAGATTCAATCTATAATATTTCATATTAACATAGAAATTTCATGAAATTTACAAGGACAATTCAGGGATAGATAGATATATATTTAGGTTAGTGGAATGATATTCTAAAAAATAGTTCCATTGAATAATTTAATTATATTTGTAATGAAGGGGATTTTGTCACCTATAAATATTCAATACATTGAGATTATTGACCTTATCCAGGTAGAATCCTAACAATTTTCACTTTCTGTCAATATATTCCATGTACATGATGTGTTCTATTTAACTATTTATATGATTTAAATTCGTTATATTTAACATATAATAAGAATATAAATAAGGATCTTGATGATTCCAATGAGGAACTATTCATAGAAATTCATGATCAAGATAATAATCATATTGTGGAAAATAGACCACAATAAGTTCAATGTATTTTTTTAAAATAGCATATATTAAGAAACAATATGGTTAATCAAATATTTAATGAGGAGGATTATTCACCACATATTAACACTCAAACAAAATATCATTTTGGGTAAAATTAAATTACTATGGTAAAACAAAATCCTTAATATTATAGAATACAATATCATTAAAAAAAATTGTTTTATAAATATTTTGATATATAAAAATAATAACATAGATGATTAAATTAAAATTAAAATAAAAAAATTAAAATATTATTTAATAGAAAAATTAAATTGTAAATGTATTGGACATTCTAAAAAATTTAAATTATTTGATGAGAATACCATGTATTCTAAAGAGATTATTTTAAATATGTCTTTTATGTAATGAATTAAAATTAAATTTAGTAAATTTAAGTAATTATTTCAGGAAAAAAACATTTATTATATTGATTTAATGTTCATTAATATAAATTCATGACTGATATAATAACATAAATTAAAATTACCATTATTGTTTGTCTACATTAATACATTGGAATAAGTTATATGAGATCTCATCATGAAGGATATGTCTATTTATTACTCTTGTATAATATTATGCATAATTGTGTCTGATATTACATTGAATACATCTAATATAGGAATAAAAATAATTCATTTATACTTGATATTATTAATTATATCCATCTTTATATCATGATTAATGGAAAAAATAAATTAAGTGAGTGCTCAAATTCATATTAAGGGTCACTTATAATAGAATATATGATGGGTATATATTGTATAATAAATATTAAGTGGTATATTACTAAAAATTTATTCTCTATAATAAATTCTATGATCACATAATTCCTTCGTTGGTATTATCAACATAATAATATAACTCAAAATAATAACTAAATTCCAAATAAAATAAATTATTAATGTAACAACCCTGAACCAAATAGCCTATAGTCGATGGACATTATATTACAATCGTATAGACACAAGAGATCAAATCCCCATGGATCAATCAGTTTAGTATTATTGAAAAAAACTAGATACATCCACATTTCCCTTATTACATTGGTAATTTAAACATAAAACATAATAATAGAAAAATAAATTAGTTCATTGTAACATTATATAATTTTTCATCTTCATCGCCTACAAGAGGAAGATAAATAAAAGGATATGATACAATTCTATATAATGGATACGTGTAAAGGGAACATAAATCAATAATAAATGAATCATAATAAATTAGGCATAATAAATATTTCATGGTGAATAAATTATAATTAAATTTCAATTAGGAAACTAAAAATTTGAAATCATCTCTATGTTTTTTCATATTGAAAATCCTTTGAATACTGAATGAATAAAATTCATAATTATTAGACATCATGTATCATGGACATGATGTATTATACATTCATGTTGGTTTATGTATGTGGGTAGATATGTAGAGACCTAATCTTCACATAAATGGACATTAAATTTCTTTTGTGGAATACTTAATACAAGACCAAAAAATATCAAAGACCATATTAGTTTAGTGTTTTTTGAAACTCATAACATAATCTTCTAATCACTGTGAAAGATCTTAAACATTTCCTATAAATATCTTCCCCTTTTGTTTTCCTTCCTAAAACCTGTTATTATCCTGGGTAAAATAAAACATTTAATGGGTGAGCTAAAATTCTCAGTAAGGGTAAACATGGTGAACATAAACCAAACCCAAAACATTTGAACGTAAAAACATGGAAATAAAGTTTAAACATAAAAATGTTGAGCAATGAATTAAATCCTAGAAGTACGTAAGGAATGGATCATAAAATAACATTATCAATAATAGAATATCCTTTTCATAAAACATGTAATTGTGAAAAACTAATAAGCACAAAATATGATTTCTATAGTAGCCATGGAATTACTGGAAAGACTATCATAGTGGTCAAAGTCCATTCTTGAACCACGTTTACTTGCCTTTCCAGCCCTGTATTACTAAACCATATTTACATACGGTTCCTATCATGTCTATTTTATTAGATATAAATCATTACCCAATGCATTAGAGGGAGGTATAGGTCCCACCAATCTCATATTTAAATCCTTCTTACATTTTCCACAAAACCTAAATCATTCATCATATCATAACCCAGGAAGTAGAATGGGTTTCTTAAACATCATTCCATCCTAAAAAAATCCATATAAAAAAATCCATCATTATCACAATAAAATCATAGTAAAAATAATTATATAAATAAAAACCTATTAAAATATTTTCATCTATGATGAAATTTTTATTGATTAACCATTTGAACATAGTTATTGAGAAAAAATATCTTTTCTTCTTTAAAACAATTTTATTTTCACAAAATGCCAAGAAATTTTAAAATCAAATAATTTTTTTGAAAATAAAAATGAAATATTATAGAGTAATGATCTTGGAAGTTAGGCATTATGAAATTGAAAAAAGTCCATTTATTTTGTATAAGTTAATAAACATTATCCTCGTACTTTTTCAAGAAAAGTTAAAAAATACATTAAATGGTAAACAAAAGAAAGATTATTTCTATACAACTTAGTAAACATTAAAAAGTTGTATAAATGAAATTAAACATACATGAATGAATAGTAATAATTTTATGAAAACATTTTTAAAAAACATGGACATGGATGATAAATATAACCTCAATAAATAATTGCTTATTAAGAATCTCGGATAAAATATTGATTGCACAATTATCCCTTACCATAAGTCCAATTTATTCCTTCCATGTCTGAAACTTGTTAAAACTGGGTTTAAAAATATTCTTAACTTTTAATATAACTATAATAATATTTTTGATATCATATATGATTCACATATTACTTTATATTACCTATTGATTTGTTAATTCCATGTTATAACAATGTTTTCGTTAATAATTGTTCTATTTTTCATACATGTCTGGACTTGTTATTCATCATATTATTAAATAGATCATGATTTAATTACTTAAATATTGTAAAAAAATTATGTATATATCACATATATTCATTATATAAATATATATAATATATTGATAAATGGAATGGAATAAACTATTCATTGAGATGGTAGGTCGTACGTATGCATCAATGATGTTTTCGTTTCCTTATTAAATTGAATTAAAGTAAGTAAATGACATATATATATAAATAAATCCAATAGAACTATTATTTAATATATTTCATGATTATTTATTATATATACTTCATAGGCATTCATTAATGGTTAACATGGAGAATTAATCTCATCACGTCATGGAGACGGTAAGTCGTACGTACGCACGAGCGATGATACCGTTCCCATATTTTTTGGATGGAATTGAAGTTGATGGTGTATAATATCTAAAAATTAGTATCATGTTATAAAAATTACATATAGTTATTATTTAAACCGTTATACCCATCCAAGTAAAGTGGTGGCGTAAAACAGATTACACCACGCTGTGGAGACTATAATCTGTACGTACGCATTCGCGTTGATTTTGTTTTTTGTATGATAGAGAGAATGTGAAATAAAGTTGTTTCATATTTATAATGAAATATCATAATATTATTGATACTAATGTCATTACTTTATAATGAAAAAACAAAATTATAGTATGTATAAGAAGAAATAAATTTGAAAGAATCAGTAGAAGAGATTATCTCTTCCTCGACATGGCTCTTTTTAATGTCCTCATAGGTAACTAGATTCGGCCTTTTGAGAGTACCTGATCCTCTATAAAGTAACTAGGGAAGTGGATAATATAAATGGGTTTGTTTAAGCAGAGCTGTAAGGCTCAAAATGGAGTGAAGATGAGAGGGAGGATGTGCCATTTTATATAAGAGGAGAGGATAACATTAGGAAAATCTATAAATATTAATTTATTATAAATTCAATTTCAAATAAAAAATTCTCAAAACATATTCAATTAAAATACAAGATGATTTGGGTTCTAATAAACATCATCAAATAATTTTTTTGTGTGATATGAATTTTTTGTATCCTTATATTTTGGGTTATACCCTTATTTTACAATTTTTTAATCTTACCATGATAGCATGTTGTTTACAAATTGTGGGATAATGTGATTACCATATCATGTAAATAGACCTTGAAAAGTTATTTATGACATATTTTGACATATATTATCCATTTTTTTCATCTTATATTTTTAGGAATTTAATTTCATTTAATAAACTGTTTTTTGTTTTAAGATATAAATTATGTCCATTTTGGACACTATTCATACTTGACTTTTTAAAAAATTCATAACAACTTGATTACCAAAAACATAAGTCCATAACTAAAATAAAATATGTCAATATAATCTATAAAATTATTGGATTAAATGAAAATAACCAAATTACATTTGTTTTAATATTTATAAATTCATTTATTTGAATTTGTTATTAATGAAGCAATCACTACATAATCATTATTTAATAATTACATTTTTTAGTTAATGTAATAAAATTAAAAATAAAATATCATGATGTAGAAAATTGTTTTTTATTTCTAATAAAAATTTATAGTCTAATATGACATCTTTATTGACCCATATAAAAATTGTTTTGTTAAAGGATATATGTTTAGATTATATTTTCCGTAACATTAAAGTAAAAGTAATAAAATTTCATTTTAACTTACAAGTGGATCCATGGGGTCCCCAAATCGACCCATGGATTCCCATGGTTAGACATGTATCATCCAAAAGGGTTTGGAAACATCATAGGGTTTTTAATATTAATATAATATTATTTTGTACCCTTATTTATCCGATTTAACCTTTAACCATGGTCAATAAAATATTTACTGAAGTTACTATTCATAATATCTTAATATAAATGTTACGTTTTTACACAATATGGAGCTACTGAATCCAAATATGGAATCCAGTTTTCAAAATTTAAAATACAGAATCATCATAAATTAATTTTAAAATAACTCCCCTTGTCAAAACCAAAATTTGGGTTTTAAAGAAGTAATAACCATAAAAATATTTATATCTTTCTATGTCAAATTTGAAAGTGAAATTACTTCAAAGGTAAAAATTTTATTAAATTATAAAAATATAATCTAATGATACTTTAAAACCAATTAAAATTACAATATAATTGTATATATATATTATAATAAAAAACAGTTTTGAATTAAAATACAATATTTTTTACTATTGATAAAAATAATAATTCAATCAGAAAAATACCAAAATGTCATCCAAAGTAAATTTTTAATTTATGATTCCTAAGAAAAAATTTATTTTGTCAAATTGAACATATAAAAGTGACAAAAAATAGATTTAAATTTGGTGGTTTATCAAAAGGCGATAAAACTGCATTTTTTTAAATACTACATTTATCTGAAAAAATGATTTTGTTCTCATATAATGTTAGTGAAAATGTGTATGATGAATGAAACTATTATATAAAATTAAAAATGTTGTTAATAAAATTCATAATGGCGAGTTTATATCCCGTTAAATAATAATATTTTAATTCTATATTGTTATTTAGAGAAACTCGGTATCACTTACAATGCAAGCTATCAAGGATGGTCGATCTTTCATGTAACTCTAGCCAAGCCAGTGTTTCATTTAGTTTAATATTATTTTGGTGTTTCATATAACATAATCCAAACATGGATCATTTATACATTGAAAAAATCTATACTCATCGTTGCATGAACTGAATTCTATCAAACGAACGTAAATTTGTTTCCATCATAATACAAGAATAGTGTTGCGTATAATGCAAGATAATATGGTGTTGTGTATAGAACCAGATAATTCTAGTGTAGGGTAAAACAAAATAAATCAAAAAAATTAAAAATAATATGTCTCATAAAATCTTAGTGAGTTATAAGATATCCATCTAATTATTTTTGAAAACAAACGTATAGGGTTTTTTCACAAACTATTTTGTCTCATGAGACCTATAGTTGCATCAAGGGGATATAAATTCATTCCACACCTATCACTACAATTAAAAAGTATTCTTCAAAAATAGATTTCAATCAAACATAATATTCCTTAACAAAAATTTTGTATTGAGTGGGAAAAAATGGTTCATCAATATTTCAACATTAAATGTATGAACCATATATAACCATGCTATTCAACCTAGAAATTAATTATATAAATGATATTAGAAAATATCAATAATTTAGAGGAATATATTTTTAAATGAAAAATTATATCACACTGGTAGTGGATAAACCATATAAAAATGAGTAGTTTCAAAATATCATGTGAGTCATAATGAAATTGAAATTGAGATGAATCCTCATTCCTTAATTCACATTAATTACATCTCATTTTGCGCGTCATCAATAAAAAAATTGTATCTATTAAAAACCAAAATCATAATTGAATTATAATAATTTGTGAAACTATTTTTCAATAACATTATTTTATTATTTTGATAAAAATTTTGTTCATGAAATTGAAGGCTTTTGAAATCATTTTTTTCTTAAAAATTCCATGTTTTCCTCAATATCTAAATTTTTTAAACATAAATTACAGATTATAATAATTGATTATAATGAGATATAATATAGGTAATTTCATATTTACATATTATATATTCTTCATGATATCCATTATTCAAGGATGTTATAATAACTTTTTTGGAAATGTCTTCATAGATAGTTGACCAACTTTTGAAAGTGTGTCATCATAATAGCTGGAAAATGGAGTAAAAATTTACATATGTCATATATATAATATATGTTTAAGGTTATAATTATTAATAACATGTCATCATACATAATTATTAATTTCAAATGTTTTGGTTTTTAATGTAAATGGGAAAAGAAAAATGAGAAAAAAGAAAAGTTAGGGGATTTAATGGTTACTTACTCATTCCTTAGTGTGACTTCTCTTACATGAAACTAAAAATCCATTGGTGATTGGAGTTAGATCGCACAAAAACACCCCTAGGTCTTTTATGGGGCTTAATAGTGAGAAGTGAGTTAGATACTTGTCTTTGGAAAGCCAAGAATTATTGGTTTTCTAAATTAATGGAATGTTTCTATTTATACTTGAGGATATGGGGAATTTTTAGAATAAAATATTAACTAAAATATTATATTAATTGCGAGACTTGTAAAAGTGAATTTTTTTTAGTATAGTTAATATATTAATATAATATAAATTTCTTACATCTTTAATACACCATTATGATTTGATTTCATTAATTTATTGAAAATAAATGTTGAGAGGTATAAAAATTAATATTTTAATGAATAACTTTTTACATTAGTATTTGGAAAATACTTTTTTGGTTTTGAAATTGAGTTTATTTATTTTAATTATTAATATATAAAATTTAAAAAATAATATCCTATCTTGATGTTCAATAATTTATTATGTCCGTAACAAATCATGAACGATGTATTTTAAGTTATACTCGTTACGTGAAAACTATATTTTTACTATTCATTAATAAATTGAAGTATTTCATGAAATTACATGAAAATCACCCATTGATAATTGAAATATGATAAATTCAAAAATTAATTCCTTTTTAAAAGAATATGTTTCTAAATATGATAAATAAAACTTTTAATTAAAATAATTATTTATTATAAGAATATTGAATTAAAATTTATAACTGATTTTGAGACTCTTTGAGAATTAATTAATGTTTCAATAAATTATCATATTATCATAATATAAGACTTTATTAATTTATTATTAAATTTTTTTAAATATATTTTTATTTTTAAATAATTATATTAATTTTAAAATGGTAAATAATGATTTATGTTTTATGAAAATACCAATACATAATCTATCATTTTTAAAACGTTTATTTAATTATTATATGATATAAATATATCATATTTTCATTTATGTAATAAAATAAGTTTACTTTTTTACATTCTTAGGTATTTTTACTATTATATGTGCTGAAATATTATTCCAAAGGGCCACAATACTATTTCAATGGTCTTGTTACAATTTCATAGTATATTAATGACTGTCTAATCTTACTGTTGTGTGAATCCTTAAGATATCGAATGAATTGAATTTATTAAAGAATAAACGTACCATTAAATCATGGGTTTTTATAATTAATTTTAGACATATTTATTTTATAATTCACTATTTCTTACTATCGAGACCATGTTCAAAGAGAGATTCTTCGGTGGGTACATATATTCTAAAAATAAAAATTATAATCTTAGAAATTTTTTTTATCATGAGACAATAACTTTTATTTTTCGGATATATATATAATTCATCACCACACAAAAATACATGTACAATTCATTTCTAATCTATTTGGTGGTCAATTTAGTTCACAAACAATATTCATTTTCAATAAATATTTATATTGGGTGAATAATTTTAATTATACATACATTCATAGTTTATTAAATAATAATAAAATTAAAACACCGTATGTATAAATTTTATATGAATAAGTAAAATTCATATCCCTTACATAATTTTTAAGGATATTTAAGAGAAATTTATTTTTTTATGAAATATGGTGAAAGGAAACAATACGTATTAAGATAATTTTAATGAAGAAAAACTATAAGAGATAAAAATTACTATAAATAAATTATAAAAAATGTTTTCCACAAAAAAACATGTTATATTGATATGTAATGAAAATAAAAGTGAAACTATAAAATAAACATTAAGGAAAGAGTTATATTTATATAAAATGTAAAAACATGTAGATGATGTTTTATACGGTAAAAGGGTTATGGTGGTGGAATGATATTATAACAATGTATTATTTAATATATTATGGATCATGTTATTTTATTATTTTATGTTCAATTTCTTCTAAAATTCAAGGATTTATTCCATGACATATGATGATGTTATTTTATGTAAATGGTATGTATTTCAAACAATAAGAACATGTTCTTATAACCTTTAACTCATCCTATACATTTGTGATCACTCATTTCATCATTAGTTAGACTTATTAAGCATATTTCATCACAATTTCATTTGATTAATTTCCTCATGGTATGAAGAAATTTATAAGTCGTTTTATTTATAATAATGATTATTTCCATGAATTTATAAATGGGAGATGATGTTGATATTTTATAAACCATTTTTTATGATTACATATCTCCAAACATATTATACCTAACTGACTTTGATATTGATTGAATTTTATAAAATAAATATTCGTTTTTTAATATTGAATATCATTGTATATGATGTATTTGTTTCTATAGTGTTGGTTTGAGAACATCTTAGCTATCATTTGGAAACTATAATGAAAACATCATTTGAGGACCCTATAGTTATGTGTAATAATAGCATAAAATTTTATTATTTTGGAAATGATCATGGATTAGTTTTTTTAAGCTTATAGGGCAATATATATGAAATTAGGTTTCATGGTTTTGAAATATAATAAATTATTTTTCATAATTACTCGCAATTATAATTTCTCTCACACAATGATTTTAGGTTTTATATAATGGCCTGAACTAGGAAGAATTTTTTAGTGCTAACAAAGAATGGAATTATTGAACTCATGATAAAAAAAATAATATATTGCATGGAATGAAATCTAATTTGATTTGGCCAGATTAATTATATCATTAAAAGGATTACAATCTCAACTTTTGTAAGTTTAAGGAAAATCCTCTGAAGGGAAAGAAATATTTTCATAAATAAGTTGGAGTAATGTAGTTTCAATTTCAATTATGTATAAAATTTCATAATAATAAATCATTTGAATAACATATTGGAATAGGATTATGTTTGGAGTGTGGTGATGAAGAATATTAATAATGTAATTATCAAGGAATAAATGAAATGATCGATTTACACAATGGATAAGACAAATGGTCCTTAATGTTTATTATTGATAGATGAATGTTTTACATATAGAAATAATGATTATTATTAAATTTTATCTCTCTATGGGAATTCTTAAGAATAGAACCAGAACAATTATATGTGCAATGGTTTTACAAATTATAATTACGGAAACATGAATAATGTATCAATATTATGGGCTATTTTAACAGTTTTTCCTATGAAAAAAGTATGAATCATGATGATATTGAGTTTTAATAATCATATGAAATGATTCATATTTCATATTTTAAGAATGAGTTATTTTGGATTATAATGATTAATCATACTTCATGGTTTAATAATGAAATGGGTTGATTGATGTGTTTGTGTATTCGAATTCATTGGATATGTTTTATAAGTGTTATACCAATGATATATTGGAAATAAAATGCTGAAACATCAATGGACTATTCCACATTTTATTTCATTATGGAATTGAAAATATATATTGAATGATAGTAATTAACATGAAAAATAATTTATTTATAGGTTGATATTTTAAAAGAACACATGATTTTAGAAAATGAAAAACATTAATATGTCTTTCTTTTTTATATATAAATTGTTATTTTAGATAATTTGATAATTGAAATAGAGAGTATTAGTTACATTGATAATGCATTATGATTTACTAAATACTAATTTTGGCCCTCTTAGATGATTTTTAAGGAATATAATGATATATATACAATAGTTTTAAACATATTTAATGAATAATTATTTCATTTATTTAGAAATAGTATGAATTTTTATGTTAGGATAACTAAAATGTCGTGTATATCATCATGGTGTTATAAAAAATTTTGATTCTAATTTTATATGATTCAACACACCCTATTTAATGTTTTATTTTATTATATTTTTATACCCATTTGAGCACTACAAAACCATTGTGTATATTATATGATTTGATGATATATTTATGTTGGACTATTGCATAGTGGGATATAGATAATCGTGATGATTTAAAAGTGAATCATTCATAAGGTGATATTTTATAACATATTTATACTCATGTAAGGAATAAATTTTAGTTTACTGTCTAAATTTGGATCGTGGAATTTTTTTCATGTTAAATATGTTACATGATTATAGAGAAATTTATCTCAATGATTAATAATTTTTTAGATATGTTTCATTGGGCAGACTTATACATTACTGTAGGATTGATATGTGATATAATGTGAAATAAAGTAATTGGGTAGAATAATATTTAAATTTTGGACATATACTTTATGTGGTATTATATCAACATTACAGTTAAAACATTCACTAATAGTGATATTTCTAAGGTAATTTTTTTATATAGGACTATTTTTGAATTTATTTGAGTGGAACAACATTTTTTATAAGAAAATTTAATTAGGGTAGTGTATTATTTCATGGATTACCAATTTTGAGAATTATATTAACATAAGTTTACAATTTATGGATTTGGATAATGTGTAAATATATGTTGAATAACATGATATACATTTTCATTATGTTCTAAATTGATTTTTTTATTAATGGAAAAAATCTTTTAAATTTTTCATCGATTGGAGAAACATATAAAATTGTGGTTGACATTTATTAAAAGTAAAAATTCAACTTTTTAAGTTAGTATATTTTTTTATTGACATATAATATATTATAATGGAAGCCTATACAAAATAAAATGGTATTAGAGAGAAATATTTTTTCATATACCATTCAATTTTGATTAAATTATGGTCTATAAAGACCTCATTGATTCATGTTTTTACCTTTATTAAATTTCTCCAGACCATGTTCTATATAACACTCTATTAATACATCGATGTTTATTTTCTCTTCAATATCCATATTCTCAATTCCCACTGATGACCTCTTATATATAAACCATGTTTTGTGATGAACTCTATAATTCCTTATGTATATTTTTATGGGGATGCTTTATTAAGCATTTTTATGATGTCGATGTTCAACAATGTAATTTAAAAATAAAAATCCATTGATTTACTATGATGAGTTAAAATATCAAGTATAAGGCCCCGACCTTAAACCTTACTTAATAATGAATTAAATGAATAATTCACATAGGCGATCTTTTCAGGATTTTATTTGTAGATAATTAGATCATAAATCATGAATTACATTCCACATTTAAACAAAGTGGTTACAAAAATGATAGTATTCGTTTTTCCCCATCAAAGGAAACATATTTAAAATAAAACATGGATTATTTCTTGACACTTCCTTGACAATATCATCATAACATGCACCTTTCCCTTAACCTGTGAAAACAATTTCAAAAACATGGGATGAGCATAAATAGCTCAGTAAGGGATATAAAAGTACGAAAAGAAAACATTAGTCCATGTATGAAATCATACTTTACTCATAAAACATAAGCATTTTAGCATACCTCATCAAATCATGAATTAATCATAGAAATCATAAGGAATAAAGGTAACTTGAAGAATTCATAACATTCTTACGTAGGGAGTAACCCTCTTGGTTACGTTTGGAATACCCATCATAGTATATTCCCTAAATCTCTTCAGAGAAACCTTAACGTTTAACTCCTTCATGTTACCCAATGCATTAGAGAGCTATATCGGGCTACCCCCCCTTAGTTTATCACAGAACCACCCAACTTCATAAAAAATGCCCTATAACCATAACATAATCATATCACATAACATAATTATAAAGTAAAGATAACATTCCCACATTTCAACAACAATATAACATTTTAATATATTGAAATATTGAATCCATTCTAAAAATCATTTCCAAAACAATTTAAAACATTTAATAAAGAGATTTCTGAATCAATGTTTCCCATAGCACTTTGAAGATTTTAACATTTTAAACTATTAATATCCATATAAATATATCCTTAAAAACATTTTCAAAACATGGATATTAATGAGAAATATTTATAAGAATAAATCATTGAAAATTTTAAAATGATATTTTAGCTAAAGGGTTTTAAAAAAAAGAGAGACACGTGGATACAATATTTGAGGAATACAATTTAATCAGAAAATTATAAAATCATGATAATAAATGGATTCATGATATAATATTCCAAAGGACATTATATACACCATAAAAGATTTAATTGGTTCATAACAACAATGAAGTCTCAATAGAAATGTAAAATGAGATGAAATCCCTTATAAATAAGGTATCCTTAAGTTAAGGATAATTCAATCTCATAGTTATGTATGAAAAATATAAATACACCCAATATAAGTGGATATTATGTGTAAAACAATAAATTTTAATTAACACATATTCAAAGGATTACATATTAAATAACTACATGTTGAACCCAAAGAAATCGAAATTGGGTTAAGAAGTTCCCTTGTAAAATTTCGGCAGCCTAACGACGTCACTTGAAAACTCAGAAAATGAGTTGATGAGAGAGAAAATGGTATTTCATCACTTGGACAAAAAATTTACATAAATAAAGATACATAAGAACATAACACAACAAAATAGTATGTGAATTAAAAGACATAACAGAAGAAGTCTTTTAAAAAGAGGAGGGTGAAAGGTCCCCTTACCGAGTTGGGTAACGTTCGAAACGTACACCCCATGGAAGAAGGGTCATAAAATGAAGATGTAAATACCCATTAATTAAATTATACTAAAAAATGTGTATAATAATTGGCATTACATACACCACTCAAAGGAAATGGTGGCAAACGTAGGATAAATGTCACGAGAATAAAAGTGAGATGAAAAATCTCTTATGAAAACTCGGCAGTATAAAGGCGCCACATAAAACTTACAAAAATGGATTTATTAGATCAAATAGGGTCTCTCATAATATGAACATAAAAAGTACAGTATGATGAATATAAAATAACATCCCCAAACATAAGAAAGATGGGATTAAAAGAAATGACATAAAAGTGTGTACTTAAAAAGAAAGAGAGGGGTGGGATCCCTTACCTCGGGTCCGACTTGACTCGATAATTCTTTAACCTCCTGAATAATAAACATGAGTTAATTTATACATTCATAAGAACCTTTTTCAAGTTCATTATTCCATTTATATCACTTACTACCATGCTATGAACACTATGTAATTATTTAAGTTAATAATGGTCGTTTTGTAGATCATTGATAATTGAGTCAAAAATAAACTCTTTATAATTACAAGTTGTTCATGTGGTAGTATATATTATATCCAGAATAATATTTATTATTTAGATATCATATATATCATATATATCCATTATATACACACATTTATAATATTACATAACATTTAGAGGTAAGAAATGAAATGAATCGTTCATGGAGACGATAAGCCGTAGGTACGCATGAACGCTACTTCCATTTCTATTTATTATTTAATGGAATTAAAACACAATGATACATAATAATATTATAATTCCATTATAGTATCATATATAATAACATTAAATGTATCCTTTATACGTACCACATATGGTATTAACGAATGAAATCACATTGAGGGGGCGGTAGTCCGCACTTCCTAAAATGAAGATATCGTGTTTAACAATAATGGAAACCATATATTTATGCCATAAATGAGAAATACAGAAGATTAAGTAAAACATAAACATATTATATATCATATATAAATATAGTGACATATTAATGGCTACCTTTGAGGGTGTTAAAAGAATATTGAACAATCATCGTTTTGTGAGGCAGAAATTCACCATCCACAAAAACAGTATATTCTTTAACCATTATATGTAGGTGTGTGTAAGTTTAGCTCAAATAAATATTATAACAACATTCTAGTATATTGAAGAAACTGTATTTGTTACAAATTATGTGAATAAAAAGAGTTTAGGGGGTTGGAGAAGCAAAATAAAACAAAAGAACCCAAGTGAAGACATTACCTTAAAATCAGGTATCTCTCTTTGATTTGAGCTCAAAGGCTTTCTTGGCAATACATATGCCCAAATTGGGGATTCTAGGAGTAATATAGGGATGTGTATAGACAATATAATCCGGTTTTGGCCAAGCCAATGGCTTGACAGTTGTTGGTAAGGTGGTAGAGGTGGCGGCCTTTTATAAGAGAATAGGAGGGGCACTCTTGGAAAGTTACAAAATGTTACTTTATTTTCAAATGAGTTTCGGATTTTAAAGGTCCCAAATTGATTTATTTCTAGGATAAGGTGGTAAGTTTTCGAAATATATTCATACAATAGGTTTTTGACAGGTTTAAGTTATAGTTTTAACATTACCTTTTCATTTTATTTAAATCTGTTATTAATGAGGTAATCGTTGTATCATCATGATGTCATAAATAATTAAATTAATTTAATGTATAAAAATTATAAAACAAATATCATGATTTAGGAAATCTTTTTAGATTTATAATGAATATTTATAGTCAAAATGATGACTTCTATAACCCCATTTAAAAATTGGTTTAGTAAAACAACCCATGCTTGTGACATTTTTATTTTAACTTTAAATAAAAAGTTATTTATGTCATATTCCAACCATTGTGGCTCCATGGGGTCCCCATGTTAACCCATGGATTGTCTTGGTCGTCCATGACAAATCCAATGAGGTTAAGAAATGTGTCTAGGTCATTTCTTATTATTAAAACATTATTTTTACCTTAAATTACACTAATTACCTCTAATCGCGATTAAAAACTTAAAAGTTATTATTCACCTAAAATTTATTTTAATACCATGAACCAAATTTTACATCTTAATGACATCCATGTATGTCGGATTTTTTAAATTCAAATCATAGAAGTGGTGAAATTTCATTTAAACGAAAAATCAGTATTTAAACTACCACTTAGTGGTTTCACTATTCATCAAAAATTGAAGTTTTTCAGAAAAATATCAAAAATTCACCCTAAGATATATTTGATATTCCGAATTCAAAAATGATGTCTATTTTATAAAATTCAAAACATATAAGTTGCATTAATTAATTTAATAATTAATTTCCACTGTCAAAACAAATAGCGTGTTTTTAAGAAACAATATCTATTAAAAGATTGACAGTAGCTTAATTCCAATTTCAAAGTGAAATTAATTCCAATGACCGCTATTCGATTAAATGGTAAAAATATATTATTTTTCACTTTAAAAAAAATTCAAAATATAATATAATAATATAAATAAATTATATTAAAAAGTGGTTTTGAATTAAAATACAACATTTTTCACTATTCATTAAAAATGAAATTTATCAGAAAAATACCAAAAATTTACACAAAGTAAATTTTGATGTCCCGATTCAAAAGAAGAATTTGATTTTGTCAAATATAACACATAAAATTGTCAAAATTTTTATTTAAAAGAGGTTCTCCATCAAAAGGAAGTTAACCGACCTTTAAAAAATATTATAATGTTTACATTTATAATTGGATTCATTCGCATTTTTTATCCACTAACATTTATTGTAAAAAGTAAAAATATTTGAAAAACATATATAATCATTTTTTAGTTAGTTCTATTAATTCCCGTCATTATAATGGAAAGGCGTTAACTAAAATTTAAAATAATAATATTTTATTATTAGAGTGAAACATAAGATTTCAAAGAAACTCATTGTTGCGTATTGGGTACGTCATCGAGCATAACGTTCCCTTTAATGTAATATTAATACTTTATTCACAAATATGGATAAATATGAAAATTTCATATTCTTTATTTACCTGGGGTGTTATAACCTTCCCACCTTTTGGGAATTGCGTCCTCATAATTTTATAATTGGGCTTGGAAACTTCATTGAAAATCCAAAATCAGAACATGATTCAGTAAAACTATCACTTTAAAATAAAGAAATAGAAGTACAAAAGTCACTCGAGTTAACCCATATTGGGATTCCATGTAGGAAAATATGGATATGTAGGAAGAATCAAAGGGTTATGTTCTGATGGAGAGTGATAGTAAACATGTCTAGGATAAATTTAACTATAAGAAAATCACAAACATGTGATGGGTTAAACAGTATTGGATTCCCCATTTGGAAAAGTTAATGGACAACAATTTTTTTAGTTACTTTTCATTGAGGAATTTATTTTTGAGCTTAACTAAAACATAAGGAAACATACTTACTTGTCATGTTGACTTTCAACTTTTACTAGATTTCATACACGAACTCATATTTTCTCCAAAATATTAGTATTTAGGATGACTTGTTTACATTAAGAGAGCTATAATCAACTTCTATAGAATCGCCTAATCCACAAAAGAGAACTATATACTTCCAATTTATTTAGACTTTAACCAAAACCAAAAGCAAAATGGTTAGTACAAGATCAGCTAATCCAGAAAAGGATAACCCTTTATAAAAAGAAAATCTATTCTTAATCTCCAAAATTTGTCCAAAAAAACCCAAAGTTCAATGAAGACCATTCGATAAACAATGTGTCCATAAAATTCTTCAAATTAAACCAAACTAAGGATGAATCCCAAATATTTGAAGGATTTAATCACATAGTCATCCAAGTTACAATTTAACACTTATCTCCAAATAACATCAGTTGCTCTTAAATTCTCATATTCAAAAGTAATTAACCTAATCACATATCCTCCATGATAGGCTAATTATTTGAATTGATAACCAAAAATCAACTTAATCTTAATTCATAAAATAATATAACTAAAAAGAATCATACAAACTAACCAGGGACTTCACATAGTCCAGTGGTAGGCGATAAATACCAGTTGCACTTTGGTTGTGGGTTCGATTCCCTTAACATCATCCGACGCGACGGGTTGTCACACGGTCTGCGTGTTGTTCCTTTTCAAAAACTATATAATTTAATAACATTCCTCAAAAAGAGATAAATTCATCAAAAATAACCATAATATATTTTAACCACAAAGGTTATCTAATAACTTCCATTTCGCAACCCAAAATGTACTAACCAGTAATTGCTTCAAATTCAAGGATCATATAAACCCAAATGGTTCTTTATAACTATATCCACAAAAGAAAGGATAATTATTCCTTGAATAAAATTTTTGTATAACAAATATCAGGGTTAGTATAAAATGTCTTCTAATGTAACCCCATCATCAAAAGAGACTTAATATATCTAAGAATTTCACCATCCTAAAATCTACCATAACCCTTGACTCCCTTATATGATGACTTCATACTCATTCAACATTATCCATGATCCATTAGCCATTCCTTTTCAACTTATTATGAAATAATTCTTTCCTAAAAAAAGTCATGAATCATATCCTAAGATTCCAATAATAGGAAAACATATGTTAAGAAATAATCCATACCTTTCATTATTCATTTCCAGTTTCTTCATCCTCAATCGGAATGGCATTAGGTATTGGTAAATGAATATTTGTACGATCTTGGTGACCCCATTCCCGAAACTTCTTCGTAGGACATGTGTTTGCATAATGACCATGGAAACCACATTTAAAACAATCAATTGATCATTCAGAAAGAACTCCTTTCCCATTCCTAGAGTCAACTAGATGCTTCCTTTTTTCCATGGCAGGTTCGTGCTTTATGACCTTCATTTCCACATCAATAACATCTTTCTATCCCTTTAAAACATTTTCCTATGTGTTTCATTCCACATATTTGACACATAGTTTTTTGAACATACTTACCTTTATGATTATTACCTGAACATCCGTGTTGAGTTGGTTCTCTCGTACATGATGCATTTGGTAACTCACAAAGTCCAAGTGGTTGATCATGACTCCTGGTAGTTGGTTTATAATAACCATGAGATTTCTCACTGAATGGCCCATTTCATCCAGTCTCTTAATCAGAGAACCGCCACAATTTCCCTCAAACCCTTTTTCACTTTGGTGCCTGCTAGATCCATCCATTTACTAAAACCATAATGGTCAGTGTGTGTATATCAACAAAACCATCATGTACTAATGATGAAGATACACACATAGATATACTTACTCATTCAGTTTATCTAAAACTAGTATTCTTTGTGAAATCCTAAGCATTATGGTAATGTCACTTATGCTTAGAGAATACCATAACCTCTATAGTTATCTAAACCTACCTCTAATACCAACTATATGGCCTCGGCCTTAAACCTTACTTAATATTGAATTAAATGAGTAATTGACAAAGAGGATCTTTTCAGGTTTAGAGTTTTAGAGTGTCAGATCATAAATCATTAATTACATTCCACATTTAAACAAAGTGGTTACATAAAAGATAGTATTCGTTTTCTCCCATCAACAAAAACATATTTAAAATAAAACATGGATTATTTCTTGAAACTTCCTTGACACTATCATCATAACATGCACCTTTCCCTTGACCTGTGAAAAACATTTCAAAAACATGGGATGGGCATAAAAATCTCATTAAGGGATATAAAAGTACGAAAAGAAAACATTAGTCCATGTATGAAATCATACTTTACTCATAAAACATAATAATTTTAACATACCTCATCAAATCGTGAATAAATCATAGAAATCATAAGGCATAAAGGTAACTTGAGGAATTCATATCATTCTTACGTAGGGAGTAACCCTCTTGGTTATGTTTGGAATACCCATCATAGTATATTCCCTAAATCTCTTTAGAGAAAACATAACGTTTAACTACTTTGTGTTACCCAATGCATTGGAGAGCTATATCGGGCTCACCCCCCCCCTTAGTTTATCACGGAACCACCCAACTTCAAAAAAAATTCCCAAGAACCATAACATAATCACATCACATAACTTAAGCATAGATGATAGATAACATTCCCACATTTCAACAACAATATAACATTTCAAGATATTGAAATAATGAATCCATTCTAAAAACCATTTCCAAAACCATTTAAAACATTTAATAAAGGGATTTTTGAATCAAAGTGTCCCATACAATTATGATGATTTTAACATTTTAAACCATTAATATCCATATAAATAAATCCTTAAATACATTTTGAAAAAATGGATATTAATGAGAAATATTTATAAGAATAAATCATTAAAACATTTGGAACGATATTTTAGTTAAAGGGTTTTTAACAAAATGAGAGACACCTGAATACAATAATTGAGGAATAACAGTTAATTAGAACATTCTAATATCATGAGAATAAAGGGATTCATGATATAATATTCCAAATGAAATTATATACACCATAAAATAGTTAATTGGTGCATAACAACAATGATGTCTCAATATAAATGTATAATTAGATGAAATCCCTTATAAAGAAGGTATCCTTAAGTTCAGGATAAATCAATCTCATAGTTATTTGTGACAAATATAAATACACCCAATATAAGTGGATATTATGTGTAAAACAATCAATGGTCATTCACACATATTCAATGGATTTAATATTCAATAACTACATGTTGAACCCAAAGAAATCGAAATTGGGTTAAGAAGTTCCCTTATAAAATTTCGACAGCCTAAAGACGTCACTTGAAAATTCATAAAATGAGTTGATGAGAGGGAAAATGGTATCTCATAACTTGGAAATAAAATTTAAATAAATAATGATACATAAGAACATATCCCAACACAATAGTTTGTGAATTAAAAGACATAATAGAAGAAGTATTTTAAAAAGTGGAGGTTGAAAGGTTCCCTTACCGAGTTGGGTAACATTTGAAACGTACACCCCATGGAAAAAGGTTCATACAATGAATATTTAAATACACATAAATGAAATTATACTACAAAAAGTGTATAATAATGGTCAGTACAAACACCACTCAAAGGAAATGGTGTCAAACGTAGTATAAATGTCATGTGAATAAAAGTGAGATGAAAAATCCCTTAAGAAAACTCGGCAGCCTAAAGGTGCCACTTAAATCATCCAAAAATGGATTTATGAGATCAAATAAGGTCACCCATAATATGAACAAAAAATGTATAGTATGATTAATATAAAATAACATCCCCAAACATAAGAAAGATGAGCATAAAAGAAATAACATAAAAGAGTGTACTTAAAAAAAGAGAGGGGTAGGATCCCTTACCTCGGGTCCGACCTGATTCGATCATTCATTAACCTCCTGAATAATAAACATGATTTAATTTCTACTTGATTAAGAAACTTTTTCAAGTTCATTATTCCTTTTATATCACTTAATACCATTCTATGAACAGTATATAATTATTTAAGTTAATAATGGTCGTTTTGTAGATAATTGCTACCTGAGTAGAAAATAAGCTTTTTATAATTACAAGTTGTTAATGTGATAATATATATTATATCCAGAATTATATTCATTATGTAGATATAATATATATCTTATATATCCATTATATACACACATTTATAATATTACATAACATTTAGAGGTAAGAAGTGAAATGCACCATTCATGGAGACGGTAATCCGTACGTATGCATGAACGCTAATTCCATTTCTATTTCTTATTTAATGTAATTAAAACATAATGACACATAATAGTATTATAATTCCAGTATGTTATCATATATATTATCATTAAATCTATCCTTTATACGTACCACATATGGTATTAACGAATCAAATCACTTTGAGGGGGTGGTAGTCCGCCCATCCTAAAATGATGATATCGCGTTTAACCAAAATGGAAACAATAAAGGTATGCCATAAATGAAAAATACAGAAGCTTAAGTAAAACATTAACATACTATATATCATATATAAATATAGTTACATCTTAATGGCCACATTTCAGGGTGTTAAAAGAATATTGAACAATCATCGTTCCGTGAGGTAGAAATTCACCATCCACAGAAACAGTATGTTATTTAACCTTTAGATGTAGGTGTGTGTAATTTTATCAAGAATAAATCTTATAACAACATCCTAGTATATTTAATATACTGGATTTGTTACAAAATAAATGAATAGAAAGAGTTTATGGGGTTGGAGAAGCAAAAGAAAACAAAAGAACAGAAGTGAAGACATTACCTTAAAATCGGGTATCTCTCTTTTATTTGAGCTCAAAGGCCTCCTTGGGAAGACTTATGCCCAAAGTGAGGCTTCTAGGAGTAGTAGTGGGATTTGTAGAGACAAAATGAGTAGGGGTTGGCCGAGGCAAAGGCTTAAGTGGTGTGGGTAAGGTGGTAGAGGTGGGGGCCTTTTATAAGAGGAGAGGAGGGGCACTCTTGGAATGTTATAAAATGTAACTTTATATTCAATTGAGTACTGAATTTTAATGGTCCCAGATTGATTTATTTCGAGGGAAAGGTGGTAAGGGTTCTAAATATACTCATCCAATAGGTTTTCGAAAAGTTTATGTTATAGTTTTAACATTATCATTTCATTTTATTTAAATCCTTTATTAATGATGTAATCGCTGCTTCATTATGATGTCATAAATAAGTTAATTCATTTAATGTCTAAAAATTAAAAAACAACAATCATGATGTAGGAATTCTATTTATCTTTATAATGAATATTTATAGTAAAAAATATGACTTGTATAACCCCACATAAATTTTTTGTAGTAAAACAACTCATGCTTGTGACATTTTTATTTTGACAATAAATAAAAAGTTATTTATGTCATTTCCCAAACAAAGTGGCTCCATGGGGTCCCCAAGTCGACCCATGGATTGGAGTTCATGGCCATGAAACATCCAATGTGGGTATGACATGTGTATAGGTCATTTCATATTATTAAAACATTATTTTTACCTTAAATTACACTAATTACCTCTAATCGCGATTAAGAACAGAAAAGTTACTGTTCACCAAAAATTTATTTTAATCCCATTGAACCACATTTTACATCATAATGAAAACCATGTATGTCAGATTTTTGAAATTAAAATCACAGAAGTGGTGAAGTTTCATTTAAACGAAAAATCAGTTTTTAAACTACCACTTAGTGGTTTCACTATTCATCAAAAAATTGAACGTTTTCAGAAAAATACCAAAAATTAACCCTAAGCTATATTTGATATTCTAAATTTAAAAATGATGTCTATTTTACAAAATTCAAAACATATAAGTTTCATTATTTTATTTAATAATTAATTCCCGTTGTCAAATCAAATAGCGTGTTTTTAAGAAACAATATCTATTAAAAGATTGACACTAATTTATGTCCAATTTCAAAGTAAAATTAATTCCAATGACCACTATTGGATTAAATGGTAAAAAATATATTCTATTATTACTTTAAAAACAATTAAAAAGATAATATAATCATATAAATAAATTAGATTAAAAAGTGGTTTTGAATTAAAATACAACATTTTTCTTTATTCATTAAAAAATGAAATTTATCAGAAAAAAACCAAAAATTTACACAAAGTAAATTTTGATGTCCCGATTCAAAAGAAGAATTTTATTTTGTGAAATATAACACATAAAATTGTCAAAAAGTGGATTTGAAAGAGGTTCTCCATCAAAAGGCGGTTAATCGTCCTTTTAAAGAATATTATAATGTTTACGTTTAAAAATGGATTCATTCGCATTTTTAATCCTCTAACATTTATTGTAAAAATTAAAATTATTTGACAAACATATATAATTATTTTGTGGTTAGTTCTGTTCATTCCCGTCATTATAATGGATAGGCGTTAACTACCATTTAAAATAATATTGTTTTATTATTAGAGTGCAACGTACGATTTCAAAGAAACTCGTTGTTGCGTATGTGGTACGCCATCGAGCATAGCGTTCCCTTTAAAGTAATATTAATACATTATTCACAAATATGGATAAATATTAAAATTTCATATTCATTATTTACCTGGGGTGTTACATCATGCATTCAATTTATTATGGTGGGAAGATATAGAATCATAATAATTTCTAAAGTATTTCTCTTTTTGTAATTTTATATCATTAGTAGCTTGCACTCTATGGAAGACCACGTTAAAACCAAACATGACATACAATTATATTAATATTATTTTAGAAACATATAATGTTTCTGTAAAATTGTTATTTACAAATGTGTTTAAATACAATTTTAATATATATGAAATACCTACTCAATAAAAATTTATTCAAAAAATCATAGTAATTGATCACTTGATTTTTTGTAAAGTAATGTATTCTCAAGGAATACGATTTTTTCAAAAATGAATTTTATTTCTATTTGTGAGAAACTATTATAAATAATTTATAATTTTTATATTTTATTTTCTAAAATGATCATAAATAACCAAATAATTATATTAAAATTATCACTGGGTTAAATCATGAGAATTTAAGGATTTTTTTTAATAATAGTAAGAAATATTGATTTTATTGAAAATTATATGTAAAAAACCATTTTCATAGAAATATTTCAAAGTGAAATTATTTTGACTACTTTTTAAATAATCTAATTAATCCCACTTGAGTATTTTTTTAATTTTGTATTAAAATATTTTTATTTGTAAAAATACATTTCTAAAAAACTATTTAAAATGCCCTTTTAATTTTTAACATAATAAATGAAACTAATCATTATTGGAAAATAATTTTACTAAAACATATATAATAGTACTCAAAGACATTTCATGTCATCAAACTAATCATTTAATATTCATGGTAAAAAATAAATCTAATTTTAATATTAACAATTTTATTTTTATAATAATTAATTTTTTAGAAATTTTGTAAATTTTGTTTTAAAATAATTACTTCTACTTATTTGTTTAGAAATATTTCAAATAGATTCAATATATATAATATGTATGTCAAAATTTTGAAAATATTATATTTTATTATAGGTTAATATGAATATTTCCTGACGTAAAATTGTTTACCTCAATCAGTTATGTGGATGAATATTGATTTAAAATAAGTGACATGACCATAATTTTTAATTATAAATATTAATTGATTTATTTAATTATACCATCATAATATTAGGATGAAAATTGAATTTATTATTGGATTTTTCTCATTGAAAATGAATTTTACATTAATTAAATTATATAAAGTTAAAAAAATATAAATATCTTAATTTTATAAATTATATAGAAGTTAAAAGATGGAAAAATATTGAGTGATAAAAATATAATAATGATAATTTATATTATATAAATTATACTCATGATTATAATATTTTCATATTTATTTGGTACAATATTCTTACCATAAATACATACATTACTCTGAAATAGTATTTATTCAACTAATGAAAAATTTAAATAGATGATTTTTAGAATAATAGTAGTTATATAAGTTTATTAATTTAGAGTGTAAAAGAATTAAATAGGTTTATTAGATAGATTAGTTTTCATTTACAATAATAAAATCTAATTCAATCATTGAATGTTTTTCTTTTAATTCAAATTAACTGAAAATTTCAAAATGAACAATAATGATTTTTTACCAAATTAATATTTTATTGAATTATCAAAAATAAATTAAAATATTGAAACATGAAATTGGGGAAATTATATTTCCAAGAATTTCATAACATGGCCATTTATGGGACAAATTTTACCTTGTATTTAAAAATTGTAACCCATTAATTTTTAAAAATCGATATAGTAGTTAAAATTAAAATTGGTTAACTATGGGGTAAATAAAATGATAAGGCTCAAAATGAAACAATATAATTTAACACTTATATTTTATTATAAATCTAAACCATGTACATCCTTATATTGGAATGAATTTTCATTTTGAGGAATTTTTCTAGTCAATGAATTTTTTATATTTCTATGTTTTTAGAAATTCAAAAAGTTCCCATCACCTCAATTATAAAAAGTCATTTCCACCTTATTTAATTATACTATTTTGATCTTTCTATAACATAAATAGTGTAACATGTTCTATTATAATGTTCTATATAAATAATATAGAGGTTTTGGTATGCCAAAGATTCTAACTCTAGGCCCCTTTAAAGGATATTTAAATCATTCATTTCATACAAGATATAATCGCATTAATTGACCAATTATGTTAATACACGTCGTCATGTCAAATAAATATCAGTTATTCACCAAATATTAATATATTATTTATCATAAATATGATGAAATATTCAAAATATAATGATTAAACCATTATAAAAAACTTTTCCCATCAAACGTGTAGTGAAATTATCAATTGTGTGTATGTACGACTTACCATATCCAAAGAAAATACAATTAATTTTTTTCACCGTATCTAATGAATGGTAATTATGATTATTGAAATTTTTATATATTGTATATATGAAATAATTATACCTCTAAAATTATAATAAAAAATTTACCTACATACCTTTCATTCCACTGGATAATGATAACGTCGGCCGTGAATATGTGTGGACTACTGCCTTCATTAAGGGTTGTGATATGTTATTCGAATATATTATGATTAAATTGTAATAAATATTATATTATTTTATATCCAATATATATATATATATTTGTGAAATAATTTTAATTCTATAAATGTGCGATTTTATTTACCTTTATTTCGTGTCGACCATTGAAAATTGAAAACAGCCTTCATAGGCACGTTTGTGCTATTATATCTATGAAAAACTATACAAGTGTATATATTAAATATATATGATATATGTGTAATTATATAATATATATATATCATATTTAACAATTATCATAACAAAGGAAAAAAAGACATAACTAGAATATTGATGAAAAAGAATCAAATATCACATGGAGAAGTGATTCTGTTATAGTATTTTTATGAAATTAATGATAAAGGTTATAATTAAAAATATATTATATGATATGTATTTTTGTGGTTATGTAATATATGTATAGTAAATATATTATTTATTATTCATGATGGAAAAATAACTACTAAGGGATTCAGACCTATGGTAAGGCATTTTCATCTCACATTAATTCCCATGGGACTCATTTCTATTCACATTTTCTTTCATTTGTGTCTTGTATATACAACCCATAGGCTGAATTTTATGATTATTTTAATGAATTTTAGAGGTTTTAACATATTAATATATTTTTATTTAATAAATGGGACTCATGATTCAAAATCAACCAATGGGTTACTGGGTTTTATGTTATAATCTCATTGTTTACATATATTGGTTATTATTAAGTTATGATGTTGAAAAAATTGGATTAATATATCATAATTCTAAAGAATTATATTATATACTCATTATAACATTAAAATAAATTTTGTTCTATTCAATTTCTTTATCATAAGAAATCAAGATAATAAAAATATTGTTTTATAGGAGATCAATTTCAATTCCATCTTTAGTTGAAAACCAATTTCTTCCATATACATGTTTAAAAAAAAATTTCTTAAAATTATGAAATTATTATTTAAATATATTTGCAACCATAGATGATTATTTTAAAAAATGTTATGAATGTAATATTTTTTCTATTTTCTTAATGAGGTCCGATGTGTCTTTTTTGAAAAATGTATTGAAGAAATTATTTTCAAAAAATATTAAATGAACAAATTTTCTTGCCATCATGAATAATTATTTATTTTATGCTTCATTTACATTTTAGGGTTATTTTTAAATAAAGTGTCTCATTTATATTTTCAATGTTTTTGAATTAGTTATTTATAACTAAAATGTCTTTTTTATTAAAGGACGTTTAAATGATACATTAATGGTATATATACTCATAAAAACAAAAAAAAATATGATTGATTTTATTCTTTTTAGCTAATATTATCCACTGATACAATATTTATTGTTTATTTAGGTGTTATATAGTAATGATGAAAACATTTTTTTTAAAACATTCATTTTCTATGGTCTATGAAATGATGAAATTGTTATGAAACCCATTTCCTATCAAAGGTTATGATATAATTAATGGGTTATGATATTTTTAATCACATTTAATTATTATCATTACGTGATTGGTGGGACATATATCTCTTACAATGTGTATGGAAAAAAATGATCTCTCATGAGATAAATATGTGTGTAATTGGTAGTAAACCCAATTTAATAAGGTATTTTGACCAATATGATTTTCATGGTAGTGAAACATGTGTACTAATATTTTCTGGGGTGTAAATAATTCAACTATGATGGTATTCTAAATGATCCATTAATACTAATGAAATTATTTTATATGTTTTTTTTACAACAAATCAATGTATTATGCCTTTGATAAGCTTTCATTTTTTGTGTTCTTTAATTCCATTATGATTAATTTCTTATAAACATAAATGATTTATTTCATGACATAATATTATGATATTTGATATGAAGGGTATTGTTTTCAATCATTATGATCATTTTCCAATACACTTATGGACATGTTATGCTTATGGGTTTATTGATATCTCCTTTTTCTACTATTACTACCCAACTGAGATCACCCTTTTATTATACCTCCTTTTCCCAATGCTGTAATTGATGGTATATAGTATGATATATATATTATAGTTTCTAGTTATGAATAAAAAAGTGGGTGAGGATATATATATTTGATGAACTAGTTGTTCATGTTACCATGATTACATATATAAGATGAAAAAATAATTATATTTAGGATCATAATGTTATGTAAATAATATTAAACTATTAAGAGGTAAAATACTTTATAAAAAGTATGGGACACTGTATTAGTGGTAATGAGTTCCATCATTGGTTAAATATTCAACATCATTGGACAACAATTATATTGTCTTTCACCATTCTCATGGTTGGTACGACCAAATTTCTTTCAAGTAATATATAAATTCATCGTAACCAAGAGGTTTGTTGTGAGTTTACAAATAATGGTTCTTGATACACCCATAATTGAGAATATTTCTCATGATTACTGTCATTGAAACTATTTTTTAGCTTTTGATGTCTTCTTCTAGTGTTAGCCTAATAAATACATGTTACTGAAGTTGAGACCCTCTGTATAGATTCTATTCCCATCTAGTAGTTATTCAAATTACAGTACCATTTCATGTGACCAATATATGTAAAATATAAGAAATTTAACTTGAAAATCATTCCTTGAATGTTCTATCATAGTTTGATATTTTAGAACTACTGGAAATCTTCTCATATATTTGGTCTCGTTATCTTTGAAAAACATACCCATGATATTCCAAATCCGTATAAATTTCATTCATGTCATGATTCATTATTTTTTTATAATCTATTATTTAATTAGTATGAAATATATTTTTCATTATATAAAAAATATCTAGGATCATTATTTTTTTGAGCATACTATTATTGGCATTTTCATCTTCACAATTTAGTTTTCTATCTACTACTTGAGTTCTCAAGCCATATTAACATTTTAATTGAATTGTTTAACAATAATCATCATACATAATGTATCAACAATCATAGATTACATAATTCCTTTATATAGGAATTTATTAGAAATTATATTAAATTAGACTCATCCCTTAAAACAATTTTCTTGATTTTTTTTAAAACTCTTTAATCATGTCAATTTAATGCCTCATCATTGCTTCCATTTTTATTATATTGAAAATAAATTATATCTCTTTTCTCTTCTGTGTATTTTGGAACAAGTAAAATATTAAACAACATAAAAATAATATTCATGATTTACTAAATATCATTCCACTTTCTATTTAATGATGTAGGTATTATCTTTTTCATTTCATGAACACCGACATTATTAGAATCATGATATTTTTTATACTTCTTCATAATATCATATATAATCCTCAAAAATATAGATTTTAATACTACATAAATTATGTAAACAGGTGTTTTAATTAGATGTGAGTTTATATTTACACTATTTTTAACATAGTAGGGGAATTCATTCATTTGACATACTTTTTCATATAATTTCCTTTTGATATAGGGAAATTTTCATAAAAAATTATATAGACATCATATGTCATAATTCATATATCCACAGACAACATTATATGAGAAACTTCATTGAATAATTTATCACTAAAATTATCCTTTTTTTAATTTTCCACTAGGGCATCAATATAAATGTTTATTTTATATTTTAAAAGAAAAAATGTAGTCTTATTAATAGAACAATTACATTATTCACAACAGATCATGGAAATACATATTAATGTTCATTTATTAAAATTAATTCATTATTCCATCCAATAAATGTATTTCCAAAAAATATGGGATAATTCAATATAGACTTCATTCTTCTACATAACACATTATATCATGTTAATTTAGTAAAAAATAAATATTTAATCATATGAATCATTGATAATGATTATTAGTCCATAAAAAGTTGAAAAAAGTAAGATTTATAAGAGTAAGGGGTGATTTACCATATGTTATGTCAATAAAAAATTATGAAAATATTTCTTTATATTTCATTGACATAAAATAGTCTTCACCATTCAACCATGAGAGGTAATTTTTAAGATCTATTTTCTAAATGATGATTTGAATCAGTCACTTGACCATAATATTCATATTATATATAAAATATGATTCCTTTTTAATTATTTTACAGAACATTCATAATGAAAATATGTATATGAGAATTTATATGTTTCACCCACACAGGAAAATTCCAAATGAGAACTAACTCAAATTGTGTTATATAATAAATCACTATAATATTCACTAATCATCACAGAGGTCACGCAAAATACAATGTATTAGGGAGAACTCAATGATTCACAGTGGTGACTCGAACAAACTTTTTTTTATAAGCTCACTATAAGTGAATGGATCACCTAAAAAATTATTGAAATGTGTGTACGGTGTCTTGTATCTCTTGAATTATGGTATTATTTAAATTTAAATTGATTTTTATTAGAGTCACTTCACAATCCCCATATGAAACAATGAAATCCATTTGTTACAAATAAACATGTCTATAATAAATTCTGAAATCCTAATCTCTTTTTTATTTCACAATTATTCCTTATTAATTGTATTTAGAGTCATCAATATGTTCTATCCTATCCTGACACCACTATACCCCTCGCTAAAAACTAAACTATCTTCATTGGTTTTAGAATGGTAACATTCATAGGTCAATATCATTCATTTTACTTCCAGTCAATCTACTTATAAAATGGGAGATGATTCCATAATTAGATGGTCACTTGTCAATATAATTTTGGGCTATTAAAATATAAAATAACACCCCCTCAGACATATTCCATGATATTCATAAGAAATTTCATCAATAACTACCATGTTTAACATTATTTGTTCATTATAGTGTGAAATTAGTTATATGTATTTCATATGTTTATAGTTGAAAATATATTCATATAAAGATTAAATCATGGTTTAATACTATGAAACATGATAATGGGTACATTTAATATATATTAATGAATCACTTATATGATTACATTGAAAATATCTCCATCAATTTTTATTAGGAACTATACCATCAGTAAAATTTGTTTTTTTAGCTAAATTTGACTATTTTGGGTTGAAGCTCTAATTTATGTCCAAGATCATAATGTAACACAACCTTAACCATAATTTATTTACCTATGTAGCAGTAGTATTCATATAAATAATTATTCCTTTCAGTATGATATTATACATCTTGTGATAGAAATTTGGATTGGAAGGACATTAATGTAATTCATTTCAACGATTAGGACTACCACCAAATTCAAATTGTGTACATTTTATCATGTAAAAAATCAATAACCCCATGCTGGGCTCTATGGAAAGGTAATATTTAATCCAACATTCACAATGGTCAACCAGAAATACTTATTCCTCACTATTCACATACTGGGATTGATTGTTTAATATAGGTACTCTGAATATCCACAATTTGTACCATCAGGAAGATGTGACTTTCTATATTCCCATTATGGGATCATTTTTATAATAATTCTTTATTTTACGGGAATGGATTCACATGGGTCAACTTTTACAGCACCATGAATCTCATATCAAATTAATTATTTAACGAAAACCCTACACCATTTAAATTCATCAAAGTTAATGTGATTTAAAATCTTGATATGTTTCTCCCAAATATTCAGTAATACCCTTTTATTCCACAAGAACTATCAATAACTATTATATAAGTTAGTATACACAACTCCTCATTTTTAATTTCCTTAGAAGGGTCGAAATATATCACTTTTTAGGTACTAAAATTCCCCAATAATGATCCTTCCTAAATATAGAACTCTAATTTTATATATTTTTAATATATTTTATTCATTGAAAATGTTTATAGCATATTATTCAAATAATTGTCTTTCTCACCATTTCATTTATAGTGTATTCAAATATTATCAATAGATACCACGAATAATTTATCAACATATCCTCTAATGACTCTTTTCATTGTTTTCAAAAATATTTTGGATAATTAAGGAGTTTGGAGGGAATCATTATACAATAAGAGTGGTCATACATTGTATGAAGTGAAAATTTGGGACTATCTTCCCTCATCAAACTAAATTGGTGATATCACAACTGAATTTAAAAAAATGATAAATTTGAGGCCTGACATATTTTATTGAACTGGATTTATATCTATGGAATATGATACTTGTCCTTTATCATGTTTTATTTGTTCATGATAGTGTATAAAAAGGTGCATTTAACCATCCTTCATTATGGTTTATATGACTGGTTCATCCCATGAATAATCTGTCAACTGTATACAAACATTTTTTAAATTCTCATAAAACCATTTTATTAATTATTCTGAAAGTTAGTACAACCATTTATGAAATAAAATGGACAATAATTTTTCTTGGATAAGTAAATTTAATAAAGCATGGTTAAACCCCTCGATATTTACACTTGTCTGGCGAATTTCTCATAAAATAATTCCAACGGATACTTGCCTATAAACATTTGGAATTATTCTTTATTTAAAATTTGGCATGTAAAATCAACATCGAGAGGATATAAACCATCTCTTTATTTCTTTTGACATGAAAACTACACTTTGGCATTACATTCTTGACATTTTTTAGCATAGATTGTTGCTTTGAGATACCATTATCATGCAGATACAATGATGCTTGGACTTGTCTATTTCCTAGCCACTGAAAATTATTTTGGTTTCCACCATAGCGGAGCTTCTTCATGTAATCTGGTATGGTAGAAATGACTTTATTTTTTGTAATAACTATTTCAAAATTATTGTAGGAAAAATGATATTCCTCATGGCCATCCATGAGGCAGCTTCGATCCAAAAATATCATTGAAAAATCTCGACTCGTGACTTTGAGATCGTCAGACGCGTAAGGGTGGAAGGGAAATACCACTGCCCTAAATATAATTTTGAAGTTTTTTGGCTCCCACCCCCCCTAGGATGGATTAAAGTCAATGTAGATGGATCATATAAGGGAAACCCTGGACCAGTGGACTGTGGCGCCATCTTCATAAATCATTTGTACCAGATGCTTGGTTGCTTCTATAGCTCCTTCAGCTCTACTAATTCACTTGTAACAAAGTTGATGGCCATCATTCATGCCTTTTCTACTGCAAAGATTCAAAAATGGAAGTACATCTGGATCAAGTGAGACTCCACAACCATCATATATGCTATTTGGAACAACAACGTCCACCTTGCTTGGACACTCACTTCTTGTTGGATGGATTTCTTGAACTCTCTGGCTGGTATCATCTTCATCGCCACCCACACTTACCATGAGGCTAACATGATAGTAGATGGGATTTCCAATTTAGGTGTTACCCATGATCTTCATTGGAGGGATGATCTTCCTCCTGAGTTACTCCCACTTTATATTAGGGATGTTAACAAAATCCAAAATTTTAGACTCTTGTAACCACATTTTTTTAATCGTATTTGATGTTTTGGCCTTTGGGCATAACAATAAATTTAAAAAATTATTACTTATTCCAACATAATAGTGCTTATTTTGTAATGATTATTGAATAATTCTATATATTTAAGTACTATTTTTATTGAAAACATAACATCCTTATGTAGGAATAAAAAGTTACCCTGTTAGGGGTACATTAGTAAAATTCCTCCCAGTTTCCATGTATCCAATAATGATTCCGATATTTCTATCCACCATTTTAACAATATATTATCTCTTATATGGTAATAATTTATATTATTGATCATAATAGTCTAATGTAGATTAATCCACCGACTTAAACTTGAATAACATTAGAGGATGACTATGATATGAATAATGATATACCTTTATTGGAAATTGATGTTAGATTTATATAAGGATTGATAAACCAAACCCAATATTGCATAAAATGAAACTAAATGATATAATAGGATGTTTTATTAATTATTTTATCAACAAATATTGTTTTTAGGGTGAGTTATATATTAGGAAGTCCAATTTTATGGTTTTTTTATTTCAAAGGCAGCTCAACCTGAATTTTCTGAGGTGGTGTATAAATTGTTTTAATAAACTCAATATATATGAATGAATGATTACAAACCTGAATAAAAAGTGAATTATTGTTTCTATTATAAATAACCGTATTACCTATAAAACATTTCTTTTGTGATCTACAATATTTATAGTGATATAATTTTCCATTATATTCCCTATTGGACTTAGAGGTTGTTGTTGTTGACTAACTCTATAAAACCGTAAGACTGGGGAATTGAAATTCATAATACTGATGTTTCATGAAGTTAAAACACTATACCACATGCTGATTACTAATATAAATGTTATTTTAGTGATTTTCATTAGATGATAACTTCAACCCTCTTGATAAATTATTAACTTGACTCCCTTATTTTATAAACATGATGAATTTTCTGGTTCCTTTCATTAATTTTTTGGGATTCTTCTTCCCAACCATTCAACAAATAGAATGATTGTATTTCATTTCTATTTGATATTTATCTACATATCAGATACTAAAAATACATTTTTTTCTTTTTAATCTCAATATCCTTGAGACACCTAACATTATCCAACCTCTATCTCAAAAATGAGGGCAAAAAAGACATATTCTTCATAATGATCAAATCCTCTAATCATCAAATATTATCATATAGTTATTTGTAATCAACTAATGATGTGGAACACCTTAATAATGATATTTTTGGTGAATATGGGGGAATACTATAGAATCCATATGATGTTTTCATCATACCCAAAAGAAATTATCATATTCCATTTTCATCAATCCTATGATATCCATGTCCTTTATTAGACATAGTGTTAGGGGAACATATTAATGGAAAAATAGATTCATGAATTACTCACATTATTTTGTATCAATATCCACAAATGAAATTTTATTATTGATCAATTTCCCGTAATAATTGGCTTTCCACACCATGTCATAATGATATAGTAGAACTTTCTCTAATATTGAGAAAAGGTGAGTAGATAATATCTTCTCAATGGTGTTAGTACATTATTCCCTGACGAGGTTATCAAAATATGAATTAGCAGTAGTTTTCATTTATCACATAAAACTCCAAACCAACAATTAATCTTTCTTATAATAATGAAAACATTATAAATAATTCAGATTACAATTAATATTATTGGTAATCTGGTCCCAAACTATGATGAATTTATGAGCTCTATGTCTCATAAGGTTATGAATATCATTAGGGAAATCATGAGATTCTCTATCTCATCATTTATTGGAATGGTTTATCCAATTTCTCATAATTAAAAACAAAATTTAAATATAATGAGAACACATTATTAAAAAAATACAAATGTGAAACTTATAATCATTTATGGAATTAAATCATAATCTTATTTATATCCTAACATATGATTTTTTATGTTTCAAGTATTGTTCTCGAAGATAAATTTCTTATTATATTTTATAATTTAAAAATCTATTTATTTCAATTGTAGTGGTTTGTAAATATTTATATAATTTGTCAAAGAATATCCCCAAGAGTGTCTAACCAGGTGTCTTGCAAGGAATATTTTTCTTGAAAAATGTCATGATTGAGTTAATAATAATAAAATCCTTTTCAAAGTGATTCACCATATGTGGAACTCTTACATATCAACATCAAATTATTGTATCTAGAGAGGTATGTAATATTTTAGAAACCAATCAATCAATAATTATCCAAATTTCCATGGAATTTATCTATTAAAAATATTTATCCGTTAGATTCTGGAAAAAAATATTCTAGCCCTAATGACCAAAAATAACTATATCATCCTTTCATCGCAACACTAATGTCTCAAGAATTATGTCACAATTTATTAATATAATTTTGAAAAAAATATGTTTTAAATACCAAATAAATGTAAATTCCAGGTTTCTTTAGATTAATAAGTTCATAAAACATCATCATGAGGGAAAATTATATTAATATTTATAATTCACTTATAAATAAATTTGATATCCTAAAAGAGCATGAGATACCCTGGGGAATACATAGAGGATAGGGGTGAGATAAATATCCTAGTAATGAAAAAAAACATTACATGGATGTATAATGTGTTTTTCCATGGTATAACATTTTATCATACAAATGAAGGCCTGTGAATAATCACATGGTTTCTTAACATAATGAAAATGGAATCATATGGCCCTAAAAAATTGTAAACATGTATGAAATAAAAAACACGGAATAAGCATAAGTTAAGGAAAACTAACTTGATAACATCACATGGTGGATAGAATCACATCAAGGATTATGTTTTGTTCCTAATCTCATACATAATGTATCATGAGGAAAATAATTAACCAATGAAATGGATCCCTATATAGGTATACCTTTCATAACATGTGAATTTATATGTGTTCTTGAAAATGATTCATTCATATGGAATAAATATAATAATTACACATGGAAATAAATTCATTACACCATCTATACACATATCACACTAAAATAAAAACATTGAAAATAATGATTTTTAAAAATAAACATAAATAATTTATTACCACATAAATTAAAGTAATAATATTAATTTTATAAATGATAGAGACAAATATATAAAATTTATAAACATTTCATTATATTAAAGTGATAAAGAATGTCATTTTTAAGGAGAAAAATTATTTCTCAAAAAGATAGAGTGGTTCTAAGAAAAACTATACATTATGTCTCACCATTTTTCATACATGTTAGAAAAAATATTTTAATAAATATAAATTTCTATATCATTCTATTTATAGTTATCTTATAACATGATACTAGTTGTTTATAAACAACACTCTTTTAAAATCAATGTTCCATGTGATACCCACTTCATTTTTTCATGAATTTTTTGGTTTGATAATGTCAACCATTATATTTTGACCACGGTTCCATCATATATATAATTGTACTCATAATAGTATCATTAGATTTATTCAGTATATATATTTACATTCATCGATAAAAGGTATAGATATAAAACAATTATTTCACTGTTCTTTGAGATGGTAGGGAATAAGTACGGATTAACACTATTTCTATATTTGATGAATAGAATATAGTAAATTTAAATAATAATTGAACATTTGAGAATAATGATTTTTTATAATTTAATAAATAAATATAAATATATGGAATTTTTTTATTGTATATAGCTTTTAGTGGAGATGATGTATGAAAATTGACATCGTTTTGTAAGGTGGTATTACATCATACATAAAGATGTATATTTTGTTTCAAATTTTTTAAAAGATGATATGGATGTTTCACATTCCATTATCATAAAAACATATAATAATTTAAATGATATTTTTTATTTCATCATGTTTTACAAAAATTTTGATGATGTATAAGTATAAATAATGCTAAAACATTCAAATAAAGACAATGCACCTTATTTAGAAAACATACTTTTCATTGCACAGTAAACACCCAAATGATTGTATTACGCACAATATAAGAACCATATATGGTGGGTACGTATATTTTCAATGTAATATGCTATGTATTATTTAAAAATGGATTTTTAACTATGAATTAAACTATATAGTATGGTCCCTTTTATATGTTATTTAATGAGAAATCTTGAATTTACGTAAAATGTTAATTTAATATAATTGAATTTTAATTAAAAATAAAATCCAAAATTTCATATTTTTAATATTCTACGATGATGGGACAAATTATATCATCATATTAATATTTGGATATTTTTAAATTATATTTTACCATTATTTATTGGATGTAACCCTCAATAACATTTTTTGAATCTTGACATGATAATGTAGTGTATAATATATATGGTTTAGTATTATTACTTTAAAAAAAAAACTGGTGAATAAATGGATAGTGGGATATAATTCAAAAAAGATATCATTTAAATGGATGAATATAAGATTTTAGTGAAATTTTAATCATCTAATAAAACATTATTTGTTATAAAATATCATTAATGTTATTTTGGGATCTAATGGACAACCATAATCAATGAAATTTAACTAGGATGCATGATTTATATCATAGTTTTGGGGATTTATTTAGGATGAATTGGATACTGATCTAAACATTTTCCCATATATCATTATTAGAAAGATTGTCATCCATAGATTACCAATCAAACCTTGTAAATTTTTCATACTATATACTTGATGTGTCTAAAATATTATTTGTATCATCACATTCATCTAGTTGAATAATCATATAAAATAGATTTTAGTCAATCACTTTAATGGGAACCGATGAATCTCAATGTAACAAAATGATTAAAACACAATCATTTTGGGTTGATGTTTTAGAAAAAAAATATTTCAGGAATAAAGTTATAATATGAAATTATAGAAAAAAATTGATTCACTTAATAGTATATTATATTAACAAAGGGATGTCGTGAAATTTATTATGAAAATTCATGTATATATATATATATTGAGGTTAGTGGAATGATATTCCAAAAAATAGATTCATGGAATAATTTAAATTATATTCTGAATCAAGGGAATGTTTGCACCTATAAATATTAAATACATTGAGATTATTGACCTTATCTAGGTAGTATCCTTTCAGTTTTCACATCCTGGGAACCAATTCCATGTACATGATGTGTTCTATTTATATTTTTTTATGATTTAAAAAACTAATATTTATTATATACTAATGTTATTAATCAGGAGCATGTTGATTCTTATGAGGAACTATTCATAAAGATTCATGATCAAGATAATAATCCTACTGTTGAAAATAGGCCATTACATTTTCCATGTATTTTTATAAAACTACATATATAAAGTATAACTATTGGGAATCAAATATTGTGTGAGGATTATAAATCATCACATATTAAAACTATAAAAAATATATTTTAGGTAAACATAAATTACTGTGGTAAAACATAAAATCATAATATTGTAGAATACAATATCTTAAAATAATAATTTTTCTTAAATCATGTCATATAGACACATAATTAAAAAAAATTATTAATTGAAAATAAAAAAAAGTAAGAAATATTATTTAATAGTCAAATTAAATTGTAAAAATATAGGAATTTCTAAAAAGAATAATATTATTAGAAATAAATATTGTGTATTCTAAATAGACTTCTTAAATAAGTTTTTTATGTAATGAATTTTAATTAAATTTTTTTATTTCAATAAAATTTATACATTTAATATATTTAATGTTTAAAAATGTCTATTAATTACTAATACAAGAACCACAACTCAAAATACCGATTTTTTTGTCTACGTTATTACATTGGAATAAGGTACAAGGTATCTTATCAGGAATGTTATGTCTATTTGTTACTACTGAAGAATAATATACATAATTTTCTCTAATATTAAATTGGATATATATAATATTAGAATAAAAATAATTCTTCTATTCATTATATTATTCATTATATCCTTATTCAAATCATTAGTAATGGAAAATAAAATTTAGGGAGTGCTAAAATTATTAGGAAGGGTCACATACGATAGAATATATGATGGGTTTATATGGTATAATAAATATGGTGTTGTATATAACTAAAACATTATTCTATATAATAAATAATATGACCACATAATTCCTTCATTGGTAAAATATAAACAGTAATATCATTGAAAATAATAACTAAATTCTCCATGAAAGGAATTATTAATGTGTCAGCCCTGAACCTAGTGGCCTAGATTGGATGCTTATTTCATTACAATAGAATATATATAAGACATAATATCAAAAAGGATCAATCAGTTCATAATTATTAAAAAACATATAGATACATACATGGACCCTTATTACATTGTTAATTTAATCATAAAACATATTAATAGAAAAATAAACTAGTTCCTTATCACTTATTCAAATTTTTCATCTTCATCGCCTTCAAAATGAAAATATAAAAAAGGGTGTGATAAAATTTTAAGTAAGGATGAAGTATATATGGAACATAAATCTATAATAAGTGAATCATAATCTATTAGGAAAAATAAATATGAAATGGTGAATAAATAATAAACAAATTCTATTAGGAAAATATGAATTTAAAATCATCCATATGTTTTTTATAGTGAAAATCCATTGAATATTTAATGAAAACAATTCATAATTATTAGACTTCATGTATCATTGACATTATTTATCATATTGTCAAGATGTTTTATGTATGTGGGTAGATATACATCTAATTATTTTTGGAAACAAATTCAATGGGTTTTTTCACAAACTAATTTTTCTCATGATACCTATCGATGCAAATGGGGTATATAAATTAATTACCCACCGATCAAGACATGTAAAAAGTATTATTAGAACATATATTTTGATCAAACACAATATACATTAACAAAATTTTTGTATTGAATAGGAAAAATAGGTTCATCAATATTTCAACATTAAATGTATGCACCATATATAAACATGTTATTCAACTAATAAATTAATTATATCAATGATATAAGAAAATATGGATAATTAAGAGGAATATATTTTCAAATGATAAAATTTATCATATGGGTAGTTGATAATCCATATAAAAATTATTAGGTGCACAATATCATGTGAGTCATAATGAAATTGAAATTGAGATGAATCCTCATTCCTTAATTCATATTAATTACATCTCTTTTAAACCACCTAAATAAAAAAAGTATATTTATTAAAACACTAATAAATAATTAAATTATATCCATTTTTAATCATTTTTTCAATTAAAATTGTTTTATTTTTTTATAAATATTTTTGTTCATGAAATTGAAATCTTTTGATATAATGTTTTTATAGAAAATTCCAAGTTTTTCCTAGATTTCTTGATTTTTTTAAATATACATAACAAATTATTATAATTATTTACAATAGTATAGAATACATGTAATTTAATATTAACATATTATATATAATTCATACTATCCATTACTTAAGTATGTTATAATAATTGTTTTGGTAATGTCTTTGTTAATGGATTCCCAACCTTTAACAGTGCATCATCGTAATAGTAGGAAAATGGAGTAAAAAAATTACAGATGTCATATATATAATATATTTTGAAAGTTAGAGTATTAATTTCATGTTAATATACAAAATAATTAGTTTCAAATTATATGGGTTTTAATGTAAATGTAAAAAGAAAGAGGAGAAGCAAAAAATTTGTTGGAGTTAATGGGGACTTACGCTTTCAATGCTGTGACTTATCTTGTACGACACTAGAAATAACTTGGTGATTGGAGTTGGATCACACCTAAAAGTTCATAGGTCTTTTAAGAGGCCTAATTAGGAGTTAGGTAGATATTTTTCTTTGGAATGCCTTGAATGATTGGTTTTCCATGTGAATATAATGTGGCTATTTATACATGAGGTTAGGGGTGTTTTATAATAAAATATTAAATATAATATTAAATCAAAGGTGAGACATCTTATAATGATTTTTTATGGTATAATTATTATATTAATATAATATGATTTTTACATCTTAAATACAAATTTAGGATTTGAATTCATTAATTTTTTAAAAATGAATGTTGAAAGATATACATTCTATTATATTAATGAATAACATTAAATATTAGGTTTTGGAATGTAATTTTTTGGTTTTGAAATTGAGTATATTTATTTTAATTACTAATTTCTCAAATTAAGTATATAATATCCTAACTTGATGTTATTTAATTAATTATGTCACAACTAAATCTTTAATGATGTAATTTAAGTTATACTTGTTACGTGAAAAATATATTTTTACTATCCATTGATAAATTGAAGTATTTCATAAAATTACTAGAAAATAATAATTGGATAATTTAAACATGGTAAATTCAAGAATTTATTATTATTTTTAAAATAGTTTCTTAAATAGGATAAATATATATTCTAATTAAAATCATTATTTCTTTGTAGAATATTGAATTAATCTTTATAAATGATTTTGCGACTGTTTGAAAATTTATTAAGCTGTCATAAAATAATCATATAATCATAAGATAACAACATACAAATTTATTAATATATTTTTAAAATATAATATTTCATTTAAATAATTATATTAATTATAAAATTCTAAATAATGACTTATGATTTATGTAAATTCCAACACATAATATATCATTTTAAAACCATTTATTTACTTATAATATGATAAAAATATGTTATATTTTCATTTATTGAATAACATAATTTTATTTTTAACATTCATAGGTGAGATTACTACACTATGGGATGAAATACTATTTTTAAGGGCCTCATAACTATTTTAACGGTCATGTTAATATTTCATATTATATTAATGCCCGTTTATGCCCCGTGTTGAGTGAAACATAAGCTATAAAATGAATTGAATTTATTAAAGAAAATACATGTCACGACCCATCCCTGGGTCCTGTGAAGTGACTACCCCAAGCCCACCCTCCATAGTCCAAGGGATGGTAACTAGTACCGAAGGCGTACTCCCTAAAATTGGGAAGGCAACGCCTATCTAACCACTAAAGTCATGAAACCAAGCACACAAAAAGATACTAAGACAAGTAAACTGAACAGTAAAATAATGTGTACAAAAAGTAAAAGGGTCCAGAATACAAGCTCAATTGGAATGTATAAGAAAAATTTAAAGTACATGTAATCTAAAAAACTCTTGTAAACACCCACCAAGGATCCTACCAAATGGGTAGGTACAAATCTCGAACGGTCGCCTCTGCGGTTCGCCTAATCATAGGTCCACCTCCGAGCTACCTCCAGTCCTAGTACCCTCATCCTTAGTTAGCGCTTTTTGCATCTTCACCAACCAAAACCAGGTGTGGGCATAGCCCGTGCATGGATGAGTCTAACAATACTCAGTTGGGACCTTGAGCCTCTCAAGGCCTCACAAAATCCACAAAGGATAAACCCCAATGCATGAAAACAACCAACAACCCTACTCAGGTATTTTCCCATACATATACCTAAGTTGTCAATTAAACCCATCTCAATCATGAAGAAACACAAGACCCAACTCATTAGCCTGATGCTCAAATGTTACAAAAAATAAGTAATAACACAAAGTTAAGTACCACAAAATAATGCCACACAGAAGAATACCACAAAGGAATCACCATGATGGTTAGTACCACAATGGTATGTCACACATAAGAATACCAGAATGGTATCACCACGAAGGTAAGTACCACAATGGTTTGCCACATAGAAGAATACCACAAAGGTATCACCATGAAAGTAAGGGCTCATCTCATACTAGAATTTATTCTAGGTACAGTAATAGAGATGATTAGATATAACTACTGAATCATATTACTCTATTAAGAGGCAGACCAACGTAGGATCCTAACTCATCAGACCAACACAGTATCCTAGTACATCATTAAACACACACAAGATCCTAGTACAGTAGACCCACATAGAATCCTAGTACGTCATCAGAACCACACATGATCCTGGTATAGTATCAGAACCACAAAAGATCAAATTGTAGTTCCACGTTGATTCCTAGAGTGGATTCAAGTGACAATCTCAAACACAGACCCACAATTGATCCCTTTCTCATGATACAACCAGTTACTGGGACCCCGCACTAAGCTCGCTTTTCTCTAAGAGGGTCTTCTCTTCAAGCCACTAGTCGATAATCCAACTTCCACGAAGTCCATTGAAGATGTATCCTAAAGCATCACCATGTCATAGGGTCTCAATGAAATAGATGACGCATTAATCAGACACTCGGTCTATACGTTTTTATCCTCTTAGTCCTGAGGGCCCGATTGGATTTGTGCTCTATCCAACTCGATCATATCCCAACATTATCAAAATATCAATTGGGGTATTCCAAAATGGACATATCACTCTATGGTTTCTGGAGCTGTAGACATTTCGTCAAACGGATACACGTAGCTCATGTTATGGACGAATGTGTGGAATGGTTCGAAACTGGTCTGGGTTTGGTCCGACCCAGTAGGACCGACCCGGCCCACTGGGCCCTGCCGGACACCTGGGTCTGGTCATCCCTTGACGCATGCGGGGGGAATCCCGTGCCCCCCACCTGCCCCCAATCACCGAACGACTGAAGCCATTCGGTCGCCATGCATCACATGGGACCCGCCGCAGGTCCCGCTCAGTACCGATCGGACGGCCGAAATGGCCCGCTATTTTCTACTCCCAGAGGCGGGTCATGCACCACCCCTCCATGGCCGGCCTAAGGCCTATCACATTCCACCATCTTTCGTGGCTAGTCGGGCCGCGGCCACTTACTCTGACTACACGGTCAAACGCCAACCCTTCGTCGGCAGGCGGCATAACCAGCCATCCTCACTTCGCCGCTGCGGCACAAAGCCGCGACCCTTGATTGGCGGGTGTAACAAACGCATGCTACCACCATCTTCGTGGATGGCCGTCTTTCTGACCCACTTCCCGAGCCCCACCAATGTCAGTTTCTGACTTCCTCCATCATGAAGGACAAACCAAGAACCAAAAATATTTTGTGGAGAGGTTGAGATATGTTTGTTTGGCCCGTACCCTCTACGTTAGAGTGGTAGAAAGCGGCTTAAGGTATGAGATTAAATGTGAGAGAAAAATTAACAATGATAAATCGAGAACACACCCCTACATCAAATGTTCTTTGATTTGTTGTGAGATCAAATCGATGAAGGTGAAGAGGGTTCCAACTATCATCGCATCGGCAACCCGCATTTGAATTTGGGCTCATGCGTCCATTCTTTTTCTCAAAGGATGTTCTTAGATGGAGATATAATTCTTCATTTGGAGGAGACGTTCTTTATTGGTGGATGAGTTCCTCCAATTTTCTCCCAATTCTTGTCCATTCCAACACTTCTCCAACCACTACTCTCCAAAGAAAAGAGGCTCCACTATAAATAAATGTATGTTGATTAATTTATATTTTCAGAATTAAATCTTTACATATTTTATTAATTTTAGTTGGCCCGAACAAGTAAATGGGGAGTTGAATGTTTTCCTCCAATTAAAGAGGGTTCGGGTGGTCCCCGCCATTAATTTCAAAATCGAGGGTTTTGTTAAGGTGGCCCCCCACATCTATAACATTTATATGCGATGTTTCAACAAAAATAAAATAAAATAAATGTTTATTTTGTTTTATTTTTATTTCCACGAAAGGAACCAAATCTTACATTCACTCTCGACCTATAATGGTCGAGGTGAAAGTTTCATTAAGAGAATATTGGTGTTGTGTGTTCAATGGTGTCCTCAGATTTCAATTCTTAGCACCAATTTAAAATTTACCAAAACATGCTCGCATATTTACTAAACATACACGCAAAAACGATCCGAAATTAATTCTGGGCACTCCATGCCTTAGAATCACACGGCGTCATTTTTATCGTTCTTTTCAAATTATCATTTATTAAAAAATTTATATGGAGTTTCTAGGTATTTACATTCTCCTCACCTCTAGGATTTCGATCCCCACAATCCACAACACCAACTAGGAAAACAAAGTGGGGGTACTGAGCAATAATATGTGCCTCATGATCTCATGTGCTCTACTGGAGGTTCTCATTCTGCTAGCGACCGCACACTAGAGGTATTGACCACTCATGAAGGACACACTCTTACTGATCCACAATCTTTACTGGATCCTCGATAAAATATTCTCCATCGTCGATGTCCAGCTTTCCATGGTCTATTATGTGAGATGGGGCGTGCACGTATCTCCTTAGGTGGCAAATGTGGAAGACGTCGTGCACCTGGTGCAACTGAGGAGGAAGAGCTAATCGGTAAGCCACCTCGCCAACTCATCAGAGGACCCGAAAGGTTCTGATGATCCTAGTAAATAGCTTGTTTCCCCAACAAAATCTCTGCAATCCTCAAAGAGATGAGACCCATAGAAAGACGTGGTCAGCATCCTCGAACTCCAGAGGTCTCTGTCTCCTATCGGCATAAGACTTGTGCCTGCTATGTGCAGTCTGCATCTGCTCCTAGATTAACTGCACCTTCTTCATGATAGCAAGTACCATATATGGTCTTTAGAGTGCTGACTCTCATGGGTTAGTCCACCAGAAAGTTGATCTTTAAGGTTGGTCATACAAATCCTTGAAAGGTGACATCCCAATGGAAGAGTGATAGCTGTTGTGGAATACAAACTCCACCAAAGGAAAGTGATCCTCCTAGCTACGACTGAAGTCGAGGATGCAAGCACGTATCATGTCATCAAGGGTTTGAATTGTCTGCTTAGTCTTTCCATTCGTTGAGGATGGAAGGCAGTGCTCAAAAGAAGCTGCATCCCAACTGCCTCTTGTGACCCCTTCCATAGCCGGTAAGTGAAACATGTATCATGATCAGAGACAATCATCAAGGGTACTCCATGCAGTCTCACAATTTCCTGCAAATAGAGGCGTCTCAAACTCTCTACTGAACTCTACTCTCTGATCAGTAGGGGGTGGGATGACTTGGTGAGTTGGTCGACGATCACCCACATAGAATCATGACCCCTGGATGTATGTGGAAGTCATGTCATGAAGTAAATGGATATCGCATCCCACTTCCACTCTGGTACGTCTAAAAAATGAACTAATCCTACTAATACCCGATGCTCTGCCTTCACATGGTGACAAATGAGGCACTGAGGGACAAACTCTACTACTGCTTTATTCATTCTCAGTCACCAGTTCTATCCTCGGAAAATCTGGTACTTCTTCATGACTCTTAGATGTACCACTAGAGGGGACATGTGTAACTCCTTCAACACTTCCTCATGAAGTGACATCGGTACTATGGTCCAACCTTAGAATAGTATAACATGCTCCCCAACTTCAGAAAATCCATTAGGTGCTTACCCAGTGGATATCTAAGCACATCGAGCCTCACAGTCAGTGTCCCCACACTGCGCCTCCCTGACTCGCTGAAAAATTGGTGGAACGATTTTAAGATTCTGAAGGGAAACTACTCCATCTCGATCCACATAGGATAACGGCAAAGTGGACAGCAGCTCCCTCGCCACAACTAGAAGCTGTATAAAAGTACTCATGTTGAGTGTGTCTCCTACAACGTTCCACTTCCCAGGAGTATAGACTATATCGAAGTCATAGTCTTGGAGGAACTCAATCCAACATCAATATCTCACGATCAGATCCTTCTGTGAGAAGATATACCTGAGACTCTTCTAATTTGTGTAGACTGTAAAACTCTCTCCCAACATGTATTGGCAGCACATATTCAAGGAAAAGAGCACTGATTCGAACTCTTGGTCATGGGTAGCGTATTTCCGCACATGTTGTCCCACCTGTCAAGAACTATATGTGATCACTACTCGGTCTTGAATCAGGACAAATTTGAGGTCGGTCCCTGATGCATCAATGTAGACTACGTACCCTACGCCCTCCTCCAGAAGCCTCACAATGGGGGCACTAGTCAGCCTCTACCTCATAACCTGAAAACTCCACTGGCATTTCTCCAACCACATGAATGGTAGCCCCTTCTTTGTTATAGCTGATAAATGTGTTGCATCTCTTTAGAAATATGGTACAAATCTCTGGTAGTATCTGACCAAACCTATAAAACTCTGTAACTCCATCACACTCCTGGATGGATCCAATGGATGTACTTCCTTAATCATCACTTGATCCACCACAACACCAGCCTCTGAGATGACATGTATTAGAAAGTTAAAGCTCTCGGATCCAGAACATGCACTTCGAGAGCTTACTATAAAACTAGTTCTCTCGGAGTGTGTCCAGAACTATCTGCAATTGATAAACATAATCCTCCTCGATTTCCTAGTAGATCAAGATGTCGTCGATGAATATTATTACAATCTTATCAAAGTATGGCTGAAATATCCTGTTCATGAGTCCCATGAGCACTGCTGGAGCGTTGGTCACACCAAATGGAATAACCAAGAACTCATAGTGGCTTTACTGAAATTTGAAAGACATCTTTTACACATTCTCATCCTGTAGACTGAGCTGGTGATAGCTTGATCTGAGGTAAATCTTCGAGTACTATAGTTCTCCCTTCATCTAATCAAAGAGGTTGTCATTCCATGAAAGTTGGTACTTGTTCTACACAATCACCTGGTTCCGGCGCTGATAGACGACACAAAGTCTCAATCTCCATTCCATCTTCTTGGTGAACAAAATTGGGGATGCCCAAGGAGAAACACTGGGCCGAATGATTCCCTACCCTTGTAAGTCATCTAGCTATACCTGCAACTCACGATGCTTTGCATGTGCCATTCTATATGATGTTGTAGATATCGGTATCATCCCAGGGTACAAGTAAATGTCAATTTCCACCTCTCTGCGAGGAGGTAGACCTGAAACATCATCAGGGAAGACATACACATACTGGCCCACTACTACAGGGTAACTTAGACTATCCACATCAACCGCTGTGATGGTTATGCTAGCCAACTGATGAGTGATCGACTGCACTCTCCTCTGGGTAAGTACATCTTGTGCTGCAGAGTCTCCCCTCTCACTAGTGAAGGTAAACCTAGCCCCATCCACGCTGACACACCACACTTTGCACCAAATACAGTCAATCTGAGCATGGAATGTAGATAAACAATCCATACACAAGATGAAATCCTAAGGCCTCAACGCCACTACTAGGAGATCCCAACCAAAGCTCTTGTCTCCTAAAGTAAGATCACACTTCTGACACCAGGGCTTAATCGTCAAATCTGCTCCCATAGTAGTCTCTAGCCATAATGATCGAGCCTATAGCTCTGTCAGAGTAACGGATCTCTGAATGAGGGAAGTGGACATAAAAGAATGATTGGAACATGTGTCTATATGTACATCAGCTAACATGAAGTAGACATATATCATAAATTCAATCATATCCAGAGCGCCATGGTCATAGGACTCACCTACCTGGAGCTGAGCTCTCCCCTGTCCACCTGCTCCCTATGGTCGGGTTGGACAACCAGTGGTGGTGGCAATAACATCTAAAATCGTCTCCCACAACTACCTACCTGGCCAGCTCCTCTACCACACTGCCTGCTCCCTGCAGACCTCCTTGGTCGAACCTCTATCTCTACTTGGGCGGTCTGTCGACCGACTAATGATCATCTGTACGACGGTTAGGGTAGTCACGAGCCATCTGACCCAGTCCGGTACATGTAAAACACTTCCTACTCCTTGCATGAAAGGCTCTGTCTTCGGTCCCCCGTACAACCAATCCTGAGTCAAACAGTCATCCACCTATATGTATGGTCCTCTTGGACTATTGTGACATCTGTCTACTGCCATCTATAGCAGACTCTACTACGTGACATCTGGTGGTGGTTCTCGATGCTGGTGATGGCTCAACAAGAAAACTCTCCACTAAGAGGGCTCTCTCTAACCCCCCCCTCGCCTATGTCGGGATGTTGAGAGAAATCATATCAACCTTGATCTACCACATGAGTCCCTACATAAATGTTCTGGCTCTGAAGAATGGGTCCTACACCATATAAGTGGAGTAGCATGAGAGGTCAGTCAATCACTATGAGTACCGATCCATAATCATACTTTCCTGATACAGATGAAGAAGCTCTTGTATGCATACAACGTGATGAGTCAGTAGGAAAAACTATGCCTGAAACATGCTCTCAAAGTCTGCCCAGAGAAGCGTTACCTCATCGTGAACCTCGGGGATCATGCTCCACCCTCTGCATGCTACTGCCTATAGAAGACTTGTGGTAACGATCACCATGAGATCAGTTGGTGTCCTTACAAGTCGAAATACTCACACCATGGCCTCCAGCTAATCCTCAGCTGCATGTGGGTCCATCTCACCCCTAAACCTGGGTGGCCAATGGAACTGGAACTCATGCGATGTGCTCAAGGGGCATGCACTCTCTAATACTGGGCATGGTGTCATTGGTGGCCCAATGGGTAATGGTACCACTGGTGCCTCTACTGGAAGAGGGCCCTGCATTAAGGCCTCATTGCTCGGTGGGATATCGGTGCGTACTATACCCAGAACCCTAGCTGTATGTCTATGTAAAGGCATCCTGAAAAGAAACTAGTGTGCCACTGTCAGAAAGTTATACCTGGTGAGCTGACTCAAAGAGATCACAATGAAAAATATTCAAAACACATATGCAATCATTGTTTTCGTGCACTGAGTTGGAAATCATAAGTCGGGGTTCTGGTGTATTTATACGTCAACCGTCGCACCAACACTGGATTCCATAAAGTGATAACCACACGCACTACACTTGACACTATTGTCGATTAAAAGATCATAGTATAATGTTCTATGGTAGAACCTAATCCTCAGATTCCAATATGTCACAACCCGTCCCCCGGGACTTGTGCCGCGACTACCCCAAGCCCGCCTTCAATACGCCAGGGGCTGGCGACTAGCACCAAAGGCGTATTCCCTATAACTGGGAAGGCATTGCCTTTATAACTGGTAAACTCACCTAAGAAATAACATATAAAGATACAAACACATGTAAATTGAATAGTAAAAAGAGTTTGTACAGTATGTAAAAGGGGCCAGAATACAGGCCCAACCAAAGAGTACAAGAAAACTAGATAGTACAAGTAAACTGAACAATTCTTGTGAACACCAGCCAAGGATCCTACATAATGTCTAGGTACAACTCTTTAATGGTCGTCTCTGTGGTTCACCTTGCATAAGGTCCTCATCCGAGCTAACTCCAGTCCTAGAACCCCCATCCTCAGTCAGTGTTTTCTGTCATGTTCACCATACACAACACGGTGTGGCCATAGGCCAGGAAGGGGTGAGTATAACAATACTCAGTAGGGACCCTGAGACACTCAAGGTATCACACAATCCACAATGGATAAACCAAAAAACATAAAAAAAACTATCAACCCTACTTAGGTATATGCCCATACATATACTTAGGTAATCAGGTAAACCAATCTCAATCCGGAGGAAACACAAGGCCCAACTCATTAGCATGAAGCTAAATTGTGCCACATTGGAAGGAATAACACAAAGGTAAGTACCACATATGTACACCACACAGAAGACTACCATAATGGTATCACCACAAAATTACATACCACAAAGGTACGCCACACAGAAGAATACCAAAAAGGTATCCCTGCGATTGAAAGGACTCAGCTCATACCTAGATTTATTCTAGGTACAGTAGTTGAGATGATTAGATGTAACTGCTGAATCATATTACTGTTTTAAGAGGTATACCCATGTAGGATCCTAAATCATCATACCCACACAGGATCATTGTACATCATCAGACCCCCAAAGGATCCAAGTTCATCAAACCCACACAGAATCATAGTACATCATCAGTTGAGAGTTCAGACTTCTGATATACTGAGGATTGCTTTCAAGAGTAGGTATGGGCTTTATGAGTTTGTTATAATTCCATTTCGGTTAACAAACGCACCAGTAGTGTTTATGGCCATGATGAATAGGATCTTCCATCCGTACCTGGATTACATTGTGGTGGTATTTGTGGATGAAATCTTGGTGTACTCCAAGACTCATGACGATCCTACCCGACAACTTTATATCGTCCTGAGTACACTAAGAGAGCATCAGCTATAAACCATGATATATAAGTTTCAAATTTGGATTGATCAGGTACACTTCTTGGGAAACATTATCTTGAAAAATGGTGTTTTAGTGGATCCAGAGAAGGTCCAGGCAAAGGTTTCATGGGAGCATCCCAAGTATATTTTCAATATCTGATGTATTCTGGGGTTAGATGGTTATTACAAGGAATTTATCCAATACTTTTACTATTTGGAAACAACAATTTCGTGCTTGAAAAAAATGGAGTAATATTCAAATGGTCGGGGTCTTGCGGGACATCTTTTCGGGAGTTAATGAAGCGTTTGACGTCCGCACCAATTTTGGATCTACCTGATTCAGGTGAAGAATACACAGTGTATTGTGAAACTTCTTGGATAGGACTCAAAGCTGTGATGATTCAAAGAGATAGAGTTATGGCCTACAGGTCTCAATAGCTGAGGCCGCATGAAGAGAATTATCTAACGCAGGACCTTGAATTGGCAGCGATGGTTTATACTGGATGTGTTGGTGACACAACCTCCTGGGTGAAAGGTTTACATTTTATACAAACCACAAGAGCTTGAAGTACATATTTTTATAGTGTGATATGAATCTTTAATAGTGGAGATGGGTTGAGTATATGCAGTCTTTTGAAATTAAGCTGTTATATACAACTTGGAAAGGAAACGATGTGGCTTATTCATCGAGTAGGAAGACTCAGACTCAGATTGTTCAGGAATCTATTTCCAAGTTAAGGATGATGTCGCTGATAGATAAAATGCACATTGTGGTTCTGGAGAGATAGGAGGAAATGGAACTCAGGTTGGTTTTAGAGGATTCTACACTTTTGAGAGGGATCAGGGACAAGAAATATGAGGACACCGAATTCTTGGCCATGAGGGAAAACTTCAATGGTGTGGAGACACCTTCAGACTGAAAGATAGACGAGAATGATATCATATATAATGAATCTGGTTGTTGTTCCTATGTTTATGATAGAGGATCTCATGCAGGAATTACATGCCTCAAGATGGGTAGTGCACTGTGGTGTCACCAAAATGTACCGTGATCTGTGATGACAATTTTGGTGGTCATGCATGAAGAAGGAGATAACAGGGTTTGTGACAAGATTCTTTACCTGTCAGTAGGTAAAGGAGGAGCATCAATGACCTGGAGTTTTACTACGACCATTGTCAATTCCAGAATGGAATTGGGATGACGTGACCATGGACTTCGTGATAAGCCTTCCAAAAACTCTTAGGAAGAGTGATGTTATTTGGGTCACTGTGGATTGACTGGCAATGGTGAATCATTTCATGCCTATAAGAGAAACTTTTACAGTTTAGTAGTTAGGAGAGCTCTATTTACATACGATAGATAAATTGTAGGGGGTGCCACGAAATATAGTTTCACATCGCGATTCATGGTTTACTCGGCATTTCTAGAAGGGCTTCACGAAGGCCCTTGGTATGCAGGTTTTATTGAGTATGGGATTCCATCCGCAAACATATGAAAAGTCAGAGTGTACTATAAAAGTGCTTGATGATATGTTTAGGGCATGTGTACTTGACTTCGGTGGTACATGGGTTAAGCACCTAGCTTTAGTGAAGTGTACCTATAACAATAGTTATCATGACACTATAAAGATGGCACTATATAAGGATCTTTATGGTAGGCCCTGAAGATCACTGATATGATGTATTGAAGCAGGTGAATCAGTGTTTTTGGGACCGAGTCTCGGGCAAGAGATGACAGAGCAGGAATATCTAATTTCGAATTGTCTGGCTACGGTTCAGAGTAGGCAGAAGTCATATGCAGACAGATAGAGATGACCTTTAGAGTTTATAGAGGGTGATCATTTTTTCCTTAGGGTTTCACCTAGGTTGGGTCACCATAGGATATGGAGGCATGGAAATTTGGAACCCAGGTTTCTTGGGCCTTTTGAGATCGTGAACAGAGTCGGGCTTGTAGCATAATAATTAGCTCTTCCACATAAATATTGGTTTATGCATGATGTTTTCCATGTATCACAACTACGACAGTATCACCCCAACCCTTCTCATGTGATTGATGTGGATGATGTTGAGCTAGAAATAGATGTGTCCTTTGAGGAACATCTGATACGTGTGTTGTATCGCAGTGAGAAGGTGTTGAGGGGAGAGACTGTACCGGTAGTTCATGTTTTATGGCAGCATTGATATGTGAAGTAAAAGACATGGGAAGGGAGACATATATACGGAATCTGTGGCCAAATATTTTTAGCTCGGAATCTCAGTGTGGTTTGGGAGTACAGCTCAAGGACATGATGTTATAAGGTGGGATGAATGTAAGATACTGACCATTTCTAGAGTCAATATCAGGAATGTTTTTAGGTACTTTTTATGTTTTTTGAGTACCTCTGCTTTGTATTAGTAACATGGGGTGTGTTTGGGTGAAATTTTAAGTAAAACAAAAGGGTTGTGGGTTGTCCACGGTTTGCGCACGGTTTGACAAACCGTGCGACGAAACCATACCAACCAAGTAGAATTGTACAGAGATGTACGCACGTCTTCTGCACAATTTTTCAAACAGTGCGACCAAACTATGCAGACCGTGCATCTATGGACAGTGAGGTCAGCATGGTTTGCACACAGTTTGACAAACAGTGCGCCACTGTCCAGGAAACCCTATATGCAGTTTTTAATTCTAAAAATCCTTTTTAAAACCACAAGAATTCTGAGACTTCCTTATTTTGTGAACATTACACAGACTTAGAATTTTTTAGGTGTTTCCAAAGCCTCTTGGATAGATTACAAGGTGATCCAAACACCTTTTCTCAAGTTTAAGGCTCTAATTGAAGATCCACTCTTTTTTATGTAAGTATATTTCATCCTATTGCTTCTTCCATTCTTTCCTCTATAATTCCTTGATCCTATCATGGGGGATTTCCATCTATTCCATGGATCTGAACCTATGAGTTAAGGTATAGATCTAGGATGGTGGATCAAGATCTAGTTTTCCAAGATCTTAATGCCTTTTATCTTATTGTTTTTGAGGATTTAGATCCATAACATGATCGACGACGTTGCGCCGCTCGGATTTTTTGGGATTTTGGTTGGGCTAACATCCATCAATAAATCTAGGTAGGTGTTCTAAATCCAATCTCATAGGCTTATCTAGTTAGGTGTATGCAACTGTAAAATTGTTATTGCATAAATGATTAATTGGAGGTTTGGTTATTCAGTTCTTTGTGAATTCTTGATCTTGTTTAATATGGATTAGAGTTATGATGGAAGTTAAAGATGATTAAAAATTTTAATATGTATGTATATGTGAATTGGTTATTTGTTTTTAAAAAGGGTTGTGGGACACATACTGATGCTCCTAATACCCACATAGGTTCTAGACATGATGATCTAGAACAAATGACATGCAAGAAATAAATATTTTATGGTACAAGGACTAATGCTCCAAATACCAATGGGGTTGTGAGATAGGGACTGATGCTCCAAATACTGACATGTGTGCTAAAAATGTAATTCTACACTCTTTCATTTATTTGGTACTATGGTTATTTTTGGTTATTATATAACATGATATTGTGACTTAGTAATTATGAACTGTGCAGTGAAAATGATTTAGGCCGTGACACGGGCCAAAGTAGGTATTGTGTTTTGGTGGTTCTCGGGAACCCGAGTGTTTATGTTTTTTTAAAATAAACTTGAATTGGTTAAATTCAAATTGAATCCGAAATTGAAATAAATTATTATTAATGAAACTGAATACAATGAATTTTGAATGGATTGTTTTTGATACTGTTGGTGGTGACCTAATGAGTCATACTCACACCCTAGTTGGGCTGCCTGATCGGTACCCAGATCGGCTTTGTTGTTGCAGGACATGACAAGGGAAAGAGCCCTGGTAAGATTTCTGAGTTAGGGATAAAGCTCATTTGAGGGAGATAGACATGGTTCAAGACCTGTTGGGAGTCGTTGTGTCTTTACTTCAGTTTCATTTCAGGAAATTGGCACTTGCATAGTCATATCATGTTTTACCTTTTCAGTTGAGTATTTTATTTTTGATATCTTTTATTATGCTAGTGACATGTTACTGTTTTATTTATATGAATTTACGCTATTTCTTGGTTACTTCCATAGGTAATCTATTCTGTTAACAGAGGGTATATTCTCCCCAAGAATTACGTACAAGACCCTCGCTACTAGTCAGCACCCTCAGGCATACGGGGAGGCGCGCATGAGGGCTAGTGACCAACCGTCTTAGAGCACCATTTAGTGTCTCCCGGGTCGGGATGTTACAATAAATAGAAAAGGAAATTTTATTTGTACCAATAGAAGTAGTTATAAAAATGTGGATTCGAGAGAGAAGACACCTACTTTTAGGGTTCCGGTGAAATTGACCGACAAGCAACTGCGCCCAAAATCCAGAAAATGCACCACCGAAACCTCTCTAGATCTCATTCCCAAACTTAAACAAGGCATAAAATCAACACCCCATTCAACCCCATTACTATATCTTTACGAATAAAATGTTGATCTAGAAAATTGAGTTATAGGGAGGGTAAGTCCTAGAGGAAACCATAGAGAACCCAAGAGGAGAGACTTACCCAGAAGAAACCACCTTGAAACCCCTTTGACTTTCTTCCAAAACATGTGGTAGAGAACCTAAAACCTTGGAGAACCCAATATCCCATGTGAAGCTCAACTGGGAGGGAGTTAGGAATGAAATGAGGAATCCTAGAGGGATCTCAGAATTAAAATCCTCATTTTTAAGTGGCATCACAGTGTGCGAAACAATGCGCTAACAGTGCACATGCCACTGTCTCGAGAATATGGGCCCTCACATTACCCTCACACAGTTTGGAAAACTGTGCACATGGCATGTCAAGCCCACTATCTTCCCCTGTTAGGATTTTTGGAGAACCCACACTATTTTCCCCAACCGTGCTCAAAATGGGCGCCCTTATAAAGTCTTCCAAACTTATTCAAAACCATTCTAAACTCTCCAAATGTAACACCCCAAGAATTCATAATGTGTTATTTCTTCAAAATAATTCAATAACTTGCACTACAAGCTACACCGAGTTCAATTGCACCATGACTTACCAAAAAGCCGTTCAAAAGAGGTTATGAATAGTATTAACTAAATTTTAAACTTTATATAATCCTTATAATTTTTCCATATTATGAGTATCTTAGACATAATGCAAGAACAAATTCATTTTCAGTATTGCACTTTTATCAACTTTTAATAGTGAACACTTTTTAAATACAATATTTTAAACATTTTGACTAAATGGGGACATCAAAAATTTAAAATGAAACATCCCATGCTTCCACGGTACGCTTTCTTTGATTAATATAGTAGCGTGTGTTGTACGCAACCTTGAGTTTTAACACACGCCACAACCAATCAAACTAGCTGTTATTAATAGTAATACCTAATTTTTGAAATTATATATATTTTATATTTCAAAATGGACTTCATTTTTGGATTCGGAATATCTAATTTAGCCTAAGGTAAAATTTTGGTACATTTCAGATAACTTTCATATTTTGATGAATAGTGAAAATTACTAAATTTTAATTAAAAACAACTTTTTTAATCAAAATAATTAATAGTGATAAATTATGAATTTGAGTGGTTTTAAAGTATATTTAGAATATATTTTTACAATTTAATATAATGTTGGTCATTGGAAATAATTTTACAATTAAACCGAACATAAACAAGTGTCAATCTTTTGATAGTTATTATCTCTAAAAAACACGCTTTTTGTTTTGACAGCGGGAATTAATTTTAAATTAATTTCTGCCACTTCTGTGTTTTGAATTTAGAAAAATGTATTCCATATTTGGAATCAGGATGTCAAAATTGTGTAAATAGGTAACTTTTATTTTTAGACATTTTGAATAATTACTGTGGTAAATATTTTATTTACCATGGTTAAGGGGAAATCTGGTAAATAAGGGTTAAAAAATAATATTATAATAATACTAAATTATCCTAAAATGTGTCCTAGACTAATTGGTTGATACATGTTCGGCCATAGGCATCTTTGGGTCGATTTGGGGACCCCATGGTGCCACTTGTAGGTGATAGGGACACTTTATTTTAATTAAGTTAAAATGAATACAAAAATGACACAAGTATATATCTTTTAGAAAAACAGTTATTATATAGGGTTATATATGTTGGATTTTAGATTATAAATATTCATTAGAAAGATAAAAAGATTTAATACATAATTATTTTTTATTTATAATTTTTAGACATTAAATAATTTATTTTATTTATGACACAATGATGATGCTGTAATTATCATAATAGTGAAAAAATAAAATAATTGATATTGTAAATACCCAAATAAATAAAATATGAAACTTTTAATGAATTAAAATAATTTTCTAGGATACTATGATATATTAGTAGTGATTTAATTGACTTTTTTCGAAGTAATCAATCTGTTATGAGTTTCAAAAAAATCAACTATTGAATAGTGTAAAAATTGACATAAAAGGATTCTTAAAAAAAATATTATATTATTAATTGATATTAAATTCTTAAAAATCTAAGGTTCGGCAAAAGGACTTATATCATAATAGGTTCATCATTAATGGACCACTTGGGGGTCTCTTGGATTTATATAGTAAGTTTATTAACCATATTATATAAAAATATAAAGAGACATTGTAAAAGTGAAACTAATTAACTTAGAGTTAATACTTAAAGATAAGGTTAATATAAGTACCCAAACCTGTCTAAATTCTATTGGTTGAGTTGTTTTCGACCCATACCCACCTTAACCGTTGAATAGTCAACTTTGGAGCCATTGGAAACCGATTATGAATTTATTATCAATTAATATTTCTAGATTTTCCAAAGGTGCCCCTCACCCCTCTTATAAAAGGGCACTCCTCCTTCTCATTTATTCACACCTTAAAAGCCTTTTGGTTCGGCCATACACTGCCCAAATACTCTCCCAACTTCCCTCACTACAACCTAGAGGCATTAGCTTGATCAGAAAGCCAACCTAAGGAGCCCTTTTGATCAAATCCAAATGAAGAAACCGAAGAAGAGGTAATGATTCACCACCCTTTTCCAAGTTCATTTCTTCTTCCACTTCTTCTTCCTTTGTTGTTACCATTATAAAATAATAACTCCAGTACCATATATACACTGTGATGTTATTATAAATATGGTACAACCATATTCAGTGTTCTATCCACCCTTTGAATAACATGTCACCATACGTGCGTACGTACGGCTTACCGTCTCCACGTCGTGGTGTAATTGTTATTCAATATAATATTATTTGGATGGGTATTATAATGATGTGTAACCCATGTAAATAATAAATATAACATGTTAATGATTCTGTATATATTATATACCATCCATTTATATATTATTTTAATATCAAAAGAATGATATTGTCGCTCGTGCGTACGTACGGACTACCGTCTCCACGAACGCGATGAGATTCATTCTCTATCGTAACCATTAAAGTATAATTATCATTTGATGATTTAAAAATGATGTTTAAGGACTTGATATAATTCTGGATATGAATAATATACAACCTATCCTTTACAAACATTTCTTATGTAACAAAACATATAAAAGAAAACAAGTAAGTTAACACCCGAAACAACGATAATACTAAGATATTATTATCAAATCAATATTAAAAGATCATATATGATATCATATTAATGTATATGATTCTTGTATAATTTAATAAAACTTATTTTACCATTATACAGGAGGTTAACCTACCCCAACCAAGGAAAAGTACAAGGTAAGGGATTTTCTTATCTCACATTCAATTCCGTGAGATTTCCATTATTCGCCACTAAATTATTGAAAGTGATGTATTGTGTACTGAAATTTGATATATATATTATCATGATTATCTTTATATTCATTTTATTCTATAAATAATTTGGTGTTTATTAACTTTTGGCCATACGACTCAGTTGATTAACGTGGTAAGGGGTTTTCATATCACTCCTTATTCCCGTGAGATTCATGCCATATTGCCACCATTACCTTTTGTGTGGTGTATGTACTGCCCGTAATTATATTCTTTGTGTAATACTCTCTAATTTATGTGTACTAACGTATTCATTGTATGATACCTCTTTCATGGGATGTATGTTTCATAAGTTACAAAATTGGTAAGGGTTATTTCACAATCTCTTTATTATCCGAGGTTGTTTATACGTAATAATCTACTAGGATCTCTTTATCATCCACATCCATGTTTCTTAAAAATGTATTTCAAAACATTTTTACTATTTACAAGAATATGGGTTAAATTCATTTATACCCTTATGTGTTTCGAAAGGAATCGTTCCGTCATTTTCCAAACAAGGCACTTTTATCCTTTTCGACAAATTTTAGGTAAGAATGTTTTTTTAACTTATACGGCGGGTGCGGCTATTTACCGCCGTAATAAAATCATCAAAGTTTTCCTTACAAGCTTATAAGAATATTTTCAAATTGAATGTATTATTTTATAATTATGTTACTTTTAAAATGATTTAAAAAAAATATATATTTCTCTAAAATATTTTTTATTTCATCTATGTCAACATTCTTTGATGGATTTTATGCTTATTTGAAGTTGATTTATTATGATACAAAACATCCATATTTTATTGAAGGTTTTGTGCTATTTTTGACTATGGATAAGTTATTCTTATGTCACTCATGGTTTTTGTTTATAGTATTGACATTTCATAAGTTATTTTTAATCCTAATGTTTATGTTATATTTCAACCATTCATTCAGATTAATGTGTTAGAAAAGTATGTTCCGGGTTGGGGACCAGTAAAAGTAAGCCCTCCGGTTTGGTCTTCGGTTATTAGAGGAACTCCGGTTTGGTCTCCGGTTATTAGAGGAACTCCGGGTTGGTGTTCGGTTATTAGAGGCACTCCGGGTTGGTGTCCGGTTATTAGAGGCACTCCGGGTTGGTTTCCGGTTATTAGAGGCACTCCGGGTTGGGTTCTGGTTACAGTTAGCCCGAAGGTCTTGGGACGAGACCTTGACAAAGAAATTAAAGTTCATCATCATGCATTCCATCATTATGAAAGTGGTTATTGATTTTTCATGTGATTATTCAATTAGTAGAAAATCCATGTGAATAAGTAAATGGAATTATTTCATTTTATTTATGCCATACTATGTTGAAAGTTCATGATTGAAAGGATTTTGTTTTAGTTATACATTGCCTTAAATGTTTATTCTTATTTATGAATGTTTCCGCTATATTGTTATCCTTACTGGGCATTTGAGCTCACCCCTTTTCTATGTTTTATTTTTCCCAGGAAGTGAAGAAGTAAATTATGAATGACCTGCAGGGATATTATGTGGTGATATGAGTGTGGATTTATGGAGACATTATGTTGATGTAGTAGTTTTTCATTTTATGATGTAATGTAAAACTTATGAATATATCTAATGTTTCCAAGGCTACTAAACCAATATTTCTTTCGAGATTTGATCTTTCTTGTGATCATGCCAATGTTATGTAATAATGCACCGACTCTGGGTAACTAGGGTCGGGGCGTTACAGTTGGTATCAAATGAAGTTTAGTACAAACATTGGAAGCTAGATTTAGATAAACTCTGATTAGAGCACATAGACCTAAGATAAACTTTGAGGATTAGTATAGAAGAACTTTCTAGAATTTTGGTATTGTAGAAATTTTGTGAGTTTACCGAGCAATACATCCCTGTCTGGATACGAGCAGGTAGAGGCGGCTCTGGTACAGATGTACCTAGGGGTAAAACCAGAAAACACCGCTTTGAGCTAGACTCGAACGGGAACTGGTGCACGACAACGGGCCTTACTGCACTCTTGGTTACGACACTCCCGGGGGATATGCTTAGGATAACTCTCATTTTCTTCACAAATCATTATGAAGGGTTTATGAGTATATACTTCCTCAAAGGAGGCATTTTTATGATTATTGATTATATCCATAAACTATTTAATTTATGTTATGTGTTTCACAAGTTTGGGATTTGGTATTGTTATTCATAAACTAATCTAGTGTATGCCATTGTATAGAAATGGCGCCCAGTAGAAGGAATGAGAACTCTAGCAATGCACATGATACAAAGATAAAGATGGATCATATATTTCATGGTCTTAATCCAGAATTTATAAGAGAAATAGTCTCGCATGTATTATCATCATATGAAGAAATAATATCATGTGTTGATAAGATAAGTAAAGAGTTTACTGAGTCCTATGGCTTTGAAAGGAAGCAAGAGAAGAAAAGGATGGAAGAGAGAAAGATGGATAAAGGTAAGAGGGAAAAGAGGAATTTTCCCTTGTGTGGTAACTATGGAAAGAAACACCCTGGAACTTGCCTGAAAGGAATGGGAGTTTGTTATAAGTGTGGAGGAAAAGGGCACAAAGTACGTGACTGCAAGGGTAAGAAAATGGTTTTAAATGTACAATGCTTCATTTGCAAGGAGTTTGGACACTACGCGAACCTATGTCCCAGTCATCAGACTATGCCGCAAATGATGCTATTGGATAATAATCAAGTTATGATACTACCATAGATGAAGAGGAATGATTAGAGTTCTTATGTTGATTATGTCGATTGAGTGTTGTATCAACAATGTACTTGTTATAATAATTATGGAGTATATAAGGATTGTACTGCAGTACTATTTCATTAAGGACTTGAGATTGTGTGGAACAAAGATAAGTGACTCAATAGAAGGTTAAATTTTTGGAAAATTTATGGTTGAGAGAAAGATAAACCATAATATGGTTCTGATACCGAGGTAGTGATTTTAGAATAATACATGATTGATTTGGATAAATTATATTGGATATTCACGACTACATTGAAGCTGATTAATGATTTGTCTATTCCATCATTGTTGGGGTTTAAAACATTTTTGGATTGATGAAGTATATCCAGCATTCTATATGGAATAAGGGAGCTTGAATGTAATCAATAAAGATTATGGTAAATCAGGATGTTTCAGTGTATTAAAAGAATACATGATGAAGGTATTCATATGTTCTTACGGGGTAAAAAGGATCTACATTATGTTTACCTTCCTTATAAATGTTGGACTGTGAGTTTGGACAGAAGTATTTTGGATAGTTCTAGTTTGGATTATTTTGGATTGCCATAAAAGGACAACCCGGAGGTCGGGCGGCAACCCGTTGCGTCCGGCAAGGCTGCGAGACTTGAACTCGCAACCGAAGGGCGACAAGGGTGTATCGCCTACCACTGGCCCACGAGATTTCCTAGATTAAATATTGTATTTTTTTTAAAAGATCTGGTAGATGAATTATAAATTCATTTATTTTGGAACCCTCTACGAATAGTATAAATAAAAAAAATTACATTCTATTATCTTTTAGAGTGAAAGATGAGTTTGTGGTAGAAATTTATTAATGGATAAAACTCTAATTATAAAGTAAGTATATCTCCTTATGATCTTAGCCAATCTCATAAACAAATTGCTCAACATTAATAAAAGTAACATAGAACAAAAATGTTGTCCTAGATGGTACCTTAAATCATCACTAATTTATGGCTTTGGGATTTTTGGCCTTTTCATAGCCATGTTCTCTACCACTCTCCATCAGATAATTGATGGTTAGATTTCTCTTCAATATCCATATTTTCCTACATGGAACCCTAGTATGTGTTATTTTCGGTAATCTTCATACTTTCCACTCTTTATTTTAAATAGAGGCCTCGTTAATTCATTTTTCGATGTGGTATTTCAACTAAGATATTTTGAAATGTCAAAAATGTGTTATCCTAATACCCTATGTTTTGTTGAACCGATGGTATTTTAAATCATCATAGATTGATAAGTTTAAGGACCTCAATTTCATATTTGATTGTGATTGATGACCTCATTCAATACCTATAAATATTTATGTTTTTCCTCCAATTATAAGTCTCTAATTGCCACCAATGTTCTCCTAATCGAGATCATAATTTGGTGGTGACCCTTTGATTTCTCTTTTCCTCATATTAAGACTAAATTTTAGTAACCCAATTTCTGATGTGGGTTTTCCCACAAATATATTTTCTACTTTCAACCCTTTATTTTCGAAGAACAATTTCAAATTGCGAGGACGCAATTTATTGAAGGAGGGGAGAATGTAACACCCCATGAATTCATAATGTGTTATTTCTTCAAAATAATTCAATAACTTGCACTACATGCAACACCGAGTTCAATTGCACCATGACTTACCAAAAAGCCATTCAAAAGAGGTTATGAATAGTATTAACTAAAATTTAAACTTTATATAATCCTTATAATTTTTCCATATTATGAGTATCTTAGACCTAATGCAAGAACAAATTCATTTTCAGTATTGCACTTTTATCAACTTTTAATAGTGAACACTTTTTAAATACAATATTTTAAACTTTTTTACTAAATGGGGACATCAAAAATTTAAAATGAAACATCCCAAGCATCCATGGTATACTTTCTTTGAATAATATAGTAGCGTGTGTTGTACACAACCTTGAGTTTTAACACACGCCACAACCAATCAAACTAGCCGTTATGAATAGTAATACCTAATTTTTGAAATTATATATATTTTATATTTCAAAATGGACTTCATTTTTGGATTCTGAATATCTAATTTAGCCTAATGTAAAATTTTGGTACTTTTCAGATAACTTTCATATTTTGATGAATAGTGAAAATTACTAAATTTTAATTAAAAACAACATTTTTAATCAAAATAATTAATAGTGATAAATTATGAATTTGAGTGGTTTTAAATTATATTTAGAATATATTTTTACAATTTAATATAATTTTGTTCATTGGACATAATTTTACAATTAAACCGAACATAAACAAGTGTCAATCTTTTGATAGTTATTATCTCTTAAAAACACGCTTTTTGTTTTGACAGCGGGAATTAATTTTAAATTAATTTATGCCACTTCTGTGTTTTGAATTTAGAAAAATGTATTCCATATTTGGAATCAGGATGTCCAAATTGTGTAAATAGGTAACTTTTATTTTTAGACATTTTGAATAATTACTGTGGTAAATATTTTATTTACCATGGTTAAGGGTAAATCTGGTAAATAAGGGTTAAACAATAATATTATAATAATACTAAATTACCCTAAAACGTGTCCTAGCTTTATTGGTTGATACATGTTCGACCATAGTCATCTTTGGGTCGATTTGGGGACCCCATGGTGCCACTTGTAGGTGATAGGGACACTTTATTTTAATTAAGTTAAAATGAATACAAAAATGACACAAGTATATATCTTTTAGAAAAACAATTATTATATAGGGTTATATATGTTGGATTTTAAATTATAAGTATTCATTAGAACTATAAAAAGATTTCCTACATAATGATATTTTATTTATAATTTTTAGATATTAAAAAATATATTTTATTTATGACACAATGATGATGCAATAATTATCATAATAGTGAAAAAAAATAAAATAATTGATATTATAAATACCCAAATAAATAAAATATGAAACTTTTAATGAATTAAAATACTTTTCTAGGATACTATGATATATTAGGAGTGATTTAATTGACTTTGTTCTAAGTAATCAATCTGATATGAGTTTCAAAAAAATCAACTATTGAATAGTGTCAAAATTGACATAAAAGAATTCTTCAAACAAATATTATATTATTAATTGATATTAAATTCCTAAAAATCTAAGGATAGGTAAAAAGACTTATATCATGATATTTTCATCATTAATGGACCACTTTGTGGTCGCTTGGATGTATATATTATGTTTATTAACCATATTATATAAAAATACAAAGAGACATTGTAAAAGTGAAACTAATTAACTTAGAGTTAATACTTAAAGATAAGGTTAATATAAGTACCCAAACCTGTCTAAATTCTATTGGTTGAGTTTTTTTCGACCCATCCCTACCTTAACCTTTGAATAGTCAACTTTTGAGCCATTGGAAAACGATTATGAGTATATTATAAATTAATATTTCTAGCTTTTCCAAAGGTGCCCCTCACCCCTCTTATAAAAGGACACTCCTCCTTCTCATTTCTTCACACCTTCAAAACCTTTTGGTTCGGCCAAAATCTGCCCAAATACTCTCCCAAATTCCCTCACTACAACCTAGAGGCATTAGTTTGATCAGAAAGCCAACCTAAGGATCCCTTTTGATCACATCAAAAGGAAGAAACCGAAGAAGAGGTAATGATTTCACCACCCTTTTCCAAGTTCATTTCTTCTTCCACTTCTTCTTCCTTTGTTGTTACCATTATAAAATAATAACTCCAGTATCATATATATACTTTGATGTTATTATAAATATGGTACAACCATATTCAGTGTTCTATTCACCCTTTGAACAACATGTCACCATACGTGCGTACGTACGGCTTACCGTCTCCACGTCGTGGTGTAATTGTTATTCAATATAATATTATTTGGATGGGTATAATAATGATGTGTAACTCATGTAAATAATAAATATAACATGTTAATGATTCTGTATATATTATATACCATCCATTTATATATTATTTTAATATCAAAAAAATGATATTGTCGCTCGTGCGTACGTACGGACTACTGTCTCCACGCACGCGATGAGATTCATTCTCCATCGTAACCATTAAAGTATAATTATCATTTGATGATTTAAAAATGATGTATAAGGACTTGATATCATTCTGGATATTAATAATATACATCCTTCCCTTTACAAACATGTCTTACGTAACAAAACATATAAAATAAAACAAGTAAGTTAACACCCGAAACAACGATAATACTAAGATATTATTATCAAATCAATATTAAAAGATCATATATGATATCATATTAATGTATATGATTCTTGTATAATTTAATAACAATTATTTCACCATTATACAGGAGGTTATCCTACCCCAACCAAGGAAAAGTACAAGGTAAGGGATTTTCTTATCTCACATTCAATTCCGTGAGATTTCCATTATTCGCCACTAAATTATTGAAAGTGATGTATTGTGTACTGGCATTTGATATATATATTATCATGATTATCTTTATATTCATGTTATTCTGTAAATAATTTGTTGGTTATTAACTTTTGGCCATACGACTCAGTTGATTAACGTGGTAAGGGGTTTTCATCTCACTCCTTATTCCCGTGAGATTCATATCATATTGCAACCATTACCTTTTGTGTGGTGTATGTACTGCTCATAATTATATTCTTTGTGTCATACACTCTGATTTATGTGTTCTTACATATTCATTGTATGATACCTCTTTCATGGGTTGTATGTTTCATTAGCTACCAAATTGGTAAGGGTTATTTCAAAATCTCTTCTTTATCCGAGGTTGTTTATATGTAATAATCTACTGGGATCTCTTTATCATCCACATCCATGTTTCTTAATAATGTATTTCAAAACATTTTTACTATTTACAAGAATATGGGTTAATGTCATTTATACCCTTATGTGTTTCGAAAGGAATCTTTCCGTCGTTTTCCAAACAAGGCACTTTTAACCTTTTCGACAAATTTAAGGTAAGAATGTTTTTTAACTTATACGGCGGGTGCGGCTATTACCGCCGTAATAAAATCATAAAAGTTTTCCTTACAAGCTTATAAGAATATTTTAAAATTGAATATATTATTTTATAATTATGTTACTTTTAAAATGATTTAAAAAAAGAGATATTTCTCTAAAATAGTTTTGATTTCATCTGTGTCAACATTCATTGATGGCTTTTAAGCTTATTTGAAGTTGATTTATTATGATACAAAACATCCATATTTTATTTTAGGTTTTGTGCTATTTTTGACTATGGAGTTATTTTTAATCCGAATGTTTATGTTATATTTCAACCTTTCATTCAGATGAATGTGTTAGACAAGTATGTTCCGGGTTGGGGACCGGTAAAAGTAAGCCCTCCGGTTTGGTCTCCGGTTATTAGAGGAACTCCGGTTTGGTCTCTGGTTATTAGAGGAACTCCGGGTTGGTGTCCGGTTATTAGAGGCACTCCGGGTTGGTGTCCGGTTATTAGAGGCACTCCGGGTTGGTGTCCGGTTATTAGAGGCACTCCAGGTTGGGTTTCGGTTACAGTTAGCCCCATGGTCTTGGGACGAGGCCTTGACAAAGAAATTAAAGTTCATCATTATGCATTCCTTCATTATGAAAGTGGTTATTGATTTTTCATGTGATTATTCGATTAGTAGAATATCCATGTGAATAAGTAAATGGCATTATTCCATTTTATTTATGCCATACTATGTTGAAAGTACATGTTTGAAAGGATTTTGTTTTAGTTATACATTGCCTTAAATGTTTATTCTTATTTATGAAAGTTTCTGCTATATTGTTATCCTTACTGAGCATTTGAGCTCACCCCTTTTCTATGTTTTATTTTTCCCAGGACGTGAAGAAGTAACTTATGAATGACCTGCAGGGATATTATGTGGGGATATGAGTGTGGATTTATGGAGACATTATGTTGTTGTAGTTGTTTTTCATTTTATGATGTAATGTAAAACTTATGAATATATCTAGTGTTTCCAAGGCTACTAAACCAATCGGTCTTTCGAGATTTTATCTTTCTTGTGATCATGCCAATGTTATGTAATAATGCACCGACTCTGGGTAACTAGGGTCAGGGCGTTACACCAAACCTCTTCCCAACTCATCTAATGCTATATTAACATATAAAATGGAATAAAAAATGATATATACTTCAAACCGAGGTGTTATAACATACTACTCCATTACATTCATGATTCTAGTGAGAACATGTAGTGTCAATCCATCCAGATATGCTTGATTTACAATCAATGGCTAATGAAATTATTATTTGGATGGTTTATAATTTCTACAATATATTTATATGGAGAAAAATATATGGTCATTTAGAATCTGTGGGTAACCAATATAGGTAATATTCTATTGATTCATGTTGTGCAATGAGGGTATTACATAAAAAGGTCATCCAATTCATGAATGTTGATTGAATTTCAAAACAAGGTAGGTATTTTTCGATAAAATGAATTATAGTTTATATGTTATGATAATGACTATATGGTTTTAGAGTAATAGTATATTAATATTTGATTTAATTTCATTTGAAATGATGTTCTCTGTAATTTATATCTCATATTTCTCTTTGATTAAAATAAACACTGAGATGTATATGGCTCGATTACATATTTCGATGTGCCAAAACCAATCATGTTGTAATGCCTGGATCAAATAATGAATTTGTTAAAACTTATTAATTTATTATTGATTATATAAATTGGGTGCATTATTTTATCTTTGTATTTCTTTTCTATTAAATAAAAATGTTGAAATATTTCCTTCTCCAACATTATTCACTATTATATAACCTGAATTGGGTAAAATTTACACGATTAAAATTTGAGTATTCCATAAGGGGTTTCTATATTTTCTTTATATTGAAAATAAAACTATTGATTATGTATTGATTTTTTACATGTATTGTATATGATATCATTTAACATTGATGAACTATGATATAATCAGGTATTATTGAAATAAGAACATGTAAAAATAATTAAATTAGATTTATGTATTGACTATTCTAGGATAAAACATGTTTTCCAATAATAAATACAATGTACCAAAATTACAAAATGTGTAGTCCATATCCTTCTAATATAGAAAACAAGAGGGTACAATCCATGTCATAAATTTACTAAACAAAATCAGTATTGTAAAACCATGAAAAATTGATGGCACACTACATGTTGATGGTCTACACTCAGTGCACATAAGAAATGATTATAGAAAATAATCATTCCCAATCAGTAGGTATGTGTAACAAATACAAGGGTAGAACAAGTTTTATTAAATAAATCCCATGAAATCATCATGTAACACTCTATAAATCTTTATATAAATTGTAAACATTAACAAAAACTAGTGTTATAATTAAAATTAATCTTCATTTTTTTGTGTGTAATTTATTGACAGTACAAGATTTATATTATGATATTAAATAATTTTTTTATTTATTATGATAAATTTTGAAGTAGAAAAAAGATTATGGTCTTAACTTTTATTGTACTTCACATGTGTTAATAAAATTACATGCCACTTAATTCTTATTTTCTGGTGTGTCATTAATAGATATTAAGTCTCATGTAATTATATGTCACACCATGTATCTATAATACCTTATCAAGGAAGATATTATAGACCATGATTAGTAATTTGGATGCATAAATTACATTACCTCTATTTATATATGTGTATTTTACTAAATTTAAATAATTTTTTTAAAGTTATGGATGAAATAAATTTATAGGATGGTTTCGATAAAAATATGTTCAATTGATTTAATTGATAAATGAAATATATTTTTTAAATTTGAAGAATTTTCTATTAAGAAATTACATAGTTGAATTGATTTATATATATAATAAAACATACATATATTGAATATATGTGGGTGATCATGAGCTATGATCCAACCTTTGAATTTGAGGGATTAGTCAGTTAATTTTTATAAAATTAAATTGTGGTTCGTATGTCATCCCCTCCTCAAATTATGTATGGTCCAATATAGAAAATTTTTCATTCATTTGAACCATTAATAAATTATTAATATCCCCTCATAATAACGTGAGTAATTATTATGTTATAGATTGATCATCCATGTTTTTTGATGAAGTATATAAAACTAATTGTAAAGAAAATAAATCAAATAAAGATGTTAGTGGTTATTTAGAATATTGTATCACGAAACCTATCATGATTTGAATGTGGTCACCAATAAACCCAGTACCCAAGATAGGCCCTAGTGAGGCCTAAATGACATTTATAAATACCACATTAAAGAAACACACCCTATTCCAATAGCATAATAAAAATTTGGATGGTTATACCGACAATTAATAAATACGAATTAGAATATTATATATACAAAGAATTAGTTAGGAACTAAAATATAATAAATACATAAATAAGACATAAGGTCCTAAAACACAATGGTAAAAAATGATCCAACTTAACAAAGGGATAAAAATTATCATCATTATGTCCATATCTACAAGTGATAACAAATAACCCCACCTTCGAATCCATCAATCTAAATCGAGTGGTCTATAAATATAAACTTCATCCTAGAGGTCTAAAGAATTATATTAAATTAAAAAGAGTTAAACACCCATTTCAGTCTCCACCTACTAACCCACAACATATCAACAAAAAAAATTATTTCATGTCAAAAACTAATGAATTTATATTGGGTTTTCGAGATTTCAATCATTAAATCAAAAACCATGAATGGTATCCATTAAAACACCCCATTTTCACAGAACTAGGAATTATTATAAATAAAACCACTATTTATATTCTTATATCTAAATTATTCATAAATTATAGTGAAGGAAAATTTATAGAATATCATAAAATAATACAGGGCACATATCTCAAAATTACTAAGTAATAATAAATTAAAAATCACACACATAAATATAATTATCCCCAAATCCTTGTTTATCTAGGGGTATAATTTTGTTCTGATATAACATCATAATAATTAATGGAAATTTATTTTTATGTAAATATATACATATATACCTATACATAACACCTGGCCTCATCCATCCTAGCATAAATGATATGAAATATCCCATATAATGACCATTGTCAAATATTAGGCCAGTAACAAGGGTGTATATCTGATCTATAGAAAATTTTTCATATTGACTTACCACCTATCGAAACTACACAGTCCACTAAATTTCAATAGGAGGTGATTATTTCAAATTAATAACCCTACTAAATAGTCATATAAGTAAAGAACCATTTATTTATTTACCTATATCGTATCCCTGAATAAGCATATATGAATATGAAATTCATATATGTATATTAATATAATATAGATACCAGTGTAGTAGTAGTAATCTCGTGGAATCAAAAATAATAAATATTTTTTTAAATAAAATATTGACACCACTAAAGGGTTTGTTACTCCATGGAATCCAAAACATTTAATTTACATTTTATATAACATAACTACAACATTCAGGGTAGTTATAAGAAGTCATCCAAAATAATAATTGTTCTCCTTGAATCTATATGTGAATGGTATTTGGGAAATTTTTTTTTAATAAAACAATAAATATTACTCTTCATTTCATGAAATAATTCAATAATAATGAATGCAATGAAAATCTATTAACATTAATAAATGTGTAATATTAATTAAATCAAATACAATAATTCTGTCACGACCCGTCCTCGGGGCCCGTGCCGTGACTACCCCAAGCCCTCCTTCCATAGGCCAGGGGCTAGGGACTAGCACCAAGGTGTAAATCTGGTAAAAAGGGAAGGCATTGCCTTTGTAAAGTAAACAAGCACCACAGAGTAAGCAAGCGGAAAAGTAAACACTAAGAAAGAACAGAGTACAACTGAAAGTGCGGAAAAGTAAATGGGCCAGTATACAAACCCAAACTGAAAGTTAAGTACAAATCAAAATGGAAAACAACAATTGTAATGTAAACGGCACTACACCGAGCTGTCCACTGGAAATCCCACCTGAAGGGTGGGTACAGATACCTCCACTGCTCCTCGGGTCCTGCCGTCCTCTCTGAGCACGTCTCGCCCAGTGGTCCACCTCTTGGTACCGTCCAGCGCAGCAAGCCTCAACTACGATCAACGCTGTCCATCGTCTGCAACCAACACAACGTAGTGCGGGCATAGACCGTGCAGTGGTGAGTATAAGCTACTCAGTAGGGACCCTGAGACCCCTGAAGGTCTCCCAAAATCCACAAAGGATTAACCACAAAGGAATATACAAAGACAAAGTAACAACCGACACTGCTTAGGTATATGCCCATACATATACCTAAGTCATCAATTCCAATATGCTCCAACCTCCGAGCCCAAGTACAACTCAGTCCACACAGGAAAGTAAATGTATTCCACACAGGAATGTAAAATGAAATTCACACAGGATAGCACAACACAATCCACACAGGAAAGAAACTGGATTTAGCTCACACAGGTATACTTCTTCGAAGGACGATAAAGATGATCTCTGATCCATCTAAGTCATCGGACCCACGAAGGATCGATAGGTAACTAACCCCCGCAAAGACCCACACAGGATCGGGCCCACACAGGACGTGTAGGCGCTGGTTCACACAGGACCGCTGAGCGCAAAGACCCACACATGATCGAACCCACATAGGATCAGGCCCACACAGGACCTGTAGCACTGATCCACGTAGGATCGCTGAGTGCTATAGTCGTTGTCGTCAAATCCACTAAGGATCTTTGTACTGTCGTCGTCGCAGTCACAGTAGCAGTAGCAGTAGCAGTAGCAGTAGCAGTAGCAGTAGCAGTCACAGTCGCAGCCAGCACTAGGGTTCCCGCACACAACAAGCTCATTCAGGAGGGTCCGCTCCAGGAGACGAGAGGATGATACATCAACTGTCACAAAGTCTAGAGTTGATGAATCCAAATGTTCCGTATCGCCAACAGGAACTCAACGCAACAGACGGCGCGTCGATCGGACTCCTGGTCTGTGAGTTATTGGCTTTTTCGTCCTAGGGGCCCGATTGGTTTTTAAGGCAAAACCAACCTGACCGTACTCCACCTGTGTCCAAACCTCGGTCGGAGTATTCCAAAAGATCCGTCTCACTAAGAGGAACACAACAAAGCTAACGGCACGTCAATCGGATTTCCTTAGCTCGAGATATGAGTGTTTCCGCTCCGAAGGCCCGGTTGGCTTCATGAATGAACCAACCCGGTCGAACTCAAAGTATTCAGAAACTTTTAGTGTGATATACCGAATAGACCGTCTCGATCCATGGATCGCATCGCCGCTGACGGTTCGTCAATCGGTGGTCCTTAGCTCATGTTATGAGAAAAAGACCGAACTTGATTCGAAAACGGGGGGTCCGGGTCCGGGCCGACCCGGCCCGACCCCCCCCCCCCCCCTGGGTCGGCCCGAACCGGGTCGACCCGACCCGGGTCCAACCCGGCATGGCGCGGCAGCGCGGCCAGGCACGGTGGCACGGTCCGGCACGGCGGCGCGGCTCGACGGCGTGGTCCGGCGCAGCGGCACGGCGCGGCCGGCGGCGGCGCGGCCTGGGCGCCGCTCGGGTGCCACGTGCGGGGGGCAAGGCCCCCGCCCCTCTTTTCTGGCAGCGCGGCTGTGTGCCGCGCCTTGGAGAATCGGTCCCCCTCGTGGGGGCCTGCTTTTTTTTAAAAAAAAAAATGGGGGGCGCTGCCCCCCGCCCCTTGGAGTAACCGCGGCCCCCCCCATTATGGGGGGCCAGTTTTGGCCAGCTGGGGGAATTTATTCCCCCGGACCTTCTCCCTTCCGGTCGGCCTAACATGGCCATCCGGTTCTTCCTTAATGGGACTGGCAAGGCCGGTCCCCCCTTCCATCTTCTGACACCGGCGGCCTGGATAGCCGCCGCTCCTCTCGTCCCGATGCGCCCCGGAACCAGCCGCGTTCTTCGTCGTTCGGCGCGGTGCGACGACACCGTGCCCCACCACCGCGGCCCCGCTCCGGCCGCAGCGCCTTCTACTCTCTTCGACGCTGAGCGACGGCGTCGCGTCCTTGCATTATTTTACAACGCCACGCGACGGCGCGGCACATTTCTTGTCGTATGATCCTGCGCGGTGCGACGACACCGCGCCTCACCCATTTCAATCCACAACAAAAATCAATATGAAAAGGAGGAGGGTCGGCCGTGTTCGTATGGTCTGACCCCCTCGTGTTAATTGCTATGAATTGGATAAATTTCACGAAGAAATTTTCTTGGGTATAAATCATGAACAAAATCAATAAATAAACCCCTACCTCAGGTTCAAGTACGATGTTCGTCAACGACCCGCGTAAGATAAACGTCGCGGAGGTCGGGCGTCGCGGTAAACTTTCGTCAATTCCGTTGACGAAGAGGTATGTCCGAAGTTGTACGTCGTTGGTGAATCTTCGTAAGCCAACGAAGGAAGTCCGAGGAGGATGCGGCGTTCCCTTTCGTTGACATGGAAGGCGTCGTTGATCTTCGGAAACAAACCGGCTACGAAGAAGAGAGGAGCAGCATTCTTCGTCGGAGCTTGAGTGTTCTTCGTCAAAGTTTGAAGAAGAAGGAGTTCTCAAATCCTCACAAGATGGCTAACCAAAATAAAATAAGCTAAGGCTTATTTTATTTACACAAATGACAACTTGAATTTCAAAGGTTTGAAATTCAAAACAACCCACCTTAATTAATTAAACCAAGATGACAAACATTAATTAAAGGGGGTTATAGGGGTGTTTTGAGAGAAGATGAGGAGTTGGGGTTCGTGTGGGCCCCACCACACTTAATCCTCCCAAGGGAGGTTAAGTGGATGTGGGTCCCACCCCTAACTCCCATTGGGAGGTTATAACTAACAAAAAAAGAAATAAAATATGTTTCCACATTTTATTTAACTTTATTTTAAAAACCTAAAAACTAACTCTCAACCCGCAATAAACGCAACCTCGGAAAAGGTCCCCTTAAGCGAAAAATCGGCACTGCGAGTTCATCGGTGCCCTCAGAATTTGATTCCGGGAACCGGTTCAAAAGTTAGAAATTCCTGCTCGTTCGTTCAATTAACGTACCCGAGACAAACTTCGGAAAAAGATTCCGGGCACTCCGGGCCTCGAAATCAGGTGCCGTCAGAAATTGCGTTTTTGAAAAATTCCAAGGAAAATTAAGAAAAAATTTCCATCAGATTTTACGGGTCTTTATATTACTCCCACCTCAGGGCTTTATGTCCTCGTAATGATACATCAAAAACTAGGGAAACAAATGAGGGTACTGAGCACGCATCTGAGCCTCCCGCTCCCAAGTGCTCTCTTGGAGGTTCCCGTGCTGCCATTTGATGCGCACAAGAGGAATCGATCGCCCACGTAGGACCCCCTCCTGTCGATCCTCTATCTCCACCGGAACCTCCGTAAAAGTCGCCCCATCGTCAACGTCATGCTCCCCATGGTCAATGATGTGTGTCGGGTCGTGCACGTATCTCCTCAGTTGAGACACGTGGAAGACGTCGTGCACCCGGTGCAACTGAGGTGGTAGAGCCAGGCGATAAGCCACCTCGCCAATCCTGCTGAGGACCTGGAGGGGTCCGATGAAGCGCGGAGATAACTTGCTGCCTCGGTCAAATCTCCGAATACCACATCGAGGTGAGACCCGCAAGAAGACGTGGTAGCCATCTTAGAACTCTAGTGGCCTCCGTCTCCTGTCAGCATATAACTTCTGCCGGCTCTGAGCTGTCCTCATCCGCTCCTGGATGACCTAGAACTTCTCTGTCGTGGCCTGGACCATCTCCGGTCCCACAAGTGCTGACTCCCCTGGGTCTGTCCAGTACAAAGGAGATCAACATGGTCGGCCGTACAACGCCTCATACGGTGCCATCCCGATGGTGGAGTGGTAGCTGTTGTTGAATGAAAACTCCACCAAGGGTAGGTGGTCCTCCCAGCTACGACCAAAGTCGAGGACACATGCACAGAGCATGTCCTCGAGAGTCTGAATGGTCCTCTCCGTCTGACCATCCGTCTGAGGGTGAAAGGCTATGCTCAGATGTAGCTGCGTCTCAAACGCCTCCTGTAACCCCTTCCAAAGCTGGGAAGTAAAGCGAGCATCTCGATCGGAGACGATAGATGATGGCATGCCGTGGAGCCGCACAATCTCCTAAACGTAGAGACGTCCCAATCTCTCGACTGAGCCCTGCTCTATGATGGATAAGAAGTGTGCCGACTTAGTGAGTCGGTCAACAATCACCCAGATGGAGTCGTGACCTCTGGAAGTGCATGGAAGTCCAGTCACTAAGTCCATATATATTCTGTCCCACTTCCACTCTGGGACCTCCAAGTGCTGTACCAAGCCTGCTGGTACTTGATACTCTGCCTTCACCTGCTGGCAGGTGAGGCATCGAGAAACGAACTCTACTATAGCCTTCTTCATGCCCGGCCACCAGTGATGTCGTCTGAGATCCTGGTACATCTTCGCCACTCCAGGATGTACCGCCAAAGGAGAAGTGTGAAACTCTCTCAGAACCACCTCTCACAAAGCGACTGGTACCATGGTACATCCTCTGAAAAGAATGTCGTGCTCTGCTTCAAAGGAGAAACCATCAGGTGCCTGTCCCGAGGATATCTGTGCACGCCATGTCTCATAGTCAGCGTCCCCACGCTGTGCCTCTCTGACCCGGTGCAGTAGAGGAGGGGTGACTGTGAGAGACTGGAGGAAGGATGCTCCATCTCTATCCACGAAGGATATCTGCAAAGAGGCTAGCTGCTCCGTCGCCTCCTCAAGTAGCTGAATGCCCGTCCTCCTGCTGAGGGCATCGGCTACCACGTTCCCCTTCCCAGGAGTATAGACTATCTCAAAGTCATAGTTCTGTAGGAACTCGATCCATCACCACTGTCTCAGGTTCAGGTCCTTATGCGAGAAGATATACCTGAGACTCTGATGATCAGAAAAGACTGTAAAGCGCTCGCCCATCAGATAGTGCCGCCATGTCTTGAGAGCGAAGTCCACTACTACCAACTCAAGGTCATGGGTAGCGTAGTACTGCTCATGCGGCCTCAACTGTCGTGATCCATAGGCGATCACTGCCCGCTCCTGCATTAGGACGCAACCGAGTTCGGTCCCTGATGCATCGCAGTAAACTATGTACCCTACTCCCTACTCAGGAAACATCAAGATAAGTGTGCTAGTCAACCTCTGTCTCAGCTCCTGGAAGCTCTGCTGACATCAGTCTGACCACACGAAGGGTTTCCCCTTCCTCCCTAACGTACGGCAAAGCTGCAATGATTTCTCCTTTGCCGAAAAGTGAAATTCATCCTCATCCCCTGGATAAACCACGTTCCTTGCCTAATACAGTCAATCCCGTCATGATTAGTTAATTAATGGCATGGATGACGTCGTAAGGCCTCGACGCTGCTACCAAGAGATCCAACCGTTACTCTCGCCTCCAAGGGTTGAGTCACACTGTCGGCATCAGTGTGTGGTCACTGGGTTTCCTTCAGTAAGAATCTCGCAAGTGAGGGTCATGTCAACAGTTTTTTTTAACTCGCACCTCTTAGTAAAAACAAACAAAAGACAAGAAAACAAAAGTCACCAAAGAAAGTATCGTTTATTAATTCAACTTAAAGTAAAAGTACACATGGCCACACAAACTATAAAGCTAGAGGCATTATGGGAAAAGGCCTCTATGCCTGGAGCTAGTCCCACACTAGTCCACCCGCTTCCGGAGCTCCATGATCGTAAGCTTCAGCTGCCTGAAGCTGTGCTCTCCCTTGAGGTCTGGGTGGGCCTCCTGGTGGTGGTGGTGGTAGAGCCTGAAAGCATCGCCCACCACCTGCTGCTCGGCCAGCTCCACTGCCTCGTCCGACTCCTCCCTGCAGACCGCCACGGTCGATCCTCTTCCTCTGCCTAGGTGGTTCCTCAACCGTCTGCTGCTCCTCTGCATGGCGGGTCAGGCAGTCACGAGCCATGTGGCCCTGCCCGCCGCACGAGTAGCATTGTGTGCCTCTCGACAGACTGGCTCTGCGCTGTGTGTCCCGCACTGCTAAGCCAGTGCCCTGAGGTCGTCTGCCTGAAGGTCTAGTCTGCCTAGACCCCTGAGTCATCCGTCAACTGCCTGCTGCAGATGACTCTGCCACGTGCCGCCTGGCGGTGGGTCGCTGCGCTGGTGTAGACTCAGTAAGGAAACTCTCGATAAAAAGGCCCATCTCCAGTACTCTTGGCTGAGTCGCAATGCTGAGGGAGATCAGCGATGCCCTGATCTCATGTCTCAAACCCTGCTCAGAGGTCCGGGCCCGGAAGAATGGGTCCCGTACCATGTCGGTCGAGTAGCGCGAGAGATCAGTAAATCTCGTCGAGTACTGAGCGACCGTCATGCTGCCCTGCCGCTACTGGAGAAGCCCCTGGATGTGCACCGCATGAAGGGTGGCTGGGACGAACTCCGAGCGGAAGAGGCCCTCAAAGTCCGTCCAAAGTAGAGATGCCTCATCGTGCACCTGGAGCATCAGGATCCACCATCGACCCGCTACTGCGTGCAGTAGGCTCACAGCGAGGATCACCATGAGGTCTGTAGGTGTCCTCACTAGCCTAAAAACTCGTACCACTACCTCCAGCCAGTCCTCGGCTACCTGGGGGTCCGTCTCCCCACGAAACCTGGGTGGTCGCTGGCGCTGAAACTCATGGATTGCGCTGAGGCGACGTGCATCGTCAGCGCCTGGTACTGGAAGTATCGGTGGCTCGGCGGGTAGTGCTACCGCTGGTGACACTGCTGACAAAGAGCCCTGCACCGAGGCCTCGTCGCTCGGTGGGCTGTCGTCACATTCGAATCTCGGAACCCTATCTGGCTGCCGTCGTGGGGCCATCCTGAAAAGGAAACAGGTGCGCCACTATCAGAACAGTATATCTGGTGAGCTGATATAAAGTAATCACAAAGAAAACATGGAAAAACACACACAATCAATGTTTTCGTGCATTATTTCGGAAATCAGAAGTCAGGGTCCTGGTGTACGGATACGTCGGCCACCGCAGCAACACTGGACTCCCTGGACTGATAACCACACTCAATACTCTAAACATTATTGCTTCACATAGAAAAGATCATAGTTTGCGGTAGAACCGAACTCTTTTGATACCAATTTGTCACGAACCGTCCTCGGGGCCCGTGTCGTGACTACCCCAAGCCCGCCTTCCATAGGTCAGGGGGTGGAGACTAGCACCAAGGCGTAAATATCGGTAAAAAGGGAAGGCATTGCCTTTGTAAAGTAAACAAGCACCACAGAGTAAGCAAGCGGAAAAGTAAACACTAAGAAAGAACAGAGTACAACTGAAAGTGCGGAAAAACAGGCCAGTATACAAACCCAAACTGAAAGTAAAGTACAAATTGAAAGGGAAAACAACAACTATAAAGTAAAAGCCGCTACACCGAGCTTTCCACTGGAAATCCCACCTGAAGGGTGGGTACAGATAGCTCCACTGCTCCTCAGGTCCCGTCGTCCGCTCTGAGCACATCTCGCCCAGTGGTCCACCTCTTGGTACCGTCCTGCTCAGCAAGCCTCAACTACGATCAACGCTGTCCATCGTCTACAACCAACACAACGTAGTGCGGGCATAGCCCATGCATGGGTGAGTATAAGCTACTCAGTAGGGACCCCGAAACCCCTGAAGGTCTCCCAAAATCCACAAAGGATAAACCACAAAGGAAGATACAAACACAAAGTAACAACCGACACTGCTTAGGTATATACCCATACATATACCTAAGTCATCAATTCCAATACGCTCCAACCTCCGTGCCCAAGTACAACTCAGTCCACATAGGAAAGTAAACGTATTCCACACAGGAAAGTAAAACGAAATCCACACGGGATAGCACAACACAATCCACACAGGAAAGCAACTGGATTCAGCTCACACAGGTATACTTTTTCGAAGGACGATAAAGATGATCTCTGATCCATCTAAGTCGTCGGACGCACGAAAAATCTATAGGTAACTAACCCCCGCAATGACCCACATAGGATCGGGCCCACACAGGACCTGTAGGCGCTGGTTCACACCGGACCGCTGAGCACAAAGACCCACACAGGATCGGACCCACACAGGATCAGGCCCACACAGGACCTATAGCACTGATCCACGTAGGATCGCTGAGTGCTGTAGTCGTCGTCGTCGAATCCACTAAGGATCTCTGTACTGTCGTCGTCGCAGTCACAGTAGCAGTAGTAGTAGCAGTAGCAGTAGCAGTAGCAGTAGCAGTCATAGTCGCATCCAGCACTAGGGTTCCCGCACACAGCAAGCTCGTTCGGGAGGGTCCGCTCCACGAGCCGAGAGGCTGATACATCAACTGTCACAATGTCCAGAGTTGATGTATCCAAAAGTTCTGTATCGCCAACAGGAACTCAACGCAACAGACGGCGCGTCGATCGGACGCCCGGTCTGTGAGTTATTGGCTTTTTCGTTCCAGGGGCCCGGTTGGTTTTTAAGGCAAAACCAACCCGACCGTACTCCACCTACGTCCAAACCTTGGGCGGACTATGCCAAAAGATCCGTCTCACTAAGAGGAACACAACAAAGCTGACGGCACGTCAATCGGACGTCCGTAGCTCGAGATATGAGCGTTTCCGCTCTGAAGGCCCGGTTGGTTTCGTGAACGAACCAACCCGGTCGAACTCAAAGTATTCCGAAACATTGAGTGCGATATTCCGAATCGACCGTCTCTATCCAAGGATCGCATCGCCGCTGACGGTTCGTCAATCAGAGATCCGTAGCTCATGTTATGAGCAAAAGACCGAAGTTGATTCGAAAACGGGGGGTCCGGGTCCGGGCCGACCCGGCCCGACCCCCCCTTGGGTCAGCCCGAACCGGGACAACCCGACTCGGGTCCGACCCGGCCCGACCGGCGGCACGGCCCGGCCGGCGGCGGCGTGGCCTGGGCGCCGCTCGGGTGCCACGTGCGGGGGGCAAGACCCCCGCCCCTCTTTTCTAGCGGCGCGGCTGAGTGCCGCGCCTTGGAGAACCGGCCCCCCTCGTGGGGGCCTGCTTTTTTTAAAAAAACGGGGGGCGCAACCCCCCCTTGGAGTAATCGCGGCCACCCCCATTATGGGGGGCCGGTTTTGGCCAGCTGGGGGAATTTATTCCCCCAGACCTTCTCCCTTCCGGTCGGCCCAACATGGCCGGCCGGTTCTTCCTCAACGGGACCGGCAAGGCCGGTCCCCCCTTCCGGCTTCCGACACCGGTGGCCCGGCTAGCCGCCGGTCCTCTCGTCCCGCCGCGGCCAGGAACCGGCCGCGGTCTTCGTCGTTCGGCGCGGTGCGACGACACCGTGCCCCACCACCGCGGCCCCGCTTCGGCCGCGGCGCCTTCAACTCTCTTCGACGCGTCGCGACAGTGTCGCGTCCTTGCATTATTTTACAACGCGGCGTGATGGCGCCGCACATTTCTTGTCGTATGATCCTGTGCGGTGCGACGGCACCGCGCCTCACTCATTTCAATCCACAAAAAAAATCAATATGAAAAGGAGGAGGGTCGGCCGTGTTCGTACGGTCCGGCCCCCTCGCATTAATTGCTAACAATTGGATAAATTTCACGAAGAAATATTCTCGGGTATAAATCATGAACAAAAGTAATAAATAAACCCCTACCTCGGGTTCAAGTACGATGTTCGTCAACGGCCCGCGGAAGACAAACGTCGTAGAGGTCGGGTGTCGCGGTAAACGTTTGTCAATTCCGTTGACGAAGAGGTACGTCCGAAGTGGTACGTCGTTGGGGAATCTTCGTAAGACGACGAAGGAAGTCCGAGGAGGAAGCAGCGTTCACTTTCGTTGACACAGAAGGCGTCATCGATCTTCGGAAACAAACCGGCTACGAAGAAGATAGGAGCGGCATTCTTCGTCGGAGCTTCTGTTTTCTTCATCAAAGTTTGAAGAAGAAGAAGGAGTTCTCAAATCCTCTCAAGATGGCTAACCAAAATAAAATAAGCTAAGGATTATTTTATTTACACAAATAACAACTTGAATTTCAAAGGTTTGAAATTCAAAACAATCCACCTTAATTAATTAAACCAATATGACAAACATTAATTAAAGGGGGTTATAGGGGAGTTTTGAGAGAAGATGAGGAGTTGGGGTTCGTGTGGGCCCCACCACACTTAATCCTCCCAAGGGAGGTTAAGTGGATGTGGGTCCCACCCCTAACTCCCTTTGGGAGGTTATAACTAACAAAAAAAGAAATAAAATATGTTTCCACATTTTATTTAACTTTATTTTAAAAACCCAAAAACTAACTCTCAGCCCGCAATAAATGAAACCTCGGAAAAGGTCCCCTTAATCGAAAAATCGGCGCTGCGAGTTCATCGGTGCCCTCAGAATTTGATTCCGGGCACCGGTTCAAAAGTTAGAAATTCCCGCTCGTTCGTTCACTGAACGTACCCGAGCCAAACTTCGGAAAAAGATTCCGGGCACACTAGGACTCGGAATCAGGTGCCGTCGGAAACCGCGTTCTTGTAAAATTACAAGGAAAATTAAGAAAAAATTTCCCTCGAATTTTACGGGTCTTTACAAATTCAATCATTGATAGAATTTGAAGAATTTTCATAACAACTCGATATTTATATAATATCATTTTCCTATGATTTTTAAAATCAAAATCAGAAACAAATTTCATGAATAATTATCAAGATTTTGTAGCATTTGAAATTAAAAAAATGATGGAATATTATTTTAAAATTATGTAAAGATCAATTCATGTGAAGAAAAATATTCCCAATATTTATAAAATAATATTGAAAACATCATTCTTTAAATTTATTAATACTTATAAGTGGAAAAAATATATTGAAATCAATTTGTAAAAATAAAATCCTAATAAATACAATATTCAATTTTAATGTCAATTGAATTATAAACCTACCCCCGAAAATTTGTACATTACAAAAAATTAATGAGATACAAATGTGATAACGAAGGTTGGATATTATGATGTAATAATGATCCCTAATCCATTGAATCAAATTTATGAAAATCAAATTAAATAATCATCTGATAAATATAGAAAAAAATGACTTACCATACGAAAACTCTAGGGTTAAAAAGTGAACACAATATAATATTCCTAATACATTACATAGAATGTTAGATTTATGATAAATATATGAAAATCACAAAATAAACTATATATATATCCAAAACAACCCATTCCAACATCTCTTCAATGAATTGATATTTTGTTTTTGAATAATAATGGGGAACATATAAATGGAATATAAAAGGAATTAAATGTTGTAACACACGTTCAAATATATAATGATTCTTATCAAAAACAAACCATGATGGAATATAATGGACACTCAAATTAGGGTGAAACTCTGAGAAAATATACTACCCTAATGAGGGAAATACATGTGTCAAATATAATATTGGATATACAAATACCCTTCCTATGAAAATAACGTGGACACTTACTAATGGAAATTACTACTATGGAAGACTATACAATTGATTCATCAATTTCAAAATTATAATACTCTTAACCCTGTGGTTTGGAGGTTTCCACAACTTTCATGTTGTATTTGATCACACAAGTCATTAGAGAACAACAATGAATACACATTATATCCCCAATAAAAAATGTATCCATTATTGGCCCCTCATTACTTGCACTAATGTTTTTGAGTACATCATGGTTGTGATTCATTAAGAGACTCTCCCCAATCCCCTTTTTTACCTCACCAATCCATGGAATCTTAATATCCCAATTTTACACATTTTGACATCAAGGTAAAACCTTCATTGGTCCATAGAAATTATTTTTTATGATACATGATAATGTTGAAGAAACCCCATTTTAAATTCATGAGAATTCATCTAACACATCTTGAAGACAATATCAACTATCACAATACACAAAAAAATATTCACTAAACAAGAGATGTGTATATATCCCCACTATAGTAGTTTTGGCCTCTATAATGACTAATGTTATATGGTTAATTATGTTACTAAAAAACTCATAGCAAAATCGAGATTGAAAATTGACACCATAATTGAAATAATCTGATACAATGCTAGATCAATAGTCTTAAAAACATTACGACCTTGTGCAATTCCAAAAAAATTATAATGTAATAGAATAATGAAAATAATTTGGAAAAACACATAAAAGTAAAATAATGTTTCAATAATAACTCCATAGGATAATCATAGATCAGGCATGTGTATCTCGTGATAATGATTCCAGAACAATGATTTCAGATGAATTCGACAAAAACACATTAACTTATTACATGTTCTCCCAATTTCCAAAAATATTTTCTAGAAATTCATATATATAACTATTTATTATTAATTCAAATCACAAGGCCCTCATCCAATGAATAAAAAAAAATATAATCCAGAAATTCCATATGATATTTCAAAACAACATCAATGAAATATAAAAAATTACCAAGACACTACTCCCATTATAAAAATATCAAAAATCTTCATCATAATAAGGTAAAATAAAACTAAAAAATAAATTCAAACTAATTTAATGATCGATGACTTGAATCAGTTGATCTTTAGAAGGGGTAAATATCGATGAAAAATTCATCTGATATGTTCCTCGACTGGAGCTATTAAAATGACCCAAATTTCTATACACATGATATTATTTTTGATAACTCTCAGAAGAATAATTGTTATGTCCCACACTACCACCCTAATGGTTATAAAAGGTTTTTTAATATAAAAAGTTAAAAACAAGAATAATATCTCTTTCAGATACATCTATTCCTAATCCATGACATGGACAACATTCTTTTCTATTTTATAGATCTTCTTCCACCACACCTAAGAATATGATAATCCCCCAACACCACTAGTTCTCATGAAATTTATCATTCATCATTGATATATTCTATCACCATCACCTTATACAATACTTGTTTTATAGAAGACATAGCCCCCTAATATATTTCATAATATAATTTCATTAAGACAACAAAACATTATATAATCATCTAATTCTATATTAAGAATATATGTCCCCATTAAAAAAATGTTCATGAACCAACTCTATTTTTTCTCCTAACAGGAAGTCACAAAACATTATAACCTTAAGAATCATTTCTATAGAAGTAAGGAAACTCCAAATGAATCACACCCTTAATAATTCCCTAGGTTTATCCTTATGTGTATTTACAATAATTTAATACATCAACCACTTTTAGCAAGGGCCCTCAATAATGGTGGATGAAAACATAAACTTAAGTGATATACGAGGTTATAGTTGAGTGTAAATATTCCTAGTGTTATATTAACAAATAATCAATTCATGATATTTTTCATTCCCAAATAAATGAGGATGATTTTTTAATTTGAAATATTAAATGAAAAACTAATACTATGGGAAAATTGCAAGGACACTAAGCATTGTGATTACAGATGATGGAACTACAATACCATTGAAATATTAAGCATCCAAGGCCTATATATAATTTAAAAGGGTATATAGAGAGGAATTTAAAAATGTGGACATCATAAAGGTATAAACATTAATCCAAACAATGTTTTACAATGTATAAATCAATATGAATTTTAAAAAACACATTTTTTATAAATTTAATTTTCTAGAATAATAATATTTTCAACTTGGCTCCACTGATTTCTATTTAATGAAATAAGATAATTAAATTCACCTTATAGACCCAAACTGGTTTATCAAATGCAATTTTAGAAATAAAATTTATTCCTTAAGTAATAATTTTTGTGAAAAAAGATATTATAAAATTATTTAAATTTAATAATTACTTTCTTTCATCAGGAAACCATTTTGAATATGGCTTTTCTTTTATTTGAACTCAAGAAACATTTAATTTTCCCAAAATAATCAGCTAAAAATATTCTCTAACATAATGATTCATGTTTCACATTATTATTATCAATTGATAATATTTTAAATTACAAATATTTTCGTTTTTCAAAATTTATAATCTAATATTTCAAAATCCAATAACATTTTGAATAAAAAATCATATAGACATATTTATAAATCCCTATATAATTATTTAATCAAAATATTTTCAAAAAATGTTTAAAACAAAATTACATTTTTTTTAAATTAAATTTAAAGACAATTAATATTAATTTTTTAGGTAATTGAAATTTTTAATCTATACTGATTGGTTCCTTTTCAATAAAAATTCCTAGAACATCCCATTAAATATATATTCCCCCATTTACCCCCAAAAAACATAAACATTGATAATAAAACAAAATTTACAATAAACCAATATAAATAAAAATTAATACATCTTAAATTCCATGATGAATGAGAAATTAAAAAATCATGAAAAAGTTGGAAAACATAAAGATTAAATTTATGTATTATAAAACTATATGTTAACAATTCATTGTCTAATGAATATAATATGTCTATATTTTCAGTAAATGGGTTTCCAATCCCTCTATCGATATCATATTCCCTTAAGATCCTCCCTATTACCATTAAATATAAAAAATTATAAAATATATAAGTCAAAAAATATCAAAAAATATCATGGACTAATCTAGATGGTAAGATAGCCACATCACAGAAACCTAATAAACCAATGTCTTATCCTAAATGATTATAATCAAAAAACTATTCATGATCAACTAGATAAATTCTGACAATAATAGGTTCTATCCACCCGATATCCCCATGTAACAAGACAAAAAAGTCTCTATAATAATATATTTTCATTAATCAACCAAGTCCATACCTAATATATATTCCTTCTATGTTGTTCACTTGCTAGATGGTAATTACCCAATACTAAAGTCTTGGGACGTGTTTCTAGGAATTAACATGAACACATTATTGATGAATTATCCGAATAATAATAATAATAAATTAGTCACAAAAGAATAAATCAATAATTTTGAGAAAATTAACTAAAATATAGTAAATAAATAAATTTGATATTATGACATTATTTAAAATATTTCTTGGGGATAAATTTGGTAATTAGTAGAAAACAAAATTTGGAAATATCCAAAACACTATGTGAAAATTAATACTTCCACTCGCACAAACATAAACTATAATTGAATGGTCCATGAATGTATACTACATACATTCAACTTTATAATACATATTTCATATTTAATATCTACCCAACAATATTGGATAATACCCACCACCCCAAGACATATAACATTAATAGAAATGAAATTCCAGTCATCTATGAAAATAAGAAAAAAATATATTTACATCATTAAAATTGGTACCATATATTTTTCCTTAAGAAACAATATTTTTAAAGAAAATCATGGTTTATTCAATATAAATAAGATACATAGATTAGTTTAAATAATAATAAATTAAAACTACGATAGTTTTATAGTTAATATTGAATTAATGCATAACTTTAATAAAACATTTTCCAATTAAAAATACATTAGGAAACACATATATAGAATCATAATGGAATATTTATTACTTAATAAGAATAATCATGTACTTATTTATCATATTCGTAAACGAATCAACAAATTCTTATTGTAAAATAAATAAAATCTATCTACCCACCAAAATACCAAGTTCTACACTGTCCTTCTTAATCATGGAACAACATGCAATAGGTTGGTCTATGTCCCACCAAGGGCTATTATTCAAAGAACTAGTCTTATAAAGTTCACATGTTTACTAAGAATTATAACCTAAAAATCCATGTATTTATTTTATTTATTCATAATATGTAATTATTTTAAATTAAAAATAATACAATAAAACTATATAAGAAAAAAATTAATTTAATTACCATGCTCACAACTTTGAACACCCAAATAGGAACATCTCCATTTTCTATTTATATTAGAAAAATATAATATATAGTATTGGGGTAATTATACAATGGTGTCTAAAATAAAAATTATATTTATATAATAAAATATAGTATCTATCATAGTGGGTGTTACCCTATTCCATCTACTAAAACCATTATTTTCTATTTAATAAAATTTAACTACCAGTATAGTTAATGTAATCGAATGGATTTCAAAACATTCTTGGAACCTTTGATAGGTAATGTGGATTTTTATATGGGTTTTCATATATAATTGAACCCTTCAAATTGAAAATATAGACTAGGGACCATTCATTAAAAATGATGGAAATTAAAATCCATTCGGTAAATCTACAAAATATTCATCATAAATCCATTTCAAATAATGTACTAATTTAAATCATTAAAAAACTAGGCTAACCCACCAGATCATTAGAGAAACAAATTCTTCCATTACACTTCTAATAAATAATAAAAATTAAAAAATCATGAACTATAATCATTATTCAAACATGGTTTATATTTTGAAAAGGTTAAATTATTCATACAAAATATATATCGTGATCAATACCAATTAAATACACATTTTCGCTACTATTATCAGAATATAAAGGAATCAATAATCAATGATATAAAAACATCATATAAATGGAACCATTTAAATTAAATCAATTTCATATAATCAATGAAGAATATGTCATAGATAAAATTTTAAGGATAGATGAATAAGACAATGATCTCAAACATTAGATCATTTCAAAAGCTAAAGAGGATCCATGATATGAATGGAAAAAGGTTCAGGTGAATCAATAAGAGACCTAAAACATTGATCCAAAAATCAAGATAATTTATTTTATCCATTCAAACTTCACTATGTTCTTGTTAATCCTAAAAACATAGAAAACCTCAAGTGTTTTTAATAATAATAAATGGACATCAAAACTCTATTTATACCCCCATCAAAATCTAGATGAATTAAATTACAGTTCAACCACAACAAACATATTTATTAAAAATAACATTATTTCTTTATTACTTTCAATATTATTATGGGAATAAATTATAAATGTTAATGAAAAGATCAAAATTATTTGAAACAAAATCACATTAAAAAAAATGATGATAATGGATAAACACAAATAAAATGAACCAAGATGGAGAAGAAAAGGCTACACACAAAGGGGAACACTCCAAGAATTTATTCAAAATAAAAAAAAGAAAGAATATTATTTAATTGTGTCCAATAGATATTAAAAACTATCATGAAATTATCATTCACACCCTCATCAGTTTTTGTAACTCCCATAGTGAATTGTGTGGAATATTTGGTGGATTTAGTTATTTTAAACTGATAACACCCCATCATGGTGGTTTCCACCACAGTTGATGAGTATTCAGTCACAACATACATAATAGATATACCAAAACGACACTCCATGTTATAGTAGGGAAACCATTTACATTTTCATCCCAACATCAATTTCACCACACCGAGGAAAGGTCATCATTGAAGTAGTCATCATAGAGACAACCAATTCTACATGCTTGTTTGCATGATCAAGATCGGAATGGAGATCTCTAAAGTTTCCATAGGATATCAAGAGGAGAATAAATGTTTATAAAACAATTTGGGTCATCATTTTTTGTAATATAGAATGACCAAAACTCCATCTAAGGTTACTCAGAACCATCACACACATTCAAAACCCAAAAACCATCACATTTAAAATAAATAATACCTTCAAAATATTTAAATTGAATTTTTTTGGTAATATTCTCATGAGGTCAAGGGTTATAATTCCATAAATATAAAAAAACATGGAATATTAAGGATTATACCGAATTTTAGTATTATTTTCCATTAATGTTTCTCACATATTTATTTAGGGATGTACTGTCATTATATCATATTTTTTTTTGAATTAACAGGAATGCAGATATGTAATTACTATAAATATACATACAAAAAACGTTATATATGATGTGGTTAATAATTTATGTCAAAAAAATATATTAAAAAAATCATAAGAAAAAACATGATATTAAAGAATAATTATTAAAAACCATGAAACAAAATATGACATATGTATCTCCTTCCATGTATGATTATAAAATAAATCAAAAAAATATATTGTTTGGACTATTTTATTGGGATTTATATAATCATAATGTTTTTACAGAGTCCATCTATTATGATAAATTATATTACATCATTGGATGACATCCAGATGAGGGAATAGTTTAACATATGGGAAACTAATGAGAAAATATTTCCGTATGATTTTAGGGTTGGATATTCTATTAAAAAGATCATATAGATGTGAGTTAATGTTGATGAAAATCAACCACTACATAAATTCCAATAAATATCATTCCAAGAAAAATTATGATTTATGAAACATATAATATGGGTTCCATACCCTATTTTTTTTAACTAATTCGGAATTCCATAATAATTTTGCGGGATAATGAAATATGATAAAATAGTTCTATAAATATAAATTAAATATATTATATAATCATAATATCGAAATAAATTATAAAAAATGTATTCATATTTATTTTTGAAATAGAATGCCACATTACTTCGACTATATCATAGCAATTCATACAGGAGGCATATAGGTGTTTCATGAACTTGAATTACATTGAATGATGTAAAATATTGTACATTATACTACTCCATGAGATGAAATTATTCATGATGGAAACTAATATTTGTATATCTCATGCTAATTTAGCTTGTGAGTAATAAGTATCTACATACCTTAAACATAAATATAATGATAAAATGTCAAATGTATTATAATTTCATCAATATCATGTTATCACTTGATGAAATGTGAAGAATTGGATCCATATATTATGATTCAACACGATCATGATATTTATCAAGTCATGTATAAACATGAATTATTTTAGAAAGACAATTAAATATTAATTGGTATAAATTTAGTTTCAGCACCAGTTGGGACTTATATAGTCTATATTATTTGAATTGTAGGATTAATTGATTTTTTTGGAATCAATATCACTAATGAGATACAGAAAAATATAATTTTATCCTCACTATCAAATTTCTTGTTTACTTTAATTGATTTTTATATCATGATAAATCTTTAAACATCATATAAAAAACAAATTAAAATTATTTACCTAGTTCATGAAGATATATTGAACAGAAAATACTATAGTCCCTGTTGTGAATAATATGAATAAAATACAATAATGGATCAGAGGAAAAGTAAATTTATAATCCATCTATGAACCTTAATTAAACAATAAGTAATGTCCAAGGAAATCTAATGGAAGATGAAATGATATATTTTTCATTGGGAATGAATTTCCATAAGTATAAGAACACAATCTAAATAAAGAATCTACTCAAATCATTAGGTCACATTTTATTCAAGTGAAATTTCTTCATATCTACAGAATGGGTATTCAATCATGATTTTTTTTCTAATATATGTTTCTAAATAATAGAACCATTTAGATTATAGATGATTTCGATAGGGACTAATGATCATATGGAGGAAAATATTTTATTTATTATTTTTCTAGATGTAGGATTCTACCAAATTATATTTCCATATGTGATGAATTTTTTTTAAAATATTATTATTATTTATCAAAATATACCAAAAACATTATTTATATATCCTTTGTAGATATAAATGGTAAAATTTATTGTGATTTAATAGAAATGTGTCTTCATTTAGATAGATTTCATATGTTATGGTATGTTGAATCTTATTAATGGCTATTATGTACTATATTAATAAACAATGTACTATAAATTTATAAAGTATCATGTTATCAAAAAACATTCCTAAAATAGTCAGGGAATCATAATATTATTTACAGAAATTAATGTTCTTGAAATTGAAATATTGTTATTCTTATTTTAAAATAATGATAACAAATCACATGATATATGTAATTATTATTTACATGGAGAGATTAATAAATTAGAATTTAGTAAAAGATGATTGTTGGGATATATAGATTACAAAATCTGTATACACTAATTTTTGTGAAGAATTTATAATATAATATTGACATGAGTAATCATAATTCATTAAATTTTACTTATAATGTGTTATGATTTGAATATTTCAATACTATAATGTGAATTTATTCTACATTTTTTAAATTAAATGAGTTCTTGATTGGATTTAATAATTAATATGATAAGAATATAGAGATGTTTCAACATAAAATAGTTGAAAAAACCTAACCATGATATTATTTTCATTAAATAGGTGTTGGGGATTATATATCTAATAATTAATCTATATAAAAAATATAGTAATGGTTATAGTTAAAGGAGAAAATATAAAATGTTTTATATAATGAGGATGATATTGAGTCATGTAGATGTTGTTTTGTAAATTTGGAGATATACCTTATACATTAGGGAATAAACACTAAACTATGTTCCAAATGTGGTATAAAATAGTAATCCCTATGAGTTATGAGGAGTAATGATTATTGTTTAATAATATCTACGTGCACTATATTTTGATGCATTATTAATACCCGATATGGAAAAATGATACCACCATAGGGAATAAATTATATCTTTCTATTACAGCCCATGTAAACCGAGTTATAAAATCAATAGGAACTATTATTGATGAATTCAATAGTGGATAGGAAAACATTTTTCATGAATGGGACAACATCATCAATTAGGATAGTGGGACCATTATTGAATTCAATGAAGATACTCTTGTTACACAAGAATTTGAGGATACAAAATGTCTATATATATCAATTTATGAAGTTTTTATTAAGAAAAAAAAATTGTGGGATAGAAATTGATGTTTCAGAATGAGAATGATATTTTATTTTTGTTACTATGGATAATGTCTCATTATTGTGGTGAAATAATGATCATGTTTTCTAAAATGGGGAATTTATGATCTATAAAATTTTAAGAATGAATGAAACCATACATTATAATATATATTACATATATGAAAACCATTTGTAGATTTTAGTGATCCTATAGTTGTTGTAAATCCTATAAGGGTAAATGGGTATTTTGGAGAAAACATGATATAAAATATAATGTGGGTACATATAAAGAATAACATATAGATGATGTTTATAAAAAAACCTTGTGAATATGAAAACAATTAATCTATTATCAATGATTAAATATACTATAATTAAAATTTTCATAGAAATAATACATGAATATAAGATTATATAAATGGATATATAAATAGATTTACATAACAAAAATTCATGATGATGACAGTATGAGAAAACCATTGGGGATTAGGACCCCAGATGATTAAATTTTTGAATGAAATCTGTATATATCAATTTATAAATTGAATAAACTATTAAAACCAGGGAATATTAAACTAAATTAATTTATAAGAGAATTTTTTTTCATTAACATAAAATATAATCCACATATTTATAATAGTTTTACTGGGATTGGGGTCATAATTCATGTTGTATATATCGATGAAAGTTTTCATTATGGACATGACATTACAATATTATAGTAAACTAGGGACATGTTGGACATGATAAAATCCATTTGGGACATTAATGAATTATTATATAACCTTTTTCTATTGTTAATTATTGATATATACAAGGGGATACAATGGAAATTTCAAGGTACATACATTGACTAGATAATATACCAAATTAGTATACAATAATACATGAGGGGATTTGTAAATATGTCCCATAATATACTACTTTACAATGGTTTTAAGACTATTTATGATTATGATAAGTTTATTTTTATCTAATGATATATATTTGACAAGGTATTTCTTATACACATAGAAAGGTATGATGATATCAATATGATCAAGGTGAAAAAACATTTTAATGTTATTAAATTTATCAATATGTATCTTAATTCAACTAGATTTATCACCATAGAATATAGTTGATAGAAGAAACGAGTTATCAATAGTAATATATATGATATATAGAAAATACAATATAATGATCTATATTCATATAAGGATTTTTATTTGGTCTAAATGAAGATGGTGTGATCATGAATATTTCAAATAATCTTGTTTTCACTAATTATATACTTTTTTATGTATTTAAATGATTCTTCTGTACCAATAGAGTATGTTACAATAGACATGTTTTTAATGGAAAAATGGTGATGAATCACATTAATGGTGCTATCATATTATATTATGTTGATACTATTGTTTTGTATATTTTATTAGAGCTATAGTAACACCAAAAAATTAAGTTCATACTCATGAACTGTTACATAATGAGATATTTTTTATTTAGGGGTGATTTTAAATTGATTATAGTTTCAATGGAGGATAATGTAGAAAATGTAAAACCCCATTACTGAAATTTATCTCTTCAAAAATTGGAATTTAATGTGAGTATTTTTCATGATATGGTTGTTAACAATTTGATCTGGAACCAGTGGGAGTTTTCTATTGTTAATTCCTTAGAACCAACTTATTCTCACTTTATAATTACCATTATTTAGGGTTTTTCAAAATTAATAACGCTCTCTTCACATCAAAACTATTCATATATGTGATATAGTTAGTGAAAATTTCTTATTGGTACATACTACACATTTTATTCATGTATTATCTCCACTATGATGATAACATTATTATGAAATTGATGTATTCATTAAAAAATGTTTTGATCGTTAGATGATTTCATTTTCTACGAAATAAATTATACTTTCTACCATCTGTATGGGGTAATATGAAATTAAATTTTCTATTCAAGAATATCATCCTTATTAATATATATAATATGTATGTTTCTAGACTATGACCATCCAGTAGGATTTCTATATTTATATATTTTATTTTTTTCCTATATTTGTACATGAGTAATTATTCTGTTAATTCTTTATACATATCATTAGTTTTATAAATATTTGTATTGATATAAAATGTAATCACATATGTATGTAGTGTTGTTGTATATGTTGGTCATTCTATGAGTGACACTACAATATTGAATAATCTGACAATGGAAATTTAACTTTCTTATTTAATGGAAAATGATACATCGGTCCATCTAATAGAAATTGAGCTAGTTCATTACGTATATGGACAAAATGTTATGTAATCATATTCATTTATATAATTTCAATGAATTATTCTTCAAAAAAATTTGTTGACGACACTACAATAGAAAATATTTAATCTATGATGGTAATATTATAGTATAATTTAACATAGTGGGAAATCAAGAATTGTAGGAATGTAATTGATATATTAACTTATATTCTTATATGTTCATTGGAATGTTCATGGACACTAACTGTAAATTTTTTTAGGCATAGTCCAATTCCACTATAGAGTGTATGAAGGGTCCCAAACAATATCTATCAATGGTGTATTCTATTTTCCATATAAATTTAACAAGATAGATAAACATTTTTCACATTCATTCTTTAATAATTATTCATGTTAATTTGATCACATATATTTAATTAGCAGTTAATCAAAAGAATATTTTTTTAATATTTGTTTATTATTTATATATTAATGAATAATTATGTAGAATATTATTTTAATTAAATAGAAATTCTTAATATGTTGATATATAATTTAGTGGATTGGTAGGCCATGTTTAGTATTCTGGTCTGAAATTTCATATGAAATATTATATAAATAAATATTGATTTATTTATTCACTAAAATATCTTTTTCCTATAATTTATTTTTTAAAATGGAAATTAAAAAATTAAAATGTCATTATTACTTAGATAATCGGTTTATTTGGGAATGAATTTATAATTTGGGACTATGAAAAAAATATATTCTATATCAATTTTTTATTTAAACACTTTCTTTCAAAGAAATATTTAGAGTAACATAAATATCTAGAGAGATCATCTCCAAGAATGCTCACAATAAAATTGAGGAATTCTTGTCTACCAAATTCTATGATCCAAATGATGTAATGATATTCTTCATGCCTAAAGATATTTTGGGTGAGGTCAATAACAAGTTATGCAATAGTTAGGTTTATCCATTATTGCACTCAAATAATCAAACAATGGTGATTAAATGCTTATGGTTCAGGTGAGGTTCAAAACTAGGAGGAATATACCACCTATAACTGTGACACTATGATTAGAATATATTAATAAATTAATGTATTTATCACAATAGAAATTTTTTCCTTACAATATAATTTATTATCATTAAAAATAAATAATAAATAATATTTGAATATATTTATTTAGTGTTCATGAATAATATTCAATAGAAAATAAATTATTTTCAATTTTTTGTGGAATTATTTTTTACGTAATTCATAAATTAAAAATTCAATATTTCAAAAATATATGTTTTTTATGATCTAATATGTAATTTAGATGCACCATATACCTTCACTAGTGAAATAAAACAAATTTTTCCAAATTCATAAGATAATTTTATTGAATAATTGGATTATTATAAATAAGATAGAAACATGGGATTAGGCACACAATATAGTTTTTTCAATGATTCATAGGAATTTGGAAACACTGTGAATGATGATATCATTAGCATATATCCGGGGATATATCAAATAAACAATAACAATGTGTGATCAGTTAATTACTCTTGTCTCATACATGGTATCTCATGATATTAAAAAATTAAATTTTTCATTGGGAATATTATATATTTAATCCCTACAATAATATAAAAAATTTACATGATTATGTTTGTCACATAAGAAAATAATACATAAGGTATTTTGATTTGAAATAAATGGGATTGATATAAGTTACAATATCCCTTATTAAATAATATTGAAATGATATATCAAAATTATAACACAATATATAATATATTATAGGTTTTATAGATTTTAAATTAAAAAATTTAAATAAAGGTCCAGATTTTATATCACTATTAATGAAAAAATCATGCGAATGTGGATATATGTTGGTGTTGTAATGACCCTTTAAATGATGTATTGAAAATGTTTCCAAGAACCATTGATTAAAATAGGTCCACATGTTTATAAATAAATTAACTAATATAATACAATATATTTTTAAAAAGAGGACTTTTATAAATAATAAATTATTAATTCATTTATAAATGTTTTACATTTAGCGAAATAAAAAAAATAAATTTTCACGTTATTTTTTCACTTGAATACAATATATGAAAAGTGAAATTGAAAAACCTATACGTCACAAAAAATAAAATGAAAAAAATTAATTATATATGTTACAAACAAATATATATATATATATATATATATTATACATTTAATGACATTAGAGAGGTGGATAGAAAAAGAGAGATAAATAATAATTAACAAAAAATTGGTTTTAGGAGTTCTAAGACATCGAGTCCTACCTCGCAAGGTACATGAATCTATCCACAATAATAATAATAGAAAATCTCTTTAATACTAGATTAAATTTACATTTTCATGAATAAATAGAATATTATTGTAATTTTATACTTATTTATGATCAAAATATTTGAAAATTATTTTAATTTTCACCATCCCTTGGATGTTTGTTTCATTTTTCTGATAGGGAAATACAACTCAAAATTTGTGTTCTTATTCATCATAATATTCTTGGTTTTCATAGTATAACTATTATAATTTAATATAATGTTATTTTTTATAATTTTTGTCCATTATATCAATTATTTGTTTCTTTAAATTTTTTATATATTTATCTTATAAAGAATATGAAAAAATTAAACTCATATTTCATCATAAAATTTCTATCTAATTCATTCATTAATAAGGTGATGAAAAATGAAATACAACCTCCATAAAATTCGTTAAATTATAGTGACATTGTTGAGGTTTTCATTTTAAAATAAATCAATGTAATATAGATAATCACTACTAAATAAATGTAATAATATTATTGAATAAATTTGATACTAATTACATGATATAATGATCACTGGATTATAATAAGAGCAACTAAAATAATAAATTTATTTTATACTGATTTATTTGTATACGTCACTATTTCTTTGGGTATCCTGCTTTGATTCACTACTTGGTCATTATAATTCGCAACATATTATAATATAAAATCTAGAAAAGTTATATTTATTTTAGGGAGGTATGTGTTCATGATTTTGTTAATGAATGAGTTTTTAATGTGAGGAAAATGGGTAGAGTGTGGTGGTATTAACAAGGGGTTGAGATAGTTATTTTAGATTAATAAATTAAATCAAACATTAACTCATTATATGAGGATAAAACATTGATTAGAAATAATAATATTTTTATTTTAAAGTTAATTTACATATAAAATATACATCTTTCATTAACAGACCTTATAAATTCATTAATACATAATATTACAAAATACTGCAATTTAATGTTATTTTACAATTAACCTCTATATTTTTTCATGAAAATCAAAATAAATTTACATAAATAAATTTCAACGTGATAATACCAAAAATGCTATAAATTTTACAAAAATAGTTATGTAAACAAGTTAAATTTAATTATCATTATTATAAAAATATATAATGAACAATATTAATTTTAATTAGACATTGAAATTTATAAACCATTGAAATTTTTAAAATGATTTAATAAATTGTAATATTTTTTATATAATATATATATATATATATTAAAATATTCTATGAAAATAACAATTCAATTAAAATTTTTAACCTGATTAGAAGAATTTATTTAAGTCAGAATAAAATATATATGTTAACTAATAATAAAATTACTTTTTTCCTATATCATATATTTTTAAATATCCTATAAAATAATTTATAATTATTTTATTTTATAACTACATTATGTATAAATTTCATAAGATATTTATACGTTATTTTTATAATATTATATTCACATTAATGTTCATATAGTTTAGTTATTTTTCATTTCTTGAATATTACTATTCTAACAGTCATATTTCAAAGAGTCATATTATTTTTCTGGTAATTATAAATTCTGATTATTTCCATCATTAATTATTCACTTATATTAATATAATATTTATATTATCCACTTTTTAAAATTTATATTAAATTTGTATTTTTTTCAACATTTATATTATTTTCATTGGTGTCGTTGTTTTAGAGAGCCTATGTTATTTAATTTTTCCTAATGTAGTTATTTTTTGTGTTGTATATCCCATAAACCTAATATTCTATATTAATAAAAAATTTATAATATAAATTTAATGTGTTTTGATTGAAATAGATCATGGTAAGAATAAATATTCATAATATAAAATTTGGTTCACTATATTTTCTCCCAATTTTAAATTATATAAATGAAATTTAATTTCACACAAGATGATGAAAATATATCAGGGTACATATTTTTCAATAGTTAATTTTTAGTTCTCTAATAAACATTGTCCTGTTGTGATATATTTCATAAAATTGTTTTTTTTACTTTGTTCTACGATCATCCTAAGATTCATCATTTAGGAGAGAATATTATTTAACTCTTCCCTTAAAATATTTATTACGTGATAGATATTTTTTATATTCTCATGCATGATGGATACCTGGAATATCTTATATAATTTTGAAAAGAATTATTGGAGTTATATTTTAAAGGTCATAGAACCTATGAAATGATAAATGTAAATGTGATTTATGAATCTTTATCATATCATTATTTTCATCATAAAAACCATGACATGGATCCATGTATATAAAATATAGAATTATTTTTTTATAACTCCAAAAAAAATATCATTAATAATTTTATGTATGTAAAATATATCATACTTTTCACTTCACTAATTGGTTTTAATTTTTTTTCCACAAAATATTTTTAATAAATAATTTCTATCCATAATATCTTACAAAACCATGAATCCTCATAATCTGTTGGAGATATAAATTACATTATATATAGTGATTCATAACAAGCCTTCTAAATGATATATTGGATGTTAATATTTTATGATATCTCTACCAAAGTAATATGTTAATCCATTTTTCCTTTGAAGTCCATTGATAATGATATCAACATAACAGGATATTTTTATAGTCAATTAAATTTTTTCATATGCCTATTTATGAAAAGATTAATTGATGTATAACTCTATGTCAAATCATTTTAGGGACGTTTCATGTTCATTTTTTATACTCATATCTATACTATTTATAATCTATACATTAATTTGTGATGTTACCCCAATTATTGGATATATATATTTGTATATTGATTGAGTGAGTTTTCCTATATTGTTATGATATTGTTAATAGTCATTGTTAGATGGTTAGTTAAAGCCCATAAAGATATATTTTCATTGGATATCATCACATGTACAATGATAGTCCATGGTAATTTTCATATAATTTATCTATTTATATGTAATAGATGAATAATGACATTGAAATATTTTCTTTATAATTTCATTTGTTGTTATAAAAAGAACATTTAGTTATATTCAACATTGTCCTTAATTTTTATATAAGAGATGCTATATCATAGATCACAATTCATCCATGTACTAGATGGGTAGATGATGAATTATGATATAATTGAATTATATAATATATATTTATATATTATCACAATTGAAAATACATATAATCATGTACCAAATCACAATAATAATTCATTATCATTGTTATAATTTAGTTTCCCCCTTCCAAATTGCATCCACATTGTTTATAATCTCTATATCATCCCTATATGATTTCATAAAATACTCTATAATTGGGTTTTAAGTAATCATTTATACAAGTTAAAATTCCACTCATTTTGTGATTCACATGTGAATTTATTTAATATATTTTATTAGTTAACTTGTCATTTTCAACATCAAAAAATTGGTTGTATGATATTTTCATCTTAGATAATCTACAACATCATTCTCATTCTTCATATGGTAACATATTGACCTATCGTGGGATTGGATCTATATTGACCAACATTTTGATAGAATAAAGATCTCATTTTTTTAATATATGATTAATTGTATATATATACACACACATGTATGTCATAATTCACAAAATAGTGATTATACTTCCAAATAATTATTGAATTTATTTTAATATGAAACTTTAGATCATGCAACAGATATATTTTAACCCGAACTATCATTTTCAAGGTGGAATATGAAATTATATTATCATTTTAAATATCTTTAAAATACAATACATTTTTCAATTAATTACTATATATCACATATATTCTTCCCCATGGATGTATTGTGATTCTAGGTGCATTTATTGACCTCTAAATCAACTCAACGATGTTATCTTTACATTTTATCTTCTAGAAAAACATTTATCCGATATTTTTTAACATGGTTAGTGACAATGATGTTTGAGGAAAATTTATTAAAAATAATATTTAGTGCTGTTATAATCCATGGATACTATAATTATTTGATTCATTTGTTATTATTTTTCATCCCACAATCACAATTTAATGGAATCTAATGGAAAAAATCACCACTATTATAACAATATGAGACAATAATTTTACTTCTTGTTTCCAAAAAAATTACTATACTATTCATATAACATCTCATTTTTGATGACCATACTCATAATTATAAAATTTTTATTATGCTACTTCAACATATTGAATAATATTATATTATCACATTAAACACCAACACTAGTGTTGTGAGGTATTTGTAATGCTATGTTTCAGCAATCATAAAGATAATTTTTTTTAATTAATTGATTTTATGAGTGTAATGACTATAAACTAACAGTGTCCACATATTGTATAAATTGTTTTAATCAAAATTTCTTCTATATTCAACTTAATTTTGTGATATCTTGAATGAATATCCACATTAATTATGTAACTGTCCCCTTGTGGTTGATCAATCAAGTTTTCAATATATTATAAGGTATAATTGTTGTTTATAAGGATCTTGTTGAGTTCATGATAATCTAGGAGTAGATGAATAAAACCACCATTACTTTTGAAAAAAGGAAAATTGAAATCTAGGGTTTAGAAATTAGTCTAATGAATCCCTTGATTAGATTCTTTTACTGTTTTATCTTAATTTATTATATTTAAATGTGTAGTATTCAGTAGGGGATCAAGAATATTGGTATGTGTCTGTGTATATATTAAAGGGAGAAATCAACTTCATGATTATTATGAAGGACATCAAATCTCATATATGATCACCAAAAAAATTCAATTATAATGGTAATGTCGTTAATAATGGTCCTCTATTTTTCCTTAGTATCCCAAGTTATATATTCATTCTCATATGGAAATAATATCCACGACAGATAATGATTTTACAAATTTTACTCATCATTATCCATTATCATGTATTCATTCATAAAATTATTTAAGATATAGAATTTTGATTCCCTCTCTCAAATATTTATTTGGAATCTCTTTAAATATAGTCAATCCCTCCAAGGTAAAATATTAGATATGAATAAATAGGATATAAAATGGATTTCTAGTGAATTATATCTATATATGATAATTATTGTCTATTTATATAATTGACATGCAATAATTTCCACAATTAGTGTCTTTATTAGTAACCCAGCCTCTGTGACATAAGATTGTGTTTGGACATTCAATATAAAAATTTAATTAATGCAAAATAATAGAGTTAATTTTTAAATATTTTATTTATATAAATTTAAATTTTCATCAATTAATTTCAGTTATCTATTTAATCATTACAGATAACATGATCTCATCATTGTTATCCTGGAATTAGATGATTTAGTCAAAAATTATCTTCATTAACCATTATCATAGTACAAAAAATTTATATTGTTAAAAATGAAAATAATTGAAATTTTAGAACATAGTTGAATGGTTATTTGGAATATTTTTTTCATTTATAATATTTATTATAGTTATTATTTCCCTTTTACATTCAAAAACATTATATTCCTCCCTTATATTTTTAAATTTTCTTTTTCATTCCATGGGTCTATTTTTTGATTTCTACTTCCCATAATTATTCCTTATATAAGGTTTTGTTTTCATGTATTTACAATATTTAATTAATGATCCAATATAGTTATGCTAAATCTAGTTCATTTTATCTCTATACCAAACAAAACATCAAAAAAATGATCTCTATATCATATTTTTGAAGGCATTAGATAATTTCTCTATAGTTATTACGTTCCTAATTTTGTAATGATATTAGATGAGTTAGAATAACTGAATTAATCATTTGGCCCTTTATATATTCATGGTGAATGACTATTCTGGAGGGATAAAATAAAATTCATGTGATTTTTTCTTCTTATATACCGATTAATGAATCCTCTCATTTCTTTAGTCCACATAATACCATCTAAAAATTAAAATAGGGAGTTTGAGGTACGTAATTATTAACAATTTTTTTTTTGAATTCATTATAATTCATAAAGTTAATTTCGTTTAAGGGTTTTATATTCATGATTAGTGTCTACCGGTGATCAAATTATCCATCTATGTGATCTTTAAATGGTATACTAGTATAATTTTCAGAGATTTGGAAGATAGATAATAGAATCTCCTTAGAATTAGGCAAATATTTCCTAATTATAGAATTTAATTTTTTTAAAAAATTAGGACTTCATAATATTAAAACCAATAATAAAATTTTTTCTCTCTTGGAAAGAGATGTTTGTCTATCCCTATTTAATTAATTATTCATCTTCGGAGATAGTTTTTCATATAGATTCCTAAGGTTCTCTTCACCTACTACTGTCATATTAGAAATATGATTTGGGAGACCCATACATTGATAATCACATTACTTCATGATATTTTTTCACTTATTTTCATCAATTTACATTAAAAAATGAACAATTGGGATGTGAACACAAAAATTAATAACTATACAAAAGTTGGAAGTATAAAATTATATGGTTTCAGTAAGAAATGATATATATGTTTTAACTATTGAATTTTTTTCAATCTGTGTTAGTCATGATATATTTCTTTTATTTCTAAAATAATAACAAAAAAACCATTATTTAATATAAAATACATCATCTCATTTTCCATACACATATTATTACATAATTTTTAAATAAAATTCAATAAAAATCCTATAAATATATAGGTATAGTTTCTCAGGGAAATGTGATATAAAATATATAAATATGAAAATAAACAATGTCACCATTATTTAAAAATCCATAATATTCCAATATAATAACATTGATATGTTTTTAATACATTACAAAACCTGGTTAAGTGCATAAATTATATAGGTTGTGTAGTAATCCTGAAAAAGTGACAAAAAAGATAATTAAGTAAAAAAATTATTCTTCAATAGGCATAAAATAATGTCATGATATTTGAGGGTCATATATAATTACACCTATTCATGGAATAAGGATCACAATATCATAAAATTCTGGAATCATAATTTTTTGTAAAGAAAATAAAATATGATAAAATAACAATAATACCATGCCCTTTTCTAATAAAACATAAAAAAGTGTGCCAGGAATATTTTCCAAGCCCCATTCATGTTATCAAATGAGATGAAAAAATTAATCAATAAATGGATGAGATTTATAATTATAGTCTCACCCATCACCTATTAATATCTAAAAGTATACATGTCCCATACAAAGAAATGATACATAATTATTTTGAAAATGAAATTTATATGTGTAAATGTATGGTGTAATCTTCCAATAAATAACTTATAGATTTATAACAATTATTACACATACTAAAAGGGTTTGGGAATTTTTTGATACTATTATATTTAAAAAAACAATTATTAAATAAATGGATTGAAAAATAGATCATGAGGAATCGATGTATATGTAGTACTGTAAATGAAACACTTAAATGACATTTCAAAAATTGAGAACTGCACCATTCAAGGAAATAAGATCCTTGATAATTTAGTATTCAAATAAATATACAGTAATAAATTTAAATAGAAGAATAATAAATTTTTAGATAATATATTATTAGGTGTTTTTAATGGGTGGCATATTAAATGATATATAAAAAATTAAAATAAAATAATAAGTCAAACTTTAATGAATAGAGTAATAAGAGTACATGAAAAACATTTGTATACATAGTATAGAAATATAACATAGAAAGGATATAGATATAAAAATAATTTTTATGGATTACAAGAAAATTAATTGTAATGAAATTGGATGAAAATAGAGAATAATTATATGAAATCCCAACTCAGACATCATTTGAGAGGTATGGGAGTACCCTTACATTGTGTTCCAACGTTCATTGTAGTTATGTTTGAAATTATTAATAAATTGTTTTTATAATTTTCCTTAATTAGAAATATCATAACGAAAATTTTATTTATTAATATTTTTTATAGGTTATGATCATTTCATTAGATTATTATATCAATTTTAATCTTTCCAAGGATGTTTTCTTCATTGTTAAAATTTAGTATGAACTTATTGGTAAAGATAGATGGTTTTTTGCATGTTTCTATACAAATATAAGTGTAATAGTTGCTTGATAATGTGTTCCTATCGATTTCATGTATTTTAAATATAATATAATCAAGATAATATTCATGTTTCATTGATATTAAATATTTTCATTTTATTTTTAGTGCATTTATTTTGTTTCTATGACAATAGTGAAATTAAATATTTTTTTTTTCATGTTTAAGAGTTTCTGAATGAAAAGAATATAAAAAACCATATAGTCAAATATATTTAAGTATGAAAATAATATTACAAAAATACCATAATTCTGTGTAAAATTTCAATTATGTCATACATTATGTCAGTGAACCAACCATAGTAAGGGAGACACCTTCATTTCAAGGTAAATAAGAAGTATGAAAATTGGTATTAAATTATATTAAATAATATTTGTCTTCAAATGATTTATAGTTCATTATATTGGGATACATAGAGTAATTTTGGTGGATGAGGAAGATAAAATGTCCATAAAAGTAGTTGGTTGAGAAAATTAAAACTTCTGTTAGTTGTCATACATTATTAATAAACATATGAAATAGGATAAGAATTGGGGGATAAAACCCTTAAAGTGTGGATAATAATATTAGGGTGGCATTTTTGAAGAATATTTCATTATAAATATATTTTAACATTTCAAGGAAAATGGTGGAGGATGGTGTGAGTTATACTTAGAGAAGAGGGGTGTCATAGAAATACAAAATATTCAGATAGTTATAGAATATGTAATCTAATTTTATGGGGTTTCTGATTTTATATTATTTTGGAAATTTTAAATTCCACCTACCTTTCAGAAAACTCAATGATTTATTCATATAATAAATTATTAAAAAAGGTAAATAATGTTTTTTCATAGTTATGTTTTTATTTTATTATTTATTAAAATTAATATAACATAATCATACCCATATTTTGATTTTATAATTTGATAAAGTCCATAAATGTTAACAATAAATCCATTAAATATGATTAATTTTATTTCAAAATAAATCAAAAATTTCTTTTATAAAAAAAAATTTATAACAATTTTAATTTTTTTGACAATATATTTTTTAAATGATATAATTAAATTATATAATAATAAATATATACTAGTGTAGTGTTTTATAAAATAATTTTATTAAAATAAAATATTGTATTAATTTATAAAATCTACCCTAAAAATTTATTTTAGTAAATGGAAATCATATATTTTTCTAGATATATATTGATGGATTTTTTTTACATATTTTATGTTTTTAAAATTTAATATAATTGTTTTATATCATTATGATAAAAATTACTTAGCTTTTTATTTGATAATATATTACAACACCTTTTAATAATCCCACAATACATTTATCATTCAAAAAGTCAGGTGACCATTATTATAGTTCAGGATAACATTACTATATTCTATATAGACGTTTTATATATTATATATACTTAGTATTAAATTGATTAATCATTAATTTATGTTTAATTTATTGATTTATTCATCATTTAAATAATAGTTTATTAAATAAATATTTTTAAAAATATATTTTATAGTATTATTATTAATGAGAATTTTCATATGGACCTAAATGGATCCACACTTTCATATTATGTTTATTTTGTGTTTTTAGGTTGGTGATTCCATATTATTATTTTCTAATTTATTTAATTTATTTATCTTCTAAATTTAATATTCTAAATTATAATAACAATAAAAAATTAATATATTTTATATTGTTTTATAATTTAATCCTTAATACAAAATTTATTTAAATGGAATGGTCTCTATAAAAACATTTGACTTATTACTATGAAATTTATTGATTATATGGAATACGACTTGTGTGTCTTCTAATTTTTAGAAAAAGCATTAACTAACCTATAGCTACATCCATCTTTTCTAAATTTCTTTGTTATCATCTATCACTACTATAAAAAAATATTTTAATATTGTCACGCTTTATTAGTTCTACAAAAAATAGCAGGTAGAGGTTCCCTTTATCATCACTTAAACAATTGTTGATTAGGACTATGTTTTATCAATGATTTTAATCCTCGGAAAAAGATACAATATATCGATGTTTTTTATGTATTGATAACAGGTATCTGTTATCAGTGATTTTATTTAGTAGTAAAAAAAATGTACCATTTATTATTGATCTATTTTTAGTGCTGATAAATGGAATCCTTTATCAGCATGATATTTTTAGCACCACTAAAGAGATCATTTATCAGTTCATTTTTGCCACTAATAAAGGTCCTGAATAAAATAAAATAAATAAATCAATTGAAAATTAAAAATGGGTTTATTAAATAAATATTAATGTTTTAATAATTAGAAAATTACTAATAAAATTGTTTAGCATTAATATACTATATGTAAATAATAAAGACTAAAAAATACTATATATTAAATATATAAATATATTAAATAATTAATAATTAATAATTAAAAATAAGTTAATTAAAAAAATATTAAACGTTTTTTCAATTAATAATTTATTTATAAAATTGTATAATATATATATATATATAGAATTTTAAATTATAAATATAGATATATAAGAATAAAATGTTTCAGAAATATTATTTATATAATAAAAAATATTTATTCCTTAAAATAAATAAGTTATATATTTAGTGAAGAATAATGTATAATTAATAAGTAATATGAATTAAAAGTAATAAATAAATTCATCATGTAGTGTACAAAATTGAATTTCATTTGATTATTCATTTTAAAATATTTTCGATTTATGTTATATTGATTTTTCATACATATTTGTAATTAAAGAATTTTTATTTAAAACAAACCCAAATAAATATTTACGTAATTAATGAAATATTATATTGACACACACACCTAGTAGTTATGAAATTTATTCAAATGATAATATTTATTTTATAATTTCATTATAACATGATACATTTTATAAATTTCATTTTTATTTAGAAAATTTGATTTGTGATTTTTTATTTAATTACACTTTGGTAATACCTAATTTTTAATATTTTTATTTTCTTTTTTCCATTTTTGTGGGAATTTAATCAATTTCTATTTTTTAATTATATATATTTATTTACAATGTTATAATATTTTCAACATTTATCCATAATAATTACAATATATATACAATTTTTTTTGTAATTTATATCTATTAAATAAAACATATACAAATTTTCAAAATTGTAAATGTGTTCTCATTTTTTATTATTCCAATTCATTATTTTATTGCATTTACACAGTAAAGATCACATATTCATTAATAATAATAATAATATATTTGTAAATAAATAATTTCAAAAAAATAAATTTATAATTTTATATTTACTAAATTTTAAGTTATATATATTTATAATAATAAAAACAATTATTAATATTTTTTTAAAAAAAATATTTATTTAGTTATAAATATATAGATATATTTTTTAAAATAAATATAAAATTATAATAAAATTATATAAATAATAAATATAATTAGAATATATATATATTTATATATTTAATATATATATATATATATTTATATAAATATGTAAAATGGTATAATAATATTAAAATATAAATTTTGATATTGAAAAAAGTTTTTATATATTTATAAATATATACATTTATATTTTAATAATTATAATATTATAAAAAATATGATTAATTAATGGATATATTAACAATAGTTATATTAATATGTATTTATTTAAAATATATGTAATTATATAAATATATTTTAAAAAAATTATCTATATTTATAATCATAAAGACTTTATCAATGCTATTATTATAGCACTGATAGGGATGCAGTATATAAAATATTTTCAGAATTAATAAGCTTAGATATTTATCAGTTCTAAAACTTTTGTACTCATAATTATGGATTTGATCAGGACTTTTTAGAGATGATAAATCTCAATATTTTTAAGCATTAAAATTTCACTAATATATATGAATTTTTTAAACATATCTTAATTTATCACTATTAAAAGTGGTATTTATATTTAAGCTGTTGGAATAACTTTTAAAAGTGACTCTAATATATTAAAATAAACCCTATAATTCGCAAACCAGTTGAGAAATCTGAAGATTTCTTGTAGAATATTTTTGCTCATTGCACTCATCCTTGACAAATCTGAGCTTAAAACAATTATTGATTCTATGATAGAACATTTCCAAGATTTGAATCCAAGGAATAATTGATTCAAGGGTCAAACAAATCCTTCTTTTGGTGACATATCTACTTTATCTCGGACTATTAAAATCTTTAATCCAAGCTATATTTTTTTCTCCTCCCACAAATTTGTTGGTTTCATGTTCAATGATATCTATTTTCCTTTTTTGTTCATTATATCATTTTGTAAAATATTCATCATTTATTTCAAATATACAAGGAATTTATAAATAGGTTTTTTTATAATTTTATGGTCAGTATTTGTCCATTTAAGAGATTTTCTTGATGCCTTGTGGTATATTAAGAATATCGCACATTGGTTTCATTAGTGTAGAATATTAACTACAAATGTTTTGAACATCCTTACATTAAAACAGAAAACAAAATTTGTTTGTTAAAATTACACACATTGTATTTATTTAATAAATTTATATGAATTTAATGAATTGATATCTTGAATTTGAGGAGCAGAATATTTTTATTCATTGTGACGATTATGTAGTATTACGTCAAGATTTTTATTTTTTGTTATATTTCTGAATTTTATCTATTTTTGATCATGGTATCCTATATGGATATCAATATATATTCATTATTAAATATATATTAACAATTTATTTCATTAATATATGTATGTATGTCGTTATAAAAATTATTGAAAGGACGCATTCAATAAATTAGAGGATAATTTTTTTTGTGGATTAAAAATAAAATCCAAGAGATACTATTAATCTGTGTTTTTTGAAATTATGTATTCAAGGCATGTTTAAAAAATATTAATGTTATAATGATTCTAACTTTTTTATTTTAAATAATTCTATGGGAATGTAGTTTTTCATTTAAATGTTTTAGTAGTATCATTTGTTATTGCCTTGTTGGTCCCATGAAATGGTTTTTTTTAAAAACGTATCACTATTTATTGAAAATGTACATATTAGTTTTGATGAGGTAATAATTTTCTTTAATTACAAACTAACTTATGAATGGGTGTTGGAAGGATTTTTAAATAAATATGTTTGTTTTAAATTGATTATCGGTGGATATTTTTTTTGAAATGGTATCTATACCTCCCATTACTATAATTTTATGGATCATATACATCATATTGATGGATGAAAGGTAGTTTCAAATTATTCCTAACGAAATTTTATAGGTACCAACTTGTATCAAAGAACACAAAAGAGCCAAAAAAGGGAGAATAGTTTTTGGGTCACTAGTAGTGTATAAACATAGGAACTCGCCATCATGCATGTAGGTAGTTCCAACCCTTGTATGTATATAGTCACCTCACTGTTTGTTTTGGAATGTCACAAAATTGCATATGTTTTATTTATTAATTTTTACATTTATATTAATTTTTGACTTACTAGAAAACTGCAGAACACCCTTTAGTGGTATTTAGCCTTTGTTTATGTGTTTACATGTGTTTAATGTACTTGGGATGAGTTGGGATGTGGTTGTGAGAGTTTGTAATGGGTTTGAATAAGTTTGGAGACTTTTCTAACAGAAAACTTTTTGATCACGATTAGGGGAAACGATGTGGGTTCTCTAGGAAACTATATTGGGGGATATAGTAGTCTCCTCATGTCCTGTACATGGTTTTAAACACTGTGTGGGGCAACCATGCATACCCATTCTATCAAGAAATTGTGGTAAGAATGGATAGCGTACGGATATCCAAACCATGCAGAAGAAATGTGAGGCCACATATTAGAAGGGTTTTTAAATCTGAGATCCCATGGGCTTGACCTATTTCTCACTTAACTCTAACCCACTCGATCCTTACTCGGGATTTTCAGTACTCAATGGTTGGAGAGGCACACCCACACATTTTGGATGCATTTTCAAAAGTTTTCATGGTGGATTGAAGGTCATTTCATCTGGAAAAGTCTATCCTCTGGGAATCTTTTGGTTTCTCTTTAAATATACTCTTCCCACTCATTTAGTTTTCTAGATCTACATCCATTTAATATATAGATCTAGGGTTTTGGTTGCCTTGGGTGTTAATTTTATAGCTTTTGGATTTTAGTTATGGGGATAATGAGTGGTTTTCATGAAGAATTTTCCCAGATAGGGGTGCGGTTGCTTGTGGGTCGATTTCGCCAGAACCTTAAATGTAGGTTGCATCTCTCCCAAATACACTATGCTAGAACATTAATCCCAGTTACAATTAATTTTAATTTCTTAAAATTAAATATGTTTTTGGTGTGAAATTTTGGTTTGAAATCCCATTGGTGTCGTTTGGGAGTTTTTTGGGAAAAGAGGGTGTTGTAGTGAAAAGGTCTGGTTGTGAATTTTAAAATAGAGATTTTAAAAAGGGTTTATATGATTTATTTGTAAAAATGGTTGATAAAAATTATTTTTAAATAATGATGTTGTTTTATTGAACTGTTTTTTATCCTGGAAAATTATTAAAGGGTTTTTTCAATAAATGTGTGATTTATTAAAGTGAATTGGAATTTGTGGGAAATATTTTTCTGATTATTATGTGAAATTGAATGCTTTGTGATTATTGGTTGATTGATTGTTAAGGAATGTGTTGGTTGTGTGAATGAGGTAATGAAGTCTCACTATAAGAGGTGATGGATAGTGGTCAGAAGAACCACCATTATGGGTAGTGGTCAAGAAGTAACTCTAGTTGAGAATGGGCTGAACGGGACTGGAATAAGTCCTACCATTTCGGTTGTCTTGTTTTGCACTATTTTCTAAGACTGAAATTATTTTCCTAGAGTTAAATGGTGATATGTCCTATGGCATGATATTTTGACTTTTCCTTGGGATGGTTTCATTAGTTGAGGTTTCTTGGTAAGGGTATGTTTGGATTATGGTAACGGTTTCACTTGTGATTATTTTACATGATATGATTTATAAAAATTTGGTAATGGTTTTTTCATATTGGAATGTGTAGGTAAGTCATTTAGGGAAAACCTACCGAGTATTAGTACTCACCCCCTACAATGGAACTTTTGTGATTTTGAAGATGTTGTATTCCGGGACACATGTAAGGGTAATGTATCTCATTGCTAGTGGTTCGTGGTGATGCTTGGGAGATGTGTTGATTCATGGAGAATTGAGCTTAGTGTGGAGTTGTAGAGTGTGTCTTGGTTTATTTTGGGCCTCTTATTTAGTCTTCAGCATAGTACTCTAATATTTTTTGGTTTTATTGTAGAATAGTGTTGTTCCTTTTTGTTTAATTATGAGTTGATTATTTTTTTAACATGCATCAGGATGTTTTTTGATAGTGGATTTTTTGGTTGGTATGGTTTGTCTCAAGTGAAAATCATTCCCCAATTTAATCTTGAATCCCTCGATATTTATTTCCATCTTTTGGCACCTTTGGAATGTCTCTTAGGGCCAAGTATCTTTCCTACCCCCCCCTCAATCAAATTATATGAGAGGGATGATACAAGTGGTATTAGTTTGTTTGGTGATTGGATTTCAAGTGAGAGATGTTTTTTGATCCTTGTTGTTGACAATTGGTATTGGTGTGGACATTAATTCTTGGAATATTACTTGAATCAGGATGGTGGAAATATATGGGATTGTGGGAACATGGAATGTATAGAATATAATGATGTAGCTAAACTTTTTATGTTGAACTTAATGTTAATATGGAGTTGGGTACATAATTGTTTTGGAGACACTTATAGTCAATGGAAATATCATTTTAATGTGTATATCCAATGAGATGAGCATGGACTACATGGTAGAAATGAAATCCCAATAGGACGAATAGTTCATTTGGTATAATGTTCAATAGTGTGATACTAATCTTTCCATTTTCAAAATTGGTATTGGGATTCAAAATAGAAGGATTTGAAACCGGAAACTTGAGGTATTTTGAAAATGTGTTCAATTTAAAAACATGGTGTATTTTTTAAAATGGGGCGATATGGTAAATGTTAATCATGGAAAGGCTACTAGTGAAATATGTTATGTATTTGAATTAGGAAATTTTACACCCTGACTTCTTAAAGGAGTGAGTCTTATGGATATTTTTGTATTCATAGAAATGGAACCGGGAAGGCGTCGTGGAGAACAACCAGAGGAATCTGTTGGCAATGTGATTGAACCGAAGCCCAAGGTGAACCAATAGCTAGTGTAAAGTATAGTGTAAGCTTTCCATGATGTGGAAATTTGAAATAAATGGGACGAACCAAGTCATGTGGATAATGCAATTCAGTTTCAAAAGTAGAATCCATCCATCATTAGGGGTAATTCGGATGTGTAAAGGGCAGAAGAATAGTTGAATAGAATGACCAATATCATTGAATTCTTGGAAACACCAGTATAGTTAAAAGTTAAGTTATCCATATATATGTTGTAATATTTTTCCCTTCAGTGGTGGGAGTTGGCGGTGCAAGCTGGACAGACCATGTTACGACATGCGATCGATTTGAGTAATTGACTAACAAAAAATTACACCCTCATACATTTATAATTTAGCAGAAAACATATTTATTCCGTTTGAAATAATAGATCCATTCGGTAAAAGAGTATATATCTATTTTTATGAACATAGTGAACTTTTCACCAGAGGTGGTGAGTAGTACATCGTTGAAAGCTCTTATATTCGAAGCTGGTTTGAGGAGGAAAACTTGGTCCATGATATTAGTGATGTGTATAAATGATTATATGGAGATGTTGAATAGAGCCATGGTGGCTAAAATAAATATCTTTGGGTCTGCGAGCACAAGAATTGTATTAATACTCATGGGGAATAGTGGGAAACAGAACACTGGGTTCAAGAGGAAGAGGGGCACTTATTTCTAGGGTGAGAGTATGACTCAGAATCAAACTATAGGATCAGTGAAGCATCCACCGATGCGTTAGAGTAGACCGGGATGTATTCAGTGTTGTTTTATGATCTACATCAAGAGGAATTGTACGAAATATCCTTGATCATGTTATAATTGTATGAATATGGGTAACCATCAATGGTATTGTCATAATTATATAAGGATGGGTGTTTGTGACACTCCTCAGGGGTCGCAGGGGTTGTAGGCCTTGACGGGACAAGGGAAGAAGTATAGGCCTTATCAGCATAGCCGAGTCGGTCATGTTATTTCTGGGAAAAACACAACTCCTTAGGAAATTTCATACCAGGAAAGCATGGAACAGAGTGTCCCAAGATAGCATTTGTTTGTATTTCTATAGGTTGTGATGGATGATTAGTCAAGACTATCTATGGTGCAAGGTATGGTTCTTTTAAAAATAAAAGATTATGCATGTGATGCTTGATATGGGTGCTTCAAATTATTTTATTTCCTCATGCATATTTTATTTGATGGGTTTAACAGTATTAATGATGCCTATGGTTCTCAAACTTCAAACTTCCTGGGTGAAAAAGAGTGTCGAGCCTTCCTGTGTAGAGCATGTCATGTAGTGCTAGATAAGGTTTAGTTGACGTGGGAATTTTCAGTTCTTGAGATGGATGTGTACGATATAATATTTGAAATGTATTGGTTCAAAATGATTAAGGACCTAATCTATTTCTATGCAAAAACAGTAATTTTTATGATCAAGTATGGCATTAGACATCTCTTTAGAGGGGAGAAAAGTGAAAATCAAGGTGAAACCGATTTGTTATCACCGATTCTTGGCACACTCTTTTATCAATTGGATTCTTTTTCAATGGTAGAAGTGGAAGGTATTGACCGTAGGGTTCTTCCACTAGTCATGGATCATTTTATGGATGTTTTTTCCAAATAATTCTCAAGTTTACCACCCGTGAGAGAAGTCTAGTATTCAATTGATCTCTTTCTGGGGACCAATATTATCTCACTTCTGTCTTATTAGATGGATGAAACATAATTATTGGAATGAATAGTGTAGTTTGAAGTGTTAGAGAACAATGTTTTCATCCATCCTAGTATGTCTCCATGGGTAGAACCAGGGTTTTTTTGATAATAAGGCAGATGGAACATGGTAGTTATGCATCAATTATCATAGACAAAATCAAGTTACAATAATGAACTGATATCCACTTCCACGCATAGATAATTTTTTTGACCAGTTGATGGGAGCTCAATGGTTATCCAATATTGACATAGGATTAGTTTCATAACCCCCACCCCCCCACCAATGATGCCCCTCCTGAGTTGGAAATGGTGAAAGTGATATAATGACCCCCCAATTCCCTCCTCCAGTAGTCCCTAGAGAGGCGACTAGCACCAAGGGTATATGTTTTCACAACATGGGAGGAATTATCCTTTTTTTATTTAAGATCGGGAAATAGGACGTGTCAAACACCAAAAGAAAAAGGAACAAGTAAATGGAAATAAACCCAAACTGATCCCACATGCATGTTTAATCAATTCTGAAACAAGTACATGTACATGAAAACACAAAAGTACAATACCAAAAGAAAAAAAGAGTACAGAAACTCAAAAAACTCCAACTTTCTCGACTAGTAGGGTCCCCCACGACCCTGGTAGTCCTCCTGGAAACCTTAAAGTAAAGGTATGGTCAACATACAAGTATACTCAGTAGGGAAACCTAAATCTCTCATGCATAGGTGTGGAGGCATCCTAATGTCCCGTGAGAAAAAAGAAGGAAACAAAAACCTAGTAACGGATTCTATCCACCCAACCTCACCAGCCACGCTCACCAAAATCACAAACAACAGGTAGTAGTAGTATATAAGAACAATAGTATTGGGTACCCTCACCATTTCCCACTAGTCAGTTGCTCTTCCTAATGGAAAACTTCCTGATGCTACCACACTCATCCTACCCATAAACACCTGGGCCTCAAGAACTACATATCATGCCCGCACACACCTGGGCCTCACATCCACATATCCCTCCCGCACACACCTAGGCCTCACAACCACATATCCTTCCCGCACACACCTGGGCCTCAGACCCACCTATCCTACCCTCACACACCTGGGCCTCACAACCACAACTACATCCCGACGCGAACACACCTAGGCCTCTTCCCGAAGATTCTTGGGAATAGTAAACATGCCCGAAGAGTCTTGGGTTAAAACCACCCCAATGGAAACCTACCTGAAGATTCTTGGGGTAAGGTCACCACAAGCCATCATATCCTATGGAAGAAGGAGCATGAAGGAGCTAGTAACTAAGAGGAAAACACCCTCTCCCATGAAATGGGAGTGTTCAGTACTAAGTGATCAACATGGGTGGGGTGAGAAAAAACGCAAAGATACAAATATATATATGTATACCAAACACACAGACCATCCTATGGCTTGTAAATAGAGAAACAGAGCATGTTCCACGACACTTCTACTACGAAGAATGTATGAAATAAACAAACCGAAACCTATTTAGGTTTTCATGTTTTAACAGTATTAGTTTTTTAGTTACTTAACTACTGGACAATTATCAACCCAGATCAAGCATTTCGTAGAACAAAACACTGCCAACAACAAATCAAGTTAGATAATACACAAGAAACAGAAAACGAACATTTTTCACATTAATTAATCATCCTTTATTGTTCTCGCATTTAATTCATTATTGTTCCCCATAATTAATTTATGAAATTTACACATTATTTTAAAATCACAACCCATTACTACAGCCCTGCTACCATTATAACCACATCTCCACAACCGCATCACAAAACATGTATCATTCCACAAAACTGACCCTTTAATTATAATTTATACCCACTACACATCCTATTCGAAACAACCCAGGATTCACCCCCCCCCCCTCACACACCACATAATCAAACCAATACCGACATGTTCATTATTCCATTGTGTTTAACCGGGGTGATCACACAAGGGTTCTGGATATTCATTTAATCAGCCAACTTTATATGATTAATCAATTTCCATATTCTATAATGTTTCTATCCACAAAACGGTCTAGAAAGATAGGGAATCATTTAATTTCGCAAGAAGAGTCCCCCAATGACTGGGATTTTTAGTAGGCATAAGCCTATTCAATTCAGAACATAATAATAGGATAAACAAAGAATAACATAACAACTTCCCCATCCCCGTTCTTTAACCAGTTATTATCTTTATCTATTGCTTCAATAATATCTAATGAAAAAAGAGGATACCCACCATGCATGATTCACAAAAGATAGAGATGAAGGTAAGATCCCTACCTCAATAGGGTTTGATCGCAACACTCCCCTTGATCAACATTAGAAGACATCCGTCAGTTTCTGTCGCTTTTTTCAAAACTCAGAAAAAATCACTTCAGGTAGAAGATGGGAAGGAAAGGCCGAAGGGAAAACAATAGATTAAAGCTTATAAGTTCCCCCTCGTCATTACGATCTTGTGGCCGCTGACAGATCGTAAATCGGAGCTCGGGTGATGATGTTATGGAAGAAAGGAGCTTTGGAGTCTCTTGGGAGAGCTCTTCTTGAAAGAATTGGGAGGAGAGGAATGGTGTGAAAAGGAGAAGAGGCCCCCCTCCTTTTATATGAAAGATAAATAAAGTACACAGTGTGTACTTCCTAGTACGCGGTGTGTACTCTGCCATTCCACTCAGTCTCCATGCGGCTTCCAACACAACATTCAACGTGGCACACAGTCGTTGACTAGTCAACACACTGTTTGAGGGTAACGTGTACGTGAGGAGGAACTACACGAAATGTAATATGGGATACACGAAGTTTACTCATTTATTTCACACGGAAAGGACACAGCTTCAACATGGCACACGATCATTGACTGGTCAACACACGGTTTGAAGGTAATGCGTACGCGGGGAGGAACTACACGACATGTAGTATTGGCTACATGGTGTGTACTCATTTATTTAACGTGGAAAGTACACAGTTTCAACACGGGGTATACCCAGCAAGGTTGTACATGGAGTGTACTCATACTACATGGCGTGTAGTTACAAAATTCTGAATAGCGTGGGAAAAGTCCATTCTACCCTCCAGAACACTTCTTGACCTTCTTTTTGACAAATGAATGGGCCGGAGAGGTCCGGGCCATTACAATCAGGGTGTCATCAGCTGTCGGTGTGAAAGGAGGATATTCTAAAAATAGATTCCAATAGTAGGTATGGCCATTAAAAGTATTTTGTTATGCTCTTTGGTCTAACTAATGCACCAGAGGTGTTCATAGAATTGATGAATCAGATATTTTAGAGATATCTTGATTATTTCATGGTGATATTTGTTAATGATATACCTATGTATTTGAGGAAAAGGTTAGATCAAGAGAAGCACATTGAGATCATTTTGGATATATTGAGGGATCATCTGTTGTATGTCAAATTTTCAATGTTTTGCTTTTGGATACTGGAGAATCATTTCCTTGTCCATGTTATTTTTTAGAAGGATGTTTCAATTGATCTCGAAATGATAAAGGTTGTTATCTCATGGAAACCGCTATAGACTATTTTTGATATATGGAGCCTCCATGGTCTAGCTGGTTATTATCGATGTTTTTCTCTGAATTGGTAACGATTGGATTCACTGATTATATCTTTGAAAAGGAATAATGTTCCATTTCAATTGGATGAGCAATTTCAGAAATACTATGAAGAGTTAAAGGGTCTCCTTACATATACACAAATTATGGTTTTTCCAGAACTTGGGAAAGGGTAAATAGTATATTGTGACATATAGGGATTATGGTTGGAGTGTGCTATCATTCAAGGGGTTCATTTAGTTGCATATGGTTGATAGTCATCGAGGTTTTATTAGAAGAACAACCCAACACATGATATGGAGTTAGCGGTAGTGATTCATGATTTAAATATGTGGCATCATTATTTCTTCGGTGAAATATTTATAGTGTTTTCTGATCACAATATCAAAAATCATATATTTTCACAATGAGATTTGATCCTTATGAAAAGGAGATGGATGGAATATATCTACATTTGTGATTTTGACTTAATGTATACATCAGGTAAAGGAAACTCCGTGTAAAATTCATTAATATGGAAATAAAATGCTCAAGTGGTAAATAAAATATCATATCAGTGTAATTTGATGTCATTCATATCCAATATGCAGTTGGAATGTGAGGATCGGGGTGAAATAATGGTCTTCTTTCCTGTTTCATTGGTTCCTGACATGGAAAGTATGGTTAATGAAGCACATGCATTTGATTCTGCAGGTATGATGATGAGTTAGAAACTATATGGTGGGGAGACCAATGAGAGATTTCGACTAAATGAGAATTCATACTTGGGTTGTCGGAATCAGATGGTGGTACTAGTAGATTTTTGGAGGAACTTCTCCGGGCATATCATCATTCTTGGTGGGTTGTCCATCCTGGAATTCATAAATGGTATAAGGCATTGAAGTAATAGTTTTGGTTGGTTGGTATGAAATAGGATGTGGTTGGGTCTGTCTTCAGATTCCTGACATGCCAGCAAGTCAGGGCAGAGCATCAGCAGATAGCAGGCATGTTCTGGTCCTTACCTATTCTAATGTAGAAATGGGAGCAGATAACAGTTGATTTTGTGACGGGTCTCCGATGAATAGTCTGGAAACACGATTCCATATGGATGATTCTGGATCCACTCACAATGTTGGCCCATTTCATCCTGATTTGTGAATCTCATACGGTGGAGGATTTGTCCAAAATCTATATCCGGGAGGTGGTAATGTGGAATGGTGTTCCAGTTTTGATTGTATCAGATATAGATTTGGGGTCCACATCTCATTTGTTGAAATCCTTGCTGTAAACCCTTAGGACACAGTTGACTATGAGCGTGGTGTATCATCCTCGTACGGATGGACAATCCAAGAGGATGATACAATCCTCGGGGGAAATGTTAATGGATTGTGTGATGGATTTCAGTTTTTCATGGGAGGAGAACATACCATTGGTTGATTTATACTATAATAACAGTTATCAAGCTTAGATTTATATGGCTCAGTTTGAGGATTTGAATGGGCGTCCTTGTCATCCTCCATGATGTTGGGTGGAAACAGGAATGTCTTCGGTGATCAGACTGAACCTTGTCCAAGAGACTATAGAGAAAATCAAGTTGATAAGGAAGATGATAGAGATAGCTCAATGTTGTCAGGAATTGTATACTGACCATCTTCAATGACCACTATTGTTCGAGGTGGGTGATCATGTGTTTTTTAGAATCTCCCCTAAGATTGGACATCATCATTTTTTGAAGAAAGGAAAGTTATCTCTGAGGTATATTAGGCCTTTTATGATACGTGAGAGGATATAAGATTCATCTTATAATTTGACTTTTCCACCATGTTTTAGTGTAGTGTACAATTTGTTTCTTATGTCGTAGTTGAAAAATATCATCTGGATCATGATCATGTGATTCATTTGGATCATGTTCATCTAGAAACGGGTGATTTCATATTTCACATGCTAGTGAGTATTTTTGATAATCAAGAGAAAGTATTGAGTGATAAAATCATTGGTTTAATATTTGTTTTGTGGAATCATGGTAAGATTCAAGAGGAGACTTAGTATTGGGATAAAGAGATGGTCGAGCAATGGTCTGAGCTCCTTCGACATTAAGATGGTTATCTACATTCTGAGGATGGAATATCCAATGGTGGGGAGAATGCAGCACCTCTGGATTGAGTTATGTAGCCTTATATGCCTTTTTATATGTTTAAAGTACATGGGATGAGTTCAGATGTGTTTGGGAGAGTATATAATGATTTTGAATAATTTTGGAGACTTTTCTATGGGCACACGGTTTGAGAAAAGTTAGGGGAAACTGTTCAAGTTCTCTAGGAAACCGTGAAGGGGGAGACAATAGACATTCCAAGGCATGAAAACAATTTATCATACTGTTCAAGGCAATTGTAAATACCCTTTTTGTAGAGGCAGAGGCATGCACAGAGTCAGCACATGGTTTTCCAAACCTTGTGGTCTAACCTTGTGTCCACAAAATGGAAATGTTTTTCAAACTGGTCTCCCTTAGGGGTAATTAATTTCACTCCTAACTATCTCACACTTAAGACTCACTTGAAATTTTCAGTACTCAAGGGTTTTAGGGGATGTCTGATAACTTTGGGATGGAATTTTAAGAGGATTCTTGGTGGATCCAAGGTGATTTGCTCATGGTTAAGTCTATCCTCATGGAATATTTTGGTTTCTCTATAGATCTACTCTTCCCACATACATGGTTTTCTATATCTACATATGTTTAACGTAGATATAGGGTTTTGGTGGACTCTGGTGTTATTTTCATGGTTTTTTTATGTTAGGTACGAGGATCTAGAGTGGTTTTCGTTAATATTTTTCCCGTATTGGGGTGTGGTTGTTTGGTGGTCGATTTCTCCGGAACCCTAAAGGTCGGTGGCATCGTACTCGACTAATCATTTCTAAAACATGAATATTGGTTTAATTTAATTTTTTTCTTAAAATTAATTTCGTTTTTGAGGTGAAAATTTTGTTGGAAATCCCTTTGGTGATGTTTTGGAGATTTTTGGGGAAAGGGGGTGTTGTAGTGAAATTGTCTTGTTGTGGATTTTAAAATGGAGATTTTAAAATGGGTTGCTATGATTGATTTGTGAAAATGGATGATGAAAAGTGGTTTTCTGTAATGATTTTGCTTCATTGAAATGTTGTTTGGGATTGAAAATGATTAAAGGGTGTTTTCAATAAATGGTTGATTTATTGATGTGAATTCCCATGAGTTGGAAATAGTTGTGTGCTTATTATTCAGCCTTTGATGTGTTTTGATTATTTTTTTATTTAGTTTTATGGATTTTATAGGTTGTGTGGAAGTGGGTAGGATGTATAACTATAAATGTTTATGGATAGTGGTTGGAGGAAGGACCATTATGTGAAGTGGTCGAGATTTTCCTCTAGTTAAAAACGGGGTGCAGGTGATGTGCGGTAGTCCCACCATTTTGGTTATCTTGATGTGCTCTGTTTTGCAAGATGGAATTTTTTTGATAATGATTAATGGTGAAATGGGTTATAGAATTAATTTTTGGCGTTTCTTGTGTTTCTTGGTTTGGATAAGGTGGTTTGGTAATGGAATGTTTGGCTTATGGTAATGTTTTTACTTCGGATAATTTTACATGAACTGATTTATATAAATTTTCTAATAGTTTTATCCTAGTGGAGCGTGTAGAGAAGTCATTTGGGGAAAAACTACTGGGTATTATTACTCACCACTACATGGATCTTTAGTGCTTTATATATGTTGAATTTCAGGACACTAGTTAAGTTAAATCATATCATTGCTAGTGGTTCATGGTGATTCTTGGGAGATGTGGTGGTGCTTGGAAAATGGAGCTTGGTGTGGAGCAGTGGGGTTTACCTTGTATATTTTGTGACTCTTGTTACTATTCTGCATAGTACCATGATAATGTGTTTGGTCTTATTGTGAAATAGTTTGGTTCCTTTTCATTAAATTATGCGTAGTTTGTTTTGATAACATGAATCATGTAGTCTTTTTGTAGTGGATCATTTGGTTGGTTGTTTTTGTCTCTAGGTAAAATCCATCCCCAATTTATTTTCAAAGACCTCTGAATTTATTTCCAACCATTGGCTCCTTATGAACATCGCTTAAGGATATATGGAATTCTTCTACCGTCTCAATCCAATGATATTGGGCAAGATGTTACAACATCTAATCTCGATCCAAAATAATGTGATCTATTTTTTATATTTCTTATTTGTTGGTTTTGAATTTTTTATATTTCTGAGTAATGATTCATTTTATTAACATATATTATTATTCACAATAATGGTTATAAAGAAGAATATTCAAGAACCCAACAATATTTAATGACATTATTTATATCATTAGTCAATAACATATCAGAAAATAAGGTGGAATGCATTTTTAATATATGTTATCTAGATTGAAGATATTTAATATTTCATTAATATTAAATTTAATAATTCAATAGGTTATTTCATCACCTTTTCCAAGAAAATATTAGAGGTCAAAAAATTATATATATGATGGAATATTTATAAGAATATATTTATAGGAATTCATCATTTTAGGTATAAAAATATTGGTTCTACCCATGGCAATATATGAGGTCTATCGATGAATTTGAAATTACTCAATATTTTTTTATTTTTTTTATCAATAAACTTTTATATCTTTTAATAGATGGAAATATAATTTAGTATTGATGTTTATAATATTTTGGATTATTATTAATACTTAATTTCCTAAATTATATTTTCATTTTTATGGGATTTAAGATAGAGATGATGAACTATTTTAATAGAGAATGGACTAGTCCTTGAGATAAGACTGAAATTTTTAAACATGGGATTTTTCCTATAATTAGAAAATTCATAGAGGCCTCATGTATTTATATATCATAACATATCATTGTCTATACCCCTTCAATCACATACCTGAACATGTATTCCCCCTAAATATCTCCATCAATAGAATTTGAAATAATAACATGGGATAATGGTGTAATTTTCAGAAATGTCCTCTACCCCATCTAGATAGCACAATGCACTATATTTTTCATCCTCGCCAGCTTCATATCCCAAATACCTTTTATTGAAAATTTTATCATGAAATTCATCCCCCATAAATTTTATTTTTCTTTATCTACTCTTAGTAGTATTCATCCCATGGACTAATAATGTTCAGATTAATTCAACAAACATAGGGGCATTTACCCAAGTGATGGTGGATTCAAACAACAAGTAAAACTTTTTTAAAATTATCATTATTTTTAATAAAAGAGAAAATTAACAAAACAAAACCAAGGAAATATATTAAATTATTTTTGATACTATATAAAATGATCCTTATGTAATTATTTCAATGTTGTAATCATCCTGAGCTCAATCTGATACATGATGTTTCCAATATTAATCGAAGTGTTCCAAATCAATTTAAAATTGAAAATTTAGTTCAAAAAAGTGAATAACTAATGACTATGAAAACACACACAGGTAATCTAGATAATTTATTAAAATGATTCATAAGTAATTTTCTAGGTGTTGTAAGTAGTATCATCTCAATTGGACATATGATGTGACTAGTATGACACGATCAGCATGTTTCTAGTATAAAATAAATTTTTAGTGAAAATATATGTGACATTCCTAAAATAGATAAAAAAATTTATTTCTTTAATACATTAGTAAAATGAGATTTAATTCATTTTATATGTATAGGAATGAGTCTCTCATCAATATGATGCATGGGGTGACTGGTATGACAATAATTGGATGTTTTTATTTAAAACTGAAATTAATTTCACTAAAAAGGAAAAGGACATACATAAAAATGGGAAAACACATTTGGATAGTTTTTTTATATTAGTATCATTATCTATATGTCATTTTCCACATGTAGGATTTAGTCAATCCTCTATAGGATAGATTATGTGACCAATATGACTCAAAGTTTCAGTTATTGCTTTAAAATTTTTATTATAGTTTTTAAAGAGTCATAAATGAAAATAAGAGAATACACTCACAGATTATCATGATAATTTTGAAAAAAAATCATAATTCATTTTTATGTAGAAATATCTCTCAGATAAAACAGACACATGATATCACTTGTATAACTCAATGTACAAGATTCCAATTTAAAAGGTCATATTTATAAAATATACAAGTAACAAACTCAATGTTGAGAAAACACATTCATATTTTCATTATATTTTTGGAAAATGATTCATAAATAATTTTGGACATTTATGATTAATACACACTTAAATAAAATTCAAAAGGTGAACGATATGACTCGATGTGAATATTTTTAATATATATTTTTCTTTTTAGTTTAAAACATTCATTAAATAACCAAAACCGATAAAACATGAATAGATGGTCATATTATGATTCTATCATCTATAACATAATTAATTTCATTCCCACTTTTATCTTATAATTATTTATTAAATTATTATATAGAAAATTATTGATGACAAACAAGAAATTGTGTGACATGAAAGAATCAACTACAACCCAGTATGATACAAAGTGTTTTGGGTATGAAATAATAATTAGTTTATAATTGAAACATTCTATTTAATTTATTTTTTCCTGAATGGACTAAAGGCCTTCATTTTTATTTTTTTTGATAACCCCCCTTTCATGGGATGAGGGGGAACCCTTACAAGGCCTATAGACTTAGAGATTACATGGCCCATAGGCTTAGGAGATTTCATGACCCGAAGGTCTTATGGCCTCTTATAGACTGAAAGGAGAGTTAAAGGGGACATGAACCAAATACAATGTAACATCCATGTTTTCATTTTGAGGTATCCTTCTGTTTACCTTAAGTATTTATTTTTCCAATGGGGTTCCCATGTATTTTTGATGGAAAATAGTGATGTTTGGCATGGAAGTTGGTGGAATGTAGTTAAAGAACATATTGTAAAATCGAGAACCCTTATCCAGGAAACCATGTGGCCATTCAAAATTTTTGGATGGTGGCAAACCACATGGATGGTTCACAGTTAATATAAAATTGTGGAATATTCATGATTCTCGTTCCTCTTTGAATATAATGGGTTTATAATTTCCACATGGGTTTTAAAAACATGTGGGGAAACCATGAGACTTTTCTAGGTCACTATAAATTGTAATTTTAACCTTTTCCCCTTCAAATTTTAACTATAAACATCCTAAATCATTTCCACATGGGATTTCTAAAACTATAAACCTATAACCCACTTCCTTTCTTCATTGGATATAAATATTTTGTTGTTTTTTGTGGGGTTTCATGATGAATCCTATAATTAAGTTGTTTTCTTTATCGGTTCCCTCCAATTTCTAAGGTTTCTCTTCTTCCTTCATGGCGTTTCATGTCTCCTATGGGTTGGGTGACCTATTTAGGTTAAATGTTTATTTTTAGAGTTCAATATTGATGTTTTTTGTTCAATAATTCACTTATAGGGTCCCTTGGTCGTGTAGTTGTGGTTTAGAAATGATTTCAGGATTTTTCTACACTTGAGGTATGTGGTTTTTGGAATGGAGATTATTTAATGATTTTTATATGACTAATTTTATTCTTGTTTATGTTATCTGTATTTTTCATGAGGTGAGATTTTTTTCAAATAATTCAAGTTTAATTTCTGTTAAAATGTTGGTTTACAAAAGGAAATGATTTATCATACATGTGTGTTTCATGTGTGATTCATTATTTTTCTCCTACATTTGTTTTGGTAGCATGTGCAAATGGTAAAAAACAAGTTTCGAAATGGATATATTGTGAATTTAGATTTAATGATGATTTGATTATGGAAATTTTGTTTTATCAGTTCAATTTATAATTTTTGTCTCATTAATGTGGGAAGATGATGTCATATATTATATATGGAATAAAAACTGAGCACAGAAGGAATCCATGGTGTTTATGTAATCGTACTAGAGTTAGTATTCAGGTTGAGTCAGGATTGGAGTAGCCAAGAATCATTAATTAGAATTTTTTATTAAAGAAATAACAAAATCCAGATGATTTTTGGATACCCCTTGAAAATTGGATGGATATTAATTTGGTGTCTTGTGCATTAGGGAGATGTGGTTTCTGGTTTCTACACCATGATTCACAAAGATAAAGGGTACATAGTGTCCCTCTAGAGATGGAGCCTATATAAATTTTCAACTACATAGTAATCTTTCATGATATCATGCTTACTATTGGAATACAATTATCCTTGTTGGTTTCAAAGGAAAATCATGTTTCCCTTTATAATTTTTTTTATTGAAAATAGTTCTAGGCTTTTCTATAAAACCTTTTTTAAATTTTCATATTATGTTTTTGGCCTGGAATCCCTTTTATTTGGTGGAATCCTATGATTATTTGATTCACACTCTTCATACACCTTTAGGTTTATGTAGACAGTTTTATGTTTGACTTATTTAAAGTAAATATACATTGTGTTGTTGGTTAATGATTCAAGTGGGATGATCATGTAGTTCTGGTTGTGGTGTCTTGACGGTGATTATTCTCATGTTACATAGGGTATTTTAGGCTGTGTTTGGTTTTTAACCCTTCCGCATTTTTGGTTGTTTTGGTTTTGGTAAATGATTTAAAATGAAGACTTGGGTTTTTGTATCTCATTTGTTTATTGATATTGATATTTATGTATTGGTTTATTATCCATATTCATTTATGGTTTTTTATTATGTGTGATATCATTCAAAATTATGTTACTCTAATTCCAAGACACATGTTAAAAGACTATGGGATTAGAAACTCTCTTCAGGCCAAGTAATAGGCATGGTTATGTGGTGGTTATGATGGAATCCCTATATTGGTACAAGAAAAAATGGTATAATAGAATTTTACACTCTTTTTGGGTCACATTATTATGAGAAGTGTTGGCATATAAAAAACTATGAATTTCAGGTTCTGAGGTTCTAATTGCGAGTAGTGTGCCGGGCCAGCTAACCTCATGAAAGATGTTGAGTATCCATCAGATGTTGGGATTTGGTATCATGTATCCTCCCTGGGATATGTATAGGAAGAAGATGGTATATGGACATTGGGTGTGGTGGAATAGTTTTTTTGTATTATTCTGACTTATTGGGTTTGTTATTTTTTATGATAATGTTTGATATTTTTTTATATCTATTTTTTAGAATATTTTTACTGGTTGTTTTATTTATGGTTTTTTATTTAGGTAAAAATATACCTACTAGGATAATTCATGTTTATCTATGTGAAGAATAAATAGTGTGTAATCTGTTAACAATTGATCAGAGGTTAATGAAAGTCAGGGTTCAGGGAATCATTACATTGGGAAAGGTGAATCCCTCAGTCCTACATTGGTTAGGGAATATGAACTAGGTCCTAGAAGGGACATGTCTTGGGATTTCATCAAGAACAATACAACATATTTCTAGGGTATCGTGAAATCCAAAGAAGAAGAGATGTTTCTTGAGAATATAGAAAGGATGTTTCGGGTTTTTGAAACTCCTGAGATAGTTGGAGTAAAATGTGATTTGTTTTTATGGATGGTCCCAATCAAAAGTAGTGGGACTCTATAGCATAATGTAGGAAAAATGAGGATTATTTTCTTGAGATTTTTTCATTCTCCAGAACATGGGAGTTTTTAAATATTTCTCTAAGATATTGTTTTGTAAAGGAGTTGGTAAGACCGGTTACTGAGATGTGAGATCAGGGGTTTACATCTATGTATTTTTTCACTCATAATATCAGGGGTCGAGTTGGAATGTGGTTTCATAGAATTGGAGATGGAACTATTTTATTTAATTATTATTATGGATTTTATTATATTCTTCTACGTTTTCATTGATTGTTATAGGTGGTGAGTGATCATTATGGAACTAGATTGAAGTACTGACATCATTCATGGAGAATGTGATCCTTATTACTTATATACTGGACCTCCACATCAATAATTAGAAAATCATGTTATTAGGTATCTTCACTCACATTGAAGGATGGTGTTGGTTCTCCAATGGGTGGATTTCTTCCTCATAATAGATGTTTTCCTATAGAGTTTTCAAGAGGATTTCTCATGTCTACCTCAAGACAAAGATGTTGACTTGTCAATTAATTTGGTGTTGTGATCATTAATGATATATCTCCCCTCATATATAGTCCCCACCTAGTTGAGTGATCGAATTGTAGACCTGGATTATTTCGAATCCCAAGGATTCATTCACACGAACTTCTCACCGTGGGTCACACATGTTCTATTGGTGAAAAAGGCCGATGGATCTACACCGCCATGAATTGATTTATAGAAGTCAAATAAGTTAACCACTATGAATAAGTATCCCTTTTCTCATATTGATTATCTTATTTATTATCATAATGTGGGAAATTTGGTTCTTTAGAGAGTAATCTACATTATGGGTATCATCAAGTCATATTTAAAGTGTTCAACATCCCAAAAATATCATTTCATGTTAGGAATGGCCATTTTGAATACATTGTTATGCCCTTCAGGATGAAAATTTATCTAGTGGTATTTATTGAAAATATTAATACAATGTTTCATCAGTATTTTGAATCTATTGCTGTGGTGTTCTCAAATGAAATCATGGCCTATCCTGAAACTGAGGGGGAGCATGAAAACCATAGGAAGATCATGTTGGGAACTCATCAGGACCATCATCACTATTCCATGCTTTCTAAAAGAACATTCTATATTAGGAAGGAGAGGTTTTTGGGAAATTTAATATTTGAAAAGGTGGTTTTAAAAGACCCTGATAATATTAGGGTTGTGATGTCATCAAAGTAGTTGGAGAATATTTTTGAGAAGAGATGATTTTTAGGTTTTGAAGGGTATTATGGGTAGTTTTTTCGGGATTTCTATTAACTTTCCATATACATTAGGTGCTCTCCTAGAAACGGATAATGTTTTAATGGATCCGAGAATGGGAAGAATCATTCCAAGATCTAAAATGGTGGTTGACCAAAACACTTTATTTGATTTTTCTGGACCATGGAAATGGAAATGTGATATATTGTGATGCTTCAGGTATGGGTTTTGGGTTTATAATGATTTATGATGACCATTTGGTGGTGTATGGTTCTCTACAACTCTGACCACCAGTGAATAATTACCCAACCAATGACCTAGAGATAGAAACATTGATTCATGCCTTAATGAGATGCCACCATTAAATTTTTTGGGGAGACATTTCTGTGTAATTCTGATCATAAGAATTTAGCCTACATTTTCTATTAAATGGATTTGAACATGAGGAAAATACATTGGGATGAGTATATTCAAGTGTTTAGTTTTAGTATCATGTATTATATAAGAAAATTTAATATATTTGAAGATGATTTGAGAAGGAATGTCCATGTGGAATAATTGAAAATGTATAGTGAGGAGAGGTTGTTGATGTGATATTTTTATCATATGTACCTAGAGGCCAATGAATATAGTGTAGGATTATTATTGGAAAATGTACATTAAAAAACCACTCTTATGTTGTTGATCCAGAAATATCAGTATATCTATGAGTCATGAAAATCAACTATGAAGTTTCTAAATTGTGGGGTGATGAATTTTGATTGGTTCTTATCTCCCAAGGGATCTTTTTTTTGCTTCATGAGCCTCTTGGTGGCGACACTATAATTTTGGAAGCCAGTGACGTAGTATATCAACCAGTCTGAGAGGACAGTTCATCCTTGTGCTACCATGATGTAAAATGATGTTAATAGAAAGTTCTAGTAGAAAATTAGGAGGTGGAATATGGATGACATTATACCATAGTTGTTATACATATTTTCATGTTATTGTAGAGCACCAAAGACCCTCTAGTTTTATTTTGGTGTTATTTTCTTACCAATAAGTGGAATGAGATCACCATGGACATCAATACTGGCATTCTTCATAGAACCCATGGGAATAATTCTATATGGGCGGTGATTTACTGTTTGACCATGTCATCCAATTTCATTCAAATTTGGGATTTATCCAAGGAGGATGAGTTGTGCTAGTGATATGTCCAGAAGGTTATGAGGCTTTATGGGGTGCCATTGAAAATTATTTTTGTCAGGGAACCGATTTTACCTCATGGTTTTTGGAACTATTATAGATGGAAATGAGGTCATAGGTCATTATGAACATGACATACCATCCTTAAATTGATATTTAGACAAAGATGGAAAAACAAATTTTGGAAATCATGCATCGTGCATGTGTGTTGGATTTTAGTCCTTCATTGGATATTAATTTGGGATTGGTTGATTTTACTTATAATAATAATTAAAAATACATTTATGAATGGATACATTTGAGGTTCTTTATTGTCAGTAATGTCAGTCCCCTTTGTGTTGGACTTTGGGGGATGAGACCTCGTTTTTTGTAATGAGACATGTGAAAGAGACTTCTAATATATTGAACAAGAATCAAAAATCATTTTTTGATAGATCAGAGTCATTATAAATATTATTATAGTCAAAGGATATAAACATTGGAGTTCACTATTTATAATTGGGTGTTCCTAAAAGTGTCACCTCACTTAGGACTTAGTTGTTTAGGTATGCATGTGAAGCTAACATTGAGATATTTCAGACCATTTGAGATTACCATGTAGATCAATGAGGTGGAATACCAGTTTTATTTTCAATTTCAGTTTATTTAACTTCATTATGTCCTCATTTTCATAGAACATGATAAATCAATCCTTGATATGTCCCCTATGTTTAATTGGAATGAGTTTGAGTTGGGGTCAGTTTTGTCCCCGTTAGAACAACTAGGGAAGATTGTATATTCCAAAAAAACTGTCCTTTGTATTATATCTGTTACGTTGTTCTGAATTATTTGGAATAATGATAAGTATGTATATGACACATGTGAGAATATATCTTGGTTTGTTGTGAAATATACATTTTTTCCCTGAACAGGCATTCAATTGACTTTTTTGGGATTAAATGTTTTAATAGTGTGTAAAATTTTCACATATGTGTTTTAAATTTGAGGTACTATTTTGTTTATATTTATTATTTCATTTTTCACTTAGGAATCCCCTAAGATTTAAATTACAAATTTAGAATTTTTCCATAGAAAAAGGTGGTGCACGGGTGCCACATGATTTCTCAAACCGTGCTCCCATGAAAAAAATAGTGATATGGTTTTTCACATTTTAACAGTGGGAAAACTATATTTTGGAACATAGTTAGAAACCCATGTAGGATCTCCATGTGGTATTTCATTACTTGATAGTGATGGGCCTATGGTTTCTATACCACTTTGGAAACTGTGTAGTAAACCCGTGAGACATTTCTGGGTCTATAAAAATTGATTTTTCTCTTATTCCCTCTTCAATTTTTATCCCTAAACACCAAAACATCACCACAATCAATATTTCAAGCACTAAGTGCCTCAAAAGTTCATCCAAAATCAATTGGATATCCATTTTATTAGATGGGATTTGGGATTATTCATCAAAAAACATGAATGTATGTTGTATTTTCATGTTTCTATCTACATTTGAGGATTTAACTTTTCTTTTATTTGGATTTAAGATTAATAAATATTTGGGATACCTATTTAAGGTTAAATATTTTATCATAGGGTTTACTTGTGACATTTTTGTTTCAATATTTTTTCTTTTACAAGGTCCCTTGGTGGTGCAACAATGGTTTATCACTAATTTCTAGAAGTTTCAATAGTTGAGTTATGTGGTTCCATGTTTAATAATTATTTAAAAGTTTTTCATATTATCACTTTTCTTCTTTTTTATTTTCAATGAATTATTCATGAGGTGAAAATTATATTTTTAAATTATTCATGGTGAGTTTCTATTAGAATACAGGTTTCAAACGGAAATGAGTTAGGTTCCATGTGTGTTTCATTTGTACACCATTGTGTATACACATAATGGTATTTATTAAAATGTATCAATGGAGTGAAACATGTTCATAAATGTATTTGGTGTTAATTTGGATTTAAAATAGTGTTTAATTATGAAAATTATGTTTTATCATTTGACATTATATTGTTTGTCTTGTAAATGTCTGAATGTGATGTCATAAGTGATTTGTGGAATGTAAATTGAGCACAAATGGAATATTAGTTATCTAGTTGGGTGGAATGTGACTATTATTCTAGATAACTGAGAAGTGGATTCTCTTGAGTTCATCGATTGTGATTTATGACTACAACACCAACTAAATTATGATGATTCTTGGAGACCAATATATCATTGGATGGATACCTCTATAGTGGATCGTGCCTGAGGATATTATGGGTTGTGGTTGTTATACCAAATTTCATCATGATACAATGTACCTATATTCTCATTTGATCATTACCATATAGGGATTCTACGATACAAAGTTATTATTAGTAATATTTTACATAATTTGGGAATACAATGATCCACGTTGGTTATTTCAAAGGAAGAAAATGTTTTCCTTTAAGAAAAATTTCTGTGAAAATGTTTCTAGGATTATCATAGAACATGCATGTTAATTTCATTCTAATGTTTTTGGTATGGAATATGGATTATTGGGTGGAATCCAATTGGGATTTTAATCACACCATGCATACACCTTTTAGGGTAGGTACAATTCATTGTGTTTGACTTAGTTGATGTCACAATGTATCATAATGGGGTTTTGTGTTTCTAGTGGTCTTATAATTCTGGTGTTGATGTTGGTGGAATAAGGGTGATGACCCTCATGTTGGATCGAGTTTGTTCAGTCCTGTTTGGTTGGTACCCCTCCTTATAATGGGTTGTTTTGTATTTTTAAGGATGTAATATGTCATGAATGAATTTTTGTATCTCCTTTGGTTATGGATATTGGTCTTTATGTATTGTTTAATATTTTTAATCATTTATGAATGTTTATTTAGGTTTAAATCATTCCCAATGATGTATGTTTAGCACCCAATCACTAGTTTCCAGCTCGTGGGGATCAAGAAAGCCATTTTATTTATGTCATGGGTCGAGCTAAGTATCGGGTAGGATTTCGTCACTTTGATAGTTCGTAATAGAACGCACTCATTAATGATACATAATGTTTTAAAAATTGATTATAAATAAAATACAATGGTAAGTGATACATGTAATGATCATAATTAAGTTTCATATTATCCCCTTTTTCCATGATTTATTAATTTGGGGAGGACCTACTTTCAAAACAGAGCAAGCCACTGGGATATACTAACTTTAAAATGAATTACACAACAGTAAATTTGATAAGATACTAATTTCAAATTTTACGTATTTGGATCCATAATTATAAGAATATTAATTATTATATACTTATTAATGAATCCATCATCGTATAATTATATGTTCTGGTTACAACATTGAATTCGATTGGTCAGATCCAGGAGATGTAGTTGGTAATTCTACTATAGTTTAATGATTCTCAGGTGGATCATATATACATTATTTTCATATATGGTGGCTGAATTTTTTTTGGATGGAAGACTATGATAGTGAGAGAGTATTCCTATATTATCCTTTTAGGGGAATTATAAACTTCATTGTTCAACACCACATAAAAGGACATGTTGTACCTCTCACGGTCATCTGAAAAGAACTATTGAGGCTAATTGATTATTAATTTAACAATCACTATGAGAAGTTCCATTTCGTTTCATATGTCATGATCCTAGTAAAAATATATTTATTATCATGTATCATGGTCTTAGAGATTCTCTGTTTAATTTCCAATAAATTTGACTTCCGGGGTCTAATGATTAAACCTCATAGTGTAATCCCTTTTCATTTGGTTAAGGGGATTAATATCACCTAGATTTCATGTTAACGAACTTAAATTTATATTCCATGATAGGACTATGGATTTTTCCATCTTACAATAAGACTATTTACACCATGAAATGATTAAAAATAATAATTTTGTTTTACTAATGGGTATCCATTTCAATATCATCCCTGCAACTAGAAATTATAGAGGATAGTTGAATATGGACTTATTATGAATATAGTCTCCCAATGCTTGGACTGGTATTAGACCATGTCAAAGGAATAATTTGTATCCACCTTTTTTTTAAATTTATATATAAATTTAATGAAGTCTATAGTCATATGATGGGCGGATAAGTGAGGTATAGTTATGGATTATAAAGGATTACAAGCTCAAAATATGGAATCCACTTCATTTATGTTGATATATAGATTAATATAGAAGAATTAATTTATGTAGAATATATCCTAGTAAGAAATAGTTGTTTCTTAATATAATTTAGAGGAAAATTTGTGTTCTACATGGAATATGACATAGGTGAAAGAAGGTTACGATGAATACCCATGGTAATAGGAACATGTGTGGATTCAATGTTCATTGAGTGGATGAAAGAGAACCATAAGTTAATGGTTATACTTGGATGGGTATTATTGAAAAAAATTATTATAATAGTGATATAAAAGTTTTATAATTCGTATCTTAATGGTTAAAATCATCATTATTAATGGAATTCATTATTTTAATCATTATAGTGTACCTATCGATTATAGAGGAGAATAATGAATGATAATTTATAAAAATAACATAAGATCGAACTGGGGAAGTATTTTTTTATAAAACCTTGTCTTATTAGACAAGAGTTAATGGTTGATTCATGAATGTTAGATACCTATTTTGGTAACCTAGGTGTATGCACTGACAATGTGACTAGTGTAAGGTGGTTCCTAGGTAAGTGTCTTGGTCATAAAAGCATCAGAAGGATGTTGGTGAATGTTATCCAATATTAGAGATTTCAGTATAGAAACTTCTATTTGACATGGGTTAATATCCTTCCATTAAAACATAAGCTCTATATAAAAGATCATTTGGAGATAAAATTCCATTCCACCGTAGAGGACTATGTTTATGTGCACTCCTTTTTACCTAAATGGGATAATAATTACCATTTAAGGAATACATGGGTCGGAACATTTTTAGAAAGTCATGGTTATTTTGTAGTGCCCCTATATACTAAAATATAAAACAATAATATGGTAATTTTAATAGTTTTTTACTACGAATTATTATATTTAGTATATTAATTTACGTATTTTATATATAAGAATTTTATTATTTTCCTCTTTCTTTTTCCCCATTATTTTAGATTTTATATTCATATAAATGTCCCATTAGAGGATCTGGTTTCTAATATCATGTGGTTAGGGGTTTATGAGTCTTCTAATGTTTAATATACATTGTATCCCATGGACATGGTATCACATCATGTAAAAATTATGGTGTGGGTATAGGGGGCCTTATATAAGCAACAACTAGTGGGTGTATGAGAAATGATGTCAGATGCATCCATTGAACAACTTCATTGAGCTAGGAACATGATGAGAGTCTTTAATATCACAAAGTTTATGTCACCATACAACACTACTATGATTTTGGTTTGATGGTTTTGTTTGGCCGCAGAACATTCCTACAATCAAGAGTGTAAAATGACATGATCTTGCAACCCACCTTGTTTCATGGTTTAATAATTGACAGTATCCCTAGTAGTGGAATAATTATATCTATTTCAATGTTTTTTTTATAAAAAATTAATAAACTAGATCATTTATACTAAATTTGGGGTCGGCAAATTTTTTTTCATATTAAACCTAATTTTTTCACCAAAATTCATTTTCAGCAAAAAAATCCACAATAGAAAAGTATATAATGTATCATTTTTTACATGGGTAACAGACATATATATATTATAAAATTGAAAAAATATAATTACAAATTTAATTATAGTTATATATAATGTTTTTGATCCATTACATATTGATCTTTATGCAGGAGTGGTGTAATAATTAGGGTTTTAAAAAAGAAATAAGTGGTCTTATCTATGATAACGAAAAAGAGAAATATATGTAACCTTTATCTATTATAAAATGATAAGCACTAATAAAGGGATCTCCAATATTATTTTAATATAGAAATTATAATGGAAAATATTTCCCATTACTAAAATTACACTTATAAAATAACTTTTTCCATCGCTATAATGTTGTGAAATGATAATGAACACTCTTATCAGTGTTGTATTAGTCATTGATAATGAAAGACTTTATTAGCACCAATGTTGGAATAAATATGTAACAAATTCATATGAAATTAAATCATTATGTATTATAGTTTGAGGATACACAAGGTTTTTAACTATAACAACAAAAAATAATGATGTAATATAAAAAAAATATTTAAAATGAATATAAAAAAATTGAAAAATTTAAAAAAATTTAAAGGAATAAATATTAAAATTAATAAAACTAAATAAATTAATATTACAACATTACAATAGAAATTTAAATAAATTTATATATAACAATATTTACTAATATTCTATATTATTAATAATTTAATAGGTTAAAAATGACATAAATAAAATATTAATTGAAAAAATATTACATACTATATAAATGTATAAAATTTTAATTATATGTTTTAATTATTATATTAATTTTATATAAAAAAATTCACATTATTTTATAACTTTAATAAAATATATAATTGAATGAAAATTTCATATTTTTATAATGCACACTAATATATATGTATTTATATTATCGAATATTAATTTTTTTGTTTCAATTTATATGGGACTATTTTTAATTTATTACTGATTGATTTTAAATTTAAACACTAATGGTTCATGCACAGATCTAGTGACCAAAACAACCGACTAAATTTTTTTTAAACAAATATATTGTTATAAGGAAAAGATGGAAGTAAAATTTAATGTGTGAAAAAACCACACTAGGAATAAAACATTAGGAATGTATTGAAATAGGGAACGTAATGTACTGATCACATCTTCTTGTCTCATCTCAACAGAATCCATTAACCCCCACACCCAGATTAGCTTGGTGATCCACTCTTCTACATTTTTTTTAATCTTTGTTCCATGTTGGCCCATTATCCACTAAGGTCTCGTCCATTATATTTAAGGAAGTATCCTCCTAAACAGGTTCAACTAGTCAAGGGTCTTGTTTGAAATAATCACCCCAGTTATACTCAAATGAAGGTGATTCATCACTCTTGTCACATGATTGATGGAGATCTTTCAACCCCTACCCAAACCCTTTGGTGACTCTTGGGCCCCTCCAGCAATAGTGGAGACATTCTGACAACAATGTCTCAATGATATAACATGTGTGAAAAAAGTATTAGAACTATATATTTTTTTGTAAATTATACATTTATATTAAAAACTAAAAATATGTATAATAAATTTGTCTTAAAATAATACTAGCCTAAATATTAATATTAATAAATATTTTTTGAATTTAAAATAAAAAATTATTCATGAATGATGTAAAAAAATTCTATATATATATATGCTCATTATATAATTTTATTTAATGGTTTCATGGTAAAATTAAAATATTAAATATTTACATATATGACTATTTTTATTTATATATAAATATATATAATTGTATTATGTATCTTTTGTGAACACATATACACATTATTCTTTGTATGTGAACATCACATATAATTTTTTTACCCAACTATAAAAAATTCCTATAATGTTAATTTGATTACTTATTCTATATAAAATAAAATTGGATACATTAATAAAATATAAATATAATTATATTATTTAAATTTTTCATTAAAATATTATTAACTAATAATTATAAAATTTATATAAAATTATTATTATTATTCATAAGTAATCACAAATAAAAAGTTTCTCTTATTTTCTTATAATGATCCCAAAAACAGTTGCGTGGGAAATAGGTGTACATAAAAAATATTTTTGTATATCAAAATATGAAAAAAATAGTGTACCATCAATTATAAATTAATTTCTACATAATATTAATTATAATTATAAATCTATATGTAAGAAATATTATATTTATATATATTATTAAAAAAATTTGAAAATAAATAATTATAAAAATTAATATAATATTAGTATCATAAATATTAAAAATTATTAAAAATTTAAAGTATTAGTTTAATATATGTTGTTATATTTCATAAAAAATGTTTAATAAAATAATAAATAACTATTTTATATTAAATAAATAATATAATAATCATATTTATAAATATTATAATTAAAAAATGAATATTTATTTATATATTTTTATATATGAATCTTCAACAAGTACATTTGAATTAAATTAGTTATTGATATTATAAATGATGTCACATAATAATAATAACATTATAATTATTATTATTAGTATATTTAGGTAGAAACATATCTCTCTAGGTAAATTTGTATACATACATTTCATGTTTATAATTCTTTTAATTTATTTAACAAATTTATTTACCCTGATATTGAAATTTATTTTGGCCGATATAAATAATATATATATATATATATATAATATTTATATTATAATCTCCTCCCAAATGGGTGTCATTTTCAACATATATATTTATATATTAATGAAATATGTGTAATTAAAAGCTTAATGGTTTCTCTTTTGTTATAGAGATATATATATGCACATATATTGTTAATAAATAATTATTTATAATCAATATTTTCATATATTTATAATTTAAATGTCTGTGTTTCTACATATATATATTATAGATTACATAATATAAATTAATATATATAAATATAGATATTAACTATATTTACTGAATTTATAATGTGCATATTGTTAGATTAAATGGATTTATATGATTATTTATATAGATAGTGTTACTCTATTTTTTAATATATATATATATATATAATATATATATTTACATAAAAGATTAAAATAATAAGATGTTTTATAAATTTTAAAAAATAAATAAAAAAATTTTAAATATTAAAATTTATATTAACTATTATATAAGTTATATTTTGAATATTTAAATTCATATTTATAAAATATATTATGTTTGGTATTCATTTTTCATGATCAAAATGATCAACAAAGGGTTATTATTTATTAGTTGAACAAAAATAACCAGTAAATTATTATATTTTTTTTATCAAAGAAAAACATTGAATATATGATATCTTTTATCATTTCATTTTTAGCATGGAAATCATTTACCTTTCATCATGATTCTTTTATTTCATTGATAAATATGTTCTCTTTATCTATGTAATTCATGTGATGAATAAATGTAATAATGTATTTTCTAATTTTTTTTGTAATTCCTGTCCATTAATGTGATGTCCTTGTGTTATTCTATGTTATGAAGAATTAAATTTGGATTTTATTCAGTTCGCTGAAAATTTTGTTGTGTGAAATCCGTCACAATCTTGTGAGATGTTTCATACATCTAATATATGAAGTGAAATATAATATGGATTAGTGTTATTCACCAAGAATGGATTTTTTTAACTGTATTATTATTCAATTAGATGGATAATATATTTTATGGGACACTCTTTGAGATCTGGTAGTGGTTGTAAACTAGAATTATGAATATTTCAACTAGTTTTTTTATTTGATCATCGGTTGAGATGATGAGGATTCCTAACGAACAATATTATATTGAACATGTGTTTTTTAGAAACTACCATTGATCATGTATCATCAATTTCAATATCATCAATGATGGTTGGGTATTATGCCACATGGTTATGTTAGTAAATCCATAGATGTTCTGGTAGAATGTTATACTCATGATAAATTGAAAGGAAACTATTGTCTTATTATTTACGACATCATGATATCTTTTTTCTTGCATAAAAAATCTATTTAAACAGAATAAAATAAATAAATAAAATAATCAAAAATAAAAAAAAATCTACAAAATATTAAATTAAATGAAATGAAAAAATAGAGAAATTATTTTAAACTATAATTTTAATATTCTCTATATATATATATATATATATAAATAATTATAATTTCTTTATTAGAGTGAAATATTGAATTTTATATATCGTGAAAGGGTTTCGGATGTGAGTGTTATTGTACGATATTAGGATTCATAAAAACTCAAGAATAACTATTAATGGTTTCTATTATCAAATCTATAACCATTATAGATTAAACCTGTATTTATCACCACAACATGTTTCATACAGTATAACCAATCTAGCTTATACTATATTCAATAATCACAAAACCAGAACTAATGTTAGTCTAAAATTAAAATTTATTTTTAAGTAATTCAACTATATTCATTTAATAAATAAGTTATTTTTTGGAAAAAATTTTTATAATTAAATATAAATTAAAAATACATTACAATACTATTAAATTATGTATGTGAAAGTTTTTTCATAAAAAACATTTCAATAAAATGTTATGAAATATTCAAGCATGAGACTTTATCCACAGATCAACCCAATCCATAAAAATTCATGTCTTGTTGCAAAAACGTATTCCAAAAAATTCTGTAATGAAATATGTAAATCAAAAATATTATATAATAATTAATATTAATAAAAATAAAGGATACCATAAAATTATATTTATATTATATTAATAATTTATACATAATTTAGAAATTTTATAGTGAATGAAAACATTACATGTTTTTTTCATTAATTTTCATGCGTGACACATGATTTAATCTATAATATATTTAAATATTCAATTGAAAGCACATATTTTAAATAATAATAGTAAAATGATGTTTCAAATGGATGAAATGTCATTTTAAATAGATCCAATATGATTTATGGGTTGTTTTACTGAGGTACTAATACATTATGACATTATTTTATTATATATAAATATGCAGTTATCATTATATATCCGAATAAAATTTTCAATCATTAATAAATAAATATTAACAGTTTGGTGGCATATTTTATTACATCTATTTTAGGGTTAATTATTACCCTTCCAAAACAATCAAAAAAGCTTTTTCATTATATATTATGAAAACCAATGATTTTCCTTCTCTTTTTTCAGTATGCAACTAATATTATGAAAAAAAATTCACTATTAAATTTTTTTTCATGAACTATCATTCAATCTATTAAAAAAATAAAGATTTATAATGGGTAAATTTTTGGAAAACAAATTAATGTATTGGATAATTTACAAAATTTTATAAAAATCTCAAGATTATTTCTCATTATCATGATGAATTGATTATATTTTTTATCTATAATAATATTTTTAAATTTAAAACATGAACTACTAATCCTACAAAGATAATTTTATCTTGGAATGGTTTGTGGTTAATTTCATCCAAACATAAATAAATTTATATTTATATTATAAATATATGAAGAGAATCTTTGATCATTTTTTACCTCTATCTTAGTAAAGTGTGTTTTTAACTAAAAGGAAACATTAGAATGATGAAATAAAATATCTCAAATACTAGGAAAATAATGGTTTATATTTTCTTGTGGTAAGATCCAAGGTATCAAAAAATAATCAGCGATTTTTCCCTAATATTCCATGTTTATATAAAAGAGATTTATATGAATCAACAATAAGATTATTTTAAAAAAAAATTCACATTCAAATGAAAAAAATACACTTTTGATTATACAATTTACAGTTAATATAGGATATAACTTAAAATTATTCCTTAAAAATACTATCCAATGATAATTTCTATTATATATTAAGAAATATTTTTTAATAAAATTATTAATTTTCATTTGTGACTTGATTTGGAAATAAAATATGACTTTCAAAGTGTAAACATTACCATTAAATCATACAAGAAAATATTTTAATAAAAATTCCAAGATATTTATACTATGTAAATAATAAATCATATATAGTTTTCTAATCAATTATTATAAGTATATATTGTTTTAATAGTTCAATTAAAGTGACACATTTTTAAAAAATTCACATTTAACAATAAAATCACACATTAAATCATTCCAAAAAAATGATTTTCTAGATACACATTTAAAATATTAAAAAAACTAAAAATATTAATAAACCCATAATTTTTATAATTCATCACTGTAATTTCCCTGTTTTTATTTTTTTAGTATTTTTTGATATTTTGGAAAACATTGCAAAATTTAAAAAGTAAACCGAAACATTTTACAATTCTAATGACACCTGATGTAAAAGATTTAATAGAATAATTATTATAGGGCACAAAGGAATGATCATTTGTGTAACACACATTAAAAAGTGAGACTTGAAAGGCTAAATTTCACTACCCATGTGAACAACATGAACCTTTCTTTTTGGGAGCCTACCTGATTAGAACTCCACAGGTAGTCATGCTTTGAAAGGACTAATAATCAGGATGGGTGACCATTTGGGAAGTTTCCCTGGGTGTGTGTGAGTGAGGACAACAAAACAAAATGAAAGAACGTGTGTTGGCTTGTGGGGACAGTCATTAGTCTGATAAGCGACCCCAGTGAGTAATAGCCAATGGTGTGCTGGGAAGGCAATCAAGGTATTACAATAGACCCATGAGGTCAGATGACAAGGTTCATGGCATGGGGAGGCGTGTCATAACAAATTGGTATCAGAGGAGTCGGTTCTACCACGGAGCTTAGGAATCTGATCTTTATTTTCTATGAAGCAATAGTGTTAAGGGTACTGGGAGTGGTTTTCAGTTCAGGGAGTCTAGTGTTGGTGCGGCGGCTGACGTATCCATACACCAGAACCCAGACTTCTGATTTCCGACTCAGTTCATGAAAACAATAATTACATGTGTGTTTTCAAAAAATTTCATTAAGTCATCTCAACCAAGTCAGCTCACCAGGTTTAATATTTTGATCGTGTCACATCTGTTTCTTTCTAGAAGCCTCCCCGTGGAAGATCAGCTAGACCCCCGAGAGTCATACGCACAGATATCCCACTGAGCAACGAGGCCTTAGTGAAGGGCCCTTTACCAACAGAGGCACCAGCGATACAACTACCCGTTGGGCCATTGATGCAACCATCCCCAGTAGAAGACGATGCACGACGCTTGAGCACATTGCATGAGTTCCAAAACAAGAGGCCACCAGGTTAAGGGGGGAGACCGACCCATAGGCGGATGAGGAATGGATGTAGGATGTGGTGAGAGTCTTCATATTGGTAGGGACACCAATAGAACTTATGGTGATCATTGTCATGAGTCTTCTTCTGGATTCATCAGGCAGATGGTGGAGCCTGATGCTCTAGCTACATGACGATATGGAGCTATTATGGACATTCTTTGGGAGCTATTTCGGGTGGAGTTTGTCCCTGCCACCCTTCATGCAATGTGGATACATGAGCTACTTCATCTACAACAGTGTAGCATGACGGTAGCTCAGTACTCTGCGAGGTTCACCGACCTCTCGTGCTACTCCACAGATATGGTGCGGGACCCATTCTTCATGGCCCAGACCTTCGAGCAGGGGCTCTTCCGAGAGATCAGGGAATCAATGATCTCCCTCAGTATCCTAATACAGGCAGGGGTGTTGGAGCGATCCCTCTTGGTGGAGAGTTTCCTTGCTGAGCAGTCTCCGGCAGCGAGACCCACCACTTGTCGACATGCATCAGAGTCTTCTGCAGCTTGCAGTAGATAGATAATGCAGTGGTCCAAGAGGACCAGTCCCATGGGTGGACGACCACATGACTCGGGATCAGTGGTACGGGGCACCCAGGGCAGAGACACAAATTCCAGGAGTGGGCATTGTTACTCATGTGGTGGGTATGGTCACATATATCGTACTGTCCAACCTGCCATTCAGATGATCTATAAACAGTTGAAGGACCACCCAAGAAGAGTTATAGATTCAATCTAGGTAGTCCACAGGGAGCAGGCAGACGTGGCAGAGGAGCTGGTTGAGTAGCTGGTGGTGGGAGATGTTTCGAGGTGTTACCACCACCATCACTATGAGGTCTACCCCAACCTTAGGGAGCAGGTGGATAGGTGACAGCTTAGCTTCAGGAAGCTGAGGCATATGACTATGGCGCTCTGGAGATTATTCGTTGTACGATCCGTGTCTACTCCACCTTCACTATAGTTCTTTTAGACACAGGTTCTAGTCACTATTTCATTTCCACTGCCCTCGTTCGGAGCTCAGTCATTCCGATGGAGACGTTGGCTGGATCATTATGTCTAGAGACTCATACGAGAGCAGAATTGATGATAAAACACTAGTGTAGGCAGTGTGAGCATACTCTAGGAGGTGAGAGCTTTAGCTGGGATCTCCCCATAGCGGCGTTGAGGCCTTACGACGTCATCTCAGGTATGGACTGGTTATCTACAGTCAATGCTCAGATTGATTATATTAGGCGGAAAGTGCAGTGTGTTCGCATTGATGGGACTAGGTTAACCTTAACCAGATATAAGGGATCCTTTTTAGTGCAGGACTGACTTACTCAGAAAAGGGTGCATCCGATCACTCATCAGTTGGCTTGACATACCCTCGAATCGGGTTATGTGGAGAGTCCAACTTATCCTGTAGTGGAGGATCAGTACGTTGATGTTTTCCCTGATGATGTAACAGAAATACCTATTCATAGATAGGTGGACTTGTACATTGACATATACCTCGAGATGACACCGATATCAAAAACAACTTATCGGATGGCTCCTGCTGAGCTACACAAGATGCGGGTACAATTGGAGGACTTTCAGGGGAATTGATTCATCTGGCCTAGTGTTTCTCCCTCCGCATCCCTAATTCTATTTATCAAGAAGTCGGATGGGAGCTTGAGGCTTTTTTATGACTACCGTCGCCTGAACCAGGTGAATGTGAAGAACAAGTACCCACTCCTGAGGATTGACGACCTCTTTGATCAGTTAAAGGGATCATGGAGGTTCTCAATAAAAGACATATGTTCAAGCTATCACCAGCTCAGTGTTTGAGAAGAGGATGTGCAGAAGATAGAATTATGGTGCCGGTACGACCATTACATGTTCCGGGTTATGCCATTAGGTGTAACCAACGCTCCAGCAGTGTTCATGGGACTCATGAACATGATCTTCCGGAAATACCTTGATCGCTTTGTTGTAGTCTTCATCAATGATATTCTGATCTACTCTACTAATAAGGAGGAGAATGCCTACCATTTACAGGCAGTACTGGACACACTCTGAGAGTATCAGCTTTATGGTAAGGTCTCGAAGTGCTAGTTTTGGATCCGAGAGGTTCACTTTTTGGTTCATGTCATCTCAGAGGCTAGAGTTGTAGTTGATCTATGGATGATTGAGGCGATACTTTCTTGAGATCCACTCAGGAGTGTGACAGAGGTACGAAGTTTCATGGGTTATGCTAGTTACTACCAGAGGTTCGTACTAGAATTTTCGAGAGTTTTAACAACACTACCAGGCTTGATGAAGAAGGGGAAACCCTTCATGGGGTCAGAGAGATGACAAATGAGCTTTCAAGGGATGAGGTAGAGGCTAAATAGTACCCCCATATTGAGGATTCCAGAGGAAGGTGTAGGGTACATAGTTTACTTCGACGAATCAGGGACCAGACTCAGGTGTTTCATGATGAAAGAGAAACCAGTGATCAGGTATGGTTTTTGGTAGCTGAGAAAGCATGAGCAGAACTATTCTACCCATGACCTAGAGTTAGCAGCACTGGTCTTCACCTTGAAGATGTAGTGACACAATCATATGGGAGAACATTTCACCATATACTCTGATCACATGAGTATTAGGTATATATTCTCTAAGAAAAACCTCAACCTGAGACTTCGACGTTGGCTTGAGTTCCTCCAGGACTTTAACATCGAGATATTATGTACTCTTTGGAAGGGGAAAGTTGTTGCGGAAGCACTCAGTAGGAGATCAGGTATACAACTACCAGGGGAGGCGACAGAGTAGTTGGCTACTTTACAGATTTTTTATGTGGATCGAGATAGACCAACATTACTTCAGTACAATACAGTCACTCCTCCAATTCATTAGTTACTCAGGGAGGCACATCATGTGGACGATGACTGTGAGACACGACATGCACATATATCCATAGGGTAGGAAACTGATGGATTTTCTGAAGGTGGGGAGCACGTCATCCTCTTCAGATGACATACTATGGTACTAGTGTCACTTCAAGATGATGTGTTGAGGGTGTTCCACACATACCCTTTAGCGGTTCATCCATGAGTGGGGAAAATATACTAGGAAATTCGACGACAACACTAGTGCCCATGTATGAAGAAAGAGGTAGCAAAGTTTTTCTCTTGATGCCTCAGTTGTCAGCAAGTGAAGGCAGAGCACCAGGTACCTGTTGGCTTGGTCTAGCTTTTAGAGGTCCCAGAGAGGAAGTGGGACGAGATATCAATAGACACTGTGAAGGGTCTTCCACATACATCCAGGGGTCACAACTCGATTTGGGTGATCGTTGTTCGACTCACCAAGCCGACCCACTTCCTACCGATCATAGAGACGGGTTCAACAGAGAGCTTGGGACGCCACAACGTGCAAAACATTGTGCATCTACATAAAATACCTTATTCTATTGTCTCTAATCGTGATGCACAAATTTCTTCTCAGAATATGAAAGGGGTTGATGGATGCTTTTGGGATGCAGCTTCATCTATGTACCGCCTTCCATTCTCAATAAGATGGTCAGAACGAGTGGACCATTTAGACCCTCGAGGACATGCTACGTGCTTGTGTCCTCGACTTCTATCGGAGATAGGAGGATCACTTACCTTTAGTGGAGTATTAATAAAACAACATATATCACTCCAACATCAATATGGACCCTTTTGACGCCGGGTATGATCGACCTTGCAGATCACCACTGTGCTGGACAGACCCAGGGGAGTCAGCAGTACTGGAACAAGAGATGGTATGAGCTACCACAGAGAAGGTGCAGATCATCCAGGTGCAGATGGAGACTGCACAGATTAGGAAGAAGTCATATGCTAGCAGGAGACAAATACCTCTGTAGTTCGAGGATGGTGACCATGTCTTTCAACGGGTATCACCTCGATGAGGACTACAAATATTTGGCCGAAGTGGAATGCTATCTCCGAGATTCATCGGTCATTTTCAGGTCCTCACCAGAGATGGTGATGTGGCTTACCACTTAACTCTTTCACCTCACTTGCACCAGGTGCACGACATCTTCCATGTATATTAGTTGAGGAGATATGTGCACGAACCTACACACAACATTGACCATTGAGATATGGACATCGACGAGGGGGAAACATTTCCGGAGGTCCCAGTGGATATTGAGGACCGATAGTAGTGGGTAGTATGTGGATGGTAGATACCTTTGGTGCACGTTCTCTGGCAGAATAAAAACCTCCAGGAGAGCACATGGAAGCGAGAGGCTCAGATGTGTGCTCAGTACCCCCATTTGTTCCCTTAGATCGATTTATAGCTTATATGGACGTAAAGTCCTGAGGTGGAGAGAATTTAAAGACCCAAAATTCGGTGTAATTTTTTTAAATAAATAGGAATTTAACAAGTCCATGAAAATTTACGGCGGTTGATTCTGAGGCCCGGTGTTCTCGGAATCAATTTATGATGTTTTTGTTCAGGTACGTTCAGTAAAGGTACGAGTGAGTTTTTACAACTTTTGAACGGGTGCTCAGAATTAAAATCTAAGGGCACCGTTGAACTCGTAGCGCTGATATTCGCTTAAGGCGACTTTCCCCTCGACGGAATTTGGTCGATAATAAAAGATAGTTTTTGGGTTTTCATGGAAAAATAATAATATAAAGAGAGATACACTTTATTTTAATTGATATTACATTTTGGTGTGAGGTGGTTAAAACCTAATCATGGAGGGTGGAGGTGGGACCACCACACCTTAAACTCCCATGAGAGGTTATGATAGTGGGGCCTCCTAAACATAATCTCCCGCCAGGGGATACAACATGGGGACCACCCAAGACCACATAACAACCCTTTTGAAAAATAGGGGTGGGGACCACCTGATCCCTATTAATGGGAGGACATTATAACCTTTCAACTCTCCCTCATTAATAAAGGAGAGCCTCTTCACATCCCCTTATTTAATTGGTGTCAACTGACCCATTGAATTTGTGCCGACACTCATGCATTAATTAGGTGGGCCAATTGAATTGAATCCACCAATTTGAATTATTGTGCCAATAATAAAAATAATAGACAATATATTAGTATTGGATGGGATTTATCATTTGGTGGATCTTGGGAAGAGAATAGTTTGAGAGAAATGTTCATCCAATGAAGAACGCTCCACCGATGAAGAACACCAACCTTCTTCGACTTCTTCCTCAGAGCTTCTACTGACCTACCGATGTGGAGCGTCTTCCATGAGACGTCGCAACCCAGGATTGGAAGTGTGCGTGGCGGACACACCGAACGACGATTCTCTTTCACCTTCGTCCCGTGACTTCAACGAAAATGACCGAATATTAAAGGTAGGTGTTTAACTTTTATTTTAAGTATGATCTTTACCCATGTTCCTCCATTCTCTCAAAACAAAGAATTAAAGATGTTACGCATCATACATGATGAACCAATTGTACCACCATAAACCCGGAGGGTGCGGTCCAAACCAACATGCCTCGTCCCCTCCGTCAATCTTGTTATGTTGATCTATTGGTGACGAAGTGTCAATGAGGTGACGAAGGTGGAAAGGGAAAGGGTCCACACTACCCACGGCCTCTACAAACCATGCTGCCCTTGCGGCGCGCTGGTGCTCCCGGCCGAACACCCCCGGCCCGCGCCATCCCTTACCATGTCGAACCGGCCAACCTGGCCTGCTTTCCCACGACCTTCTGCTGGCGCCCCGCACAGCCTACCCGGAGCCCAACGTGGCCTGCCTGGCACCCCGTACAGCCTGCCTACTTGGTTGTGGCCTTCGGCCGGTGCCCAGTGCGGCCTGCCCAGCATCCCGCGTGTCCTGCCCACGCCTCGCGCGACCTGCCCAACGCACCGTGCGACCTGCCCGTCGCCCTACTGGAATGCCTGCACCCCACACTGTAAGAACTTTGTTTTTGATATAAAAGACTTTGTAATACTCTTGAGGTTATTCCAGAGCAGCACCTTTAGACGGTGTGTGATTCCGAGCCCCGGTGTGGCCGCAATTAAATTTTCAGTGCGTTCAAACTGGGCATTCCAAATAAATGGGATAACTCCTAAACTGTAATTCAGATCCTAAATCTGAGTGAACAAATGGGTCCAAAATGGGGTGTTTACCCCAGTAGGGAAATAAAACATGTCGGTGCGGGATGTTGGGACCCCTCGCCCATTAACGAAACATTAAAATGATAAATAAAATAATTAATTTATTCGTTTAACGGTTATACACATGTATCTATTCAATGGTTCCTTGTATCGGAAAACCAAGGGCACCATTGAGTCCAGAATGTTCCTTTTACCCTAGGAGGGGTGTAGCTTTCATGGGAGCGAGTCTTCTGTGAAAATGCCACCAGTGACGTTTTCGGAATTTGGTGGCCTCAGTCGTTGATTTTTATAACATTTGAACGGGGCCTCAAATTAAAATTCTAAGACAACATTTGTGCTCAGGAGGTGATTTTTACCCTAGGGGAAGCTTAACCTTGAACCCATTGAGAGTTTAAGATGATGGTTATTTTAGGGGTTTAAATTAATTAATATTTTATTAATTTTTCCTTTATTTAAACCTAAACTCACCCCCCTCTCCTTAAAAATTTGGAGTTCTCTGGCGGAGGAACCTTTAAGCTCAACGAAGGAGAGCCCTCACCAACCCTACTCTATCCTCTCCTCCCCAAGGTGGTGCACGACCTCGGTGGGTCGTCGTGAAGCATCGGGATACGCCCCAAGAGGTAGGATGTTGTCGTTTCTGTTTATAATTCCGGCATCATATTTGAGTTAATTTAATGATATGAAATTGCTTTTCAAATTCCGAGCGAAGCCCATAGTCATGTGGTACTTGTTCTGAGAATTCCTCCACTTGTTTTTTATTGATTTTCTATGTCCCGAGGCGACCTCCACATTCTAGTGAAGATCATCGGGTATTTGGGTGTTTTTCGGTGAGGTTCTGGCCGTCCTGGAGGCATCGTCCCGGGGTAGTGGGGGTACGGCCTTCCGAGCATGGAGGCACTGGTTCCCATAAGCGTAGATGGTTGAAGGACATCGATTTCAAGCTTTGGGTGGTTGGGCGTGGCTGCGGACGATATGTGCTGGCCGGGGTCGAGGGCGTCGGCGCGAGCGGGCTTCGGCAAGGCGGACCGGGCAGCCGGGTCATCGCCAGGGAGCGATGACGCGGAGGACCGGGGTCTTCTGACCCCGGTCTGTGGATAAGAACCACGTCACATTGGTCCACTCGGAGACCGGACCGGCCGACCCGGTCCGGGCAGTTTTGGGCAGTCCGCACAGTGAACCGTGGACCGCAGGTCCAGTGTGTGGGAGGGCCGGTCGAACTGGCCTAGCCCACCTGTTTCGGTCTGTTTAAAATTAAAACATACCCAATTTTCAAACCGTAAATCAGATTAACCTGTTGTTAGTGGTCACACATTCCTTGGATCGAGAAGAACATTTTGAGATGGTCTCCAGAATTTTTAATTCATGAGACGAGGGGATCAATGGCACGACGCACACGTTAAGTGGATTGGCGTTTTTCGAGAGTTCTTCTTTTTGGCGGTGTGAACACATCTAGAGTCTGTTTTGAGCACCATCAGCAGCATTATGACCATGGCCTTATGACTAAGATTTCCAATGGGTTTTAGAGCATTGAAGCTGGAATTTGAGTCGTGGCCCCCACGACCCGTCTTTTATGATGTGAGTAGCGTTTTGTAACTTGTTCAATGGACATCCATTCAGGGTGTGCGAGAATTCATTTTTGGGTGTTTTTTCAAGGGGAATTCAATGTTACAACCTTGTCACTCTAATTCTATAGAGTGGTGCAGGCCCCATAGGGGTCGTTTTGGGAGTTGGCGGTGGTTTCTATCATTATCACCGGGTGTCCCTTTCAGACAAGTGGATAGTCAATCATGTGTACTTTTTCGAGAGGATCACAATGGTGTGATCAATTAGTAGTGCTTTGGGACCGTGATACGGGTCCCATGAAGCACCGCTCTTGTGCGGTATGGAAAAATGCATCTTTTTCTCCGGATATCTGTTGCACGTGATTAAGCAGTCAATTTGACGTGTTTTCCTAAGGGGGTCGCAATGGTGCGATGCACCCGACTATTTTTGGGGCTGAGGCTCGGGACCACGACACGTTGTTCGGGCGTAAAGCAGTTTTGAACAACTTTTACGTCAGATGTCTACTGGAGATGAGTAATCATACGTTCTAGATTTTTTTCTGTGAGGATTTCAATGGTACGATTCATTTGGATGTGCGGAGTCTCTTTCGAGATATCACTAAATGAGGAAGCATGAAAGGTTCTCCAGTGGCGGTTCTTCTAGCTTTTTTTGGATGTGAACCCTTGGCATGTGATCGCGTTCACTCATGTGTGAGTGAAGTAGAGGTTTAAGGAGATTTGGTTGGCCGTTCTTGGGCCATGGAGGAATCATGTTGGCGAAATTATGTTTTCAACCTTCGTGCTAACGTTGGGTGTCATGTGCACGATAGCCTTTGGGCTAGGAATGTGGTATACTCTGGGAGTATACTAGAGTTATTAGAGGTACATGTTGTAGTTTGTACTGAAGAATGTGTGTGCGCTTGGTTTGGAGATGAGTTTGGGAAACACATCGTGTGGGCCCCAAGTGTGTGTGTCATGTTCTTCTTTACGTACCTTTGACCTCTCGCGACTTTGAGGGTCCTCCTGTTCTCGATGGTTTCAACCAGCAGGGTTGAGTGGGTTCCCCCTAGTTATGTTTTCAATAGTTTGACTTGCTGAGTTGTTTTGGTTCCCCTATTCTTCCAGCGGATGGCGTTTTCAGTGTTGGGTCCCTTTCACCGGACTGCGACATCATTTACAACTATGTGCGTTTGTACAGTGTGAGTGTTTTCCCACTTTCTGGAGTGATTTTTCTCGGTCCTCATTGATAGTGACTTAGCAGATCCAATCATGATTTCCCCGAGAGGCCTGGGGAGATCCTTACATCTCTACCTGTAACCTGGTAGAGTTCTATGGGTATAGGGGTGACCAACACATTACGCTGGCCCCGATCCTCTACCTAGGAGGTTGATTCCTGTAGGGTATGAATCCCCTAGTGAGCCCCGGGAACAGACTCTCTTGCTGTGTATCAAGATCATGTCTTCCGTCCATGATCTATTGTGATGTATTTCCCTCTACGTGTTCCGGTTACTAGTGAGGTACCATCCAGCAGGGATGGCTAGTGGTTTACCATCTAGTAGGGATGGCCAGTGGTGTACCATCCAGCAGGGATGGCCAGTGGTGTACCATCTAGTAGGGATGGCAAGTGGGGTACCATCCAGTAGGGATGTACAGAGTGGTTCTGGGTCTCCCTCCAGTGGATCACCCGTTCACAGGGTTGGGAAGTGGGAACCCGTCGACATTGAGAAGACCTCTTGACTGTGTGAGAGTGAAGAGGTGTTATTTGACATCCCCCAGAACTCTCAAATACGAGGATAGCCTTCACCACCGAGATGCGTCCTTGTGACAGAACTAAAACCGTGCGTGTGAGTCAGTGCCTCCCAAAGCAGATAGTATCAATGTGCGGTGATTTGAGCCCCTTGACTTGCAGTTCGGGTCAGGTGTACGGATACTGGGCATCGAGGGTGTTTACTTTTGGGACTGTTGGCAACTCACTTTCTTGGGCTGAGCTATATCATGGAGATCCCCTTACGATCTTGTTCTGGTTTCTTGAAAAAGCATATGTATATGTATACCTTATTCTAGTACCCACTTTTTGGGTTTTGGCTACTCTCCTTTCAGGAGAGGCGAAGACGCGCAAGATATTCCACGTGCTTTCCATGTATAGTTTCTCATGATTGGATAAGTTTACTCTCCTGCCAAAGGTAGTGAAGACTTGACAGGAAGTTCATCTTCTCACCATTTCTAGCTCCATGTGTTTGGACGAGTCAACATCCTTTCTTTTATTGGGTTGAGCTGAGACCATATTGTACTTTTTACTGCACTCTCGGTTGTACTTTTTTACTTTTCCCTGTTTGATCTACTGCTCACCTCTTGAGTACCTACTTTGTTTCTCCCTTGAGCCTTCGGGGAATCCTACTGAGTATTTATATACTAACCCCTACTTGTGATTTTCCCGCACTTGGTGTGCCCTTGAAGAAGTCATAGAGGTTGGTTGTGACATCAGCAGAACATATAAGCTCGGGTGCTCAGACCGCGTGTGGTGGTCGTAGTCGGGTTCCAGGTGTGGGAATCTCCCAACTGTTTACTTTTGTTTTGCTGTTTCTGGGTTGTGGCACTTTTCTGGTCGGGCCAATGTTTCTTCCCCTTTTATTTTCAGTTTACCTTCATCTTTTATTTTGAACTGTTTAGAGGACGATGCATTTTTGTGGTTTTTTATAGCAGTTATTACATAACTTTTACATTTACTCTGCACTTCTGCATTGAGTGGGTTGCATGTGTGTGTATAGGTACTCAGACAAAGGCCTGCCCATGTTATTTATCCTTCAGCACTTGTTGCCAGCCCCTGGCCTATGGAGGCGGGCTTGGAGTTGTTGTGACTTGAGCCCTTGTAGGGTTGGGTCATAACAAAGAGGTATCAGAGGAGGTTCATTCCTTGGGACATTGTTCTAACATCCCTATAATGGAATTGGTTTGGATTTAGGGAAACAATGTTAACGTGTCTTGAGAGCAGCTCTCAGGCCAGAGAGTCCAGTGATGGTGCGGCAACCGACGTATCCATTCTCCAGGACCCTGATAACTCGCTTGTCGACTTGGCATGTTGAGACACTTCTTGAAGGGAAAATAGGTTTGTCCATAACTTAGGATTGAGTCTTTGACTATACTTATTGAGTCATCTCCCCATTATCGTTATTGCTATATAGACATATGCTCATCTGATCGCGGAACTCCTTGATAATATTAAAGATGTTTCCATGAAGAAAAACAGCTTGGATAGCATCTTTGGTTCATGATGATGACCCTATGTGTGACAAGGCCTCAGTCCAGGACCCATCACATGAGTCCCTTTCTTCGGGTGGGCCGGTAGCAGCACTCCCACCTGGTGAGCACCAGACAGTTCATGCAGAGAAGGCTGAGATTGAGCATAGGTCGAGCGTGCTCCATGAGTTCCAGCATCAGAGACCAATGAGGTTTAGTGGTGATCTAGACCCTCAGGCCATAGAGGTTTGGATTGGGACAATGGTTGTCCTTTTAATACTTGTACAGACGCTAACAGATCTTTTGGGGACTTTGGCCCCCAGCCTTTTCCATGGAGCTACGGGGCGTTGGTGGAGTCTGGTGAATTAGTTTCTTGACAAGACATCGCTTTTTTGGGGAGACTTTCAGTTGTTGTTTCATGAGGAGATTTACCCCACCTACTTACACTGCGTTCAGAACCAAGATCTCCTGATGTTTCAGCAGGGAGGGCTGACGATGACTGATTACGTGACTAGGTTCACGGACCATGCACGTTTTTACCCGGACTTGGTCCACGATGGGAACTTCTGATAATGGAAGTTTGAGAAGGGTCTTCATTGAGAGATCCGTGCTTTCATAGTACCCGTGTGCATTTCCACATATGTCGGGGGTCTAGAGTAGGTGATGGTCATAGAGAGGTTCTTATCACGCTCTTTAGTTAGTGGTTGTAGCAGGCTCGATAGAGCTGAGATGTCTGCCACAACTAGCGGGCGTCGGCTGACAGAACCTCGACGTAGGTGGCTTTCCGATAACCGGACTCATGGGTGTGGTCGTACAGCACAGTGGCGCCATAGGGCACTAGGGCAGCCTTGAGAGCATTAGTTCTATGCTTTTGATGGTCGAGGTCACATGGCACGGGACTTCCCGACTAGGAACGCTAGGTATATCGGGCAGGCAGCAGGTGCACCACTGTGGAAGAGGCAGCGCCGTGATCAGAGTAGTGCCCAAAGAGGTGGTGCTTGTAGAGGAACGGGAGGAGCTAGAAATGGAGGATAACCTTACGAGGTCTTCCCATCACCACAAGGCGGTCCAGGTCAGGCTCTGGGAGCTGAAGGTTGGGACCATAGAAAGCTGCGAGCTTTGGATGTCTACAATCCTGCAGAGCATGAGGTGGTAAGAGGTATGCTATAAAGCTCTTCTACTTTTTGGAAGTCGAATTGTTAGACTCTGTGTCTGAAATAATTTTCTCTCTTCTCATTTCTTGAGTTGTAATCATGGTGATGTGGGGTATCGGTGTAACCCTGTGTCGGAAAGGTAGAAGGTGTGGGACCTTTTTCATTATTCGATGGCGTCGACTCATTCTCTCTTCCAGCGTTTAAGAGAGTCTTGTTCATGGTACATCGACTGTGAAATCTTGCGTGACCAGATTTCTTTGGGTGTTTCACCATATGTATATTCTGAACGAGGGAATCACTTGGCTTTGTCATAGGTCAAAACGGTGATTCCAGTCATGGCGTGCGACGTAGGGATTCGGTCGGGGAGGTGGGCTACCCCAAAGAGCCTTCGGGCTATTTGAGACCGTGCAAAAGGATGGAGAGGTTCCCTACCGCCTTGCCCTAACCCCAAGGTCAGGAGTTGGTGCACAACGTCTCCCACGTGACTCACCTAAGAAGAAGTGTGTGTGATCCTATGCACGTCATCAGCATGGGCATACATCGCATGAACAGATCAAATTCTTTGGCCTTTGTGCTGTGATGCGGGACTGTGCATGAGTTCTTCTGGGTACGAAAGAGCCATGTGTGGGATTAGTACCCTGAGTTGTTCCCTGGTTTGGATTTTTAGGGATGAAAAACATGAAGGATGTAATAGTGTAAGAACACAGTTTTTTCAATAAAATAAATTTGAATATTCATGAGGTTCTTCTAGAGAAGCACCTTCAGACGGCATGTGATTCTGAACCCCGGTGTGACTGGAATTAAATTTTCAGTGTGTTCACACTGGGCATGCCAAATAAATGGGATAACTCATAAAAGGAAATTCAGATTCTAAATTTGCGAGTACAGATTGGTCCTAAATGGGATGTTTACCCTAGGAATGACATAAAACATGTCGGTGCGGGATGTTGGGACCCCTCTCCCGTTAACAGAACATTAAACGGATAAATAAAATAATTAATTTATTCGTTTAATGGATAAACACAAGTATCTTTTGAATGGTTGCTTGGATGGGAAAACTGAGGGCCCCGTTGAGTCTGGAACATTCCGTTTACCCCAAGAGGGGTGTAACATTCACGGGCACAGGTCTTCTGTGGAAAATGCCACCAGGGATGTTTTCGTAATTTAGTGGGCTCGGTCGTTGAGTTTTATAACTTTTGAATGGGGCCTCAGATTAAAATTATGAGACTTCTTTTGTGCTTAAGAGGTGGTTTTTACCCTAGGGGAGTATTATCCTTGACCCCATCGAGAGTTTAAGATGTGATTTTATATAGGGTTATAAATTAATTATGATTTTAATTAATTATTCCTTTATTTAAACCTAAACTCACCCCCTCTCCTTCAACATTTGGAGTTCTCTGGAGGAGGAACCTTAAAGATTAAACAAGGAGAGCCCTCACCAACCCTCCTCTATCCTCTCCTCCCCAAGGTGGTGCACGGATCCAATGGGTCATCGCGAATCATCAGGCTACGCCCAAAGAGGTAGGATCATCTCGTTTCTGTTTATAATTCCTGCACCATCTTCAAGTTAATTTAATGATGTCTTATTGGTGTTCAAATTCTGAGCGAAGACCATAGTCATGTGGTAAATTTTCTGGGAATTCCATCACTTTATTCAGATTGAATTTTTGAGTCCCGAGGCCACTGCATCATTCCAGTGAAGATCAGCGGGTTTTTGGGTGTTTTCCAGAAAGGTTTCGGCCGTCCTAGAGGCGGTGGCCTGGGGTAGCGGCGGTCCGGACATCCGAGTGAGGTGGTGTGGGCTCCCGTTAGTCGACATGGTCGTCATACGGTGAGGTCGAGTGATGGGAATCTGGGCGTGGCTGCAGAAGGCAGGCGGTGGCTGGGGTCAAGGGAGTCGGCAAGAGCGGGCGTCGGCGAGGCGGACCGCGCAGTGAACCGCGGACCACCTATCCAGGGTGTGGGTGGGACGGCCGAACCGGCCTGGCCCTCCCGTTTCGGTACGTTTAAAATTAAAACATGCCTAATTTTCATACCATAAATCAGATTCACGTGATGTTAGTGGTGACACATTCCTTGGAATGAGACGACAATTTTGAGATGGTCTCAGTGGTATGACACGTACATTAAGTGGATTGGCGTTTTTCTGGGAGTTCTTGTTTTGGGCGGCGCAGACACATCCGGAGTCCGTTTTGAGCACCGTCAGTGGCTTTGTGACCACGAAATTAAGATGAAGATTTCCAATGGGTTTGTTGGCATTGAGGCCGGAGTAGGGAAGTGGGCCCCACGACCCATCATTTAAGCTGTGAGCAGCGTTTTGTAAACTGTTCAACCGAAGTCCCTTCAGGGCATGCGAGTAGTGGATTTTAGGTGTTTTTACGAGGGCATTTCAATGGCGCAACCCGCCCTCTTGAAGTATGCACGGTGCTGCGGGCCCCATGAGGGTCGTTTTGGGAGTTGCTGGTGATTTCTATCTTTATCATCCGGTACATTGAAATGCATCATTTTCTCTTGATATACATTGCATGTGAGTAAGTTGTAAATTTGGCATGTTTTCAAGAGGGGATCGCAATGGTGCGATGTGCTCGACTGTTTTTGGGGCTAAGGCTCAAGACCACAGGATACCGTTCGTGCATAAAGCATTTTTGAAAGACTTTTACGTCGGATGTCTTTTGAGGTGAGTAAAAAGTTGTTCTCGAATGTTTTTCCGTGAGTATTTCAACGGTACGATCCGTTTGGATGTGCGGAGTCTCTTTCGAGATCTCATTAAATGAGGAAGCATGAAAGGTGCTCCGGTGGTGGTTCTTCTTATTGTGTTTGGAAGTGAACCCTTGGCGTGTGATAGCGTTCACTCCTGTGTGACTGAATTAGATGTTTAAAGAGATGTGGTTGGTCGTACATGGGTCATGGAGGAAGCAGGTTGGCGAAATTACTTTTTAACCCTTCGCGCTGACATTAGGTGTCATGTTCACGATAGCCTTTGGGCTAGATATGTGGTATAATCTGGGAGTATACATGAACTCTTAGAGGTACATTTTGTAGTTTGTACCTGAGAACTTTTGTGCACATGGTTTTGAGATGAGTTTCGGTCACACATTGTGTGGGCCCCAGGTGCATGTGTCGTCTTCTTCTTTACATACCTTTGACCTCTCGCGACATAGAGGGTCCTCTTTTTCTCTATGGTTTCAACCAGTAGGGTTGAGTGGGTTCCCCTTGTTCTGTTTTTGATGGTTTGACTGGCATTGTTTTTTTGGTTCCCTTGTTCCTTCAGCTGATGGGGTTTTTAGTGTTGGGTCCATTTCACCAGACTGCGACATCGTTTACAACTACATGCATTCTTATAGTGTGGATGTTTTCCCACTTTTTAGAGTGAGTTGTCTTGGTCCGCATCGACAGTGACATAGTGGATCAGAACATGATCACCCCGGGAGGCCCGGGGAGATCCTCATGTCTCTTCATGTACCCGGCTATATTTCTTTGGGTATAGGGGTGACAAACACATTACACATGCCCCGATCCTCTACCAAGGAGGTAGTTTCCTATAGGGTATGGAGCCCCCAGTGAGCCCTGGGTGCAGACTCCCTAGCTGTGTATCGAGATCATATCATCCTTCTGTGATCTATCATGACGTATTTCACTCTATGTGTTCTGGTTACCAATGAGGTACCATGCAGAAGGGATGGATCGTGGTGTACCATCCAGCACGTATGGCTAGTGGTGTAACATCTAGCAGGTATGGCTAGTGGTGTACCATCCAGTAGGGAAGACCAATAGGGTACCATCTAGCAGGGATGTCCAGAGTGGTTCCGCGTCTCCCTCTAGTGGAATACCCTTTCGCAGGGCTGGGCAGTGGTAACCCATCAACTTTGAGAAGACCTCTCGACTGTGTGACAATGACGAGGTGCGGTTTGACTTCCCCGAGAACTATCAAGTAAGAGGGGCACTTTTCCCACCAAGACACGTCCTTGTGATGAGACCTAAGACTGTGGGTGTGAGTCAGTGTCGCCCAAAGAGGATAGTGTCAAGGTGCAGTGATTTGAGCCCACTGACTTGCAGTTTGGGGAAGGCGTACGGATAATGAGCATCGATGTTGTTTACTTCTGGGACTGTTGGATAATCACTTTCTTGGGCTGAGCTATGGGACAGAGATCCCCTTACGATGTTGTTTGGGTTTCTTGACAGAGCACATGTATATGTATACCTTGTTCCAGTACCCACTCCTTGGGTTTTTGTTACTCTCCTTATAGGAGAGGCGAATTCACGTAGGGTAAGCCACGTGTTTTCTGTGTCTAGCTTCTTGTGGTTGGATGAGTCTACTTTCCAGATAAAGGTAGTGAAGACTCGATGGGATGTTCATCTTCTCACCATTTCGAGCTCCTTGTGTTTGGATGAGTCTACTTCCTTTCTCTTGTGGGGTTGAGCTGATACTCTACTGTACTATTTACTACACTCTCTGTTGTACTCTTTTACTTTTCCCTATTCGGTTTACTGATCACCTCTTTAGTACCTCCTTTGTTGCTCCCTCGAGCCTTTTAAGCATCCTACGGAGTATTTTTATACTCGTCGCTGCTTGGGATTTTCTAGAACTTGGTGTGCCTTTGCAGATGACAGACAGGTTGGTCGTGACTTCAGCGAAGCTTAAGAGTGTGGGAGATCAGACTGCGTGTGGTGGTCATAGTCGAGATCCAGGTGTGGGACTCTCACAATTGATTCATTTTGTTTAACTGTTACATGGTTGTGGAACTTTTTTGGTTGGGAACACGTTTTGTCCTTTTTATTTTCATTTTACCGCCACCTTTAACATTGTACTGTTTAGAGGTAAATTCACTTTCATGGTTGTTTATAGCAGTTAGTACTTTACTTTTCCTTTTACTCTGCACTTCTGCATTGAGTGGGCTGCGTGTGTTTGTACAGGTACTCAGGAAGAGGCCTCCTTGAGTTGTTTAGCCTTCGGCGCTTTTCGCCAGCCCCTGGCATATGGAGGCGGGCTTGGGGTAGTTGCAGCTCGAGCCCTGGTAGGGTCGAGTCGTGACACGCGCGCCCTGAACGCAGCCTGCCTGCGCCCCACCGGCCTGCCTGCGGCATGCCACACCCTACTCGGCCAGACAGCGACCTCCCACGTGCCCTTCCCGGCTGCCGCCGACCTCCCGCCCTCTTGATCCACCCGAGCCGCGCCATGCGCGGTGCTAGCCGAACCAAACCCCTGCCTCCGGACTGAGCCACCTATGTGGCGACCTCCGAGCCAAACCACATGTGCAGTCCGCGGGGTCAAGACCAGTGGAACATGCCGAACCTAGCGGGATGACCCTCCCAATGGGCTGGGTGAAACCCAGTGGGTCGGCCTAGATTTGGTTGGGCTGAGTCGGTCTGCCCGGGTCAGACTGGACCCAGGCCCACTACCCACCCCTTTACTTTCGTTGGCCATATCTTTGGCATTGGAAATCCGATTGATGAACCATCAGCGACATTGGATTTCTTGGAGCGCAACTTTCCCTTTGAGTATACGTCACTGGATTTTGGTGTTTTGTTTATTTATGGCCAGGTTGGATCATACAGGAATCCAATCGGGCCCTAGGACAAAAATTCTAATTACTCACAGTCCGAGCGTTCGCTTGACGTGCCATCTGTTGCGTTGATACATCTATGTCATGGAGGACCATTGAGATTCTTCTATGAGGGACTTTGTGATAGTTGGAGTATTGACATGTAGCTTGTGGAGTAGATCTTACAGAGATGAGCAAGCATTTGTGTGGTAACCCAGTAGCTGGTTGGGACTTGACGACTATTGACCGATTCGACTCAGAGTGATTCGACTAGCCCAGTGGGGAGCGCCATGGTGTCATGGTTGACCCAAGGTGGGAAGAACCTCTCTTTGAGTGTGGCAGACCCATGGTACTCTACACATGGAGTACCTTAGTAGGCTACGAGGGGAGGACCTCTGTGTGAGCTCTACAGACCCATGGTTGGGAGCGCCTCTGTGTGAGCGCGGTAGATCCACAATACTCGACAGGAGGAGTACCTCAGTAGTCCAAGTTAGTGGGAAGCGCCTTTGTTTAACGCAACAAGCCCACTGTAATCGATAGAGGAGGAGTTCTATAGTAGCAGAGGGTTTACATTCATACTATCCCTAGAATAAAATCCAGATTTAGTTGATTCAGTATGTTTTGTGTTTACCTCATGATTGAGATGGATTACGTGATAACATAGGTATATGTATGGGAATATACCTAAGTGATATTATCTATTGATTTAATATTTTGTGGTTTATCCTTATTGTATTTTGTCAGACATTGAGGGTCTCAGGGTCCCTATATAGTATTGTTATACTCAGACCTGCGCAGGCTATGCCCGCACCTCATTTTATTGGTTGTAGATGACAGACATCGCTGACTGAGGACCAGAGTAGCAGGACTAGATGGTACCTAGAGGTGGACCATAGAGCGTGATAGTACACAGAGGAGGCGAAAATACGTGGAGTGACGTAGAGGCTTTATGTACCTACCCTTTAGGTACGAATCGCCGGAGGATGACCAAGTTGTTGCTTTAATTTTCATCAGTTGTACTTGTTTTTCGGTTGTACCTGTACATTGCTATTGGGATTATATTTTTGACCACTGTAACTTTTCAGCACTCCATTATATACAGTTTTTCAACGTGATTAACATCCATCTCGTACTATGTTTTGTGTGTATACACATTATAAAGGAAACTTCTTCCCAGTTTTCAGGGATATACTCCTTTGGTGCTAGTCGCCAGCCCCTGGCCTATGGAAGGCGGGTTTGGGTAGTCACTGCACATGCCCTGGGTGATGGGTCATGACACATTTGTATCAGAAGGGATACACAACCATATGTGCATAGCCACTACTTGGGTTTTTGGCTTGGGGTCCACAACGAGGGCTTTGTTCTTTATAGGGGTGGATAATGTAACACCACTCGAAAATTGAGACATGAAAGGATAGATGTTACTACCCATGTCAACAAGGTGCACCTTTATTTTTCGGGAGCCTACCTGATTAGAACTCCACAGATATGTATGCATGGCATGGAGTAGTAATCGGGATGGGTGACCTTCTGGGAAGTTTCTGAGGGTGTGTGTGAGTGGAGAAAAAACACACTGAAAGAACATGCTTGTGGGGACAATAATTGGTCGGATAAGTGACCCAAGTGATTAATCTCTTATGGTTTACTTGGAAGGAAACCCAGGTAGTACAAGAGACCCATGGAGTCAGGTGATAGGGTTCATGGCCCTGGGAGGTCGGTCGTGAGAATTCAGTTGTATATATTTTTATTTTATTATGCTACTATTTTCTCTTTTTTCATTCTGTGATGCATGTTTCCAACAAAATTGTTTCCTATAAATGAATAAAATAACAATATTTATCATTAAAACCACAACATATATTTTATAAACATGATATTATATCATACACATCAAAATTGAATAACATAATATTTTCATAATTTATCATTTTAAATCCATATGTATTTGATTATTCTTTAGAATATTACAGATGATATGATTTAAAATATTATTCAAAAATTATATACAAATAAAATATTATGAGGGTGGTCTTATTTCATATTAGAATTTTTTGAGGTAGATGAAAACATAATAGGAATGGAAATTAAATATAATTTCTAGTGGAAAATGAAAATATATTCCCATTTAAACATAATGATTATTTAAGACAATATTTGGTCAAAATTTCGATTTTGAGTGAAAAGACTAACATTGTATCATACTATCCACAAAATTTATGGTCTTTAAATTAGGATAATTCTATACCATTAATAAGGGATCCTTTTTTTATTAATTCACAAAAATGACTTGATAAAATTTAAATTATTTTGAATTTGTGATGGATGTTTTGGAGAGATATTTGTTTATTTTCCTAAAATCTATACTTAGGACATTCATGTAATATTTTGTTATAGATAAATGTGTTGTTAATTATTATTTAAAAAAAATTAAATATTTATTATCTAAATTATCATTTAATTTAGAATTTCTTTTCCTCTTCTAGATAATGTGATCCATGTATTGAAACAACTTTTCACTTTTAAATGAATAGAAAAGAATTAATCCATAATGATCATACAATGTGTTATATTGAAACATGATATAAGATTTTAATTAAATATAATTAATATTAAGTCTAAATAAAATATATCTTCATGATGTTTATGAAAAAATAATTAAATCATTTAATAGGAAATAAAATATTCATGATTTCTACTAACATTCTCACACCATGTAATGTTCCAAAAAATTCAGAAAAAATATATCTTTTCAATTGAAAATATGGAATTTATTATTTCTTTGCAATAGGTGAAATATTTATACACAACGATTTAATTTTTTTATTAATTATGTTTTAATTTTAAATATAAATAAATATTTTAGGATGATAGATTATTATTTTCATAGAATATAATTTTTAAATTTAAAATGAAATAATTACAATAAATGTTATTTCATTATTTTAGAAACTAAATAATATTAGGAAATATATGATTCATTTAGGATATCAGATTCAATAATTAAGTCAGAAAATAATTTCTATTATTATTATTCACATATATGAATATATTTCTTTATTATGTCCACTGGATATTATCAAACAATATTTTTTTTTTATTTTTACACAACCACATAATAACAATATTCTTGTTTATTTATAATTTAGAAAAAAAAAATTCAGATTGTTTGTAATTATTTTTATAATGTATCAAAAATTAATAATGGATATAATGTGTAGTTGATTGGATGAATATCCTTTAATAGGATTCAAATAATATAAATATTGTGTAATAAAATCATTTTACATAAGCATATAGATTTCAATTAAAAAAAATAAAAATTCAATAATATTTGTTATTCCAAACCCGGATTCCACTAAAGGTTTGGCGATCCCGGTTGGCGAGTTGGCCTCAAGTGAATCTCATCAAATGATAGAGGATATACAGTAGTAGTGGGGACCTATGGTTTGTTTATTAAGAGACTATGCGACTATTAATTGAGTGCAAAAAAAGATAGATATAATAATTGAAGGTATGGAAAATAGAAGAAGCAACATACACATAATACACAACATAATTAAGCTAAATAATAATAAACAGAAAAAATTGATAGTTGTACAAAAATTTTATGCTGATATATGTCTTGTATCTAGAAATCTGGTAACATGTATACAAAGAACCATGCATACATGATATTCAAAAGTAAAAAATGGTGTCCAAAAACTATACCAAGCACACTGATCTCTAGTTTGGTAATTGGATACAAGCTTTATCCTATAAAATCAAGGAATCAAGTGTCTGAAGAGATATTCCTAACATTATAAAAACATGCATACACGTATTATTCTTAGGTACCAAATGTATTCATAGATAGGTTTTGATATAATGGATTATAGGCCACAACTAACGGTGTCTATAACATCATGTCTACTTAATTAAAACATAAAAATTGTGTAATAATTGATATATAAAAGTAATGAAGTATAGTATAATAAATAAAAAGGTAGATACTCCATACTTAGACTACTATATAAACATATAACATGTTCATTAATTAATTATGTTCCATTTTATACTAATATGTAAAATGAGGAGACACCATCACTATCAATTAGATATGATATTAATAGTTAAGGATAAAATATATAGTAAGTCATCTTAATGATATTATTAATGAAGAGGGTCCATGGTAATAACTAAGGAATTCTAGACGTCAATGGTCACCATATTAGTAGAAACTACAGTCTAACCAAGGGGTATGAGTGGAATCCAAAGATCATCGTCTTAGTCATTCCAATATAATGAATCTAACCGATTCTAATGAATAAGTCCATGATCAAATGGGGTAAGAAATGGCTAGGCCCAATGATATAGCCAAATAACCCCATGTTCATAGAGGACATGCTAGATCTAGGTAGTGTATCTAAGGAATCTTGTAAAATAAATGGACGAATCATATGGTGTCATATGAGGAATTCACTTATTGAAGAAGATCATGATTAAAGGGGGGTCTTGTAACACCCCAACCCCATCTACCCAGAGTCGGTGCATTACTTCGTAACATTGGCATGATCACAAAAGATCAAGTCTCGAAAGACCGATTAGTTTAGTAGCCCATGAAACACTAGATACATTCATAAGTCTTACATTACATCATAAAGTGAAAAAATAATAACAAATTATTCATAGTCCACACTCATATACTCTTCTGACTATCCTTGCAGGTCATTCATAAAATACTTCTTCACATCCTTGTGTCCTGTCCTAACTCGGCCGTTCTTTAACCTCCTCAAAATCGGGTAACTCTTTTTTATTTGAGCCAAAGGCTTCCTTGGGAAGAGTTCTGCCCAAAGTGAGGCTTCTAGGAGTAAGAGGGGGAATTTGGGAGAGTATTTGGGCAGAGGTTGGCCGAGCCAAATGGTTTGAAAGTGTGAATGAGGTGGTAGAGGTGGGGGCTTTTTATAAGAGGAGAGGAGGGGCACTCTTGGAAAGTAAGGAAATTTTACATTATTATACAATGCTTTTAGGATTCTAAAGGTCCCAAAATTATATAATTCATGCATAAGGTGATAAGGGTTCTAAATATACCCATCTAATATTCTTTGGACTAGTGTAAGCCTTGTATTGTACATTATCTTTTCATTTTATTAAAATCATTAAATAATGAGGTCATCGCTACATCATAATGATGTCATAAATAATTTAATTTATTTAATGTCTAAAAAATAAAAAAAAACTACTATGTTGTAGGAAATCTTTTTAGATTTCCAATTACTATTTATAGTCAAAAATATGACTTGAATAACCCAATGTAAAAATTGTTTTAGTAAAACATTTCATGTTTGTGTCATTTTTTACTGTAACATTAAATAAAATGTACTTATGTCATTTTCTAACTAAAGTGGCTCCATGGGGTCCCCAATTTTACCCATGGATTGTCTTGGTCTGCGATGGCACATCCAATGAAGGTAGGATATGTGTCAAGCTCATCTCATATTTTTAAAACATTATTTTTACCTTAAACTACACTAATTATCTCTAATCGCGATTAAGAACTTAAAAGTTACTATTCACCAAAAATTATTTTAATCTCATTGAACCACATTTTAATTCTTAATGACAACCATGTATGTCAGATTTTTGAAAATCAAATCACAGAAGTGGTAATATTTCATTTAAACGAAAAATCAGTTATTTAACTACCACTTAGTGGTTTCACTATTCATAAAAAATTGACGTTTTTCAGAACAATGCCAAAATTTCACCATAAGCTATAATTGATATTCTGAATCCAAAAATGAAGTCCATTTTGAAATATAAAATTTTTATAATTTTAAAATGTGGTTATTACTATCCATAACGGCTACTTTGATTAGACGCGGTGTTTTAGAACTCGAAGTTGCCTACAATGCAAGCTATTGCATTATTGAATGAGAAGCGTATTGTGGAAGCTCGGGGTGTTAAATTCTCCCCTCCTTCAATAAATTGCATCCTTGCAATTTTAAATTTTTCTTGGAAAATAATTGTTTGAAAATAGAAAATACCTTTGTGGAAAACCCACATCGGAAATAAGATTAATAAAATTTATCCTTAATAAGAGGGAAAGGGAAATGAAAAATTCACCACCCAATTATGATCTCGATTAGGAGAACATTGGTGGAAATTATAGACATATAATTAGAGGAAAAACATAAATATTTGTAGGGAGTGATTGAGGTCATCAATCACAATCAACTGTCAAATTGAGGGCCTCAAAGCCTTCAATCTATGTTGATTTAAAATATCATCAGTTCAACAAGACATAAGGTATTAGGATAACACATTTTTTTTGTTTTAATATCCCTTTAATAACGTTTAAGAATTAATTTATTCATTGAATAAGAGATAGGTATATATATATTTTTGCTTGACAATTAGAGTTTCAACCTTCAACTCATCTTTTACACAAAAAGATAATAGAACTCAAAAATATTATACTTATCCTAATTGTATATGGTTCCAAATGTTAACACATACCATTTAGATTAGAAAAATTATTTTTTAATAACCAAAGGACTTCCTGTAGGCTAGTGGTAGGAAATAAAGGCTTGTCGCACTATGGTTGTGGGTTCGATTCCTGCAGCATTGTCTGACGTGACGGGTTATGCCCCACCCTGCAGGTAGTCCTTTTCCTAAAACTATAGTAGTATAATATTCCAAAAATAATCTTCATAAATTTTTTAACCTTAAAAAATACTATCCAAAGATCAACTTAATCCACTCCAACCATTATAGTTATCCAAAATACCATTGTCCAGACATTCTCTAAAAGGTCTCTTAATTCGAAAATCAATTTATCAGATTCCCCAAACAAAGTAAAGTTTCTCTTATTGTCACATACTAAAAATATGATTACGTTCATCATATTAAAACCTTAATGAAACAACAAGTACTGCAGTACAATCCTTATGTATATATATCACATTATTCTAATAACCAGAATATAATCCATGAGTCCAAAAGCACCAATACATTAATTATTCCACTTCAACTGTAATAACAGCATAAGATTGTCCTTGATCCCTTGCCCTTTTCTGAGGTAAGTTTCCTTGACGATTAGGACATTCATTTGCATAATGCCCCATTTCCCTACAATTATAGCATTAAACATTGATAGCCTCTTTCTTTCCCTTGCAATCACGCGCCTGGTGACCTTTTTATCCACATTTATAACAAACTCCCATTCCTTTTAGGCAAGTACCAGGGTGATTCTTCCCACAATTATCACATAATTGAAAATCCTTCTTTCACTTTTTCCCATTATCTGTCTCTTGTTCCACCGTTCTCTTCTTCTCTTGCTTTACTTTGTTGTCATAAGACTTAGAGAATTCCTTTTCTGTCTTGATAGCACATGATACAATATCTTCGTATGTTGAGAAAGATTATGATACTAAAGCTCCACGGAGAAATGGTTTTAACCCATCAAAGAAATGATCAATCTTACCTCTTGGGTTACGTATATAATCTGCAGCATACCTCACCAACCTTGTAAAGTTAGACTCATACTTTGCGACATTCTCATCCTCCTTTTGTCTCAGACTCAGAAATTGCCTCTCCATATCTGCTCGATGGTCATGATGAAAGTATTTTTATATGAAAAGCTCTTTGAACTCCCTCCATTACATATTCGATACATCATCATCTTCCTTTGTATTTTGAATCAATGACCACCATTGATCGGCATCTCCAGTGTGGTGGTAAACTGCCATGATAACCTTCTCCCTTTCGCTACTCCCCAAGGCGTGGAATATTTTCTCTAAGGAGTTTATCCATTGCTCAGCTACTAACGGATTTGTACCCCCATTAAATGTTGGTGGTTGTTGCCTCATGAAGCGGTCTAACATTGATCCTCCACGTTGCGGATCAGGGTGCTCCATACGAGTAAGGTTATTATTCATAACCTGAGTGAGTTGTCCCAGAATGGTAAGAAGTTTATCAGCACCAGTTGTATCTCCAGATCCCCAATAATTATCTTGAGCAGGAGGGAAATCTCTACACGGAGTGCGTGCATTGATACTGTTTCCATTCCTTCCACTAGGCGCCATTTCTAAACAATGGCATAAACTAGATTAGTTTATGAATTAAAATACATAATTCCATATTTGTAAAACAATTTACATAAATTGAACTATTTATGGATATAATCCATAATCATAAAAAGGAATGTTTTCTTTGAGGAAGTATATAATCATAACCCTTCATAGTGGTTTGTAAAGAAAAGGAGAATTATCCTTAACATATCTCCCGGGAGTGTCGTAACCAAGAGTGCAGCAAGGCCCGTTGTCGTGCACCAGTTCCCGTTTGAGTCTAGCTCAAAGCGGTGTTTTCAGGTTTTACCCCTAGGTACATCTGTGCCAGAGCCTCCTCTACCTGCTCGTATCCAGACAGGGATGTATTTCTCGGAAAACTCACAAAATCAATATAATACCAAAATTCTAGGAAGTTCTTCTATACTAATCCTTAAAGTCTATCGTCGGGCTATGTGCTCTAATCAAGGTTTATCTAAATATGGCTTCCAAGGTTAGTACTAAACTGCCTCTGATACCAACTGTAATGCCCCGACCCCAGCTACCCGGAGTCGGTGCATTACTTCGTAACATCGGAATGATCACAAAAGATCAAGTCTTGAAAGGCCGATTAGTTTAGTAGCCTTGGAAACACTAGATACATTCATAAGTCTTACATTACATCATAAAGTGAAAAACTAATAACAAATTATTCATAGTCCACAATCATATCCTCTTCTGACTATCCCTGCAGGTCATTCATAAAATACTTCTTCACATCCTTGCGTCCTGTCCTGACTCTACTGTTCTTTAACCTCCTCAAAATCAGGTAACTCATTTTGATTTTTGCCAAAGGCTTCCTTGGAAAGAGTTCTGCCCAAAGTGAGGCTTATAGGAGTAAGAGGGGGAAGTTTGGAGAGTATTTGGGCAGAGGTTGGCCGAGCCAAATGGTTTGAAAGTTTGAATGTGGTGGTAGAGGTGGGGGCCTTTTATAAGAGGAGATGAGGGGCACTCTTGGAAAGTAAGGAAATTTTACATTATTATACAATGCTTTTAGGATTATAAAGGTCCCACACTTATATAATTCGTGGATAATGTGATAAGGGTTCGAAATATACCCATCCAATAGTATTTGGACAAGTGTAATCCTTGGATTGTACATTATCTTTTCATTTTATTAAAATCGTTAAATAATGAGGTCATCACTGAATCATAATGATGTCATAAATAATTCAATTTATTTAATGTTTAAAAATTATACAAAAAATACTATGTTGTAGGAAATATTATTAGCTTTCCAATGAATATTTATAGTAAAAATATGACTTGTATAACCCCATGTAAATTTTTTTTAGTAAAACATTTCATGTTTGTGTCATTTTTTACTTTAACATTAAATAAAAGGTATTTATGTCATTTTCTAACTAAAGTGGCTCCATGGGGTCTCCAAGATGACCCATGGATTTTCTTGGTCGGACATGGCACATCCAATGAAGGTAGGACATGTGTCAAGCTCATCTCATATTATTAAAACATTATTTTTACATAAAACTACACTAATTACCTCTGATCACGATTAAGAACTTAAAAGATACTATTCAAAAAAAATTATTTTAATCTCATTGAACCACATTTTACTTCTTAATGACAACCATGTATGTTGGATTTTTGAAAATCAAATCACAGAAGTGGTAATATTTCATTTAAACGAAAAATCAGTTCTTTAACTACCACTTAGTGGTTTCACTATTCATCAAAAATTGAAGTTTTTCAGAACAATGCCAAAATTTCACGCTAAACTATAATTGAAATTCCGAATCCAAAAATGAAGTCCATTTTGAAATATAAAATTTCTATAAATTTAAAAAGTGGTTATTACTATTCATAATGGCTACTTTGATTAGTCACGGTGTTTTAGAACTCGAAGTTGCGTACAATGCAAGCTATTTCATTATTGAATGAGAAGCGTATTGTGGAAGCTCGGGGTGTTACAGGTCTCAACCAATGAAATTGACATCCATGAATCAGAATGGCTGCCATAAGTTATCAAGGCTTTTTCTTGGGAATCCAAAATCTAACTCATGTCTTAACACTCCTATAGAAATTTCATGGTTCATATAAAATTTTGTACTTTATAGTTGATTCATTTAATGATTTCGGCAATGTAATAGCCATACCATTTAACAAGTTCATTTGGATCAAGCCATGAATTGAATTACAATGAAAAGGGAAATTTCATGAAATCAATCAAATCTATTTATTCCAATTATGATCAAATTATGAGGTTCATTCTAATACCATCTACTATATATGGAAAGTGGTGAAACATACATTCAACCACATTCAATTTAATTTAATAAGGATAAGTAATATATATCAATATAATTTCAATTTTTTGTTTGATTCATTAATAATGTTGAGGAAAATAAAAAATATGGGTCAAGTGGGAAATGATAATGGTACTATACATTATGAAATTTTCATTCCTTTTAATTGAGGGAGGCTTACCATTAGTAGGGTCAAGTCGAGGCCCACATTAACAGTGGTGCAGACACACTTGTCAATGCTTTGAAAGATGAATAATATAGATCACCCTGCATAGGGTGGTATTCATTGTGCACATAACCACCATTGATGGTTAAAACATTTAAAATGGTCATATAACACGATTCTAATAAATAAATTAAAGGCAGATAAATTTAACAGGTCGTGCCTGAAGAAATTATTGTGGATACACAATAATTTTAATTTGATGAAACATGAGGGATGAGTTCTAAATCACCTACCTAATACTCATATAACTCACCTCATCTAGTTTCATACTCTTGGTCTTTAATGTATTGGATAAAACCTATGGAATGGACCAACACATTGAAAATATGGCATGCGAGCATGTATCTAAATATCATTTTTGATAATTATAAGAACATGAAAATATAAAAAATGAATTATTATATCACCATCCATGATTCAAGGAGAAAAATTGTGATCTAATTGGACATTTGATAGTTTTTAAGGATATATTCATAGATTATATGTCCATTAGGAATCAATGGTAGTTAAAAAAGGTGAATCCATTGGAGAAAAAAAATATATGAGGGTTCATTTAATTAGATCATTTACAAAATAAACCATAAAATAACAAAGAAATCCCTTTAATGGGTTGTGAAAACATTTTTCAAAACTATACACCAACCGTTAATGGAAAATGTATAGAGGGAGGAACCATGGTAATGACACATTGTTCAGGAAACCACACAATAACCCAGGAAAACACCTCTACCATTTTTCAATAGTTATTAGAACCTCTAGGTGACCCCTGTCAAATTTTTTGGGAAAACTATGAACCCTTTTAACCCCATTTTATAACCATTCATGGTTAAAAATAACAATGCATCCTATCCCATGTGGTTTCTTCTCACAATGTGACATGCCTTTTTCTCATAAAAAGCTGGGTCCCAGGCTTCGTACGTACCCTATCAACTGCTGAGACCTTCATGAACTCATTATAAATCCATATTAGATCCAAAAATGGGAATTATAAGAAAATTTAAATGATCCATTCCTCGTAAAAAAATAGGGTTCTTATATTGTTCTCACCATTGAGGAAGTTACATTTGATATCAAATTCGAAGGGTGGAGGAAATATTTCTGAGAAAACTTTTAGCTTCTGGGCACATATGTCAGCAACCACTCCCATGTCTAATCCTATACATGACCACGAAACCATAACACCGTTACAATAGGGATATATTAACCTCAAGGAGACATCATGATATGATCGATAATTTATATAGTATACTCCTCAAATGTTTCCTCGCCATATAACTCAAATATATATTGATCAAATGTATGAGATGTATTAAAATAAAATCAGTGAAGCCAGGAAACATTGAAGATTTCATACATCAAACAGTACCTATGAGGTAGTAGAAAATAATATTCTAATGACCTATCTCTCTCCAGAATCTCAAACGACCCAAATAGTGCATGATGATAGCTTCTCATTCCTCTATATCCAATTATTCTATATCCTAGGTGATAAATATACGAAAACACAACTATAAAACCCTGAGACCTATCTTATGGATTTTGTGTTAAAAAATACATTATATTTTTTTATAAAAAATCTAAATAATTGGACAACACATTATGGAATCAATGGAATTTTTTGGTCTACGTTTTCAATAATTAGATTAAATTATTATATTTCACCAAAACAGATCGAAATAAAATTTACTAAACAGAAAACTCTTCAGTGCGCTACCTCCCCATCGAAACATAGATAAATATGTAACCCTACAAACCCTGTAATGTAATATTTTAAAACGTATGGTGAGAATTTAAAATTCCTATTATGGGGTTTTTAAAAGGTTAATAAGGACTTTTAAAAATAATTCAATTCAACAAGAATATATATACATTTAAATGTAGACATCTAAAACATTGATATCCATATAATATAAAAAACATTATTTTCATGAATAAAATATTTTTAAAAAGATAATTTGGATTTATACATAAAAAATAAATTTTTTTGTCTTATTAATTATACAAGGAAGTCAATAATAAAAACTATAATTTCTCTAGTCATAACTAATATGGAAAAAGTTCCTTTAAGACATATGGGTTCAATCCTCATAATATAGAATTCATTAAATTAGTTCCAATTTATAAAACACTTTTGATGGCCCCATGATTCTCAATCCACACCTAAAAAAATTCAAAATATCAAACATAAAATTATTTTCTTTAATAGAAAATAAAATTTCAAGCCACATTTCAAAAAAATTTCACACATGAAATATTAACTTGTTTAGGATTGACACATAAAATGATAACTCTTTTCATTTCACACCTAAATATAGATCATAAAATTATTGATTAAGAACAAATTTATAATCTTTGTAAATAGATCTAAAAATATAAAAACATTAAGAATTTATAAATATGTTTTTATACATATATTTATATACATAAATATAAATCATTATACCTTATACATAAAAAGATGTTTTGAAAAAATAATAAAACCCTTTTGATAAATTTAATCAATCCCGTTACAAAACATACCCATAGAGATAAAATTTATAAAAAAACATTTTCCATATGAATTCTGAAAAATATGTATTTATATAGATAGATATAATTATATATATATATCTCCCTCTTGGTAAACAACACTATTTGGTAAAATTAAAACCCTTTCAGATAATAGTTTTTCAAACAAAAAAATTATCTTATATATATTCCCAATATAAAAATTTATACACACATACATATATATGTATGTCATTTTAAAATAAGATAATTTAATTGAATAAAAAATAAATAGTTACATAAATTCCTAAGATATTAAGGATTTTTAAGGAACATAAATCAAAAAAATTTATTTATCATAAAAAATTGTTATGCAGATGATATAGTTATATGTATATTTATGTATATTCATATATATATATATATATATATATGTTATAATGAAATCAAATATAAAAAATTATTCCTTACTTGTTATTGAATAAAAATATTGTTTGAGGCTTCTTGAATTCTAGTTGAACAAAATGGAAGACATTAGATGATACAGATATAGAGTTTTAATGTGTGTAAGAAAGGGTATAAATAAAATTTGATCTATTAGATGTGTTTACCCTTAATTTAGAAAAATTAAATGGGTTTCAGACCCATTTAGAAATTTTATTCAAAGAAAAAAAAATTTAGAAAAATTTTCCAAGTTGAAAATGTTGTTTATAATTAAATTCAATGTTCAAGCCATTAATCAGTGCTAAAATTTTACATGGTTAAGGAGGAGATTGAACACAACTGGATTGTGTATATGAGATTAAATATAGTGTTCAAATAAGATTCAAAAATAAAAAAATATTTGGTTTTTGGGACCTTTTTATAAGTCTAGGAATGGAATGAATTTGTCTAATGACACTACACTCACATGAACTTTGGTAGGGTTATACACAGCCTCTCCTATTGGGGCATCACAAAACCTATACACGATCAGATTCACAAAATGGCCAATCAATTAAGGTCTTATACACATTGCAATTAACTATTTTGCTACTTGAGCTGGGATTGACTTTGTTATGCCTCCACTAGACCATTATGGCATGGTCTTAACAGATATCCACAGTTGTGGTGTAAACATCAAAAGATTTATTAAAAATTACTTGTTAATAATAGGAAAAATATAAACTTATATATTTATATATTTGAATTAAACTTATATTTTTATAATTAGTTTTAATTGTTATATATTATTATATGTTTTTTAAATTATAAGGATATAATACAAACTTCGGAACAATCATTTAACATTATCATCACATGTCATTAATGTAATTATTTGAAAAAATTTAATGGTAAAATTATAATAAAACCCAATATTTACTAAAAAATCTAATAGATGCATTTTTTACAGCTGTCACAATATTTTTAACAAATACCCATGGTTTCATGTATTCAAAAGAATAAGAAAAATTACTTTATAATAGTGTTTTACATTTATTTTTTTTAAATTATCATTATTATTCTATTTATTCTGTCGATTATTATATTAGATCCATGACATGAAGGATATACAATTGGTCTTATTTTACGAATGGGATGTCTTCCAGTTGCATTTCTCAAGCTTATAGTGAGTTTTCTAAATTAGTTATTGTCCTTATCTTTTTAATAATATAATGAATGTCTATTTTACTAATGAAAAATATTCTCATATTTTTAAATTATCAAGAATGAGTTTGAGTTAAATTAAATTATTTTCACAAAATAGTAATAAATAATGAAAATAACCATGACATTAACATAACTATTAGCACATGGGTTTTAGGCATTGCATTCTCTCCCCCACACTTAACCTAATTTCTACCATGAAATTATCTTATATGAAAAACAAAATTAATATTCATAATTGATGTTCCTACATGAAGAAATTAATTTTAATTAATTACCAAAATTTAATTAAAATGAATTAATTTATAACATTACTAGATCCACCATCAAGGGAGGTTTCCCTGAAATTAGTGGATTTATTCCAGTCAAGTTGATCCCAAAATTAGTTATTAGTTCTTAAATTTCACATTACTAAACCCAAATAGAGAAATACGGTTAAACTCATGTATATAGTTGTAGGATCATGGGAGAGATTAATGAGAGGTAAAAATCATGGAAACACTAGAATGGAATATATATATATAAACCAGCCAAACTACATTGTTTTGAAAAATTTAAAATCATAATGTCTCCCATGAAATATGATGTTCAAGACGTTATAAAGATAAGTTGAGCATAGTTCACCATCAACTGTAGTTTCTTATATATTCTCTAAAGACATAAAATTTTAGATAGGGTAAAACATTTAAAGACACCCTCAAATTATTTTGCTCAACATGAATACAATGAATCTTTTGCATGTACCATGAAAAAATATGTGAACCATGATCCCCAAATGAATAAAATGTTATTTTGATCATTTTAAAATTGTAAGAGATGTTTAAAGGGTATATAAATGGTTTTAAAGGGTTCGAATGTATCTCGAAATAGATTTAATTTTTTTATTAAATCGTCTGGGGGAGCTAAAAGCTTATATTTGTATCTTCATCCTTACATTTGAGAATATGAGGGAAATAATTTTACATAAGAAATAATTTTTAAATTATTATATTTATTTTAATTAAAAAAAATTTCAAGAATGTTCCCTTGATAGAAATTATAGAATCCTGAGATCACGTTTCCATATTCATTTCTAAAACATGTTGTTTAATTTTATTATTAATTAAAATGAATCATTACACACCACATTACATAAAAATGACATTTTACAATATAGGTATTGAAAAAATATATAAAAATATTATATTAAATTAAAAATGAAGAAAAAATAGTTAAATAAAAATAAACTGTTTTATTGGTCTTCCTCCACCTATAAACTCACATCACTAAGTTACTCTACAATTGATGTACAAAATTATTTTAAACCATAGAGTAATTATTTAATATTCAAATAAGTGGTTTTGAAAACATTAATAACAAATTTTAAAAATATTTCAATCGAACAAGAGTATATATATACAAAAAAAATTCAAAAATATTTAAATCCTTTTAATTTAGATAGAATTAATTTCATAAAATAATTATATTTCAAAATATCATTGAGATTTTCCCTTCGAAAATAATAATTTTTGTTAGGTTAATTATGATACATTATAGACCAAAATAAATACAATAAGGCCTCTAGTCAAAACGCATATAGAAATTTTTCCCTTGAGACATATGGGTTTACTCCGCTTTACATATAATTCATTACAATAGTTCCAATTTTGAAAACACTTTTGATGGACCTTGATTTATCAATGATAATCCATAACATTTCCAAAATACATACATATTTTTTTCATTAATAGAAATTAAAATTTCTTAAAAACATGTCTTAAAAATATTCTTGAGTGTATGAACAACCATTTTTAGGAGAAATTCATTACATTAAATAACTATTTCTATTTGAAATCCATAATTAAATGTGAAAAATAAAATTACTGAAATCTTGATAAAATATGCGTGGATAAAAACATAAAATTTATATAATGATCATACCTAATTATGAATGACATTCCATGGGATGCAGATAAATGTTATCACATGAAATTATTACTTTTTTAGGATTTTCCCATAAATTGATAAATATTATAATTTAATATATACATATTAGAAATAGATTGATTAATTAGAAAAAAATTTTATCCTTTGTAAGAATATTGGAAAATTAATATTATTCATTCTTTCTAAAAGTGTTGGTATAAATATATTTATATACATAAATATAAATCCTTATACCATATAGATAAAATGATGTTTTGAAAACATAAGAATATATCATTGATGAATACAAAGAATCCCTATAAAAAACAATGGCTTATAGGTAAAACCTAAAAAAAAACATTATCAAATAAATAATAAAAAACATATTTCTATATAGATAGATATAATTAAATATAGACATATATGTAAATATATATTGGTACATCTTTGTAAACATCAAAAATTAGTAAAATTAAAAACCTTTCAAATAGCAGGCTTAAAAAAACTTTTCTTATATATATTATGAAGCTATATAGTTACACACACACACACAAATATATATATATATGTCTGTATGAATCTGTAAAAAATAATTTTATTGAATAAAATTTATTCAATTTCATATATCCTTATGATATGATGGATTTATAAGGAACATAAATTTACAACAAATATTTATCATATAAAATTATTATAGAAAATAAATAGGTATATATATATATATATATTTGTATATATATATGATATGAGGAAAAAAATCATCAAAACAATTTAATACATACCTATTTTAAGATCTAATTTGGTTTTGAGGCTTTTGGAATTAGAGAAGAACAAAATGGATGACATGGGAGGATGAGGATCAGCATTTCAACGTGTGTATAAGAGGTTTAAATAAATGTTGTTCTATTAAATCATGTTAACCCATTTGGAAAAATTGTACATGGGTTTTGGACCTATTTGGAAAATTTTCTCGAATCAAAATATATGGAAATACAATAATCCATGTTATAAATAGGGTTCGGAAAAAATGACAATGTCTGAGTCATACATCTGTGATAAAAAATGTTAAACAAGAAGAAAATTATAATATAATTTCATTTGAATAAATTTATCTATTTATTTTAATTGAATATTATGAAGGAATATTTGATTTGGATTACACCATTGACATTATTTGTGGAATTGTTGTTGATTGGGGGTTGAGGTCAAAGAGGATTGATATAGAGAAGAAGAAATTAGAAGTGACATCTGACTGGTGCAAGACCTCGAGGATATGGGTAGCAAGGATGAAAACCTAAAAAGAAATGAATGGCTCAGATCAAAGGTAGCATGATCGAACAACTCAGAAGAAAGACCCAACATTTTACAAGGGTGGAGAAGAGGCCCAATTGGGGATTGGATGCAGATGGTCGTGATCAAGATTTAATAGAATGTGTAGTCAAGATTTGATTCTTCATATTAAAACACATCCCACATAAAAATAAATTGGTTTCTAGGACCTCCATATATGCCTAATAATGTAGGTAATTATTTTAATGACACAAGATACACAGACATGGGGAGTCCTATACACAGACTTTTAACCTTGGACATGAATAAACATAAACATGGTCTGGGTAATACACAGGGTGACTAGAGAGGCATTATATATGCATGCTAGACCTATTTCACTACTTGAGTTGGAATTTACTTGGATATGCCTCTACAATACATTGATGTATTGGCCTAAGAGGATATCTTTTGTTGTGGGGTGAACATTAGAAATGGTTATATACAAATTTTTTAAACATAAGAAAAATACATTATTATATCAATATTTTCTTTTAAATTTTCTTTTTATAATTATTTGTCTTTATAATTTTGTAAAATTATATTTCTATTATATTATAGGTTGTAATATCAAAATTTAGAATAATAATTAACCATTATATTCATATTTTATTAATTTTGTTATTAAAAAAATATTATTTTAAAATCATCTTATATTTTTAAAACATCCGATGGTAAAATTAAATGAAAACCCAATAGATACTAAATATTCCAATGACTAATATTTTTTCAATAGTCAAAAAAATAATGTATAAATACACATGTTAATGAGTATTTAGAGGAACAAAAATATACATTCAAAACATTGTTCAACATTTCTCTTGTTATTATCATTCCTATAATTCTTTTGGTTCTTCTTTTTTTTATGATAGATTTAATATATTATTAAAACACAATTGTCCTTATTTTATTGATTGGAGGACTTATTGTGGTGTTACTCTTGTTTGTTATGAGTTTTCTAAATTAGTTGTGCTCTTCATATTTTTAATTACATAATGAATTAGCGTTTTAATAATTAATAGTTTTCTCATATGTTTAAATTTTCTTTAATTCATTTGAATTAAATAAATTCATTGACATAAAATAATAATAAGTAAAAAATATTATTGATATTAACATCCCTAATACAAAATGGGTTTGTGTAATTATAATGGTTCCAGACCTCGAACTCCAATGGTCATCAATGACAATCGACATAGGATTTCACTCTAGACTGAGTATTAGTCATATAAATTTTGATATCCTGGACATACACCAACGTCTCCTGAATGAGATGAGGACCTTATTGGACTACATCCCCTTCATCTATCCAGCATAGGGTTGATCGACATGACCTACTATACAAGGCCTCAAAATGATCATTCTTTATTGTCTGATGGAAGATTTTAGAATTGGTAAACTTGATAAGAGGTATATACTTATACCAAGAACAACTAAAGTGAAGGAAATATTCATGAATAATTTCCTCTAACACTAGTATCATCTATTTTTAATATGCATCGGTCTTAGGGTGAAAGGTTCTGCTCAGAATCACAAGTGTACCCATAACATTTTGTAACCACATCAAGAATTATGATGTGAAACCATCGTCCATATTTGAAAGGATATTATGAGGGAACCTATGTAGACTATTTATCTAATGGAAATAGAATCATTTAATCTCATAAACTACGGTATTCCACTAGATATGATGGAAGTGGGATACATTAATCATTCATTCATTAACTACCCTTATAGACTAACTGCCTCTCAGTAACCTTTGTAATGTGAAAATGAAATCCATGAAACATCTTCCCATTTATATATCGTGTCAAGAAGTGTCTATAATAAGAATACATGTCTCTGGATATCTTACATAACCTATTGATAGTTGGAACACATAGTAATACAGACTACTGTTTAATGTTTCTTCTCAAGCCACCAATACTGGCGTATCATATCATGATACATCATGTAGATTCCAGGGTGTTCTACCTATTATGAGGCTTGGCACTTGTGAATCAACTCTTCACTAATATTTCTGGGAATCCAGACATGTCCATGTCTAATAAGAATATCGTCCATGTCTAAAGACAAATCTATAGGTGGGTGATGTTCTGTAATAATCTCATGGAGAACTAGAACCCTAGGATATAAAATTCTTTTACACGTGACTTTATCAAAGAGGATATAGGAAAAACTGAAGGCTAAGAGTTAATAAATATATTGGCTATCATGAAACTCTGTAAACAAATAAAAATGTGGGCCATCGATTTCAATTCATCAATGGATTCCCATATAGCTTGAACCGTAGTTTTTTAACATAGTGCATCTACTACTAAATTTCAATTTCCAAGCATATAGGCAGGCTCAAATTCTATTGAAGGAAGTTATTAAACCCATATTCATTGTCTATGGTTCATGTCATAATTTGTAGTGATATATTTCAGGATCAAGTGTTTTATATATGACACAAATATCATTCCAATAAGATTGTGTCTCCAGCAACGTAAGGAAAGACAACTACTAATAAAACAATGTCATGTGTTATGTAATTTATCTCATGAGGCCTCAACAAAGGAGAACTGTAAATAGCAACATTTTCCTCCGGCATAAGCCCAACAACCTAAATGATTCTTGATGCATCAAAAATCAATATATACCCCTTCATAGGTTGCGTATGTATGAGAATAGAAGCTGAGAAAAGCCTCCCTTTCAAATACTAAAAGGATTCATTTCACAATTACGATCATATTAACATCATACCTTTCATTGTTTGACTATTAAGGGTTGAATAAAGGTGTAAAAATGATTTTACGAAGTGACTCTAAAGTCCAACCACCCCATGAAACTCTAAATATCAAACATGTTATAGGGATGGTCCTAGGAAACCAAAAAACTAACAATATTTGGTAAACACATACTCTTAATTTGGATATCATATGACCCATAAAGTGAACATTATTGATCAAATTCATCACATAAAAATCATGGAATAAAATCCATGATTTCTCAGTGTACTCATCAAAATCTCGAGATGCACACCATTGTCTCTATGATTGTGAGAGTACATCAATTTTTCTTCCAAAAATACTATGAAAAAATATTAAATATTGGGGTGGAATAACATATTAACCAAATCCATGAAAATTGTTGTAATTTTCATGAGAAAAAATAAAGTAATGATGTACTCATATATACCAAACCTAATATGAGATGTCGTATGAGGTATGTTTGATGTTCTAACTAACACATGTTGATAGCTCAACCGTAGGTCAGTTTTAAAGAACACCCTAGATCCTCATAGCTGATCATTGTGATCCTCTATAAGAGGTAGTGGATATCAGATCATGAATGAAAAATAATTCAACGATCTATAATCAATGCATAGTCTATGGTTCACATATGCCTTCATGGAAAAAGGAGTAGGTGAACCCCCATAGGAAGTATTAGGCTGTATGATACCATTGTAGCCTAGATACTCTAACTACCACTTAGGAACATAGAGTTCAGTTGGTGGAACGTTGTCTACAGGAATAGATAGAAGAGATAATCTTGGAATGAGTTTAATATTAAACACTGCTTATCAATCATGAGGTAATCTAGAAAAATCATCGAGAAAGGAATATCTTATATTAGATACTACTATAAATATATCATCATTATATAAACCCTAATGCACCATAAAGATATTGAAAATATGGGATTTCACTCGACCTAGCCCATGATGATTTGTTCCATCTCAACTGGCCTAGACATCCCACTCACCCCTATGTATATAACTCCTTCCCTCTAGTGATTTAAATTTAAACTCCATAGTGATAACATTCTACAACGAAATAAAAAATAACCAACCAATCAATCCTTGGAATGAAATATAAGAATGTCGTGTTAATTAAAAAGTGGTCCAAATGAAAAGTGTTGCTACCTAACTAAATTCGAAAATGACTGAATTGTTATATTGCTTTTAAGCATACTCCTAATGGTGTATCCATGGTCATTACACAACATTGGAACTATATTTCCAGGATGATACATTCCAATATTAATAAATAGATTAAGTCACATGAATCACATATATAAAATAATTAAGATACTATAGCGGAGGAGAATAAAATAGTAACTATACAATAGACACTCATGTATCCTTCTCCATGGGTATCAGTTGTAGGGAATACAACTAACATGATCAATAACCCTGCTCTGCAGCAAAACTACCATAATCATAAATGCTATTATAGTGTTGTTGATGATCTGATGTCCTGATACTATGACAAAGACCTCATCATTTTCCAGTCCTACCTGTGCAACTGAAACTCCCCACAAGATTTGGTTTAAAAAAACCTTTCCCCTAATCATAGAGAATGTATGGATCATATTCCCATATAATATAATAGAATGGTCTGAAATAATTCTAAATTCTCATCAAGAAGATGCATGCATGACACTATAGATGGTCTCTATCAAAATAAGATTGTAGGTTCCCATGTTTTCCACACTAATGGAACACCATATAGCTACCAATATGAGTACTCTAGCTACCAATACACTGAAAAAGAACCTTTAGGGATTAAATTTTTCAACTGGAATAACAATCGGGTTGTTGTAGTGTTGTAATATATTATAGGTATATTCACCATATTTTGGTTTCTATAAATGATATGATCCTAATTGATTATTTTAAAAATGTAGATATGCTAAAAAATTTCTCCTAATTTTAGATTTTACACATGCACTATTACTCAAAAAGTCTAGAACCCGAATTATCATCATTGGCTTAGAATGGTGAAAAGTGGTCAAATATTGTGAAGCACACCGAATACTATAAGACTGACTTATAACCCTACTCCATATTCATGAAATATATAGGTATTCTATCTCTTAACATATGATAAATGAAGTAATCATAGAAATAAATCTCAAAATCAAACCATACCATAACCTGATGAAGACAAGCCTGGGTAATCACATCCCCCATTACACTCTCATATCTTGTAACATGTACGTAGAAATCATGACCCACTTTTCTAAAGGTTTCTACAGATGCTCAATAATTGACTAGATGGCCTCCATCTATGACTCATTACCCTGTGGACTATGAGCTCAAAAAAAGTGGTAGGATGATTATATAGGAAGTCACAGGTTAGATTAAATGTCATAGGTATAGGTCCTGGATCACATATCAAGGACTACATCAAATGTAAGAAACTATCATAAAGCCAAGCAACAATTCTAAAACAAGGTATAACTGCCAGTCCCTCCTGTGGAACTCCACATGGTATGATTGGAGGCTTGGTTCCCACCACATCTAGATAATGGTCGTCAGAAACCTACTCGTCCATGACAATAGGATACAATGGTTATATTTGTGTACAATTTCCAAGAATAGTCCTCATAAAAAACATTAGGATGACTGGTAAAAACACTAGCAGAAGTAAAACATAAAGAAAAGGATCTCTACCCATTATATACAACCTCATCTACATGCTTATAAGTCCACATATTAATATCATTCTTGTTTAAATTATAGGGGTTCTGATATATATGATGGTTCAACTAAACCTTGCCTCGTCATATACTGGAATCCATTTCATTTTATATGTAAAATTTCACATTAGGATTTACATTTTCATATTTAAATATCTTAATATTAATCTAAAATGAGTTTCCCTACCTAATGAATCCTGGATTAAACTCATTATCAATAAGATCAACACATATTATAATTATAATTAAATTCTTGATTTGGTTGATTGTCGATTCCAACACCCAATGGCCCATAAAACTCGTGAATTGAAACATAAAATCATTCAATCAGTTCCCAATACTAAAAGAGGCATAATATAACATCATGTCTCAGTCAATAATCAAATTCCTTTCAAGAAATCCAAGAAGTTAAATCTACCCTTGTGGCATGGAAAATGAAACGAATGAGAATTATACATATATATAATGATTCATGTAACAATGCAACATTCAATAATATCATCGAGAAAAAGGATGAATAACTATCTCAATAAAATTAATAATAAAAACGACACACAACATGTGAATCACCCAATGGTGAAATGATAACAACATTAATAGGATAATGTGAACAACAATTATAATAATTTCGGAAAATCACTATTTTCCAAAAAAATGGGTTTAATACGCCCATGCGTAGCTTATAACCATCTTCCATGCTTTACAAATATCCAGATTATAGTCTCCATGATGTAACGAAATAAAGGAATGCTATGATACTACTTTGTGATTTTTTGAACCTGTAGGCCACTAGTGATTCCCCAATCACATTTGGTCACATGGCCATTAGTACATCTCACCAAATTCCAGAGGCTACCTGCCATTAGTGGGGTTATAAGTTATATCTTTGCGGATAAAATTCCCTCTTTACCAAAGTACATCACAATAGATAAATAAAATAAAAAAATTAATGTGAGTATATGATGAAACATAAACAGAAGGCAATGCATAAGAAAAATAAATAATAAAAAAATTAATAACTGATATTAATACCTAAAATCTATTGATGATAAATTTCATGTATCTTGAGTGCTAGAATACAAGGATACAATGAATCTAGAATGCATACTTTAAAAAAGTAATAAATTGTGTGTAAAAACTATTATAGGCAACTCTAGCTCCGTATCGGTCATCTAATACTAGATCTATCATAAATAATCCAAGAAATAATGGGCCTAAATTTATATGTTTCCATTTATAAACATATGCATAAATTTATTCTGAAAAGGTACCAATGATGTTCCTAATAGGGTGTGAGATAAATTTTTATAGTCCACCACCAATGATGTTAATAGCATAATGTCTGTGTAATACAAACCGACGTTGTGTGGAAGCAAGAATATATAAATGTAAAAGTAGTACAATAACATAAATACCCATGTACCTACTATATCCCTCAACTGGTGGCCAAAAATATGACTAGATATTTAATTAATCATGTTCTAGTTTATACTAATAGGTCACATGAGGTAATTCTAGCACTTTTGAAATTATATTATCTTAATAGTGTAGTATGAGAGGCATAGAAAATCATCCTACTAATATTAATACTGAAGAGGTTCCAGGGTAATTACAATGGAAACCCAAACCATAGGGGTCTCAAACTATGTAGTAACTACTTCTAAGATAAGGTATAAGAGATTAAACTAAGGATCATCATCCATGTATTTCCACAATAATCAATCTCACATATTCCCAGGAAAAAATCTAGGTAAATGAGATACGAAATGGTTAGGCCCAAGGTTTAAAGCAAGGATCTTCATGTATATTGAATCCTTACTAGATCCAAATAGTTTATCCAATGAATATTGTAATAGTAATGGAGGGATTCTAGGGTGTCATTTTAGGAATCCACTGATAAATGAGGATCAAGTCCAAAGGTGAGTCTCAACCAAGGAAACTAGATCCCTTGAATCAGAATGGAATCCAATAGTGTTCAAGGAATTCCATATATAATACAAAACTATCTTTTATATGATGAATCCAATAGAAATTTGAAGGTCCACATAAATTAGGTACCTTACATGTGATTCATTTAAAAAATCATGCCATGTAAACATCATACCATATAACTTGTTCATTTGGTTGAAGTATTTCCATTCGTTATTATATCAAGGCTATGCTAATAAAAACCATTAAATTTATTTATATTCATTTTGATCAATTCATTAGAATAATTCCACTACATTTCCCTTCATATATCTATGGTTTATACGAACATGTGACCATATTCAATTACATTTAATGTGGAAAATTCATATATATCATAATAATTTTCAATTTCAATTGAGATTCATTAATCACGTTGAATAACATACATTAGATTGGTCAAGTGGGAAGAAAACATTGTAATAGACACTAAATATTTAATAATCAATTTATTTATTCAAGGCATTCCATTAGTTGGATCAATCCAAAGAACACCTGAATAGTTTTGTAAGCAGACATGTCAAAACTCAAAAATCCCAATTATGGAGATTACTCTATATTGGATGGTCAATGTTGTGGAAATAACCAATGATTATGGTTAACACTACTACCATGGGTATTATATCACAGGTAAACATATTTTTATAAATGCATGTAAATTAATTATATCACACCCAATGAAATTGGCACATAGCCAGAACAATTATAAAATGATGCAACTTGTGGGATGAGTTATAGATCAACTACCTCATACATGTATGCTTCTTCTCATCTTGTATCAGCCTCTCATTTTTTCTTAGACCGGAAGATATCTAAATGATTTTCCAACACCATAAAAATAGGTCATATTAGACTACATGTAAAGAGAGTTTCTTATAGGAAGATGAATGATGAAAGATTAGTAAGTAATTGAGATCTTACAAACGTGGATCAAATGAGATGATCTATAAATAACCATGTTTAGAATATCAGAATATAACATTATTTTATATGAATAGTCAGTAAAATATAAGAATACATTCCCAAGGACCATAATATGTTACTATATTTTTTTAATTGGATGATAAGTCTTCTATCATGGTGAATGATCTTCAAAAACACCCATAATAATATCTATATATATTACTTATAAAAAATCATTTTCTACATAACCGGGTGAAAAGAAAACATAACAAAAAGGTGATCTCAGATACTCAGTAAGGGTAAATAATGTAAAACCTTAAGTTTAAAATTAATTAAATCTATGAAACATGTTCATAACATTAGAAAATCATACACTCATATTAGAGATTATAATAAAGTTAGGATGTTCATAAGACATGTATCATAAGAAAATTAAGATCATAATTCATGAATGAAAATCCAAGGAATAATACAAGTAACTATGGAATGCACATTATTTTATAAAATTACTAATATGATTAAGTTTAAAATGGTTAAATAATGGAGTTAAGGACTTAAAATCAAGCCCCATCATAAGATTATGGACTTGCAACTAGGTTCTTGCATAACATTTTGAACATGTACTCTGGATCAGCCATAACCATATGGACATAAAACCAGGTCCATGGATAACATTATGAACATGTAATTGGGTTCATGCATAATATTTTGAATAGGAAATATGGTTCATTCATAAACATATGGACATTCATACAGGTCCATTCATAACATTGTGGACGCATAATAAGGTTTACTCTTTACATTGTGAACATGTAATAATGTTGACACATACACTTATAGATATAAAACAAGGTTCGTGCATATAATTTTGAACATGTAACCAAGTTCATGAATATCATTTTGGACATGTAATCAGTCTCACACATAAGCTTATATACTTAGGAGTCATCCATAATTTCCCAATTCATTAGAGAGAGATATAGATCCAACCTATTACAAAACAAAATCATAAATACGAGTTTCTCATGATTAAAACAAATAATTATATTCTAACCTATTAAATCAGATAGTCATCAAGAATAATTAATCATATTATTACCTATATAAAATAGGTAAGTCTTATAATCACCACCCAAAAAAAATCGGGTTTCAAAAGCATATAACCACTGAAAGTGAAATGGGTTTCCTAAATATCATGCCCTCATATCATTATCCATTAATAGAAAGAATATGAATGGAAATATTGTATATTTTCCCCAAAAAATCATGATTTACACTAGTAGATGTCATCATAAATGGGAAATAATTTGAAATGATCTTCTAAAAAATTTATTGATTAAAATATAATTTTTTCGTTGTTTTGTTAAAACAAAAATAATTTTGAAAAAAATTTCCTTGAGAATGATCATTAAAACATATTAATAAAATATTTGAAATAAATCTAGAAACCTTTTTCACAGAAAACAACTAATAAATTATTAAAATCATATAGACCGCATCATACTCATAAAATATTATTTAAATTCATTTTCATTGAAAATATATTCGAAATATCTTAAAGTAAGATATAAAAACAATAAAACATTTTTGAAAAAAAAATCATTAATAAACAATTTACTGACAAAAATTTCCATAATATAAAGAAACATTTTTTCTTTAAAATAAAATTATAAACATTCAATGAATTCATCATGTAAATGAAATTTTCAACGATTGTACATACATATATGTTGAACATTCATTTTTTACCATAAAAGTTCTTAAATGTTAATTGATATGAAAATTAAAAGAAGATTAATTCTAAAAATACTGAATGGAATATAGGGGTATAAATTTATATCACATCGAATAACAAAAGTAAAACATTTTTCAAACATGTTTTGAAATCATTTTATTTATAGAACCCATATTTTTCACCAAAAGGAGAAATAAAGTCAGATTTTAAATAAAATAATTTGGTAGTTATTCATAGAACCAAAGAGTATATAAATTATACCAATACATGAATATATCATGAAAATATACTGGAAACAATATTTCATGGATTTTCATGAGATATAGATCATGATATGTAATTTATTAAAGAATAATCATAAACAATCTAGATAAACAATGAGATTATTTCAATAGATTCTTACCACGTAGAATCTTAGAATCTTAATCCCCATTTAAGAATATGGAATTTCATGGAGAATATAATATCATGAAAACAATAATAATAATTATATAATATTTCAAATGGTGTTTTATAAACCATATAATAAAAGTGAGTTCTGAATAAGGTATGTATCTCACAGTAATAATAGGTGAGATGAAATTCTTTTACCTTATAACTTGACTCTCACCATACTCATACAATATTCAATTATAATAAATTAATTATTATTATAGATATTTAAAAGAACAAAATAATTATATGTAATAATACATATTTTTTATCAATATTTTATATTTACATCTCTTTATCAATCTAATGTTAAGCTTTCACTTCGGGTAATATTATCTTTTTTTGAAATGTATCTTAATGTGTCATATGTTTTGTCCTTTTAATTCTATCATAATATAATTAATTTAAAACATTATATAAATATCATGAATATAATTTATATTTTTATTATAATAATATATTGAATATATATGTATGAATTGGAATACATCGTTCAATAATACGGTAAGAAATATGTATTCATAAAAGTTGTTTATTTTTTTATTGTCGTATTGAATAAAATAATGAAAATGAAATATACATATCTATATATGTTTATATATCATTATTCTAGTATCATTATTATATCTTATATATCTTATATGTTCACTAAAACCATCCTTAATACATTCGATGTTGTGTGTGAACAAATCAGATAGCTTTGAGGAGGCAGTAGCCCAGACTTCCTCAAAAAAATTTATTATCATTACAGAAGACCGTAATCATAAATTTTCGTGTTTTAAAAGTATAATAGAATCATAAAGAATAAATAAATGGAATATATATCATATATATATGTATATTTTCCATCATAATGTCTACCATTACATTTGATGAAGGAAAAAATGAACAATCATCTTTTAGTTAGGTGGTAGTTCGTAGGACCCATAAACAGTGGGTTAGTTACCCTTTAGATAGATGCGTGTAAGTGATGGTAGAACCTGTAGCATAAAAATAATAGTATATTTATTACAATGGTGATTAAATACAATATTTTAATAATTAGAGTGGATGGGGTGGAGAAAAGAAATAAACCAAAAGAGATTGAGAGAAGGTGTTACCCCTTAATCAGGTAACTCCTTTTGGATTTTACCAAAGGATTCGTTGGATTGGTTTATTCTCAAGGATTGAATTTTAGAAGATATTTAAGGATTTTAAGAATTATATTGAGAATAAATTTTCTGAAAACAAGTGGTTTTATATGTGTGAATAATAGGAAGAGTTGGTGGTTTTTTATAGGTAATGGAAAGGACACACTTGACATTTTTGAAAATAAGATTGTTGTACACACATTGTTACCTTAAAACTATAATAAACAATTAACAAAAATATATAATATAATGTTAATAGATGATTAAATTCAGAGAAGTGGTATTTTTACAAGGTTCTATTTTGTTATGGGTCTTAAATATACGTTTTAGTACATTATTAACCTATTTTTTCTATTAACCTTCATAAATTATTTTAATCATCTTCACTTGTATTTTTAGTCAAAAAATATGTTTATTTTATTGTAAATTATAAATTATGATTATTAAAAATATGGAAACCATTTTTATTAATTATAATAATGTAATTGGAATAAATTAGTTTTTAAAATAATACCTCCCATAGGATGACATAGTGGGGTTTTATATTAAAAATGTCTATATGATTTTTATGGTTTTTATAAAATATTTTACAGTGAAATTGATTAAAATGACCAAATTTGTATTAATTTATAAAATTATTTTCTAATTAAACTTTTAAAAAAATTTAAAATATAATTTATCCTTATAAATGAGTGAGATGAAAGAGAAGTTTTGAATTGAAATTCAGTACATTAAAATCTTCATTAATAAATTAAACCTTATAGAATATACCAAAATTTTATCATGTCATATTTTTTATTTTTTTCTTATATGAGGTTTATTTTTAGAAATTAAATATATAAATGTTCAAAAAATTGGATTTAAAATGGGTTCTCCATTGAATTTTTTTAAAATTACATGTATAAAAATATAGGTTTTTAAACATAATATTGAGTTTGGTATTGTCTTTTATATATCAAATCTATTCGATGATTATCAAAAATATATTTCATAAAATATAAAATTTGAATTTTACTAATATCATTTACTATTATTAATTTATATAACTTATTAATACAAATATTTTTTTTTCACATAAAAATTTTCTTTCATAAAATCAATCCCTTAATATACATTTTGTTTCTATATTCATTTCAATTAATTCAACTATATATATGCATAAAATGATTAATAATATAATATTTAATTACAAGGAAATATTATATATTACAAACTAATAATATTATTACTATGAATTATTATTTTCCAACACTCGGTCTTCCATGTTACCGAAGCCATCGAGTAAAGTGTGTCTTGTGTGTAACATAAGATAACCTCAATAATCCTCAAAGAGTAAACTAATATTTATATTTCTTATTTTGTAAAATAAAATTGGTGTTACGTATAATGAATGAAAAACATATTGATTTAACATGAAATAAACTATTTTTACTGTGAAATGAATTGAAAAATATCAATACGACAAAATTAATTCAAAAAAATATTTTTCAAAATATCAGGCTATTATATTCCACCCCCCATAAAAGTAATTTCTCCCTCAAAATTTTGTTGTGTTATAAATGGATTAATAATTTTAATTTTCCTTCATAGAACCCACATCATAAAAATTAATACTAATCCGTCCCTTAAAAGGGAAAATTTAGAACCATAATAGTTACAGAAATTATCTCATAATAAGATTACCACATAGGAGAACATATATAGGAAGGAGAAACATAGACATAGAATAGAAATAATACCATCTTGTTCTGATAGTGGTTGATAGTGACTATATTTCTAAGATTGATAACAATCACAAATCCATGAATTATTGATGACCTAAGAGACCATCTAAATTATCAAGAATGAGTGTAGTAGGAAAAAATATTTCTCTTACTGATCCTATTTCCAATAGTTGAATAATATTCAGGAAAATATTTACTTTCATGATTTTTGGAAAACACCACCCGTTGTTGTTCCCTGATCCACCTCACCACTTTTTCTAAATAGAATAGTGAAATATTAATTCCTAAATTTCTAATAGATCATCAGACATATGATTTCCCATCCTATCAGTTATCATCAACATAAATTAGTTTTAATAAGATATCCAATATGCAAAAATCCTCATATGGATAGATAACAGTCTAATATTCCAAAAATCATCTAATTTTTATAGAAACATTCCATAAATGGTTAGGTTTATAAACCCTCTAAAAGATGATAATTAAATGTTTAGGAATAATGTCCTAAAATTATCTTAACATAGATCCCCATATATCAGAAAGTACCACTTGGTTGTCATAATCCAATCATGTTAATACCATCATCGTACATTCCATAAATTACTATTAATAATTTTCGAAAGAAAACATCATTCATTAAACCAATAATTACAGGATATATTTATTAAATCCTAGATCTTGTAAACATCAACCTTGATGACATAGAACACTTTTTCAAAAAACTATTCCAGGGTAATCTGTACAATCCTATTTACTTATTCTTATCCATCATATATGTATCCAAACATCATTATATCAATCTTAGACATTAATTAAGGGTTACCTTCACATAATCAATATATATAATTTCCAAAAAATCCATTTTCTATGTCTTCATAACCATAGAACAAGGCCCTTTCTATATTTAAAGTAAAATAATACTAAAAATAGGTAGATATTTCATGACTGATATAAAAAAATATTTGAATTCAAAAACATAAATACATCATTAATCCAACATTAATCTTTAACCTTTAATAGAGAATAATTAACTTATTCATTAATAACTATTTATGAGAATATGAAATATCAATAATGTATTATGATTCCTCAAACTCAAAAAATCATGCCACTATATTTATTATTAAATATATTATAAAATAATCACATACCTTTCACATGTCATTTGTGAACTCTTTGTCTTCAGAAGTGTAACCCATCCTTATACCACCTTACTGATTTTATTTATGATATTTCTACTTAGTAAATTGATTCATTTAATTCCCATAATTCGAACATCTATAACATTAAATGTTATCAATTTTCTATCTAGTACTCTCCATTTTCCAAAACTAAAATTAATAGGGTGAGAAAATATATCATATTTGGATACCGTATAATCATGAAAAATTATATATATGGTGCCTAAATCATTGATCCTGCATCTTAAATTTATGAAACCATAGCTTTATCCAATGTTATTCATATTCATCGTCTATTTAAATAAATCATGATGTTTCATGACAAGTTCATTATTCCCAACCCAAATCCCATAGGAATGTCAAAACATGACTCCAGAAAGCCCCATTTTCATATACTAGATTAACCTGAGTTAGGCGCAGAACACCTTGTTAGAGTTTTTAATCACAGGTACATCTGTTCCAGATACACATACACACGAAGTATCCATACATGGTTGTTTTTCTTGAAATCCACACACATTATAATTATAAAAAATTTCATTATATTTTCCAAAATGTTGTCTCATCCTAATACATATCCTTAGGGAAATAACTTGAAATATCCTTAGTAGTATACATAGAGATATCACTAATGTTTTCACATCATAGTTTCCAAAGGTTGATTGTGGCTTTCTATTGATGGAATCATTAGTGAACCGTTCTTAGCATACATGGATTCAACATCATTTGAGATTACTATTCTGCACATTAAAAAAAAGACAAGCCCGATAACCATAATAGTTTAGTGTATTTGGAATCATAGAAACAAAATCTTCTATACTGGTGAAATATCTTCTACAAATCCCTTAATGATCAACACCTTTATTAAATATACCTATGAGCATTTTTCACAACCAAGGGATAGGAAACAAAATAAATTTGTGGGATCTGGTGCTCAGTAAGGTTAAATAAATCAAATGCATACATATAACATGAAAAAGGGAATGAAACTAGAGAATATATTTTGAAGATCATACCCTTCATATTAGATATCATAATAACCATTATTTTCATAATATATTGATCATAAGATAATTAAGATAAGAAGTCCTTAAATCATAACATATGAATAAGAAATGGAATTTTTTCATGCACATTGGTTTATAACGTTGTGAAAATGTAAATTTTCAAACTGGTTCACTCATTATGTTAACGACATGAGATTAGGACCCTTCATTAACTTATTGACATTAATCCATGACCATGCATAAAATTGTAAACATGTATTAAGGTTCAAATAGATCCATATGGAAATGAAAAAAATTCCATGAATAACAGTTTGAACATGTAATCTGGTTCACACATAACATTTGGTCATGTAATCAAGTTAACACATAAACTTATAGACACAAAAATATGTCCATTCATAACATTGTCAACACATAATATGGTTCACTCATAACATAAAGAACATTTAATCATGATCATTTATAAACATATGGACATCCATCTAGATCCATTCATAATATTATGAACATGTAATCAGGTTAATGCATATCATTTTGATCAAGTAATCATGTTCAAACATTAAGGTATATACTAATGAATTATCCATCTTTACCAAATTCATTGGAGGGATATATTGATCCAACCAAGGATATAATAAAATAATACATATGAGTATTATAAACAATAATCATATCATAACCAATAAATTTAGATAGCCATAATGACAATTTAATCATATAATTACATATAGAAAAGAGGTAGGTCTCAGAATGACCACATGAGAAAAGAAGTGGGTTTTAAAAGGAGACAACTCGTGAAAGTGAAACATGTTTCATAAAAATCATTTAATAAGAACATGGAAAATTCATAGAAATAATATTAATGTACCCATTGAACGATTTCCTTGGAAAGCCGTGAGTAACACCAATTGATTTTATATAAGATAGAAAATAGTTTGGAAGTATCTTTTCAAAATAGTTCCTGCAGAAAACATACTTTATTCTTTGAAAAAACTACCTTTTAAAACATAAATACCTTTTAGAAAAATTTCCATTAAATAAACAAGAAAACATAAAAATACTACATTGAAATCATTTGGGTAACTTTTTTCACATGAAACATATAAATAATTACTAAAAAGTATATACCGTTTAAAAAATATTTAACTTTAATAAAAATATTATTATTTGAAAATAGTATTGAAATATTTTAATGGAGGCATTTAAAAACCATAAAAAAAATTTATAACCTTTTTCATTCAAAACCACTTTAAAAACAATAACTATCCATTATATTAGAAAACAATTTATTTTAAATTAAACATGAAAATATAAAATTAAATCTTCATAGAAATGATTCCTATAATAGAGGTGTGTTTGTACAAGTCGATCATTTTTTACCATAAATGTTATGAAATGTTCTTTGATACGTAGTTGAAAATATTATTCCATATTAGACCATATAAGGTAAAACATTTATAAAAAACCACATTAAAATCATATGATAAATGAAAATCATTTTTGAAATCATTTTTAGGCATCATGTTTATGAATGAACATATATTTAGAACGGATGAGGAAATAAAGTTGTATTATCATTAAAACATTTTGTTAGTTATAATAAGTACGAAATAATGAAAAAATGGTTCTAATACATAAATATATCATGTAAAAATTGAGTATAGGATAATTAAGGGGGATTTTAGAGACAATGATCACGATATGTCATTAATTGAAGCATAATTCAAAACAATCACGATAAAAGATGAGATTGCTTCCATAGACTCTTACCATAAGGAAAAATAGAATCATACTCACTCTACAAGAAAATGGGATTTCATGGAGATTATAATATCATTAAAATATTAAGATTCATTATATAACATTTCAAAGGGAATTGTATATACCACACAATAAAAGCGAGTGGTGAATAAGTCAAATATCTCATTGTAATAAAATGTGAGATGAAATTCTCATGCCCTGTCTCTTGAATCAATTTGTACTCATACAAGATTCACATAAAAAAATTTATATTTTGTTCCATTTTTACAAAACAATATTATTTTATCTATGAAAATATATGTTTGATTAAGAAATTATATTTCCCACGTGTTTACAATCTGATGTTATGGTTTCGCTCCGGGTTATAAACACTTTTTACATCGCATGTGTATTAATTTTTAATATATTTCCTCCATACACTTATATAAGGATATCAAAATTGTAAAACATGATAAAATATCATTTATATATATTATTTTTTTATTATTGTAATTTATAGAATAAATAAGTATGGAATGGAGTACTTCATCTAAGGAGACGATAAGTCATTCGTACTCATGAACATTGTTTCCGTTTTAATTATCGTATTGAAATGTAATAATAATCATTAAATATATTTATCTATACATTTATATAAATAATTATTATAGAATAATTATTATATCTTATAGATTATATAAATTCACTTAACCCATCGTTAATAAATTCCATGTAGTGTGTTAATGAATCATACACTTTGAGGGGTGGTAGTCCACACTTCCCCATACCAAATTATAATATTCAAAAAATCTAGAATGAATAATGGTATGTGGTGGAAATGTATTAATAATATTAAATAATTAATAAATATAATAAATAACATATAAAAATATATTCGCCAACTTAATTTCCACCATAAATGGTGGTAATGAAAAAATAATCAATCATCGTTTAGTGAGGCGGATGTTCATCGTACACAAAAACAGTATGTTAATTACCTATTAGATGAATATGTGTGAAATTTTAGGTTTAAACCATATCATAAAAACATTATAGAATATTTACAATCACAGAATAAAGACGGTGGATGGTGTGGAAAATGGAAATAAAAGAAATGATGTTGAGTGAAGGCATTACCAATTTATTGGTAAACTCCTTTTGGTTTGTACCAAAAAAATTTCTTGGGTAGATTTATTAATAATTAGAGAAATCAAGGAGGAAGGGAGGGATTTTTTAAGGGTATTGGGCATATATATCTGAATCTAAATATGTTTGGGTGGTGTGATGTAGAGGTAGAGGCGGTGGCCTTTTATAAGGAAGGTAATGGACACACATGACATTTTATGAAAATAAGTTAATTGTACCAACAGTTTACATAAAAAAAATTAATAAAAAAACTCTATAAAATTGGTTTTATGTCATAATAATTCCTATACCATGGACTTTGAAGATTATTATAGGTCTTTTGGGTTATTATTTTGAGTTTTAGTAAATTTTTAACCTTATTTTTTCTTTTAACCATTGTAATTAATTTTAATCACATTCACTAATAGTTTTGTTCAAAACCTAATTAGATATTATTAGATATTATAAATTATTCAAATTCCCAATATGGAATCCATTTTTTCCAATAATAATCACCATGTGGCGGAAATTAATTTAAAAAATAATCCCACTGATGGGATGAGACTGTGGGTGTTTTGAGTTAAAACGTCCAAAAGAATGGTATCTTTTAATACCCAATTTCAAAGTGTTTTTTATTTAACCTTACTAAATTGGATTACATTATAAATATATTATCTAATTAAATAGTGTGACTAATTTAAAATATTATTTATCATCATAAATTGAAATTCATGAAAATGTAGTTTTGAAATAAATTTTTTTATTTTCTATTAGTTTTAACAACAAAATCCTTACAGAAAAATATAATTTTTTTTCCTAACCTAATTATAATGTTCTTATTTAAAATATGAGGTTTAATTTTACATATTATATCTTTAAAAATTCTAAAAAATAAATTTAGAATAGTTTCTCTTTTAAAAAGAAGTAAAATAACCTTTACAAAAATATATAGTTTTAATCATAAAAATTGAGTTAGTTATTGTCATATATTCATAAAATATAATGGAGAATTAAAAACATTTATTTATTTTAATTAAATATTATATAAACATAATAAATATATTTCCCTATTAGTAATTTATTTTATTTTTTATATAATTCATATTTTTGAAATATAAATAGACATTTATAAAATGAGTCCATTTATATTATTTAGCTTCTATATTTTTTCAAAGAATTCAATTATATACATTTATAATTTATTAAACCATGTAATATTAAATTTAAAGGAAATTTTATATCTTGGTAAAATATAAAATCATAATAATTACTTATTGCTCAGTAACACATACTATTTCATGTTACCAAATCCATCGAGTAAAGTACATTTCACATGTAATGTAATCTAACCACATTTCTATTTATATAGAAAGCTAAATTTATATAGAATGAAATGAAAAATTAACATCATGTTTGATTTTTATTAAAGAATGATATTGTGATGTAATATAAAAAACTATTTTACAGTGTTTCAAGAAATGAAAAATATAAAAGAGAGTTAATTAATTTTTAAAAATACATTTCACAAAATCATAGTGTGTTACACAAACAGTGATCGAATCAGAATCCAGGAAGATGATGAATAATGATTCATAGAATATAATTATATTTTTCCATAAAAGGGAGGAAAAATTTGTATTTACACTAGATAATCAAAGGTTGAATATGTTTATTTAACTATAAAATTTAAGAAAAAATAATAAAATAACCCTTATTTGGCCTTCGCATGGTTTGGACTCGTGGTTTTCTATAAAATTTACCCATCATGCATGTGTATCTGTATATATTGGGAACTCATAAGGTTAGGTAAAATAGATTGGGAAATAATACACTAACCATGAAAAACATCTCTTCAAATTTTCTATAGTTTTTTGGCATGGTTGTGTGGTCCCTCGTGCATAGTTAGGAAAAAAACAATATATCAACCAATTGTCCAGCATTGCATGGTTAAAACTAACCACGAAGGATAACTTGTATGATTTATTCTAATAGTGTGTCAATAAACGTTCTCACAAAATAATTGTTTCTGGTATTTTTACATGCCTAAAAAACACCTGGATATTATTAAAACTCATTATGCCTTTGTATTAGGTCCAAAAAATTGAATTAGACCAAAATTTATAGGATCTATACCAAAATGGAAATAATGGTAAAGACATAAGTAATTAAAAAATTGTGAATATATTTTATATATAATTTGAATATATAGTTATATCACAAAATTATATGTATTTAATAGAAGATAATATGTTTTATATTATTTTCAAATAATGTGGCTACATCACTTGATTTTATAAATATTATTTTCTTCCTTTCATGTTTGTTTTATCGATATTACATGAGGAATTATAAATCCAAATTGTTTTTCAAAATAATTCTCCTTTTAATAGATATGATATAAATTACCTATGGAAATTATAATGAGTATTTAGTAGTAATATATATAATTATTTAATTATTAGATAAATGAATTCTATAAATCCACTTCATGTAAACAATCACAAATGATAATTTCATCGAATCATGATTTCGAATTGTGTTTATGTTTTCAAGACCTACTATATCAGAACTATCTCTCTAGGTATTAAATAATCAAATTCATTATAGTTCTTATCTTCATTTTGGAACATTTTATCTACATGATCTTGTATTTCTTAATCATTGACATAGTGTATATGTTGGGTAATGGTATATTATATGGTCGTTGTGATATATTTATATATCCATTCTATTATGTTGACTAAAATTTTATTTCCCCCTTTTTGACAATTTTTTATATGAGGCTCGAGTTTATCAAATATTTCCTTAATTGTAAATGTGTAACATCCCAGGTAAATAATGAATAAAACATTTCAATATTTATAAATATTTATGAATTAAATATTAATTTTACTTTAAAGGGGTTTCTATGTTCAATAGAATACCCGATACGCAACACAGAGTTTCTTTGAAATCTTACGTTGCACACTAGTAATAAAATAATATTATTTTAAATGGTAGTTAACACATAGCCGTTGTATTGGCGTGAATGGATAGAAATAACTAAAATATGAATATATATGTTTTTAAATGTTTTTACATTTATCCAATAAATGATAAAGGCTTAAAATACGAAAAGAAATCAATTTTAGGCTTTTATACCCTAATTTTCACTAAAGGTTCACTTATCGCCTTTTGAAGGCGAACCTTCATTAAATATAGTTTTGGTCACTTTTATACATTCTATTGGACCAAATAATACTCTTTTTTAAGAATCGGGACATCAAAATTTACTTTGTGTAAATTTTTGGTATCTTTCTAATAAAGTTCATTTTTATTAATCAATAGTGAAAATGTTGTATTTTAATTCAAAACCACTTTTTAATATAATTTATTTGAATTGGTTTTAAAATGAAATTAGAATATATTTTTACCATTTAATCCAATAGTGGTCGTTGGAATTAATTATTAAATTAATTAATGAAACTTATATGTTTTGAATTTTGTAAAATAGACTTCATTTTTGAATTCGGAATATCAAATATAACTTAGGGTGAATTTTTGGTATTTTTCTGAAAAACTTCAATTTTAGATGAATAGTGAAACCACTAAGTGGTACTTATAAAAACTGATTTTTCGTTTAAATGAAATTTTTCCACCTCTGTGTTTTGAATTTCAAAAATACGACATACATGGTTGCCATAAGTAAAATGTGGTTCAATGGGATTAAAATAATATTTGGTGAATAGTAACTTATTAAGTTTTTAATGCGATTAGAGGTAATTAGTGTAATTTAAGGTAAAACTAATGTTTTAATAATATGAAATTAACTTGACACATGTCCTACCCTTATTGGATGTGTCATGGCCGACCAAGAGAATCCATGGGTCAACTTTGGGAACCCATGGAGCCAATTTATTGGGAAAATGACATTAATATCTTTTTATTTAATGTTAAAATAAAAATGTCACAAACATGAGTTGGTTAACTAAGACAATTTTAACATGGGGTTATACAAGTCAGATTTTTTAATATAAATATTCTTTGGAAATATTAAAAGATTTACTACATCATAGTATTTTTTTTAGTTTTTATACATTAAATAAATTAAATTATTTATGACATTATGATGAGGCAGCGATGACCTCATTATTTAACTATTTAAATAAAATGGAAAGCTAATGTAAAATCTAAGACCTACACATGTCCAAAACCTATTTTATGGGTGGATTTCGAAACCTTATCACCTTATCCTTGAAAAAAATCAATGTGGGACCATTAAAATCCGAAAATCATTCTATAATAAAGTATCATTTCCTTACTTTCCAAGAGTGCCCCTCCACTCCTCTTCTAAAAGGCCCCCACCTCTACCACCTTACCCACACTTCCATAGCCTTTGGCTTGGAAACACCCTGCCCATTTTGTCTCTCCACATCCCTCTCTTACTCCTTGAAGCCTCAATTTGGGCAGAAGTCTTTCCAAGGAAGCCTTTGAGCTCAAATATAAGAGAGTTACCCGATTTTAAGGTAATGTGTTCACCTGTGTTCTTTTGATTTATATTGCTTCTACAACCCCCTAAACTCTGTGTATTAATTTCTTTTGTAACAAATCCAGTATCTTCAATATACTAGTATGTTGTTATAATAAGCATTCAAGCTACACTTACACACATCTACATCAAATGGTTAAAGAACATACTATTTTTGTGGTTGGCGAATTTCTGTCTCACGAAACGATGATTGTTAAATCTTCTATTAAACACCTTTAATGGTGGACATTAAGATGTAACTCTATTTATATATGATATATATTATTTTTATGTTTTTCTCATGCTTCTGTATTTTTCATTTGTGGTATACCTCTATGGTTTCCATTGTGGGTAAACACGATAATTTCATTTTAGGAAGTGCAGAATACCGCACTATTATAAGTACATATATATAATGGATGTATATGATGTATTTTACATCTAAATGATTAATATAATTCTGGAATTAAAATATACATACCTCTCATTTAGTTTTAATTCCTTTAATATGACAAAGAAATTAAAGTAGCATTCATGCGTACGTACGACTTACCGTCTCCATGAACAGTGCATTTCATTTCTTACCTCTAAATGATTATGTGATATTATAAATACATGTATATTCTAGATATATATGATATATATGATATCCAAATAAGTAATGTCATTCTAGATATAAAGAACCTTTGACCACATGGACAACATGTAATTGTAAGAATTCTACTTTTGACTTAATAACCAAATATCAACAAAACAAACATTATTAACTACATATTGTTTATAACATGTAAATAAGTGATATAAAAGGAATAATGAATTTGAAAAAGGTTATTAAGAAAATAGAAATTAACTCATGTTTATTATTCAGGACGTTAAAGAACGATCGAGTCAAGTCAGACCCGAGGTAAGGGACTTCGTCTCAATCTCCTTTCATTGAGGCATATTTCGTTTTATAAACAGCTATCTTTTATATAGTGTATAATACCCTTTGACTTTTAATTTTATACAAAAGGAATCTTTTTCTACAAAGCATTTTACTAAATGACAAAAAAGAATGTTTCTTTTAACATACGCGGTGACAACGACCTTTTCCGCCGCCGTGAGTATTATTTGGTCTTTGGATTCCTCAACAAGCCGTGATGTTTTTAAAATAAAATAAATACAATATACTCTTTTATGTATTTTGGTATTAAAAATGGTTTTTATAATGTATTTTTTATATCAATATATTTGAGGGATATATTTGGATCAAAGTGTGGAAATGTTTTCTTTCCATTATGTTTGTTTTAAGTCTTATGATTTTTAATGGTACTTGGACATTTGATGGGTGGTTATGTGATAAACCATATGACAGGTGGTGCCGTGATTACCAGGATGGGTGGTTACATTACAACCTCCAATGCATTGGGTATGGAAGTCGGCCGTATGGCTATTCCATTAAGTATGTATGGAAGTTGGCTGTATGGCTATTCCATTAAGTGATATGTGTGGAAGTCGACCATATGGTTATTCCACATATATATGTTTATGTCCCATGTTACCTTTATATGTTATTTTTTCTTTATATGGGTTTTTATGGTAATCCTTTGGTTTCAAAAGTGTACGTAATGATATTTTATTCTGTGAATAGTTTTTACTACTTCATGAAGGTGAAGGTATTACTTTGATAAAGTATACATGGTTTACTTGATGATTGAAAAACTAACAGTTTTCAATCTTTGTGTACCCCTTACTGAGCTTTTTTATGCTCACCCAAAGTTTTTTTGAAATGTTTTTAATAGGACTTAATGTGGAATAGTTTCAGGGATGGGAGCAAGGGAAAGTCATGCTATCTAAAACATGGAACTAGACATGTTTCTTTTTAGAGTTTTTATTTTATGGAAACTTAGTCTACATTGTAATCTTTTGAGATGTAACAGTTATGTCCTAATTCTCTAAAACTATAAGCCTGAAAAGATCCTCAATGTGAATTATTCATTTAATTCATTATTAAGTAAGGTTTAAGGCGGGGACTTATATTTGGTATCAAAGGTCGGTGTAGACAACATTAGGAGTTAGAAAATTGATAAATTATAAATTAATTTATGGTATGATTGAAATGATATAGAATTTAAATATTACCATGTTGCCTCGCGTAAGATATTTCTGTGTTCAGAATGGTTTTCCGTAGAGGAAACCAAGTATCTATGTTGGGACGACATCAGGAGGAACACAACCTTCCAAATCATCAACCTGAGATGGTCGGAATCGGAACTAAATAGTTTGTTTGCAGTGATGGCACAGTTGAATTAGGCTATAAATGGTGGTGGTATCCATGCATGAGATCAGCCAGATCAACCACAGAGGAACATGTCAGTGGAGGAACATTTCATGAGGCAACATCCCCCATCATTTAGAGGATCATCTGACCCCGTCCAAGATGAAGGGTAGATTAAAGAACTAGAGAAGATTTTTGATTGCATGGGGTGTTCAGAACATCAAAAGGATAGTCTTGTTGTTTACCATTTTGAAGGTGAAGCTGATCATTGGTGGTCGATGGTGAAAAATATCAGGGATAGTGATGAGATTGAGGATCTTCACTGGGACGAATTCAAAAGTATGTTTTTTTGAGACATATTTTCCGAAGGTGGTTCATCTTAGGATGGAAAAACAGTTCCCAGAGTTGAGGTAGGAGGATGATTCAGTGGCTGCTTATGAAGAAAAGTTCACTCGATTGGCATGGTATGCTCCAAACATCATATGATATCTTGATAGTAAAATAAACCGTTTTTACTCAGGGTTAAATCCAAAGTATCGAAGGGCTTTTGCTTCTCGTGAGTTCAAAAGTCATGAAAAACTTGTTCGATGTACAGAGAAGGTGGAAATGGAGTTTGCCGATGATCAGGTGTTCTATGACAAACAACAGAATAAGAGGTCCAGTTGGCAGGAAAAGGGGAAGAATTCATCAATGAAGCAAGGAGGTAAGAAAACCAAATATCCATCCTGTAAGAAGTGTGGTAAAATGCATCCTGGAGAATGTTTGTCCATGTCTGGTAAGTGCTTTCGGTGTGGTAAGTCTGGTCATATTGCTCGTAACTGTAAGGAGGATAATCAAGCAGGCAATTATAAGCCATCAGTAAGATGTTTTAAGTGTAATGAAATAGGTCATTATGGAAATGAGTTTCTAACTAAGAACTAAACTAGGGGAAATCAGTCAGACTACAAGCAGAAAGGGGTGGTGAAATCCTTTTCAACAACCTCAGTAGATGTTTGACCATCGAATGAAGTGGTATCAGGTACACTGTTTGTTTGTTTAGATTATGCCAATGTGTTGTTTCATTCAGGTTCTACACACTCTTTCATTTCTGAGAAGTTTCTAGTAAATTGGAAATTCCATCTCAAGATATGAATCCTGAACTTATGGTAAAAACACCCAGAGGGAACGTTGAGACAAAAAGGAATTATAAGAACCTTCCTATCCTTGTGTGTGGAAAGAATCTACCAGAAAACCTTATTGTTTTGCCTCTAGTAGAGTTTGATGTTATTTTGGGCATAGATTGGCTTTCTATTTATCATGCTAAGATTGACTGCAGAGCTAAAATGGTTTCTTTTTAGAAATATTTTCAGTTTGGGTACAAGAATGAACCCTTGATTTTGATAACATATCAGGAAGTTGATAAAATAGTAAAAGATGGAAATGAATGTTACCTTTCACATATTTTTGAAAATAAAGGAACTATTCAAATTCCTGATGTGCCAGTGGTAAATGAGTATCTTGATGTTTTCCCTGATGAGTTTCTTGGTATTATTCATGATTAGGAAGTTAAATTTACTGTTGAATTAGTTCATGATTCTAAGTCAATTTAAAAACCCCCTTATCGAATGGCTGTAGTTGAACATTTAGAGGTAAAGAAAAAATTACAGGAGTTATTAGATAAAGGATTCATTCGACCTAGCACATCACCATGGGGTGCTCCTATCTTGTTTGTTAAAAAAAAGATTGTTCAATGAGACTTTTCATTGATTATAGAGCCTTGAATAATAATACTGTTAAGAACAAGTATCCTTTTCCTCATATCGATGAATTGTTTGATCAGCTCTAGGGAGCTCAGTATTTTTTGAAGATGGATTTGATGTCAAGGTACCATCAGTTGAAAGTAAAATAAGCAGATGTTCCGAAGACTGCGTTCCATACTAGATATGGCCATTATGAATTTGTAGTTATGCCTTTTGGGTTAACCAATGCACCTGCTGTATTCATGGACCATATGAATATAATTTTCCATGAGTTCTTCGATAAGTTTGTGGTTGTTTTTATTGATGATATTTTGGTGTTTTCTAAAAGTAAATAGGAGCATGAAAGTCATTTAAGGGTTATCTTAAAAACCTTAAAATAAATAAAACTATATGGAAAATTCAGCAAGTGTGAGTTTTTGTTACAACAAATTTCTTTCCTGGGTTACATTGTTTCAAAAGATGGCATAACTGTCGATCCTGCTAAAACAAAAGTTGTTGAAGAATTTCCAAGACCCACAAATGTAACCGAGATCCGTAGTTTTCATGGTTTGGCAGGTTACTACTGAAGGTTTGTTGAAAATTTTTCATGGTAATCTAGTCCAATGAATAAGATAACTCGGAAGGGTGTTAAGTTTATCTAGACAAAATAATGTGATGATTGTTTTCAGGAGTTGAAAAGGAGATTAGTGAATGCTCCAGTTTTGGCACTTCCTTTCAGGAATGGTGAGTTTTTTATATACAATGATGCTTTGTTGAAGGGACTTGGCTGTGTCCTTATGTAGAATGATCAGGTAATTGCTTATTCATCACGTCAGTTGAAAACTCATGAGGTAAATTACCCTACACATGATTTGGAATTAGCTGCTGTTGTTTTTTCTTTAAAAATATGGAGGCATCATTTGTATGGAGTAAAGTGTGAAATATATACTAATCACAAAAGATTAAAGTATATATTCACTCAGAAAGAATTGAACATGAGATAGAGGAGATGGCTGGAATTAATCAAGGATTATGAATGTAAAATTCACTACCATCCGGGAAAAGAAAATAAAGTGGCCGATGCTTTGAGTCGAAAAAGTAATGCTTCATTAACCACGCTACGTTTCGAACGAGATCCTTTGGTTTTTGATTTGATTATCATTGGAATATAAGTTGTTGGTGCAGAAAGTTCTTCTGTTTTGTTTTAGGTATCAGTGAGATCATCCCTATTAGACAGAATTAAGCAAGCACAGAGGGAAGACAGTGAGTTGCATAAAAAGGTAGAGCTGGTTCAGAAGGGTAAGTTGCTTGAATTCAACATTGATAATGATTGTTTTTTGAGTTTTGGGAAGAGATTATGTGTGCCTTGTGATTCACATTTTAAGATTGAGATGTTATGTGAGGCTCATAGTTCCCCGTTTTCAGTTCATCCTGGGAGTACTGAGATGTACAGAGATCTGCGGGAGTATTACTAGTGGGATGGAATGAAAAGGGATATTTCTGATTTTACTGTGAAGTGATTGACTTGTCAACAGGTTAAGGCAGAGTGGCAGTTACCGAAAGGGATGCTTCAGCTTTTACCGGTTCCAGAGTGGAAATGGGAAAACATATCCATGGACTTTGTTGTGGGATTACTGAGGACATCTCGAGGTAATAATGCAATCTGGGTGAGTGTTGATCACTTGACTAAATCTGCACATTTCCTTACTATACGAGATAATTTTTCCCTAGATCAACTTTCCCGTTTTTATCTTAGAGAGATAGTCTGGTAACATGGTGTTCCTCTCTCCATTGTGTCTGATCGTGATCCCAGGTTTACTTCTATCTTTTGGAAAGGCCTTCAGAAGTCGTTGGGTACTGAATTAAATTTTATTACAGCTTTTCATCATTAATCAGATTGGCAGTCAGAATGAACAATTCAGACCTTGGAGGATATGCTATGAGCTTGTTTGATGGATTATCAGGGAAGTTGGGACCAACATATTTCTTTGGTTAATTTTTCTTATAATAACAGTTTTCATTCCAGTATACAGATGGCACCATTTGAGACATTATATGGGAAGTAGTGTCGAACTCTAGCATTTTGGGATGAAGTGGGTGAAAGGAAGGTGATGGGACCAGAATTGGTATAAGATATGGCAGAAAAAGTTCAGTTGATTCAGAAACACATGAGAATAGCTCAGAGCAGGCAGAAGAGTTATGCAGATAACCAGAGGAAGGATCTATCTTTCGAGGTAGGTGATCGTGTTTTTATCAAGGTTTCTCCATGGAAAAGTGTGATGAGATTTGGTAAGAAAGGAATGCTGAGTCCGAGGTTCATTGGACCATATAAAATTCTGGATAAAGTTGGATCAGTTGCTTACCGAGTGTCTTTACCTATGAGTTTATCTCAGGTACATAATATTTTTCATGTTTTGATATTGGGGAAGTATATGCCAGATCCATCTCATGTTTTGAGCCCAGAGGTAGTTTAGTTGGAAGAGAATCTCTCTTATGAAGAACAACAAGTCCATATCCTTGACCGAAGAGAGAAAGTGTTGCGAAATAGGGTAATCCACTAGGTAAAGGTTTTTGTGGAAAAACCATATGGTTGAAGAGGCAACGTGGGAATCTGAAAATGCTATGGGGGATAAATACCCCCACTTATTTTGATAAAAGAATAAAATTGCGAGGATGCGATTCCCAAAAGGGGGGAAGGATGTAACATCCCAGGTAAAAAAAGAATAAAACATTTCAATATTTATTAATATTTATGAATTAAATATTAATTTTACTTTAAGGGGGTTGATATGTTCGATATCGTACCCGATACGCAACAAAGCGTTTCTTTGAAATCTTACGTTGCACACTAGTAATAAAATAATATTATTTTAAATGGTAGTTAACACATAGTTGTTGTATTGGTGGGAATGGATAGAAATAACTAAAATATTATTATATATGTTTTTAAATGTTTTTACATTTATCCAATAAAAGATAAAGGCTTAAAATAAGAAAAGAATACAATTTTAGGCTTTTACACCCTAATTTTCACTAAAGGTTCACTTATCGCCTTTTGATGGCGAACCGTCATTATATATAATTTTGGTTACTTTTATACATTTTATTGGACCAAATAAAACTCTTTTTTATGAACCGGGATATCAAAATTTACTTTTTGTAAATTTTTGGTATCTTTCCAATAAAGTTCATTTTTTTAATGAATAGTGAAAATGTTGTATTTTAATTCAAAACCTCTTTTTAATATAATTTACTTATATTATTAGATTATCGTTTGAATTGATTTTAAAGTTAATTTAGAATATATTTTTACCATTTAATCCAATAGTGGTTGTTTGAATTAATTTCACTTTGAAATTGGACTTAAACTAGTGTCAATCTTTTGATACATATTGTTTCATGAAAACACGCTATTTGCTCTGACCGTAGGAATTAATTATTAAATTAATTAATGCAACTTATATGTTTTTAATTTTGTAAAATAGACTTAATTTTTTAATTCAGAATATCAAATATAGGTTCGGTTGAATTTTTGGTATTTTTCTGAAAAACTTCAATTTTTGATGAATAGTGAAACCACTAAGTGGTACTTATAAAAACTGATTTTTCGTTTAAATGAAAATTTTCCACCTCTATGTTTTGAATTTCAAAAATCTGACACAAATGGTTGTCATTAAGAAGTAAAATGTGGTTCAATGGGATTAAAATAATTTTTTTTGAATAGTATCTTATTAAGTTTTTAATCGCGATTAGAGGTAATTAGTGTAATTTAAGGTACAAATAATGTTTTATTAATATGAAATGAAATTGAAACATGTCCTACCCTTATTTTATGTGTCATGGACAACCATGAAAATCCATGGGTCAACTTGGGGACCCCATTTAGCATCTTTAGTTGGAAAATTAAATCAATATCTTTTTATTTAATGTTAAAATAAAAATGTCACAAACATGGGTTGTTTAACTAAAACAATTTTAACATGGGGTTATACAAGTCAGATTTTTGACTATAAATATTAATTGGAAAGATAAAAATATTTCAGACATCATAGTATTTTTTTTATAATTTTTAGACTTTAAATAAATTAAATTATTTATGACATCATGATGATGCAGCGATGACCTCATTATTTAACGATTTAAATAAAATTGAAAGATAATGTAACATCTAAGACCTACACATGTCCAAAACCTATTGGATGGGTGGATTTCAAACCCTTATCACCTTATCCTTGATACACATCAATGTGGGACCATTAAAATCCGAAACCCATTCTATTATAATGTATCATTTCCTTACTTTCCAAGAGTTCCCCTCCCCTCCTCTTATAAAAGCCCCCCACCTCTACCACCTTACCCACACTTACAAAGCCTTTGTCTCAGCCAACCCCTGCCCATTTTGTCTCTCCACATACCTATCATACTCTTTGAAGCCTCATATTTGGAAGATGACTTCCCAAGGAAGCCTTTGAGCTCAAATCTAAGAGAGTTACCCGATTTTAAGGTAATGTGTTCACTTGTGTTCTTTTGTTTTATTTTTCTTCTCCAACCCCCTGAACTCTTTTTATTAATTTCTTTTGTAACAACTCCAGTATATTGAATATACTAGGATGTTTTTATAATAATAATTCGAGCTACACTTACACACATCTACATCTAATGGTTAAAGAACATACGGTTTCTGTAGTTGGCGAATTTCTGCCTCACGAAACGATGATTGTTCAATCTTCTATTAAACAGCTTTAATGGTGGCCATTAAGATGTCACTCTATTTATATATGATATATTATGTTTATTTTTTCCTCATGATTCTGTATTTTTCATTTGTGGTATACCTTTATGGTTTCCATTGTGGGTAAACACGATAATTTCATTTTAGGAAGTGCGGACTACCGCCCACTCAAAGTGATTTGATTTGTTAATTCCATATGTAGGACGTATAAAGGATGTATTTAAAGTTATTATATATAATGCAATACTGAAATTATAATTTACCTACGTATCATTATTTTTTTTCTTTCCATTAATGAATGAGATAGAAATGAACGTAGCGTTCATGCGTACGTACGGCTTACCGTCTCCATGAACGGTGCATTTCATTTCTTATCCCCAAATGTAATGTACTATTATAAGTACATATATATAATGGATATATATGATGTATGTTACATCTAAATTATTAGTATAATTCTGGAATTAAAATATACATACCTCTCATTTGGTTTTAATTCCATTAATATGACATAGAAATGAAAGTAGCGTTCATGCGTACGTACGACTTACCGTCTCCATGAACAGTGCATTTCATTTCGTTCCACTAAATGATTATGTGATATTATAAATAAATGTATATTCTAGATATATATGATATATATGATATCCAAATCAGGAATTTCATTCTAGATATAAAGAACCTTTGACCACACGAACAACATGTAATTGTAAGAAGTCCACTTTCGACTGAAGAACCAAATATAGAAAAAACAAACATTATTAACTACATAATGTTTATAACATGGAAATATGTGATATAAAAGTAATAATGAACTTGAAAAATGTTCTTAAGCAAATAGAAATTATCTCAAGTTTATTATTGAGGACGTTAAAGAACGATCGAGTCAAGTCGGACCCGAGGTAAGGGACTTCGTCTCAATCTCCTTTCATTGAGGCATATTTCATTTTATACACAACTATCTTTTATACGGAGTATAAACCCCTTTAACATTTAATTTTATACAAAAGTAATATTTTTCTACGAATCATTTTACTAAACGACAAAAAGGAATGTTTCTTTTTATGTACGCTGTGAAAACGACCTTTTCCACCGCCGCGAGTATTATTTGGTCATTGGCTTCCTCAACAAGCCGCGATGTTTTTAAAATGAAAAAAATACCATATACTCTATTATGTATTTTGGTATTAAAAATGGGTTTTATAATGGATTTGTTATGTCAATATTTGAGTTATATATTGTGATCAAAGTGTGGAAATGTTTTCTTTCCATTATGTTTGTTTTATGTCTTATGATTTTATAATGGTACTTGAACATTTGACGGGTGGTTACGTGATAAACAATATGACAGGTGGTTTCGTGAATACCAGGACGAGTGGTTACGTTATGACCTCTAATGCATTGGGTATGTAAGTCGGCCGTATGGCTATTCCATTAAGTATGTATGGAAGTTGGCCGTATGGCTATTCCATTAAGTGATATGTGTGGAAGTCAACCATATGGTTATTACACTTAAGTATGTTTATGTACGAAGTTACCTTTATATGTTATGTGTTCTTTATATGTGTTTTTATGGGAATCATTTGGTTACAAAAGGGTAAGTAATGATATTTTATTCAGTGAATAGTTTTTACTACTTCCTGAAGGTGAATGTATTACTTTGATAAAGTATACATGGTTTACATGATGTTTGAAAAACTAACCATTTTCATTCTTTGTGTATCCCTTACTAGGATTTTTTTTGCTCACCCCATGTTTTTTTGAAATGCATTTTCACAGGACATAATGTTGAATAGGGTTAGGGATGGGAGCAAGGGAAATTCATGCTATCTAAAACATGGAACTAGACATGTTTCTTTTTAAGAGTTTTTATTTTATGGAAACTTAGTCTACTTTGTAATCTTTTGAGATTTAACAGTTATGTCCTAATTCTCTAAAACTCTAAACATGAAAAGATCCTCAATGTGAATTATTCATTTAATTCAATATTAAGTAAGGTTTAAGGCCGGGGCCTTATAAAATGTTTTTGTACATAGAAAATTTAAAATTAAAAACATCATTATCATCATTTTTCATTATTATATTAAACAAACATATGATAAAAGTTCCAATATCCGGTTAGACATTGATACTATCATGATCAGTATGGGGAATAAGTTTATTGATTATCATCTCATAATTTACATTATTCCATACTACACTAGGATAAAATTTATATTGTATATTTAAAAGCATATCACTTTTTCAATTATAAATTTTATATATATTCATAAGGCATGGGGTGTATTTTTAAACATATTAATCATATTTAATTTCAGTAGGTAGAATTAATATATAATAACTATATTATTATTAGTTTGATTCATATATGGAAAAAATTTAAATTTCAAATCACTTATCGTGTGTGTGGAAGTTCATTGAGGTGACTTGGTAGCCTCAATGCTTGGGGTGTGTGACAAATTGTTGTGTGTTTCATTTTGAACCGATTCAACATGTTAAAAACATATAGAAATTGTTTCTCACATATTTATAAAAAATAATAAACTCCATTTTTGTATTTTTTTTTGTTATTGTAGTTTCAAAATTGATCATTTGTATCATATTATATCATTTCATTATAACAGAAATATCATGTTGACACTATAAATCCTACACCACAATGGTGGTAATATTAATTTTGATGCTTCATAGACCTCGAAATTAGTTTTTCATTTACTATAATTGATGATAATTTATGTTTCATTGACCAATTTATTTTTTTAATTGAAAATTTTATTATGTGAAAATATTTTATCATTGAATATGTTTCTATTATGTAATTATTATACATGTTTCATGTACTTTTTGATTTATTATCATAAAATAATTAGGTATTTTTATTTACATGAAAATAATCCCATGTCACATTACATGGGATAAAATGTCATGATATTCAAATTCATTAATATATATGTAAATAATTTATCTGAATTACATTTTTAATTAACATAAGACAAATTTTTAAATACATAATAAATAAGAATATAAATCTTTCCATTGATGTGCACATGATCCTTGAATTATGGTTTGTTATGGTGGTCTCATTCCTTGTTTTTTATTTTTTTCATTTTTCTAAAAAAAGATAGAAAATGTGAAATAATAATATATATATATATATGAACTGTGAATATTAAAATTTAAATTTATAATATAAAACATATATTTCACATACATGGTGACCAATGAATGGATCCATGGTTTATTGGTTTATGATATATAGATATATGGATTGGGTTTTGGGTTTTATATTACCCTTAAAATATCTTGGGAGATATTCTATAATAACAATCCTAAATTATATATGAGTCATTTTGGTGACCATTAATAAAAATTCCTACTCAAAATTATCTAATATAATTATACCCTATATGGGATAGTGATGTTTAAAACTATATTTCGTTATATTATTTTTTATGAAATATCTAAAGTACATCATAATGATTTATTAATGACTTCATCAATTCTCATATTAAAAATCATCACATAGTTGTTCAATGACTCTATATTAATCAGAACATAAATTCTTGTACATGCCCTTTTTAAATAAATACAAATGAAATTTATAGGCTAATAAAGTAAGATAACATGATTTATATCAAAAAATATATTTAAAACATGGGGATCTCTTGATTAAGTTTCATTATGTCCACTATTTAATGATAATATATTGTTTTTCTCAATTTATGATATTCCTATTATTACATTCATCAGGTTACTACTTTCCGATATAATATTTTCTTATATATAACATTTCCTCAAAATCAACATTACTAAAATTAAGTTCCTTATTATTTCTATAGTCAGAACATGTATAAGCTTTCATGTATTTATCCTATCATGTATATAGTCCCCCTTATTATATTTTCCTATGAAATTTATGAGACCATATATGGTGGGATGGACATGTAGATATTTTGAGTTCCAAATTAATGGGCCTCCATCAATTTAATTTTTATCTTAACATGTGTTTTATGTAAATAAAAATAGTTGAATTGATTAATTTTTTGTTAAAGGATTAAGATAATAATATTATTGAACTTAATAAGTTATTACTATTGAAAATTTTATATCTATATCCTTTTATGTTGATGTTGACATTCATGAATCCCAATACAGATAATTAAACATTAATAGTGTTATGAACCTATTTGAATTCACCAAATTTTAGTTTTAATTTATTATAATCCAATACTACTATTTTTCGAACGCATTGATTTCTATCATATTTTTATAAATTCATTTCTTTTAAGTGTTATACTGACATGCATCACTTCTAAAAAAATAGTTAAACCACAAATTTTCAAAATCCTATGTTCATATAATTATTTTTAACAAAATTTATAGCCATTATTTTTTAACAGTTGTATTTTTTTACAAATATATAGTGTTATGATTTGATACATGATATTCATTAATAAGTTGAGTATATATTTAAATGTATATCGGTAATAATGTTTTTACTGACCAGTCTTCAAGATAATTGATTTTTATTATTTGATAACCCGCATTCATCACCTAATGAAATCAAATATAGAAGAATTACATTATAAATGTCATCAAATAGAATATCCTCTATAATATATTGTAATAATTTATAGTGATAATATTTTTAAACATTGATACTATTTTTCATAATAACGCTTTCTTAAATTCGGTCACCCACAAGTTATCAGTTAATATAATATTCCTAGAGACCAATATTATAAAAACAAGTTTTAGTAAGTAAAAAATTAAATAATGTCCTATCCAGTATAAAAAACATAATTTATGTATATATGAGTATTTAAAATTTTAAATTACCTTTAAAAATATTCATATACCATCCAATTTGTCATTTATATCTTTAATGTATAAGATTCCATTGTTCATGTTTTTTATAACAATATAACAACAAAATTGTAAATAATTATAATGAATATAGGATGGAATAACATATCTAATTATAGTAATATGTCATGTATTTTATGTTTTTATTTTTTTAACCAATTTTTATATCAATTTTATATATATTTTTTATTTTTTTTAACATTATTCAAATAGTTTTAGACAGAATAAAATGTAGTGCCACATATATAAAATCTAGAAACAATACTTGATAACAATATTTCATTAACCTAGTTAACTACACATTTAATCATATGATTATATTCATGATATTTATTGAATATTTCCTTAAATAATTATAGAATTTTAGATGATTCAATAATGAAATAATTCATTCATGTAATTAGTGTAAGGCACAAGTAAAATAAAACACAACCATTCGTCCTTCCGTGGCACCAACAATTCCATTATCACCAAATCAATCACGCACAACATATAAATACAAAAAATATTTATTTTATTATTTTATCTTAGTAATGTGATGATGAAACTATTATATATTTATTTATCAATATAATAAATCATGATTCTTTTGGAAGTAATTTATAAATATAATAAAAATTACTAAAAAGTTTCCAACCCGCCTATGGATTTTTCAGAATGAGTTTTACCAAAAAAAATTAATATGAAATTGACCCAATAAAAATATTTATCAACTATTAATGAAGAATAAATAATAACTAATTCTAATTTATACTGAACGGTTTCATTCATGATTAGTATTTATGTTATCCTGGTAATATTTTTTTTGTGAAATTTATTTCCAATATTATTTTCTAAATAACTAGTTAGATAAATTATTAAAATAATGAGACATCATAAATTTAAATTAAATGTACTTCCTATTATTATTTATTTCATGAGTAAGTGTTATTTTTTCAATATAATACAAAATATTTACATGAATATATTTTAGTTACTCCCTGATGTAGAACCATTGGTTTCATTTAAGTAACACATCACTTATGATTTTAATTTATATAAAGAGATCAAATGAGGTTTTGAAGGGATTGGATGAATTTTGGAATTTTTTTGGGGGATTATATAATGTGAAAATATTTGATAATGGTAACTGGAAATAATGAAATTTTTATAGGAAACGATTTACGGTTAAAAAAATTCTTCTAGGTAGGGGCACATTTCAGCGCACATTTTGGCCAGACTGTGATGCCACACTAGAGATTCCTTAAAAAGTGGGAGAGATATATTTTAAAAGGTTAGTTTACTGTTTTTATATATGTATGGGCTAGCTATGTGAGGTCTTCTTTAGTTAGAGTCTAGAACATGGTTAGCACATTGTTTTTGTAATAGTGAGACTAACCATTCATGGTTTAAACGAATGATCCAAAAAAGAGGATCTGGATTTTTTTAAATATAGGGCCAGATTATTCCCTCAAATTCACCTCTATCATGAGATTTATTCCTCTAATAGTTCCTTGAGGCTTTCCATATCGATATATGATATATTTAATGGGTTTTAATGGTTCGTTGAATCCCGATTCACATAGTAAGTCATTGATTATGGTGGTATTTAATTATAATTTTTAGATCTAAATTCCAGAACTATCTAAAAATCATAGATATTGTATATTGGTGATAGATATATGATGGTTTATTCCAATCATGATGATATATTGATGTGTTAACTTTATGAAAACATATCTATCGGGGGTTGTTTGAGATTCAACTCTCGTTTCTTGTCATTTTACTGTTATTATTCACAACAACCATAAATCTTCAGGTATGTGGATTCAGTATCGACTCCTATTATTAAAACATGAAGGATTAGTTTCATATAGATTATTTTTCATGAAATTTTTTGGGAAATATTTGTACAACACATGGTGGAATAAATCTATAGTGATGTTTTGTGGAGTTGTAAAATCGTCGTGCAATGTGATTTGATAGATTCTCTTAAAGTGTTTATTTTAAAATAGTTGTTTGGTTTGATTTATTGAAAAAATTGTAATGTTTAAAAATAATTATTGAAATTGATTTAGAATTATTTTATTGGAATTTTTTTTGGTGGACTTCATTTTTTGTGTTCATATTTCACACATGGTCTGGATGAAATATGAAATAGTGCTCGATGCCAAAGGTGTAATGGAACATGGGATATTAGTTACATTGTGGTGACTCAGTAGATCAAAAATAAAAATCTCAGGAGTATATAACTATCACCTAGGATAGCCTTTGCTGATATGTGTATGTGTGGATTGGAGTGTTTTAGGCCAAATGTATTGTTAATTAGTTTGGAAAATTTTTTTGGTTAATTTCGATGAAAATTAATTTTTTTTTGGAAAACTCATTTTCAGAGAAATGTTTATGGTTTTCTGATAAAAAAATTTAGTTTCTTATATATAATTGTTTAAAATAAATTATTTTATGTAAATGTGACAACATGTTCTATCATTGTCTTGTTATAATGGAATTAATTTTGGTAAAATCTAATTAGTTTCATTACTCACCCGTGATTAATAGCTTTGGAGCTTTTTGATATCTTTTTTATCACCGCGCAAGTAAATTAAATGTATCAAATTTCATTAGTGGTTCTTCATGATACTTGGGTGGAATGTAGAGTTAGGGAATGGATAATGTTTGGAGTTATAGAGATTTATATTAGAGTCTTGAGCTATGTTAATTCAACCCTCTATTTTGGTACACCGATTTTGGTTATGATGTAGTTCGGAATATGTGTATTTTGGTTTTACATTGAGTTATATGACATTATTACCCTTAATCATATGGTATTTTTTTGTTATGAGTTACTTGGTTATGGTTTTTTTATTTCGAAAAATGGGAAATCATCCCCCAAATTGTATTAGAGCCCTTGGAATTTATTTCTAGCCTTCGGAACCGTGCAGATGTATCATAAAGCCAAGTATAAATTAGAACATGACATAATACAATATTTAGGGGTGGGAGTTTAAAAATGGCTTCTATACATACTCATTCTATTATAAAAAAAATTACCCTTTCAATTTTATAAAATGTCTTATTATGTAATATGATCTTAGAAAACACATGACATAATTTGTTCTTATTATATCCTATCATATTTAAATAAATATTAAGTATATATTATAGTGATTATATAGTCTTTGAAGAGATATCAAGTGGTTATTTTAAATATTGGATTTAAACAAATCCAATTGAAATAGATAAATGAATTGATGAACTCATCCAATTGGATCACACACTATGATTCCAATTTATCAGAGCTTATGAGGGAGATAATATCACTGGGATTTTACCTTGACGAAACCTAATCTAATATCTAAGAAAATAAGAATGATAGAATCCATTTATGGGAAATGTTCAAGCACATTGAGATTCTGACCCAAACCATGTTCATCAAATCACACTATGAAAGTCTCATCGTCAAGAAGGTTACTATTATTGAATTATCTAGAATATTAAAGGGATTTTTATCATGACCATATAAATACAAGTAGTTAAATTATTATTTATAGTTTAATAAATATATATTCACCATATTATAGTCACTTTATAAATTAATTTCATTTTGATAGAACAAAAAATTTCTTTTTAAATTAGTATTCAATTTCATGTAAGAAATTTATTTTGGTCTATTAATAGATTTTTTGAAATAAGTATTATTTTAATAAAATATTACTATAAAATAGTGTTTAGTGAATAAAAATATTCATATAATTTTTATGATGTCAAATGTAATTGTTAAAAGGTTTCAAAAACTTTAATTTTTAAAAAATATAGCATTTTAAATATATGTTAGTTATTATTTTAAAAAGGAAATTAATATATTTAAACAAATAATTAGGTAAAATGTCTATAATTTCTAGAATAATAATTTCATAACTTTGAAATGGTGAGTTTTTTTATAATTTTTGTATGATAATAAATGTTTCAGGAAAAATTAAACATCATATAAATATACTTTGTATATTATGACATCATAATGACCAACAAATTATTTAATAAATACTATAAATGGGTTCCAAGATAAAATATATGTTTTAAAAATAATATAATGTAATTTAATTTTTATTTTATTAATTTTTTAAAACCATTATGAATCCTCCAAAACCATTAATATACATTATTATTGTAGAATTATTCTTTTAAGATTATAGCACACCTCTACATAAGAAAGGGTATTATTTTATAAGATTGGGTACATGGACAAATAAAATAACGAAGAATAATCTCATTTGGTAGTATCCAAGAGAAAAAATATGGGATGGGTTGTGGTTTTTGTTATTTTAGTATATAGAGTAAAATAACATATTTTTGAGAATTATTAGCGAAATCCCCATCCATTACATAAATAAACCCACCAAGTATCCATGTTATCCCCAATAAAAAAACTTGGATCACGTCCGTACTCTGACCTCCCCTCTCAAGAGTCCCCCGAATAAAACCCCAATCTCTCAATAATCTCCTTCAATAAATTTTGATTCACATAATCAATGAAGGGATCCTCTCATTCTCCTCATTGATAATGTTTATTTTTTACATTATATCATCAATTTACAATTACAACTATTGGGATATGTCTTCACATTACCAAATTATAACACATTTAATTTCCAAAAGATTATATTCTCATTTCTCTCTAATCAACCCATTCTATGAATAACATAGCGACACTGTTATGCTTCCAAACATTCATCACCATTTTCAATTCCAAAACAAATGTGTGGTGAATATGATACACATTTCATATCAACAGTCTTCACTATTATACCAATATACTTATTTGAATTGGGACATAAATGTATTTATTATACACTCCTTTATATTAATATAAATAAATATGATGAATGAATCCATGTTTTATGTTCTATGTGGTACACTTAATCATGATAATGAAATGGAAGTGGTAGGTTTTCTGGAAATTATATAGTACCCTAATGAATTGGGTAATGATCTGTCTCATAAAACACAATTTTATGACATGGAATAAACATGGTTAATTATAGGTACATTTTATATCATGGTGTATTAGTATTTATCCTTGACCGATATTTATGATGTATTGTTTTATAATACTTCCACACTTCCCATTTTATTATGAAATATCATGTCATATTGTTTGTGATTATATTCTCACCCTATTATGACCCATTGATATACCAATTTTCAAACATTTATTATTATAATAATGATATTAAATGGTTGTTACCATTCTAGAATTTATTTCTCGGTTCATTCTTATGATTTTTCCCAGATTAACTAGGGTAGTTTTAAAAGAAATGGAAGTTTAAAAGCCTGTTAAGGATCTTTTCAATAATGTTGTTGTGTCCCATGTTAATTTTTTTTGATATGTACCTATTTTACAAATATACCTGAATTTTAGATAATTTTGGTCATATAATGTGTTTAATTATGTAATAAACCATGAATTAATGAGAAATAGAGTGAAGGGTCGTTATAGTTGGAATCATAGGAGAAGTATAGTTATGTTTGGAAATAGGATTAGAAATGTCTAGAAAAAGAAATAAGGATATGTATAATTACATGAAAATATCACTAAATTTTAGTAAATATATAGTATGAAGTTTATCATGTAAATAATATTTTTATGCATACTAAAAGTGGATGGGGTTGTAGGAAAGATGTTAATATGGGTTACAACTCCGAAAATATTTTTTAAGACTAACTTAGTATAACCTCGCCCCTAACAACGGGACACAATGTGAACCTGGATTGACACTATATGGAGATATGCTTTTTTAAATTCTTGAGATCATTATTAAACAATATTAAGGGAATAAAAAATTCCCATTGGAATATATGTATGAAAATAGATAATTGATTACATAGATTGATGCCTAATAATTCATAAGTTAATAAATAAATGTAATTTATAAGTTATCCCTTTAATTTCATTGGATTCCTTTTTATTTGATTAATAGTTTAAAAAAAATAATCCCAAATTTTTATTATATAATAGATAATGGTCAAAAATATAAGGAATCAAGTAAATAATAAATACGCGGGAAATGTGATGACTCCCCCAAATGGATTCCCAACATGGTGGGAGATGGAACCAACAAATTTGTGTTGATTCTCTCTCACATGACTCCGGTTCTGAATATCAAACTAGATCAATAGGATCATTGAAATCCATGTATGATTCAACAAGATGTGATTGATTCTTTTATAAGAAAGGGAATCTGAGTATTAATGGATCATATTTTCCCTTAATCAAAGAACAATGGATGAACAACATTGAGAAGATCTTTTCCATACATGAATATTCTGAGAAATAGTAGTTTAAAACGGTTGTTTATCATGTTGAGGGAGAAGCTGTTTGGTGGTGGAAATGATAAAAAATATGATGACTGGTGGAGAGATTCAATATATTGGGTGGAATGAATTCTTGAAAATGATTTTAAAAAAATATTTTCCTCACACTCTCTGAAAAAAAAATTGAATGGGATTTCCATAAAATTTAGAAAAAATACAGTCAATCTATTAGTGTGTGTGATAGAAAAATCATAAGACTTCCCAAATAAACATTTAGGTTTTTCATTACCAACGAATCAAGGATTCACTACTTTTTTAGTGGGATAAAACATATACATGATAAGTGTTAGAGATCTGATACCTTAAAAGGGATGAGTAAATTATCTAATGTTCCCTCAAACTCAAAATTCAGATCGGGGAATATCAAGGGTGTCATGGGGAAATGATGTGGATAGTGGATTTTAGTTATAGTGGTTTTATAGATAAATATAACTGTGTTATGAAATTTCAATTTCCCACTTTTTAAATGTACAGAAAGAATCACCATTGAAATTTTGTATAGGGATGAAGGCATGATCTAGGTGGGAATGGAAGGAAATATCTCTATAGATTTATGATATAAGAATCCTAATAATGTGATAGAAGAAAGGAATTTTCCTTTAAAAGCACAACACATTTTTCTTTCAAACAACAACAAGGAATCAGGTCACTTTCCAAACCAATTCATGAATCCAATGGATTTTTGTGAAAACCAACAACCTCAATGGATGTAAGGGAGATATTCTTCCATCACAAATGTTGTGGTGGATTCCAAAAAATAAGAGGTAAAATCTATGCTAATTATTCATTCATGGATATAAAATGTATTTTTTTATTATGGTTCTATAAATTCATTCATATCAGGAATGTTTAGTGTAAATATTCAAACACCACCACAAATCATGGATGAATAGATTTTGATGAAGACAGAATATGGGGCAGTTATTAAATCTAGAGAATAAAACTCCTCCCTAGTCAAAAATTTTGGTATAAACTTCCCATCATACTTTTTCATACTTACTTTTGTGTAATTTAATTAAATTAGGGATATATATAGTCTTCCCCAATATATAACCAACATAAATTTCAGCAAGAAGGGTATCACTCTGATTGTAGCTCGATCCCCAATTATGTACAAGTGTATGGAGGTGGATAAATCTTATTTATCACAAACCTATACATCATGGATATTATTTTATATGAGAATGATTATTTAGAACAAATGATTGATTCTAATTATTGAAACATCCTCGAAGACATACCTATTGTGAGGAAAGATACTGATTTGTTTCATAATATATTTTGTGGTCTTCCTCCAATCCAAGAGGTTGAATTTTCAATCGAGTTTATACCTATGGTGTTAAAATTATCCCAGATACCATATAAAATAAATATTGTATAAAATTTATTGATATTGAGTCAATAGATGAGAATATAGATAGATGGGTTATACACCCAAGTGCTTTACCATTGGGTGTACCAATCCTCCTCTTCATTTATAAGGACGGGTCTATAAACCTTTGCATTAATTACCATAAGCTCAAAAAGAGATTGAAAAAGAATAAGCATCCTCTTCTATGGATTAATGAATTTTTCAATCATCTATATGTAGAAAAATAATTCTCTATTTTAGATATATAGAAGGGATGTTATCATGTTATGGAGAAGAAGGAAGTTATTTCAAATACTGGTTTTCATACAGGGAACATGCAATATGAGTTCATAGTATGGGCATAGATAATGAATAATAATCCTGTAATATTTATGGAATTTAGGAATATAATATTTATATAATACTTCAATAAATTTATTATATACATTGTAGATTATATTAAAATATTATCCAATAATAATAATGAGTATGAGTAGCCATTGAGAGCTATGTTAATGTCTATATGAAAGGTTAATCATTAATCCAAGTACAAACCTTCTGAGTATTGGTTGAAGGATGTCTATTTATTGGGAAAAATCTCCCTAGTTAGTTGGATATATATGGAAGCTTTAGAGATACATGAAATTTAAAGATTAATGAGTCCAAAATCATTGATAGATATCTGTAGTTTCTTTAGATTAGGTAGGTATTAAGATAATTTTTATGACAATTATCATGATTTTCAAACTAGTTAACCATGATAACATAGAAGGGAGTGATGTTTTCATGGAATCATGAATTTTAAGTGATATATTATGAGTTTATAATTAAAATTATCATGGAATTTGTACTAAAACTAACCTCATGTGGGGAACTTTTTTAAGGTATTCATTGATTCTTCAAAGAAGGGAATGGGATGTATGTTTATACAAAATGAAAAGTCATTTACTATACTTAAATTATGTTTAAGGTTCATGAAAAAACCACCAAAAAAATAATTTGGTGTGGAATTTAGTGATATTATCATTAAAAATATGGTGGGATTTTCTCTATGGATAGAAGTTTGAATTATATACGATAAAAAATTTCTCATGTTTATATTCATACAAAATGAACTGAATGTGTGCCAATAAAGATGTTAATATCTAATAAAGGTTATATAAACTAAATTCACTACCATACTAGGAAATCAAATAAAGTTAAATTAGATCTAAATATAAAGGTTAAAACATTTATACAGTTATGATAATTGATAACGATTTGATATTATTATGATTTAATAGGTTAAACATATGAATCACAAGGGAAGGAACATCATCAATACATTAACAAATAATTTGTCAATAATCCCTTATAGAGAATATAAATGATTATCAAATATATTACATTGAAATTCAAATGAAAGTGGTAACTAAAAGATAAGGGAATTACTCAGAGTTCGATGTTAATAAAGAAGGTGTTGTGATAAATGGGTCACAATTATGTCAACCAAAATATCCTGGGATAATGAAGGAGTTGTTCAATGATGCACATTGTTCTACCTTCACTACATGTCGTGGAATAAAAAATTTGTATTTTGATTTTAATGATCACTATAGGTTAGAAAATATAAATAGGTGTATCACTGAATATACATTTATATGTCTAGTATGTTATCATGTGAGGGATGAAAGGAATATGGATAAGGGGGGATGAAATAATAACCCATACTAACATAGAAACAGAAAAACATCACCATTGAAATTTTCAATGCACATATAAATATATATAGGGTAAATAATTCTATATGGGTTATGGTGGATCTTGTTACAATGAATAAAAACTTCATTTAAATTTGAGATTATTTCTCACTAGATCAACCTGCATTGATATATGTCAGATATGTAGAAAGGTTGCATGGAGTACCACTATTAATTGTATACGATCGAGATCATTGATTCACCTATATATTTAAGAAAATTATCCAATCTGATTTAATGATGATAAATATTGGGAGACTATTTTCATTTGATATATTGGCTTATGTACATAAAGTATATTATCCTTCCAACTCTTTGGATCCATTTCATTGGCGAGGTTCACATTCCGTATGTTAGGGTCCATTTATAAATGATTACATGAACTAAATTAGATCACATCAATATGAATCATAATGTATATTCCCAAACCTAAAGAAATAGATAATTTAAATTGAAAAATATATCCATTTTTATTATCATAATTAGATACATGAATTCTTTATGATGTTCTTATATTCTAATCCTCAAAGCATATTAGAAGGGTATTCCCCATGATATATTTTTTCATAAATCTAGTTTCCATCATTTTTACTAGTTCTCCATTAATACTAACTTCATCTAATTGACCCCAAAATTCCAAGATCTAGTGCATGTTACTATTAAATTTGCATATATTACAAGGAAATGTATCCCAGTTGATTAAAAAATTTTGTATTCTTAGTAAACAATATACATATATGAGTCTTTACATAAAATATAACAGAGAAATTACAACCTAGTTTTGATCCATTATTTATCATGAAAAATATAATTCAATTCAGTATAACTGAACATATAAATCATTGTATACATAATGGAGTTTTGGTTAAATGAATAAAAATAGTGGTAATATTAAATTATCATTAAGGGCCATGTACAATGGAATTAATGATGAATCAATATGCATAACAAATATGGAATGGAATATAACGTAATGCACATTCCATGTAAGAAATAAATTGTGAATTAATTTCATCCATATATTTTGGAACATTTAAAATACTCAAGATAATAATAACTAAAATGAAGGAAATTTTAAATTATAGGTGGTCATGTATTCAAAACATAAAGCACTATAATACCAAGATATATTCTAAAAACTATTTAAACTATTGTTATTTGTCCAAATGAATTTCCTCCTGAGGATACCGATGCATCAAGGGGATAAATATAACATGGGCCCACTCATTTATTCTAATCTAAACAATTCCTTATTTGTCGAATAATCTACTAAATTATTAAACAATGTTCCTTATCATCATATATCTATATTGAATCAATCATTCAGATTTACCAATATTTTCAAATGTAATCAAATAACATTCAATATAAAAATTGTATGAAAAAATAGAGTATAGTATAGTATATAATAATATCCATCATATATGAATTAGGATATATAAAATAAGATTAATTTCCAATGAAAAATGATTAATATAATGTGATTTTTATGTGAAATTGAACAATCCCAAAATAATGTGACATTTTACAATAACTTTTATTACTTGGTAATTTTCAAATGAAACACCCTTGGATGAAATATTTCTCATTTAGACATATTATTCCATGATTAATGATTAATGAATTTTGTAACATGATAATGTTATAATATATATAGTACATATATGTAAATTGATTCAATACAACATATAAGACTCTATAGATTGTAAATTGATAAAGACACCCATACTACATGAGTAACATTTAGATTTTGAAAAAATATAATCCATAAAATAAATTTAAACATTTAATATCATTAAAAAAATTATTAATTTTTTATCATTTCATAAAGACATATATATTAAAAAAGCAAATGAATGGTGAATAATGTGTCAGTCTAGTAGAAATGAAAGTGAGACATAAAATCACTATACCTTACGTTTTCATTTGTTTGGATAACAATTGAATTCCCTAATAATGGTTTTATTCATTTTATTAACTAATACAATTATCTTGATATTATTTAAAATATCATTTATGTGCTTATTAGTGTATGTTAATACCCCTTTGATAACATTTTTTTTAATTTCATTATTTTGGCTGTTAATTGGCTATTTTTTTGAGTATGTTTTTAAATATTATTTTTTTAATATTTTGATGATAAATATTTATTCATATAAATAATTTATAAAAATATTAAAATATAATATATATTCATCATATATGTATTTAGAGTAATCCATACTCTTTACTAAAAGATGTAAACACATCATTCATAAATACAGCAGGTCGTGTGTACCCATAGATGGTAATTCCATTTTATTATCATATGAAAAGGAGGGAAATTAAATGATATATATTTATATTATAATGAAATTATATTTTTAATACATATATAACAAATATTTTTTTTCCAAACCATCCATAATACATTACATGTATGTCATGAATGAACCACATCGCTTTGTACTGGCGGGAGTGCACAAGTCAAATAAGAATTTTATCGTATTCCCAAAAAATAGAAGAATTAAATTACATGTTAACTATATATTTATTAAGAATAAATAAATTATTAATATCATAAATATACTATATAAATTTTATTTAATTCATCACTATCATACATGGAAGGTTGTAATTAATGAATGAATGACATTGATTCACATGGTGGTAGTATTATGCACACATTAATGATGATTGTGATAATAATTAATGGAATTTTGTAATGTTTTATGTCATTACCTTGAAATAAAATCATATTTTCATATTTAGGATTCCCGGGGTATTATATAACTATTGTATAATAATAATTTAAATGGTGGAGAATGAAATAAAACAGAAATTATCGTTGAAAAATTTTACGACTTCATCAGGTAACACTTTTTGGTTTGTATGAAAGGAATTCTGTGCCTTTACGTTATCCCAAATTGATTCATCTAGGATTAGGTGACGGAAATTGAGATTTGATTTAGCCAGGTTTTTTCTATCCAAATGGATTTATTAGTGTGAATATGTGAGGGGGTGAGTGCCTCTTTTGATTGGAGGAGGTGTAGTGTTCATATAAATACCAAAAAGAAGACATTATTGGGAGGTTTACCACACATCATGTGATTACGAAATAGAAAAATAATACCGTGCAAGGAGTTTATTATCAAAAAAGTATTACACCAGAAAAAAATAAAAGGATTATTTTTTCAAGACACTCACATGTCATGCACAGGACCCCATTTAATCTTTATTCTTTTTAATAAATATTATATATTTTCACAAATTATTATATTTAATAATTAATTGATTTTATTAAACTATAAATATAATTATTATTAAAAATTGGTTTTCTTATTTTACAAATTTTATTTCATGTATGTGTAAAATTTAAATATTATACTAATCGTATAGAAGCGGTGAGAAAGATGATTTTTAAAGTGGAAATGTTCAAAAAATTTGTTAGTTTTTATATCTAAATTCAATAAAGAAATTAGTCAAATGAATAAAATTTTATTAATATATTTATAACTAATTTTATTTTTCATTAAAAAAATTATATATATAATTTTGAAATTATAAATTATTTTTAGGAAATTTCATCAATCATTGAAAATTTAGTAATTTCACTATTCATAAAAAAAGTAAAACTCTCTGCAGAATATAAAAACATCATCATCAGATAAATATTAATTTATGACTTCAAAAATTAATTTTATTTTATAAAATTAATTATCCAAAAAATTAAATTATAGTTTCAAAAAAACTACACCATTAAAAGGGCGTAAAATCGCCTTTAGAAAATTTCAGTTTTTAGGTGCAATTTTGGATTGATTCTTCTCTTATTATTATCAATTCTGTTGGAATAGAATATAAAATATCCAATTAAATATATAAAATATATTTTTATCATTAATATAATTATTTAATATGAAAAAATTAAATTTATTATTATAAAACGCCTATGTGATCATAAAATGTTTTTAGAAAAACATTTTCTTTATAATCAATTGGTTTTTATTTTCATTTCTATTTAATGTTTTCACAAATGATTTATATAAACATATATATAAATTTATATAATAATTTATAAATTGTGTTAATCATTTCTAAAAATATCCTTAAACCATTGAGTTTATATCTATCATATTAAACAATAATATAAATAGTATATTGTATTTCAATAAAACATGTTCATGTAGGTAACACAAGCTACCAAAGTAACATAGTATTGTGGGTAAAAATAAATAATTAGTGTCAAATGTTCTAGAAGATAGTTTGATTTTTTATATTAAATATTATTAAAATTTTGTTTCTTATAAATTAACATAATTAAATTTATAGTAAATTGATTCTATTTTAATGTTTTTAGGTGTTATACTTTTGGAATTTTCATAATGAGGAAACTGATTAATATTTTAAAACATTCCTTTTTTGTTTCCTCAACCACATATAAAAATAATCACCCTATCTTATCCTTATCAACCTTTTAAAAAACTTTGGTTCCAAAAGTTCATGTCAAAATAAATTATATACTCCCCAACCCCATCATATAATATAAATTTTCATTATTAAGACATGAAAAGAGGGATTTAGTATAGGCAAAAAGTACTTCTCCATAAAATTGGTATAGTCATTAAAATATTTATTAACTTTTATTTCATAATATATTTATTCGAAACATTACTATATAATATCATCTGATTATCACATATACTTACATGTGACGATGTTATTTTAATAAATTAAATAAATCTCCTCACCCATTAAATTGGAAATGAAACTATCAATCATGTCTTTGGTGAGAAACTGCCTCCCAAACAGATGATATTTTGTTTTTTTCACTGCCTCCCATTAGTATATATAATGATGTATTTTATATTTATATGTGATAATTATGATATCACTAATTTAAAAAATCATAATATCAAACCTACCATCATAAAGTTTAATATATGTGAAAATAAAAGTGTTTCACTCATGTATGGAAGACTACCACCTCACAAACATAAGTGATGTGTTTTTCATTTATGTTACTATTATATTGTCAAAAATTCAATATTAAATAAATATATAATATATTTTTATACTAAAAATTATTTATCTATCATATCATATATACATTCCTAATTTAAATTCTATATGGGATACAATAACATATATTGTTTGTGTAGAGGAATTCTGCCTTAAAAATAGATGTGATTCCTTTTTGATTAGTAGTTTATATGGGAGTTATTACGGATAATTTTATCTAATATAAGTGATATATAATACATCATATTTTTTCTATAATTAATAATTATAATTTAACTTTACTTTTTCCAACATATTGAAAACTGAAACATTTTTTATCAATACATAAAGCATACAAACTCCTAAAACAATTTATATCATATATATTTTTAACTTTTATAGATTACACTAAATAAACCTATAACAAATAATAATTATATTTATATAATTATTTAAATTATTTATATGTTGTAACCATGACAAATTTAAATGTACCGAGAATTCAATACCAAAACATTAAATAAAAATAAAGAAGTTATAACCCAAAACATAGTTTTTACCATTTAATTATCAATCAAGGTGTAATAAAAGGATATAAGAAAATAATATTTATTATTATATGTATAATTATTTTTTTAAGATACATATAATAACCCTATATTTATTATTTTTTTAGTTTCAAATGTGTACGAATGATTTTGAGACATATTGTAAGGGATCATTGCCTCAATTTTTATTTTTTGGAACATATTTTATGTTATTAAAATATTATAAAGACCCGACCTTAAACGTTAAATTATATTAAATTAAATGAATAAGTCACATTGAGTATCATTTCATGTTTAGAGTTTTAGGGAAATAGGCCATAACTATTACATCTCAAAATAATACAAAGTAGGCACTTCTACCTAGAATCCCTTTTTTATAAAATAAAAACTCTTGAAAAAAATTCATGTCTAATTTCATGTTAAAGAGAGCATGTCCTTTACTTGATCCCATCCTTGACCCTATTCATCTTTAAGTCCTATGAAAAGCATTTCAAAACATGGGATGAGCATAAAAGGCTCAGTAAGGGTTATAAAACAGTGAATGAAAACATTTTTCCATAAATACATACAAATCATGAACTCTTTCAATTACCTCATGAAATCATAAGATTTATGAAATACACATATAAATCTTAAATCATAAAGGTAACTTGTGGCATCCATACCATACTTATATTGTAGCTATCACAACTACACAGGGAGTGACATTGGAATACCCATCAAAGAATATTCTCAAAATATATTAGGAGAAATATTCATGTTTACCTCTTTTATGTTACCCAATGCATTATAGAGCTATCTTGGGCTCACCCGCCCTAGTTTTATCAAGGAACCACCCGTATACGTAAATAATGCCCAAGAACCTTAACATGATCATAACACCTAACACAAGCATAAAGGAAAGATAAAATTTCAATATTGCAATAATAAAATATCATTTCAAGATATTGAAATAATAAATCCATTCTCAAAATCATTTTCAATACCAAAATCCATAAATAAGAGTATTTGGTATTTATTTTTCCTTTTAAAAACATTCTGGCTTGTTAAGGAAGCCAAAGATCAAATAATACTCTTGGTGGTGGAAAGGTCGTTGTCACTACTAACATCAAAAAATATTCCTTTTTTTCATTTAGTAAAATTCTTCATATAAAATTTTTCCTTTGAATAAAATGAAAATTCAAAGTGGTTTATACACCGTATAAAATAAAGTCATGTATAGGAAATGCCTCAATGAATGGAGATTGAGACGAAGTCCCTTACCTCGTGTCTAGCTTGACCTGTTCGCTTCTTTAATCTCTTGAATAATAAACTAATGTTAATTTATACTTGATAAAGAATATTTTTCAAGTTTATTAATCCTTTTAGATCAATTAATACCATGTTATAAGCATTATGTAATCATTAACGTTCATTTTGTCGACATTTGGCACTTTAGTCAAAAAATGGACTTCTTATAATTACATGTTGTAAATGTAGTCAAATATCCAATATCTTCATAATTATAATAATGATTTAGATATCACATATATCATATATATCTAGTATATACATGTATTTATAATAGTACATAACATTTGGTGGTAAGAAATGAAATGCACCATTCATGGAGACGGTAAGCCGTACGTACGCATGAACGCTACTTTCATTTCTATTTCTTATTTTAATGGAATTAAAACATAATGATATAAAGTTATATTATAATTCCAGTTTAATATCATATATAATATCATTAACTCTATCCTTTATATACCCCACATAAGGCATTAACGAGTCACATCACTTTGAGAGGGTGTTAGTCCGCACTTTCTCAAATGAGATTATCGTATTTACCCACTATGGAAACCATAAATTCATGATATAAATGGGAAGTATAGAAGACTAAGGAAATAATAAAAATAATATATATCATATATAAATATAGTTCCATCATTATGGCAACCATGAGAGGCAGTAAGATATAATAGAATAATCATCGTTTCGTGAGGCATTAGTTTTCCATCCACAGAAACATTATTTTCTACATACATTAGTTGGAGGTGTGTGTAAGTGTTGCTCGAATACTTTTCATAACAACATCCTAGTATATTTAGGATACTGTTTGTCTTACAAAATAAAGTAAATAAATAGAATTTAGGGGTTGGAGAAGTAAAATAAAAGAATACAATTTAAGAGAAACTGTTACCTTTAATTTTGCTACCTAACTTTGGTTTGAACCAATGGACTTATTGAAATGCCTCTTCATAAGTTAAGGCTTCTAATAGGAGGAGAGGGATGTTGGGATCTTATTTGGTCATAGTTTGGATGGGTAAAATGTCTTGATAGGTGTGAAGAATTGGATTTAAATGGTCTCCTTTTATAAGGGAGAGGAGGGGCTCTTTAGGAATGTGTGAAAACATTATTTTATTATATAATGATATTCGGTTTCTAATAGTCCAAAAATAATTTTTTTTGAAGATAAGATGACTCATATTAGAAATAAAATAATCCAATAATAATTGGAAATGTTTTGGATAATATTTTAGTCATTATAATCTTATTTATTTTAATCATTTAATAATATGGTAAATACTGCATCGTTATTGTGTCATAAATAATTTAACTTATTCGATGTATAATAATAATAATAAAAATATTATCTTGTAGTAAATAGTTATATCTTTCAAATGAATATTTATTGTCGAAAATATGACTTATATAACACCATATAAAAATTAATTACTAAAAGATATTTTGTTAATGTCAATTTTGTATTTACATTAAATTAATTAATCTAAATTGTCATTTTCACTCCCATGTGGATCAAAGGGGTCCCAAATTCGACCCAAAGATGACCATGGTCATTAATCAATTAACCAATAAGGTTATGATATGTGTTAAGGTAATTTTGAATTATTATAATATTTTTTTAACCTTGAATTTCTTTATTTACCTTTAACCGTGGTAAATAAATGTCAAAAGTTACTATTCACCATAAATTATTTCCATCTTATTGAACCCCATTTTAAATCTTGATAACAACCATGTATGTCGGATTTTCGAAATTAAATTAACAGGAGTGGTAAAATTACATTTAAATGAAAAAGTCAGTTTTTTAACTACCACTAAGTAGTGTCACTATTCATCAAAAATTGAAGTTTTTCAGAACAATACAAAAAATTAAGCCAGAGCTATATTTGATATTCGAAACTAAAAAATGGTGTCTATTTTTCCAAATTCATAACATTGAAGTGTCATTAATTAATTTAAAAATTAATTCCCGATGTTAAATCAAATAGGGTGTTTTTAAGAAACTATAACTATCAAATGATTGATACTTGTTTATGTCCAATTTTAATGTTAAATTACTTCTAATTACCAACATTGGATCAAATGGTAAAAATATATTCTAATTACACTTTAAAAACAACTAAAAATATAATATAACCATATAAATAGAGTAGATTATAATAAATATTTAATTAAAATACAAAATTTTGACTATTCATAAAAATGAACTTTATTGGAAAAATTACAAAAATTTACAGAAAGTACATTTTGATGTCCACATTCTAAAGAAGGATTTTATTTGGTCATATTGAATATATTAATGTGACCAAAACTATATTTTTAAAGGGTTCTCCATTAAAAGGCAGTAAATCATCCTTTTAATGTAATTTATGCTTAAAATTAGATTCATTCGCATTTTAATCCTCTAAATTTTATTGGATAAATATAAATATATTTAACAATCATGTATAATCATATTGTAGTTAGTTTCATTCATTACTGCCAATACAATGTCTAGGAGTTAACTACCATTTAAAATACTAATATTATATTATTAGTGTGCAATGTAAGTTTCCAAATAAACCCGCTGATGCGTATCACGTACGCTATCGAACATAGCAACCCCTTTAATGTAAAATTAATATTTAATTCACATATATTAATAAATATAAAATATGTCTTATTATTCATTTACTTGGGATGTCACATCCTTCCCCCTTTTGGGAATTTTATCCTCGCAATTTTTTTTACTTATTAAAAAAATGGGGGTATTTATCCCTCATAGCATTTTAAAATTCCCATGATGCCTCTTCAACCATATAGGTTTTCCACAAAACCTTTACTTGCTGAATTACCTTATTCCTCAACACTTGCTCTCTACAGTCAAGAATTTGGACTTGTTATTATTCATAAGATAGATTCTCTTCCAATAGAACTACTTCTGGGCTCAAAACATGAGATGGATCTAGCATATAATTTCTCAAAATCGAAACATGAAAAACATTGTGTACCTAGGATAGACATGGAGGTAAATCCACTATATACGCAACTGATCCAACTTTCTCTAGAATTTCATTAGTTCCAATGAACCTCAGACTCAACGTTCCATTCTTACCAAAACGCATCACACTTTTCCATGGAGAAACTTTGAGAAAGACATGATCACCTACCTCAAAAGAATGATCTTTCCTCTGCTTATATGCATAAATTTTATGTCTGCTCTGAGCTGTTCTCATGTGCTTCTGAATCAACTAACCTTTCTATGCCATCTCTTCTACCAATTCTGGTCCCATTAGCTTCATTTAACCTAATTCATCCCATAAATCAGGAGTTCGACAACGCTTTCTATATAATGATTCAAATGGAGTAATCTGTATACTATAATCAAAACTGTTATTATATAAAAATTCAACAAAACAAAGATAATGGTGCCAACTTCCCTAATAATCTATCGAGCAAGCACGTAACATATACTCCAAGGTCTGAATTTTTCGTTTTGACTTCCCATCTGATTGGGGATGAAAAGATGTACTAAAGTATTATTCAGTACCCAATGACTTCTGATGGCCTTTCCAAAAGTTAGAAGTAAACCTGGGAACACGATCACATACAATGGAGAGGGGAACTCCATGCAACCTAACTATCTCTTTAACATACAACTGAGCAAGTTAATCTAGAGACAAAGTATCTTTAATAGGAAGGAAATGAGTAGATTTAGTCAATAGGTCAACTATAACCCATATTTCATTATTACCTCGAGATGTCTGTAGTATTACCAAAACAAAGTCCATGGATATATATTCCAATTTCCACTTTGGCATCGGTAAAGGCTGAAGAATTCCTTTCGGTAACTGTCACTCTGCTTTTACCTGCTGACAAGTCAAACACTTCATATTAAAATCAACAATATATCTTTTCATTCCATCCCACCAGTAATACCCCCGAAGATCTCTGTACATCTTAGTACAACCACGATGAACTGAAAATGGAGGACTATGTGCTTCACATAACAACTCATTATTGAACGATGAATCACAAGACACTCATAATCTCTTTCAAAATCTCAAAACACAATTATTATCAACATTAAAATCAGGCAACATACCCTTCTGAGCCAACTCTACCTTTTTCTACAAGTCACTGTATTCCTTCTGTGCATTCATTATTCTGTCCGATATAGATGATCTCAATAACACCTGAAACAAAACAGATGAATTTCCTGCACCAACAAATTCTATTCCATAATTCATCAAATCAAAAACCAAAGGATCTTATTGCTAATGTAGCATGGTTAATGAAGCATTACTTTTTCAAATCAAAGCATCAACCACTTTATTTGCTTTTCCCGGATGGTAACGTATCGTGAAATCATAATCCTTGATTAATTCCAACCACCTCCTCTGTCTCATGTTCAATTATTCTTGAGTGAATATATACTTCAATCTTTTGTGATCAGTATATATATTCACACTTCACTCCATAAAAATGATGCTTTCAAAATTTTAAAGCAAACGCAACCACATCAAATTCAAAATCATGTATATGGTAATTTAACTCATGTGGTTTCAAATGACATGAAGAATAAGAAATTACCTGATCATTCTACATTAGGAAACAACCCACTTCTTTCAAATAAGCCTCACTGTAGATAACAAATGCACCATATCTGGAAGGAAGTTCCAAAAATGGATTATTCACCAATCTTCTTTTCAATTTCTGAAAACAATCATCAAATTCTTTTATCGAGATGATCTTAAGACATTTTCACATTAACTTAGTCATTGGACTAGATAACCATGATAACTTTTCAACAAACCTCCAGTAATAACCTACCAAAAGAAGAAAAAAACAGATCATGGTTATATTTTTGGGTCTTGGCCAGTTTTCAAAAACTATTGTTTTAGCAGGATAAACAATTATGCCATTTTGTGAAATAATGTGACCAAGGAAAGAAATTTTTTGTAACCAAAAATCACACTTGCTGAATTTACCAAATAGTTTATTTTCTTATAATGTTTTGAGGACAACACTTAAATGACTTTCATGTTCCTATTTACTTTTCAAATAAACCAAAATAACATCAATGAACACAACCAAAAACTTATCCAAAAACTCATGAAAATTCTATTCATAAGATCCATGAATACAGCATGTGCATTGGTTAACCCAAATGGAATAACTAAAAATTCATAATGGCCATATCTAGTATGAAACACTATATTTGGAACGCCTACTTCCTTTACTTTCAACTGATGGTACCCCGACCTCAAGTCAATCTTCGAAAAATATTGAGCTCCCTGGAGCTGATCAAACAAATCATCAATATGAGGCAATGGATACTTATTCTTAACAGTGTTCTTATTCAATGATCTATAATCAATGCAATGTCTCATTGAACCATCTTTATTTTTAACAAATAAGATAGGAGAACCCCATGGTGATGTTCTAGGTTGAATAAAACCTTTATCTAATAACTCATGCAATTTCATCTTTAACTCTAAAAGTTCAATTTGAGCCATTCGATAAGGGGGTTTTGACATTGGATTAGCATCAGAAACTAAGTCAACATTACATTCAAATTCCCGATCAGGTATAATACCAGGAAACTAATTAGTAAAAATATCTAGGTACTCATTTACCACTGGCACATCAATAATCTGAACAGTTCATTTGTTTTAAACGATATGCGCAAGGTAACAATCATTTCTATATTTTACATGTTTTTAGACTTCCTGATATGTTATCAAAAGAAAGGGTTCATTATTGTACACAAACTGAAAATAATTATGAAAAGAAACCTCTTTAGCTCTGTAGTCAATCGTAGCATGATAAACAGAAATCCAATCCACGCCCAAAATAACATCAAACTCTACTATAGGAAAAATATTAAGGTTTGTAGGTAGATTTTTTCCGCACACAAGGACAGTAATGTTCTTATGTTGTATTTTTGTCTCAAAATTTTTCCATGTGTTTTTACCATATGTTCAGTATTCATATAATGATATGGAATTCCCAATTTACTAGAAAAATTCTCTGAAATGAAAGACTGTGTAGACCCTGAATCAAACAACACATTGGCATAATCTGAACAAAGAAACAATATACCTGATACTACTTCATTTGATGGACCAACTTCTGCTAAAGTAGTTGGAAGGGATTTCGGCACCCCTTTCTGCATGTAGTCTGGCTTATTTCCTTTAGCTGAGTTCTTTGTCGGACACTCATTTGCATAATGACCCATTTCACTACACTTAAAACATTTTACTGACTATAAATCAGATTTCATCCCACCATTACCCTGATCTTTTTCAGTGCAATTACGAGGCTTATGTCCCATTTTACCACATTGGTAGCACTTACCAGAATTCAAAAGACATTCCCCAGTATGATTTTTATCACAATTATCACAAACTGTAAACATAATTTTCTTACAATCAGACATTTTTGAAGAGTTCTTCCATTTCTCCTGCCACCTCAACCTCTTATTTTGTTGTTTGTCAATGAATACTTGATCATCAGTATGCTCCATTTCCACCTTCTCTACAAAACGAACATGTTTTAAATAACTTTTGATCTCATGAGAAGCTAAATACCTTAGATACGTTGGCATTAATCCTAAGTAAAAACTGTTGATTTTACTATCAAGATCTCATATGAAATTTGGAGCATACCTTGCTAGTCGAGTGAATTTTTCTTCATAAGCAGCCACTGAGTCATCCTCCTGCCTGAATTCCAAGAATTGTTTTTCCTTCCTACGATGAACCACCTTAGGATAATATTTCTCATGAAACATACCTTTGAATTCATACCAATCGATAGCATCAATCTCTTCACTATCCTTGATATTTTTCACCATGGACCACCACTGACCAGCTTCACCATCAAAACGGTAAAATACAAGACTAACCTTTTGATATTATGAACAACCCATGACATCAAATATATTCTCAAGTGCTTTAATCCATCCTTCAACTAGAATAGGGTCAGATAATCCTCTGAATGATGGGGGATGTTGCCTCATGAAATGCTCCACTACTGACATGTTCCTATGTGGTTGATCTGGCTGATCTCGTACATGGATACCACCACCGTTTATCGCATGATTCAACTGTTCCATCACTGCAAAAAACTGTTCAGTTCTGATTCCGACCATCTCAGGTTGCTGATATTGAAGGTTGTATTCATCCTGATGTCATCCCAACATAGCTGCCCTATTTCCTCTATGGAAAACCATTTTGAACAAAAAAATATCTTAGGCGAAGCAACATGGTAATCTAGAAATGCTATATGATGTCAATATAAACATGAATTACTTTATGGATATTACATTAACAATACCCTAAATCCTAAAGTTATCTAATCCTACCTTTGATACCAACCATAAGGACCCGGCCTCAAACGTTACATAATATTGAATTAAATGAATAATTCACATTGAAGATCTTTTCAGGTTCAGAGTTTTAGAGAATTAAGACATAACTATTACATCTCAAAATATTACAAAGTAGGCATTTCTACCCAGAATCCAATTTTTCTATAAAATAAAAACTCTTGAAAAAAAAGGACATGTCTAATTCCATGTTAAAGAGAGCATGGATTTTCCTTGATCCCATCCTTGACCCTATTCATCATTAAGTCCTGTGAAAAATATTTCAAAACTTGGGATGAGCATAAAAGGCTCAGTAAGGGTTATAAAACAGTGAATGAAAACATTTGTTTGTAAATACATACAAAACATGAACTCTTTTAGTTACCTCATGAAATCATAAGATTTATGTAAGACACATAGAAATCATAAATCATAAAGGTAACTTGCGGCATCCATACCATACTTACATTGTAGCTATCACAGCCACAAAGGGAGTTACTTTGGAATACCCATCACATTATATTCTCTAAATCTCTTAGGAGAAACATTCATGTTTACCTCAGTCACATTACCCAATGCATTGGAGTGCTATCTCAGGCTCACCCACCCTAGGTTTATCACTGAACCACCCGTATATGTAAATATAGCCCAAGAACCATAACATGATCATAACACATAACATAAGCATAAAGGAAAGATAAAATTTCCACATTGCAATAATAAAATATATTTTAAAGATATTGAAATAATAATTGAATTCTCAAAATAATTTTAAATAACAAAAAATGTAAAAAAGGAGTATTTGGTATTTATTTTTCCTTTTAAAAACATTCTGTCATGATAAGGAAGCCAAAGATCAAATAATACTCATGGCGGTGGAAAGTTCGTTGTCACTGCTTACGTTAAATAACATTCCTTTTTGTCATTTAGTAAAACACTTCATATAAAATGATTCCCTTTGAATATAATGAAAATTCAATGGGGTTTATACACCATATAAAATAAAGTCGTGTATAAGAAATGCCTCAATGAAAGGAGATTGAGACGATGTCCCTTACCTCGTGTCTAACTTTAACCGTTCGTACTTTAATATCGTGAATAATAAACTAATGTTAATTTTGTATTTCTTAAGAACCTTTTTCAAGTTTATTAATACGTTTATAAAACTTATTACCCTATTATAAGCATTATTTAATCATTAAAGTTTGTTTTGTCGATAGTTGGCACTTGAGTCAAAAAATGGACTTCTTATAATTACATGTTGTAAATGTAGGCAAATATCCATTATCTCCAGAATGATAATCCTGATTTAGATATCATATATATCATATATATCCAGTATATACATGTATTTATAATAGTACATAACATTTGGAGGTACAAAATGAAATACACAATTCATGGAGATGGTAAGCCGTACGTACGCATTAACGCTTCTTTCATTTATATTTCTTATTTTAATGGAATTAAAACATAATGATACAAATGTATATTATAATTCCAGTATAATATCATATATAATATCATTATCTCTATCTTTTTAACATCACACATAATGCATTAACGAGTCACATCACTTTGAAGGGGCGGTAGTCCGCATTTTCTCAAATGAGATTATCGTATTTACCCACTATGGGATCCATAATGGCATGATATAAATGGGAAGTACATAAGCATAATGAAATCATAAAAATAATATATATAATATATAAATAAACGTTTATCATAATGTCCACCATGGGAGGCAGTATGATGTAATTGAACAATCATCGTTTTGTGAGGCGTTAGTTTTCCATCCACAGAAACATTATTTTCTTCATCCATTACATAGAGGTGTGCGTAAGTATAGTTTGAATAATTTTCATAAAAATATCCTTGTATATTGAGGATACTGGAATCATTACAAAATAATGGAATTAAGAAGATTTTATGGGTCTTAGTAGTAAAATAAATGAAAACAATTTAAGAGAAACTGTTACCGTTAATTTTGGTAACTCTCTTTGGATTGAACCAAAGGACATCTTGAAATGCCATCTGCCTAAGTTAAGGCTTATAGTAATAGGAGAGAAATATAGGGAGATTAATTGGGAAGTGTTTGGATGAGGGAAATGGCTTGAGAGGTGTGAGGAATTGGATGGAAATGGTATACTTTTATAAGGGAGAGGAGGGGCTCTTCATGAAACTGTGAAAACATTATTTTATTATATAATGATATTCGGTTTCTAATGGCCCAAAAATAATTATCTTCGAAGATTAGATGACTCATATTCGAAATAAAATCATCCAATCTGAATTGGAAAAGTTTTGGATAATATTTTAATCATTATAATCTTATTTATTTAAATCATTTAATAATGAGGAAAATACTGTATCATTATTGTGTCATAAATAATTTAATTTATTCAATGTCTAAAAATTATAAATAAAATACTATCATGTAGTAAAGCTTATTTTATTTCCAATAAATATTTATAGTCTAAAAGAGGACTTATATAACACCATATACATATTATTTACTAAAAGAGTTTTTCTTAATGTCAATTTTGTCTTTACATTTAATTAATTAATCTAAATTGTCATTTTCACTCTCAAGTGGATCAATGGGGTCCCAAAAACGACCCAAATATGACCATTGTCGTTAATGACTCAACCAATAAGGTTAGAAGTAGTGTTAACCTAATTGTGAATTAATATAATATTCTTTTAACCTTAAATTACCTTATTTACCTTTAACCGCGGTAAATAAAAGTCAAAAGTTACTATTCAGCAAAAAAAATTTCATCTTATTGAACCACATTTTACTTCTTTATAACATCCATGTATGTTGGATTTTTGAAATTAAATTCACAGGAGTGGAAAAATTACAATTAAATGAAAAAGTCAGTTTTTCTAACTACCACTAAGTGGTGTGAGTATTCATCAAAAATTGAAGTTTTTCAGAAAAATATCAAAAGATATGCTTAAGATATATTTGATATTCTGAATTCAAAAATGATGTCTATTTTTCCAAATTCAAAAAATATAAGTGGCTATAATTAATTTAAAAATTAATTCCCGATGTTAAAACAAAAAGCGTGTTTTTAAGAAACAATAACTATCAAAAGTTTGATACTTCTTTATGTCTAATTTCAAAGTGAAATTACTTCCAATTAACAACATTGGATTAAGTGGTAAAAATATATTATAATTACAATTTAAAACCAATTAAAATGATAATCTGGCCATATAAATAGATTAGATTATAACATAGTTTTGAATTAAAATACAATATTTTCACTATTCATTAAAAAATGAACTTTATCAGAATAATTCCAAAAATTTACACAAATTAAATTTTAATATCCCCATTATAAAGAAGGATTTTATTTGGTCATATATACTGTATTAAAGTTACCAAAACTAGATTTAAAAAATGTTATCCATTAAAAGGTAGTAAATCCGCCTTTTAATTTAAATTATGCTTACAATTAGATTCATTCACATTTTAAGCCTCTAAATTTTATTGGATAAATTTAAATTCATTTAAAAATCATGTATTATAATATTTTAGTTAGTTCCATTCATTTCCGCCAATACAATAGCTAGTAGTTAACTACCATTTAAAATAATAATATTATATTATTAGTGTGAAACATAAGTTTCCAAAGAAACCCGTTGTTGCATATCTGGTACGCTATCGAACATAGAAACCCATTTATAGTTAAATTAATATTTAATTCACAAATATTAATAAATATAAAATATGTCTTGTTTTTCATTTACTTGGGATGCTACAAATATATTCTCTTAAGATGTGTATATAAAGCCCCTTATTAGGGTAATACCATTAATTAATTTATTCTAATTATTATATATGTTTCAAAAGAAAATTCATTCAAGGGGATTTAGATTCAATGTTACCAATGTGGTAATTATTTTCTGTTATAGGCTCATCTTTTATCAGGATTGTAAATGATTTTACTTCCAATTTTGGAATATTATAATCTATCACATAAAAACTAATGAATGTTATTATAATATAAGTTTATTTGGAGATTAAATGAATTCACTTATTTTTTTCCATCTTAATGTATTAATTGTAACAAAATATTGTTTTTAGGAAAAATAATCATTATTTTCCTCTTTGTTAAAAACCCCTCACTCATCCATTTCCATTTTTCCTAACAAATCTAGAAAATATTTCTTTAATAGTATTTAATGGATTTATTAATGTAATTTTCACAAATGATTGAATTTTTATGATGTGTAATAAATTGAATATTCATACTAGCCTCCAAACCTGTATTCTTAGTTTTATTGAAAATATATGAAATGAATCTATGTTTTATCATGTATTAATTGAAGAGAATTTTTTGTCATCATGACCATTGATTGTTTTAAATAACACATTATAAGATTAAATGATTAATTTAAAAGAATTTTTTTAATGTTTTTTTAAAAATTGAGTATATATCTTCTACATGAATTTATGAAATATCATTAAATCATACATTAAAAGATTCAGTGGCTATTTTCAATAAAAAATATTCTGATTTTTTTAAACATTTTTCTAATTTGGAAAGTCTATTCTCCATAAGAAATGATCCACCTGATATTAAAATTCCACATTCTATCTATGATGTCATTATTTGATGTAACATAATATTTATTGGTTATTAAATCCCATGATTTTATATTTAAAAATAATTTTTATTGGTTTTATTTATAATTAAAAATGATTATATTACAATTTACTTTTTTATGGGTTATTATATAATGAATTTTTAAATGAAAACAATTAATTATAGCATTTTGATTTGGTACGTGTTATATGAAGGCCATTACATTACATGGGCTCTGATATGATGAATTTTTTAATGACTTAGTTCCACACAAATGTGTGGTATTCATTATGTTTTGTTTGTTTCGTTATAAAAAATTATATTGGTGACATTATATCCATGGATAGTGTTATTATTGTAAAAATGTATAACTGGTACATAAATCTCCAACCAATTTAGTGGGAAAATATTATTTTATCATGAGATAAAAAATAAATTAATGGGAGTGAACCCATTTTAGTAAGGGACTTCTACACTATGATAGTATACATCCTGAGTATTGAAAATGAAATATTATTCTGAAAAATATTTAAATTTGAATAACTATATTTTATAACAATATATAACAAAATTATTTTTAATATATTTTAAAATATATTTATATATTTAATATTTAATATATCATTTAACATTCTTATTAGGTATTTTCTAGATATTATATAATATGAAATCGATTTTTAAAGATAAATGAATTATTTTTCTATATATGCACATTTTACGCCTTCTGATGGAGAACCAATTTTAAATATTTCTTTTGAAAATATTATAAATAACTTTTTACAAAAAAACTATTAATTTATATATTTATATCAATTTTTACTTCGGTTTGATATTTTTATTCTCTGATAAGATTCATGTTTTAATGATTTGAGAAAAATATTTCATTTTAACTTTATAAAATATATTATTATAAATAATTTATGGTGTTAAATCATATTTTTATTTGTTTTCATGTATAATTATAAAAAAATTATATCATATAATACAATTTAGGTCATTAGAATTAATTTCACACTACTATTGTATATAAATACATTGTTAATAATTGAATATTTTAAATTTTAAAAAATTGTTTTCTCATTTTTACATCATGATTAATTTTTAATTACATTATTTAAATTATCTGTTTCTTATTTGGAAATAAATTATTACATATTTGGATTCATATGAGTAATTTATTTAAAAAATTTGTCATTTATTTTTCTAAAATATTTATTGTAACATTATTAATTTTTTTATTAACATGGTCCAAGGTAATGAATGTATTTAAGGGTAGAAATAATATTTTCAATGTTCTCAAATTCTACAAAAAAATTCCTAATTAATGATGGTTTTTATATTGACATCGTCATTGGTACTATATTATTACATTTTAAACCACTTGGTTGAGACCATGACATTTGTTATATAATATTCAATGAAAATTTACTTTTTTTCACTCATTGGTTTTTAAGAAGTTGAGAATTTTTACTATAGGGTTATATGAGGTATTGTAAGAACTTGGACCATTTTTTCGGGTATGTTTTACTTTTCTAGTTGTTTTTGAAAAAAAAAGGAATTTCTTGAAATTTTATATGTATACACCTTGTACATTATGAGTACATGTCGTGTACTTCTTCTACGTAGAAGGCCATGTACTGGCCGGGTAATAGCCACACACACGGCCATGTGGGACTGACATGGAGGCTACCTAATGCGAAGTATGAAAATAACAAGTACTTGACGTGTACTCCAAAATTAAATGATATGTATTTTGTTTTTTCTAATTAAACGCCTCGGGGTCACGTATAAAAGATAGAACAACCTTCTTCTAGGTCGTCTTTTTCTGAGAGAACCTGTACGGCCGCAACTTCTCTCCGAGCCCCTGGGCCTCCATCTGACCTCCGATCCGAACACTGTTAATCGAGTTACAATCATATCGGTATGTTCTCTATTCTGCTTGAGCCTTGTTTCCCAATTCCTCTTCTTTTCCCAGTTATTATTGTTTGAACGTTTTGGATGATTTCTTAGATCTATGAAATTACAAGGAGAATCAAGCTTTGACGTTATCGTATATTTATTTCATAACCCCTGGGTAGGTGGTTTGTGCATTTCTATTCGTAGTCCTTGAGTATTTTTGTGCAAATAACACAAATACCCTTGAATGGGGAATTATGTGTTTCATGTTTTACCCCTGTTGATTTTTTCCATGCTTGTAGGCTTGTGTAGAGGTAATTTGGATATGAATTAGGTTTTTTTTGTTCTTTGGATGTGTCATGCCCATGAATTGTTCTATTTACGACAGATTGGTCATGTTTAGCCTTTGGCTGCATTGCGTGTTTTCCATGCCTGTTGTTGTTGAATGTAGAGTTTTATTCTGACATGCTTGCTATGCTATAAACTATTTATCCAAGTAGCTCTATAGGTTTACATTTGCTATATTACACTGCTATGCTCATTGACATACACAGGGCCATGAGAACCTGATATAGTAGACTATAGGGGGAATTGATCAGGTGAGCTTCCTCAGAGAGTCTTTGAGTAGTTTTGAATATAAGGGGGACTGACTGAGTGATCATACTCAGAGTGCCTAGAACCACTTAGGGCTATAAGGGGAATTGATCGAGTGAGATTTCACATAGTATCCTTGATTTTCATTAGATTATAATGGGGATTGACCAAGTGAGCATCCTCAGAGAGTCTTTGTTTTAATTCAGAAGAGATTATAATTTAAGGGGGATTGACAGAGTGAGAATCCTCATAGAGTCTAAGAATGACCTAGGTTATAAGGGTAATTGACCGAGTGATCATCCTCAAGGAGTCCTTGATCTCAGGGGTATATTGGGAATTGACATGTGAGCTTCCTCAGAGAGTCCTTGACTACCTTAGACTATGCGGGGAATGGACTGTGTGATCTTTCTCAGAGAGTCTTGCTGTACATTTTACTATAAGGGGATAGACTATGATTTCTTCCTTAGAGAATCTTATTAAATTGCTATACAGAACAAGAGGGGTTAGATCAAGTGTGCTTCCGAGAGGGTTTCTTGTACTTTTTTGGTAGGACCATAGGGGATGGTTGTGGGTACTTCCCAGAGGGTTACCTGTTTGTGGTTTAACTATTTCATAACATTGGAATCATGGATTGTTTACTAATTAGCACTTTCATGTTAATGTTTTATGTGCTGTTACATTCCATATACTAACGTACTATTAGGAAGAGTTCTTCGGGTGGTTGTCTACTGGAATTTAGTCTCACACCCTGTTTGGGTCATGCTTTTGGGCCCAAACAGACTATGTTATTGTAGGTATAGACAAGGGAAAGTTCCCTTCTAATTTATATAATTGATTGTGTTGGATATGGAGATCATTAGACCAAGCCGAGTCATGTGATGCTGAGGAGTTTTTTATATGTTTTCCTTTTGTACACGAGTTTAGTACTCTATTTAGCAATATGACTTATTTGGATGCTTTCCAAGACTTATATGTATTATGCATCATTTATATATATGTATGATCCAGTTGTATCTTTATCTCAGTTTTCTGCTGTTTCGTTTTTTTGGATATTTACTACTTCCACAATTGTATATTTTTTTCTCTTATGTTGTGTTACTCTCCCAATGAGGGAATAATTTCCCCATTATCACACCCAAGGACCTCGCTGCTTGTCGGCAGCCTCTGGCATTATGGGAAATGTGCTTGAGGACATGTGACCAACTGGGTAAGGGGCACCTCTGGGTGGCTTCTAGAACCGGGACGTTACAAAGTGGTATTAGAGGATTTATTTTCTCTCCACTTAATTTTTGGAGCATTAGATAGGGATAGGATCGAATAGGTACTTGGTGATAAGATGTTCCTAGGAGTAGCTGACCTGTGTACAGGGGAAACCCAATCTACCTCGTTATTTCAATTTTTTGGTTTGCAATTTTACGGTTGATTTAATCTCACCATTGGGTGATTCACATGTTTTTTGTGGTTATATTTGATCATATTATGGTTATATTTCTATCAAAACCTGATGAGAAGAGGATATGACATGAAAATGCATCAGTTTTATAGGAAATTTATCAATTTGATTCATGTTATCCTCAAGAGCGCTAAGCTTTCTGTTCTGTTTAATGGATCTCCAAGGGGATTTTTACAGTGCCATAGGGGATTTACTTAAGGGGGTCCTCTTTCTGGTCTCCTTTTTTCTTTCCCTAAGGATTATCTAAGTCACTGTCTTGATAACCTGGTCCAAGGTGGTTAGATGGATTCCCCCCATTCCCTCCTGGCTGAAAGTTAATGTTCATGGAGCGGCTGCAGGGACACATGGACCTTCAGGCTGCAGTGGTGTCTTCCATACCTTTTTAGGCTTTGTCAAAGGCTGTTTTTATCATTTCATTGGGCAGGGATCTTCTATTGAAGCTGAATTATGGGTTATTATCAAAGCAATCACATATTCTATTCATTTTGGTTGGCGTTTTATTTGGATAGAATCTGATTCTATGGTGGTGGTGGATATAATCAAACAATGTTCCATAAATGTCCCATGGGCTATGCTACCTTTTTTGTTTGAATTTCTTCACCTTCTTGATGATATTATCTTAGATGTGACTCATGTTTACAGGGAGGCCAATCAAGTGGCTGATGCTCGATCAATGTTGGTTGTGGAAGAGTTAATCTTTGAATGGCCCTTTTTGGATCTTGAATGTTGTAGGCGCTTCATTGAGGATGATGCTTTTTGCACATTGTTTACCATACTATGTAAATATCCTTTCTGAAGCTTTTTTCTTGCCTTTATTTTTCAATAAAATTTGGTAGGGTTGGATCTTTTATTCATCCCTGGGCGTTTTGGTGATATGCCATTTCATGCATCATATAGGCAATTGATAGAAATCATATGCCGCGAACTTTTTCCATGTCATCTAGGATGCATTAGAAATTTCATGTTGTTGTGACATATGCTGTGTAGAATATTCATGTTGATGTGATAGACGCCTTTATAGAGATACGTGCTTCATGATAGGGAATTGTGTATAAGGTTTTGTTTGGATGAACAAAAAAATATGGTTCTTGAGGTGTTATGGGCCCCCATGGACTAGAATTCGGTGGTTCATTGAATTGTTTTCTTGTTTGTAAATTTATTGAGATTCCAAACATTAATTCATGGGGTGTATGGGCACTCACAGCATAGAATTTGGCACTTTCACTGCTTGTTTCAGTGTTTTCTGGGTTTAGGAGACTTTTTTGATGTGTACTATTCGGAAAAACCAAGAATACATGTCGTGTAATGTCAAGTAAATGCCATGTGTTATTCTATTCGAGAGGAAACAATTTTTCATATGTAGACACCGTGTAGTATCTGACCATGTCATAGACCGTGTGGGCAGAGACATTGGATGGAAAAAGTCTGATGGAAACATGACATGTCCCCATTGAACATGCCATGTAGTATCATCCTAGGAACCAGGCCATTTAGCTAACAACATTAGTCAGTCGAGTCTCTTCTCATAACCATCGTGTGCACCTTGAACACATCATGTAGTCTCACCTAGGCAGCTAACCATGTGACAAACAACATAGGTTATTGTTATCCTTCTCGTACACATCGTGTCCTTCTAGAACATGTTGTGTAGTCTAATCCATGTACATGACCATGTCATGAACAACACGGGTCAGTGTTATCTTTTTGAGAACATGTCATGTCTGTAAGGAACACGCCGTGTGATTTGAGTTGTGTGTCTGACTGTGTCACTAACAACATGGGTCAGGTGAAGCTTGTATAGTAAACACTTTTTTGGCCTTGAACAAGCAGTGTAGTCTTGTCTTAGGAGAGCCGTGTGGCTTAACTGTGTAGAAGGCCTCAGGAAGGGAAAGAGGATTCAAGTACACATCATGTGTTATGACAACACGTCGTGTGTCTGGGGTGTTACACGACCATATTAGGAAAATTTACACGCCCATGTAAATGACTTCAGGGAACACGCAGTGTAAGAAATGTACACATTGTGTGGTCATGTTATGTGTAACTTAATGTTTTTTCCTTATCTTGTTCTCTTCTTACACTCCTTGTTTTCATTCCATGATCATCTTGATCTAAGGTCTGCACTTGACTTTTCTGAGTCATTCCACCGAGACGTCCTCCAATTGTGCCCTAGATGCCAGACGGTGATCAGACACTAGACATGGTTGATTAGGTACTACCCACAGATCCTCCCATTGTGCAATCCTTGGAACCATCCATTGTGCCTAACATAGGTGTTGGTGCACAATTCAGGGAGGGATTTTTAAGGATGATGCAGACTTTTCAGGGAGCTCCTCCTCCTTCCCCGTCATTGGCTAATTTGAAATGGGTCTTCCAGCAGCAGCATGGACCCACTTTATTAGGGGAAGGAGGACCCCAGGCAGCTGAGTCATTTCATGAGGCCACACTGATGATTTCAGAGCATCTGGAGATACCTCCACAGAGGAGGGACAATCTTGCTACATACATGCTCAGAGACTCCGCTAAGAGATGGGGGGATGTAGTCTCACATGCATGACACTAGAATAATATGGCTTGGGTTGAGTTTTAGTGAATTTTCTATGATTACTTCTGTTCGTATACTTTGAGGGCTGATCGATCCCGTGAGTTTATGAGTCTGGAGTAGGGTACTCTTTCTGTTGTGGAGTATTTCTCTCACTTCAGATAGCTATAGTGTTTCATGTCTATCCCAGGAGGTGATGAGTAGTTCCTTGCACGGAATATTAAGGATGGTCCGAGGCATGACATCCAGTCGTAGGTTGACAACTTTAGGTTGAATTTGATATCTTATATTGTCAACCATGTGATGATTAAAGAGCATAGTCTGAATGATTCTCTAGCTGCGAGCCAGGGTGGTTTAGCATCCAGAGTCAGTGCTCCGCCACCTGATAGTAGGAAGCACCATAGAGAGGCTGCATGAGGATATCCGAGTAGGCGATATGCATATTCATGTATCCAAGTGGTGTGCTACCGGTGTTGGATAAGTGGGATTACGAGGACACATTGCCTGAGAGACCCAGTGGAGTTCCGATCTTGCAACAAAAAGGGTCACCTTCAGTGATTTTGTCTATTATTCTCACCAGCATCTGGTGACATGGGTTCTTCGATGACTCCTCGTTCAAGAGTAGCGCCACCAGCTTCTCAAAAGTCTGGGAACTAGATTTATTCCAACCTTTTGGGCCGAGGTGGAGGTAATGGCCGTGGCATCCAGTCGCCAGGTTATTAGTGAAATCATGGTGGATTTGCTCAGAGAGGTCAGGAAGGGTCACATGGTCACAGTACATAGTAGGCCTTTATAGTGGAGCAGACCTAGCAGGGGCAGGATCACAGACCTTCAACCGTTCGAGGTACGATCTTAGTAGCCTCAGTATTATCTTCATCTCTTTTTGATACTGGTACTACGCATAGCATTATATATGTTTCCATCGTGGAGGTCCTTGTGCTCTGTATCTTTTTTTCTAGATGGTATTTTGACTCTAGACACTCTGTTGGGGATTAAAACAGATAATGTACGTCAGTTCAAGGAGTTCCCCCCAAGAGGTTGGTGGATGTAACATTTTATGGGACATCTATGTCCTAGAGAAGACATGCTATGATGTCATTATCGGGATGGACTGGTTAGTTCCATTCCAAGAAGTCGTCGACTCTTATCACTGTACGGTGGGTTTTATATCACCATAGGGTTGATCCATTCTTCATTGGGGTGAGTGGGATGTCCAGGCTAGTAGAGCAGGTCCAGAGCATCATGGGTTTGGAGGAGATATAGCCCAAATTTCTAGCCTTTGTCGATATGACCAGGGGACATCACAGTTGGACTTTCCTCCAGTGCTGGATCATTTCATAGATGTCCTTCTAGAGGATTTTTTAGGTTTTCCTTCAGAGTGTGAGGTATAATTATCAGATGAGGTTCTTCTAGGAGCGGCACCAGTGTCAATTCTTCCTTATAGGATGGCTACACAAGAGTTGCAGGAGCTCAAGAAGCTTTTGGAGGAGTTGTAGGCAAAGGGTTTCATCCGACCTAGTACTTATCCTTGGGGTTTGCCTTTCCTGTTTGAGAAAAAGGCAGACGACACCCTCAAGATTTCTGTGGACTATCGGAATTTGAACCAGTTAACGGTCAGGAACTGATATCCCTTGGCTAGGATTGACGATCTCTTTAATCAACTTCGAGGATCACATGTGTTCTCGATGATTTAATTGAGGTCCGATTATCATCAGTTGCACGTTAGACCATCAGATATACCTCATATAGCCTTCAAAAGCAGGTATGGTCTATACGAGTACATGGTTCTGCCGTTCGGCCTCACGAACACACCTGCAGTTTTCATGGAAATGATAAACCATGTTTTCCATCAATACATGGATTCCATCATGGCTATCTTCTTGGACAATATCATGGTGTACTCTCACACTAAACACGACCATGATACCCATCTTGATATCATTTTGAGTACATTGAGGGAGCATCAGTTATATGCTATGCTCTCCAAATTCCATGTTTGGATGGACTGGATTCACTTGTTGGGTCATGTTATCTCAAAGACAGGAGTATCGGTAGACCCAATGATAGTGACAGTCATAGTTTTCTGGGAGCAGCCAAAAAACGTCTTTGAGGTGCAGAGTTTTCTAGTTCTTCTTTGTAACACACCAAGCCTCCACGGTAAACTTCTCTTTGAATAATACAGTAGCATGTGTTGTACGCAATTTCGAGTTCTAACACACCACAACCAATCAAACTAGCTGCTATGAATAGTAATAACCACTTTTTTAAAATTAATAAATTTTATAATTCAAAATAGACTTCATTTTAGGATTCGGAATATCGAAATTAGCTTATGGTGAATTTTTGGTAATTTTCTAAAAACATTCAATTTTTCATGAATATTGAATAACACTAAGTTATAGTTTAAAACTGAATTTTTATTTAAATAATTATTTATTTTATTTAAATTTATTTTATGTTAAAATAGATAAATAATACCTATATAAGTTCAATTTATTTATTTGGGGTGAGTTTATAATAATTTATATATATATAAATATTATTTAACTTTTCATCGTCTTTTACCCACCTCCTAGGATAATTTTTAAATTCCCATAAAACATAATTTTCTCACTTCGGTGAGTGGAATTTCAAAAATCTGAGAGACACAATTGATATCCATAAGAAAAATGTGGTTCAATATGATGAAAATAATTTTTAGTGAACAATAACTGTTTACTTTTATTTACAATGGATAAAAGTTAATATTGTATTTAAGGGTAAAAATGATCTTATTATTACCTTAACCCATGTACTAATTCTACTGGATAAGTGTAATTCGACCAAAAACCACATTAGGAATAAAATATGATCCTTTAGGTCAACTAGGATTAGATTAGGACATTTATTATTATTTAATTCAAAGAAGAGTTAAAAGTGTTAAATTCAATGTTTAATAACTAAACCATTTTTAATATTGGGATAAACATAAGATAAATTATACTATAAATATTCTTTAGAAAGATAAAAATATTTCCTACTTAATTTTATGTTATTTATATTTTTTATATATTGAATTATTTAATTTATTCAAGACAGAATGATGATGGAGTAATTACCTAACTAATGAAATAGTAAAAAAATGGATTTTTAAAATATCCTAATAAATTTAATTTGAAACATTTTATAAATTCAACTAATTTTATAGGTTTTTATGACATGTTAGGGTTTTTTATATGAATTATTTTTAAATTAATAATGCTGTTATGAATTTAGAAAAAAAATACCAAATAGTGTCAAAATTGACATAAAAGAGTTATTAAAAAAATATATTATTAATATATATTCTATTCATAAAAATCTAAGGTTCATCTAAAAGGCTTATATATTGATTGGTGTACCATTAATGACCCACTTGGTGTTCAATTGGTTGTATATAGTACATTTATTAACTATATAATATAAAAATACAAAGAGACATTGTAAATGTCAAACTATTTAACTAAGAGTTAAATCATAAAGATAAAGATAATATAGTGACTCAAACCTGTCTAAAACCTATTGGGTGATTTGTTTTCGACCCATACCCACCTTAGTAATTAAATAACCCATTTTTGAGCAATTCTAGACCGAAATTTATTTTATTATAAAATAATATTTCTAGATTTTCCTAAGGTGCCCCTCACCACTCTTATAAAAGGCCACTCACCCTTATCTCTAATTCACACCATCAAAGCCATTTGGATCATCCAAACCCTACCAAAATACCCAATCAACTATCCTACCTTCATTATAGAGTCCATACATTAGTCATAAATCCAACCGACGGAGCCATTTTGATCAAATCTAAAGTAATAACCCGAAAAAGATGTAAATATTTCATCACCTCTTTCAAGTTCCATTCTTCTTACACTTCCACTTTATTTTTTCTTTCCATTCTAAAATAATAAATCTAGTATCATCTATATACTTTTATGTTATTATGAATATTTTACAACAATATTCATTATTCTATCCATCCATTGAATGACAAGTCACTATACGTGCGTACGTATGGATTACCGTATCCACGTTGTGGTGTAATTGCTATTCAATACATCATTATTTGGATTGGTATAATAATGATGTGTAATTGATGTAAATAATAAATATGACATGATTATGATTCTTTATATATGATATTCCATTCAATTATATATTAATTTAAAATCAAAAGTATGATATTGTCACTCATGTGTACGTACGGATTACCGTCCCCACGAACGTGATGAGATTCATTCCCCATCATATCCATTCAAGACAAATTTTCATTTGATGATTAAAAATAATATTTAATGACCTGATATAATTCTGAATATGAGTAAGATACATCCCATACAAAACATATATGACTCACATAACAAATATTATAACAGAAAATGAATCTGTTAACACCAGAAACGACGATACTACTATGATATTATTACCAAAGAAATGTTAAAAGATCATATATGATATCATATAAATGTATATGATTATTTTATAATTTAATAACTATTATTTCTCAATTATACAGTAGTTTAACCTACCAATGACCGAATAAAATTTCTCGGTAAGTTTTAATTTAGAAATATCATTATTATTCGAGGTTGTTTTTACATATGTATCTACGGAGACATCTTTATCATCCACATCCTAGTTTCATAAAAATGTATTTCAAAACATCCTTACTATTTTATAGAATATGGGTTAATTTAATTTATACCACTTGTTGACTTTTAAAAGATGTTTATAAAGGAATCATTCCGTCGCTTTCCAACCAAGTTCCTTTATAACCTTTTCAACAGAATTAAGGTAAGAATGTCTTTTTTTACCTTATACAGTGTTTGAGGCTATTTTCGGCCGTTATAACATCATCAAAGCCTCCCATACAAGATTATAAGAATATTTTCAAATATTAATGTTTTCGTTTATAACTATGTGACTTTTAATGATTTCAAAATAGAATGAAATATTTCTCTAAAAAGTTTTGACTTCATAAATGTGAGCATCCTTTGAAGGATTTTTAATTTATTTGAAGTAGATTTATTATGATACAAGACATCCATATTATATATAAGGTTTTGTTATATGATTGACTATAGATGTGTTATTTTTACACCATTAATGGTTTATAGATAATGTATTGACATTTGGAATGATAGTTTTAACACGAATGTTTATGTTATATAAAAACCTTTTCATATGAGGAATCCATTGGACATAGTAAGTGACGGGTGGATCCCACTATAGATCCTCGATGCATTGGTAGGTCTTATGAGACAAACTAGTGTCTTGATACAAGTATATGACAAAATATTATGTGTAGTCTTGGAAAAAGGCCTTGACTAAGTGGTAATGAAATTCTGACATTATGCATTCCATCATTATGAAAGTGGCTATTGATATTACATGTGATTATTTGACAAGTAAAATATCTATCTAAGTAAATAGAATTATTTGTTTTTATCTTTTCCATATTATGCTGAAGTTAATGTTTAAAAGGATTTTCTTTTAGTCTTATATATTGCCATAAATGTTTATTATAATTTATGGATGTTTCTTCTATATTGTAATCCTTACTAAGCATCTGAGCTCACCCCTTTCTATGTTTTATTTTTTCTCAGGATGCGAAGAAGTATATTATGACTGACCTGCAGGGATAGACTTTGTTATCTTAGTTTTTTCTATGGAAACAATGTCATTTTAGTTTTCCATTTTATGATGTAATGTAAACCTTATTAATATATCTAGTACTTCCATGGATACTAAACTAATCGGTCTTTCAAGACACGATCTTTTGTGATCATGAAAATGTTATGTAATAATGCAACGAATCTGGGTAACTGGGTTCGGGTAATTATAGTTGGTATTAGAGGAAGTTTAGTATAAACCTTGTAAACTATATTTAGATAAACTATGATTAGATAACATAGCCCTATGATTGACTTTGATTATTAGTATATAAGAACTTCCTAGAATTTTGGTATTGTAGATATTTTGTTATTTTTCCATGAAATACGTCTCTGTCTGGATACGAGCAGGTAGAGGCGGCTCTGGCATAGATGTACCTAGGGGTAAAATAAGAAAACACTGCTTTGATCTAGATTCGAACGGGAACTGGTGCACGACAACAGACCTTGCTGCACTCTTGGTTGCGACACTCTCGGGCGATATTCATAGGATAATTCTCATTTTATTTACAAACCATTATGAAGGGTTTATGAGTATATACATCCATAATGAAATTTTCTTTTGATTATGGATTATATCCATAAACTTTTCAATTTATTTTAAGTGTTCTACAAGTTTGGATTTGTGTATTTCGATTCATAAACTAATCTAGTTTATGACATTGTAGAGAAATGGCCCCTAGTGGATGGAATGGAAACCGTATCAATGCATACACTCTATGTAGGGATTTACCTCCTACTGAAGATAATTATAGTTGACCTGGAGATGGAACTGGTGCTGATCAGCTAATCCCCATTCTAGGACAACTCACTCAGGTTATGAATAATAACCTTACCCATATGGAGCACCCTGATCCACAACATGGAGGATCAGTGTTATATCGATTCATGAGGAAAAAACCACAAACATTCAATCAGGGTACAAATCTAGTAGTAGCTGAGCAATGGATAAATTCGGTAGAGAAAATATTTCATGCCATGGTGAGTAGAGAAAGGGAATAAGCTGTCATGGATGTTTACATCCAAATTGGAGATTCTGATCAATGGTGGTCATTGATTCAAAACACAAAGGAAGACGATGAAGTCTAAAAAATATAATTGGGGGAGTTTAAAGAAATTGTCATAGAAAATTACTTTCCTCATGACCATCGAGCGAATATGGAAAGAAAATTTCTGAGTCTAAGGCATAAGAAGGATGAAAATGTTGAAAATCACGAAGCTATCTTTAAAAGGATAACGAGGCATGATGAAGATTATATACATAACCCAAGAAGTAACATTTATCACTTCATTGATGGGTTAAAACCATTTATCCATCGATAATCAGTCTGAAAATCCTTCTCATCGTATGAAGATATTGTCGCATGTGCTATCAAGACAGAAAAATAATTCTCTACGTCATACAACTATAATGAAAAGAAAGATAAGAAGAGATCTGCTAAACACTCTAGAAATGGAAATAAGGGGAAGAATTGAAAAGTTGAATATCCATCTTGCTGTAAATGTGGGAAGAAAAATCTTGGTACATGCCTGGAAGGAACTAGAGTCTGTTACAAGTGTGGTGAAAAAGTACACCAATCTCATGATTGCAAGGGGACGAAAGACATTGTCGATGGTGAATGCTACAATTGTAGAGAAAGGGGGAATTGTGAAAATGAATGTCCTAAGATTCAGGGGAACATACCTCAGAAAAGGCCAAGGGATCAAGGATAAGCTTATCATATCACTACTGCTGAAGTTGAAGCTCTGAAAGACGTAGTGGCGGGTAATTTAATGGTTTCTTCATGTTTAACAAATTTTTTATGTGATTCAGGATCATCACATTGTTTCTTATCTTCCCAGTTTACTATGAAAATTAGATATTTCAAATTTGATTTAACAAGGTAGGTGTAAGTCAAAACTTTTAAGGGAAGTATCATTATAACAAGGTTTTCTGAATCATCCCCCCTTAGGGAATATAAACGTTTTTTATCTGCTGATCTCATCATCATACCCATTATTGAATTTGATATAAAACTCAGTATGGAATGGCTTTCAGACCATGATGAAAAAATTTATTCTAAGAAGAAGGAGGTTACTATTTTTGATGAAGATGATAAAGAACACCTTATCTTTAGAGAAGAATCGTCACCATATAATTCTTATCTAGATACACCCCCATTAGCTCAACTAAATTCATTTATTGGGGAGGAAGATAATGAAATAACTGTGGCCGAGGAAAAGAATGTTCAAATAGAGGATGTACATATTGTGAAAGAATATGATGATGTGCTTCCAAAATATTTACATGGACATCCTCCAGAACAATAAATTGAGTTTTCTATTGATTTAATTCTTGGATCAAGGACCATATCAATGACACCTTATAGAATGAACACTATGGTATTAATGGAACTAAAGAAACAACTAGAGGAATTGAGTAATAAGGGATTTATTCTCCCTAGTGTTTCTCCATGGGGATCCCCTGTACTTTTTTGAGAAGAAATATGGATCTATGAGGTTGTGAATTGACTACAGGGAGATCAATGCTATAACAATAAAAAATAAGTATCCCCTACCTCACATTGATGATTTATTTGACCAACTTCATGGATGTCAATACTTTTAAAAGGTTTTCCTTTGATCTGGATATCATCAGTTGTGTGTGAAAAAGGAATACATTCCGAAAATAGAATTTCGAACCAGGTACACGGATTATGAGTTTATAGTAATGCCTTTTGGATTGACTAATTCCCCCTCTATCTTCATGGATCTAAAGAATAAAGTTCTCAAGAAATATCTTGATGACTTTGTAGTGGTATTTATTGATGATATCTTGTTATACCTCAAAATCTACGAAGATCATGAAAATCACATACGCATTATCCTAAAGTCTCTTAAAAGATAGGAATTATATGGGATATTTATCAGGTTTGAATTCTGGATTCAAGAGATTTCATTTCATGGCCATATTGTCTCTAAGGTTGGAATCTCTGTTGATCCTTCTAATACCAAGGCAGTCCACGAATGGCCAGTACCAACGAGAATAACTAACATAAGCAATTTTATTGGTTTAGCAGGTTATTATTGACATTTCATATGGAAATTTTCCGGGTTGGATAACCCATTAACAATGCTCAAATGAAAATCGGTTAAATTTATTTAAACAAAAAACTGTGAAGAATTTTTTGAAGAACAGAATAGAAGATTAGTAAATACTCTTATATTGACTCTACCATCAGGGAATGATGGGTTTGTTGTTTATAGTGATGCTTCAAAGAAAGGACCTGGTTGTATCCTTATGTATAATGATAGGTTTATTGCCTATACATCACAAAAGCTAAAAATTCATGAGAAAATCTATCCTACTCGGGATCTTGTGCAAGTAGCTGTAATCATAGCTTTGAAGATTTAGAGACACTATCTCTATGGTGAAATATGTTAGATATATACCAATCACAAGTGTTTGAAGTATATTTTTCTCACAGAAAGAACTCAACGTGAGGAAAAAAAGATGGCTTGAACTAATCATGGATTATGATTTCACTATACACTACCACCTGGGGAACAAAAATTAGGTGGCATATGCTTTGAGTAGAAAGGATCATGGATCTTTGAAGAAGATGAGTGTTGAAAGGGATCCTATTTTCATGGATCTAGTAAAGATGGATATGGGAATCACCATGGAAGGTGAAACATAAATACTTTTTCAAATGGATTCCAACCCATATTTACTAGAATGGATAAAGAGTTCATAGAATGATGATGAATAGTTTCAAAAAAATGATTAATGATGTGAATGATGGGAGATTGAGTGACTTTTTGTATGAAGACAGAATATTGAAATTTGGGAGGATACTTTCTATTCCATATATACCTGACATAAAAAGAAATTTTTTGAATGATGCTCATAATTACAATTTCTCTATACACCATAGTAGCACCAAAATGTATAGATATTTGAAGGAACATTTTTGGTGGACAACATGAAGAGGGAGATTTTTGATTTTGTGTCAAGATGTATGTTCTGTCAATAAGTGAATGCTCAAAGGAAACAACCTAAAAGAGTCATGAAACCTCTTCCCATGCCTGAGTGTAAATGGGATGATATCACGATGGGCTTTGTCATGGGACTACCAAAGAATCCTAAAAGGAATGATGGAATATGGGTCATTATTGATCATCTTACCAAGTCAGCACATTTTCATGATATGAGGGAAGAATTACCACTTGAATTTCTAAAAATACTATATATTAATGATGTTTTGAGACTTTAGGGAGTACCCATATCGATTCTATCTAATAGTGACCCATGTTTTACATCAATATTCTAGAAATGTCTTCAAAAAGCCCAAGATAATGAGCTTTGTTTGAGCACTGCCTACCAACCCCAAACTAATGGACAATCAGAACAGACTATATAACCCGTAGAAGACATGTTGATATCATGCTCACTTGACTTTAAAGGTATGTGGGATCAATATTTACTTCTCTTATAATTTTCTTATAACAATAGCTTCCATTCGAGTATTCAGATGGCACCATATGAAGTGTTAGACGGAAAGAGATGTCACACACCAAACTATTGGGATAATGTTAGTGAAAGAAAACTCGTAGGCCCAAAACTTGTGGAGGAACAGATGTAAAAGGTGAAGGTAATCCAAAACCACATAAAGGCATATCTATGTAGGTAGAAGGGCTATGCCGATAACCGGGGGAAGGATTTGGAATTTCATGTATTAGATCATGTTTTCTAGAAGGTATATCCATGGGAGGGTGTTATACGCTTCGGTAAAAAGGGTAAATTGAGTCCCAGGTACATCGGGCCTTTCGTAATTCTTGAATGAATTGGGGTTTTAGCTTACCATTTAACAATACCGCCAAGTCTCTCCAAAGTTTACAATGTTCCACGTATCACTGTTGATAAAATACATGCCTGACCAAACGCATGTACTCACCTACAAGGAATTAGTAATGGAATCCAATCTATCTTATTGGGAAGAGGCTATCAAGATTCTTGATACAAGAGAACAAGTTCTGAGATACCAGTCAACTCTCCTGGTAAAAGTTCTATGGAGAAATCATAAGATGAATGAAGTAATGTGGGAACCCGAGGAACTTATGATGAAGAACCTCCCGAGTCTTTTTATGCAGCAATATTCTAAAAATTTCGAGGAAAAAATTACATGAAGGAGGGGAGAATGTAACACCCTAAGCTTCCACATTACTATTCTCTTTGAATAATACAGTAGCGTGTGTTGTATGCAACTTCGAGTTCTGACACACCGGAACCAATCAAACTAGCCGTTATGAAGTGTAATTGGAACACCCCAGGTAAATAAAGAATATTACATTTTTATATTTATCCATATTTGTGAATAAAATATTAATATGACTTTAAAGGGGATGCTATGCTCGATGGCGTACCCAACAGGCAACAACGGGTTTCTTTGGAATCTTACGTTGCACTCTCATAATAAAATAATATTATTTTAAATGGTAGTTAGCATGTAGCCATTGTATTGGCGGGAGTTGATAGAAATAACTAAAATATGATTATATATGTTTTTTAATGTTTTTACATTTATCCAATAAAAGATAAAGGCTTAAAATACGGAAAGAATTCAATTTTAGGTGTATATGCCCTAGTTTTCACTAAAGGTTCACTTATCGCCTTTTGATGGTGAACTGTAATTAAATATTGTTCTGATCACTCTTACACATTCTTTTGGACCAAATAAAACTCTTCTTTAGAATCGGGACATCAAATTTTACATTGTGTAATTTTTTGGTATTTTTCCGATAAAGTTCTTTTTTTAATGAATAGTGTAAAATGTTGTGTTTTAATTTAAAACCACTTTTTAATCTAATTTATTTATATGATTAGATAATATTTTGAATTGGTTTTAAAGTGAAATTAGAAAATATTTTTACCATTAAATCCAATAGTGGTCGTTGGAATGAATTTCACTTTTAAATCGGACTTAAACCAGTGTCAATCTTTTGATACTTATTGTTTCATAAAAACACGTTGTTTGCTCTAACAGCGGGAATTAATTATTAAATTAATTAATGTGACTTATATGTTTTGAATTTTGTAAAATATACTTCATTTTTGAATTCGTAATATCAAATATAGCTTAGGGTGATTTTTTGTAATTTTCAGAAAAACTCCAATTTTTTATGAATAGTGAAACCACTAAGTGGTAATCAAGCAAACTGATTTTTCAGTTAAATGAAAGTTTACCACTAATGTGTATTGAATTTCAAAAATCCGACATACATGGTTGTAATTAAGAAGTAAAATGTGGTTCAATGGGATTAAAATAATTTTTTGGTGAATAGTAATTTATTAAGTTCTTAATCGCGATTAGAGGTAATCAGTATAATTTAAGGTAAAAATGATATTATAAAAATATGAAAACACCATGAAACTTGTCCTACCCCTATTGGATGAGTCCTGGCCGACCAAGACAACCCATGGGTCAGCTTGGGGACCCCATGGAGCCACTTTGGTTGGAAAATGACATTAATATATATTTATTTAATGTTAAAATTAAATTGACACAAACATGAGTTGTTTTATTAAAACCGTTTTTAAGTGGGGTTACACAAGTCAAAATTTTTACTATAAATATTCATTAGAAATCTAAAACGATTTCCTAAATCATAGTAGTTTTTTTATAATTTTTAGATGTTAAATAAATTAATTTAATTACGACATCATGATGATGCAACAATGACCTCATTAATGAACAGTTTAAATAAAATGAAACGATAATATAAAATCTAAGACCTAAAATTGTCCAAAAACTATTGGATGGGAATATTTAGAAGCCTTATCATCTTATCTTATAAATATATCAATGTGGGACCTTATAAATTCGAAACACTTTTGAAAATAAAATAATTGTTTCATGATTTCCAAAAGTGCCCCTCCTCTCCTCTTATAAAAGGCCCCCAACTATACCTCATTTCACACACTCCTCAAGCCTTTGGCTCGGCCATAACCTACCCATTTACTCTCTCCAAATCCCTCTACTCATCCTAGAGGATTCCCTTTTGGGCATAATCCTTTCAAAGGAAGACTTTAGGCTCAAATCAAAAGGAGTTACACTTTTAAAGGTAATTCATTCTCTCATGTTCATTTGTTTTATTTTGCTTATCCAACCCCCTAAACTATTTTTATTTACTTCTTTTGTAACAACACCAGTATCTTCAATATACTAGAATGTTGTTATAAGATTTATTCGAGCTACACTCTCACACAACTACATAAAATGGTTAAAGAACATACAGTTTCCGTGGATGGCGAAATTCTGCCTCCCGAAACGATGATTGTTCAACACTCATATAACACCTTAAAAGGTGTCAATTTATATTACACTATAATTATATATGATATATAATATGTTTATGTTTTAATTAATCTTATGTATATTTCATTTATGTCATAACATTATTGTTTCCATTATGGGTAAACACGATATCTTCATTTTAGGAAGTGCGGACTACCGCCCCCTGAAAGTGATTTGATTCGTTAATACCATATGTCGGATGTGTAAAGGATAAATTTAATGATATTATATATGTTATTATACTGGAATTATAATATACTCTTATATCATTATGATTCCATTCGAAAAATACGAAATAGAAATGGAAGTAGCGTTCATGCGTACGTACGGATTACCGTCTCCATGAACGGTGCATTTCATTTCTTAACTCTAAATGTGATGCAATATTATAAATACATGTCTATGATGAATATATATGATATATATGTTATACAAATCATTAATATAATTCTGTATATAACAAACCTTTGACCAAATTAACAACATGTAAGTGTAAGAAGTCTATTTTTGACTTAAGAACCAAATACCGACAAAATGAACTTTATTAACTTAAATGATTACATGATGTTCATAACATGGTATAAAAGGAATAATTAACTTGAATAAGGTTCTTAAGAAAGTAGAGATTAACTCATGTTTATTATTCAGGACGTTAAAGAACGATCGAGTCAAGTCGGACCCGGGGTAAGGGATCTGAATCCTCTCTTTCTTTTAAGGTACACTCTTTTATGTAATTCCCTCTAAAGCTCATCTTTCTTGTTATTGGAATGTTATTTTATATTATACATACTGTAATTTTTATTTTCATGTGACGAGAGACCCTATTCTCTCTCATCAATCCATTCTGGAAGTTTTGAGTGGCGCCGTTAGGCTGCCAAATTTTCGTAAGAGATCCAACCTCTCTCTTTCTCTTTAAGTACTCTCCTTTATGTCACTTATTTTAAGATCCTATTTGTTATGATGGGGGATGTTCTTTTATATTCCTATTGATTAACATTTTATTTTAATGTGATGAGATACCCTATTTCATCTCATCAATCCTTTTTTGGAAGTTTTATGTGGTGCCGTTAGGCTGCCGACTTTTCGTAAGTAATTTATCATCTCACTTTTATTCCCGTGAGATTTATGATACATTGGACACAATTTCCTTTGAGTGGTGTATGTACTTCCCATTATTCTACTCTTTTTGAAATATAATTTCGTTTATGATTATTTTCTTCAATGATGTATTGTACTTCTTTCATGGGGTGTATGTTTTGAAAGATACCCAAGTCAGTAAGGGAACCTTTCACCCTCCTCTTTTTAAAAGACTTCTTTTGTTGGGTCTTTTAATTTAAATATTTTTTTGTTGGGATATGTTCTCATATATCCTTATTGATGTAAATTTTGTGTCCAAGTGATGAGATACACTTTTTATCTCTCATCAACTCATTTTGATGTGACGTCGTTAGACTGTCAAGGGAACTTCTTAACCCAATTTCGATTTCCTTTGGTTCAACATGTAGTTATTGAATATTTCATCCTTTGAATATGTGTGAATGACCTTTTATTTCTTTACACTTAACATCCAATTATATTGGGTGTATTTATATTTGTCACACATAATTTTGAGATTGATTTATCCTTAATTTAAGGATACCTTCTTTATAATGGATTTCATCACATTTTACATCCCTATTGAGATTTCATTGTTGTTATGCACCAATTCACTGTTATATGGTGTATATACTGTCCTTTGGAATATTATATCATGAATCCATTTATTCTCATGATATTATAATGTTCTGATTAAATGTTATTCCTCAATTATTGTATTCAAGTGCCTCTAATTTTGGTAAAAACCTGTTGACCAAAATATCGCTTTAAATGTTTTAATGACTTGTTCTTATTAATATCCATGTTTTCAAAATGGTTTTAAGGATTTACTTATATTTATGTTAATGGTTTAAAATGTTAAAAGCTTCAAGGTGGTATGGTACACTTTGATTCATAATTGTCTTTATTAAATGTTTTAAATTGTTTTGGAAATGGTTTCTTTTTGTATGGATTCATTATTTCAAAATACTAAAATGTTATATTTTGATTGAAATGTGGAAATGTTTTGTTTCCTTTATGCATGTATTGTGTGACACTTTTATGTTATGGTTCTTGGGAATTGTTATGAAAACGGGTGGTTCCGTGATAAACTAAGGGCGGGTGAGCCCGATATAGCTCTCTAACGCATTGGGTAACGCGAAGGAGTGAAACGCTAAGGTTTCTCTGAAGATATTTAGGGAATATACTGTGATGGGTATTCCAAACGTAACCAAGAGGGTTACTCCCTACGTAAGAATGTTATGAATGCCTCATGTTACCTTTATGTCTTATGATTTCTATGATTTATTCATGGTTTGATGAGGTATGTTAAAGTGCCTATGTTTAGTGGGTAAAGTATGATTTCATTCTTATGTATAGATGAACTCATGTTTCCTTTCCATATTTATTTTATAACCCTTACTGAGCTTTTTATGCTAATCCCAATTTCTTGAAATGTTTTTCACAGGTCATGGGAAAGGTACATGATAAGATGATAGAGTCAAGGATGTGTCAAGAAAGAATCCAAGTTTTATTTTAAATATGTTACCGTTGTTGGGAAGAATGAATCCCGTCTTTTATGTAACCACTTTGTTTAAAGGTGGAATGTAATGCAAGTTTCAAGATCTAATTCTCTAAAACTCTAAACCTGAAAAGATCCTCAACATGTAATCTTGTGATAACTCAAGATTATGTATGGTTTAAGGCTAGGGCCTTATAGTTGGCATCAAAGGTCGGTTTAGATAACTTTAGAGGTTAGGGTATTCTTTAAGCATAAGTGACATTACCATAATGGTTAGGATTTCAGAAAGAGTCCTAGTTTTAGATAAAGTGAATGAGTAAGTGTATCTTAGTGTTTACCTTCCTCATTAGTACATGATGGTTTTGTTGATATACTCACACTGACATTTCTGTTTTTAGTAAATGGATGGATCTAGCAGGCACCAAAGTGACTATTGGTTTGAAGGAAACTGTGGTGGTTCTTTGATTAAGAGACTGGATGAAATTGGGTATTCAATGAGGAAACACGTGGTTATTCTAAACCAACTATGAAGGAGTCATGATCAACCACTTGAACCTTGGTTTGTTCTGTAATGCATCATGTACGAGATGACCAATCAATGTGGATGTTTAGGTAATAATTATAAAGGTAACCATTAGAGTTTATATGATCCTTACTTTTGAGGTAATTATGGGTTATTATATGATATGCTAGAAAATGAAAGGCATGAGATAAACCTGAGGTTAAAATATGTAATGATCATTTTTGATGATTTTATCCCTTTTTGGGGAATGATTTTAGAATTATATAGTTTTGGAAAAAGGAAAACACGCAGACCGTGTGACTACCCGTCGCGTCGGACAAAGCTGCGGGAATCGAACCCACAACCAAAGTGCGACTGGTATTTATCACCTACCACTGGACTACGTGAAGTCCTTGGTTATTTTGAACGATTCTTTTTAGTTATATGATTTTATGAATTAAGATCAAGTTGATTTTGGGTTATTTATGAAAATTATTAACCTTTTATGGAGGATATGTGATTAGGTTAATTACTTTTCAATACGAGACTTTAGGAGCAACTGATGTAGTTTGGAGATAAATGTTACGATTTAACTTGGATGACTATGTGACTAAACCCTTCAAACATTTGGGTTTCAGTCTTAGATTGGCTTACTTTGAAGAATTTTATGGACAAATTGTTTATCGAATGATCCTTGTTGAACTTTGGGTTTTGTTTGAAAAATTTTGGAGATTAAGAATAGATTTTCTTTTAATAAAGGGTTATTCTTTTCTGGATTATCTGACCTTGTACTAACCTTTTTGGTTTTGGTTATGGTTAAGGTCTAATGATATGGGAAGTATATAGTTCTCTTCTGTGGATTAGGTGATTCTCTAGAAGTTGATTGTAGTACTCTTAATGCGAACAAGTCTCCCTAAATACTCGCATTTTGAAAATAAAAATATGAGTTTGACTAAGGAATCTAGTAAAAGTTGAAGGTCAATATGATAAGTGATTATGTTTCCTTATGAATAAATTCCTCAACAAAAAGTAACTTAAAACAAAAATTTTGTCTATTTACTTTTCCTACTGGGGAATCGAATACCGTTTAACCCATCACAAGTTTGTGATTTTCTTATGGTTAACTTTCTCCTAGACATGTTTACAATCACTCTCCCTCAAGAACATGACCCTTTGCTTATTCTTCCATGTCCATGTTTTTCTACAGGGAGTCCTAGTAAGGGTTAACTCGGGTGACCTCTGTACTTATCTTTCTTTATTTTAAAGTGATTGTTTTACCAACTCTTGTTTCGATGTGGGGTTTTAAAAGATGTTTCCAAGCTCAATTTTAAAATTGCGAGGACGCAATTCCCAAAAGGGGGGAAGGATGTAACACCCCAGGTAAATAAAGAATATTACATTTTTTTATTTATCCATATTTGTGAATAAAATATTAATATGACTTTAAAGGGGACGCTTTGCTCGATGGCGTACCCAACACGCAACAATGGGTTTCTTGGGAATCTTACGTTGCACTCTAATAATAAAATAATATTATATTAAATGGTAGTTAACATGTAGCCATTGTATTGGTGGGAATTGATAGAAATAAATAAAATATTATTATATATGTTTTTTTAAGTTTTTACATTTATCCAATAAAAGCTATAGGCTTAAAATACGGAAAGAATTCAATTTTAGGTGTATATGCCCTAGTTTTCACTAAAGGTTCACTTATCACATTTTGATGGAGAACTGTCATTAAATATAGTTTTGATAACTCTTATACATTTTTTTGGACCAAATAAAACTCTTCTTTAGAATTGGGACATCAAATTATACTTTGTGTAATTTTTTGGTATTTTTCCGATAAAGTTCTTTTTTTTAATGAATAGTGTAAAATGTTGTGTATTAATTCAAAACCTCTTTTTAATATAATTTATTTATATGATAAATTAATATTTTGAATTGGTTTTAAAGTGAAATTAGAAAATATTTTTACCATTAAATCCAATAGTGGTCGTTGGAATTAATTTCACTTTTAAATCGGACTTAAACCAGTGTCAATCTTTTGATACTTATTGTTTCATAAAAACACGATGTTTGCTCTGACAATGGGAATTAATTATTAAATTAATTAATGTGACTTATATGTTTTGAATTTTGTAAAATAGACTTCATTTTTTAATTCAGAATATCATATATAGCTTAGGGTGAATTTTTGGTAATTTTCTGAAAAACTCCAATTTTTGATGAATAGTGAAACCACTAAGTGGTAATCAAGCAAACTGATTTTTCAGTTAAATGAAAGTTTACCACTAATGTTTATTGAATTTCAAAAAACTGACATACATGGTTTCCATTAAGAAGTAAAATGTGGTTCAATGGGATTAAAATAATTTTTGGGTGAATAGTAACTTATTATGTTCTTAATCACGATTAGAGGTAATTAGTGTAATTTAAGGTAAAAATGATATTATAAAAATATGAAGACACCATGAAACTTGTCCTACCCCTATTGTATGAGTCATGGCCGACCTAGAAAACCCATGGGTCAACTTGGGGACCCCATGGATCCACTTTGGTTGGAAAATGACATTAATATATATTTATTTAATGTTAAAATTAAATTAACACAAACATGAATTGTTTTATTAAAACAGTTTTTAAGTGGGGTTAAACAAGTCCAATTTTGACTATAAATATTCATTAGAAATATAAAAAGATTTCCTACATCATAGTATTTCTTTTATAATTTTTAGATATTAAATAAATTAATTTAATTAAGACATCATGATGATGCAACAATGACCTCATTAATGAACAGTTTAAATAAAATGAAACGATAATATAAAATCTAGGACCTACACTTGTCCAAAAACTATTGTATTTGAATATTTAGAGAAATTATCATCTTATATTCGAAATATATCAATGTGGGGCCTTATAAATTAGAAACACTTTTGAAAATAAAATAATAGTTTCATGATTTCCAAAAGTGTCCCTCCTCTCCTCTTATAAAAGGCCCCCACCTCTACCTCATTTCACACACTCCTAAAGCCTTTGGCTCGGCCATACCCTGCCCATTAACTCTCTCCACATCCCTCTCCTCATCCTAGAGGATTACCTTTTGGGCATAATCTTTTCAATGGAAGCCTTTAGGCTCAAATCAAAAGGAGTTACACTTTTAAAGGTAATTCATTCTCTCATGTTCATTTGTATTATTTTTCTTCTCCAACCCCCTAAACTCTTTTTATTTACTTCTTTTGTAACAACAAAAGTATCTTCAATATAATAGGATGTTGTTATAATATTTATTAAAGATACACTCTCACACAACTACATCAAATGGTTAAAGAACATACGGTTTCCGTGGATGGCGAAATTCTGCCTCCCGAAACGATGATTGTTCAACACTCATATAACACCTTCAAAGGTGGCCATTTAGATGACAATATATTTATATATGATATATAATATGTTTATTTTTTACTTAAGCTTATGTATTTTTCATTTATGGCATACCATTATTGTTTCCATTATGGGTAAACACGATATCTTCATTTTAGTAGGTGCGGACTACCGCCCCCTGAAAGTTATTTGATTCATTAATACCATATGTGCGATGTTTAAAGGATAAAGTTAATGATATTATATATTTTATTATACTGGAATTATAATATACTCTTATATCATTATGATTCCATTCCAGAAATACGAAATAGACATGGAAGTAGCGTTCATGCGTACGTACGGCTTACCATCTCCATGAACGGTGCATTTCATTTCTTACCTCTAAATGCGATGTAATATTATAAATACATGTATATGCTGAATATATATGAAATATATGTTATCCAAGTCATTAATATCATTCTATATATAACGAACCTTTGACCAAATTAACAACATGTAAGTGTAAGAAGTCTATTTTTGACTTAAGAACCAAATACCGACAAAATGAACATTATTAACTTAAATGATTACATGATGTTCATAACATGGTATAAAAGGAATAATGAACTTGAAAATGGTTCTTAAGCAAGTAGATATTAACTCAAGTTTATTATTCAGGATGTTAAAGAACGATCGAGTCATGTCGGACCCGAGGTAAGGGATCTTACTCCTCTCTTTCTTTTAAGGTACACTCTTTTATGTAATTCCCTCTAAAGCTCATATTTCTTGTTATTGGGAGGTTATTTTATATTACACTTACTGTAATTTTAATGTTCATGTGAAGAGAGACACTATTCTCTCTCATCAATCCATTCTGGATGTTTTGAGTGGCGTCATTAGGCTGCCGAATTTTCGTAAGAGATCTAACCTCTCTCTTTCTCTTTAAGTACTCTCCTTTATGTCACTTCTTTTAAGATCCTCTTTGTTATGATGGGGGATGTTCTTTTATATTCCTCTTGCTTAAAATTTTATTGTAATGTGATGAGATACCCTATTTCATCTCATCAGTCCTTTTTTGGAAGTTTTATGTGGCGCTGTTAGGCTGCCGAGTTTTCGTAAGGAATTTATCATCTCACTTTTATTCCTGTGAGATTTATGCTACATTGGCCACAATTTCCTTTGATTGGTGTATGTACTGCCCATTATTATACTCTTTGTTTAATATACTTTCGTTTATGAGTATTTAATTCAATGATGTATTGTCCTTCTTTCATGGGGTGTGTGTTTTGAAAGATACCAAAGTCGGTAAGGGAACCTTTCACCCTCCTCTTTTTAAAAGACTTCTTTTGTTGGGTCTTTAATTTACATATTTCTTTTGTTGGGATATGTTCTCATATATCCTTATTGATTTAGATTTTTTGTCCAAGTGATGAGATACAATTTTTATCTCTCATCAACTCATTTTGATGTGACGCTGTTAGACTGTCAAGGGAACTTCTTAACCCAATTTTCATTTCATTGGGTTCAACAAGTAGTTATTGAATATGTCATCCTTTGAATATGTGTGAATGACCTTTTATTTTTTCACACATAACATCCAATTAAATTGGGTGTATTTATATTTTTCACAAATAATTTTGAGATTGATTTATCCTTAATTTAAGGATACCTTCTTTATAAGGGATTTCATCACATTTTACATCCCTATTGAGACTTCATTATTGTTATGCACAAATTCACTCTTATATGGTGTATATACTGTACATTGGAATATTATATCATGAATCAATTTATTATCATGATGTTATAAAGTTCTGATTAAATGTTATTCCTCAATTATTGTATTCAAGTGTCTCTAATTTTGGTAAAAACCCTTTGACCAAAATATCGCTTTAAATGTTTTAATGACTTGTTATTATTAATATCCATGTTTTCAAAATGGTTTTAAGGATTTATTTATATGGATATTAATGGTTTAAAATGCTAAAATAATCAAGGTGGTATGGGACACTTTGATTCAAAATTCTCTTTATTAAATGTTTTGAATGGTTTTGGAAATGGTTTCTTTTTGTATGGATTCATTATTTCAAAATAATAAAATGTTATACTGTGATTGAAATGTGGAAATGTTTTGTTTCCTTTATGCATGTTTTATGTGATACGTTTATGTTATGGTTATTGGGCATTGTTATGAAAACGGGTGGTTCCGTGATAAACTAAGGGCGGGTGAGCCCGATATAGCTCTCCAATGCATTGGGTAATGCGAAGGAGTGAAACACTAAGGTTTCTCCGAAGAGATTTAGGGAATATACTGTGATGGGTATTCCAAACGTAACCAAGAGGGTTACTCCCTACGTAAGAATGTTACGAATGGCTCAAGTTACATTTATGTCTTATGATTTCTATGATTTATTCATGGTTTGATGAGGTATGTTAAAGTGCCTATGTTTAGTTGGTAAAGTATGATTTCAATCTTATGTATAGATGAACTCATGTTTCCTTTCCATATTTTTTTTATAACCCTTACTGAGGTTTTTATGCTCATCCCAGGTTTTTGAAATGTTTTTCACAGGTCACGGGAAAGGTACATGATAAGATGATGGAGTCAAGGATGTGTCAAGAAAGAATCCAAGTTTTATTTTAAATATGTTTCCGTTGTTGGGAAGAATGAATCCTATATTTTATGTAACCACTTTGTTTAAAGGTGGAATGTAATGCAAGTTTCAAGATCTAATTCTCTAAAACTCTAATCCTGAAAATATCCTCAACGTGTAATCTTGTGATAGATCAAGATTATATAAGGTTTAAGGCTGGGGCCTTATAGTAATACCCACTATTTGAAATTTTGCAAATTTTATCTTTCAAAATGGTCATCATTTCTGCATTTGGAATATCTAAATTAGCTTTGGGTGAATTTTTGTTATTTTTCTGAAGACAATCTATTTTTCAGGAATAGTGAAAAACACATAGTTATAGTTTAAAAACTAATTTTTTTTAAAAAAATTATTAATTTTATTGAAATTTATTTTAGATTAAAATAGATACATAATACCTATATATGTTAAATTTAATTCATTGGAGTCAGTTTATAATAATTTTTTATATATAAAAATTTTATTGATCTTTTCACCATCTTTTATCCACCTCCTAGGAGAATTTGAAAATTCACCTAAAACAAAAGTTTACCGCTTCTGTGAGTGGAATTTAATAAATCATAGAGACACTGTTGATATCAGTAAGAAAAATGTGGTTCAATAAGATGAAAATAATTTTTGGTGAATAGTACCTTTTTACATTTATATACCACAGTTAAAAGTAAATAGGGTAATTATGGAAAAATAAATATTATTATTATTACACTAAAACATGTAATAATTATATGGGATAAGTTTAATTCGACCCAAAACAACCTTAAGAATAAAATATTATACTTTATGTCCACTTGGATTAGATTAGGACATTTATTATTATTTAATACAAAGAAGAGTTAAAAGTGTTAAATTCAACGTTTAATAACTAATCTATTTTTAATACATGAATACTCATAAGATATATACGACTATAAATACTCATTAGAACGATTAAACTATTTCTTACATAATGGAATATTATTTAATTTTTTTAGACCTTAAATAATTTAATTTATTTATCACCCAATGATGATGTAGTAATTTCCTAATTAATGAAATATTAGAATAATTGATATTATAAATATCCAAATAATTGTAATATGAAACTTTCTATAAACTCCACTTATTTTATTGGTTAATGTGACATGTTAGGGTTGGTTAAATAAATTTTTTTGAAGTAATAATGTTGTTATGAATTTCGAAAAACAAAATACAAAATAGTGTCAAAATTGACATAAAAGAGTTTTTAAACCAAATATTATATTACTAATTGATATTCTATTCCTAAAAATCTACGGCTTAGTTAATGTACATATATAATGATAGGGGTACCATTAATAAACCACTTGGGGTTATCTTGGATGTATATAGTAATTTTATTTACCATATAATATAAAAATACAAAGAGACATGGTAAATGTCGAACTATTTAACTAAGAGTTAAATCTAAAATATATAGTTAATATAGTGACCCAATCATTTTTAAAACCTATTTATTGAGTGGTTGTCGACCCATACCAACCATATCCTTTAAATAATTATTTTTTGATCCATTATAAATGTTAAATAATTCTATTATAATATAATATTTCTATCTTTTCCTAAGGTGCCCCTCACCCCTCTTATAAAAGTCCACTCACCCTTCTACAAAATTAACACCATAAAAGACATTTTTCTCGGCCAAAACCTTGGCAAATACCCTCCCCACTATCCTACCATCATCCTAGAGGCCATAATTTGGTCATAAATCCAACCTACGGATCTCTTTTAATCAAATCAAAAGGAAGAAACTGAATAAGAGGTAAATATTTCATCGCCTCATTCAAATTCCATTCTTCTTCCAAAACACCTTTATTGGATGTTTTCATTCTAAAATAATAACTCCAGTATCCTCTATATACTGTTATGTTATTATTAATATGGTACAACCATATTCTTTATTCTACCCATCCTTTGAATGACATGTCACCATACGTGCGTAAGTACGGATTACCGTCTCAACGCCGTGGTGTAATTGTTATTCAAAACATAATTATTTGGATTGGTATAATAATGATGTGTAATTTAAGTAAATAATTAATATAACATGATTATGATATATTATATAAGATATACCATCCAATTATATATTATTTTAGTATCAAAATAATTAAATTTTCGCACGTGTGTACATACGGATTAACGTCTCCACGAACGCGATGAGATTCATTCCCATCATATCCTTTCAGGACTAATTTTAATTTGATAATTAGAAATAATATTTAAGGACCTGATATCATTATGGATATGAATAAGATACATCCCATCCATAACAAATATTACTCACATGAGAATGAATATAAAGGAAAACGAATTCATTAACACATGAAACGATGATAATACTAAGATATTATTAACAATGCAATGTTAAAAGATCATATATGATTTCATATTAATGTATATGATTCTTGTATAAATTAATAGAAATTATTTCAACATTATAAAGGAGTTTAACCTACTCTTGACCATGTGAAATTACAAGGTAAGGGTTAATTTTACAATCTCTTTATTATCTGAGGTTCTTTTTACGTAAATATCTGAAGGGACCTCTTTATCATCCACATCCATGTGTCTTAAAAATGTATTTCAAAAAATTATTAATATTTTATACACTATGGGTTAATGCCATTTATACCCTTGTTTGAATTTTATAATATGTTTATAAATGAATCATTCTGTCATTTTCCAAACAAGGTCCTTTAAACCTTTTTGATATAATTAATGTAAGAATGTCTTTTTTTAACTTATACGGAGGGTGTGGCTATTTTCTGCAATTATAAAATCATCAATTCTTCACATACAAGAATATAAAAATATTATCAAATTCAAATTATTTCTTTTATAATTACGTGAATTTTAATGATTCCAAAATAGAAATAGATATTTCTATAAAAAGGTTTTGATTTCATCTATGTCAACATCCATTGATGGATTTTAAGTTTATTTGATGTTCATTTATTATGATACAAAAATTCCATATTGTATTTAAGGTTTTTTGATATGTTTGACTCTGGATGTGTTAATTTTACACCATTCATGGTTTATGGATAAATTATTGATATTTAGTATTCTATTTTTAATATAAATTTTTATGTTTTGTTTAAAATTTTTCATGTGAGGAATGCATTGGACTTAGTAAGTGACGGGTGGAGCCTACTATATCTCCTCGATGCATAGGTAGTTCTAATGAGACGAAATTGTTTCTTTTCATAAGGCCTTGACAAAATCTTATTTTTAGTCTTGGCACAGGCCTTGATTATGTGGTTATGAATGTTTGGCATTATGCATTCTGTCATTATGAAAGTGGTTATTGATATTTCATGTGATTATTAAACTAGTAGAATATCCATGTGAGTAAGTAAATGGAATTATCTGTTTTTATCTTTTCCAAATTATGCTGAAGTTCATGTTTAAAAGGATTTTGTTTTAGTCTTATACATTTCCTTAAATATTTGTGCTTATTTATGAAAGTTTCTGCTATATTGTTATCCTTACTAAGCATCTGAGCTCACCCCTTTCTATGTTATATTTTTCTAGGATGCAGAGAAGTATATTATGTCTGACATGCGGGGATAGTCTATCAGATCTCAGAGTAGTCTAAGGAAAAATGTTGTTGTAGTTTTCCATTTTATGATGTAATGTACACCTTAGGAATGTATCTAGTATTTCTAAGGCTACTAAACAAATTGTTCATTCAAGACTTGATCTTTTATGATCATTCCAATGTTATGTAATAATGCACCAACTCTGGGTAACTAGGGCCGGGGAGGTACATGGCGGGAAAATATAGATGTTTCATTCAGGACTTTTCGCTCTTAGCAGCATCGCTAATAGGTCTGACCGAGAAGGGTGTGACGTTCTTATGGTCAGATTCATGTGAGTCTACCTTTCAAGAGCTGAAAGGGATGCTGAATTCAACACCGATACTAGTATTTCGAGAGAAAGGCAAGATATATACCGTTTACTGTGATGCATCTCGTATCGGACTGGAAGTTGTGCTTATGAAGGTAGATGGAGTCGTTGCATACGGGTATCGGCAGTTGATGCAAGATGAGAGGAATTACCCGACGCATGATCTAGAGTTGGCAGCTGTTGTTCATGACCTAAGGTGTTGGAGACATTATCTTTTGGGAGATAATTTTTTGGTTTTCACTGAAAAAAAAGTCTCAATTATATCTTCACGCAGCATGATTTTAATTTGAGGCAACAAAAGTGTGTTGAGTACCTACAATCCATTGACATTGAGCATGCCTATATGCCTAGGAATGGAAATGCAATGGTTGATGCGTTGAGTAGGAGGACTTAGATACATGCATTTCAAGAAGCCAGCAGTGAGTGGAAGCTTATGGATCTCTTCTCGGAGATGCATTTAGAAGTTCATGATAGATAGAGGAAGACTTTTTTATCATATGTAGTTGTTACCTCTACACTTCATGATCGAGTACGAATGAGGTAGCTATCAGATTCTAAAGACCTAGTCCTATGAGAAATCGTATCAAAAGTGGACCGTATTCATGGGTGGACTATAAGAAAGGATGAGATCCTGTGATTCCGGGGATGCGTATGGGTTCCAGAAGATATACACGAGGAGCTGATGCGGGACTTTCATTCCTCAATTTGGGCAGTTCATCCTGACGTCACCAAGATGTATCGTGATCTACACAGTCAGTATTGGTGGCCATGTATGAAGGGGGATGTTGCTGGTTTGGTCATGAGGTGTTCCACTTTTCATCATGTGAAGGCAGAGCATCAGCGACTAGCAGGGTGTTATCATCAGTTACCCATTCCAGAGTGGAATTGGAATGTTGTCGCAATGGACTTTGTTTCCAGTTTTCCGAGGTCTCCTCGATGGAATGACACAATTTATATTGTCATTGACAAGCTTACGAAGGTTTCTCACTTCATGCCAATCAAGGAGGCCTTAAGTGTTGATGTGCTGGGATGGATGTACATTTGAGAGATTTTATGTCTACATGGATTTCCACATTTTATTTTTTCAGATAGAGATGTGCATTTTACATCTCAATTCTGGAAGGGGCTTCAGAAGGCTTTGGGTACACATGTACTTTTGAGTATAACATTCCACCCCTAGATAGATGGCCAGTTTGAGCATACGATTCAGGTACATGTGTATATAATTCCAGAATGCATCTTAGATTTTGAAGGTTCTTAGGAGATGTATATAACTCTTGTGTAGTTTTCCAACAATAATAGTTTTCATGTACCTATTCATATGGAACCTTACGAGGCTTTGTACAGTAGGCCATGCTGAACACCCATATTTTGGCTGGATGTAGGAGAGGCAACATTGCTGGGACATCATCCTGTTCATGAGACCACATAGAAGATAGAGTTGATTAGGAAGATAATTTCTACTGCACAGTCTCGATAGAAGTCTTATGCTGATAAGAGGAGATGGCCTATAGAGTTCGAGTTCAGGAATCATGTTTTTTATGTGTCGCATCGAGGTTGGGACACAATAGGATTAGGATACATGGTAATCTTTCTCTGAGGTATGTCGGGTTGTTTGAGGTGTTGGAGAGAGTTGGTCTGGTTGCCTATCAGTTATAGTTACCTTATATGTACCTTGGGAGAGGTAGGCTGATGTACGAGCACAGTGGCCAGAGCTGTTTGGGGTTTATTCTTTTATGCCACGCTTGGGAAATTCGGGGATAAATTTATTTAATGGGGGATGTTTGTAAGAACCCAGACCTTCTTTTCATGTATGTTTTTCTTTTTCTGATTGTTTTTGGAAAAAATACAATTTCTAGAAATTTTCTATGTCCAATCTGTGTACATTATGTGTCCACAACGTGTACTTTATGAGTCCATGTCGTGTACTTCTTGGCTGTAGCAGGCCATGTACTGGCTGTGTTGTAGCCACACACCCGGCGATATGGGAGTGACTTAGAGGCTTCCTAATGCGAAGTAAGGAAACAGAAAGTACACATTGTGTACTCAAAAAGTACACATCGTGTATTTTTGTTTTTTTTCATTAAACTCACCAGGGTCATGTCTGACAGATAGAACGACCTTCTTCTAGGTCCTCTTCATTCGAAAGAACCCGTACAACCGCGACTTCTCTCCAAGCCCCTGAGCCTCCATCCGACCTCCGATTATAACACCTTTTATTTCGTTGTAATCGCATTGGTATGTTCTCTATTATTCTTGATACTTCTTTTCCAATTACGTCTCTTTTTCAAGTTATCATGGGTTGAACATTTTAGACATTTTCTTAGATATATGAAGTGTAGAGGAGAATCATTCTTCTAGGTTTAAGTATATTGATATCCTAACCCCTAGGTAGGTGTTTTATGTCTTTCCATTCAATTTCTGTGAGTATTTTTGAGCAAACACCACAAATACCCTTGAACAGGGTGTTGCGTGTTTCCCGTTTTACCCCTATTGATTTCCTTCCATGATTGTAGGCATGTTTAGATGTAATTTGGATATGAATTAGGTTGCTTGTTGTGCTTTGTATGTATTTTTTCCATTCATTGTTCTATATATGAACAATTAGACCTGTTTAGACATTGGCTGAATTTCCTGTATTCCATGCCTGTTGTTGTAGGATGGTGAGTTGTATTCTGACATGCTTGTTATGATGTAGACTGTTTATCTATGTTGCTCTGTAAGTTTACTTTGCCTATATTACACTAATATTCTCATTGACTTACACAGGGCCGTGAGGACCTGGAATAGTATAATATAGGGGGAATTGACTGGGAGAGCTTCCTTAGATAGTCCTTGATCAATTTTGGCTATAAGAGGGATTGACCGAGTGAGCTTCATCATAGAGTCATTTATTTTATTTAGACTATAAGGGGGATTGACCGAGTGAGCATCCTCAGAGTGTCTTTGTTTTAAATCTGAAGTGTTTAGATTATAAGGGGGATTTCCCAAGTGAGAATCCTCAGAGATTTTAAAGAAGAGCTGGGATATAAGGGGAATTTACCGAGTGAGCTTCCTCAGTGAGTCCTAGACCTTAGGGCTATAAGTGGAATTGATAGGTGAGCTTCCTCGGAGAGTCCCTAACTACCTTAGACTTTGCGAGGAATGGAATGTGTGAGCTTCTTGAGAGAGTCTTACTATACCTTCGACTATAAGGGGAAATAATGTGAGCGCTTCCTCAAAGAATCATATAAAATTCATATGAAAAAACAGAGGGGTTATAATTAGTGTGCTACCTAGAGGGTTGATTGTACATTTTAGGTAGGACCATAGGGGATGGATGTGGGTACTTCCTAGAGGTATAACTGTTTGTGGTTTAACTATTGCCTGATGTTGGAACTGTGGATTGTTTACTGCTTAGCACTTTCCGGTAACTATTTTTTTTACATTTACCTGCCATATACTCACTCACGGTTAGGAAAAATTCTTCGAGTTGTTGCCTATGGGGATTCTGTCCTCCACCCTATTTGGGTCATTCTTTTGGGCCCAAACAAACTAAGTTTTTGCAAGTCTAGACAAGGGCAGGCGCCCTTCTACTTTAGATAATTGATTACATTGGAGCAAGAGAGCATGGGACCAAGCTGAGGCTTGCGATGATGAGGAGTTTTTTATCTGTTTTCCTTTTGTAGTTGGGTTTTGTACTGTATTCAGCATTATTAATTTCTTCGCTACATTCCAAGATATATATGAATCATGCATCATTTATATATATGTACTCTTCTGTGGTTTCTTTATCTCCGTCTTCCACTATTTACTATAGATGGATATTTATTGCTTCCTCTATTGTATATTTGTTTCTATTCCTCTATGTTACTCTTCCAATTAGGGCATAGTTTACTCATTATCACACCCAAGGCCCTCGCTGATAGTCAGCAGCCTCTAGTGTTCGGGGACAATCGCTTGAGGCCCTGTGACCAACCGGGTAGGGGGTGCCTCTCAGTGGCTTCTGTAACCGGGACGTTACAGGAATATGTTCAATTAGAAATATTATTCTGAAATATATTAAATTTATCATTATCATGAGTCATTATTTTGAAATTTTAAATAAGATATAATTTAATTACTGTGTTTCAAAATGGGGATGCAATAATTGATTAATTAATGGAAATATAAAATAAATGATATTAACAATACTAAAGTAAATATCATTTAACATTATTAATGTCCCAAAATTATTTTTTATATAAATTTAAAAGGTTAGTGACGTTTTAGAATAATTTAATTTATTTTATATCTCTTTTATGATGTTTTAAAAAAGTAATATAATTAATAGATTCAAAATTAACATTATTGATATTTTAAAATAAATAATATTTTATGAAATGGTATAGAATTCAATAAAATAGATACTTATTCATAAATAGTGGTATAATAATTAAAATTTAATCAATTACTGATCTGTTTTCATTTTTAATTTTATATTAATTATACTAACCATGATTGTGTAAATTGTAAGAAATATTGATAAGAATTAAAAAAGATCAATAAGGAATAAAACAAAATTATAATGATTACATATAGAAAAATCATATCTCATATTATCTATATGAGGTTTATTAGAACGTAATATATCATATATTTTAAATTAATTACTTTGGGTACATTTATAATGGAAAATTAATATATATTATATTAATATTATGATGAATTCCAAGAGAAACCCTCCCCTCTTCTACAAATCAGTAATCATTCTTCTCATACCAGTACACTTAAATAAATATTTTATTCTCCAGGATACAAAAATATCCCATCATCTAATCCCTTCCCAAATTATAAAGGACTTATTTTATAAAAAACAACCTCCTTAGAAGTGTTAAGCTTCAAATCAAAGGATATCATCTGCAGAAGAAGTATCATTATTAATTTATTTTTTTTAGTTCATCTACCACATCCATAAAATTTTCATAAACCATTATTAAATAATATTTAAATAATCACAAATATACATATATATGTTATTATGTTAATATAATAACCTCAACCCATCTCCAATTTCATAAAATCTGAAATGAATTAATTTTACCTGTGTATGGCAAATTACCACCTCACGAACCGATATAATTCATTTTCCATCACCATCTCTCAAAAGAGGTTACAATGATTGATATAATATTAATATATGATATTCATGAAATATTTATCATTATTTAATAATAATATAAATTTTACATTCGTATCATTTGATGGATATAAATATGATAATTCCTTTCTTACGTACCTATAAACTATCACCTCCACAAAGAGATGTGACTCATTTTAATAACCAAATAACACAGATAATATATATATGTAAATTTAAATGATTAATATTATAATTATGATATTATGGTGATCTTATATTGATAAAATAAAAATTATATACTTTTCATAATGATCATTAAAAAATGAAAAAGTTACTCATATGTACACTTGACCCACCATCTACATTATTATAATAGAGTTCATATTTTATAAACATAAATACTTGTATAACTGAAAAGAAGAATTTATTTTTATATTCTATAATCATTAATTAATTTTATTCATTGGATTATTGATGTAAGGTATCTTATTTTCCATGTATTATATTTAAATATTATATAATTTTTTTTTTCGAGACTCGACATTGAGTCATTATGGTATTATGTGGACTGATATTCATAGAATAAATTTTTGAAATATATTAAATATATTAAATAGCATGAACATGTGGTTTTCCAAAAATAATGGAATAACATCTAAAATGGTGCCTAGATCAGAAATCTAAGGGTGTCGTTTAACTCAGAATGGGAGGTTTACCCTATGATCAACATAACATTAATGGGTGTATGTCGTTTGTGAAATAGTTCACATGTGCAGAAAAATGAATAAAATAATAAGAGATCATTATTTTAATTCATATTTTTTGAGGCATTTATGGGGTTGTGTGAAATCCATGGTTTTCTACATAACACTAGAACCACTGGGTGACCATTGGACAGAGCACTTGATAATCCTTTACAATGAATGATGATTGAATTATATAACAAAGATCAATGTTCATCTGATTCAATGGATCATCCATATAAAAAAGGAACAACAATTGTTCTTTATCTGAAGTGATCCAAATCATGGTATTTCATGTGTGTCGATCTTGTTTTCTCCATTTATGATTTCAATAATAAATTTGGACTGACAAACCAATATATTGTCTATAAGATCAATTGTTATTTATGATGGGCATTATTGTGGGGTTTATCAATAGATTTATTCATAGATTTTTTTATTTATCTTTCTAGTGGACTGGAAACAATACAGGAATTAACATCAATTGTGGTTTGATCCCATTATTCGGATTTGTGCTTTTCTCCCACGATTCACCATTTGCCATGATGTTCTTCTTCTTTTCCCATGGTTCAATGTTACGTTGAATGATCAATCATTGTGTTATGATTCATGGATCAATAATTGGAAAATGTATATCTAATATTGTTATGACTCAATAGAGTTGAGACAATAGTTGTAGTAGTGGTCGAATGATGATTGGTGATGATTTTGTGTTCTTTGGGGAACAACAAATTATGAATATGATATTTTTTTTAATTGGATCGAGGGCATGAATGTGGTAGATTGGTGATGGCATGGCCTGAGAGAGGACCCCCTTGAATTTATTAGCTTGACGTGGAAGGAATGGTAATAAGAGTGGCGTAGATGATGAGTTGAGAGTGAACCATGGTTTTTGGAATATTTCATATTAAACATCGTGTAATCTGTGATTACATTGACTCTATGGCCCACTAAGCGGAGTATAAGCATTCAAGATGGATATGTATATTAAAAAACAAGTGGAATTTCCTACACAGTGTGTGACTACTATCCAGATATTTAGAATATACCTTGTGTAGTACACAAATACATGGTGGACTACTTGGCCAGCCTATACGACATTTACTCCCCCACACAACATGACCTTTACCATGTACATAGACTACCACAGGTACTGGTACATTTTCATTGATACACTGTATGATTTTGTGTACTTGACACAATTGGAGTATAGAGTAGGAACTCCAAATAAAGGGACACATCATGTGACCGCACTACAATCCATGTACTCTCCTACACAACATATTTTGAATGAAACATTCCATTCACATGGGTAGAACACGAGGTTATGGGACATGATGTGTAAACCATATACACACCATATACTCTTTATTACATAGATTATATCTCTTGAAATACTTATACAGGAAATTTTTCATTAGGGTTTATTCCCCTTATGATTTCCCAAATGTCGGGTATGAATCACTACATATTCATAAGAATAAGATCCATTTAGATAAAATTAAATGATAGAGTAATTGGAACCCCTTCTAGAGGTCTAAAGTGGGATAATTTATTTATCTTCATTCATTATGTGGTGTTCTTGGTATTGACATGACCAACACTATGCAAACACTAATCCTCTAAATAGCAAGGTTAATTCTAAAAAAACATTTCGTATACACCCCTGGACCTGGATATGATTCTCATAAATGTAATATATTATGTTAATATTTATTAGTGTGTATCATTATCATATCGAGACTTAACTAGCAGTACCTCTTGTGCAGACATCATTAGTTCTATCAGGCTCCGGAGTGTGTTCTACAGAAGAGTGCTTCGTGAACTCTTTTAGATGAAATCTACGGTTGTATACTATTGTGTTTTCTTACTCATAGAATATGTGTATTTTTTAGTATATCCAAATATTATTATTATATGAATTGTATAAATACACATATGTAGAGATGACTATTTCCTTATTATATAATTTTTATTTGTTTTGGGGTTTTCTACTGAGTACTGTTATACACACCAATAAACATGATTTTCCTAAATTGGTTGGGTTTTTTTAAAATGATAAAACATTTGATAGAGTACTAGGAAGAAAATGATGAGATACTGATTAGTGAGACCAGACAGGCCGAGGTGTCTTCCCACAGATTTTAGACACCAGTCCCAATACCTATACATTTAGGCTGGACTTGTGTAACATAATTCGTTGTGTTTGGATTGTATTTGGACATTTTAGCTTTCATTTATGTTGTGTTATACTTTGGTTGTGAGATATATATTTATGAATTATTTGGGTTCTTAGTAGATTTTACATTTCATCATTTTGTGAACATGGATATGTGTCTGCATAAAAAGGTTCTTATAAAATCCCTCCCATGTCATTAATATGAAAACATAGTGATAGTATCTAGCCCCATTCCCATCGAAGGAGGGATTGGGATGTAACTTTATGGGACCAAATGGGGTGGTTTTTGACTATGTGGTATCAAAGTAATTAGTATCTAGTTTAATACTAAGAGTCAATGAGATTGGTTTGGGTAACCATTGTTATGTGTTTCGAGTTCTTCTTCCAGTCCATGGCCTCTAGTGTTGTTTTGGTGGTCGATGTAACTATACACCAGGACTCTGGTCACCTACTATTCGACTCAGAACATGAGAACATTGGTTTTAGGGAAAAAATGGTACATGCATCATATATGAATAAGATGTGGTATTCATGCCCTTAATTATTTTGAAACCTAGATATACTCTTTGACCATGGTAAATCAAATCAACATTTAGGGTGCCTCTACGACTTATTCAATGTATTATTTAGAATTTTTATCATGAGGATGACCCCATTAGTGATGTGGCATCAATACATGTTCTATTTATCAAGATATTACCCCATGGTGGTGCATCATTAATACTAGTACCTATAGAGAAACATGTGTTAACCGTAGTAATAGTGAATGAGGTGTGTAATATGAGCACTATTCATGATTTTCTATAGCATATACACCGCAGGTTACTAGTTGATGAATACACATAGTGGGATGATGACTGGAATGAGGTGGTGACATTGGTTTTTCATCTATTTATGACACCAGTAAATCATATTACTGTATTGGAGACGAGCCTTTTCACATATCAACCAGAGGATGGTGGAGTCTAGTTTCCGTCTAATTTGATGAGGTGAATCCTTCAAGGATTGAGTTCGATTGAATATATAGAGAGGATTTCTCATTATCTATGCCGAGGTTTGTACATAACCAAGAGATTCTATAACACCAACAAGTCATCATGTTAGTGACCGATTATTCATCATGGTTTACCAACCATTATATGTACTCGATAGATATGGTCTATGATTGGTTCCCCAGGGATCTGAATTTTAAGCAAGGTCAACGTAGAAAAATCCAGGTCGTAATTATCCCTATATTAATTACTACATTTTCTCAGTTATAGAGTGAGCTTTGGGGGTCCAATTTTAATTAGTTGAGAAGTTACAACCATCAGTTGTTAGTAGTGGGAAATCAAGAGCAGATGTCTCACCAGTAGGGAGCTAATGTCAGTCTTAGGGTCCTAGATATGGGACAAATTTTGTGATTAGGTCTCGAGATAGAGGTTCTGTAGTAAAAGAATCACAAGGTGGGTCCAATCGGCCTAAAGAGAGGAGGTGTTACTCATATGACAATAGGAAATTCTCACATGATATTTTCTTTCATGTCGTATAGTTGATAGAGGGACTATAGATGGGACTATGAGGGAGAGAAATTATTTTGGAGATGGAGTTTCTATAGGATGGTGAATGTGGATAAAAAAATGGGAGAGAATTAAGAGGTGGTTGATGTTTCAATACGTTACCATAACCACCCCAGATAGTCCATACTAGGTTCAGGGATCTGGATAATAGGGGCATGGGTAGCTGTAGGTGGTTAAGGATTTGGACATAGGATCTCGAATAATGATATGTGGTATGATCTGTATCCATTATTCATTTGTAGCATTACTGATAAACATATGTTCTAGTCATACTTTTCATTCCACATATAATATTGATACCTAAAGATTATGAATGAATTCATGACCCAGAACTTAAAGTAGGAGAGACATATTGGAGAAGACATAGTGATCACACACTTTTTAAGAAAATATGACATGACCCGTTCTGGTGAGAGTTTCATTTGGAACCTATTTGTAGTAGTTTTTAGGCCATAAGACATCATTCTTGTTATAGAATGGTTATCTATAGTTCATTCCCATATATACTATTTCAGGTGAAGTGTGTAGGCTGTCCTCAGTGGTGAAACCAAAATTTCCTCAATCGGTGAAATGGAAACCTAGGTAGTAGATGATGTTATAATACATAAGAGGATACTGCCAATTACTCATCATTTGGATAGACTAACCCATAGTATAGCGGATGTAATGAGTTTCCAGTATCATTTAGTGTTGTAATAGTATGATGAAGTCTTTCCTAAAGATATTATTGGTTTACCTACACAATTATATATAGACTTATTCATTGATCTATACACTTAGATGACACAAATATTTGGTCCAACATATTAGATATATCTCACAGAGCTTCATAAATAGAGGGTGTAGTTGTAGGACCTGTAGGGGTTGTGATTTTTGATACCTATTGTTTCAACTTGGGCTACCCCAATTTTGTTTTCATTGAAGATGGATAGGATAATGAGGTTGTTTGTGAACTACAAAAACATGAATTAGGAAATCACGAAGAACAAGAATCAACTAAAGTGGATCGATGAACTTTTGGATTAGTTGAGAATGGAATGATGGTTCTTGAAGATTGACCTCAGATCAGGCTATCACCAGAAGTGAGTACGTGATAAGGATATACTAAAGACAACATTGTGATGTCGTTCTTGTCACTACAAGTACATGGTGATGAACATTATCCTGAAAACACCCCATTAGTGTTAATGAGCGCATGAACTGGATCATCCTTATTTTCATTGGTAGGTTCATGGTAGTCTTCCTCAATTATATCCTTGTGTACATTCTATCCGAGTACGGGTACATGAGACACATAATTATTATTTTAGATGTACTTCAGGAGAACCTGATTTATGGAAAGATCTTGAAGTTCTAGTTATGGATTCATGATATCCACTATCTAGGAAATGTTATCTCGGAAGGTGGAGTGGGTTTAAACCCGACAAAGGTTGAGGATGTATTATAATCGGAGACAGGTAAGAGTGTGAAAGCGGTGTAAAGATTCCTTGGAATAGGAGACTATTACCAGAGTTTCATACTGGATTTATCAAAAGTATCATCACCGACGATTTCATTGACCAGAATGGGGCATCCTTTCGTGTATAAATAACGGTTCCATCATGAATTTTAGTAGTTTATGTAGATGTTATTGAGAAAACCCATCATGAGATTTATAGAGTAATATTTAGAGTACATAGTGTTAAATGATGCATCAGGAACTAGGATTGGTTGTGTTTAGATGTAGAGTAATTCATTGATTTCATAGGGTTCGTTTCAGTTTACACCACATGATCATAAATACATGAACCACTATCTTGAGAAAGTAATGAATGTCTTTTTGTTGAAGATGTGGTGACCCTACCTGGTGGGCGAGTGATTTATCTCTTACTCCGATCACAATATTCTCATATATATATTTCCTTAGATGTATCATATGTTGAGATATAGGTGTTCCGTAGATTTCCTTTATGACTATGAGTTAAAAATTGTATACACACTTGGGAATGGGAATTTGGTGGTAGATTCTCTCAATAAAAGGTATTTTTCACAGATGTTGATCAAGGAGTTAGTGAAGTTGGAATATTTCTACTTAACCATTAAAGATGGAGATGGAGAATCTTATCATCTGTTGATAATTATCACCCCTCCACTATTACCATGATTCAAGGAGGTGCATCTTGGTGACACGTATGGTGAGGCCCTACATACTCATATATCTATAAGGCATTCTCTTGATGGATATTCTATATGTTGTGATCATGTAAATACTTTTAGATGATGCATGATGGTACCAATGGCGTTGTGGGAGAATTTTCTATATCGGTTTTATAAATACCCTTTGGAGGTACATATAGGTGTGTAATATATGCACATGATATCTAACATTAGTTTAGGTGGACAATGATGAAGAATGAAGTTGTAGAGTTTTTCTCTCAATGCCTTCGGAGAACCAAGATCCTAAAGGAATGAATCAACCCCGATAATTACTATAATGGATGTGGGATGGGAAACTATAGATGTAGTAACAGGATTACCACAAATATCCAAGGGACACAATTTTATATGGGTGATTGTTGAATGAATCACTAAGTCATACATCATACTATCTATCTGAGAGTAGTTTTCAGTTGTGATATTGGGATGCCACTATATTCAAAATATATTCTATCTCCAGGGAGTTACAGTGATGATTGTTTCTAAACATGATGCTATATGTACATCCTAATTTTTGAGAGTATGAATGGATAAATTTCAAACACAATTACACTTGAGCACTGCGTTTCATCCAAAAACTGATTGCCAAACTGAGTTGACCATTTAGGTATTGGAGGACATGTTACAAGCTTGTATGTTGGACATTGGCTATAGTTGTGTGGATCACCTACAACTGGTGAAGTTTTCGTAAAAAACTACCATTCCACTATTATTATGGGACTATTCATGTCATTTTATTAGTGAACCTGTATGTCCCCACTTTGTTGTAATGGCCAGGGAGAGTCAACAATCATGGGATCAGAGTTGGTACGGCCTTCAAAAGAGAAGGTTCAAATCATCATGGAGTGGGAGAGGACTTCAAAAATCCATTATATGTCTTATGAATACATGGGACGAAGATCATTATAGTTTGAGGAATGAGAATATTTTCTCCTCCAGGTTTCACCTTTTAGTGGATTATAGAGATTCTGTTTTGGAAGAAAGTAATCTCTGAGGATCATCAGCCTTTTCCAGATACTATGTAGAGTTGGAATTGTGGCATATCACTTGGATCATCCTAAAAAGTTATACCAGGTTCATGATATCTTTCATTTGTCGAAGATGTGGAGGTATGTGCCATACCAATTGCATGTTATTGAATGGGGTGAGTTGGGTATCGAGGTTAGAGCGGATTTTTGGGTTACCTAGAGGATATCGATGATCAACAGGAGAGGATTGTTTTTTGGTAAATTTATTCCTTTGGGTCATGTATGGTGAAAGAATTAGAATCATCACGATAGAACATGGGAGTGAGAAGATCATATTCATGCTCAATACACACATATTTGTGAGTAGCCCTTTATTTGATGATTTGGGATGTAAAACCCCATGGTGGGGAGAATGAAATGTGTCAAATTTTCCATGTATTATTTTTTAAATATTTTTTGGATTATTTTTAAGACTAGGCACTGTCACAGTTTCAGATTCCAAGGCATTGTATCCCCAAAATAATTGTTTTAAATATATTAGATATATTAAATAACATCCACATGATAATTTTCCAAAAAAGTGTAATACTTATAAATGGATTCCAGGATTAGAAATCTGAGTGCACTGTTTAACTCATAACATGAAGATTACCCTAGGCACGAATTAAAATTAATCATCATTGGGCTATTACGAAGATGTATTCATTGGATCATAATTGAATTAAATAGTTGGATTAAATTGTTATATTTCAAATAGTTTATTTATTAGTGGTATGATCATTAAATATATATTTTTTAGGAAACATTGGGTTATCTACATAACCCTGGAATCTCGATAGGAACATTAGAGATATCTCTAGAGATTCCTTTATGTTGAATAATGATACAATTTTTTATTAAAGTTTGACAATCATATGATTCAATATATAATAACTATATAAAATATGTAGCAAATGATATTAATTAGTAACCAATCCTAATCAAAGTAGGGTGTGTGTTGAAAATTTTTTATTCCCTATTATTGATTTCTATGATGAAAACAGACCAATTAATGAAAAAATAGGCCAATGGATTGATTATTATGTGGGATGGGTATGATTTCTGGTTTGATCAGGATATTTCATTATAGATGTTGATTTATTAATTTGTTTTTCAAATGAAAATAAAACAAATTTTACATGAAATTCAATCGAGGTCCATTCCTCTAGTTCGAATTTTTTTACATCCCCCATGTTTACAATTTTTTATGATGTTCTTTGTTTTTAACCATGATTCAATGTTTATTTGATTGATTGGTTATTGCAAATATTATTATTGGAGAAATGGTCTTACACCGTAGTTCTAGTATCGATGATACTAGAAAGAGGTGAGACAGTAGTTAAGGTAGTGGATCAAATGACATTTGGTGATAATTTCGTGTTTTTTGGTTGGAATAGAAGAATGATGATGGTCTGGTTTTTTGAGTAGTTCAAGGGACAAGATGTTTTCAATCCTTGAGGAAATTTATTGGGCATGACTCCCACTTGAATTTCCAAAATAATTACTGCTGAAATGGTGGTCGTATAAATAGATAAATTGATGGGAGTGTGAACATGGGTTTTTATAAAATCTCAAGTAACACAATGTTTAATTAGGGAATACATGTATTGTGGGTCCCATGACCAGTGGCTAGGGTTTTAATCAGTAGATGAGTACCACACGATGTGTGGATTTTCCTAAATGGTGTGTGACTACTCTCTAGAAAATAGATTTGTACCTTAGGTAGTACACGAACAAGGGGTGGACCATATGGCCATCCAAAATGGCAGGTAGTCAACCACAAGGCATTGCATAGTCGACATACACAAACTATCCTATTTACTAATACACATGAATTTATACACGATATGGTGTCATGTTACAAAACATGGTTGGCATACATGTGTGGGACCCTGAATACATGGAAATGATGAGTGATACCTCTACACAACATGTACTCTCCTTCTTCATGGAATCTATATGAATGAGATAGTTTATTCACACGAAAAAATCCTAGGGTCTAGGGACATGACATTTATCCCTTATACGAACCCTATACTCCTTATTAAATAGATTAGATCGATTTCCACCTTGAATTAAAAAAATGTCATTAGTTTTTGTGCCCCTTATTTTTACCTTAATGGTTGGAATGAATCATTTCCTACTCATTAAACCATGATTCATTTATCCTAACATTATGGATCATGTCTTTGAAATCCCACTAAGAGACATGGAGTGGGATCCCCTATTCATATTTGTTCCCTATACAGGATTCTTGGTATCGACGTAGCCAACAATACATGGGAAAAGATCCCAAAAAATTCATTGTTAATACATATTGATTTGTTGGTATTACCCTATGGACCTAGCTATCTTCCTCATCTATGTATTGATTTTTTTTGATCGGTGTATACCTTTCTCATTGTGATACTCCACAAATAGTACCTCTTATATGGACATCACCATTTCTATCATACTCATGAGTGTGTTCTCCTAGATGAGTGATTCATGGAATCTTCATTCTAAAATCATAGGCAGAATACTATTGTTTCTTCTTACACCCAGACTTTGCGTATTTATTAAGTATATCATGATATTATTATTATATGTATCATAGACATATACCATTGTAGATAAGACTATTTTTTAAATTATTTCTGTTTTTAGGGTTTCCAACTGAGTATTGTTATAATCACCCAAGAAAAAAAATTATTGTGTCTGCCCAGTCTTATGTAGATGATCAACCTATTGAATGAGTAATTGGACGACCAGGACCAAATAGTTATTAGTGAGTCCGAACAGACTGGGGATTATTCCCACAACATTCATAAAATAGTCCCAGTACATTTACATTAATGTCGGACATGTGTTACAGTCTTCTTTCTAGTTGGAATCTATTTGGGATAGTTTAATTTATTTTTCTTATTTTCATACTCTTGTTTGTCAATATAGATGTATGCATGAATCAGTTTCTTAGTGGTTTTTACAGTTCATAATTTTGTGAGATGAGAGATGTGTTCATGATTACATGTACTAGTCCATGCCTCCCTTGATAGCAATATGCCTACTCATTTCAAGACTCTAGACCCTATCCTATTGGAGGTGGGCTTGGGGGGTTTTTCCATAGGAACGAATGGGATGGGTCATGAAAATGGACTAATAAACACATTTAACTATTGACATCATACTTAAGTCTGTTTTCATTCAAATACCAAATATCATAAAACATATGACATGAACCTAAATAATTATTTAATTGTTATAATACTATAAAAATATATATATTATAAATAATAAAAATCTTAAAGGATCACATTATTGTAAGTAATTAGCGTATTTTTTTAATTTGGGAGGATAAATAATGTATGTGATGATTTAAACTCAAACTAAGTGGTTTCTTCTCAATCTCTATTTATTTAGACATTTATTTATGTCATGAACCATTATTATATTATAAGGTTTATATACATAAGATATGATATTTCATAAACATATTTTATATATGATAATTTATTAATATTTTTTGGTAAATGTATTATTTCATTGATTTTATGATTTAAATGTTTAAAGTTGTATTAGATAATTTGAATGTTTAAAAATTTATTTATGTAATAATTTTCTCCACAACAATATTCTTGATATTATTTTTCGTATTTATTTATATGGATATATAAGGGTTATAATAGAATAGTTAAATCATTTTTTTAACTACGTTTTTAAAAAAAATAACTTATTTACTTTTATTATATGGATAATTTTAAAAAACAAAAATAAGAATGTTCTATTTTTAACTTATAGAATGAGATTTAATTTTCTAACACCATGTCCATTTTTATAATTTCATATACCTTTTCATGATTTGGTTTTTCCTTAAATGAAAAAAAATATATATTTTTTGGTGATTTGGTTTTGAATTAATATTTTCAATGAAATTTTTTATAAAAATTTTTTTTAAAGAAAATAATATTTTCTTATATGTAATTGATTTTTATTTGGGACTATAAGAATTTTTTAAAGTGCTGTATGATTAAATTATTTTATTAATGATATGGTAATTGAGATATATTAAATAATAGTTCTACCAATATAGATTATACATGGGGTGGCCAATAAATATCTGGTAAAGCTTGATATTGATTAATATAGGGAGGCCCATATAGCGGTGGGAATGTCTATTATAGCATAACATGGGGTGGCCAAAATAGTGCTGCAAAATCCTATTACAGATTAAAATATGGTAAAATATATATCACTAGGTAATCCAAAAATATAATAATTTTAATTTACAATTATGGTTAGTATAGTTTCAAGGGATTGAAAAGGGATTTATGTATATGATTCTAAAAGTAAACTAAAAGTGTTTTAATTTCACACTTGTGAATTTAATGATTTTTTGGATAAAATGTGTGATTTGATTCTTGTAAAAAAAAATTATAGTCATAAATATAACTGAAGATAAAGTTATATGTTATATATTTTTTCATGTTTTTACTGAACTAAAGGATTCCTTTCAATATATATTTATGTATTATTGAGATTTTGTGTCAACCCTAGTTCTTGACGTTTATTTCATAAGTTTTAAGGTGGAATATAGACAATATGAGATATGGGTGACAATTGGGAATAATTTTTATTAAGAGAAATCATGATTCATTTTAAAGATTTTAATTTTACTGAAAGAATGTATACTTCATGTAATTATACACTATTAATATATGGGTTTAATTTTAATGATTTTTTGATAATTATTTTAAAATTGAGCCTAAAAAGATCTTTGAATGTTAATTATAGGACATAAATATTATAGCATTTATTTTTAAAGGAAGGGGCCTTGCACATTGTTGTGGGAGTGAACCATGAATACTAAAATTTCATGGGGAGTAATGCCATTCCCCTGTGACATATTTGGAAATAAAGCTCGACTATGACCAAAATTAAATTATATGGAAACATGTAATCCACAATTCCATATCTTATGCCAATGTTATAAAATCATGGATCATTTTCATCGATTTTCTTATTATTCATGTATTATTAATTGTAAATCCTTATTATAGAACTCATGATTTTAATATTTTATATGCAGGGAATGGTTTTCATATGTTATTCTCATATTATTAAACCATTATGATCATAATGGATTTATGTAATTCCAATTTCACCCTTTCTATGAATATGACATGAACATTTATAATGATTTTTTTCTATTTTATGTTGATTGGTATAACATTTTTCATTTATAATATGTTTTATAGTTAGGATAATTAATTCAGAGACAACGTAAAATTATTATGAATTTTTTTATTAAAATATTCCTAAGGTATAATATCTATATGATCCTCAGGAAACTTATTGTGTAATGTAATGAATGTCAATTAAAATTATGAATAATTTAACTTTAAAAACCCATGTACACTATTGTTGGTATTAGAGGATATGCTTAATTTTCTTTTGTAAACTATTATCATAAATCCATAGCTATATCTCTAGTGTTATATATATGTATTATTATATAGAAAATTATATATATATGAAAATATAATTTTATGTTGGAAAATGATAGAATGAGTAGTACAATTAATTTACATAACATATTTTATTCTACAAGATGACATGGTTGTTTAAATAATGTACATAGTGGTAAAATCTCCAAAATAAGGTTTATAGAGCATCAATCTTGTGTTACATAGTAGAAAATAAGGTTCCTTAAAATGGAATTATTTTAACAATCCTTATTGATACTCATTGGTAATTCACATAATCTAGAAGATATTCCATTAATTATGTGATTAATGATCATGGATTTCTTAGGTTACAACCACGATGTCGCTGAAGAGAAGGAATATATCATAATGATTTAAGTAATTTTTCATGATTTTTTTTGTTTTGTACACTGAAATTTTTTTATCACAATATAATTTTTAATTTTATTCAATGTCAATTACCCAATGGAACATGGTTAATATTGAATGTTATATATACTATTTTGGGGAATTTCCAAATGGGATTTTGAATTGGATGAAGTATATTTCTCTACATCTAATTAGTAACCATCATATATGACTAATAACATGGAAAAATACAAAATCAAAAATCTAAAAATTATTATACGAAAAAAATTCATTTAAGGTATGGTGGTGGGGAACATTGTTGAAAGGATATTCAAATTATTATTTATAGTTAATGTGAGTGCAATATCTATAGGGAATATCGGAAAATAATGGGTAGTTGTTTTATTAGTGGAGATGAAGGGAATCATGTATGAAATTTGTCTGGAAAAATGAAAAATTATATTAACACAATGAATTATAATAATTTTTCCCTAAGAATAATCAATGTGTTATTCTGATAAATGTTTAAATAATCAAAATTATTTGAATAAATTTATTATGGAAAATATGAAAATTAGAATCAAAATAGTGTTATAATTAAAATATTTCTTAATGATTAATATAATAAAAATTTTAAATGAATTGGGGGATAAACTAATGAAAATGATGCAAAAGAATAGTAAATTGTTTAATACTGATGTATAAATGTTGGGGATATTATTTATTGGTATTGAATTATATTAAAAAGTACAATAAATTTTCAATTGATTTTATCATTAAGGATTTGGAACAATTTTGTGAATCAATATAATGACCATGAAATGGGATTTAATAGAGATGTGATATTTTATTAAAACAACTAATTAAGGGAAACAAAACACATCATCTATTTCATATGATGAAATAATGAGGTTTTGATAATCGAGTGATTGATATATATCATGGATGTTGGTTTTTAATTATGATATAGTTACATAATAATGATTTTTTCACAATCACCTATATGTTAAAATTTATAGAGTTTACAATATGGTATGATTTTTGGAATATATTTTACAATAAATTATTTTTTAAGGAATTATGAGGAAGGGATGATTTAATTAAAAAATTATAGTAATAATTATTTTAACAAAGATTCAGGATATTATTTTATAATGTCATTAAACTATTTAATATGTGACCAATAAGAATAAAAAATGATATTTTCATGAAGAATGTTAATATTATTTTGTGAAATTTACTATGATTTTCAGGAATTAAAATTTTCATAAGGGTAATTCGGTTCTCCATTTCTGTAAGGCTTTTTTTGTACATTGTATGATTTTTAGAGATTAATGTATTAACAAGCCAGATGATGATTTATGTCTATTTTAAAACCTATGATATCTATTTTTTATACTGATTACTAAGTATAGAATGAGTAAATTATCTCTTTATTATGGATCATGATAACTATTACTAATTGTGGTACAAAAAAATTATTTTCATTTAAAAAAGATTTAGATGAAGTGGATTGTTATTGATGTAAAATAAAATGAATAAATGTTTTTTTATTTTACCCTATTGATAGGTTATTTTACCGAAACACTATCAAATTCACAATGTGTTCCATGTATATCGAATACATAAGTACATACGCAAACCCCCCAAAGTAATGAACTCAGAGTTCATAGAACTTAAGAGTGGGCTATTTTATTTGGAGTAACCATTTAGGATCATAGTTGATAGATAAAAATTACAAAAAAACACAAAAACTAACTATGCCATAATTTTTTTGGTGAAGCCACCAGTTTGATGAAGCTATATGGGGAATGTGGAATGTAATTATGTAGATGTATACTAATTTTTTTCAATTGATTAATTTTGAAGGATAAATTTAGGTTCAGGTGTAGAATGTAACACTGTGATAATTTAGGAAATATTTCTTCCCAAATAAATATAATTTCATTGAAATCTTGTGTTACACACAACATCGATATTTAACTAAACATGATATTCTTTAGAAATACCACTATTTAATATGATAGTTATCTTCTAGAAATCACAATAAAAGGTATTAATATTATTGACTAAATTATGAATAAATATATTTAATTTTTTTATATAAAACTATTTATTTTGTGACCCATTTATTTAGAAATGACAATTAATGAAAAAAATTTACAATAAATTAATCATTTTCTTGAATTAGTATATTTATTAGAAAAAATGATTTTTATCTCAATTAATTTTGTAAATACAACTTATAAATGGTTTTAATGAAATTTATATATTACTTATTAAAATAATTTATTATTATTATAATAATTTTACTATGAATTAGATAAGAATAAATCCAATTTTACACATGAAAAATGTATAGTTTTATTAAAAAGGAGTTAAGTCATATTTTTTAAATTATTTGAAATTAAATTTAAAATATTAAATTAATTTAAATTAGAAGATTAAAATAATTAGTTAATTCAACATGTGAAATTTATCATCTATATTTTTTAGAATTTGTTTTTTGAAAATATAACATTTTAAGTTAATGGTGAATAATACATATTTTTTTTAATAAATATGTATTCATTTTCAGAATTTTAAACAATAATTTTTTTCTCTATTTAAAATGAATGATTAAATAAATTTTATATTTATTATTAATGTTTTGGACTATAAAATGGTTTTTATATTGTATTTTTTATAAATGTATTTTAAAATATTGATGAGTTTCGATGTGGAAACCCACATGTTCATTTCTCATGTATGATAAACTATAAAATAAATTTTGCCACTAATGTGAGTGGAATTCAGAAAAATGGATTCAATATTTTGAATCATAATAAATAGTATCATCTAATTGGGTAAAAAAATTTATATATTCAATAATTAAAATAATAAAAATTTATTAAGGTGGCTATGGTTAAAATGATTTTACCAAGTGTTAAACTAAAAAAATAAGGGGTCAAATGAGATTAAAACATTTCCAAAACCCATTTTATCTACATATATAGAACCAACAACATCTAAGAATCTAGAATTACCCTATTAGATCATTTTGGGATGTGGTAATCCTTAATATGCTATATGTTTAAATAAAACATCAATGTGTGTTTTCTCCCCCACTTATAAAAGATCACTCATTCTCCTATCCACATATAAGAAAAACATTCCATTGTTTTGGACAAGAAATAACCAAAAATCAAAATTACATACCTCCATAAATCATAATGTAATTTGATAATTTGTAATTCCCTCCTGATAAGTCATTAGGTAAAAACCTAAAGAGCTCCTATAAAGAAGTTGTAGAGTCCCTAAGCATGATTTTTATTTTTATTTAATCTTCAAACATAGTCAAATATAATTCAACATTGATGATATTATAAATAAATTATATAAGGTATTATAATATTTTTTTATGTTAATTTAATATCCATTATCTATTTCATATTCAATCAAATGAGAAATGAATCCATCAGTCATTTTTACTACATAAAAGATCCTCATGAACTAATATTACTCATTTTCCATCACCACCAATTAGAGTTTGAGGAAATGAAATATTTAATGTTATTTTAATATATTAATTATACTTTTTTTCTTATGATTTTATAATATTACACATAACTTTTTACCATCAATCCCATTTGGAAATAATACTTTTACCATTGTGTGTGGTGAATTATTGCTTCATGAACCAATGTGATGTTTTTTTCATTAATTTTTATCATGGATGGTAATATGGATATATTAAATGATTATAAATTATTTAATAACATTATTATACTTATATATTTATCCTATAATATATACCTTTTTACTATCCTTTCCGGGATAGATATAATAATGGTGCTCGTGCATACAGCAGACTACTGTCTCACGAAGAAATGTGATTCATTTTTCACTAACAATGTGATTGTGAGGTAATAAGTATAATGTTAGTAAATATAAGGGATACATATTATAAAAATTAAATCATAATTATTCTAGAATTCCTAATTATTATTTAAATTATTTCTTTCCATTCATCTAAATAATTGAATCATCATTCATTCATAAGTACATATCACCCTCTATAATATTAATATGTTTCAATTTTTATCACTATCTTTTATGGATTACTATAAATATGTATATAAGTAATATTGATGATACTTATATCATTTGTAACATTATTTATATTATGGATCCATGATCAATGTAAAATTTATAATAATTGAAAAACAAATATACATGAAAGATAATGTTTTTCTAACCCTAAATATGATTTTAACCACTAATTGTTAATAAACAGGTAATAACAGGTTATATTTAAATCATATATGTTATGATATGTATATGAATATGGTATTTTTATATTAAATTAAAAATCTTATATTTATTATACATTAGGTTTGTCCATGGATGAATTATATTGAGATACAAGGTATGTGATTGTGGTCTCAAGTTTTCTTATTTGGGGGAAGCATTATGTTATAAACCTACCTTCTTCTATGAGCTGTATATATATAACCCCATTGAAAATTAATATCATTATATATATTTAATCTCATTAAATTTAATGTTTCATTTAATTTTATTCATTCATGGGTCTTAAGATTCTATATTACTATTGTGGTAATTGTTTTATGAAATCATCTCATTGTTTATCAGGATTTTTCTGATATTTCATTCAATGATGAAATATTACAATCTACTTCTCATGAAACTCATTTTTTCTCATATCCTAGTGATTTCATTATAATAAAATTTTCCTTTATTTTTCTTCTAATATTGTTTTAAAGAGACAAAAATGATTCTTTTATGAAAAATCAACTTTATTTATATATGGGGTCGAAAACACTTTTTTATTTCATATCCATGCTTTCAAAAAATATTCTAAAAATTTTATAGAAAATTATGTACTGGATTTTTTAAATAAATCGATACAAATTTTCCATAAATATAAAATATATTTTAGATGAAATATTTATCACATTTTACAAACAAGTCCTTTCATCTTCCACAAAAAATTGATTTCAATCATTGTTCTATCAAATATGAAAATAAAACAATTTCATTCCTTCATGAAAACTGATATTTATTAATAATCCATTATGATATTAAAATGATATTTTTAGATCTGGAAAAATTTTCGAGTTTTTTCCCTGTTCATATTTGGTCAAAGTCACTATATTCTAGAAAATGAAGTGGTTCTTGGGTGTATGGGATGTTTTAGGGGTGATCCATTTTTTGGAGGAATTGTAAAGAAGGAAAGTATTCTGATCTATGCTTAGATCCTAGTTGGTGAACGTTTATTAGTAATATTGACCCATAATAATTTGGTAAGTATAAGGGGGTGAATGGTTAAGAAAACAATGTTGGGTACCTCTATGAAAGTAGTTGGCTTGGGGACCTGTAACAAAGTCGTAGGTTCATAACCACAACATGTTATTTCAAATCGTGTAGACATAAAACCAAACGACAAGTATTAGTGCCCTCTTGTATAGGGGAACCAAATTCTTGGTGGATGTTTTGGAAATCCATGCACCCAAAACATTCAACAAAACATTAGGTTTTAACCCCCCCTGACCCAATATTTTTATTCCTTAGGTTTTCACCTCATTTTAACCCCAATAAAAAGGGTCATGAAAGGGTGGCCCCCTCATCCCATATAGGTTATTATCCTTTGAATCATGTTCATTTGGAGTGTATTTTTGGGAAAATAGAAATTTTGGGTTATTCTAACATCCATAATTTATTTATTTTATCATTTTGGACCCATATAAATTTCAACTTCTTATGAAATGGTAAAACCATCACAATTTAAAAATATTGTAGTTTGGTGCCCTGAAGGTAGATTTATTCCAAATAAAATGGTATTTCCAACCATTCGATTGTCTGCATACACGAGGTAGCTAGTTTCAAAGATCATTCCAATGGTCGTGATGTTTCGTAGGGTTATAGAGTTTGGAAAACATATATCCCTGATAGGTTTAAATGTTTTTTTTATTAGGGAATTTTATTTTAGAAATATATTTAAGTGTAAAACCCATCACGAACATAGTTTTATCCATTGGTGAGGTGATATTTAACATAGGGATACACATGGGTTAGGTCAAACCCTTATAAACGGTGAATGAATTTGTTTAGATTGATATAAGGGAATTTATGAGGGAGAATTAATAATAATGTGTTATTGGGTATGTGGGACTGGTAATAGGTTAATTGAGAGAATTATAAGTTTTATTTTTGTGAAATTCCTTGGTTAGTTTGAAATTGATTAAAACATGGTTTTTTTGGATTTGACCAGAATTTAGAGTTATTGAATAAAAATGAATTTTGATGTGAGCAATTTTTTGAAATATGTGTTTTTCCTAAAATTGATTTAAAATGATATTTTTATTATATATATTAATGTATTATTGATATGTAAGAATATTTTAATTTTTTTGAAAATAATTTCATTGTTATATAGAATTTTGGATGTAGAAATGAAATACATGTGGAATTTTGTAGGTTTTCAAGGATAAATGCTCATGTTTTCAAAATAGTACTCCCATGATGATTTAAAATTATTATTTTTAATTAATATTTATCCATTATTTTGTTTTAATGTTCCATTTGGACCTTAATAAATTAAATTATACTGTATAATGGGTGTTTGGCTTAATGGTATTGGTGTAAATGGGTTATTCATTTTAAAAGAGATATACCTAATGAGTTATGTTTCTAATCGATAAATGAGTTAATGGTTATGATTTTTTTTGGTAAATGTTATATGATTAAAAATGTATGTGAACTTGGATTAGTGGTTTGTGATTTATGGAAGTTAATTTCTATGCCCATGGGTCTTAATGGAAAGAGGGTCTAAACCTGACCCCTCGTAATTCAATGTTTATAGAATTAGACTAAGGCTTAATGCCGATAATGGTTTTATTTGAGGAGTATAACTAGACTGAGGATCCATGGTATGTGTTATTTAATGTATTTATGGGTTGTTTAACTGAGTCATTATGATTCCCAACATATGGATTTGGCATGTTTTGGGATGTGGGATGGAAGCTCTATGTGTTCCAAACTTGTTCACATGTCTTGTTTACATGACCGAGGATCCTAAGTATGGTTCTAAATTTTGAATTGAAATATCCCTATTTTTATTTAAAATGTATATTATGTTTTCATATGGGTTATAATTTATGTGAGACTTTAGTTATTTTGTTTTTTGGAAACCCTTATATAACTAGATAGTTATTTAATGATATCTCAACCATGGCATAAAATGATATCTACTTTTATTCATTCATTTAATTTGTTTATTGAACTTTATTACCTAAATAAACTATTTTATATTAATGTTATTTCATTATACCACTTTGGTGGTGGCCTACAGAGTTGTACAAACACCCTTGTTAGCCACCGTGCAACTTGGGTACCCGATCCTATGGTACTTGTTTCAAGTATGACATTCAGGAAAGGATATCTTGTTCGGTTCATGAATTTCTTGTTGGGTTAGAGAAATGTATGTTAGTACAAGGTTTTGCATTGGGTCTCTTTTTGTGATATGTTTCTATCATGGTTTAATGATTTTATTTGTATGATTATGTGAGATTTAGGGTATTCAACGTATTATTATATCATGTGTAGATTGGTTACATTTTTGTATTTTTCGCATGCTATCAATTTATTTGGTCTTGTTGGTGATAATATCTATTTTTATTATTTATTATAGGTAATTAGTTTTACAAGATGTTATATTCTACACATCATTTCCCCTAGACTCATTACACTATTCTAAAAAATGTAGAATGTATGGAGGCATGCCTCCGGTCATGTGATGACCCATCTATGTGAAATGTACATAGTGTCCACCAGGTCTAGGATGTTAAAAAGTGTCATTATAGGTGGAGTATTTTATTATAAAATTTGGGCATGGTATAAAAGATTCTAGGATATTTTTAGGACTTCGTAATAAACTCATGCCAAGAGGCTTTCAACCACATGTACGAGGGAAAACCCTAGTGTCAATGGGGTGGGAATTGATGAACTATTTTGTCTCATAATGGATTATTAATAATTCTGCCTCGAGTGTAGAACATGGATGTTATGTTATTGATTTATGAGGTTCTATTTCTTGTAATATTATTAAATTATAGGGTTTTTGAGTTCATGAATAATGTCAGGATCATAGGATTAACAACAAATCAATATATTACATTTGATTGATATTTATTTTTGATTCACATGTTAGTAATGTACTTACAGACTATTATTTATTCTTGTCGATATTTATTTGAAATGGGTGGAAATGAAATTATTTTGAATGTTTATTTAAAGAAATAATTTATTTTTTAAATGCTGGTTTAATATAAATTGTTTGTAAAGTGTAAATATTTAGTTTTTTAATGTTAATGTTTGGAAATGTGAAACCTTAGTTTTAAAATGGTAATCTATAAATTATGAATGAAAATTGGAAAATTATTGATATTTTAATGTCATTTGTGGTGGGTATCCACTTTTCCAGATTTAAACCACATATATTAGCAGTTTAGTCTATGGGAGTTTCATGGTTTTCAAACCATGGGTTACCAGATATGATACCTTGATGGGTTTGGATGTTCTATATAATGAAGAGTTTCTTGTTGTTTCATGGGTTAGGTTGTGACCATGATGTTTTTAAATTATGTATGATAATGTTTATGTGGTGAATATTATGTTTTAAGATCACAAATGTTTTGTTTTAAACCATATAGATAGTGTTTGGATCATGGTGGATATATATGTTTGCTAGTTCCTTTGTTATGAAACATAACATAAATGGTTTATTAGTTTATCAAACAATGTGTGTTGGAACAAAGGAAGGATGACATCCCTTGAGTTGTGGAATGTTGGAGGTTTGATGTCTATTGACTAAAAGGATAGACATTTTATTTTGGTAGGTGTGACTCCAATTTAGGGATTAGGTATCATTTGACTTTATTGGAGACCATTTGTATAGGTTAACAATGATGGAAAGTGATATTGGATGTGTCTAGAACAAGATGATGATTTCGAATTTTGATGTAAAAAATAGATAGTTCTTCCAAGTGTGGTATTGTCCTAGAGTAATATGTGGGAAGTTTTATGCTTGTTGTGTAGTGACCATAGCTATGGATACGCATTTAAAATCATTTTAAATCTAGTATATCATCGGTAGAGGTTTGCCGCATGTATTACATGCCTTAGAATGTGGGGAAAATTTTGTCACTTCAAAGGAGGAATCAGTGTACAATGGGTTCTAGTATGATCTGGTTAATGGTGAATGCATGATCCATGGTTCATTTTTCAAGGTGGAACATGAAATATTATGGATTATTTAAGGTTAGTTTTGATGGGAATGATCATTACGTCACCTGAGCTGATGGTGTTGGTGATTTATAACAAAGGAATCAATTTTTTTTGGGATAGAAAAGGAAAGGGAGATCAAAACATGGATGCATTAATTTTTTATATATGACACCTACAGGTAACGAGGTACACATGGTTGGGCATGGTCATCGCAACTAGAATAAAGGGAAATTTACAATGTTGAAAACTGTGAAAATAGGCACCAAAACTGTGGCCAGAGGCTACAACCAATGTTTTGGCCAACTGTGGCCGCTATCGCTGTGGCCGTAGGTCTCGGCCTATTGCCACAGTTTTGACCATGGAAATACCTACCTATTTCCATGGATTTGAAAATAATGGAAATAAGCCTCCAAATTTTAAACTGTGGTGCTTGACCTATATCCACAGTTTAAATCGTGGCAATAGGCTCGAAAAACCATGGAAATAACCAAAATTACAAATGTACTCAGCGAGATTTGATCCTTGCAGATCCACTATACAGTCCATTGCACTTACCACTACACTATGCCACAATTTGTGTGCAAATATTTATTATGATATATATATTAATAAAAACCATGGGAATAGACTCAAAACTGTGGTGATAAGGCTTCCTTATAAATTTTTGGTAGGAATTTATTTTCCCAAGGATGTTCAGAAACCCTATAGACATTGTTGTGGTGAACTGTGGCTATAGGGAAATGAAAAAATTTCATTATTGACATGGTTTTTCAATCTGTGGCCATAGGACACAAAAATGTGGCAATAGCCACAGGCTATTTCCACAGTTCGGAAAACTGTAGGTATATGCCACAGAAAATAATCCTATAACCATTGTATTAAAACTGTGACTATAGATCCATGGAATTAGATCCATATTATAGTTTTTCATACAAATGTGTTCTTCATTAGGTTTATAGTGCAGGATTCCTTGAGTTTGGTGGGGCTGTTGGATCATGTAGCATGTTCCAACACAAAATATGAGCTTTTAAATATTTGAATTGATAATGGTTTGAAGTGATAGTTATAAAGTTTCATTTCAAGTGGAATAAAAAAATTAGGAATAATAAAAATGATTTATAATAAAAGATATTTCATGTTAATATAACGTCAACATGGGAAATGTAGAAACCAAAAAAACCACTACATCATAGGTCATGGATAACTGAAAAGACATCATAATGGACATCGTCCAACAAAAATAATCATTATTAATACATGTACCAACATTGAATATCATGACATGAATACATTACACAATGTCTTAGATCGCTATATAATTTATGATGCACCCTTCACATTCATTTACATCTCATGCTCATGTTTCCCACATAGATCATTAAAAATAAAATTATTCATCATCATTTTTTTATTCCATGATAAATTAGTTTGGATTTAAAAAATTTATGTCACAAATTATTGATTTATATGTGCATAATTTTGAATACTATTAACATGAACTACTTATGGTATTCACTATAAATATTTTTCCATGTAAAACCATAGTGAAATTTCTGCTACCTAAAGATGTCACATAAAAATTCATTAATTGAGTATTTGATAGTGAAATGTTTATAACATAATTTTTACATAAAATGGGACGTAATATGGACAAGAGAAAAATTATCCCATCATTATTTAATGGAAATAGAAGTAATTTGATAATAATGATTGTTGATTACATAATAGGAATCATCATGTCTTATGAAATTTTTTTAAGGTAATGGGTGTCCCTGAGAGGGATTAACGATAGATAAATGGGTCAGTCTTCATTTGGGAATGATAAGGGATGTGGGATGGTTGTTAAAATACCTAACCCATCATTATAAATTAAAAATAAAAGGGCATAAAATAGAGGGGATTCTTGAATACATGTGAGAAGGGGAGGACCCCTTACCTTAAGAGTATGACACCAAAAGATTGAAACGGGACTAATGGGACCTTAGAGAACTTTAGGATTTTTATAGAGATGAGTAAATTTTATAGATGTGATCTAAGTATTTAAAGTGAAGTGAAATGGGGATATGTGTGGGTTTATATATGAAATGAGATGGGAATTCATTAATATTTAACAAACATTTGATTTGGACTCAATATAATAAAATATTCAAACCGAGGAACCATAACATGGTTTTTGGCTTGGTATTTTACAAATGGTAGTGTCTTTAATATTTTATTATGAAATGGGACTAATTTATTAACCTATTACCCTTACATAAGTGGAGGTGATAAACACTTTTAAGGAAATGAAGTTAAATTAATAAAATATATTATATGTTATAGAGGACTCATAAAGGATTTAAAAAATTAATTAAATAAACATAAATCAAATTATAATAGGGTAAATATATATTTGGCCTACAATACCCATTATAGTATTTATTAAATCATTTAGGGTATCTATGATGACATATAGTACACTGCATATTTATATGATATTTTATTTTTTCCCAAAAAATCTATTTTCATAAAAAAAGATAAAAAGTCAACTTTTGGATAATTTATGTATTATAATTCCAACAAATATATAAATTTAATATAAATATTCTTATAAATATTTTAATTTTCAATTTGAATTATAATAATATAATCCATTTATAAAATGTAACACATTTTTGGTAATAATAGTTTTTGAACCGTAATAAAACAATAAATTTGACTTCAAAAAATGTATATGATCATCTACATTTAGTAAAAACAATTAAATTATAAAATTTTTTCTAAAATATTATTTATTTCAAATTTAAATTAATTCATCAGAATAAATCCATTAATTGAATTAAATATTACCCAAAATACTATTCATGTTTTATAGTATCAAAATAAAAATATAATCATTATTCCTAAAAAAATAAATAATAAAATCAATTTTAAATGGACTTGATACATATTTCCTTAATACCATAGTGTATTCTCTATGAGTAATGTGAACAATAATGATATATTTGTGAGTTCATTCGACAAAAATTATTTTGGTTATGATCTTAATGTGCTTTAACATCTTTTATAAATGGTTTCTCTTATACTTATTTGGATAGATTTGAATGTTTTATTTTTCAAGGGAATATCTATGAGATTTTATATCCCTCATGACCTCTGATAAATGGGCTTCATATGGTACAATACTATTGAATTATTTTATCAATTCATTTGCATGAGTCTATTGGATTTGGTAAATCCCAATATTTATACTAATCCTCTAATAATTATTTAAATGATTTTTAGTAATGGTAAATATTCTTAAAGGACTTTTGAATTAAATTGGATACAATAGATTGATTTCATATGTTTTTATAACAATTTTAATTAATAAAATTTTAATTAATTTAATAATTTTTTGTATAACATTTCGGGTCATTAAAAAAAGCCTCCTTGGGAAATTTATCCATTCAATTTTTAATTACACATCCTCAAAATAGATGTGGTAATTGTGTTTAATCACATCCTATGGTCCAAAGGTCCCTTCTTCAAACTTTTTGTCACTCCACAAAACATTGATAATGTTCATTATCTTATTTTGTTGAATATTTTCTATATAATATTATACAAGATCCACAGAGGAATGATCATTATAAAAAGGTACCACTTATGTATTGAGTACATGTGAGTTTCGAGGTATGTATTTACACAAGAGTGATTCATTGAATAAATTAGCAAATCGATATAGGTTAGGTCAGAGTGCAAGTCTATAAGCCACCACTCTAATGTGATCAAGGATCTAAAAGGGGATAATGTATCTTGGAATAAGAATTACCTTCTTTCAAAATCTAGTCACATTATTCAATGGAGATATTTGAAAGAATACCATGAATCCAACATCAAACTCTACGTATCTTTAATGATTGACATCATAGATCTTATGTCAACTCTGTGCATCTTTGATGTGATGTTGAATGGTATTAAACGTTCCCACCATTTCCACAACCATTTAAGGACCTTGAAATTTTCTTTTGCCAACATCATCACAAAATAAATGTGTCCTGTAACTCTTCCCATAAATAGCTTTATAGGGAGATATTTTGATTCTCGTGAGAAAAATATCGTACTAATAGAACTCGAGTAGAGTAAAATGTTGATCCATTACTCCTTTTAAATGAATTTATAATTCTATCAACATGTACACAAGTATCTGGATAGTTATCTCTAATTAGACATCATTTCCATGGTGATAATCCATACTAAATTTCAACTCACAGTAATGACTATACTGACGAAATTTACTGAACATTGAAGTAAATCAGGTATCTATATCGAATACAATCGATAGTGGTACTCTATGAAAATCAAACACTTCCCTAATGTATTTCTATTCATGTATATCCTATGATAATTCCTCTCATATCATAATAAATTGTGCATTCTTTGTAAGATGATAAACCAAAAAACCATATAGCATTATTCCCTCTTGATGTCTTCAGATGATTTGTGAAAAATTCCATTGTGATGTTTTCCCATTTCCATGATGTTATGGGTAATTTTTTCATTATCCTCATGGATTATAACATTTTATATTTCAATTAATGTTACAAAAAACAAATTGACTTATATTCTTTGATCTACATCCTCCGACTGTCCCACAAATAGTGTTCTTAGAGATATCTGTACTTCATTGTGCTTCTTGTGTGGATAGTGATGGTTGAGCTAGGAGAATCATCTAAAAAATCTGTTTTTAACACAGGATTTCATGGTCCAGACAGTCATGACCCAAATATTGCAATACCTTCACCATTAACAATGAACTCTTAGGATTCCACATATATTCATTTAAATTCCCACAATAACTCTTTGTGAATCATTAATCCTATCCAAATGGGAAGGATGATCATTTATTTTTTAATGGAATGATGATCTTCCTCCCCTATAATTCTCATTTATATCATTTCCAGGTTCAATAAGATTGTATCCCTCTAAATTCTAATTAATGTTAGAATTTCCTAATCATTTTTTCTTAGATTATCTTCCACAATATTCTCTTCCCCATGATTTTTTTTTACTAAGTTGTCATAATCTATGATCGTCTATAACCATCATCATTGGCACATAATCAGAGGTAATGTGGAATTAATTTCAAATTTAATAATACAGTAAAAAACTGAAAATCATGAGTTTGGTAATTCTTTATACGAATCATCAACTTACTTGAAGCATAGGCTATCAAATTTTCATTCATCGTTAACAAAAAACCCACACACTTTTGGATGCATCACTGATTACAATGAAAATATCTCAAATTGATGGTAGTATAATCTTAGGGGAAGAGATAATTATCATTTTCAACTCCACGAAGCTATGATAATATTAATAATTCTATGAAAACATTATTACCTACCATGTTATCTTGTTAATAAGGTTGTATAATAACAAGAAATTAATTACAAATTGGAGATAATAACCATCAAATCTAAAGAAACTACAAATATCATTCATAGATGATGTTTTTGGACATCCTTCAATTATATCATTCGTCGAAGGTTTCACATATATACAATTTATTATGATGATATTCCCCCAGAATGAAAATTCCATTAACTACATTACCCATTTTCTATACTTCAAAAATATTATCCTTTCATAAGGAATTTATCTATGTACTCAAATTCCCCTCTTCATCCTTCTTACTTTTAGAATATATTATAAAATAATCTAAAAATACTATCACAAATTTTTTGAGGTAATATCTAAACTCTCTATACATCAAATCGATGAACATTTCTGTAGCATTAGTGAGTCTGAATGGAATCACTTAGAACTCATAGTGTATGTACCTTGTACGAAATGAAGTCATGGGAATATCCTCCTACATCACCCTAACATGGTAATATCCTAATCATATATCAAAATAGGATATTTATTTTTCCCTATTTAGCTAATTAACAATTCATAAATTTAATGTATATGATACTTGTACAATATCATGGTCTTCTGGAGCTCATGATAATTGATACAAAGTCTCATTGACCAATCCTTCTTCTTGATGAAGAGTATAGTTGCAACCCATACTAAACCACTTGGTCATATGAACCCTTTATGAGGATTATCATGTAGTTTTGTATTTGGATCTTCAGATTACAAAACAAAAATTATATATGGATTCTTGGATAGTGGTAATTCCCATGGTATAAACTCGATTAAAATACAATTTATCAATTATGAGGAAAACCTGGAAGTTCCTTGAGAAACACAACAATGTATTCCCTCACAATAGGAATTCCATTGAGGATGGAATTTTCCTTCGAAAAATTTATTTTACCAAGATACTCATGATCACAGGGAAATAATATACATTCTTGAGATGATTGTGAAAATGAATATTCAACCTCCTCATTGCGCTTGTATAGAATTAGGCATTTATTTTCAATATAGAGATTGAATTCCTTCTCAAAAAAATTTATATTGGATCTATATAGGGAAATAAAATTTATTCAGAGAATAGAATAAAATTCCACCAAAATAAGTATGGCATGTTTTCTTGGAAATACATCCCACAATATTTGACAAGCTAATAGTTATATACATGGAATGAAATTATCTACCCATTTTACATTTTCACTAAAAACTCTTCTTCCATGATTTTTGGTGGTGTTTGGATAGTTATACTAAACTTTCCTGAAATGATGTAATTCATAGAAGCTCAATATAAAAGTATATTTTCTATTATTAAATGAATAACTATTATTAATGTCACCACTATATTTTTAGGATACTCCTCAAAAATTGTGATTGAAAGATCTCATCGTTTAAAGCATGGATATTGTTTGTTGTTTCTAAAAAACCATGAATTTTTGCATTTGATTAAAAATTTCTCTTATTCATTACTGTTTTAGAAATGAAAAATGCTCTAAGGGTTTACCATTGAATTTTTCCCTCTATCACAAAAGAAATACTTTACTAATTGAAATAGATGGATGGGCACCATTCCTTCCCACACCAAAATAAGTTCATCATCCCCATTAGTAAAATTTGAGGGTTTTTTTCTATACCATTAAAAATTGGGTTTTGGGAATTTTTTTGCATCATTCGTATCACTGTTATTCTAAAAGAATTAAACAACACTTTTCACTTCATATCCCCATCATATCGATTAGATTTACCAAACAACATTTCAACGTTGAGGGAACATAAGAAAATTTACACATAACTATCATAGTCTCAAATCTCCATATAATTTTTCAGACAAGGCTTTAGTTCACCAAATAATTGGTCATCCATGATTTCAAAGGTAATGGAAAAGTCGGAGTTATATCGTTCTTGTATTTTGTTGTTTTCTTCATGGGCTCTAATATATTATTCTTTTTTTTTCTTGAGGTAAAGATAATCCATTTCTATTTAAAAAAATGGAGTGATAGGACAATTTTTATCAGAAAAATTCAAAAATCATTCCATCCCTTTTCATCAATCTGTTCCACGGGCTTCATATATTATATCAATGAGGACCGCTAATCAGCTTCTCCATCTATACGATAAACATCTAGCTGAACCATCACTTGCTTAGAACAATTAAGGATTGTTAAGATATTTACAATGTATTTTACCCACGTTTTCTCAATTATGGGATCAGATGACCCATTAAAACATTGAAGTGTTTGTCAGATAATCATATCAATTTAGTCTTGTTATCTATTTGTGGGATTGATATGATCCCCCTGATCAAAATTTCTCATTATAAATTTAATGTATTTATTTATCATATGAATTTTTAGATATCATTATATGTCATCCATGATATATTTCCAAACATATACTATTATGGGGATATGTTTTTTGGTACTATAATATTGGTTCATAATGAGATTATGAATTTAGTAAAGAATACCCCATAAGATTTTCAAATAATTTACATAGTAAAACCCATTGTAATGTACAAGGTAACCCCAAATCAGGGCCAGAAAACCTTGTTAGAGTAGTATCCTATATGTATATCTATTACAGAACAACAACTACTTGTATTATTCATATATGTATGTATTGAATTGATAAACCACATACTCTATAATTTAATAAAATTAGGGATATTTGTATATACATGAGAGTTTCCCTTGGGAATATTTTTGGGTTTTATAATCCTAATCCCAAAAAATTACTAAATGTACCCTCTGAATCATACTATAACAAGACGCCCATTTATTATGCATTAACACATGATTTAAAAAAAAATTAAAACAGAACAAAACCCAAAATATCGAGAAGTCTCGTGTATTTGGTAATTACGTACATTATATTACCACATAAAATATGCAATACAACATATTTATTGAAAACATATTTAACATGATCACACTTGATGTTTTATGGGATAACGTGAAAAAATACATAACCAATAAGGGATCAATAAAGCCTAGTAAGAGAATAAATATTGAATTAGATAAAAAATATTTAAAAATAGGAACATTAATTGACTTAAAAAGTGTATTAATCATAAACATGAATGATAAGAAAAGATATATCATTATAACATAATGGAAACATGGGAAATGTGGAAAAAAAAATTAAACATTCCATCATAGGTCATGGATAAATCGCAACAGATCATAATGAAAATGTACCATAATGAATTAAGCATACCCCATAACCCAAAATAGTAAATCATGATACTAAACATTACCCAATACATTTTAACACTGTTTAATTCATGAAGCTCCCATCACTTTCATTTACATCTCATTATTAAGTGTTCCATATAGATAAAAAACATAGACTCATTCATCATAATATTGTATTCGATGATCAAAGACTGTGGAATAAATACATGAATTTCCCATGTAAAATTGTTATAATTTTATTAATTTGAATACCCTTGATCGTTAATTCTTATGTAATTCACAAAACAATTTTTTTGAAATGGAAAATCACATTGATATTTAGACAGCCTGACGACATGTTTAAAAATTTATAAGATGGATTGATGAGAACAAAAGGCAGCCCCAATAATTTTAAATTAGAATGGTAAATAATATGTACATTTATAGACATATCCAATTATAAAAAATTATATGTATAAGGAATATGAAAATGAAGAAACATTAATAATGAAGAGGAAGGATGATCTCATACGAAATATCAGCATGGTAACATGTGTATTAGGGAGGGATTAAGGTGATAATAAAGTGGTCTATAATATTTATAAATCATATGGTAATTAGGGGGGAGGTGAAATAATAAACCTCTTAATTAGTTTTTAAAAGTAAAAGGGAATAAAATGGAGTATATTCATGAAAAATGTGAGTGAAATAGGATCCAGGACCTTAAGAGTATGAATCCAAAATCATGAAAGTGTATTATTGAGAAATTGGGTGAACAATGGATGTTTCTAAAAGATTATAGGGTAGAGTAGTTATGTTTTAAATTTATTTTTATTGTATAAAATTGGAGTTTTCAGTGGGTTTATATATGAAATGAGTGGGATATTTTTTATTATCTCAGAAACATAGGTTTTCGACTGTGTATAATTAAATATTAAAACCAAAAACCATCCCATGGTTTTTTCCAAAGGATTCAACCCAATTGTATTGTATGATACTAATTTATTATTTAAAGGGAAAATATTATTAAAATATTTACCATAATTTTGTTTAGGTCATTCACACTTTTATAGAAAAGAATATAAAAACATAAAATACATTTTTTGATTTCATGGATTTATAATGTATTTATATAATTCATAAAACAAAATATAAATTAAATTATTTTAATGTAAAAACAAATATTTGTAAATGGATAGCCATTATATTATTTATAAAATCATTTTTTGTTCATTATGAGTCATAAATCAAAACATATATTTACACAATATTTATTTTTTACCTAAAAATTCGACCATCTCAGAAAATTATAAAAAATTCATCATTGAATAATTTAAAAAAAAATATTCCAAAAAAAGTATTCATTTTATATAAATAATTTTCTAAATATTTTTATTTTTATTTATTAAAAAATAGTAAGAGTTATTTATTGAAAATGATGATTTTTTCCAAAAAAATAATTTGAACCCTAATAAAACATTACATTTCACTAAATAATAATTATAGAATCATTAATATTTAAATTAAATAATTTATTTAAAAATATTAGTTAAAAGATTATTTATTTAAATAATAAATTAATTATTAATAATAAATTATGTAATTAAATTGTATATTACCCAAAAATATCATTCATGCATTATATTATTAAAAATATTCATTATTATTTACAAAATATAGTAAATAATCAATTTTCTTTAGTGTTGATACATATCACATTAATACTCCTATTTACACCCTAAGACTGAGTTGTGCGACATTGAGACTATCATGAAATCATTATGAAATCATGGTTCGGTCCACAATCACGATAAGATTTATCTAATACTATAAATAGTTTATCTAAAGTTTATTTTGGTTGATCTCAACTAGGTTTTTGAGAGGGAAAATCCCAAAGATGATATATCGATTGAATGATCCAACAAATAGGCTTAATATGGTAATGTCCTACATGATGAGGTATTTACTTCTTTTGTCTTAGTAAATTTGACTTGTCAACACCATATTTTTATGCTAATCATATGATAAATGTATCATGAATATGTTATCAATGGTAATGATTCTTAACTGTATTTTGAATCCAATTGGAAGTTAAAAAAATAAGTGCATGTTTTATAGATAAAAATCTTATATAATAAAACATTAAATCATAAAATAAATTTATTTATTATAGTCCAGGTCATTACACATGAGACATACAGAATCTTAAGGTTTTCCAATGGTGGGTGGTGATGATGGTTATGGAGAGTTCTTGGTGCCTTTTATCATTGAATTATTAGTGTACATTTTTATAGTGATGATCATGTTCAATGTCATGAAATCATCTCATGTACATTAAGTGAGGTATGGATTTAAACCATTATACCTAACTGTGAAATAAAAGTAATTGGGGCATTCAGGTGGATATTATCATATGGAGATGAATGTGGGGTTAGATAATGGAATTTCCACAATATATAATTTGTGAGGGAGGTCCTCAGGATTGCAGAATGTTGACAAATTCCATGAGTAACGTTCTATGATGATGGGATTGATTAGTGGGGATATTTTTTTGTTATTCATGTGGAAGCTAGATGAACACATCTATGTTTTTGGGTATATCTTGTGACTAAAACATGAGGCGTGGTGTTTGGAATTTGTTGGAGTAATATATCATATGGTGGGGAGAGGTCTGTAGGTCAGCGATATGAAGGGACAAACAAGAGATGAATTTGGTGGAATAGATAACGCCAATAAGAAACATTTTAGGGGTCAATTTATGTTCCTCGATAGTGACCAAGTGGTCTTGGAAGTGAAGGATGATTGAGTCAGGTGTTGACTTCGGGATCTGGTTTGTTATAGAAGAAATATGAGATTCTTGTGTTAGAGCTGTTATGGGTGTGGTGAACCATGATGATGGATTGTAATGGTAGTGTCTACCTTTAAAGTATAGTATTACCGGAATTCAAATAATAAAATCAGTCAGTGCATCATATAATGATAGTAGACCATATGTTTGAATGTAATATATGTAGGTGGAAAATGGAAGTGTGGAAACAATGAGACATGGATATTTTTGGAAAATCCATTCCAAGATGATCCGACATGGAATTGTAAAAATTAAGGGATTTCATGAGAAATAAACCAACCTTAGTTAGATCATGAAGTGATAAGCATGTTTTGGGTTTTTAAGATAACCTAAAAAAGGTATAGTTTTTTTTTTCTTTATGTGGGTATAAAACATGCATCCTTTCCATGTGGTTTTAAAGGATTGGTTGGATTCCAATGGTGGAGGGAGTTCTCTTGGATGTTGACTGTGGTGATTTGGGTAATGCATCTTTTATATTGTGATGTCTTATTTGAGGTTCCATTTTTTTTGGTTAGGGAAGTGTTTTACACTGGAAAATGGTGGTGATGAACTATGGAATATTGTGTGAATCCGCATTATGACAAGTGTTCTATTGAGGATGCGACCAGTGATTCTGGATTGATGGTCCTAGATGATAATATTTTTTCAGGTTCAGTTTTTGGAAATGATGATATATTTATGCTATGATGTGTTGTGTATCATAGGGTTGTAGGTAACGTGTCGGGGTGATATCCACATTTGGATACAGTGTGATTCAATTGGTATTTTAGTTGAAGATCATTTGAGGATGGGAGATGTTGTTGTAACATGCATCTCCTTTTAGTGGCACTAAGAATGGGTTAATGTTAAAATTTTAGAAATTGGGTGAGATTATGCCATGTGATACAGGACATTCCTTATGGGGATGATCTGATTGATGTTGTTCCAAATGGTTATTCCAGGGTAATGAAGTGATTTTCGGTATCATATTATGTGGTGGATATGTGGTTTCAACATGATGTTTCACTTTCATTTAATTGCGATAATGACGATTTTATGTGGATGTGTCCTCGAGAAGCATCACGTTTTTTATTATGGATCAATATGGGAGGAATTTTTTTCATGTAATAATATTTCCTTGGACTATGTGTTGTTACGAAATGATCGAGTTTGGGGGAAAACATAGATGATGGATGTTTATTTGTGGTCACATGGCCTAACCTTTATCCTTAGAGGCTTATATATTTTTTGGAAGTATAGATTGAGGATGAACCTTTATGAGGTGTATAGTTTGTAAGTTACCATCCATGTGTGGAGGTACATCCCTATATAAGTTTTTTTTTAAATCCATTTATTCGGATCATTGAAGTTTTTTTTGGTGTATGTGATGTTTCTAGGGTTCTCTGGGGGTTCACAATATGGTAATTTAGGAAAATATGCTAATCAGTGTTGAGATATTGATTGGTTCATGATTAGTAGAAACCCGGTGCCACAAAATAGCATCTAGTAGAAGGGGTTCATTGTAAATGAAATCTCCCAGGATACCTACAGAAAACCATGCAATTTGTGGACCCTTTGTATAGTGGTGATAAAATGACCACCATATGCTTTGTCAAACCATGTATGTTCTAAGCCTAAGCATGTATCTAGGTTTCCTATTGGACATAAGGAACCACAAGGTTTATCAAACCACATGCCACATAAAAAGTGTTTTTACTATTTCCCTTCTAACATTATTTCATTTTCCCATGATATTCAACACATGCATCCCCCTACTTTGAGGATGATGATCTTGTATGCTCCCCTTTATAGGGGTTATTATCATTAAAATCTTCGGTTTTTTGAGTTTAATTGAGTGATAATAGAATCTCTAGGAGAGTCTAGCACCCCTATTTGATCTATTTTTGGGATTTAGTCTCATAGAATTTATCTTTTTATTAAAAAACACTAATATAATAACTTTTATAGAAAATTATATATTGGGGATTCAAAATTGGTTTCTTTCATAATCAAACGCGATGGTATCGAATGTGGTTTTATCTAGACATGATTTAGGTGGTCTCAAAGATAATTCATATGTTCTTGATGTTTTATATTTGTAATTTGTTATTCCAATGTATTTCTAGGATGTGTTTTAATGTTTTTTATTTTGGAAATAGATTTTGGTCTTATATTTATGTGAAAAACCAATCATGGACAATTATGGGTATGTTGGCGAGGTGAGACTGAATATATGGCTAACAATGGGGTACGCCGAACACTTTTAAATGGTCAATACATTATTAAAAATTTGGATATGGGAAATTATGAGAGGGAATGTGTTTTAGAAGCATAATTGGGTATATGGGTATGGTATTGGCTTAATCGAAAAAATTATAATTTTTTATTTTTTGAAATTAATAGGACGGTTTGAAATGGTTAAAAATGTGTGTTTTGTGATTTGAAATGATAATATAGTTATTTAATGAAAATGATGTTTGGTGTGACTAATAATTTGAAAGGATTTGTTTTCTTCAATGTGATTAAAGAAGGGTTTTTTATAAGAGATTTAGTAAGATGATTGAAATGAGGGAGTTGTTTATTTTTTTAAAAAGGTTTAATGGTTATTTTTATGTTTCAAAATAGATATAAATGGATTGGGTTATCCTTTAGTTTTTTAAACAGAATGTATTATGTTTTTAATTGGGTGAGTTCAATATGATTTCAAAAGAGTATTTATAATTTTGTTTTATGTCATTATTTGGTTTTAATGGATTCATACGACCTTATTCATTGAAATGATATTCTAGAATGGGGTTTGTGGATAAAAGGTATAGGTTCTAAATGGATATTCCATATATGTTGGACATTTCTTAACTGTTATATCAGTAAAATAAGAATTTTTAATGGTCATATTTTTTGGTAAATGTGTTATGAATAAAGAAGTATGTTCACATGTATTGGTGGTATGTGGGGTATATATGTGAGGTTACATGCTCGTGGTTCAGTTTGGTAGAAGGATGTAAACCCAACCCCTATAATTTAATGTATTGGGAGTCATATTGAGGCCCTATTCCATTAAGAATTTCATTTGATGAGACTACATAGACGATGACACTAAGGTAAGTGTTGTGTAATTTATGGTTGGGGTGTCATAATGGGGAAATATTCGCTCCATTTTATGGACATGGAATGGATTGAGATGTATTACTAAGGCTCTATGTATATAAAAAATTAGGACATGGAATGTTTACTAGACTGAGTCTCCATAGTAAGATATTAAATTGTGAATTGTGATTACCCCCTGTGATTTAAAATGTATAACCCCTTATGATGTTGAATATGTTTTTTATGTTACCTATGATAGTTATTTGGCTAGATAGAATTATTGAAATAAATAGTTATTTGATGATTTGTAAACTATTAGATAAAATATATCACATTTTTTTTATTCTTATTTTGTTTATTGCAATTTTTCTCCTAGATACAATTTTGTATAGACTAGTTGTTGATTTATAGGTCATTATTGCTGGACTACTTAATAGTAATCACACCATTTTCTATCCTCCATCGAACGTGGGTACCTAAGAAGATGTTACTTTTTTCTAGGTACATGTTCAGGACATGGAACTAGTGTTTGGTAATTATAGGGGTTGTTTTGTTGGATAATTGAATGTCAGGAATAAGTTGTGACTTGCATCTGTTTTTGGGATATTTTGATAGTTTTGTTTTGATATTTTATTTTTATGAATTATTGACATGTATAATATTAATCATGTAGTTGTGGCATGTGTTAATCAGTTACATGTTGTTATTTTCTTCATTATTTCATTAATGTTTTCATGTTGGTTATTGTATCTGTTGATATTATTTTTTCTATGGTATTACTCTAGTAGGAGGATATATTCTCCCAAACGTTTCTTCTTATACCTTCACATCTAGTCGGTAGTCTCTGTCATGCATGGAGGCACACCTGAATTCATGGGATGAATTGTATCATGGAACTAGATTTATTGGCAACCAAGTCAGACACGTTACATATAATTTAAAAGAATTTTTTTTATCAGTATTGTTTTTAAAACATTATTTCTAATGAGGAAAGGAAATTCCCCTCTATAATTTTTTTGAAAATGTTCTTTAAATATTACTTTTAATATTTAGATGTTAATTAAAATAAAAATGATTTCGAAAAAAATTGGGTTAAATTTTTTTTTCAAAGTGGAAAGTATATTATCCATAGGAAATTTTTATTTTATTTTTTTAAAAAAATTCTATAAAATATGGAAGTATTTTATATAATTTATGATTTAATGGATATATGATCCAATTATTTCATATTTATTCTTCCACTATAGAGTTTATATTAATGATGAAAAATGTTCATGAAACCAATATCTTTTCCATCAGTTATTATATATTGATATTTATCATTAAACCCATTTATTTAAATGAGTTCTAATATGATGAAAGTTTTAAGAATCCAATTTCTTATCATGGGTTCGGATATGGTGATTGTTTTTTGGACTTTTGGAACACATATGTATGGTTTTCATTATGTGTTGGTTGTTACACTATTATCGATGATGGTGGTCACAATATAACCATGTAAGGTGGTCACATTATAACCAAGGAAAATTATAACATATTTCTCCCTCCAATGCATTGTTTAAATATTAATATATCATAAGTAAAAAAAATTGAATGGGGAGTGAACCTTGTTTAGTATGTGTAATTATCCACTAGGATAGACTTGTGAGTGATCCATGATGACTATGATGGTTTGGGGAGTGACAACATTCCTCTATGATAACATTAAAAGGTACACTAGAATACTATAGATATTAATTTCTATGATTATGTGTATGGAACAATTCAATAGATTTTAATAATATTAAACTAACATGAGGCATTTAATTTTTTTGATAATGATTCATTTCTAATGAAAGAACAATATTTATTCCACGACTCGTGATTTTGAAAATTAATATATAGGGTATAGTTTTCATATGATATTATCATGTTCTCATACCCTTTTTCACACATTATGTTTATTTTATAAACCTTTTTACCATTATTGATCATTTATTTCACCCTTTCTTAAGATTCTTATCCCCTGGTCATGTAGATATTTATTATATATTATATTTTAATGTAGAATGATAGTTTTTAGAATATCAGTGGGAGATAATGTATAACTCTTATGAACATGTTGTTTATGTTTAAATGTTTCCTAAGTCACAATAAATTTTTTCTCCTGAAGTGTGAGTCTATATAATCTAATTAATTTTCAACAAAAAATATGTAATATCTATTTGGAATAATCCTACTAATCGATATCATGATTATGATGATTTTTAGAAATAATTTTATATCTCTTGAATTAAGTTATCTACGAGAATTTTTAAACTTACATTAATTATGAAATGCACATTTAAATTATATGTATGAAGTAACATATGTGTGTGTATGATTCATAGATAGAGATCCATCAAGGGTGGAGTAATATATTATAAAAATATTTAATTTATTAATTTATTATTAAATTTTTTAAATAAAAACACATATTTATAAAAATTATTATAAAAAATCAAAAGATTTTCAATATAACCCTACGGATTGAGAGATGATCAAGTGGATGATCATTTTTAGAAAATCAATAACGAATCATGAGTTGGAAATTGACTTGATAATCAGAGTTCATTAATCAAAATAGTGAATGTTAAAGATAATGTTTATTCTCCAATGAAATATCATAAGTAAGGTTAGGTTTTTTATTTGTTGATTCTATCCCAATTTTAGGTTCCTTGGTTTACAATGACTCAAACTACCAAAAAAATTATTATTATTTGATAGATGAATGGTTATCAGATATTTCTATATATTCATGGGTTTCGTGAGTTGATAATATACTGATAACTATATTCATTCATTCAACATTTAGATAAAAAAATTATTCCAACCTGAAAAAAGGATGGGGCACATTTGTATAGTTATTTTTTGTGAGTTTTCTACATATCTGTTCATGTGTTATTCAGTGGAAATATATTGTCATTGAGGTTATAAAAATACTCATTGGATTTTTTTTTTCCAAAAGTTATCTTTACCATAATTAAAAATAACTGTGGATTCAATATTGGGTATCATGATATCCTCACGGTGTGTAATAGTGAAATGGTAGTTTTGGTTTTAGATTGGGTATTTTAATTTGAGGTTATTGTATTTCTGTGAGGCGAGATGATAGAGAGTGACTCCATCTTAGTGAACTTATTTGGATATTATCATAGTTCAATCCACACTGATATAGATTCAATAATGAGGGTCATGATTAGATTAAAGAGTTAAGATTCATGGGATGGTGATATGTGAAGAACCTATCTATTCTGATAAAATACATACTGACTGGAATGTCATCCAAAGAACACACACTATTTAGTACCATAACCGAGACAAAAATATTTTTAGTGACATGAAAAATATAACCAACAATTTGAGACATACCATAAACCATGTGACCCATTCCTAGAATCTATAAATTACCCCTTGTGGAAAGAATGAATGGAATTTATCATTACCATTTTCATAACCACTATACGTAATCACAACACAATAAATGGACTTGACAAATTACTAAGACACAACAATGATTCATGTGAACGACAAAAGAATATGAGAAATGTCAAAGTGCATGTGAATTTGTTGGAGTAGACATGAAGACATGGGGGTTTTAATTGATTTTTTGAACATTTATAACATTTTATTTACAATATATAGTTATGGGTGAGTTATATGTTATCATCTTCTTTTACTAGTTCCCATAAATTATATTCCCCCAGTCCAACCCCATGATGGTTTAGTGATGCATCACATCCAGAGCATAGGATGAGATCCCATATATGGTATCTACATTAGATAGATTTTCTTGGGGCCTTATACGAGGATCAGAGAGGTATTTTATATCATACCCCCCACATATGGGGTTTTAGGAATCAATGGGACAAATATACTAAAGTGTATATCCCCTGTATAGCGGGTTAATCCAGTGGACATATATTATATCACCATGGTAGTGGTTGTGATACCCAATATGTGTATTAATAAATTATAAATTCAATAACTACTTATTCATATATATTTTTATCATTAATTAACTCATGGATTATTTCCATCAATGTTATTAGCATCATAGAGTGATTTAACCAAAATTAATGTTAACATTATTTTTTGAGTATGATCCTTGGGAGGTAGTGGAGTTGTGACCTTAGCTTGAGAATTTTTGTACATATTGGTTATTTTTTGTGGTATTTATATGATGTGTCATATTAATATTTCAATTAAATCTTAATTACTAGTTGAATACCCCCACTATGATTTATGGTTAATTATTTTGTGGTGTCTTACATGGTATTAGTATACTCACTTGCGCATGGGATCTCTTACCACGTGTAATTTAATAATATGAGGAAATGAAATTAGATGGGGTCATAGGACAAGCATGTGAATAAATTTTATAATGATATTCATGGAACAAATTTTACTATAATGTGTATCATTTGATAAAAATTATCATATTATAGAAATGTGGTCCTGTTATTTAATTATTTGAGCCCAGTATTTGGACCTTTATTATTTTTGAACCATGTTATCCAATGCCATAATTTAGATGTGTTCATGATTTATAATACCCATTTTATTTTTTACATTTCAATATTTTTTGGGAATTTTGAAACGTATATGTGTGTACATTTATATTATCCTAACACGTACCACGTCTGTGATATACCTACATGGTATTTCCCTCTATCCCCTATCTAATGGAAGGAAGGGTTTTGATGTCTCACTCAACATATCACGGGCTAGGATATCCCCAATGTGTTCGTTCTTCATATGAGTATAACTAGAAAACACAAAATTTGGAGTTAAATTTGGTGGAAAATGACCAAATATTCATTAATCATTATATTATGTGAGATATATTTATTATAAACAATGAGCATAAGATCATGATGAAAATATTCAAATAGTATGTCCATAACATGCATAAAATGAGGTCAGTTGAGTATATATTGTCCTTTGAAATATTCTTTTAATATACTATTAGAATTGGGAATGTTATTGGTGATTCCTATTGTTGGGTGATGTATGTGGAGGCTGTGTAAGAATCTGGTAATGGGTGGTAGCTGATACCACTATTTTATAAATTTCATCTAGATTTTCTGGATTGTTAGGGGATAGTGACTCTAAAATCAATGTTTATTTTTCCCATGCTTCTGCATTTGATTGAGTGGAGTATTTTATATAATATAGAGGGGTTATCCTTATGAAATATCATATTGGTGGGGAGTCAAAAACAGGAATGTTAATTGACAATAATGATTATTACAATATCCATGGTTTGACTGTCTTGTAAATTTATTATATAAATCAGAAAAATGTTTTAGTCTCCCGTTACGTTCATTAACAATCACATTACATGATCAAATACCTATTTTTAGAAATAATAATATTTTTGGAATTTGAGTCATCAATGTATAAAATTTTACCAATATTTACGTGAAATGAAAATTAAATGAATAATATATATATATATATAAATGGTGTAGAAATCTTTATTCCAAGATTTTTTATTTAGATTTTTTTATAGTAATTGTTTTAAAACTATCTTAAAATTTTAATAGTGTTTTTTGATAATTTATAATAGTTGATATGTCTTCTTGGTTTTGAGAAGATATTAAAATTATCTCAAATAATAATTCCACAAAAAGAAATTAATGATTTTAATTAACGGGAAATTTCATTTGTACTCATCATGAAATAATATTTTCATATATTCTATATGTATATATTAATCATATTGGGATAAAATATCATGGTAAATTAATTACACTGTTTCTCCCAAAAAATAAATTCATTCACATAATTTTGATGAAAATAAATGCTAGAATAGATTTTCTTGTAAAAAGATAGTAATCTCATTCTCATGTTCTCTTTACTCATAAAATGAAGGGATATATAGTAAAACACAATATAATAGAAAATGAATATTTACAAATTAGGATATTCTTTAAAATATTTCACCCTTGAAAATTATGACCACTTGAGAATATAATTTTTATCACTTTACGGTATCATAATGTAATATAGTTTTTTAGATATTTATATTAATTGATAAAATAAATTTCTAGACTAAATAAAATGTTTTTTTCGTAATAGTATTTGAATATTTAATTCAATTTTACATATATATCTAAATAAAAATATGTTTTTTTAATTAACAATATTTTCATTAAAATGGGTGATGTATTTTCTCCAAATCTTCCATATTAATTGATTAAATTATACAATGTTTTCAAAAATGTTCTTATTATTTTTATAAATGAATATTTTATCATTTAATTGAAATATTGGAAACATTATAGTCAAAATTCCTTAAAATTGTAGTAAATATTGCTAATTCCATCCCATTGAACAAATATAACATGAAAAAATTTATTTTATTTTTATTTATAGTATAAAATGAAAACATTTCCATTGAAACAGGCAGATCAAAAATCATATTCTATTCATAATTAATAATAAAAATAGTTAAATCATATATATATATATGTGTGTGTGTGTGTGTGTGTTTAAAAATTTAAAATTTTTATGGTTATATTTTTTTATTTTTTAATATTATCTTCACTCCTTCAAACAAATGTTATACATTTATTTCTCGATTCATCGTATGAAATAAAATTTTCTTTATAACATATTAATAACCATATCTAGTGAAAATTAGGGTTCATCTAATGAATAAGGAAAAAATAATTATATAGTCTAAAAATATAAAATATATATCATAAACTAATAGTTTGATTTTCTTTAAAAGTAATAGGATTATATGAATATAATATAAGGATCACATGTATGTAGACAAAATGAAAAATTGATTGTTTAGAATATAAGTTAGATTTTAGTATCTATGATTATGTTTGATTAATTTGAAAAATTAGAATCCAATAAAATGAATCATTTCATACATAGAAATTGACTTTATCTAAATGAAATTAAATATTAAAAAATAACCCATAGAAATATTCATCATATAAGGGATATGATTTTCCATATAAAAATCCAATCCATCATTTTTATATCTTGGTAGAGAAAAAAAAAATTAATTTAGGAATAAAATTCAAATTTTAATTTCTTATAGGTTGGATATAATGTTATATATATTAATTGAGTAATTATAAATTAATAATATAATATTTAAATTCAGGATTGTTAAAATGGAAATCAATTTTAAATGAATATTAAATAATTAATAAAATCTCTATGAAAACATTTAAATTCTTTTTGATATTGTAAATTGATAGAAATTTTATTCAAAATATAAATATGTTCTTCATGAAACTAATAGTTTTTGACATAGTGTAATGAAACCCTAAAGTATGAAGTTTTTATTTGAAATACATTTAGAATAATAATTCATAATATTTCCCTAAAAAAAGTAAATGTGTCATCTTAAATAGAGATAAAATAAAAATTGTTAACATCATTTCTATAGGTTGAAGATAAAAATACTCATAGACATGGTCATCTAAAATAAATATCATGAGGAAAATATATCATTAAATTACATTATCATTAACATTTTGGTTTAGAGTATTATAGAATTTTGATTAAATATTAAATATAATTATTGATATTCATTGGAATAATTGTGAATTTATTCCACTGTACTCATAATTATATAATACAAAATTGGCCAAAACTTCCTCCACACAATTATCCAGATATGATTCCCCTATATATATTTAATAACATTACTATTTTCAAAAGATAGGGAAATGGAACCTAGTAAATGTGTTATTTTAGATGAATAGTGATGTTAAACAAAAGTGATAATAGCCAATAATCATAAGTGAGCTTCTGAAAAGCACATAAGTATCATAATGAAAAAAAATATTATCCCCACAGTAACATATTATAAATTATAAAATTAAATAAGATAATAAATCATAAAAATGTTTCATATAACAAAAAAAGGAAGACATGAGAATTGGGTCCCATACATGAGAATATGAATCATAACATAACAGATAATGTATCACAACATATTTACCATAGTATATTTGTATTAACATAACTATTTTCATATATGTTTTATAATTTTCTCAACTTTTATCCATTAAAATGTAATCATAACAACATTCCAATTTTTTGTCTATCACTACTCATTTCATAGTTTAGTAACTCATCAATTAATGATTTTCCATATAGGTTCTCCATAATAAAACATATAACAATCACATAATTATAAATCATTAATAGTATTTGATTTAGTATAAAATTCCATTGGAAAAAATTTACTGTTTAAAAAATAAAATACTCGTGGTAATAAAATATCATCCATTAAAATCATAATAAATGATTTTTGGAATTAAAATTGTTTTCATATCCTATTTAAATGGATTTAAATAAGGAAGAAAATCATTATTCCATAAATATGTATAACATAATTAATCCCTACAAAATAAATGGGTGAATAATCACAATAATAAACATTCTAGTTAAATATAATTCAATCATGAATATAAACCATAATGTATTTAGAGTTTATAGATAATGGTCAGACGTTACTGAAAATTCATTCCAAATTGAGTAAATATATATCAGCATGGTGAACATCCATTTATCATCTTAATCAAACTCATGGTTTTAACTATGTATGAAAATGGAATAAAAATTATGGTTATATACTAAAAATGTAGATATTTAGTGATGGATCATATATCCAAAAGTGAATGAAAATATATATTATATATAGAAAACAATTTGGGATGGTTACATTTGAATAATATATTCAATCGATAATAACATTAATCAAATTATAATGATTTAAAATATAAATTAGTTTTTTTTAATCTATGCAAATTACATTAAAAATAATAAATATCAATGATCTTATAAAATAATTTTAAAATTGATGTTAAAAAAATTATAGTAAAAAGTTAATTTCCATTACAAAACATGAAATGATAGGATAAAATTTTAATATAAAATTAAAATGATTACTAAAATTTATCTTCCCATAGAAAACATAGATGATTCTATATTTATTAGATTCGTTAGATAATAATTTTATAGTTCATTTTTTCATGTTATTTTCAAAAATTGAATGCGAGGAAATTAAAAAAACTACCTTAAAATAGTGCATTTAAAATTTGATTCATTGAAAAATAATCAATACTATCATATGTAATAAGTGGTTTATGATAAAAAAAATTAAATTATAATGGATATAATATATTAGGAAATAATATTTCCTAAAGACCGACATTATAAATTCTATTAAGAAAATATATGATTTTTAATTAGAAATGGAATAATTTAATATCACATAAATTGATACAAACAAGGATTTAAATACATTATTGAGTTACATTAGTGTTTAGTAAAAAAAGAGACCTCCAACAAATATCCAATTGAATATATTGAGTTTCGTTCTTAATAACATTTTACTTATTGGGGATTGAACAATAAAATATAAATATTTTAATGAAAATAAGAAATTTTCCCATTATTATATACATGAGAATAATATAAAATATAGAATCACTTATTAATGAGAATAGTTATGGTCAATGTAAAAAAATAAACTATATAAATCATGGAAATATATTTGAGTTACCAAAGTCCCTTACAAATATTAGAACTCGACATGTAAGAAAATTTTGAAAGAGGTTTTATCGAGTAAAAATTTAAATCCACATAATTAAATGATAATTTCCCAAATTATTAAATCATTTTTAATAATTTACCTAACATATATTATGTTTGTTTCATCAGGAAAACTATAACTCAATAGACCATAATTGACGTCACAGAAACCTTTTCAACAAGAAGACAATTTAACATAAAACTTCTAGAATGAGAGATAATTAAATTGAGTGTAAATTATCATTAATAAAAGGAACTTCATGATATAATAACTCAATTAAAAATATTATAAACTCATAAATATTAATTAGTTTCATACAACCAAACATTAATGTATTAGAAGAATTTGAGATGACAACTATTACCTTAGTTATGATTTCTTATTTGTTTGTGAAATATATCATGAATATTAATATTATATTTATTAAATATATAATTAATAAAATTACCAATACCTAAAACCATTTATCATAGTCAACTATATTAAATTTATACCTTTTTTTAGTTTTAATCTATATTCAATATTTACAAAAAAGTAAAAACCATCATTTTGATCTTTTTTTATAAGATCGATATTGCTATTAGTTCTTATAACAATGTTTAATATTACCATAACAATTTTTAAGTGTTTATTTATAATTATCATTATCTACCACCATTCATTATTGTTTTATGATTTTAACCTTAATTACATAAATAATAAAAGGCATAATTTTTAATTATTAACAAAAAAAATTCTATATTTAAATTATTTTTTAAAAATATTATCTAACCATTTAATATATATATATATATATAATTATTTTATTAATTATAAAATGTTATACTAGTTATTATTATATAACAGTCATTCAAGATATAAATTGATAGTAATGTTAATGTAGGTGGTGAAACTGCCCTAAAAATGAAAAGCCATATTTAATAGAAGACTATTAGATGGTATAGATGAAATATTAATGTAACTATTTATCAATGTTCTTATTTAATTTAATGTTTTTATATATATTAATTTTACATAATTTGAAGATTATGTGTTTTATACTATAAAATTACATCGTATGCATAATTGTTTTCCTTTTTCGTTGATTTTAATGATTGTTAATTTAATTATGATTATATACCATTCATATACTTATAAGGTTATTAAATTTTTAAAATCATTCCCTTATTTATTTAATTGAAATACTATTTATAATTTAAAACCATTTCTGAAACCATCCATAACATTTCGTGTAGAATAACAGAACACACAGTTACTGCAAGGTATTAATCGGCACATGCACAATGATATTGCTTTAATTTTTCATAAATATAGAGAGATGAGTATTATGGTTTATTATTTTAGAATATTAAAAAAATATAAATACTATATAGTAATTAAATACCATTTATTAACCATCATTTTCAGGTTGTGATGGAAAAAATAATTTTACTTCCTAGAGGCAGCAGTATGCATGTATGCCCAAATCAGTTTTCTGTTTTTCAAAACTGAAATAGGAAAGGTGGTAAATATGTATATAATTATTATAATAAAATATATGTATAACAAATATACATAGTTATTCATTTAAATATTTTCTATTTTAAATTTAATTTAGAATTAATAAATTTAAATATAGAAATTATAATATATGTTAGGGTCATATAACACCCATAATGGATTATCTCTATTTCAAAGGGGGTAATGGGATTGAGGGATAGACATTTTAGAAGAGTATAAGAATAAAATAGTGTATAATAATGTATATTAGATGGTAGGGTGCATTTTTTACTGATATTAATGTGTTTCTGAATGAGGGGATGTGAGGAGTAGGGATTACCTTTTATAAGTAAAACAGGAAGACAATTTCTGAAATACCTAAATAATATCAATAATGTGAAGGAAATAAAAATAATAATCCATAAAGAATTTTGATATAATGGTCAGGGGAAGAGAAGATATCAATCTATACCTGAGACACCCATTCCCACAAAAAAAATTTAATAGGTCATAAACTCATTACTATTATATTTTTCTATTTTACCATTTTATCATTTACCATGGTAACTAGGTTTTACACGAGGATATATATCCCTTATTCCAAAAAATAAAATATTTCAAATTTTATAATTATTAAATAATGATTTCATATTTCAAATCCATTTTTATTTTTTTATGTTATTATAAATTTATTTAATATTAATTATATTTTAATTATTTATAATTAATTTTTTAAAAAATATTACTACTGTTCCAAAATGATCACTCTATGTTTGTAAGAAACTTATATTTTTTAGTATATAATTACTGTAAGGAAATAATTTTGTTAAGGAAATCATTTTTTTTAATTTTCTAAAATAATAAATATAGAACAATAATTCTTAAAAACCCTGATGATTTTAAAAAAAAATATTTAACTATTAACCATAAATTTGTATTTCTAGAAATACTACAACAATACATCCAAAGATAATAATTTTATTACAAATCATAAAAGGAGGTTTATTATTTCTATTTTACATGGTAAAATATATATATTTAGTTTTCATATAAAATTATAATTAATAAAGAAGAAAAATATTTATAAAAAATATATTTTTTAAAGTAAACTTTTTATATTCATAATTACTATAAAAAATAATGTGACTATCATTTATCAGTCAATATTATATTTTACGAGAAAAATAATTTAACAATAGAATAAATTGATTTATATTTTGTAAATATAATGTGAATATGAAACGAGAGTCATAAATGAAAAAAATTAATTGAGTTAATTTGTATCGAATAATATATATATATATATATTACATTAATTTTTTAATTCAGTCAATATTAAACATACCTACTAATTTAGGAAATATTTTTTACATATTTAACACCTATAATATATATATATATATAAATAAGTTTGATGTATGTTTTTGGTTTTAATATGGAGAAAGATATCAAAATTTTTTGAGTTAATTAGATGAAAACATCTATGTTAATATTAGAAGATCATGTTCTGTCCCCAATAAATAAATTCCACTATGGATATTTATATTATTCTTATTGAGTAAATGTTATTGATGGTATTATTATCATGTTCATCTTTCTGGTCATAGCTTCTAATATGAAATCCATCTTACACACACATTAACTACTATGTGACTTTTATTTTTAAAAAAACCATTATGCATTTATAAAATCATATTCTCAAGTATATATATATCATAATAATATACTCTCCATAACATACTTTTCAAAAAAATCTATCCTCCAAGAGACAATACATACTCAACCATATATCCTTTAGTATAATTAGAATATTATTATCCATAAAATGATATACAATCAAACACCATAAAATATATAACACATTGTCAAAAAAACGTCAAACAAAACCAAATATAAAATGAACACATTGTCAACAAGAAGATTAATAATAATATTTAACATAACCTTTCAAAATCAGTCAACCTATTATTTTCCAAAATTTAGGATTATATTAATCATAATTATAATCTATCCTTACATCATATATTCATCAATAAATTCCATTATCTTTAATATTTACATTAATTATTTTACAATATTATCCATACTATTTAATATATGTCAAAATATATTTATATATTATATATTCATGAATACTACATATAAGTCTTACAAAATATCTATATCTATTATAATATAGCAGAATAATAGTTAAAAATTCCACACACTAATGAAAATAGTTAAAATCATAATGAATATATATCAAACAAGATATAATTTTCCATATATTAGGTAAGGCAAAAATACTCTGATTTTATATCATAACTGGAATAAAAAATTATACTCAATAATTCATGTTTCATACATAATTCTATTATCATACATAGGGGAAATAAGATATGTAACATTGTTAGATTTATTCCCCTGATCATGTTAAAATAATAAATCCTAAATTCATCATGATTTTATCATATAACAATAGATCAAATTATATTGTGAATATAAAATATCAATCCCCTGGAATTTTATCTAATTAATCATTAATGTTAAAATATGATACATTTATTTTTCTAATATCACACTTAGGTAATCCAAAACCCATATATATTCTATAGAGTATATGTTATTTTTTTTGTTTTATCATACTTAATAGAACTAATACCCTAAATAAATTTGGGCATAAATCATTCATATTTTTTGTAAATATAATTTCATTGACATAATCATATCCATTGAGATAGAATATATAGTTTTTAGGTCTTAGGACTTCTTATCAAGAACTAAAGTTATGATTGACTTATTACCCAACTGTAATTTCTTGTGACGATTACCACTAGGTTGATTTCTTACACAACAACATCTACATTATTTACCATAAAATGATGTAATTTCATAAATAACCAATTAATCTATACCCTTACAAACACAAGATATATCTTATACATCACAATATCCCTTATACATAAAAATTTCTTTACACTAATGTATTCATTTCCTAATCATTAAATTATTCAACCTTACCTCGATGAACCAAATGTGTTATCTGTAACTTTTAAATTTTGACCAACCATAAGTAAAAAAAACATGATAAAAGGTTTAACTCCTAAATTATCATCCACAAATAACATTCTAATATTTAATGATATCTAAATCCTACTAAAATACCATCTATATGATCCCAGATACATGATCACCATTTTACAATACATGGATCAAATATTTCATTAAAAAACACCAATGATGTATTATTATTATATATTAATATAATTGGTATAAAAAAGTATCTAACTAAACTATTTCATTTTCATCGGTTAGATATATATCTAAGTATATTAAAAATTACAAATTCATTTTGAGACATAAATGTCTATAAAATTTTTTATATCTATGATACTATTTTTTAATTTAAATATATTTCTAAAATTTATATCATGAGGTAAGGAAATCATAAGAAATAGGCGAGATCATATTCTTATAAAGGGTAAACAATGTTTTTAAAAATAATTGATTATAAGTGAGAAAAATATACATATATATGAGTAGTCAATATATATAATAAAATTATAAAAAACAAAATATAAAACACAAACCAGTTACTTAAATAAGAATAAATCATGAAAATGTATAATGTCATAAAATTAAGTAGTAGTAGATAATTGTGGAACAACCATGGGTATAAAGCTGAAAAAATAGTGGATCATGTATTACAACATGATTACCATAATATATAAAGAATCAATATCCTATATTCCAAAATGTATTAGGATTTACATAATTGTTTCCCATTTTGGATCTATTATCACATCATAATTATAGTTTTCGATTTATCATCAGTACTTATTTCAATATTATCTTGTGGAATGAAATGTTTTACAAAATGTATTGGAGGAACATATTACACTGAATCATCACTTAATTAATAACCATAATTGTGTCATTTTAGAAACAATAAAACTATAACACAAATAAAATAAATAAATATCAATAGGATTCATAAAATATTCCAATGAAAATTAATCACATTTAATATCATAGGAACTCATTAAAGAAAAAGGGTATCATTTAACAATTTGTAAAACCTAAGGAAGTGAAATAAGTTTTATTTGATTTAAATAATAGTTATAGTATGAAAATCAATAATAGATTCATGAATATACATAACATTAAAAAACTATGGAATACAAATGGATATCTAATAATATTAAGTAACATTCATGCAAATTTCCAATTATTTAGTAAAATAAATATGATGGTATCTAAAACGTATTGAAAAATATTATATCTAAAGGACAATAATTTCCACAATTATTAAATTCAAGAAAGATATGTATAAATCCTTTCATTAGAGGAATAAAAAAATGTATTCATAGAAAATTATTTTTGATGTAAACTTTTTTTACGCACAAAAATTGAATATGGAAGACAATTTATGTGATGGATAATTTCTCCAAAATATATGAACATTATATATTGTATGTAGAGAAATATGTTGAATGGTAAGTTTTTATGAATATAATTAATCAAGAATATTATATATTGTAGAAAAATGTTTTTGATGAAGTATAATTTTTAGTAGGTTTAGCATAATAACATCATAAATAAGAAATAACATTGATATTTTACATTGAATTTGATTTATATATTTTATAATTTTATTATATACATAAATTCATTTATAAACCATGAAACTGTATAGATAATTTTAAAAATTGGAAGATAAATGTTTTGAAAAGATGGTTTTCCCCTGATAAATATTAAAAGATATAATTTTCAACTAATTCGTAATATCATCAATTTATATGAAACATATAAAATTTATATTCATTATGGGGGGTGATATCATTGGAAAAAATTACATTTTTAAGAGAAAAAATAATAAATCCCTCCTTTTATAATTATTAAATAGTATTATCATATAGGGGGTATATGATTATACATTTGGTTTTTAAAAGACATAATTTTTTAATATATCATTTCATAAATACTTATATTAACAAAGTGAAAATAAATCATTTTATTAAAAAGGGTGAATGGAATTTAAGATGATCACATAAATATATATATATATATAATCATTTAAATAGATTAAAGGGGAAAATTAGTGATATGTGAAAACCTGGAACTGAAACAAAGAGCCAATGAAGAGATTGATGTTCTTTATTGATAATGTTGTACTTTTATTTGATATAAATATCATGTAGGGATAATTAAATCAAAAGTGAAATTTTAAAATGAACGATAAAATATAAAATCATATGAAATAGGAATGAAATTAATATAGACATAAATGATGAAATTTTCAAAAGAAACTATATTACTCAAAAATAAAATATGAGATACCAATATCGTATACATATGATATAGATAATGACATAAAAAATTTAAAAGGTTATTCTATGTTAAAAATTTTATCACATGGAATTCAAAGATAAAATAATAAATAACACAATTATTGGGAATTGTTTCCCAATCATAAATAAAATATTGAAAAGAATAATAATTAAACACAATCAAATATAATTGATTAAAAAATCCTTTCAAAATGGGGAACAATTAAATCATACCTTCATGAAATATATTAATATAAATTTAACAAAAACTAATAGAAATTAAAATTAATTAATTATATAATATATATATTGGGAATTATATTAACAATATAAATAAAATTTAGTGTATAATATAAATCCTTTATTTAATAATTTATTTTGTAATGATAATTATTACATTAGTCCTAATTAATTTTCAAAAGTAAAAAATAAAATAGGAATTATTAAATTTTCATTATGAAATACGTACAAAATAACTATATTCATATGTATATAAATTTAGACTCTTGGCCATTTTTTATTCATTACAAATATAAATAGTGTATTATTTATGTGTAATATCTGTTATATGTAATCCAGATATTTTTAAACATGTTCAAAAAGATTTGTTTTTGTATTCATAAATTTTTTAGGGGTTAACAACAATCCTGTAATTAAATATAATAAGAGGGATAATTTATAGTTAGTTATAATGATTAATATTACTTTAATGGGTGATTCGGTCTATATCCTTGTGGATGAAGTCGAAAACAATCATATTTTGGTGATTCATATCCAGGGAATTGGATATTCATAATTATTGACTTAAATTTTCATAAAACATTTCAATAAACGAATATAAATAAATATATTCAAATTTATATTCGATTATGTAAGTAATTTTGTATTAGCAATCATCCATTATATGTATTTGTATAATTTTTCTAGTTGACGGTTAAACAACACCAAACATTAACATACAATTATTAATTGGAGACTATGAAATGGTATTATTGAAATATAATTTTAAAAGTATAATAAGGATCATAAATGGTCTTCATTAATATAATAAATTATACATATAATTGTTTTTTTCGAAAAAGTGATGGATATAGAATAATTACATAGTATGTATGAATAATTTTTCATTATTATTTCAGTTGTATAAGATGATTATATTTTATTGATTATATATAATTTATATCACCAATATGTTTTTAAAATTTTATTACAAAAAATATAATATTATAAAAATCATATTTATCTTTTAAAAGTAGTCTTTAATGTATCACAGAATGGATATATTGAAGAATGGAATAAAAAGTTCCATAGTAGTTGTAGACCAAACATAAACAAGGATGATTATTTTGTTTTCCATTGATGGAGTGATAAGAGTAATATGGTGTAAAATTAAGATTCATAATTTTGTTATATATTTCATATTTATATACTTATTTTATATTTTTACCTAGACATGTTAGGAGGTGAACGAAGCTGAATAAGTTACATCATGGGAATAGTTAGTTCTATATACAGATAACTCTCGATATCATTTTTAATGGAATGGGAAAGGATTTAAATGAATTATTATTATTAAATTAAATTATTGCAATAATAATGATATTAACTTCGTCATATTATGGTGGTGTTGAATTATTTTTTTAATATCGAGTGAACACAAATATATGTAAATAAAAATGATAGGTTAGTATATAATACTGCACTTCTTGGATTATATCCTCTGTAAAGGCTGTTAAGAATTTTTTAGATTCTCATATGAGAACACGAGAACCATTTTACAATGGAGAAGAATGTTGAGAAGAGTATTGGAATATTTTTAGACCATAAATATCGTTTTTTAGTTTTATGGAAGGTGATGAAATGAGATCATATTTTATTAGATAAAATAAATATATTTTTTGTAAGAAACAAAAATCATTCAATATTGGAAAGACACATTGATGTAAACTAGATAAAAAATTCAAAAATAATAGTGAGTGAAATAGATAATGTAGAACTAGTCCACAATTTCTCATTAACAATTATGTTTTAAACATGTTTTCAACTCATAACCATTATATTATTCATGTTAGCCATTTTATCTTTTACCATGGTAATTTCTTTTTACATAAGAATAAATTTCGATTTATCCAAAACAAAAATTCTTTAATTATATAATTTGGAGGTACTGATTTCGAATTCCAAATAAATTGTTATTTTATTCAAATATAAAAAGTGATATAAATTAATTTTAAAATATTTTATATGTAATTAATTAAAGTAAAAAATATTTTAAAAAATATCACTCATTTTCTAAAATTTAAATTAATTTGGTTGAAATTTTTTTAAATATATTTAATTTATAATATCTAATATAATATACTTAAATATTTTTAATTTTTTGGATTAATTTTTAAATCATAATTATTGAGTAATAATTATATTAAATAAATGTCATTTGTGTATAAGGTGTAATAAACTATTCGGTATAAATTTTTTTTTAAGAAAACAAATCCTAAGGTACAATTATTATAATAAATAAAGATTATTTTTTTTAATTTATCATTATAATATATATATTATTATATTTTAAATTAAATTATTTCCCAACGTGAAAAATATATTTTAAAATAAAATGGTGTTTTAAATACATATTTATTTATTATTATTCCATAGTAAACTTTACTAATAGTAGAAATATTGAATAAATATTATATTTTATTAACATCACCATTTAATAATAATATAATTAGTTTGGTTTAATTAAACATGTAGTATAACCAAATATATATTAATAGAAAAATAATTATATGTGTAAATTTATATAAAAGTGGCTGTAGTAATTTTTATTAATTTCATAATTCTATTAGTATTTTTCATACACAAAAATTTAATGACTAGTTTTTTGCAATCATGCCCAATATTTGAATTATATATATATATAAAATTTGTGTTCTTTATTTGATTGTTTCATGTGGAGAAATATATCGATCATATTTGATGTTAATAGTAGAAAAGTCTGTTATAATATTCAGTCATTATAGAAGTTGTTGAAAAAGGAACACTTAAGAGAGTATTATCTAAGTAAAAAAATCAAATAAAAATTATTATTTACTCTCAATGGAAAAATTTATTGATCTCTTTTTTTTATCTTATGTATTTTATATTCCTTATAGATTTTCCTCATTAAAAAACTTTTATTCCTCTATTTAGTTACTCGTGTAACATTTTTAATTTTGGTTGAATCCTAAAATTCATCTGAATCCAATTGTACAAACATGATAATCATTCATTCCCAACTAATCAATAAAAAATATCATTTAAATAGAAGATATTCGATCTAATAAATTTTATCAGTGTGAATAAATACATGATATTCCATTGAAATAAAAAAATATGGGTCATATAGTTTTACAATTTCATTACTCATACATATCTCATTATCATAATATGATTATTTAAGGTAGATTTCAAGGTAGTTTATAAGACTCCTTCTGATTTATTCTTTCATAGAAAAATTACAACATGCTTATTCTGACATAATTAATGTTGTGTCTATATTAATCTCATTAACTGAATAATCTGCTTTTAATAATTTATCTTGAGGACTAAATTAATCTATATTAATATCATTAAGTACCGTGTAAATGATATATAGATTGATGAAAAAATATATAATTATTAAAATTAAACTATTCATAGGAATAACAAAAATACATTATAAACAAAAAAACCATCGCAATGATATGAAAACATCACGAATGAATCGAAATTCAAAATAGAACATCCAAAAAATATTTCAATTTTAAAATCAAGTAGAACACATTTACAAAAAAACTGTAGTTCACGGAGAAAACTATTGGAAAATGGCCGATCGATATGAAGACATCATTGGGGAAGACCCTGATGCCAAGGTATGGTTAATAAAGTGGAATCTGTATAGAGAGGAAAGCACTAACATGCTCAGATTATGCTTTGGTAATTGTTCTTATTCCTATGAGGCGTCTCCTCGGAACTAATTGGGTTTGTTTATCCTGTTTCTATCAAGTGTTTGGCGGTTTTTTCAATGTCTGTGGTTTGTGTGGTTTGGTTGGTTCGTCGCAGGATATCTTCATTGGGCTCGGTTTCTCTGCCATCAACTTTGTAGGCCATTTGGGACATGGCTGTTTTGGAGGGATGACAACATCGGGAGGGACAATTCTTTCATTGGATCGTCGAGTGTTCTGCATGGGGATGGTGGCTGATGCTGTTGCTTGAATGAGGTATCCTGATTTTTATCCTATTTTGTTTGGGGTTGTTTGAATGTTTATAGAACCCATTGGTTTCTCACTTTTCCTGTAAATGTGTTGCTCTTAATAAAAAACAATTATCAGTAAAATATAATGGAAATAAATATTTTTCACCCATTAAAAAAAATATATAAAAGAAATGACATCCTCAAAAACATTTCTGATCCAAAGTACTTCATACAAATTAAAAAAAGGAGTATATAAATAATTGATCATATTTTATCAATATAATATCAAGATTTAAAAAACAAATTATGTGGATGATCTTTATTAAAATATCCCATCATCAACTCACCCCCTAAAAATAGTTTATCTTACCCATATGAAATAAATTTAGTTTACTCATAAATGATTTAATTAATCTAAAAAATTAATCAATAAATTTTACAAAGGAATTATTTTTGATAAAATTATTCACCCGTGAAATTTCCAAAAAAAATATTATTTCTCTTTCAAACTGATGATGTTGGGATATATTTTTTTCTATTAAATTAGTGAATCAAAAAATTAATATATTATGAAATATTATAAAAATATTAATTTACATTAAAACAGTCATTAAATAATTATCATTCTATATTATAAAACAATCAAAATGATTAATTATCCTACAATGAACAACTTTGCGTATATGAGCTATCATAATAGAATTAATCATGATGGATGAGTTGGTACATGAAATGATTAATATCTCTAAACAAATAAAATATTGTAATCAACCAAATAAAAACTCATTGTTATGTTATAGATTATGTGATCTATTTCTTGATCATTTTAATTTAAAATTTATATGTTTAACTCCAATCATGATGAAAAACATCATTTGATATTATAATATATACAACTAAATTTTCAACAATAATGTTTTTTGATAATGGAAATTGAAATTTTTTTACCAGATTATTTCCATTTATTAAAAAAATTAATAAACCAATAAATGTAGAAATTTTATTATTCATTTTGTATAAATATTTTCACTCGCTATGGATCTAAACTGAATCCCTATTAAAATATTTTTTTAAACCATTTATTGAATTTTTTATAGAAATATTTTCTGTAATATATTTTCATTGATAAAGTCTGTTAATCTAAAAATATTTAAAACATATCCTTAAATATTAATGTTGACTGTACAAAGGAAAATATATTATTAATTGTCAATAATATTTATCCATTTAGTAATAAGTATAATATTGAAGGGTCATAATAAATTTGAAAAAAAACAAATCACAAAAAATTCTCGTTTCTTATCAAATTGAAACCCATTTTTTCATAGATGTTAATAATGAAGAATTATTAAAATATTTATCCAAGATAACTTGTTATAAGAATATTTTTGTTAGTGTTAAATAATTTTAATATAAATGTAAAATATATTTGATTAAAATTTAAAATAATTACATAGGATAATCAGGAATGGGGGTTATGATTCAAAACTATTATTAAAAATAAAAATGAATATTGTAGTTTCTAAATGAATAATTTGGATAAAGGTAATCTGTATAATAATTTTCCTATTACTTTTTAAGATTACATGGATTCCATTCATTATATAACCAATAGAAAAATCCAATTACACAATAATAACAACTTCATAATGTTTGAAAATGATGAAACTAAAAAAATAACTAACTTATGTTACATCAATTTCAATCATTTAAAATTATGAAAATGAATTTTTATTGGTGAACAATAATTTTTCATTGTATTATTTAATTATCATATTTGTTATTTCAACTAAGTCACATGAAAATTATGAAAATTAATCAACATATCAAATAAAGAATATTAAATATATTGAATTAATTTTAGGTGGACTCGGATGTGTCAATTGTAATCCAATGTATTAATGAACGATGTGTTTTAGTTTAATTTTAATTACCTGGAAATTCCCTAGAAATTTTGTTTCTTTAATTCATGTGAAATTTTACGAGTCTGCAGTTTCTGAAAGTGCTTGATTCTGAGACCCGGTGTGCCCAGAATCAATTCGTGAAGTTTTGTTCGAGTACGTTCAATAAACGTATCTGGTGGATTTTATAACTTTTGAACCGGTGCTCGGAACTGAAATCTGAGGTCACCATTGAACTCTCAATGTTAGTGATTTCATAGGGATACCATCACTACAGTTTCGTTCTAATGATAGTGGATGTTAGATTTTGGGGGTTTTAAATTAAATTGAATAAAATAATGTGTTAACATTATTTTTATTTTGGTCATTAAAACCTCTAATGGGAGGTTGGAGGTGGGGGCAACCACACCCTACCTCCCATGGGAAGTTATGGTGGTGGGTCCCACCTGATCATAACCTCACTTTGGAGGATATTATGAGGTGGGGCCCACACTGGCATTAAACTCCCTTAACCCCCTTGGAACTCCCAATTTTGTGTGGAGCCTCTTCACCTTACCCCTCTATTTAATGATCCAACTCCACCCATTAAATTAAGTGAAATAAATTAATTAATTTGAATCCTTTGAATTCCTGCAAACCATTTAAAATAATAGATATTCTATTATTTTTTGGTTGGAAAAATTATTTTGGTGGAACAATTAGAGAGGAGCCTTGGAAGAACAAGGAGAACTTTATTCTCCCAACGAAGAACGCCCCTCTCCAACGAAGAACGACAGACATCACTCTCTCCCTCTTCAACTGGGGAAAGAAGAGGAAACACTGTCGTCCTTGAAGAACACTGAAGATATCAACTTCTTCATCTTCTTTCTAACGTCAATGGAATGATGCCGCCTTTCCGTGACTCCGATATCAATCACCAAACTCGAAGTTTGGGGATTTGAGTTGTTTTTTATACCCATTCTACTTCGTTGAATTTATGGTTTGATAACTGATTGATATCACCGTAACAAGGAGGGATCAGACCGCATGAACATGGACTGAACCTCCCCCTTGTTATTCTCGTTGGTTGACAATGGAGGCGGAGCAACGACAGTCGGTGTCGGAATGAACGAAAAAGTAACAAGAATTACGAAGGACGTCGTGTCGCCGAAGAGGTGTGATGCCGTGTAAAGAACCGAGCCGCGACCAGGAGGTCTACGTCAGTGCTGGAGGGGCACGTTGTCGTCGCACCACCGCGGAAGAAGGGGTCGCGGCCAGGAGGGCCATGGTGGTTGGACGGTGGGCGCAAAACTGTCGTTCCGCGTGGAGGAGCTGGAGGCCGCGTCCAGGCCAGGCAGCGGCGGAGGGGGCGCAACACCATCACGCCCCGCAGAGGCTATTAGAACCGTGGTGTCGTCGAGCCATGGTGGAGGAGCCAGGGGCGGACTACTAAGCCTGCCGCCGGTGCGCGCTACAGTCGGGACCCCTTTGGTCCCGTCGGTTATCGAACTGGCGCCTATAGCCAGTTCTTTCGGATGCCAGGGGGCCAACCCCCCCCCCCCCCATGCACAGTCAGTCGGGCCGCAGTACCAGCCGGTTAGCCGCCCATGGGTCGGGCCACCCTCGGGTCGGGCCGCCATCTAGTCGGGCCGCCCCACCAGGTCAGGGCACCCACTTGGGTCAGGTCGTCCTATCAGGCTAGGCCGGACCCTCAGGCCGGGTCGGACCCACGGATTTGGTCGGACGCTGGTCCTATCCCATGTCGGGTCGGGTCGGTCCGACTAGGTGGGACCAGACCCGGACCAGTTTGACTTGAATACGCCTTTTTTCCCATATCATGGGCTACAATTGACCGGTTGACGAACAGCCTGCGGCGATGGAAGTCTTGGAGCGGGAAGGTTTTTTTGTAATACCACACTTGAGTTTTGGACACAGTTGGAGTATATATAGATTGGTCTGAACCAAAAAACCAATCGGTCCCCTAGAACAGAAATGCCAATAACTCACAGACCAGGCGTTCTATTAATGCACCGTCTGTCGCGTTGGAACCCTTATGGAATTGTGGTCCTTTTGGTTACTCCATTGTGGGGTTTAGTGGAAGTAGAGGTACGACCGATATGTCGAGGACAGTTTCTACAAAACTTATGTGAACCAGGTTCGAGGAATCCAGTGGCTTATAGTGAGGCAGAGGTTGGAGACAAATCATACGGAGGTCTGCACTCAATGATCTTATGTGGGTCAGTGCATTCCGATCCTGTGTGGGTCCGATCCTATGTGGGTCAGCGCTCAGCGATCCTACGTGGGTTAGTGCATACTGATCCTCTGTGGGTGAGATCTTGTGTGGGTCATTGTGGGGGTTAGTACCTATCGATCGTGTGTGTGTCAGACTCCGTATAATCAGAAGCAGAGCCTCTTGACAGAATAAGATGATCTAGATTTATGACTAATAATCTATACTTCTATATTACATTGAAATCCTGGTATAAGATGAGTAAATTACTTTTGGGTTTCCCCATGATTGAGATGTATTACAAGATAACATTGGTATATGTATGGGCATATACCAAAGTATGGGTTATCTGTTGATTCCTTTACTTTATGGTTTATCCATGTTGGATATTGTGTGAACTTGAAGGTCTCAGGTTCGCTAATGAGTATCTTTATACTCACACCTGCATTGGCTATTCCCACACCTAGTTGTGTTGGATTCATAAGACAGACAGTGCTGACGGAGGTCGAGAGCGCCAGGACTGGATGGTACCCGGATGTGGACGATATGACAAGTCCATACACAGAGGAGTGTAACAGACGTGGAGTACTGAGGTGGTCATATATACCTACCCTTCAGTTAGGAACCCCGTAGGATGATCCAAGAGTGTTTATTTACCTTTTATCTATTTGTCCCTTTTTCAGTTGTACCTTCTTTCAGTTGTATTTACTTCAGTTGTACCTCTTCTTTATATTTGGGCTTTTATTTCCGGACCCTTTTACATTCCAGCACTTCTTATGTATACTGTATTTTTTAGTGCTTTGCTTTCGGTTGTGTACTATGATTGTGAGTTTTTAGTTATTATAACGAAAATATCTTCCCAACTTAGGGATTTACACTTTTGGTTCTAGTCACTAGCCCCTGGCCTATGGAAGGCGGGCATGGGGTAGTCACGACATGGGCCCTGAGGATGGGTCGTGACATTAATAGTCTTCCAATTTGGTTTCTAATTTATCTTTGTGAAATTTTTATCAACATTGATACTACCAATATTTTAACATAAATTAGTTATTGTGGTATTTTTATTGAAAAAAAAGATAATAATCAATAAATTATTAAAACATTGGTAAACTATAATAAGGGTGATAAATTTAATGAAATTATCTAGAAATTAATCAAAATATCTACTCATGATAGAATCTATCAAATGATTATGTTATCTATTATATAGGATCCTTAGGTATGAATACATCACCTTGAGTTTCAAAAAATTTCCGAACATCAAAATCGTTAAATCTTTTAGAAATTTCCCATTTATAACCTTCATTCATTATCTAAAAAACACTCCATAATTCATATGAGAATTAACCATCACATTATTATTCCATTACTACTAAAATAAGAGTCTACTGTAATTTCAATGAAGAAATAAATAAGCTCATCCATAAAAACATATATTATATACTATTATTTATATAAAATAATGATATTTTCACATCAATGAATTTATACTATGTTAACTACCTATTACACTATAGAAATGGGAGAAATATTTTTTGTAAGTCCCAAAGGAATAGAATTCACATCGGATTTTTATTCATTGTTTTGGATGGATTTTTTCTAAGTGATAATAATACTATCATATGATCAGAAAACTGAAAATTTATTTAGTGTAATTAAAACATTATTTTGGTTTCATGTTAATTGGTTTTCTCACAAACAATTTTTTATGACATTTGAAAATCTTAGATATAAAAAAATTAGATATAATAGATTTTTAATTGTTGAAAAACATAAATATTATTATGAATTATTTTACAAGTGATTATATGAATACTTAATACACATTAAATGATAATTATGATTTCAATATGAAAAACCCAATTTATTCCTTATCATATCCATGAATTATTTCAACTAATAAACAATAATTATCCATCCCGATCTCATATTTTAAAATAGAATGATCTATATAATAGTTTTTTAAAATCCCCTCATGATTTTATATCTAAAAAACATTGAAATACTATATTTCATCATTAAAAAAATATTATCATTCCCTTTGGTAAATTAATAACCTTTGAACAATTTCCATTTTATATCCATCATATAATTAGTGTGAAAGTTTTAACACTTGTATGTCAACTTCCATGTAATCACTGTGAAATTATACCATATTTTTTTATCAAATATGTCAGCAAACATCCCATTATGTTATTCATGGGTTCTATAAACTAGAAAAAGTGTATGAAAAGAGGATTAAAATTATTGATAACTGAAGAGATAAAATAGAGAGTAAGGAAGGATGATGATGTTATGTTATATATCAAATACTATATATTAACTCTCAATTTAATATTTACCACAAGGTATGATAATACTAAATGGGCCATTAAATTATTAATTATATTCTATTCCTAAAACCAAAATAAATTAATTAATGAAATAAATTATTGAATACTTAATTGAGATCAAAATATTAGAACATGTCATTATAAAAATTATATGATATAGTTCTATTTTATCAACACCTCTTGAAAGGGGATGTTCATATTGAAATTATGAATATATGAATTTTTTTATATATACTATAAAACTATTATTTTGATCTCGATGATTATATACAATGGTTGATTCATAGGAATTATGGGTCACTATTTGGTATCCCATTCTAATGCATATTTATTTAATCATTTTTTTGGTCCAATTACATTTTACTATTTCAATAGTTTTTTTGATGTTGAGAGTAATGTTTTAGTTACATTGGGACATTACAGTTTAATTTTCTAGATTTTTATCCTTCATTTTTTGTGGAACCAATTTCCCTAGTAGGTTTTATAGACTTCATGTTGTGAAACCTCTTTCATATTTTTCTAACTCATATTAAATATCTTGTGATTCTTATTTTTTATCAATAGTTATATCATCCCCAATAAAATATCATGATAGTTAGAATGATTAGTATAATATTTAAATTAATAACAAAGATGATGAGAAAACCATGGGTATTGGGTTCCCCCCCTAATGAAACCAAGGAATTTGTTATGGGTATTTAAATCAATCAGTTCAATTTTATTGGAAATGTATAATTTGTTAATATTATTACAATTACACATATATTTCATAAATAGATATTTAAACTAATTTGTTAAATGATTATTTCATAACAAAATGATCAATTACAAATTCTTACAGGTCTTAGGAATTTGGAAACATTAACACATTAAAATATGTACATAATTGAACAACATCATCTCCCACATAGTTATTCATAAATAGAGAACATATTATACATATCATACATAAAATATTTATTCATTATATTGGAATGAAATAAAAGTTAGTGTGAGCACAGATGCACAGTGAGTCTAAAAAAGGGTGATATCATTGAATAAATGTGAATAACATGAGACTAATGGTATAAGTACATGATCATTTCATTTTAACAATATTTAATGAATAACATAGATAATAATCATAATTAATTAAATAAATTCATGTATTTTTATGAAATTAATCATAATGGAACCAAATAACATGATAGATGAGTGTATAACATTGGTATACGACATGTGTTTCTGGAATGCACATATTAATAGATATCCATTTCCTTTGTGGAAAATGATCATTTAAAATACATTCATAGTTGAATGAGTTCACTTCAAAACCATATTAGTACCCATGGTTTACTCACAAGACTACTATATTGAAAAATTTACCATAACAATTGGGGTTCACTCATCATTATAGTCTTATTAATCTCATTAGACCTGAATATTTATCAAATGTATTTGAGTGATACATAATTTTAGGACCACCCTTAACTTATTAAAATAATTATATATGCATTCCAAAATAATATAAAACATTTATCAAATTAGAAAATTTGAAATCAAATTAATTCCATAAACATTTCATGATATCATACCATATGGAAATGAACCTGTAATCTTAAAAAAACATCAATTTGTTATATTATAACCCATGGAGAACAAAAAAAAGTCACAATATTATTGTTTTCATAATAATAAATAATCCAAATAAATAATGATGGTGGAATTATTGGATAATATACCTATAAAATAATAAGTTAAATCATGGTGTTTTTTTCATTTATTTATAAAAATATAATTGTAATATAATAATGAAAATTCTGAATTATGATATACTTGTCAATTTAAATGTCGCTTTTGATACAACTAATGAATAAAAAAATTTGAAAAAAATAATTTCCATTGAAAATAATAATTTATTAATATAATAGAATAATTAATGTATTGAGAAGTCATGAATGAAGGTCTTTTAATTCATGCCATTCATGTTAAAAAACATTCATTACCAATTTTAGATAAATGCTTAAAAGGAAACTGTATGGAAAATTACATGAAAATTTATTTTTTAAAAATTTTAAAAAGTAAAAGAATTTAATAATGATAATGAAAATCATTATATAATATTAGAACCATGTGTAAATTTATTATAATCAATGGGATGGGAATAACTGAATTTTACCATATATTTAAAAAACATTGATTTCCCATAGTATTATATTTTTGGTTTATTGAGTAATTAAGGTGAATAAAATTTATGAAAAACATGAAATTTTATGAAATAAACATTTTCTTAGAAAATAAATTAGTCTATATAGAGGTATATCATAATATCTCAACATCAGAAATAAAATCGTAAACAATCCTGATAAATAATGAGTATCTTTTTTAAAACCAATTTCTATTTTTAATCAATTGAAATATAATAACCATAATATATATAATCATAAAAGGGTATTTAAATGAAAATAAAATTCACAAGAATCATTATAAAATCTAGGAATGAAAATTATATACAACACATAATGGAAAATATGTTGAATATGGAATGTTTTATAGAAAAATAAATGTGAGACAAGATTCACATACCTTAGATTTGAATTCCTTAATACATGTTCTATCATCGAAAATAATAATTACAGATTTATTATTCAATTATTATGTAACCATAATAGAATATATTATAACATATATAATTTATTCTTAACCATTTCCACCCATTTATTAATAATTCATTACAAAAAAAAATCAATTATTGGGTGTTGTCTACTTTTATTTATATTTATTTTTTTAAGAATTTTTTGTACATGTACTATGATTTTTTTCAGTTTTATCTTTAATTGTAATCATCAAACATTATATGTAACATCCCGGGTTCCTTGCACCAGTACCTCGAGTTATTTCACCTCATGACCTCAAGTGTGCCTCCTGTACACAGGAGGCTGCTGACTAGAAATGAGGGATTGTTAAGTCGGTCATATTAGGATCATACCATATTTTATTAGAGTGAATTACTTATTACGACTCGTCCCTTGGGGCCCGTGCCACAAAAAACCTAAGCATGTCTTGCATATCCTAGGGGCATGTGAATAGCACCGAAAAGGCATATTACCAAAACCAGGAAGGCATTGCATTTAAACATGTAAACTCACACAAAACAAGCACATAGAAAGACGCAAGAACAATGTAAACTGTATAGTATGTAGGGTGTGTACAGAATGTGAAGGGTCTAGAATAGAATCCCAACTACAAATTACATGTAAAATGGAGAACATCATATGCGAACACCCGCCAAGGGTCCTACCTGAAGGATATGTACAACTCTCGAATGTTCGTATCTGCGGTACGTCTCGTCTAATGGTCCACCTCCAAGAGGCCTACAGTACTAGAACACTCAAACTCGATAAATGTTGTCTATCGCCTGCACAAGACACAACAAGGTATGGACGTAGACCGTGTAGGGGTGACTATAACAATACTCAGTATGGTCCCCGAGACCCCTGAAGATCTATAAAAATCCACAAAGGATAAACCACAAAGCAAGACCTCAATCTCATAGCACAAAAAAATAGCCATCAACACTACATAGGTATATTTCCATACGTATATATATGTTATCAATATATACTCATCTCACGCGTGAGGGAAGTATACCACCAAGGTAACACCGCGAAGCTAGAAGTACCGCATAGGTAACACCACAATGATAGAAGTACCCAACATGTAATTCCACGAAGGTAAGTACCACAAAGGTAACACTACACTGATTAATACCATGACAATATCACCACACAGAAGTGTACAACAAAGGTAAAGACTTAACTCACACTAGGTATAACATTTTTATGGATGTATATATGATTATCTGTATTGATTGATCATTTTACTTCATCAAGAAGCTCTACTGTTGACCCATAAAGGATCGATGATGACCCACATAGGATCTGAAGATTACCCACACAGGATCTGGAGATGACCCACCTAGGATCTAGAGATGAACCACATAGGATCTGGAGATGCTGACCCACACAGGATCTAAAGATGACCCATAGAGGATTTGAAGACTCCTCAAGTACTTCCAGCCACATGGTTCCCACACTAAGCACGCTTTATTCTCAGAGGATCCACTACTCATGCCACTGGTCGATACTTATACTTCCATGAAGTCCCACGAAGAAGTATCACTAATGACCTCCATGTTATAAGGGACCCAATGCGACAGATGATGCATCAGTTAGATGCTTGGTCTGTAACTTATTAGTGTTTCTGTTATGGGGGCCCGGTTGGATTTGGGATCCATCCGACTGGGCCATACTCCATCTATATCCAAAACTCAAGTGAATTATATCAAAAAGACCATCTCGATGCAAGGAATCTATTTTCATAGATTTTTCAAAAAATGGATGACTCGTTCTAATGATATGGAAAAAAAGGGGTATACAGGTCTCGGTAGGCTAGGGTCCATCCTGAACCTGCCTGACACTACATGGGCCATCCCGCAATGGGGGTGGCCCGGCCCGTTGGCCATGGCCTAGTCGGAGCAGCCCGCTATGTGCAGCTTGCCAGTATGGGTGCTATTCGCCCAGCTAGGTGTGGTCTGTCGTGGAGGGACCCCCTAGCCGCACTGGGGGGAGGCGGACCCCGGTATTCTGAAAGGTCCAACGGACTGTTCGACTTGTCCAACACAGAGGCACCATGTGGCACCGCTAGCTGGCTCACAGAACCAGCCGGAGTAGTCCTGCTCGGGGTGATGCGGCCAACTGCCGGTTCTGACTAGCTCCCAACCTCCAACAGCGTGGAGGCGTCACTGTCCACACATGGCCGGCCGGGTGCCATCCATCCACTGGGTGTACTATATTGACTAAGAAGCCACGACCTCCTCCTAAATCGGTAGTGTGGACACACACCGCCCAACCACTGCGTAGCCGATCAACATGTCGTCTGCTTCCCTTCTCTTTCACAGACGATGGTCTGTGGCCTCCTCCTCTACAAACGGCGTGGACGCATGCCGCCCCCATTCCACAGGGTTGGCCAGCATGTCGACCGCCTTCCTCCCCCACCATGGCTAATGGGTGGCAGCCTCCTTCGGTGGTACAGGTGTACCGTAGATGTCATTGCTGCCGACCGATGTGATAGTCGACTCCCATTCTCTGCCAGCGTCGGTCGCCAATGTCATGGTTCGGATCCGCTCATCTGTTGATCTGCCCATGAATAACACTTCTATATAGAGGGAGTGGAGGGAAAGAGATTTGTTTTTTTGGCCCACACCCTCTGCGTTGGATTGATAACAGGTGGTTCAAGAGGATGTGAATCAACGTAATACCACAAAGAAGAATATAACCTCTTCCCTACATCGTTTTCACGATAGATGTGGCATGAGGAAGGAGATGGAGATGATGATGATGTCGACGTCTGTCTCTCACGCAATAGGCTCCAAAGATGGTTCTTCATTCTTGATCTGGAGGATTTTCATCATTGAAAGAGGTTCCTTGATGGATGATGTTCTTCCATGTACTCCAAGTCTCTCCCATGTCTTCTCTTTTTCCAACGATCTCCCCCATAAGATTTGATGAGACAATATTAATTATGTTACGTAAATTAAATAAATTCTTGTAGGCTCATTAAATAGGGGGAAAACCAAAAGGTGCTTCAAATAAAGAGAGGTTTAAGGTCAGGTGGTCCCCACCACAAAGAATTAAATGGGAGGTTTTAGTTAAATAAAATAAAGGCTATTTTTTTAACTCTCCCACAAAAATCTGAAAAATTAACATCCACCGTCGACCTACTGTGGTTGAGTTGAAGGTATGCTTAAGCATATATCGGTGCTTCAAGTTCAATTGTGTGCTTAGATTTTGATTCCGAGCACCGGTTCAAAAGTTACAAAACGTCACTCACGTGTTTACTGAACATACCCGAAAAAAGTTTGGAAATTAATTCTAGAAACATCGGGCCTTAGAATAACGTTCTATTAAATTTTGATAACTCGTAATATTTCAATATATTTAAAAAAATTACATGAAAAAATTTGGGTCTTTCTATTCTCCCCACATTAGGACTTTGCAACCCCGAAAGCCACAACATAATATATGGAAACAAGTGGGGGTACTGAGCATGAATTTGATCATCCCGCTCCCATGTTCTCTCATGGAGGTTCCCAAGATACCAATGAATACGCACTAAAGGTATCGACCTCCCATGAAGGACCTGATCCTATTGATCCTCAATCTCCACTGGAACCTCCTAAAACATCGCCACGTCGTCGATGTATAGCTATCCCGAGTCAATAATGTGCAAATTATCATGTATGTATCTCCTCGGTTTGGATAAATGGAATACGTTGTGTACCTAGTGGAACTGAGGGGGAAGCCCTATGACGTATGCCACCTCGCCAACCCTACTAAGGACCTGAAAGGGTCCTATTCACCTGAGAGATAATTTTTCGCCCTGGTCAAATCTCCACAAACCTCATTTAGGTGATACCAATAGGAAGACATGGTCACAATAATTGAACTATATAGGTCTCCTTCTATTGTCAATATAAGACATTGTCCTTCTCTATGCAGTCTTCATCAGCTCCTGGATGATATGCACCTTGTTCGTGGTATCCCGTACCATATTCATTCTTATGAGTGCTGACTCCCCTATGTCAGTCCAGCATAGAGGTGATATGCAAGGTCGGTCATAAAATTCCTCAAATGGTTCCATTCCAATATTTGAGTGATAACTGTCATTGTATAAAAAATCCACCAAGGGAAAGTGATCATACCAACTGTGGCAAGAATCAAGGACGCAAGCATGAAGCATGTCCTCGAGGGTCTAAATGGTATGTTCTATCTGACCATTCGTCTAAGGATGAAAGGAAGTTCTCAATTGAAGATGTGTTCTGAAAAAACCTATCAATCCCTTCAATAGTGATAGAAGAAAATCATCGAAGGCACTTCATGAAGCTAAAAAAACTCCTTCATGTAGATGCATCCCAATCCCTCTACTAAACCCTTCTCACAGAAAGTTATGAAGTGGGATGACATGGTGAGACATTCAAAAATCACTCTGATGGAATCATGTCCCTTGGATGCGCATGGAATTCCTATCACAATGTCCATGGAAATTATATCACACTTCCACTCAAGAACCACTAGTGGATGAAGTAAGCCTTCTGTATCATGATGCCCAACCTTCACTTGCTAACAAGTGAGGCACTGACAGACAAACTCTGCTACTGTTTTCATTATTCCTGGCCACCAGTACTGACACTGAAGTTCCTAGTACATCTTCTCCACTCATGGATGTACCCAAAGAGGGGATTAATTGAACTCTCTCAAAACTTCCTCCTGTAGATCCTCTAGTAATATAGTACGCCCTCGGAAGACGATGATGTGCACCCCATCAACAAAAAATCCATCAGGTCCATATCCTATGGATATATATGCACACCGAGCCTCACAGTCAGTGTCCCCAATCTGTGCCTCCCAGACTCCCTGAAGGAGTGGGGGAGTGACTATTAGAGACTGAAGATAAGCTTCACCATCTTGACCCACGTAGGATATCTTCAAAGTGGAATGTTGCTATGTCACTTCACACAACATTTAAATACCTGATCTCATACTGAGTGAATTTTCTACTACATTCTCCTTCCTAGGAGTATAGACTATCTCGAAATCATAGTCCTATAGGAACTCAATCCAACGGCATTGTCTCAAGATCAGGTCCTTCTGAGAGAAGATATAACTAAGACTCTTGTGATCAGAGTAGACTGTAAAACATTCTCATATCAAGTAATGTTGCCACATATTCAAGGCGAAGAACACTTTTGATTACTCCAGGTCATGGGTAGAATAGTTCTGATCATTCTTTCTCAGTTTTTTATAACAATACGTGATCATTTCTCGCTCCTAAATCAGGACACATCCAAGCCCGGTCCGTGATGCATCGTAGTAGACTACGTACCCAATGCTCTCCTCTTGTAACCTGAAGATGGGGGCACTCATCAGTCTCTACCTCAGCTCTAGGAAACTACATTGGACTTTCACTAACCACAAAAATTGTATCCCATTCTTCGTCAAAGTGGATAAGGGTGCAACAACACTGGAAAAGTAAGGCACAATTCTCCAGTAGTAGCAGGACAAACCCAGGAAACTCAGAACCTCCGTCACAATGTTGGGTGTCTCCCAAGAAATCACATCCTCAATATTTTTTATATCCACTGCAACTCCAACATACGAGATGACGTAACCTAGAAAGCAAAACCCTCACATCCAGAATTTCCACTTTGAGAGCTTACAATAATGTAGGTGTTCTCAGAGTGTGTCCAGAACTATCTACAGATGATAGGCATGATACTCCTCCATATCTTAGTATATAAGGATGTCATTCATGAAGAATACCACAAATAGATCGATTTATGGATGGAATATCCTGTTCATGAGTCCCATGAACAGTACTGGGGTGTTGTTCACACTTAATGGGATAAAAAAGAACTCATTGTGGCCACACAAGCATCTGAAGGCTGCCTTCGGCATATCCTTGTCTCTTACCCTAAGCTGGTGATAGCCCGATATAAGGACTATTTTCAAAAACCACCATGCTCTGTTCAGCTAATAAAAAATATCGGCAATCCATGGTATTGAGTACTTGATTTTCACGGACACTTGGTTCTGGCACCGATAGTCCACATAGAGGCTCAAACTCCCATCTGCCTTCTTGGCGATCAAAACCGAGGCTGATCAAGGAGAATCACTAGGTCTAATGAACCATTTCATCTACAAGTCCTCCAGTAGTACTCGCAGCTCTCGACTCTCTGCATGAGCCATCTGATATGCTGGTGTAGATATCAATGATGTCCCGATGTACAAGTCGATATAAAAGTACACCTCTCTGTGAGGAGTTAGACCTGGAACATCATGAAGGAAAACATCAACATGCAGGTCCACCACTACAAGATGACTCAGACTCTCAACATCAATTGATAAGAGGGTAAATCTATACAACTGATGGGTGATTGGTTGCACCCACCTCTGGGTATTTTCCTCATGTGCTATAAAGGTTCCCTTCACACCGGTGAAGGAAAACCTAGTCCAATCCTCGCAGAGACATCACACATTTCTCCTAATATATTCAATCTATGCATGGACTATATATAAACAATCCATACCCAATATGACATCGTAGGACCACGACACCTCTAATAGAAGATCCCAGCCTAATCTCTCGCCTCATAGTGTAATCTCACACTTCTAGCACAATTGTGTAATTGTCGAATCATCTCTCGTAAGAGTCTCTAGCCATAAGCATTGAGCCAATAGCTCCACTGGAATCTCTGATCACCGAACGAGGGCTGTGGAAATAAAATAGTGACTGCCAATTGTGTTTATAAGTACTGCAGTTAAGGTGGAATAGACACATATCATACCTCGAATCATATCTCGATCTTCGTGATTGTGGGCCTCAGCTACTTGGAGTTGAGCTCGTCCCAATCCACCCACTCCCTATAGTCAGTGTGGACCACCTTGTGGTGGTGGAGGTAGAACCTCATATCGCTGCCCACAACTTGCTACATGAAAATCACTACTACCACATCCAGCTGCTGCCTACAGAACTCCTCAATCAAATATTCACCACTTCCCATGTTTTTTAAGGACTATTTTTTAGTCGTCCGTACGTCAGGTTAGGCAGTCATGAACCATGTGATCCTTTCCACCGCATGAGTAACACTGCCTGCTCCTCGCCTTTCCTAATCTGTCTCGAGAGCCCCAGACAATTTACCATGTATCCTACAGTCATACACCTCTAAGATTGGCCTTCTTTCACTTATGCCTCATTATTTTGATACCAAATGTAGATGAGTCCTCTACGTGATGTCTGGTGGTTGGTCTTGCTGCTGGTGACTGCTTGGAAATGAAGCTTTCCACAATGAGCACTCTCTCTAACACCCTCTCCTACATCAGGATGCTAAGGGAAATCATCAAAGCTCTAATCATTCTTCTGATCCCATGATTGATGGTCCGGGCCCTTATGAAAGTGTCTTGCACCATGTCAGTTGAGTAGCGTGAGATTTTGGTAAACCTAACTGAATAATGATCCATGGTCATGTTGCCCTACTATAAGAGGAGAAGCTCCTGTATACGAAATGGACATGAGGTCGCTGGGAGGAAATATGCCCTGAAAAGGCTATCGATGTCTTCCCAGATGAGAGTTACCTCATCCTAAACCTGGATCATCATGCTCCACCATCTTCACACTACTACATGAAAAAGAATGGAGGAAAGGATCACTAAGTGATTAGTTGGTGTTCCAACTAGTCAAAAAACTCTAACCACGACCTACAGCCATGCCTTAGACGCATGTGGATCTGTCTCTCCCTGAATCCATGGTGTTCATTGGCACTAGAACTCACGCAACCTGCTTATGTGGTGTGCATGAAACCTATGATACTAGGGCATGTGGAATCAGCTACCCAATGGGTAGTGGTGTTGCTGGTACACCACCTGATGGTACAAGTGTCGAAAGGGGCCCCTGCAACGAATCCTCTTTGCTCGGTGGTCTTTCATAATGTACCTAGAACCTTGAATGGATGTTTGCGTGGAGGCATCCTGAAAGAAAAAGGTGTGCCATAGTCAATAAGTTATACCTGGTGGGATAACTCAAAGTGTTCAGAAATAAAACCTTTCTAAAACACACATGTTATCAGTGATTCTGTGCACTGAGTAAAAAATCATATGTCGGGGTCCTGGTGAATATATACATCAGTCACCACACCAATAATAGATTACACAAACTGATAACCACACTCATAACACTTAACACTATTTTCGAAATATCAGAGTCCATGTTCTTCTATAGAATCGACTCCTTTGATACCAATTTGTCACAACCCGTCCCCTGGATCCCATGCCGTGACTACCCAAATCCCTCCATCAATAGGCCAGGGGATGGAGACTAGCACTAGAAAAGAATATCCCTAAAACCGGGAAGTCATTTCCTTTGAGCCTTTAGAATCACACAAACCAGGCACACAACAAGACACAAAAAAAAGTAAACTATATAGTAAATATGGCGTGTACAGTAAGTAAAGGGTCCAGAATACAATTCCAACTAGAAAGTACAGGTAAAAATGAGAACAAATCCTGTGAACACCCTCCAATAGTCCTACAAGAAGGGTAGGTACAACTCTTGAATGGTCGTCTCTGCCATACGTCTCGTCTAATAGTTCAAATCCAAGCTGCCTCTAGTGCTGACACCCTCAGCCTCGATCAATGTTGTCTGTCACCTGAAAAATACACAATAAGGTGCGGGCATAGCACGTGTAGGGGTGAGTATAATAATACTCAGTATGGACCCCAAGACCCCCAAAGATATCTCAGAATCCTAAAAGGATAAAACACAATGTAAGACAACAATCTCAATGAATGAAGGAATAGTCAACAAAACTACATAGGTATATGCCGATACATATACATAAGTTATCAATATATACTCATCTCACCCGTGAGGGAAGTATACCACAAAGGTAACACCACAAAGGTATAAGTAGCACACAGGTAACACCATGAAGATAGAAGTATCACACAGGTAGCGCCACGAAGGTATGTACAACAAAGGTAATAGCACACAGAAGAATACCACAAAGGTATTACCAACCAGAATTGTACGGAAATAGTAAAGACTCATCTCAAAATAGGAATAACTTAAGTATGGAAGTATAGATGATTAACTGTATTGCTAGATCATCTTACTTCAATAGGAAGATCTGATGTTGACCCAAATAGTATGAAAGAAGACACCCATAGGATCTATCGATGGCCCACACATGATTTGGAGATGACCCAAATTTGATCTGGAGATTACCCACACATGATTTGGATATGCTAACCAACATAGGATCCAAAGACCACTGACACAGGATCTGTAGACTCCTCAAGTACAACCAGCCATAGGGTTCCCATAGTATGCATGCATGATTCCGGGAGGATCCGCTCCTCAAGAAATCTGTGGATACATCAACTCCCATGAAGTCCCACGAAGAATTATCACGAAGGACTATAACGTCATATGGGACCCGACGTGACAGATGATGCGTCAATCAGATGCCCAGTATGTATGTTATTAGCGTTTCGGTTCTGAGGGCCAAGTTGGATTTGGGTTCTATCCAACCCATACATACTCAAATTTATCCAAAAAACTTGTGGACTATAAAAAATGGGACCGTCTTGATCCAAGTAATCTGGGGAAGAAGACATTTCGTCAAACAGACACTCGATTATCAATATATGGCCAAAAAGGCATACCCGGGTCCAGATAGGCCTAGGTCCGGTCCAACCCGCCTAACACGGGTCAGGACTGACCTGAAAAGGGGGCAGCCTGTCCCGTTGGGCATGTCCCACTGGGTGTAGCATAGTCGGAGCGGCCCACCAGGCACGGTACGCTAGGTGTGGCCCGCTTGGCTGGGTGTAGTCCACCGTGGTGGGGCCCGCCCTAGCTGCACCATAGGGAGGTCCCCCCCTAGTATTCTAAATTGTCTAATGGACCATTCAGCTTGGCTATCCCAAAACACAATATAATGCCATGTGCTGGAATGCGGGACCCGTTGGAGCGGTTCTGCTTGGCGTGACGCATCTGACTAACGGTTCTGGTCAGCTCACTCCTTCAAGAGGCATGATGGCGCCGCTTCCCTCCTGTATCCGGCCGTGTTCCGGCCGCCCCCTGGGTGTACTGCCGCAGCTAAGCAGTTCCGACCTCCTCCTTAGCCAATGGTGCGGGTGCACACCTCCCTCCCTCCACGTGGTCGTCAAGCGTACTGACCGCTCCCCTTATCCGTTGCGGCCGAAGGGCGCAGCCTGCTCGCCTACCAGCGAATCAGACGAGCATTGCCCCGATTCAACATTGTCGACCGGCATTCCGGTCACTATCCTCCTCCGCTGCGGCCGACGAGATGTATCCTCCATCAGCGGTGTGGTTGCGCTGTCACCACTCATACCCTACCATCGTCGTTATCCAGCATCGTGTCCAGGTTACTCTCCACTATCGATCCACCCATAAAGAACATGCCAACATAGAGGGAGCGATGGGATCAGGACGTGTCTGTTTGGCCCGCACCCTCCGCATTGGATCGATAGCATGTGGTTCAAGAGGATTTGAATCAACATAAAAACATGAAGAACAATATAACCAATTCCCTACATTGTTTGCGATTAGGAGGTGTTGTGAGGAAGGAGATGAAGATTATGAAGACGTTGACATCTATCTCTCCCAAAACATGCACTAAAGATGGTTCATCATTAATGATTCAGAGGATGTTCTTCGTTGAAGGAGGGTCCTTGTTTGAGGATGTTGTTCCACGTTCTCCAAGGCTCTCCCATGTCCTCTCATTTTCCAATGATCTCCCCCACAAGAGGTTAAGAGCCAATATTAATTAAGTTCAGTAAATTAAATCAATTAATTTTTTCTCATTAAATTGGTGGAAAACCCCAAGAGATACCTCAAATTAAATTAGAGGTTTAGGGTCGGGTGGTATCCACCACAATGTTTCAAATGGGAGGTTTTAGTTATATAAAATAAATGTTACTGATTTATTTTATTATTTCTTATTTAACTCTCCCATGAATATCTGAAAAACTATCTTCTACCCTCGACCTACTACGGTCAAGGTAAAGGAATCCTTAAGAGAAAATCGGCGCTGCGAGTTCAATAGATTCTTCAAATTTTGATTTCGACCACCAGTTCAAAAGTTACAAATTTCCGCTTATGTGTTTACTTAATGTACCCGTAAAAAAGATCATAAATTAATTTCGGGAACATTGGGCCTCAGAATCACACACACTCAATTTTCACAGACACTTAATATTTCCATATATTTAAAAACATTACATGGAAAAATCCGGGTCATTACATTACTATCATAAATAAATTCAAAATTGAGGAACCATAAATAACCATAATGAATACAAAAAACATATAATACACAATGTATAAAATACATTATCCAACTAAAGAAAACAAACATGTCATGCTAATATAAGAGTCAACTGTCTAAAACTCCAAACCGAAAATAAAACCATATACTACTCCAAAGTGTGTCTCAAAATACATATGGCTCCCTCAACCATGATCAATCCCAACTCATCCTTCTAAAATAAGCCCATTACCCTTAATAGTTCATGCATGAATAATGTCTATTCGTCTATTGATCAAGTAGCATGAGTATGTTGTCAGTGTAACGTAGTAGGACACCACAAAAATTGTCTAAAACCGTATCAATTGAAAATGGTGTTATTATAAGTATAAATAAATAATTAAAATTCATAAATAAAGATTTATCATATTATTAATTAAAATTTACATTACCAGCTAAACATCATGTTCAAATAGACACTGGTACCTAAACACCAGCTTCAGTCCATGTCATAATCTACACTACCCATGAGGTATATCATTTGTCAGAATGGCCATGTTATAATTCTTATTTTATCAAATTAATGGCCATTTTACAATTAATTTACTTTATATATTTAATAACGCTAGTATCATTAGATATTTTCTCAAATTATTTATATTATTACCATTAATTATTTTAGTCAATTCAAAGAAAATGTTATAATTATTTATTTCACACAAATGAATGACCATATTATCAATAACTAATTGTCGTAAATGAATTCCCTTATTAAAATTATTTATTTTAAATAAATTAACAAGAAGTACGAGGGATCCATTTCAGATGCAGTGATGGAAGATTGGTTAGAAGAGGATGAGATTAGCTTCATTTCCATTCATTTTTATAAGGATCATTGTGTGTCCTTGGTTGTGACGACGCTGAGTGGAGCAGTGAGGAAGTGGTGGTTCTTGTTCCTCAAGGGTTTTGAGGAGTCAGCGATCTCATGGGTGGAGTTCCAATACAATATTAGAGATGAGTTTCTTTCTTCTACTATGAAGGTGTCCAGTCAGGTGGAGCTTATAACCCATCGACAGGGGAGCTCCAGTGTTCGAGAGCTTGGAATCCATTTCAGGAACATTTTATGATATGCTTCGGACCTATTTCCAGATGAGGAGGCCAGGGTGAGACATTTCGAGGAGGATTTGCATCAAGAGATCTAGCTCTAGGTCACCCCATTTATGCTGAAAACATATCTTGAGGTACAAGAGAGGGAAGAGGTTTTCGGGTGGACTAATTCTAGGACCAGATCATTAAGATAGGGGAATCGAGATGATTCCTTAAGAAGAAGATCTGTGGATCAGGGTTCTCGGTTTTCAGGGCAGGAGAGTTTTTGTTTAGTCGAGGGTAGGTCCTATCCCTTCCCATCTCATTTCTCCAGAGGCAGAAACACTCAGGCCTATGCCAATGGATCGGGTACTTTTTTTCTTGTGGTGGTCGTGGTCATTAGTAGTGGGAGTGCCCGACCTTTTAGAGTGTCCATCGTGCACCAGGCGCTAAAGCTTCAGGTTCCTCTGTTGAGACTGTTCTAGCTGAGGCTACAACAGTAGTTTGCACTAGCAATACATTAGCAAAGGGTAGATGGGGCAGGTAGAGGATAGCCCCATTATGCTCCCCATCCTCAGAGAGTAGAGCATGACAATGGTGGTGGTCGTCATCAGGGTCAGAGAGGCCGTGAAGGAGGTCATGGTCAGCTTCATGCTCTACCATTTCCAACTCCAGGCAATCCAGACGTTGTTCGAGGTACCGTTTTCTTGTTTTCTACCTTGGTGTATGCCTTGTTTGATTCCGGAGTGACTGGATCCTTCATACCACCTACCCTTTTCCATGATTTGGGACTTGAGGTAGAGAGGCTTCAAGGGCCCTTGGCATTGACTAATATTTTTGATGGTCGATCTGACTTGTTTGAAGTATATACAGACTGTGAGCTTGTGTTGGGGAAACACCGCTCTTGGGGAGATTTCCTATTATTAGTAATAAAATCATATTATGTCGTCCTTTGCATGGATTGGTTGTATTCGGTGTAGGATATCATGGATTACTTCCCGAAGAAGGTCATTTTCATTGGTGTGGATGGAGAGAAAGTAGTGTTTGTTGGTGAGCGAGATCCACAGATGGGTCATAGGCACTTTCCATCCTTATCATCCATGATGGCTGAGATGATGCTGAGTTCATCAGGGGTTCAACAATTTTCGTTTCATGTGGGTCGTAGAGGAGTACCCTGATGTATTTCTAGAAGAGGTTGTAGCATTACCCCCTTGTTGAGAGATCGAGTTTGGGATTGAGCTACAAACAAGAGAATCTCCTATCTCTATGTCTCCATATAGGATGGCCACATCCGAGTTAAGATAGCTACATATGCAGCTTGATGGTTTGTTACAATTTGGTTTTGTTCGGCCAAGTGTGTCTCTGTGGGGTTCTCCATTTTTGTTCGTGAAGAACGCTGATGGTATTTTTCAGTTGTGTGTCAATTATCATCGCATAAACAAAGTGAAAATAATGAATCACTATCCTCTTCCACATATTGATGATTTATTCGATCAACTAAAGGGTTCATGTTGGTTCTCAAAGATCTACTTATAGTCAGGATATCATCAGATGCATGTGAAGGATGAGGATATCCCGAAGATAGCTTTACATTGCCGTCATGGAAATTATGAGTTCGTGGTAATGCTACTTGGAGTAAATAATGCTCCAGTTGTATTCATGGGATTGATGAATGTTGTGTTCTGTGAGTTCCTAGACAAGTTCATGGTAGTTTGAATCGATGACATCCTTATGTACTTCACATCTGAAGAGGAGCATGCAGAGCATCTACATGCCATTATGGGAGTTCTTCTCCAACATCAGTTGTTTGAGAAGTTGTATAAGTGTATGTTTTGGGCTCAAGAAGTCTTTTTCTTGGGGCATGTTGTGTCCCAACATGGGGTAGCTATGGATCCATCAAAGATAGAAGCAGTTGTGTATTGGTCATCCCCCAAGACAGTGTTAGAGGTGCAAAGTTTCCTTGGTCTTGCAGGGTTCTACATGTGGTTTGTTGTTGATTTCTCATGAGTTACAACTCCCCTAACAGCTTTAACCAGGAAGGATCAAGAATTCATATGGACTGATTAGTGTCAGGTAGCTTTTGAGTATCTAATAGAGAAGTTAATAAGTGCTCTAGTCTATTTTCTTCCAGCTGATGGAGTTCAGTTGGATGTTTTCTGTAATTCATCGCATCTGGGGCTAGGCTGTGTTCTCATACAGAAAAGGTAAGTTTTTCATTATGGGTCTCAGAAGTTGAATCCCCATGAATGCAATTATGCCACCCATGACCTTGAGTTGGCAGCCGTGGTGTTTTCTATGTAGTTGTGGAGAAATTACCTCATTGGTGAGCACTTTGTGGTATTCACCAATAGTTAGGGTTTGTGGTATGTTTTCTCCCAATGTGACTTGAATTTACGACAACGTCGATGGATGGAGTTATAATAGGAATATGAATTCAAAAATATCATATACATCTGGAAAAGTAAATGATGTAGCTGATGCACTAAGTCGAAATTCACGTGGTGATGTTGTATGTGAATTTGGTGATTCCTGGAGAGTAAAGAAGAACTATCATCATTACATCTAGATATGGATGACTTTGGGGGTAGAGGTTGTCTTTTTTAGATGATGGTATAGTCATCTCTGATGCAGATGGTGGAAGATTCTGAGTTGGGAGATCTAGATGTGGAGTTCGGGAGAGACCAAGTTATTTGTTGTGATGCCCGTGATGGTTGGTTGGAGGATGAACAACAATGAGAGTTGTATCATGGAAGTATTTTTCTTCCCTTGAAGATGGATGAGATAGTTCTCAGAGAGTTCCATAGTTCAATTTTAGATGTACATCCTGTCGTGACAAAGATGTACTGATCCTTGAGGAGTCAGTTTTGGTGTCCTAGACTAAAGCATGCAGTTGCGGAGTTTGTGTCTCAATGATTCATCTTCCATAAGGTGAAGGTCGAACACCATGTTCTTGGTGGTATTCTCAAGCCATTAGATATTCCTCAATGGAAGTGGGAGGACATCTCAATGGAATTTTTTACTGGTTTACCTCGAGCACAGGGAAGACATGATTCTATTTGGGTGGTAGTGGATCGTTTTAAAAAATTGGCCACCGCATAGCGATCAAGAAGTCGAGATCAGTGAATGATTTGTCGAGGAAGTATCTAGAGAAGGTGGTGAGAAATCATGGAGTCCCTAGGAAACATATTTCTAATCCAGATCCTCATTTTACCTCCTGGGTGTGGAGATGTCACCAACATGCTTTCGGTTCTCAACTATTCCTTATCACTACTTTTCATCCTCAAATGGATGGTCAGACAGAGCGAACCATCTAGACTCTTGAAGACATGTTACGCTCTTGTGTTCGTGATTTGGTGGCTCATGGATAAGGCCCTTACCCCTGGTGGAGTTCAAATACAACAATAGTTTTCACTCCACCATCGGTATGACAAATTTTAAAGACTTCTATGGTCGTCCAATCCATTCTATGTTGTGATGGACTGGAGTGGGAGAGTTTTCAATTCTAAGACTAGAACTAGTGAAAAATACAACAGATATGGATCATGTGATTCGTGAGAGGATGAAGACAGCGCAAGATCGTCAGAAATCATATGCTGGTCAATGAAGGAGGCCCATAGAGATTAATTTTGGGGATCATGTGTTTCTGAAGGTGACTCCCCATTGTGGGTACTGATGGTTGGTCGAGGAAGTAACCATTTTCTCCGATTTGTTGGGAATTTCAAGGTATTAGCTCATGTTGGAGCTATTGCATATCGAGTAACACTTCCCCCACAGGTGAGTCGGATACATGATGTTTTCCATGTATCATAGCTCCATCGTTATCTTCATGTTGAATCTCACATTATCTATTAGGGAGAGATTGATGTGGGAGATGATGAAACCTTTGAGGAGTTGCTTGTAGAGATCTGATACCTATAGAAGAAGGTGTTGCGTGGGTGTTTTGCCCCCATAGTTCGTGTCTTTTGGTGACATAGTGGCGTGGAGGAGAGATCCTGGGAACATGAGTCACAGATACATGCTCAGTACCCAGGGTTGATTTATGTTTAACTCTTTTCATGTAACAATGTTCCCTTTTTGGTTAGACAATTCATGTTTTATTTATTTTTTTCTTTCTTTTGTTGCTTTTGTGGCTTGGTCTCTTCTTAGAGGTATCTCGATGGGTGGTTGTTCGGACCCCATTTCTTTTTTTATCTTTAGGTGGTTTCTGAATTCTCGAGGATGAGAATGTTTTGAGAGGTATTTAATGTAATCACCAAGACCTACCCGGTCCATTAATTTGTGAAAATGTGGTGTTTGAGGTGTTCTGGGAGGTCAAGGTGACTTGTCCCCAACACATTGCCAAATTTCCAATCCAGTGAACAATTCTATCAGTGAGGTTATGTGAACAGTTCTAACGGTAGGTGTACATTAACGGTAGGTGTACAGTAACAATAGGAGTACATTAAAGGTATGTGTACAATAACGGTAGGTGTACAATGTATCAAGAATGGTGAGGTCTATTGGTAACCTCTAATGTTAGTTGTACAGTAACTGTACCTGTACAATAACGATAGGTGTACAGTGTTTCCAGAATGGCGAGGTCTATCGGTAACCTCAATAGGTAACCTCTAACGGTAGGTGTACAGTAATGGGAGGTGTACAGTAATGATAGGTGTATGGTGTTTTCAGAACAGTTAGGTCTATCGGTAACCTCTATCGGTAACCTCTAACGGTAGGTGTACAGTAATGGTAGGTGTACAGTAACGGTAGATGTACAGTGTTTCCAGCTTCCTAGAGTTTCACCCCTTTAATGGTTCCTTTGATGTAAAATACATTTAAAAGGTTATTTTAAGGAATCTTAAGGCCGATTCAAAGACAATATATCCTATATTAATTATTCCTATAGCTCGGGAAGTTTTTACTTGGTCAAACTGCATGGGTTAATGTGATCCGCCTTTAATGGAGAATTAAGCGTATCTTAAACCGTCACCCAATTAATTCTTCAAAACGGACAAGATATCTTCCTCTCTTGTTATTCTGCTTCATTATCTGCTATGAGACACTAGAACCTTTCAATCCTTCCCATAGTAGTTTCACAACCAATCTTCACTCCTCAGATTGGTTCTGCTCTGTTTTGATGCAACCAAGAAATATCAAGCAATCTTCGATATAAGTTATGTTTTACTGTCATACCTTTGGGGTTCATCATCTCATGTTTCTTCATTCCATATTATAGCAAGTAATCTCCATGTTTTTAATGGTGTTTTTCTTGGGGTTTGTTTAGTGCAGTCGTACTGTGGCATCCTCGGTTGGATGCAGTGGTCACGAGAGGAGGATTGTGACCCGTTGTGTGGTTAAAGAACCTCAAGAACTATTTGAGGTAGGGGATTCATTGCTTCTCTCTTATTTTATGTGAAACTGTTTCATTAGATTTCTTAATCCCACTGTATAAATATGGAATTGAAATAATAAATATTTTAACTGGATTAATAAATTGATATCGATCGTATGTTATTGCCACAGCTTTTTCTAGATAGTGTGATATCTATTCTTGCTTTGATTATGTAACGCCCCGACCCCAGTTACCCAGAGTCGGTGCATTATTACATAAAATTGGCATGATCACAAGAAAGATAAAGTCTAAAAATACCGATTAGTTTAGTAGCCTTGGAAACACTAGATACAATCATAAAGTTTTACATTACATAAAAAAACATCTTGTCTTTATATCCCCTCATACTATCCCCACAGGTCATTCATAAATTACATGTTTATAATCCTGGGAAAAATAAAACATTGAAAGGGGTGAGCTCAGATGCTCAGTAAGGATAACATTATAGCAGAAGTTTTCATAGATAAGCATAAACACTTAAGGAAATTTATGATTAAAACAAAAGCCTTTTAAACTTGAACTTCAGCATAATATGGAAAAGATAAAATGAAATAATGCCATTTACTTATTCACATGGATATTCTACTAGTCGAACAATCACATGCAATATCAATAACCACTTTCATAATGATGGAATGCATAATGCCAGACTATCATAACCACATAGCCAAGGACTCGTGCCAACACTACAGATAAGGTTTTGCCAAGGCCTTGTGCCAAGACACTAATTTGTCTCATGAGACCTACGGATGCATATAGGAGCTATAGTGGGCTCTACCCGTCACTTATTAAGTCGAATGCATTCCTCATATGAACAGGTTTAAACATAACATAAACATTCGTATTAAAACTAGCATACGAAATGTCAACACTTTAACCACAAACCATGAATGGTGTAAAAATAGCACATCCACAGTCAAACATAACTAATTACATACAATATGGAAGATTTTATTTTATCACATTATCCTCAATCAATAATAATTAAGGACGTTGACATAGATGAAAATAATCATCAAAACTATTTGAGAGAAATATCCCCCTTTTCTTGAAAACATTTAAAAGTCGCGCTATTTTTTAAGAAGCCATTTACAAATAGATTTTTGAATCAAAGTGTCCCATAAAACTTTGAAACTTTTAAAAAGAGTTTTAATTTTAAATCTTTAATGTCCATATAAATAAATCCTTAAAACCATTTTTAAAACATGGACATTAATGAGAAAGATTTAGAAGAATAAGTCTTTAAAACATTTAAAAATGGTATTTTAGTTAGTGATTCTAACCAAAAGAGCGACACATTAATACAAATAATTGAGGTAGTAAAAACTGTGTAATATCATGAGAATAATGGGATTGATGATATTCTATGTCAATGTACATTATATACACCACATAAAAGTGATTTGGTGTATAACAACAAAGAAGTCTCAATGGAATTTAAATTGAAATGAAATCTCTCATAATGGTCGTATCCTTAGGTTAAGGATAAATCAACGACATAATTATGTGGGACAAATATAAATACACTAAATATGATTGGATATTCAGTGTAAAATAGTCAAAGGATATTCACACATATTCTTGTAAAAACAACACCAATGAATTGGATGTTTAACTCAACAAATGGAGAATGAGTTAAAATTACTCTTATCAAATTCATATCAATGAATTGAGAAATTATCAATGGAGTGATTATGTGTATGAAAATTATATCCATAGGAAGGGGAGTGCAAATTATGACATAATCAAATGAATAGTGATTCCACACATAATCTTGGGGTAATATAATCAATGAAATATGCGTAAAGCCAAATGAGTGGAAATTGAAATTTTAAATTCCCTTTTTGATTTGGTAACTTATGAAACATACAACCATGAAGGATGGATCATACCATGATGATGTAGCTACCAATAAATTAAAGTATATTACTCAATGAATACAGTCTTGGGCAGTACACATACACCACATGCAATAATTAAGTGGTGAACAATGGAATTCTAACGAAATTAAGAGTGAGTTAAGGAACCCCTTACTTTGTACTTTTTCCTTGGTAGACGGTAAGTTAAACTATTATATAATGGTGAAATAACTGTTATTTAATTATACAAGAATCATATTCATTAATATTATATCATATATGATCTTTTAACGTTGATTTGTTAATGATATCTTAGAATTATTGTCATATTGGGTGTTAACCGGTTCATTTTACATTATATTCTTTATTATGTGAGCCATATTTGTTATTAATGGGATATATATTATTCATATCCAGAATTATATCAAGTCCTTAGATACTATAATTAATCATAAAATGAGAATTATACTTGAATGGATACGATGGAGAATGAATCTCATCACATTCGTGGAGACGGTAGTCCGTACGTACGCACGAGCGACAATATCATTCTTTTGATATAATATATAATTGGATGGTATATCATATATAAAGAACAATTATCATGTTATATTTATTATTTACATGAGTTAAACATCATTATTATACCCATCCAAATAATAATATATTGAATAACAATTACACCACGACGTGGAGACGGTATGTCGTACGTACGCACATGTGGTGACATGTTATTCAAAGGTTGGATAGAATACTGAATATGGTTGTACCATATTTATAATAACATCACAGAATATATATGATACTGGAGTTAATATTTTAGAATGGTAATAACATATAATGATGAAGTGGAAGAAGAAAGGAACTTGAAAAGGGGTGGTGAAAACATTACCTCTTCTTCGGGTTATTTCTTTTGATTTGATAAAAAGGGATCCTTAGTATGGATGTCTGATAAAAATAAGGTCTCTAGGTTTTAGTGAGGGAAGTTTAGAGAGTACTTGGTCAGGGGTTGGCAGATCCAAAAGGCTTTGAAGGTTTGAAGAAATGAGAATGAAGAGTGCCCTTCTATAAGAGGGGTGGGGGGCACCTTTGGAAAAGTTAGAAATATTAATTTATAATAAATTCATATTCGGTTTATAATAGCTACAAAGTTGATTATTTAAAGGTTAAGGTGTTTATGGATCTAAAACCACTCAAAAAATAGAATTTAGACAGGTTTGAGCCATTATATTAACCTTATTAATAAGTATTAACTCTTAGTTAATTAGTTTAACTTTTAAAATGTCTCTTTGTATTTTTATATTATATGGTTAATAAACATACAATATACATCCACGAGACCCCCAAGTGGACCATTAATGATACACCTATCATGATATATGTTTCGTGGCCGATCCTTAGATTTTTAGGAATTTAATATCAATTAATAATATAATATTTTTTTTAAAAACTCTTTTATGTCAATTTTGACACTATTCAATAGTTGATTTTTGTGAAACACATAACAGAATTATTACTTCGAAAAAAGTTATTTAACTCAATCCTAATATGTCATATTAACCTAGAAAATTATTTTAATTCAATAAAAGTCTGAATTTATATTTATTTGTGTATTTATAATATCAATTATTCTAATTTTTCACTATTATAGTAATTACTACATCACCATTGTGTCATAAATTAATTAACTTATGTAATTTCTAAAAATTATAAATAAACTATAATTATTTAGGAAAGTGTTTTATCATTCTAATGAATATTTATAGTCTAAAATCCAACATATATAACCATATGTAAAAATTTATTTTCTAAAAGATATATGCTTGTATCATTTTTGTAATCATTTTAACTTAATTAAAATAAAGTGTCCCTATCACCTACAAGTTGCTCCATGGGGCCCCAAAATCGACCCAAAGATGCCTATGGTCAAAAATGTATCATCCAATAAGGCTAGTACACGATTTAGGGTAATTTAGTATTATTATAATATTATAGAATAACCCTTATTTACAGGATTTACCCTTGACCATGATAAATAAAAAATTTATCGCGGTAATTATTCAAAATGTCTAAAAATAAAAGTTACCTATTCAAACAATATGAACATCCTGATTTCAAATATGGAATCCATTCTTCCAAATTCAAAACACAGATGTGTCAGAAATTAATTTAAAATTAATTCCCGTTGTTAAAACAAAAAGCGTGTTTTTAAGATATAATAACTATCAAAAGATTGGCACTTGTTTATGTCTGGTTTAAATGTGAAATTATGTTCAATGACCCACACTGTATTACATGGTAAAAATATATTTTAAATATAATTTAAAACCACTAAAATTCATAAATTATCACTATTAATTATTTCGATTAAAAAAAAATTTTAATTAAAAGTTAGTAATTTTTACTATTCATCAAAATATAAAAGTTATCCGAAAAGTACCAAAATTTCACTCTAGGCTAATTTCGCTATTCCGAATCAAAAAATTAAGTCTATTTTACCAAATTCAAAACATAAAAGTTTCATTTATTAATTTAAAATTTATTCCCGCTTTCGAAACCAAAAGGCGTATTTTTAAGAAAAAATAAGTATCAAAAGTTTGACACTTGTTTAAGTCCAATTTCAAAATAAAATTACATAAAATGACCATAATTGGATTAAATAGTAAAAATATAATCTATTTATACTTCCAAATCATTAAAATGTATAATTTAACAATATAAATTATTTTGATTAAAAAGTTGTTTTCAGTTAAAATATAGTATTTTTCACTATTCACCAAAATATGAAAGTTATCAGAAAGACACCAAAACATTATTGATACTAAATTATTATGTCCCTATTCTAAAGAAGAATTTCATTTTGTCAAATTGAATATATAAAAGTTTCAAATATTGGGTTTAAAAAGGCTTCGCCATTAAAAGGCGATAAAATTTCATTTTTTTAAAAATACTTCTTTTATCTGAAAAAAATGAATTTGTTTATAAATAATGTATTAGAAACTCATAATATGGATTCAAATTATAAGGATAATATAATATTTAATATTTAGTTAATACTATTCATTGTGAGTCGAGTCAATGGCTAACGACTATCGCGCAAGGTCGGGAATGACTCGAATCAAGCACGGCATGTCCACAATTCGGCAACTGATAGGGGTGAACTATATAGGGTCAAGTACCGTAGATCTGACCCTTTCTCAACCAAACCGAATAGGGTTCAGTAACCGAGTTCTAAACCCTTATAGATGAAGTAGACCTTAGGGTGAGGTTCTAAAAGATCTGATCCGAATAGGATCAGGTTCAAAGATCTGACCCCTCTTTTGAATGTCTAGTTTGGTAAGTCGTGGTGTACTGAAACTCAGTGTTTCGTACAACACACGCTATTGTATTATTCAAAGAGAAGTATACCATGGATGATTGGGGTGTTACAGATTAGCTATTAATTCTTAATAGAAATTGGTAAAGAATGTAAATTGGTATTAATTGATCATTGTTTGGCTACTGATAAAGAGTCGTGTAAATGAATCTGGTTCTAATTATAATTTTATGTCAATCAAATTGGTGGAGTAAGCATGTTTAATTATTTGTGATAGCTTACTGATTAGGGTTCCCGAATTTGGAACCTACGAATAATAAAACTATTAATTCAAGATGGATTAAAGAACTGATTGTTTGATAATTTTTTAAAGGGTTCTGAGTTACCCTCTTGATTTTTAATGAGACAAGAGCACAATTAAGGTGATTTTTGTTTTCATTTTGCATGAGTTGTGATGTGATACTGGATTACTATTGTGATATTTGGGGGCATGGAGGCTTTTGGTTGTGGCAGTAGATGATTCCTAGAGTGGCGAGATGTATCGGTTTATGCATGTTGGTGTCAGGGAGGACACCAGGGATGATGGAATGAGATGAATGTGATTGTTGGATGCTTCCGGTTTCTTTGGTTTTTTATCTGCTTTACTCTTCCCCACTACTCAAGGAAGATGGTATTACTTACCATTCTTCCGAAAGAGGTGATGAAAAGCGAGTTATTCCACATTCTTTCAATATTTATCTTCTCATGGAAGGATGGGTATATGCTCTTGCTATAAGCGTCGACGACTCAACGTGTAGTACTTCTACTCACCGTGTTGACCCCCCTTGTGTTTAATAGCATAGTATGTTTTTCTAAAATGTCATCGAATTTGGGAAAGTATTTATGTAATGAATAATTAAATAAATGGTGTAAACCCATGGGGTTGGAGTTTGCTGGAACATAATGATGAGGTTGTAATTTTGAAGGAATAGTGGACTTGGGTGTGATGCTAATGAATTTTAATGTTGAATATTTCGTGGTTAACTATTGTTTAAAAAATTAATTAACGTAAAGTGGAACTGATAAAAAAGGGAATTAAGTAATTTAAAAAAGATCTATAAATGGTTGTGTGCTTATAGGATACCTAGTCCTAGAAGTATCATCCCAGAGTCTGAGAGATGTTAGCTGCAGTTGTGTCTAAGACTATGTTATGCCCATAGTATGGTTGTGAGTTATAGTATATTTTTTACTTTTTGTGTTTCTATATTCTAATCCACCCTATCAGTAAGGGAAACTGACACCCTAGGTATTCTAATCCCCGGGGGGTGTTTTCCCCAACATTCCAATGGGAGGATGGATGGCTGACTACCCCCTTTGGCCCCACTCTCTTATCTTGGTAGTTACTTGTACTGATAGGCACATTGGTTAGTTTTCCCAATATATGTGTGTTGAGGGCTATAATGTGTTGTGGTTATTCACACACTTATATTCTGGATATAGTTTCCTATGTACTACTATAGGTGTAACATGTATTGGCTATGATGGCTTGAGGGTCATTACATGGTGTATGGGCTGTGGTTGATTGAAGGATATTACCCGACGTATGATACATGTTATGCGAGATGTGGTGGCTCCCGGAAACTACCTGGTTACTTTGGCTTGTGGACGTGGTGGTTTTGTTGCATGAGGTGCATATTGTGGTGCTTTACCCAGGTGTTTGTGGGAAATCCATTTTCGAGATAGATGCTCAGGACGTGCAATGTTGGGGCAAAACAGAAAACCAACCCTTGATATTCTTTATTATATGATATAATTTTGTATGCATTACTTAGTGAGAGTATCCATGGTGAGGTTGGGAAAATATTATACCTATTTAGGTGACTAGTTAGTTTACCTTTATTTCACTATTCTTTAGCATGCCTCCTCTAATTTTTCATGAGAGGATTTGGGAAGGATCATAATAAGTATATTACTATGCTCACCCTATGTATATATAAACTATTTTTCAGGTCACTTGGAGAAGGTTGGAGATCAAGCTCATTTATACTATCTTGGGGTTTCAGGAGCTGTTCGGGCTAGGGGTTGATGTTGTTTTTACTTTCTTTGGTACTTGCATTTTCCCCTTCTAGTTGTAGTATGTTTGCATGACATTACATATGTGCACTTGGATTTTCTTTTAAATTTCAGTTCTGAGTTAAAGTTGGTTGGTGTCTGTCTTATCTCTCTCTTCTGTATGTGTTCTCTTAGAGGTTAATTCCTCCCATTTGTGTGTTTACTATACCCTTGGTGTTGGTCTCCAACACGGGGCCTACTGGAGGTATGACTTGGGGGGTCATTATCTCCCATCTCACATTGCCAACCCAGGAGAGGTACACTTTGTGGGGAGGGGGTCATGACAACAAATTAGTTACATGTACCTCCTCTAGAAATAGAGGTAATGTTATTGAATGAACTCATACATGGACCCAAGATGATTTGAAATTCCCCATTTATAATAGAAAATGTGGAGATAGAGGAATAAAGAAAAAAATCAAAGTTGTTTTGGAGACGGGGTTTATCTATCAAAGTGTATCTCTTTGGGAGAAACCCTTCTCGTTGCAGTGATGAATGGTGGATTAATGAAGCTATTTATTAATTATATAGAACATAATATGATTATAGTGAACCATAAGTTTAATCATCCATGAATTTATGATTTTTTTTTGACCAGGTGTAGGGGGATTAATTATTATCAACAGTTGATATTTATTCTAGTTGTCACTAATTAAGGGTGAAGAATGAAGGTATTGCATAGATATCCTTTTGATTATGATATGGGAATTGTGAGTTCTTTGTTATTACCTTAAACTTCACTAATGCTCCTACTGTTTTAATGGATATGATGAATAGAGTCTTTAAGGACTACCTTGTTAACAAGGTGGTAGTTTTTTAATAATGATATTCTGATATATTCCAAATGTTGCGAGGAGCACTAATATCATTTAATGATTATATTGAAAACTATTTTTATGGAGAAACTATTCATAATTTTGAAAAAATGTGAATTTTGCTTACAATATGTTTCTTTCTTGGGGAACATTGTAACCAATAATGAAATCACAATTTACCCTTCCATGACAATGGTTGTAGAGGTGTGGCCTTATCCTACAATAGTAAATAATATTTATATTTTCCTTAGTTGTTTCGGAAATTATATATGGTTTGTAAAAAAATTGTTGAATTTCTTATCCACTAACCATGATAACTCAAAAAGGTGAGATGTTCACCTAGAAAAAACAAGTGTCAATAATGTAACCAATAGATGAAGATGATATAGGTTATTTCACTAGTGTTAACTATACCATTAATAACGGAATGATTCTTCATTATATGTGAGGAATTATTTAATGTTCTCGGGTGGGTCCATATGAAAAATGATATGGTGATTTAATATGCTTCTCAATTTCTAAATCCTTCAAATATGGATAATCCTACGCCTGAACTCTAGCTGGATGTGGTTGTTTTTCCATGATTATTTAGAGGAACTACCATTAGGGGAAAATGGGATATATAAACAGACAACAATTGATTAAATTATATTTACCCACAAAAATAATTGAACTTGAGATATAGGAGTTGATAGAAATATTTTAAAGACTATAATGGTGTTATTCATTATCATCTTGGAAGAGAAAACAAAGTCCCTAATAAATTAGGTAGGAAAGACCCTGTTCTTTTTGCTATGATATGGATTCATGGAGATCCATTGATCAAATACCTTTTAAAAAAATCCATGAGAATCATATGAGAAGGGTTATCATAAACACTATAAAAAATGATATATCAACTATCACTTCTAAACAAGATAATGAAATATCAAAGAGATAATCCTTATTGAAATTTAATATAGATGGTGTGAAGGATGGGATGTTTCATGAGTTCAAAATTGATCAATAAGGTATACTAAATTTCTTACAAGGCTATTTTTTAATTAAATTCATGAAATAAAGGAGTAGATGTATTATGCAAATAGATCTACATTTTTTCTATATAGTATGGAAGAACAAAATGTATATGGACATTCCTGATCATTATTGGTGGGATAAATTGAAAAGGGAGAATGGAAAAAAGAATATTTGGTTCTTAATGTATCATCAAGTTACGGTGGACAAACAAATTCCTATAGTGTTATTAAAACCACTACCCATACCATCATAATAGTGGAACAATGTCAGTATGGACTTTGACATTGGTCACATGAGATCATTCAAAGGAAATTATATGATATGGGTTATAGTGTACTATCTCACAACGACTCCCCATTTTATATATACCTGGTAATTCTTATCTATTGATAAGAATTGAATGGTTTTCATAATGGAAGTGGTGAGGTTGTGTGGGGTTCCACTTTATATCATATCAGATGATTACTCATGGTTCACATAAAAATTCATGAGAAGTATTCAACATTTTTTCAGTATGTAAATGAATTTTAGAATGGAATATCACCCCTAAACAAATGGACAATATAAACTGAATATTCAAACACTCGAGGAGATACTGAGAAAAGAATCAGTGGAATTTAATGGCGGATGGTAACATCAACTCCCCTTAGTTGTGTTATCAGATAATAATATATTTTATTCACATATTTTAATGGAACCTAATTAATCTTTATATGTAAATAGATATAGAAATCATAATTTTTGGGATGAATTTTGGGATAACAATCATCATGGGATAGATCTAGTTCAAGAGATGACATAAAGGTCCACACTATCCCACAAAACATATAGGCCGATCAGAGTTGGGAGCAGGTCTATGCTAAAAAATATTTAATCGACATAGAGCATGATGTTGGTGAAAAATGGTTCTTTTGAATTTCACCATGTTTGAGAGTCATTCAGTTTTTGAGGAATGAGATGTTTAGTCCAAGGAACATTGGCAACTATGAAATCTTTGGCCATATTGAACTAGCATAATATCAGTAAGAACATACTCCAAATTTAGATAAATATCATGATTTATTCTAAATATCTATATTTGAATGAATACATACCTGACCCTTCATATATATTGAATCCATATGTGTCACAACTGGAACATGATATCTCTTATATGTAGCATCTAGTGGAGATCTTGGGCTGTAAGACAAGGTTCTACAAAACAAGACTACCCACCTCATTCAAGTGATTAGGATGAAGAAAAAATATGAATATTCTATGTGGGAACCAGATCATTAAATGATATAGAAGTAACCACACCATTTCAAAACTATGGGAATGAGATAAATTTTCTTGTCTGAAATTTCTGAATGGGTTATGAATGAAACAAACTGAACGTTTCAAATGATTATTTTTCCCCAAATTTTTTAATACTATATTATACAAAAAAATATATCATTAATAATTATGTCAATATAAATTGAAATGGGACCATAATTTTTTGAATATTATATAAACATTGGTTTATTATGACCATTGGAAATGATATGAAAAATAATAACTTTAACATCTTAGTTAGTGTTATAAATATTAATGATAATGGTTAATTTATGATGAAAGAATAAATGATGTCCTCAAACTGTATAGTTCTGTCATAAAAAGCCCATTTATTAGAGAATGGGTGGGAGGTAGGTCATTGGTCATCTCTCTTAACCAATACCATGAATATATTTAACATGTTAAAATTGAATGAAATCACATATGGGAGAATATCATGTTAGTTGAAATTACCACTCAAGAAATGTTATCATAGTAATATAAATTATCTATCATTGTAGAACATCTTTCCCATAGAAAATATTGGGGTTTTATAAGGAGATATTTTTGAGTACCCTATTTATTAATGTTTAATCCATTTTATAAATAAATTTTTTATTCAATAAATTCTATTTTTATAATAGTTTTCCTTAATAATTTGATGAATTTGATAAATATATATTTTTAGATCGAACTTTTTCTTTCATAAAGATAAAATTACCATAATGTACAAGGATATTATGAATAATTTTTATTTTAATGATAATATATTATTTAAACACTATTATTTAAATTTAAATCATAAAATAATATTTTTTCATTTGTTAGAAATATTAGTTTTTATTTTACTATTCGTTTTCTATCTACAATTATTTTTAATAAATAATGATTTTTATATATTAAAGATAAATTTATCATAATTTAAAATAATTATGATAAAATAAAGAAAATTTGTTTAAATAATAAAATCCAAATTAGTTTAGACTACTTTATGAGATTTTTTAAAATATTTGTTTTTTTGAATGGTAAAAAATCTCTTTTTAGTTTTCAGTAAGATTAATGTTTTCATAATTATGTAACAAATAAAATAAAATTATGGTCGAACCATTTGGATGAAAATATCATTATAGGTGTATCAAGTGTCAAATAAAATTGGAATGTACCATTTTCAAGCTGATGTTTTTTCATTTATCACGACATAGGTTTCGAGGAAAATTAATAAAAAATCACTCTGTTTTTCAACACATACCCATCAATTTCATAATTTCTATTCATTTCCAATTAATTATACATAATTTTAAAATAGATTTACATACCAGGGGTTCCTACCATGGTTTCATATTTACTCTATGATCTCAATACAAATGTTTTATGAACACTCTTCAAGGTAAAGGGTATCTCAATTGTTCTCTTACATTCATGTTCAATTTTTATGTGGAATGAATTTCATATTTTTGCACAAAGTTATTCTACCCATTTAATTTTATGCCATCACTCTATTAAGATTATTTTATTAATTAGAGAACCTTGTACCTTCATTTATTTACCATTTTATAAAACCATGTTTCATATTATTTAACTTCCAGTTGTTTTCCTCAAAATTTCACTATTTTTATCATCAAATTATATTATATTCTTTTATGAGTATCCAAACTAATTTATTTTCCATAATTATTCACCTATATTTTAAAATATTCTATTTTATGTTATAATTACAATATATTAAACCCTTATTAATTTTTTCATGGGTTAATAATGGCATAATGATCATGTTATTATGCACATTTTTAAATAATCATTGTTTTGATATGAACCTGTTTATTTTATTATCCAAAAATTCTTTCTAAAATGGTTTATTATCATATATGTCAAAAACATTAATTAATAAATATAATGGGTGAACCCTGATAGCACTCTAATTCAGTTATTAATGAATTTAATCACTAGATATTACATATTTTACAATACCTAGGTAAATAACAATGATAATTTTCATGAAAACTCATAGATAAACATTGGTTATTGGATTAGGAATTACTCAGTTAACATTAGTAGACATATTTCCATGTTATGTTTCATATGTTATAATATGATATTTATCAGTTTCCCATTCTATTTTATTTATGATATTATTCATGCTCATATCAATAATTTTCATGATAACTTGTATACTGATTCCCTTAGTTCCCAATGCAATGTTTTCTACTCACCTTTTCATTTGATGTATGTATCCAGGTTATGAGATGTACAAAATGTAATTTTGATATAAAAGTTATTAATTAGTTCCATTGGAATATCATATTTTTTATCATTTCCTATATAATGTTCCTCTTTTGCAACAAACAAAATATTTAAAGATCGTGTTTTTAGTACAATGTATGGAAAATTTTATGTAATAAATGGAGTGATTCCAGAATTTACCCATCACATAACACCCATACTCGATATATAATTGAACCACCCACCCATGAATTTTAATGCATACTTCGATCATTAATACATAAATTTATGTATAACATAAAAATAATTAACTTTTTATAAGGACAGAAAAAACATAAAATGCTATTGATAAAATATCTAAAATAAATAAAATAAAATAACAATATAAATCAATAAAAATAAAAACATATTTACCCAAAAATATCACATAATGAATGAAATATTTAGTATGAAACATGAATAATAAATCCATTTTAGGTATAAAATATTAATGATAATGAAAATTAAATAAAAAAACATTTAAAAAACAAACTGTATTCATCATTAAAAATGGAATAATTGTGAATCTATTATCACATTAATTGATTTTACTGTCAAAGAAAAAGAAAATTATTCATAAAATTTAAATTTAAATTATAAAATTTTGATATAAATAAAAAATTTAAATCCATTTAAATTATATTTCCATAAAAAATTGAAATTATAAATTATATAACAACATAATATTCTTTGAGTCACCAAGAGTCATAAATTTTGGGATGATTTCTACAAAATAAATTTAAAAACCTATATAAAATTTATGACAATTATAATTTCCTCATTAATATCCATGTTGATATATATTTCTCTTTATACTCACTATTATTAACACTAATAATCTTATTCTAGGTTGTTGTAATATCATTTGAACATTATTTGTTATTAATTATTAATATTTTAACTAGGTTAATAAAAGAGATATGATTATACATTTTATCAAACTCATCAACAAATAAAAACATTACTGGTAAAATAATTTATGTTTTATAATGACTTATAGTGTTATAAATAAATTTAATGGTAGTTTATTAATGTTTCATGAATGAAAAAATGATGAATAACTTGATTTAGGTTATTTAAAGATATTGAAGAAATACATTATAGTGACTGTAAAAAATTTTGGTACTAAAAATAATATTATTGAAATATATTACTTTTATATATAACATATATATTCATAAAATTTAAACTTATATTATTCTCGACTGTATTTTAAGGGAAATATATCAACCACATTCAATGAGGTGTTAATTTAAACAATGTATTATTAATGTTTTCTTTTCTATTAATGGAAAACGGTGGGTGTTTAAATGATAATTATGAATAAATTTTAAGATATTGATATAAAAATTAGATTAGTTTAAAATAACATTCATAAAAAATGAAAAATAAATAGTAAATAGAAACATATGCTCTCCATGTTTGATTATAGTGTTTTTGAAAATTGTTAAAACATTAAGGGGGTGTTTTATAGAGAATACTAAAACATCATTATTTTTTAAATGAGTTTATAATATATAGTTGGGAATATTATAGGATGAAAATTAAATTTCTTATATTGGGGGATTTCACAAGAGGAGTACCAAATTTATATAATAAAATAAGTTTTATTTTTAAAAATATCAAAAACATTTCAATAATAAAAAGACACTATAGAAAAAAAGGGTCTGAAATTTGGAAATAATTTAGTGGGTAATAGATATGGTTGAGGTACACATTTACCAATTAGTTAGGAAATTTTTTAAACATTTTATTAATTTAAAAATTAATGGTACTCATTTTAAATTTTATTTATTAAATAAAATATTTCTAAAAAATAAATAAATAAATAATATAAATATTTCATTTTAGTAATTAATTTCAAAACATTCTTGTATGTACTTATTTAATATCCATATAATAAAATACATTCAATTTAAAAAAATATAATTTCTCATTATTCATCATCAAATCAATATTTTAAAAAAATGATAAAAAATAGATATTATGCTGATATTGGTAAATAAATAAAGAAATTATGTTAATTTTTTAATACTCATATTTTCAAATTCATAAATTTTATATTTAAAGAAATATATATAACCTAAGAAAACAATAATATGAAAATTAAATTTGGAATATTAATTTTTCTTTTTCATTTTTCTTATATATGACTATGTAAAATACTATTGGAAATTTATTCATATATAATGATATTATCATTTAAAATAATTAAATTTTATGAAAATGATTTAATAGGTTAAATAGATGCACTAATTGAGTGCATATTAAATTTTAAATATATATATATATATAAATATATTCAAAATTCAGTTGGACTATTTTTACTTATCAATTACACATCTAGTATATAATATTTTATTATTATTTTGTTATGGTATTGGGTGTGGTTCCATCCATCAAGTAATTATTTTATTTTATGAATAAAAGCACTTGTTGTTACAGATTGTGAGTCTAAGAGAACCATTTTAACCCAAGAAGAAATGTTGAGATTTTTTCATTAGATATAAAAGGTGTATGATATCAATACCTTTCTATATTTGAATTTCCAGATATTATTATCAATAAATCGAATATAAAGCTTGTTACATGGTATTTCCATTAATATCTATATGAAATATGTAATAGGATTTGGAAATAATGGAATTTTGCGTAACATGAAAATATTTTAATATATTATTTCTTTCAAATATTAAAATGTGTTAGAATGATTTCTCCACACACACCACCGAATAGAAATGAAACCATGATTTATTTAGACGAAATAATTTTTTTTAATAATGACTATTATTATATATGCTCTAGAAATATATAGAATAGATTAGAATAAAAATATTATCAAATATATGTCCAATAAAAATTATGTATTCATATAATATTAATTAAATGAAATTACTTTTCCTAAAATTTCTCAAAATATAAATTAAATTTAGAAAATTATTTTTTTGAATATTTCCATTTTTAAAAACACAGCGTTCTATTTCATGAAATGTTTGATTAATTATGATATAATATAATTAATATGAATAACTTACCACCACTAATTTCATTATTATATTATAGGAAATATTAATGGGAATGATTAATATTCTAAAAAATTATTCTAATATAAAAATGGATTTCATTAATTTTTTTTGATTTCATTCAAAAATTAATATAATAACATTGAAAAATTGAAAAAAAATATGTAAACAATTTATATATATATAATAGTAGTTAGAACATATTTTTGTTGGAATTCTACTAATATATTTTAATTTTATATCAATAGAAATAAAATAAAGGTTTTACAAAATATTTTCAGTCTGAAAAATTAATAAAAAATAAGAATGGATTAAATATTTATGGGACCCCTTTGGTAAAATATACATATATATATATTTATAAAATAAATAAATATTAATTATTTCGATTTTTTTAAAAACCAATTATATTTTTTTAAATATAAAAAATATTTTAGTTTTTAGTTTTTTACTCAATTATATATAAAATAGTGTTTCAACACATTTAGAAATTTAATACATCAATATTGATTTCATATTTTATATAAGAATTATTTTATTTACTATAAAGGTAATTTCCAATGTTTTTGACAAAATTATGATAACTAGGATTAATATAAATGACCATGTTAATTAAAAATATATTATTTTCATATAATTTTTTTATTACTAATGTGTAGAATTACCAATAACATTATAAATTAATATATTTCCATTTATGAATGTCATATTCATTTTAATCAAAAATTTAATTACATTAGAAAAATATTTAGTTTGTAACCACTGATAAATATTATTAAGAAAGTATAAAGTTTTAAATATAATTTTTATACACAACTTGTTTATATATATTTTATTTTTTTATTTTTTATTTTATTTCATCCTTTATAAAATTTTAATTATATTAAATAGAGAATTAATTTTATTCATACCATTAAATTTTATAAGTGGTGTAGTTTTAGTTTTTAGTGAAACATAAATTACTAAATTACAAAACTTTTTACTATGGAAAAAATGTACATTTAAAAACATAAGAATAAATAATTTCAAAAATTTTAAATCATGTTTGTACATAATTATTGAAGGATTTATCAACACAAAATCAAAACACATTGTATTATTTATAGATGTTTTAGTATTTTTTCTGAATACTATAGTTTTATCATTGAAATTTAAATGGATAAATCAAAACTAAATTTTTTTCACTTATTATGTAGTCACTATGAGAAATCAATTTCACTGAAATTAAATTGAAATAATCCAGGAAACAAAGCTATTTCCCCTCCTATAATCAAATCACATGTTTATAGGTATCTAGTCTTTGTTACTCCATCCCATTTTGTTGATAATTTTTTTAAATATATATTATGGATTTTTGGTAACAATAAATTAGATCCACACCCATATTTTAAAATTCAAATCCAAAAGTCAGAAAAATAACCAACCAAATGATGAAAATTAAAAATCCAACAAAATACATGCATTGATCCTGCATCTTGAAAATCACTTCTGTTCCTATGAACCAAAATTGGCACCTTCAAGCCCAATAACTCCACATTCGAACCTTAATGTTAGAATGCATCCACATTCTGTCATAAAACAATTTGACCAAATCTTGATCCATTAAAAACCATCATTTTTCATGTAATCACCAGTAAACATCCAAGAGCATCTCCAATCACTAATGAGAAACAGAACTACTTGACATCTGTTAAATCAATTTCATTGAAATACTAGAAATTATATAGTGAGAAGAGAACACCACACTGGAAATGTCATTGAAAACCATCACCTATCACCGCCAACAAAATTAAGACTAAAAAATTGGAATCGAAAACATTCTTCAGGTTGAATAACTTGATCAATAATGACAGAGCAGTAGAAAACTAAGAAGGATGGTGGCCAGCATCGATCATTCTTGGAATATCATCAAATATGAAACTAAACAACGCAAAACTCTTTTTATCGCCATTTAAGATCGTAATTCGATAGGGGAAGTGGAACATGAGTATATATTATATATTTTAGAAGCCATGTGATTAAAATAAACTACCATTAATATTTTAGTTTTAATCATTAATTTTAAAAAATATTTTATAATCCTTAAAACTTCCATCATCATCATTTAAAATCCTAAATATCCTTACATTATAGTATTATATCATTGGTATCAATATTATATTGAAGTAATTTTATCATAATGTAAAAAAGCATTATTTATTCATTTACAACCAATAAAAATAAACTATAACATTGTGTTGTGCAGATTAAAGCCTCCAAAAATTAAGGATTTTTGTTTTCATCATGATTTTAATTAGTTATCAAATTTATTTGCGTTGAGAGCAAAAAAATTAAAAAATTAAAATCTATAAAAGTTTACTTCAGTTAAAAGTGTTTTACAAACATTCTTTACAATTTTCACCTTTTAACATATAGTATGATAATGTTTTTGGTTGGTTTGAACACATAATTGAATTTACAATAAATTATATATATTATGACTATGGGAACATCAAAAATAATAATATTAATTTTAATAATGATTTTTTAACATAATTTATTTTTTATTTAACTTATTATAATAATATCATCTTGTATCACTATAATCACCAAAATTTATCATCATCTATTCAATTTTCTTCCAAAAAAATAATTATTATATAAAATTAAAACTTTTAATGTTAATAAATTGTTTAAATTAAATTAAATATAGATTAATAAAGTTACAATGCAGATATTTAAAGAAATAACTATTAATGTTATCTCATTTTTGGTTTATTGAATGAATGAATTTGGAACAATGTAAGGGTTTCATATAAAATTTTCCTCCACTTAGACAATTATATTTTATAAAAATAATTAAAATAAAAGTGTCCTTATACTAAGTATTAGATAAAAATATCATCAATTTAATTTATTAATTTTATTTTAATTTCACCTTCATTATGTATCTATATTTTTTGGGGTTTTATTGCAATATTTATTAGATATATTTATTTTTCATATCAAAATCCACAATTTCAGACACATTATCATTATGAACAAATTTTAATTTTTTTGGTGTATATGATACCTAATTGATAATTTATATCTTGATATAGAATTAATTTATTTTATTTTATTTTCTCTTTAGACCAAAATCCATTTATATAGGTTTTGAGTAAACTGATCCCCAAATCATAATGGTTTCACCGACTGGTTATCAAATTCCAGAGATATTTGTTATATTCTGCACAATATCTTATATTCCATGACGTATTTACTACCATATTTGAATGAATAATATTAAATATATCCCATTTAATTATATGGGAATTTAAATTTCATTTTAAACTACTTATTTTTATGATTTGGTAATATTAAATGATTTTGGAAACCTAAATATCATTCATTGATTTATTATTCTTATTCATTAACTAATTTCATATATGTTGGGTACATTGTAACCATTGATTTTATGATGTGGAATTTTTATTTTTAGTTATTAGGAATTAAATTTCAACAATATTACCACTCATTAAATTATCTACATATCAAGAATTATGATATCTATAAGGGATTTGTTTAAAATAAAATTCCATTATTTGGGTTAAAATTATATTCTATTAGCTTCATTTTTGATTTACTATTTAATTATTCTACTACATATTTCATCATAAATATAAATTTTTTTACGGTAAAATTATGATTTTTCAAAAAAATTCTTTAATGTCAATTTCATTCACTTAACTGTGTGCCTTTTTGATGAAATAAATATCATCTTCATAAATTTTTCATTACCACCATTTATATAATCATTATTCATTAGAATTTTTTCACATTCTTATTTTTAAATCCAAATATGTGGTTGGTCATGTCAACTAAAAATATAAAATATCCTTTTTAATAATTATATATTATTACTAATTTAATGATTTTTTATTTCAATAAACGAATTTCATTATTTTTAAATAGTTTTACATTTATTAAAAATCATTTATTTATCTTCCATACATATTTTTTATATAATTAAATTTATATCCCTTCATGTATATTTTGTTTTAAAATATTTATAATTTGTTTTTCATTATTTTTAATTACTCCTACCACATAGAGTACACATATCATGTACTCATTTAGAGAACGTGTTTTGTGACACCGTGAGTACCACCTTTAGTAGGCCCTAGGTCAGTGACTAACACTGAGGGTATATAATGCATTCAAATGGGATCCATTACCATATAAAAGATCATATAGAAGAGGTAGATAATATTGAAACACCATTTAAATACTTATCATAAACATATTTGATATCCCGTGTGTGTATATGTAAGGTATTTAATGTCCAAAACAACTACAACACAAATCTATATTTAAAAAAAGGGAAACTCTTAGTGACCACGATGCAGAAATTACTCTCCAAAAAATTTAGAAATTTATAGGAATACCAATATCATTAAATCTAATGTTATCTTGAAAATTAGTATACATATAAATTGGGTGATATTAATAGATATACACAGTTGGTTCCTCTTTAGATCCACTATTGGAAATAAATATGAATACTTAATAAAGCATAATGAACGATAATAGAAACTATTTGGTCAACTAAAAAAGTTTACAATATTTCAAACCACTCCATGTAAATGTCTCATCATGTATCATGTAATGATATCATATATTATTTAAATGAAAAATTTAGGGTACCTTTGTACTGTGTCCCAAATATTTTTCCACTCATCTGTAATATTGATTATCTTGATCCAAAACTATCTAAATATTGTTAGTTCATATGCACCTAAGAAATGTATCACAAGAAGCATAATAAAATTCAAATCATTTAAAATTCCAATATCACATCTTTATATATTATGAATGTATCTTTTTCAATCCTCTATGACCTATATGATGTTTATCATACATTATGTATTGTATGGATAGACATAGAAAATACACTGAGTATGGTATCTACTTCATTTAAATCCTATAGATTTCACACCTATTATAATTCATTTGACACTATATCCATACGCACATGTGTGTGAAATAACCACAAGACATTACATTACTATACACACATATAAGGGCAATCTTACCACTATGTACACAATCAGATTATACTAAAAGGAAATTAAGGAGGGTCCAGAGGGTGTAGTTAGCAGTCCATACCTTTCTTAACCCACATATTAGGGGAATAATATCAAATAATACATAATGATTTAGTATCCATAACCAGTAAATGAGTGGTATAATATAAAATCACAAAACATACAAGATATAATATACCTCACAAATGAACAATGGGAATAACCTAGTGCTGGGATAAACTGAAACTATCATCTATCAGACAACTAGTTTATACTACTAAGGTATAGATATCCTATACTAACAAAAAAAATATAAGGATCTACATAAAAATATTTCATTTCTTATAGTTATAACTATTTTAATTGATTCATTATCCATTGTATATTATTATACAAATCTACATTTCATTAAAAATTAATTATCATTGAGTAAACAAAACATTAATATCATCAACTGTTTTCCATGCCATCCAAGGATAACCCAACTAAGTTAATTTTATATCAATATTATTAGATATTTCACCATAATAAGACTACCTCATTGTTTAATCCGTTTATAAATAATTTTTATCAATATACAATTCATGGTACTCTAGGAAAACCTATAAAAATACTATAAAAAGAGATATATAACCATGCACATACAACTGCCTCATATAGTCGAGAATATAAAAAATATAAACATGAAACTCATCCACCATACCAATTCGTCTAATCCAAAAAGATGTAACCCTAGTATTAAACATCATAAATGGGTAGGACCTCCTTAAAACATTCCATTATCCTAGTTATATCACTAACACCATAACAAATTTCATCATGAATATATCTATCAAATTAATCAAATACTATAACACACTCAAGAATCCATTCCATTATCCCATCATCTATACCATCATAAAATCAAATTTCATTGAAAATATCATATCCATATAAACACATATGGGATAAAAAATCAAATAGATTAATAGAGAAAATAGACCCTAAAAATAATACATTCATCCTTAATGAGAAAACATCACTCATGACCCCAAACACATAGAATCTACCACTTTTTAACAATGATCATTCTCATCCACAACATCTAATATTTTTAAAAAAAGAAATTCATTATTACTTATAGAATTATCCAATTCATTTTCTCCATGTTCAAAAAATGGGCACCTTAATGATTCAATTATAACAAACTATATTAATTACATATACATGAATTTTTGAATTTTAGTATATTATAGAAGACATTATGAATAACCATTGACATTTAAAACACATCTTTTTCTTTTAAACATTAGAATACGTTCCATATTTAATCTCTTTACTCATTTATAATAACGCTTTGAAAAATATATTTAATTAAATTTAATTTCTCATCTATATTATTATCATGAAATTCATACAATCACCATATTTATCCAACATTCATTTTCTTTAATTCATCCTACAACCAAATTTTATTACCTCCATTAATTTAATTATCTGATTTAATAAATGTTGTCATTCTAAATAGTGTGTAAAATAATTATATATATGTAGTAGTATTGATATTTTATAGTTGATAATATCAATAGGTAAACATTTTTTCATGGTGTAAGAAAATACCTCATAATTTATAAAAATAAACCAAGTCATTCATCAATCTAGATTAATATTTTTTTTATAATTGAACCCACTATCCTAATTGGGAAACCATGTTAACTTGATGATTACCTGTAAATTAAAAGGATTATAATGGAATCACCTACCTCAACATATGAAGGAATTGTAATGGGAATGGAATTAAAAGATATATCTACTATAAAATTTTATACTGGGAGACAATGATATACCAAGGATTTCATTCCATGAACAAACCAAATAATCATGAATCAATCTTTTTAATTAAGAAGATCATCCCACATAACATGGAAAGAATGAATGAGATTAAACTAGATCAGGAATATTTTACCCAATATAAAATGGTGGTATAAGTCACATTGTATCACCATGGATCAAACTAGAGATTCGTGAATTAAACCCTATCGAAATTATTTATAAAAAGAAAATTAATAACCTCTATAAACTGGATGTATTGGGTAAAAAACTATAGGGTTTGATTAAATTAGGCACTAAATATTTTATTTGATCACTACCGATGGGGTATTTACTCTGTTAATGTTATATGTATATATTGAATTCTTTATATATTATGTTCCTATGAAGAAAACATCACCTTAACGAACTCAAAATAATATTAACTAATATCATGAATACAATGATCAGAATGTGAGTTTTTCATGTTTGTATTATTTGGTTGAAAAACCCATTTCATTATATCCATTTGTATATTATATTGTACGAATTTACACTATAAATCAAGATTTTGAATGGTGTGAACTCCACTATGGATTGGAATTCAGCTATCCCCCAATCCATAAGAAAACAATTCACGATGCGAATATCATAATTATAATATGAAATCCTCCTATATGAAGAATCCAATTTCATAACAAAAATGAACATGACACAGGCCTCATATAATAATTTTAGTCTTTAGATTCATGAACATGGATGGACTATATGGATTTTACACCTCACATATGACACCTATGACTAAATTATCATCCTTCATAATTTTAAACCAAGACCATATATAAAGAAATAAAAGGTTTTTGTATGAAATTCCACCCTTAAATACACCTCTCTAAAGTCATGCCCATATAGGATCTCAACAATATCAATTAGAGAAACAATGTGTGTGGATTAAAAAACCAAAAATAGCTCCTAATAACTCACCCATAAGTGATATATATTAAAAGGAACATAACAAGGGTACAAAATTCCAAATATATAACTTCTCTTGGTAGTCCTAAATCTCCATTGGCTTCTTATATATGGTAACATTAATTTTAATATTAACCTCACCTAAGTTAATTATGTGATTGTAATCATGGGGATAATGAAAATTTACTGATTTGAGGAAGACATCATGTATCCATATCTGATATGGGGGATGCTGTATCCAAAATCTCACAACTCCAATGTGAGACAAAACATTAAAATGACCATAAAATAAGGGAGAAACCATTCTCCCATGACAAATCCTTTACTTACCATGATGAGATTCACATTAAAAAAATACATGAAAACTAACACGTAATCCTTGATGTCTTCTCCTATAAATATAATGGTATTTATGATTATATTTTGCAACATCCATCATTTTTCATATAACCTAAGACAAATCTATTTTATTCTTTTATAGCTATGGACTACGTTTTCTGACCTCTACAAGAATAGATTACTCCTACATAGAAATTAATGTTTGGTTATATATATATTATACCTATTACAAATCGATGTTATGGTGGATAATATTGTTATAATTAATAATGGGCTATGGTAGGTTCCCCATCAATAAAAATCCAAAATCATGGACAAACAAATTCAATATTCCTTCAAGATTGTTTATGGTCTAATCTATATGATTGTCCACCTATAGATGAAAGTCACTTTTAAAACATAATTTGGAGATGAATGAATATTAAATACCTTACTATAAACTATAATTAAAATGGGATCGTATTCAGATATAATCATCATATACTCTCTTCGGTGTCACATGAGAACCTGTATAAATTTTCATTAAAAATATATAATAATCCAATATACATAATGACTATAAAGTTGGATGATTATCTCAAAAAATACATCATGAAACATATATTATAATTTTCTACGTCATATCAAGAAAAAAAGTACAGATTTTCCATCAGAATGTCATCCCAGTTCCATGGAAAGTAAATAATGGATGGAATTAGCACTAGGAGTATAGTTCTTAGAATCACATTCATACAGACTGAATAATGATAAAAAACCATGTAATAATAGAATTTAAGCCAAAATAATTAAATTTACTTCTTATAAATTGATAATCCTTTCACTTTATGAAATTTTAATCTATATTTGAGCTATGGAACACAAGAATATCCACATAAATCTTCCCTAAAGTGATGAAGATCCTCACCCAGAACAACATATGAGGTTGATCATCCTCAAAAAAATATTGGGGAATTTACAAGAACAAATTTATCTCTCCATAACTTCATCATTGAATCCACATTTGGGAAAAATCCACCTAGTACACAAAATATGAATGCAATATCATCTGTAAAAACATCCACTTCAACAAACCTCTATTTTATAATGATTCATTATAGATATCTCTTCCATTATTATCATGATTATATATATTCACAAGTTGAATCACTATTTGAATTTCTACTCAGTACATTAGCCAAAATATTTCTTAATCAGTGTTTATATGAAATATCAATATCATTATATTGTTGAAATTTGACCCAATGTATTTTTATTCAAATTTAGGTCATAGTGGGGGAAGAAATACATTAAAATATTATGATAGGTATAAAATCCATCTATATGAGGTAATGTCACTACATCATGAAAACACAAATGTTTATTAATTTTTGTCAAGGGTCACATTATTATAATAATGGGGATATGAATACCAAGAACCATATGAAAATACTGATCCATAATACACAAAAATATAGCCCTTTCGAATACATGAAGAATAACATAATATAAAAAACTAAAATCTATTTTTTGAAAAAATGTAATCTAACATTAAGAAACATATATTTTAGGTATTAAAAATATTCCTTAAAATTTTCATTCTATAATATTACACTTCCTTAAATGGTATGTTGGTAAGAGGAGTCAAATCCGAAGATAAATTAGTTATAAACCTCATTTATTATCCTTCAATGTTTTGAGTGTTTTTTTAGAATGTAAAATAATCTTATTATGTACATTTCAATGAATTTGTTATATTTATATAAAACCATTATAAATAATATTTAAAAATTATTTATTTCTATTAATAATTTTAAATTTAACTGATAGGTTATAATCGTTAGTGTTATCTATTTATATTAATAATATGTCAAAATTTGTTAAAATTTAGTGTCATTTAGTGAAACCAAACATAGGGTTTCATGTAACTGATACTCCACATAGTGTTCCAATGTTTAAAAATATCTATAAAATTTCAAAAAAATATCAATGCATTACATCCTATGAGATCACTGACACATCAAGATCCTTATTGAATATCATCCACCACTACCTCGATACTCCACCCAATATTTTCACAACCAATGAAACCCAATTCTTCATCCATGAAAAAATCATAAAATTATCTTTCATAAACATATAGAAGAATTCACATCTAATTAAATCTTAAACATATCCCATATACTTATATAGAATCTCTGACTAAAAATCTCAAAGTTCCCACATCTATATTATAACATCATTGACCACAACTCTACTTTGATAAACTTCCATATCCTAATGAAATTTTTCTGTGCGAACCACACATGGTTTATACCAAGATAAATGCATATAATATGATAAAACTATTATATAATCATAATCCTGGAATATGTAATAAATATGATTAATTATTCATTTTCATAGTTTATTAATTTACGGATTAATCAAACCCAAGGTTAACCAATTTCAAACACTGGTGCTTTGATGATTGATACTTGATATTTTCCACGGTATCTATCTAGAAATTAGTATAACATATTTTATTATTATCAGAAAACATAATGGTTAATGAATCGTATCTCATGGGTGTATAAATACCATCATCATAACTAGTTTCCATTATTTAGATTGCTTCCTAAAATCAACTATATTCTTCACCTACATACCCATATTTTATATACATGTTTCAAACTTGAAATAACATATTTTCCCACAACACAATACCTGGATATAATAGTTTAATGAAAAAATCCCCCAAAATAGTGAAACACACACTCTTGAAGTAACATAATTGAGATAGTGACTATCTAAGCCCAAAATAGAGTAGGCCCCATGTCGTTCACTAGGTATGAGGGTTTATTATATATTAAAATGGGAGGCATTACTATATACAATAACATGTATATTAGAGATATAAAGTTGATAAAATTGAAGAATATTTAGCATAATGTTAAAAAATGCCATGTAAAAACACATAATTTCATTCATTTCTAAAACAAATAGAAATAAAAATACATGTAACAAAAAGAAAAACTCAGTAGCGACCACGAACCCCAAAAATATGGCATAAAAATCTGAGATTTTAAATTATAGAACAATATCCAACCAAGTACTTTTAATCTAAGAAATAATTTACATACATAAATAAAGAACCTAAAAAGTAAACCTTTCCGGATTATCCTAATTTCCCCATATGAAAATGTAATGATTCAGGTTTTCTGTTATTATTTTCTGATATTGAATGTATTATTTTTTAGACTAAGTACTGAGACAGTGTTTGATTCTGAGGCATGATGTCACCCAAATAAATGATTGAAATATATTATATATGTTAGATATTAGGAGGACATAATGTTATAAGAAATTTGGGGTAACATCTAAACAAAAGATTAAATTACAAATATGAGATATCCGTTGAGTTTTGAATACAGATTTAACATTATGATTAAAAAATGTTTTTTTAGTGTGGAAATTTTTTATGCCATTACCTAGGTAAAAAATAAAAAAAAATATATAAACGTAAGTGAGTATGTATTGAGGTATTCATATCCCAGTGTAATTCAACCCCATATAAATATTCCATGCAATAATATTATAATCTAAATAAACATTAATGTTTTAAGAAATGAAACTATAAACATGATTAAAGAATATATTTTTAGGAAAACACCTTAAATTAAAAAAAATCGTAAGAATAGTGGTTCGAAAATAAAATGAAAAAAACGTGCATTATATGCCGATAATAAGAACCACATCACAATAGAGAACCAATTAATCAAAAAATATTTAGGTACATGCACTAGTGGTATCCTATGAACCACGTTTCTTGGTGAAAATAGTATATAAACAATTACACACAGTTTCCATTTTCCTGAGCCACTAGAGATTAATTCATCCAAAATTTTTAGTGATCTCCAATTATGGCCACAGTTTAGTTAGTGTTGTATCTTCATTATATTTAAAATAGACTAGACCTCATCCTCACTGATAAAACTAGAATACATATCCTTTCCCTCTTACCTAGATACCTATGACTCCCTTTGTGCTCAACATCATTTCAACATGTCACATATGTCATCACATTCACATACACATATTAATAAATATGATTACACATGAAAAGGTTCAATTTTCCATGGGGAAACCCTCATTTAAATCAATATAAATACCAAATTCATTTGAAAAAACATTTTTCAAAACATAAACAATTTTTAGAACTGATTTAGGATGCACAATATGGAAACACACATGATACATAACCAATTTCTATTACAAAACCATAGTTGATCCAATACTCACCTAAAAATCTTTTTAAAACATTGTTCATACATATCACCCAAACGATTGAAGAAATTAAAAACTATAATAAAATAATATAATAATCCTGAAACATGGAATCAATTTCTTCATATTTAGAAACATCCCGAATCATTTCAAAACCAAAACCTCACAATAATAGGAAGCTATATTAGAATGATCAAACAAAAGCATTAAGATTTTACACAATAACTCAAGATTGAACCCTTATTGGTTAATCCAATCTATTTGACAAATATTAACACAATCAGGAAGTAATAATAGATATAGGATAAGGAATAAACTATTAGATAAGGTATTTAGATGAATAATCATGAATATCTAAAGCCAAATCCACAATAAAACATGAAGGTCCTAGGGAGCAAGGACGAGATGGAGAGGCGATCGTGTTGAAAATATAGAATAAGGATGAAAAGGTGAAAATAGGGTTAATTAAGGGGATGTTAGAAAGGTATTTTAAATCTTATTAATGATCTGGAGATCCACATAGTTAGTAAGCACGATTTCATTGGGGTGGGTGCATGCTCTTCTGATATGTTTTGTGACCTTGATTGTGCGACTGTCCCCATAACATTATTTCCTATACACTAGCGCATGGTTTCCCTTATTCATCTTCCAACCATGCACCTGTGTGTTAGAGAATAAAAGTACCATTTTTCAATAGAAATAGTGGGATATTAAATGGGTAAATACTTGAAAAAAATAAACAAAGCAATACCTCAAACTAAAGTCACAAATGTTAAAATTCTACCCATAATGAAAAAAATTCTATCCTTGAAATCTCAACCAGATTTATGATTAGAGAATAATAATAGATCCTAAACCTCCAAAAAGAGATATTATCAAATGTTTCATGCTCATCATTGACATTCTACCAAATCACCCAATAGAAAAGTATTGATTTTCCATGAGGCACCTTTTCTCAAAAATCTACAATATACACTAGCCACTCAGTGACAGTAAATCATGATCCCACTCCAATTTTACCCAAATCTACACAAGATAAGGATATAAGTTATTTATTTAGATGATATACAGAAAATTTTCTTTAATTGATGTCAATAGGATAATCAAAGGTAATTGGTACCCTACTATTCGAACTATCCCAATATTCTCAAAAGGTGTAACATACCTCGGTGTTATCTTCCCTTTCATACCCAAACAATGGTGACCCATGCTAGGTTAAAAATTAAAGAACACTAGGTCACCGATGGAGAATTCCTAATATCAATGACTTTGATCATCATAAGGCTTATAGAACCTTTCTACAATATATAAACACTACTGGATTAACCAAAAATTATCTAACGTCTTCTACATGAGACTCGGTCCCAATAATCACTCATCACCAATCACATCCCAACATAAAGGAAATCATCTAGGCAGAGCATAAATAAACTCAAAGGGTAACCATTAAAAAGAATAATGTTACCTATAATTATATAAAAATTATACAAATCGAAAATGGATATCCCATGAAAAAAAAAATCCAACACACCTGCTCGGAGCATGTCTTCCAATATCATATTACCTTGTTCCTCATGACCATTTGTTTGAGGATGGTTTTCCATACATAACTAGATATGAGACCAATCACCTTTTGAAGTCCAACCCAAAAAATTAATGTAAAATTAATGTCCCTATATGAAACAATAGTTGATGAGACACCATAAAGCACAACTATTTCATGAACATACAACCGGACCAACTCATTGACTATAGAAAATTACCTGATTAGAATGAAATGGGATGATTTATTATGATTTTCATTCACTACCCATATAGGATTTTGTCCAAGTGGTATTCGAGGAAATCAGATAAAGAAATCAATGGTGACCTAGTATAATATATATGTTTTAATATGTAAGTTATTAAGAAAACAAGAGGGACATTGGAGCTACTCATTAAAAAAATTGGCCCATAAAATGTGTGGCTATTAATTTACCAAAATATTTTCTAATAATCATCGACTAGAAATGACGATACACATCAAAAAACATCTTCGTTGTCATTGGAAGAATGACCCACTAAGACTGATGGCTATCCTGTATCACTCCCTTATTCAACAATATGTCACCAAGACATGAACCTTAATGAAAAAATGATACCTTAGGAGACAATGATCATTCACAACGAATATCCCCAAAATTTATGAACATCATATAAAATTGGAAAAAATAAATCATGAAGCTGATTCTATTGAATCAACTAAATATGGAAAGGTGTCAGTTACACACTAATCAAGAAAGGACCCCCATTGAGCTCATTGTCCTCTAGATGCATACGGAAAAAAGTCCCATTAAAGAACACTCATAATTTCCCTCCTTTAACAATTTCACTATCATTTTTATTCTCACAGAATCTATAACCTCATTTTATTTGGCATGGGTATAGATGATATAAAAATATAATACATTAAGTTACTAAACCTAATAATGCTTCCATAAATTAAGATCTATTTGAGTTGAATATTACTCAAAGATCTTCTGATCAGAAAAGTCTATAAAATTCTCTGAAAAAATTTTATGACACCACACTTTCGAGGCATAGATCCACACCACTCTGTCCACAACATGACTTGGGTAATTATTTTCATGTGGTCAAAGATGGTGACATCCATAAACCACCTACCCCTTTCCATATATTGAAAAAATCATTACGAGGATTGTGGTCAACCAGTGCTTGAGATCAATATAGAACGCATGGGATTCAAGGCTCCATTAAAACATCACCCCCATAAGGGTGAGCATCATCAGGGGTCAACCATGCTGAAAAAATTCCTAAATAAACCACCATAAATACCATTCCAAAATGAAAAATATATTGATTTTGAAATCATTATTTTACTATTCACATAAAATCACTTCCTTGGTCTTCTCGGGGTCCACCAAAACCCATCATCCTAATATCAAATGTCATAAAATATTCACCTCCATGATCAAGATGGTCCCCATAAAAAATATTATCTTAGAGGGGGTGATATAAATGAATACTCAACAAGATCATCTTATGGCATTCATGTCCCTCTTTGATCCTAGAATATACCATGTTGTCATCTATGAATTACCCAATAAACAAATCATGATACCTATGAAACACTGAGTTAATAAAAACCATATTTATCACTAGATAATTAACTAATCCAAAATGAAAGACCAAATACACTAAATGTGAGAACCTATTTCAAATTGTTGTTTTATGATAATTTAAATCTGTAAAACTGTCATAGGGATACCCATAACACTCATCGACCATAGAGAACCACCATTACCGCTTTTTACGGTCAAAAGATCATAAATACGGGGTATGAGATAATTTTTCTTGATCACAACACTTTTCAACTTCTAGTAATATATATATATATATATATCTAGATATATCCATAAATATTATTTTAAATCATGGCCGGGGTTGCCCAATTTATGCTTCTCGGGAAAAGGACCCATTTGGATTCCAAATGGTCCAACTATTTATTTAATTTCAATAACTCAGTGGGGGACATGTGATCAGAAGCATGTGATATAGTCTATAGTCATAATGCCAAAACAATTCTGATCTCCACATTCCTCTCTGTTGGAAAAAAATTAAAATTCATCTATAAATATCTATAGAATCTCATCCACTGATGGAGGTAATCCACCCCCAGGACTTATGACATCATCATCTATAATGAGTGGTGATATTGGGAAAATTAGATCCCCCAAATCTAGAAGTTTAGGGATATCACCATCGATGTAAGGACCCCAATAACATTTAAAAACCTGTATAATTTCATTAGGTACAAAAACATTTAATTGATGTATACAACAATCAATGTATTCCTAGAAAAGGACCATCCTATACATACTAAGGTTCTCATTAAAGAAGCACATTTTCAAAATTCAGAAATATAATCCCTTCTTGACCCTTGATATTGTGAGTACACAAGATAGAAAACTAAAACATTATCTAAATTCTTACCATGTGTCATCTCCAAATCCATCACAAAAGACATAACCTCAGATGAAAAACCTAAAAATCCCACAAGATGAGCCAAAATTCAAGAAATAGATGAACAATTATTAAACAATTCAGAATCATTGAATGACCCAATAAGAACAATAGATCGAATTATGGAGGATCAAAGATCTAATTCCACCATTTCTTGACCCCTTGAATGAAGATAAATCATATATTTTTATTCTTGAGAATGACCATAGGGTTTTGGATCTTACATTTGGTGAATCTATGCATAAAAATAACCATACCTACCTCGATGAACAAAAACTGAGAACACAATGTCCTTGATGAGTATGACTGGGTTGCAATCCATCTAGAGACCATAGAACTATCTCCACCCTGATATGGATGATTGGTGATGAAAAACTGCTACAGTTTCTACATATTTACACATCGATGTAAACGTATTGGTGGAGATGGACACACCAACTACATTATCCATTCCATTCCGCAATGATAAAACAGGACCAACACAGCATCTAAAGCCACATAAGAATAATGTTTGGAATCATTTCCTGAATTACCACCTCCTTCCATTTTTTTCTTACTCATCCTGATTCATCTTCTTCTCAAAAAACCACCACTTTTCAATCCTTTAATTGGCACTACTTCATAAAAACAAAAAAAATCCAATGTTATCAATATCCACTATCTAATAATGGTTGTCCACCATAGACTAATTCATAAATTTTATCAATAATACATGATATTTGATATAATGCAATATCCCCATTTCATACTTTTGAGCCTTCATATTCTCATTGGAAACCAAATCGTGTTCAAAATAAACCAACTCACCGAAATTATTTTATGACTCCATCACTGTCTCATCACCAAGCAAGTGACACAAAATCTCGTAGTACCTAGAAGGTAACATGGTCTTGGGGAAATAATTTTTGTTAATGATGACCATTTTTTCCATCCAAACCATATTCTCATTCTTAATAGATTTAACCATAGGGCCCCACAAAATTTGAAAAAGGCATTCGAATGAGAATGAAGCACACATAACATTTTTTTCTTCAAAAGTGTCAATTAACCCAAAAATACTCTTGATTTTCACAATAAATTAAACTTTTCCAGGGGGTCAATACTACACTAAAAGGAAAGAGGCATATTTATGAGGAACTCTCGATCATATACTTTTACAGGACCCAGTTCAGCTACCCCGATATGAGAATGTTAGGGGCCAATCTTCGACCAAAATAATAAAGAGCCTAAACCACTTATTTAAATAATCTCTAATCAACTAGTGATGGAGAACTCACTTTATCCACATTATGATGTGTCACAGAAATTCTCTAGGAAGAATCATGTGAAAAAACAACCATAAATAAAAACCAGCAATATACAATTTTAAAAAATTTGAGAAATAGTGAAACATTCCAAATACTTCCAAAAATCAAAATCAAACTGTAATGGTAAAAATAACAAGAAAATTCTCTTTAATACTTGTCCCATGTCCATGTACAGTTCTCATCCTATTAAAATCTACTAGAAAATATTTAAAACAAAATTCCCAATATCTCATGGAGACCCAAGGTCTGTCACCCAGTTTGTTGGACAGACACCCCACTCGCAACCAGTGCTTCATGCCATGAAAATTCTATAACATGTATATCAATATGTTTCCCAGTTATCATGACCAAAGGAAATATTTAATCCTAAATTGATAGCATTTTTTATGAACCAAACCAGTGATTCATCAAACTCATCAACAAAACTAATCAATAGCCTGGCCAGAAGGGCGTTCCCAATCCACATAGGTAGGAAAATTGTTCCAAGGTAACAAAAATATAGTTAGAGAAATGGTTTCACCCATTCAAAATAACCATTAACAACCATAAAAATGAAAAATAATACAATGATTAATATCTATAAATAAATAGTTACAATAATTTTTATTAATAATTTTACGACATTAATTAAAAACAGAATCTTGAAAATTGTTGGGGGGACTAACATAACCAAAACACAATACTTCCATGCATTGGGTGGTTCATCACTCTCAAGACACCTCCACCAACACCTATAAGAGAGGAACACATTAAACTGAATCCACCATCCCCACTATGGTAATTATTTCTTTTACCTGGTTCAATAAATACAAATTCAACATACACCTGATGGTATACATAGGGTGTGAGAAGAAGTCTAGTAGGATTCCACCCATAATAAATATTACATTCCATAACATTTGAACACAAAATAACATGTCTGTTATTAGAATAATAAATTACAAATTATTTTAATGAAATAATTTAAAAAAAAATTATGGAAAAAAATTCATAAGAATACCAGTTTTATATTAAATAGAAACAAGGTCCTCCAATTATCGATAGTAAGCACCACATAATAATATAAGAAAAATTCATGGGAGTCCCAAAATGTAATTGCACTATTGGAATCCTAGGAACAACATATATCAGTGAAATGGTATATAAACCATGACCCACAATATGTGTATGCACAATCTGATAAAGAATAATTCATCCAAATGTATTTTGGTCTCTAATAACCACCATATATACAAGGTTTTGTAGCATCTATCCTTTTAGAAGAATCTTGGAATTTTATGCACTAATCAAACTATCATTCTTGTCCTCATCCTCCCACCAAGATACCAATTATTTCCTTTGCTAACAAAATCTATTTGACATGTTAAATGGTTCTCCCAATTCACATAAACAAAATTAAAAAAATATGATTACACATGAAACCACGATTTTTCATTGGGAAATCAAATTAAAAATCCATAAATACACCAAATTAATTTGGAATCACACTTCATACCACAGAATGAATTTATTGGAAATTTTAGGAACTTGCAAAATGAAGATGTCGTGAAACACAAAAATTTCACTTTAGAAACCCATATTTCAACTGATACTCACCTTAAAACCTATTAAAAAACACTGAAAAAAATTCATGTAATCCATTAAAAAAATTTAAAAATATAATTCATAGTGAAATCATGTATTAATTCTAAAAAATGTAATCATAAACGTCACACTTGGAAATTTATATATTCTTGTGTAAAATTACAATAAAACCACGATAAGACCCTATAAAAGAAATATTTAACCAAAAATATCAATATTTTATCCAAATACTCAAGAATGAATCCTTTTTTGGTCAACCAATCAACTAGAGAAAGAGTAACTCGATGTGGGTGGAAGAAGAACCATTATATAAGGAAGAAACCAAGAAAGAAGGGACATACATGATTATTAATAATGATCATAATATGAATTTACCCAAGAATAAATGGTCCATGTGAGAATGGGGTGGGGGAGAGAGAGGTTCATATTGTTATAAATATGGAATTAAGGAAGAAATGGGTGAAAATATGGTTATTTTGGGTGAGGGAAGAATGTAAATTTATATATCTTAATGACATTGATGTGGAGCAAAGACAGAACACATGTTTTTCAAAATTGTGTGGAAAATGTATGATCTACCCTTTCCAAGAGTTATCATGCCACACAGTTTCTTTGGTGGAGGGTGCACGCCAAGGGGATGGTAATGTGACCTGATTATTGACACATTACCAGGAGCTTAATTTTATCTAGGCTACCAAACAATTTTCCATTATTGTGCATTGACTATGTGCCACCTGTAGTAGGGTAAAATAAATCCCTTATTCTAAAAAAACTCCTGGGAAAAAGAAGGGATGAATATAAGAAAAACATTAAACAAAATAATACCTCAATATAAATACATATATTTGAAATTAAAGGATTGTTTTGATTTGGGATTGAGAATATTTTTTTATTATTTTATATCTCTTTGTCTGTTATTGTAAAAGCATAAAATTGAGGATAACATGAAAATCATCCAAGGTCCATTAATCATGGTTGTTATTGGTGATTTCCACTTCCCTATTTATTTATTCATAACAGTAAAATATTTTGTCAAAAAAATTAATAAATATTAGGAAATTGAATTTATTTCACCAGTTTAATGGTGGAAAATATTACTATCCATGATCCTAGAGCAGTACGATGTGAGGATCATGAAATGATAGTAGTGGTAGTGGGTCATATGGATTAAGGATACCTAATTATTTTTTTCAATATTTAATTCAGGATAATGTACAAAAAAATTCCAAGTAATTAGATTGGTGGGTTATATAGTTTGACAATGTAAGGTAGGATTGCTGGTATTCCTTGGTTTCCATCATGGCATGCTTTTAGATCGGTGGATGGAGGTGCAGATGGTGACACAAAATCAATATATTAATTTTTAGAAATAAATGTATTATATAATGTACTTAAGAGGTACAAGTTTTTTGAGACACTAACAATTATTTCTATTTTTTTGGATGATGTTAAGAATCACATGAGGTGTGACGCTATCAGATGGAATGTAAACCCTTCCTATCGGCTCAAGATGCACCTATTGTGGAGAAGGGCATCAAAAAGAGTATATATACATGCACATTCAGTGGAAACCCATACTAAAATGAAATGGTGCAAATATCCATTTCTATGTAAAAGGTCATGGGTATAAGTACATTGGAAAGGGCACACCATGTACTTTGACACGGACACCGGCATGATATATTTTTGTGGAAAAAATCTGGCACTGAAGCAACATGACATATATTATTATTACTCATTGCATACCCTATAAGAGATGTAGTAGATCCCATGTACCTTACATGTTGTACATGATTAATTTAGGGTTTTTCCTCATATCCATTACCAATGGTTAATTAGGGAATCATGTCCTACAAATTGGTTGGTGATCCCCACAACAGGACATCGTTGATAGAGGTGTTTTAATCCTTCAGTGAGGGCCTAAGTGAGATCATATATAATCATCTTCCCTTGGTGGAGTTCTAGAAATCATCTTCAAAATAACTATGTGGGAATCTATCCTCTATATAATGGGATATTTATGATTGAGTTTTTGGTATAACCAATGAACTTGTCATTGATCCTCATCTGTGAATTGTATCTCATCATACATCCATTGTATACTTTATTTGATGAGTCCGAATGAGAAAGACCTCTCGGCTGAAAATAATCAGTTATATATGTCTAATGTACTATGATTTCACATGGATTAGTGTTGTGTGTTACCTTTTTTTTATTCCTAGGGTCAAATTATGGTTCTAACATTACATTGTGTGTGTCTTCTTTTGTTGATTATATCTGGATATTCATACTATATGTGTTTTAAAATATAGCATTGGAGGTACAACCCATGTACATGAAGTTATATGATTTGTGGTTTTGAGGTGTCCAATATAGTATTTTCATACTCCTCACTTCATCATCTTTTCCTAAACATGTCACATATTATACATATGATCATCCTTATTTGAGTCCTATAGGGACGATGACTAGGCAGTTATTAGGGAACCGAAAATACTAAGGTGTGTTCATGTGGTTAATCCAAAAGTATTCCACATCTTTACATTCAGGTTGTACTTATTTTCAGACTCAATGTTGTGGGATTTTATTTGTCCCTATTTACTATCCACTGCTTTATGTCATACTTTGGTTGTGGTATTATAGTGTATAAATGCATGGTTTATCAGTTGAAGTAAATATTAGCAGTATTTGGGATTGGGGATGAGTTCATGTGTAAATGTACTTTAGTCTTAGTCTTATAACATTATTGATATATCAACTTGGTGCCTCTCTCTAGAACATAGACTATTGGAGTTTTTCATTGGGAGTTGCACAACGTGAACAATTGGTACGGTTTATGAACGAGTTGTATTATAAGATGTCACTTCAACCTTAATATCGGACACTGTGAGACCATTTTTGGGATACAATGTCATGTTTTTCATGTTCATTATTTAATACAAGGACTTCATTGTTGGTTCAGTGACCTAATAATCCATAAAACATCACTTTCATCTTATATTTTGGACTCTGAACATGACAACACAAGTTTTATTGAAAAAATAGTACATGAATCTTATAAGAATGGGATTAATTTTTTAAATCCTTCCCAATTAATCTCTCTATATATATTCATTGACCATGATACATAATTTCTATCTCAGGATTCCTTTATGATGCATTCCAGGGTGGGCTGAATATTATGATAATGAAGAAGATACACTCAGTGGTGATGCATTGATACATAGACTAGTTCCATAGATGCTACTTTTAGGTTCTTTAACCATCTATTCCAATATCTATTAAGTATTATATGATACATGTATTACCAGCAGGGGAGGTACATATGTTGAATGAATAACATGAGTTCCATTGATGGTGAAAACATATATTCTGAGAAAATCCAGACCCATATTTTTTTAGGACTGGATGGAGGATAAAATGCAACTTCCCTATAATTTCATGACACCAGACAATTCAGGGGTTGTTCTGGAATTGATCTGTAACTATGGATCATCCTAGAGATAGAGTGGTTTACATAACCATAATTATGATGAGGTGTCTCTAGCATGGTCATATTTCAAGTTCCTATTCAAATATGAGTTCTGTCTTTCTACACCATGATATATATGCATCCCTGAGCATTATCACTTCCAATATGTCATGATTACTATTTTTGTGTATTCATTGATGTTCACAAACCAATCCATGTACTCATTTGTTATGGTACAAGATCAGTTATTTTATTCTCTGAAAATTGATAAAAAACTACATAGATATATCTGAGAAAAATTTATGCCTCTTTGTATTCATTCAGATGAAAGGGTTCCAGGGAGTGTTTAGTGGCTGATATTTCTTGTCTAAAAAGATGTAGACAACATTTTCAAGAAGTGGACGTAGGGGATCATGGACTTCGATAGTATGCATTCGCCATCATTATATGAGATGTAGACATGTGTGAAGAATTTGGAGAAGGTCCCATGTTTGAGGGTATGTTGTCCAGGACTCACAAGAATGGTTTAGTAATCATAGGGAGATGTTTTTCATTTAATTTTATAATAGGGAAGATCTTTCATGAGATTTTCTAACCCGCCGTATGGCAGATAGGTAGATATTGGATGGTTTTCTGAGGTAGGGGAATAAGTAGGAGTAGATAGTCCAGTAGTGTGGATGAAATGGAAGAGGATCTACAAGAGAAGAAAGGGGTGGTGGATGTTATGAATTGTTACAATAACCACCACCAGGTGGTCCATGTCCAGAATAGGGAGATGAATAATAGGGGTAGGTAAAAATACATGTGGTTGTGTCATATGAATTATAGGTTTTAGGGATGATATAAGGTATGATATATGATTTTTATTCATTAACTAATTCTTAATAGGGATAGATTCTTTTGGTTACAACATTGTCCCATATATTTTTCTTGCATTTTGGATTTTCATGGAGCCCTTGGCTCAATAATTGTCTATAGAGACTCTTACAAGAGATGACTCTGTGAATACACATATAGGCCGACTGTGGGAACTCAATTATGAAGGTGAGATCTCTTGTTGTGATATATTTATAACAGTGTTGCTCCCTTATTACATCCCCTTGGGTATATAATTTCTATCTTTAGTTCATTCCCATATCGACACTTTTCGGTGGATAATGTAGTGTGTACACAACTACGACTATAGGATTTTCTATGTGGGTGAAAATGAGAATAAGGAAGTGAATTATGTATCCATGAACATAAGAGTGAAAAATATTAGTAACCAGTTTGCTAGAATGACCATTGGTTTACTAGATGTTATGTGTTTTTAGTTCCCTGATGTAATTGAAATGTTTGAGGATGTTTTCATTAGGATGTTCTATGCTCACTTCCCTAGTGAGCGAATGATTTATTCATTGATATATACTCAATATTTCCCCAATATCTCTCCTAGAATCTCATATGTATCCCATATAGTATAATGATATTATGGTGTAGTTGGAGGAATTTTATAAGATATAATTTATTAGATATAATGTTTCACAAAGGGCATGCCCAATGCTATTCGCCAAGATGTTGGATGGGAGATTGAGGATGTGTGTGGACTATTTGGGCATGAACCATGTGATAGTGAAAAAAATATATACTATTAAGGATCGATGACAATATTGATCATTTTAGATGGTAATGATGGTTCTTGAAGGATTACCTTATACCATGCTATCATAAAATGAGATTATAAGGAATGGATATACATATGATGACATATAAATGTTTCTATGGTCACTAGGAGTTCATGGTCAATATCATTAGAAATAAGAATTATTGATCATCTTTTATGGGACTCATGAATAAGATTGTTCATCCATTCATTGATCGGTACATGGTGGTCTTCATCGAAGATATCCTTGCATACTCAGTGTCTGAGGAGGAGAATGTGAGTCATCTAAGTTTGGTTTTATATATACTCTAATAGAACTAAAATTACAATAACATTTCATATTGTGAGTTCTACATACAAAAGGTACCATTTTTTGGATAAGTTGTCTCATTATATGGGGTGGTAGTGGAACCAAATAATTTCGTGGATGTGGTTGCATGGAAACCACTTAGGAGAATGATTGAATTCTAGATACTCCCTAGGTAGTTAGGATATAATCAGGAATTAATTCTAGAGATATCCAAAATATCATCTCCCATGATAGACATTACCCGAAAGGGAATTCATTTCATGTAGATTGAGAGGTTACATCCAGACTTATAGGAGTTGAGACAATTATTGAAGAGTCCCCCAATGTGGAGATTTAAAGAGTTGGTTGTCGTGTTTATAATATTATATGATTCATCAACAACTGTCCTTGGTTTTGTTTTGATGAAAACATTGGAGGTTATTACCCATGGATTCCCTTAGCTGACACCTCATGGGAAGAACTACATGATCCACAATCTTGAGTTAGATATATTAGTATTTGAACTAAAGATATAGAGATGCATTCTGATGGTAGAGAAATGTATCCTCTATTATGAGAACAATATACAAAGTATGTATTCTATCATAATTATATAAACATGAGAAAATGATGTTTTTATATTTGACCTATGATTATTACTTCAAAATTTTCTATTCTCATATTAATTAAAATGTTGTTTCAGATTATCTTAGGTGGAGATGTTGTTTGATATTTATTAATAAGGCACCAAAGCAGTTGGCCTCATTGAAGTTATCTGTTATTGATGGTTATGAATTAGGTTAAATATATTTTATGGTTGTTACCTCTACACATTAATAATTAATTAATGTAGAAAAACACAGGGAAAATGACTGTGAGACTTTATGTGCTCAGATATCCAATTGGAATGTTCATGATTGATTTTTATAGGTTTGGTTCATGACATTATTTTTAGGGGATTGATGATTTTATTAATTGTGGTGTGGGAGAAGGTTTTGAGAGAGATAAATATATTTTTGTTTTATGTAAATTTAGTTTTGGAGTATATGTACCAAAACCCCGGACAATAGTTTTTGAAGCCACGGATGAATAAGGGAGTTGCAGTGTTTGGGAACTGATTCTTTAATTTTTAAAAATTTATGAATGGGGACTAAGTTAAAATGTTTTTAGGACAACCCCATGGGCATCTAGAATGGATGTGATATGGGATATCCCTAAAAATAATGATGGGATTACCATATAAATATAGGGGACATGATGCAATTTGGGTGATTTTATACTGAATCTCGATATTGGCGCACTCCATAGCAATTTGAGAGAATAGTTAATTTGAGATATTCGGATTCCTCTACCCGGTGGAGGTACTCTGACTCCATGGAGTTCCAACAAAAACCATTTCCTATTGTGATTATTTCATTAGATATATAATATGGATTTGATTAAAGAATGATTCTTGGACTCAACTATGTTTGAGAATAGCTTTTTACCCATAGAATCATGACCTGACTGAGCCGACCATTCACTTTTTTATGGAAAATTCTATGATCATGAATGTTGGACATTAGAAATACATGGGTTGAACACCTACCATTAATGATGTTTCCAAAAAATATATATACCATTCCACCATCTGTATTGTAACATCCTAGGTAAAATAATAATAATACCTATTCTTATTTATTAATATTTTTAATTTAATATTAATTTTACTTTAAAGGGGATTCTCTGTTCGATGGCATACCCGATATACAACAACAGGTTTCTTCGAAATCTCACGTTGCACACAAGATTGAGTTCTAGTAACAAATAATAATAATATAATATTATTTTTAATGGTTGTTAACGCCTAGTCATTGTAATGGAGGGAATGAACTGAACTAATAAAATAAGGATTATACATGTTTGTTAAATTTTTTTCTTGTATCTAATAAATTTTAGTGGCTTAAAGATATAATGAATATGATTTGATGAATAAATATTGGAATATTATTTATAAGGTCGTGTTACCTCCTTTTGGTGGTGATCCCTTTTTAAATACAGTTTTTTTTTGAAATTTTATATGTTATATTTGACAAATTAATATTCTTCGTTAGAATTAAGACATCAAAATTTACATTGGATTAATTTTTGGTATTTTTTTGATAATGTTCATTTTTAATGAATAATGAAACATACTGTATTTTAATTCAAAACTAACATTTAATCTACTTTATTTATATTTTTAGATTATCTATTTAATTGGTTTTAAAGTGTAATTTGATTATATTTTTACGATTTAATCCAATTTTGGTCATTGGAAATAATATCAATTTAAAATTAGACATAAAAAAGTGTTAATCTTTTGATAGTAATTATATCTTAAAAAAACACTTTTTGTATTGACAATGCGAATTAATTTTAAAATAATATCTTCCACATTTGTGTCTTGAATTTGAAAAAATGAATTACATGTTTTTAATCAGGAGGACCAAATTGTGTAAATAGGTAACTTTTTTTATACATTATGAATATATACATCAGTAAATATTTTATTTACCGTTGTAAAAAAGGTAAATCTGGTAAATAAGGGCAAACAAAATATAATATAATAATATTAAATTACCCTAAAATGTGACATATTTATACTGGTTGATACATTTCCAACCTTGGGCATCCTTGGGTCGATTTTGGGACCCCGTGGAGAAACTTAAAAGTTATAATGACACTTTATATTAATTAATTTAATGTAATGGAATATATGACATAAACAAATAGCTTTTAGTAAATTAATTCTTCATGTGGTTATATAAGTTTTCTATAAGACAATAAATATTCATGTGAAAGTAAAAAAGCTTTCTTATATCATGGAGTTTTATTTATGAATTTTATACATTAAATATATAAACTTAATTATAACATAATAATGATGTAGTAATTGGATCCTTAATAAAGGATTCAAATCAATGATATTATAATTGTTAAAATAAATTTATTTTGAAACTTTTTATGACATCCACAAATTTTTGGGACAATAATGACTTGATATGTTTTATTTAGTTATGGTTTTTCGAAATAATAATGTTGTTATATATTTATTAAAAGTCTTGATATGAATAGTTTATAAATTGACATAAAAGTGTTTTTAAAACAATTATTATATTATTAAATTATATAATATTCTTAAAAATCTATGATTTAGAAAAATGACTCAGATAAGGTTCAAAATTTCACTAATGAACCGCTGATGGTTCTATTGGCATTTTATAGTAACTATATTAACTATATAGAGTCATTATACTAGAAGTCATGGTAAAAGAAATATTATTTAAGTAATAGTTAAAGAAAAATTAAAAGGTCAAATTTGAAACCAAAAATATTCTAAAACCTATTGGTTGAGTGGATTTATAATAAAAGTAATCTTATATATGAATGAAATATATCTGGGCCCTTTTGAAATTGATATTTAGTTTATAATTAAATAATATTTTCAAACTTTCCAAAAGATCCCTTCCACCCCCATATAAAAACCCATCAGCTCTAACCCATTACTCTCACCTCTCAAGACATTTGTATTGTTTAAACACTGCACAAATAATCTCCCAAAATCCTACTCTTCCACCTAGAATCCTTACTTTATGTATAAGTAACATCATGAATTCTTTTTGGTTCAAACCAAATGGAGTAACCTGATTTAAAGGTGACGTCTTCCATCAAGTTCTCTTCTTTTATTTCATTTCTCTATTACATATCCTCTTATTATTATTTGTTTACACGACAAAAACAATATCCTTAATATACTAGGTTTTTATGAGAATTATTATAAATACACTTACACACACCTCCGTGTAATATCTAAAGAACATACTGTTTCTATGGACGGTGAACTACTGCCTCACGCAACTATGATTGTTCAATTATCTCTTACCGCCTCTAATGGAGGCCATTATTATGGAACTGTATTTATATATAATATATATTAAATTTATATTGTTTGTACTGTTTTTATTTGTCATTTATATTATACCATTATGGTTTATTTATTGGGTAAACGCGATAATTTATTTGAGGAAGTGTGTACTACCTCCCCCTCAAAGTGATATGACTCGTTAATGCCATACATGGGACATATAATGGATGGAGTTATAGAAATTATATATATATATATATATGATATTATAATGGAATTATAATATACCTAAGTATCATTATGTTTTCATTCCATTAAATACTAAATATAAATGAAAGTAGTGCTAATGCGTACGTACAACATACTGTATCCATGTATGTTGCATTTCATTTCTTATCTCAAAATGTTATGTACTTTTATAAATACATATATATACCGGATATATATTATATATATGATATATAATTCATGAATACAATTATAGAGATAATGGACTTTTGACCACTTGTATAACATGTAATTATAGGAATTTCCTTTTTGACTCAAGTACCAATGATCGACAAAACAACCGTTGTTAAATTAAATTATTAGATAATGTTTAAAACATTGAAATAAATGATATATAATAAACATGAATATGTTTCTCAAGATACTTCAAATTAACATTATGTTATTATTCATTATATTAAAGGACTAACGGGTCAATTCAGACATGAGGTAAGGGACTTCCTCTCAGTAACCTTTCATTGAGGAATATTTTGATTTCTACATGACATTCATGTATACTGTGTATAATCCCCATTGAATTTTCATATCATTCAATGGGAATATTTTCTTTACGAAGCCATTGACTAAATGAAAAAAGGAATGTTTATTTTAAACATACACGATGGAAATGACCTTTCCCCCACCTCCAATATTATTTGATCATTGGCTTCCGTAACAAGACATAGAGTTTTTCAAAGGAAAATAAATACCATATACCCTTTTTACGTATTTTGGTACTGAAAATGGTTTTGAGAATGCAATTATTATTTCAATATCTTGAAATTATTTATTGTGATTTCAATGTATAAATTATATCTTTATTTTATTCTTATTTTATGTTTTATGGTTATTGGTCATTGTTTACGTATACAGGTGGTTCTGTGATAATCCTAGGGCAGGTGAGCCTGAGATAGATAACCGATGAAATAGTTTATGTGACAAAGGTAAACATTAATGTTTCTCCAAATAGATTTAATGAATATACTTTTATGGGTATTCTAAATCTAACTCCCTACATAGCTGTGAATGATACAACATAAGTATGTTATGGATGTCAAAAGTTACCATTAAGATTTATGTTTTCTATATGTTAATAATAAATATTTTTATTTCATGAGGCATGTTAAAGATCTTATGCTATTTATGTATTGATTGACTAATGTTCTCATATTTATTTTATAATCCTTTCTGAGCTTTTTATACTCATCCCATGTTTTGAAATGATTTTCACATGATGTAAAAATGAATAGGGTAATGGATGGGATCAAGGAAAAGTCATCCTATCTAAAACATGGATCTAGACATTACTCTTTTTATCATGTTTTTTTATAAAAAAATGGAAACTGAGTAGAAGTTTATACATTTAAATTTTTCAGATGTAATGTTATAGTAATGGTCAGATTATCTAATACTCAAAACCTGAAAAGATACTGAAAGGGAATAATTTATTTAATTCAATATTATGTAATGTTTTAAAACATGGTCCTCATTATTGGTATTAAAGGATAGTTTAGTCAAAATTAGGTGTTAGAATATTGTTAAATTAATGTAAATAAAATAATTTATTGTATGATTGAAGTGATAAATATTTCAATGTTTTCCAAGTTTGTTTCCCTATGATATTTCTATGTTCAGAATGGTTTTCCGCAGAGAAAACATGGAAGCTATGATGGGAGGGAATCAGAAGGAATAAACCCTTCCAAATCAGCAACCTGAGATGGTCGAAATTGGAACTGAACAATTTGTTGTATTGATGGCACAATTGACTCAGGCTCTAAATGGTGGTGGTATCCATGAACTAGATTAGCCTGATCAACAACAGAGGAACATGTCAATAGTGGAGGATTTCATGATACAACATACACCGTCATTTAGAGGATCATCTGACCCTAACGGGTGGATGAAATTACTGGAATATATTTTTGATATCATGGGGTGTTCAGAACATCAAAAGTTTTGTCTTGTTGTTTACCATTTTTAATGTGAAGCGAATCAGTGGTGGTCAATGGTTAAAATTATTAGGGATAGTGAGGATATTGATGTTATTTATTGGTATGAATTAAAAGTTATGTTTCTTGGGAAATATTTTCATAAGGTGGTTTATCATAGGATGGAAAAACAATTCTCGGAATTGAGGAATTAGGATGACCTAGTGGCTACATATGAAGAAAAATTTACTAGACTGGAAAGGTGTTCTCAAAATTACTTACGAGATATTGATAGTAAAATAAATCATTTTTACTCGGGATTAAAGGAAAAGTATTGAAGGGATTTACCTTCTCGTTAGTTCAGAAGTTATGAAAAACAATTTCAACGTGTAGAAAAGGTGGAACTCGATTTTTTCGATGATAAGTTGTTCTTTGATAAACAACAAAATAAGAGGTTTAGGGGGCATACTAATGGGAATAACTCTTCCGAAAAGTATGATTTTAAGAAACCTATGTTTATATTTTAGGAAATAATGAGGTAATAATCATTTTGGGGAATGTATTTTGAATTCTGGTATGTGCTACTGATGTGTTAAAATGGTATATATGGCTCGTAATTTCACTGAAAAAGATATGGGTAATGGTAGGAAAAAATGTGATTTCGAGTTAGTAAAATGTTTTAAGTAAAGAATCGTAAAAATCAAGGAAATTTTTTTCTTAATTTTCTTTGGAATTTTACAAGAAAGTAGTTTCTGACGGCACCTGATTCCGAGGCCCGGTTTGCCCGGAATAATTTTCCGAAGTTTGACTCGGGTACGTTCAGTGAATGAACGAGCAGGTTTTCCAAAATTTTGAATCGGTGCTTGGAGTTGAATTCCTAGGGCACCGATCGAATCGCAGTGCCAATATTTTCTTAGAAACACCTTTTCCACAGTTTCGTTTGCTCGGGTGTGGTTTTTAGTTTTTGGGTTTAAGTTATAAAATAAAATAATGTGGAGCGACAACGTTATTTTATTTCACTTAAAGCCACATAAAGCCACTTAAAGCCACTTAATCTAAGTTAAGCGGGTATGGTGGAACCAAAAATATCCATTCCACTTGGTAGGATATTTGTGAGTTGGGGCCCGCACGAGCTGCATCGTATCTTTTCCTCTAAGTAACACACCCGCAAAAATCCCTTTTAAATGAATGTCAACCAGTGCGTTTTCTTAAATTCTTAACGCCCCTAATAATTGGGTAGTTAAGTCATTACCATTAATTCACCGAATTTATGGTTCGTTTCTTAACATTTTTTTTCGTTTGTTGGCATAAGAATAAAATAAGACCAACACATGTGGGTGGCTTGTTGGGAGGATTTGGAGAAAGTCTAAGTTCATCATCCTTTTTCGCGAAGAACGCGAAGAACGCCGAACCCTCGGAGATCGATGACGCGACGCCATGTTACGCGAAGCCGACGATTCGCCTTCCACGACGTTCCTTCCCTGCGACAACCTTCGATCATCAACCGATTGAGGTAGGGGATTGTGGTTCTTTTAATTCTTTGTGAATTATATCCTCGACATGGTTTCTTTTAGGGAATCTTAAACCCATGTGTTTTCTTTAACCCTAGGATATCGTCTACACGATGTCGTGTACCGCGACGACACGATGCCCCTTCCGCGACGTGACGATCCTCTTCTTCCACGACGGTCAATTCTGCGAAGAACTCACGTTCGCGGACTACGAGTAGGTAGGGGTTTGATTCATTTAAATCTTTGGGATTTAAGCCCATCGTGTATGATTATATTTTTGTTGTTAAATATTTAATACCGCTAACGCGGTGGGTGAGGACCAATGAACAAGTCCGAACACACCGCCCCTTTCGTTCTTGGTGTGTGAAATGGCGGACGTCGACAAAACTAGAAGCACGGGTGATGTGAGGTCCTCGCAGTGAAAGACGGACCCAGGGAGGGCCTTTGGTGAAGACGACGTGAATTTCAGACCATCGGAACTCTTCCGGTGGTCCGCAGAGCATCCCGCTGGTGCACCACGCCAGCACGGCGGTGCCCGGCACACCGTCGTGGAGAACCGCCGCGGCTGAAGCCGTGTCGGCGGGATCGCCAAAGGACGAGACGTGGCATCCAGCCTCGTCCGCTGGCAAGGGCGGCCCCACATGGGGTCACGGCTTCATCATGCGGGCGCAGCACACCCCCCGCTCCACTTGGCCGTAACCGGCCAAACCGACCCGCTTGATGACCAGGCCGCGCCCGCACCGACCGTGCCGGGTCGCGCCTAGGTCGGGCTGGGCCACCCAGGCCAGGCCGGGCCGCACCTGCCGGGTCGGACCGGGACCCGAGTTGGGTCGACCCAGTTCGGGCCGACCCAAGGGGGGGTTGGTCTGGTTCGGTCTGGGCCCAGACCCCCTGTTTTCGGGCCTTTTCAGATTTTTTCTCATAACATGTGATACGAACATCTAAACGACACACCATTAGTGGCGTTGTGATCCTTGGATCGAGACGGTAGTTTCGGTATATCACACTCAAGGTTTCGGAGTACTTTGTGTTTGGCCGGGTTGGTTCGTAAACGAAACCAACCAGGCCCTCGGAGCGGAAACGCTTATATCGTGAATTCTGGGCGTCCGATTGACATTCCGTCGACTTTGATGGATTCCTCTATGTGAGGAAAATATTTTGGATTACTCCGCCCATGGTTTGGACGTAGGTGGAGTACGGTAGAGTTTTTTTTTCCTTAAAAACCAACATGGCCCATTGGAATGAAAAAACCAATAACTCTAAGACTGGGCGTCCGATTGACACGCAGTCTACGACGTTGAGTTATTGTTGACGATACAGAACTTTTGGATACATCAACTCTGGACTATGTGTTAGTTGATGTATAAACCTCTCGGCTCATGGAGCGGACGCTCCCGAACGAGCTTGCTGTGTGTGGGAACCCTAGAGCGGGCTGCGACTGTATCTGCGACTACATCTGCGATAACGACGACAACTGTGTAGAGATCCTCAGTGGATTCGACGGTGATGACTACAACACTCAGCGATCCTATGTGGGTCAGTGCTACAGATCATGTGTGGGTCTGATCCTATGCGGGTTAGCGCTCAGCGGTCCTGTGTGGGCCAGCGCCTACAGATCCTGTGTGGGTCTTTGCGGGGGTTAGTTACCTATATATCATGTGTGGGTCAGATCCTTTGTGGGTCATTGCGGGGGTTAGTTACCTATCGATCCTGTGTGGGTCAGATCCTATGTGGGTCATTTCGGGGGTTAGTTACCTATCGATCCTTTGTGGTTCAGATCCTTTGTGGTTCATTGCGGGGGTTAGTACCTATCGATACTTTGTTGGTCCGACGACTTAGATGAATCAGTGGCAATATCTGATCATCTCTATCGTCATGCAAAGAAGTATTCCTGTGTGAGTTGAATCCTATTTTTCTTTCCTATGTGGATTGTGTTGTGCTATCCTGTGTGGATTTATGTTTTTCTTTCCTGTGTGGACTGGGTTGTACTTGGGTTCAGATGATGAAGCCGAACGAGAATTGATGACTTAGGTATAAGTATGGGAATATACCTAAGCAGTGTTGAATGTTACTTTGTGATTTTATCTTTCCTTTGTAGATTATCCTTTGTGGATTTTGGGAGACATTCGGGGGTCTCGGGGTCCCTACTGAGTAGCTTATACTCACCCCTGCAGGGGTTATGCCCGCACTATATTGTGTTGGTTGCAGACGACGAACAATGCTGATCGTGGTTGAGGCTTGCAGAGTAGGATGGTACCAGGAGGTGGACCAGTAGGCGGGACGTACTCGGAGCGGTCGGTTGGACCCTAGGAGTAGTGGAGGCTATATGTACCCACCCTTCAGGTGGGATTTCCAGTGGACAGCTCAACGTTGTGGCTTTACCTTTCATTTTATGTTTACCCTTACAGTTTTAATTTACTTTGAGTTTGGGTTTTTATATTGTTCCACTTACTTTTCTGCACTTACTATTGTACTCAGTTTTTACTTAGTGTTTACTTCTACTGCTTTCTTACTCTGTGGTGTTTATTTACTTACAAAGGCAATGCCTTCCCTTTTTACCGGGATTTACACCTTGGTGCTAGTCGCCAGCCCCTGGTCTATGGAAGGCGGGCTTGGGGTAGTCACGGCACGAGCCTCGAGGACGGGTCGTGACAAATTGGTATCAGAGGAGTTTGGTTCTACCATAGAACTTTGGATTCTGATCATTTCCTATTTGAAGAAATAGTGTTAAGCGTATTTGGTGTGGTTATCAGTTCAGGAAGTCCAGTGTTGGTGCAGCGGCCGACGTATCCATACACCAGGACCCTGACTTTTGATTTCCGACTTAATGCATGAAAACATTGATTGCATTTGTGTTTCAAGTTTTGTTTATGATTACTTTATGTCAGCTCACCAGGTATAGTGTTTGACCATGTCACACATGTTTCCTTTCAGGACGGCCCCACGACGGCAGCCAGCTAGGGTTCCAAGAGTTGAGTGTGATGACAGCCCACCGAGTGACGAGGCCTCAGTACAGGGCCCTTTGACAGTTGAGGAACAGGAGGTACCTCTAACCTCCAAGCGACCGATGCTTCCACCCATGGCCGCTGACGATGCACGTTGCCCTAGTGCACTGCACGAGTTCTAGCGCCAGGGACCACCCAGGATCCACGGGGAGATGGACCCCCAGGAAGCCGCGGACTGGCTGGAGGCAGTGGTATGAGTTTTCCGGTTAGTGAGGACACCAGCAGACCTCATGGTGATCCTCGCAGCGAGCCTACTCCACGCAGCAGTGGCCCGATGGTGGAGCTTGATGCTCCAGGTGCACGATGAGGCATCTCTTCTCTGGACGGACTTTGAGAGACTCTTCCACTCAGAGTTCATCCCATCCACCCTCTGTGAAGTGCGAATCCAGGAGCTTCTTCAGCTGCGGCAGGGCAGCTTGACGGTTGCCCAGTACTCGGTGAGATTTACAGATCTCTGGCGCTACTCGACAGCCATGGTATGGGACCCATTCTTCCAGGAAGGACCATTGAGCAGAGATTGAGACATGAGATCAGGGAATCACTGATCTCCCTCAGCATTGTGAATCATGCAGGAGTACTGGAGCGATCCCTTTTGATCGATATCTTCATTGCTGAGCCTTCATCAGCAGCGAGACCTACCGCGGGGCGGCACGTAGCAGAGTCTTCTGCCGCAGGCAGTCGATGGATGACTCATGGGTTCAGGAAGACCAGACCCCCACGCAGACGACCTCGGGACACTGGCTCAATAGTGCAGGGCACATAGCGTGGAGCCAGTCTTTCGAGAGGCAGGTAGTGCTACACATGCGGAGGACAGGGTTACATGGCTCGTGAATGCCAGACCCACGGTGCCGAGGAGTAGCAGATGGTTGAGGGGCCACCCAGGCATAGGCAGAGGGTCGACCGTGGAGTTCCGAAGGGAGCAGGCGGACGAGGAAGAGGAGATGGCTGAGCAGCAGGTGGTGGGTGACGCTTTGAGGCTCTACCACCACCACCACTAGGAGGGCCACCCTGGACACAGGGAGCTGGCGGGCAGAGACAGGCACAGCTCCAGGCAGCGGAGACCTACGACCACAGCACGTCCAAGATGATTCGAGGTACTATCTATGTCTATTACACCCTTGCTTTAGTTCTTATAGACACAGGAGCGAGTCAATATTTCATAGCTGCTTCCCTTGTTCGGAGCTCAGAGATTCCGGAAGAGCCGTTGGATCGATCCTTATGGATAGAGACTCCTACGGGAGAAGACTCGACGACTACGCACTGGTGACGGCAGTGTGAGCTTACTCTAGGAGGCGAGAGCTTCGGTTGGGATCTTCTTTTAGCGGTGTTGAGGCCTTACGACGTCATCTTGGGCATGGATTGGTTATCTACAGTCCATACACAGATTGACTGTATTAGACGCAAGGTGCGATGTGTACGCACCGACGGGAGCATGTTCACCTTCACCGGCGAGAAGGGAGCCTTTGCAGCACAGGATGGACTTCCACAGAGGAGAGGACAACGCATCACTCATCAGTTCTCTAGCCTCATCCTAGGAGCAGTTGATGTGAAGAGTCCTAGTTTTCCTGCAGTGGTGGATCAGTATGTGGACGTCTTTCCCGACGACGTTCCAGGACTACCTCCTCACAGAATGGTAGACTTTTATATTGATTTTTCCCCGAGATAACCTCGATATCCACTACAACATATCGGATGGCCCCCGCTGTGCTTCGAGAGCTACGGGTACAGTTGGAGGACTTGCAGGGAAAGGGTTTCATCCGACCCAGTGTTTCACCCTGGGCTTCCCTGATATTGTTCGCCAAGAAGGAGGACGCGAGCATGCAACTTTTGTCGACTATCGTCGCCAGAACCAGGTGACAGTGAGGAACAAGAATCCGATACCGAGGATTGATGACCTCTTCGATCAGCTCAAGGGATCATGGTGGTTCTCAAAGATAGACCTTAGGTCATGCTATCATCAGCTTAGAGTTCGGGACGAGGATGTGCAGAAGATGGCCTTCAGATATCGGTATGGAAACTATGAGTTATTGGTTATGCCATTCGGCGTAACCAATGCTCCAGTGGTGTTCATTGGCATCATGAATAGGATCATTCAGCCATACCTTGATTGATTTGTCATGGTCTTCATCGACAACATTTTGATATAGCCGATGACTGAGGAGGAGCACGCCTACCACTTGCGAGTTGTTCTAGACACACTTCGAGAGCACCAGATTTATGAAAAGCTCTCGAAGTGTCAGTTCTGGATACGTGAGGTCCACTTCTTGGGACATGTCATCTCTATGGTGGGAGTTGCATTGGATCCAGCGAAGATCGAGGCAGTGTTAGCTTGGGAGCCACCTAGGAGCATGACTGAGGTGCGGAGTTTCTTGGGATTAGGTGGATACTACCAGGGATTTGTGCCATACTTCTCCAGAGTTGCGGCACCACTCTCAGCATTGAAAATGAAGGGGAAACCCTTTGGGTGGTCAGACAGATGTCAGCAGAGCTTGCAGGAGCTGAGACAGAGATTGACCAGCACCCCTATCTTGAGGTTTCTTGAGGAGGGAGTAGGGTACGTAGTATACTGAGATGAATCAGGGACCGGACTCGGATGTGTCTTGATACAGGAGTGGGTGGTGATCTCCTATGGATCAAGTTAGTTGAGGCCGCATGAGCAGAACTACGCTACACATGACCTGGAGTTAGCCACAATGGTCTTCGCTCTGAAGACTTGGCGACACTACCTAATGAGAGAGTGCTTTACAGTCTTTTCTGACCATCAGAGTCTCAGGTACATCTTCGCTCATAAGGAAATGAACCTGAGACAGTGGCGATGGCTCGAGTTCCTCCACGTATATGACTTTGAGATAGTCTGTACTCATGGGGAGGGAAACGTAGTAGTCGATGCTCTCATCAGGAGGATGGTCATTCAGCTACTTGAAGAGGTGACAGAGCAGCTAGCCACTTTTCAGATATCCTTCATAGATAGAGATGGAGAATCCTTCCTTCTTTCTCTCACAGTCACCCCTCCACTACTGCAGCGGGTCAGAGAGGCACAGCGTGGGGACGCTGACTGTGAGACGCGGCGTGTGCAGATATCCTCAGGACAGGCGCCTGATGGTTTCTCCTTTGGAGCAGAGCACGAAGTCCTTTTCAGAGGATGTAACTTGGTACCAGTTGCATTACGAGAGGAGGTGCTGAGAGAGTTTCACAATTATCCTTTGGAGGTTCATCCTGGAGTGGCGATGATGTACCAGGATCTCAGGTGACAACAATGGTGGCCAGGCATGGAGAAGGTTGTGGAAGAGTTCGTTTCTCAATGCCTCACCTGCCAGCAGGTGAAGGCAGAGCATCCAGTACCAGCAGGCTTGGTACAACCCCTGGAGGTCCCGAAGTGGATGTGGGACATGATATCTATGAACTTCGGGACTGGACATCCACGCACTTCCAGGGGTCACGACTCCATTTGGGTGATTGTCGACCAACTAAACAACTCGGCTCACTTCTTACCAATCAGAGAGCATGGCTCAGTGGATAGCTTGTGACGTATCTATGCTCTGGAGATTGTACGGCATCACGGTGTGCCATCATCTGTCATCTCCGATCGAGATTCTCGCTTTACTTCCCGGCTTTGGAAGGGGTTGTAGGAGGCGTTCGGGATGCAACTACGTCTGAGCACCTTCTTTCACCCTCAGACAGATGGTCAGATGGAGAAGACCATTCCGACCCTCAAGGACATGCTCCGCGGATGTGTCCTCGACTTTGGTCGTAGCTGGGAGGACCACCTACCCTTGGTAGAGTTTGCATACCACAACAGCTACCACTCCACCATTGGGATGGCACCAAACGAGGCATTGTATGTCCGACCTTGCAGATCTCCTTTGTGCTGGACAGACCCTGGGGAGTCAGCACTTGTGGGACCGGAGATGGTCCAGGCCACGACCGAGAAGGTCCAGGTCATCCAGGAGCGGATGAGGACAGGTCAGAGCCAGGAGAAGTCTTATGCTGATAGAAGGCGGAGGCCACTAGAGTTCGAGGGTGGTGACCACGTCTTCATGCGTGTCTCACCTTGACGAGGTTTACGGAGATTTGGACGAGGCGGCAAGTTGTCTCCACGCTTCATCGGACCATTCCAAGTCCTCGGCAGGATTTTCAAGATGGCTTATCACCTGGATCTACCACCTCAGTTGTACCGGGTGCACGTCGTCTTCCACGTATCCTAGCTGAGGAGATACATGCATGACCCGACGCATATCACTGACCATGGGGAGCTAGACGTTGATGATGGGGAGACTTTTGCGGAGGTCCTAGTGGAGATCGAGGATCGAAAGGAGCAGGTCCTATGTGGACGGTCGATTCCTCTAGTGCACATCAGATGGCAGCATGAGAACCTCCATGAGAGCACATGTGAGCGGGAGGCTCAGATGCGTGCTCAGTACCCACATTTGTTTTCCAAGACTAATGTATATTTACGGGGACGTAAAGCCCTGAGGTGGGAGTGATGTAAAGATCCGTAAAATTCAAGGAATTTTTTTTTAATTTTCTTTGGAATTTTACAAGAATGCAGTTTCTGACGGCACCTGATTCCGAGGCCTGGTGTGCCCGGAATCATTTTACGAAGTTTGGATCATGTACGTTCAGTGAACGAACGAGCGGGGTTTCCTAACTTTTGAACCGGTGCTCGGAATCAAATTTGGAGGGCACTGATGGAATCGCAGTGCCGAAATTTTCTTAGAAACGCCTTTTTTGGAGTTTTGTTTTCTCGGGTGTGGTTTTTAGTTTTTGGGGTTAAGTTAAGAAATAAAATAAAGTTGTGAGAAAACTTTATTTTATTTCACTTAAAGCCACATAAGCTATGTTAAGAGGATATGGTGGAACCCAAAATATCCTACCCACTTGGTATGATATTTGTGAGGTGGGGCCTGTAGGGGCCCCACCGCTTCTTTTCCTCTATGTAACGCACCCGCGAAAACCCCTTTTAAATGAAAGTCAACCGGTGTGTATTCATAAATTCATTACGCCCCCATTAATTGGGCAGTTATGTCATTACCATTAATTAACCAAATTAATGGTTCATTTCTTAACATTGTTTTTTCGTTTGTTGACATAAGAATAAAATAAGACCAACACATGTGGGTGGGTTTTTGGGAGGATTTGGAGAGACTCTAAGTTCATCATCCTTATTCGCGAAGAACACGATGAACGCGAAGAACGTGAAGAAAGAGAAGAACGCGAAGAACGTCGAACCCTCGGAAATCGACGACACGACGCCGTGTTCTGTGACGCCGACGATTCTCCTTCCGCGATGTTCCTTCCCCACGAAAACCTTCGATCATCAACCGATTGAGGTAGGGGATTGAAGTTATTTTAATTATTTGTGAATTATATACTCGACATTGTTTCATTTAGGACATCTTAAACTTGTGTGTTTTCTTTAACCCTCAGAGATCGTCTACGTGACGTTGTGTACAGTGACGACGCGATGCCCCTTCCGCGACGAGAAAATCCTCTTCTTCCACGATGGTCAATTCCGCGAAGAACTCACATTCGATGACTACGACAAGGTAGGGGTTTGATTCATTTAAATCTTTGTGATTTATACCTACGGCGTATGATTAAACTTTGTTTGTGAAATATTTAAAACCGCTAACGCGGTAAGTGCAGACCAATGATCAAGTCCAAACCCACATCCCCTTTCGTTCTTGGTGTGTGAAACGGTGGACGTCGACAAAACTAGCAGCACGGGAAATGTGAGGTCCTCGCAGTGAAGGACGGACCCCGGGAGGGCCTTTGGCGAAGACAGTGTAAATTTCTGACCACCAGAACTCGTTCGATTGTCCGCGGAGCAACCGCCGGTGCGCCGCCGTGGAGAACCGCCGCGGCTGAAGCCCGGTGGCCGGCCAGCCGTCCCACGAATGGGAGGGAACGGGGAAGGACAGGACGCGGAAGCCAGCTGCGTCCGCTGGCAAGGGCGGCAGCACGCGGGGCCGCAGCTCCATCACGCGGGGGCAGTACGCCCCCCACTACGCTCGGTCGTAACCGGCAGAGCCGACCCGCCTGACGACCAGGCCACGCCGGCCGGGCCGGTTCATGCCCAGGCCGGGCCGGGCCACCCTGTCTGGGCCGAACCAAGCCACGCCATCCGGGTCAGACCCGGACCCGGGTCAGGTCCACCCGGTTCGGCCCGACCCAAGGGGGGGTTGGGCCGGGTCGGCCCGGCCCAGACCCTCCATTTTCGGACCTTTCGGTTTTTTGTGCATAACATGACCTACGGGCCTCCGATCGATGCACCGTCAGCGGCGATGTGATCCTTGGATCGACACCGTCGTTTCAGTATAACTCACTCAAGGTTTTGGAGTACTTTGGGTTTTTCCGGGTTGGTTCGTATACGAAACCAACCGGGCCCTCGGACCGGAAATGCTTATATCTTGAGCTCCGGGCGTCTGATTGACAAGCCGTCGACTTTGTTGGATTCCTCTAAGTGAGAAGGATCTTTTGGCTTACTGCGCCCAAGTTTTGGACGCCAGTGGAGTACGTTCGGGTTGGTTTTTCTTTAAAAACCAACAGGGCCCCTGGAACGAAAAAGCCAATAACTCTAAGACCGGGCGTCCGATTGACGCACCGTCTGCGACGTTGAGTTCCTGTTGATGATACAGAAAATTTGGATACATCAACTATGGACTATGTGTCAGTTTATGTATTAGACTCTCGGCTTGTGGAGCGGACCCTCCCGAATGAGCTTGCTGTCTGTGGGAACCCTAGAGCTAGCTACGACTGTATCTACGACTGCATCTGCGACGACGACGATGACTGTGCAGAGATCCTCAGTGGATTCGATGATGACGACTACAACACTCAGCAATCCTACATGGGTCAGTGCTACAAATCATGTGTGGGTCTGATCCTGTGTGGGTCAGTGCTCAATGGTCCTGTGGGGGCCATCGCCGACAAATCCTGTGTGGGTCCGATCCTGTGTGGGTCTTTGCGGGGGTTAGTTACCTATCGATCCTGTGTGGGTCAGATCCTTTTTGGGTCATTACGGGGGTTTTTTACCTATCGATCCTATGTGGGTCAGATCCTTTGTGGGTCATTTCGGGGGTTAGTTACTTATCGATTCTTTGTGGGTCAGATCCTTTGTGGGTCATTGCTGGGGTTAGTACCTATCGATCCTTTGTGGGTCCAATGGATTAGATGAATCAGTGACAATATCGGATCATCTCTATCGTCATGCAAAGAAGTATTCTTGTGGGAGATGAATCATGTTTTTCTTTCCTATGTGGATTGGGTTGTGCTATCCTGTGTCGATTTACGTTTTTCTTTCCTGTGTGGACTGGGTGGTACTTGGGCTCGGATGTTGGAGCCGAATGAGAATTGATGACTTTGGTATATATATGGATATATACCTAAGCATTATCAAATGTTACTTCATGATTGTATCTTTTCTTTGTGGATTATCCTTTGTGGTTTCTGGGAGACCATCGGGGGTCTCGGGGTCCCTACTGAGTAGCTTATACTCAACCCTGCACGAGTTATGCCCACACTACGTTTTGTTGGTTGTAGACGACGGACAGCGCTGATCGTGGTTGAGGCTTGCGGAGCAGGACGGTACTAGGAGGTGGACCACTAGGCGGGACGTACTCGGAGCGGTCGGCTGGACCCAAGGAGCAGTGGAGGCAATCTGTACCCACCCTTCAGGTGGGATTTCCAGTGGATAGCTCGGCGTTTCTGCTTTACTTTTCAGTTGCTGTTTTACTTTACAGTTGTACATTACATTCAGTTTGGGTTTGTATACTGACCCACTTACTTTTCCGCACTTACTGTTGTACTCAGTTTTTACTTAGTGTTTACTTCTACTTCTTTCTTGCTCTGTGGTGTTTGTTTACTTACAGAGGCAATGCCTTCCCTTTTTACGGGGATTTACGCCTTGGTGCTAGTCGCCAGCCCCTAGTCTATGGAAGGCGGGCTTGGGTTAGACATGGCACGAGCCCCGAGGACGGGTCGTGACATTTTAAGTGTACTGAAATGGGTCATTATGAAAATTAGTGTCCAACGAAGAACAAGACTGAGGGAAAGCATCCAGACTACAAGAAGAAAGGGGTGGTTAAATCCATTGAAACTACTTAAGAATATATTGGGCCTTCAAATGATGCAGTATCAGGTACACAATTTGTTAGATCAAATTATGCCAACATCTTTTTTGATTCAGGGTCTACACATTCTTTCATTTCTAAGAAGTTTTCTAGTAAATTGTTATGTCAATCTTAAGATATAAATCCTGAACTTGTGGTAAAAACATCAAGAGGAAATTTTTATACAATAAAAAGTTATATGAAACTTTTTTTCCCTTGTGTGCAGAATGAATATACATACAAAACCTTATTTTTTCCTCTATTTGTGTTTGAAGTTATTTTTCGTATGGATTAGCATTCTGTTTATCACACTAAGATTGAATTCATATCTAAAGAGGATTCCTTCCAGAACGTTTTTTAGTTTATATACATTAATGAAACCTTACTTTTGATAACATATCAGGATGCTGAGAAACTAGTAAAGGATTGAAATGAATGTTACCTTGCACATATTTTTGAAAAAAAGTAACTATTCATATTAATGATGGCATGGGGTAAATAAGTATCTTGATATTTTTCCTGATGATTTTCATAGTATTATACATAATCTGGATGTTGAATTTACAGGTTACATAGTTCCTAATGCTAATCAAATTTCAAAACCCCTATATTGAATGCCTCAAATTGAAATTTTAGAGTTACAGAAGAAATTCTAGGAGTTATTTGATAACTGTTTCATTAAACCTTTCAGATAACCAAGGAGCTCTCTGTTCTTGTTTTTTAAAAAGATATATGGTTCAAAGAGACTTTTTATTGATTATAGATCATTAAATAACATCACTTTTAAGACTGAGTATCGATTACCTCATATTGATGATTTGATTGATCAACTCTATGGAGCTGAGTATGTTTTGAAGATTGTCTTGAGGTCGGGGTACCAAAAGTTGAAATTAAAGGAAGCTGACACTATAAAGACTATGTTTCATATTAGATATGGCCATTATGAATTTTTTGTTATGCCTTTCGGGTTAACCAATGCACCTACTGTAATGATGGATCGTATGAATAGAATTTCCTTTGAGTTCTTGGATAAGTTTGTGGTTGTGTTAATTGATGTTATTTTGGTTTATTCTAAAATAAAAAAATAACATGAAATTCATTTAAGGGTTTTCTTGAAAACCATAAAATAAAAGAACATGTTTGGTAAACTCAACAATTGTGAGTTTTGGTTACAAAAATTTTCATTCCCTGATCACATTGTATCCAAAAATGGCATAAATGTTGATCTTACTAAAATAAATGTTGTTGTAGAATGGAAATGACCAAAAAATACAACTGCAATCTGTAGTTTTCTTCATTTGGTTGGTTATTACCAGTGGTTTGTTGAAAAGTTTTCATGATTATCTATCCCACTGACTAAATTAACTCTAAAAGGTGTTATGTTCTTCTGGATAGAAGATAATGATGATTGTTTTGATGAATTGAAAAAGAATGTTGGTGAATGTGCCTATTTTGGCACTTCCTTCTAGAAATGGTGAGTTTATTATCTTCAATGATTCTTAGTTGAATGTACTTGGTTGTTTCCTAATGAAGAATGGTCAGGTAATTGGTTATGCTTCAGGTAAGTTGAAACACCATGAGTTATATTACCCTACACATGATTTGGAAATATATCATGTTGTTTTTACTTTAAAAATTTTGAGGCATCATTTGTATGGAGTGAAATGTGATATATATATATATATATATATATTGACCACAAAATTCGGAGGTATATATTCACTTAGAATAAATTAAACATGATACTGAGGAGATGCTATGAATTAATCAAGGATTATGATTGCACGATCCATTACCATCTGAGAAAAGAAAATAAAGTGGGTGATTATTTAAGTCAAAAAATTAATGCTTTATTAACTATAATACGTTTGGAATGAGATCCTTTGGTTTTTGATTTGATTATCATTGTAATATAAGTTGTCGGTACATGAAATTATTTTGTTTTATATCATGTGATAGTGAAGTCATCTCTATCAGACCGAATTAAGGAAGCGAAAAAAGAAGATAGTGATTTGTAGAAAATGGTAGAGTTGGTTCAGATGGGTAAGTAACCTATTTTTAAAATTGATAAATATTATGTTTTGATGTTTGGGAAGAGATTATGTGTGCCTTGTGATTCACAGTTGAAGAATGAATTGTTATGTGAATATCATAGTTCCCCATTTTCATTTATCCTAGAAGTACCATGATGTTCATAGTTTTTCGGGAGTATTACTGGTGGGATGAAATGAAAATAGATATTGATGTCTTTACTAGGAATTTTTTGACTTGTCATCAGGTTAAAGAAGAGTAGTAGTTACCAAAAGGGATGCTTCAATCTTTACCAGTGCCAGAGTGGGAATGTAAAAATATATCCATGGACTTCGTTGTGGGATTACAGAAGACATCTCGAGGTAACAATGTAATATGGGTGATTGTTGATCGATTGACTAAATCTAATCATTTACTTTATACTATAGATACTCTATATCTAGAAAAACATTTTCCAATGTAAGTTAAATAAATAGTATGGTTTCATGGAGTTCCCCTCTCCATTGTATCTGATCATGATCCCAGCTTCATTTCAAACTTTTGTAAAGAACATTAGAATTCAATGGGTACGGGATTAAATTTTAGTAAACGTTTTCATCCGCAATCAGATGGGTAGTCAGAATGAACAATTCAGACCTTGGAGGATATGCTACGTGATTGCTCACAATATTATTAGGGAAGTTGGGACCAAAATCATTCTTTGGATGAATTTTCTTACAGTAACGGTTTTCCTTCTATTATACAGATGTCTCCATTTGAGGAATTATATGGGAAGTGTTGTCGAATGCTCACTTTTTGGGAAGAAGTAGGTGAAAAGAAGTTGATGGGACCAGAATTGGTAAATGATATGGGAGAAAAGGTTCAATTGATTTATAAGCACATGAGAACAACTCAGAGCAGGATGAAAGTTTATGCAGATAACTGGAGGAAAGATCTTTCTTTCGGTGATAGTGATCATGTCTTTCTCGCAGTTTCTCCATGGAAAAGAGAGAAGCATTTTTCTAAGAAGGGAAAGTTGAGTGCAAGGATTATTGGACCTTACTAAATCATATAAAATGTTGGACCAGTTTCATACATAGTGGCTTTACCTCCATGTTTATCCCAGGTACAAAATGTTCTTCATGTTTCAATGTTGATGAAGTATATGCTAGATCTATCTCATGTTTTGATTCTAGAGGTAGTTCAGTTGGAAGAAAATATCTCTTATGATGAACAACCAGTCCGGATTCTGAACTTAATAGAGAATGTGTTTCTGAATAATGTAATCCATAAATAAAAAGTATTGGGGAAAACCATACTTTTGGAGAGGAAACGTGGGAATTAGAAAATTCTATTATGGTTAAATACACCCACTTTTTTAATAAGTGAATAAAAACAATGAGGACACAATTTAAAAAAGGGGGAAGGATGTAACATCCTAGGTAAATAAAGAATAATAAATTTTCTTATTTATTATGAATTGTAAATTAAATATTAATTTTATTTTAAAGAGGATTCTTTGTTCGATGGCATACCTGATACACAACAATGGGTTTCTTTGAAATCTTATGTTGCACACAACGGCGAGTTGTAAGGAAAATTAATAATATAATATTATTATTTTAATTGGTAGTTAATTCGCATACATTATAATGGCGAGAATGAACATAAATAATGAAAAATTGATTATACATGTTTGTTAACTTTTTTTTTTAAATTTATCCAATAAATTTTAGAGGCATAAAATAGGAATGAATCCGAATTTAAGCATTAATACTCTATGATTATTTAAAATTTCCTTTTACCAACTTTGATGGATAACCCTTATTAAATCAATTTTTTCAGTTTAATATGTTCTATTTGACAAAATAAAATTCTTCTTTCAAATTGGGTCATCATAAATGACTTTGGATGAAATTTTGGTATCGTTCTAATAATGATCATTTTTTAATGTATAGTGAAAAATTCTATATTTTAATTCCTAAATTTCATTTAATCAACATTATTTATATGGTTATATTATCATTTTAATTGGTTTTAAAGTGTAATTATATTATATTTTTACCATTTAATCTAATTATGGTCATTGGAAGTATTTTCACATTGAAATTGGGCATAAACGACTGTCTGTCTTTTGATAGTTATTATGTCATAAAAACACGCTTTTTGTTTTGACAACGAGAATTAATTTTAAATTAATATCTATCACTTATGTGTTTTGAATTATTAAAAATGGATTCAATATTTAGAATCAGGATGTCTAAAATGTGTAAACAGGTAACTTTTACTTTTGGATGTTTTTTATATTTACCATGGTAAAAAGGGTAAATCTGTTAAATAAGGGTAACAAAAATATATTATAATAATAATAAATTAACCTAACATGTGTCTTAATCCTATTGGATGATATATTACCGACCATGGGAATACTTGGGTTGATTTTGGGAACTCATGGAGCCACTTATGTGTGATAATGACATATTATATTAATTAATTTAATGTAATGAGAAAAATGACATAAACATATATCTCTTAGTAAATCAATTCTGACATGGGGTTATATAAGTTATATATTTGACTATAATTATTAATTTGAATGATAGAAAGATTTCCTATATCAAAGCATTTTATTTATTATTTTTATACATTAAATAAATAAATGTAATTATGTCACAATAATGATGCAATAATTGCTTCATTAATAATGAATCAAAAAAATGAAATTATAATTGTTAAAAAAATTTATTTTGAACTTTTTATGAAATCAACGAATTATAGGGAAAATAATTACTTCTTATCTTTTATATCATGATGGTTTTTCGGAATAATAAAGTTGTTATAGATTTTTTAAAAGTCTTGATATGAATAGTTTATAAATTGACATAAATGTGTTTTTTTAAAATTAATATTTTATTAAATTATATAATTATCCTTGAAATCAATGATCCGACAAATGAATTATATGAAGTTGAAAATTTCATTAATTAACCACTTGTGGTTCGATTGAAATTTTATAGTAACTATATTTACTTTATAGAGTGAATATACGATAAGACATGGTAAGAGTCAAATTAGTTAACCATGGGTTAATGCTAAATGATAATATTAAATTTGAAACCAAAACTTTTTAAAAATCTATTGGATGAAAGGATTTAAAATAATAGTCATATTATATATGAAGTCAATAAATTTTAGACCTTTTGAATCATAAATTTACTTTATAATAAAATAATATTTTCAAACATTCTTAAAGATCCCCTCCTCCCCCTTATAAAAATACATCACCTCTAACCCATTACTCATGAATATCCAGCCCCTTGTGTAATTACCAGCCAATTCCCATTGTATTGATAGTTCAATGAGTCATTACTAGGCCTTAAGTGACATCCCCATGACGCCCAAGGCTTGGAATAAATGCTAAAGAGTTTCAAATAAAAGTGGGAGACAATTTACCATTTAATAAATAAACCAATAAACCATACAACCATAACAAAAAACTCATTATATGATGAATGAAAAAATGGAAGACAACTCAGAAAAATCATGTATCTCACAACCACATAATATTAAGCAACATCGGATGAATAACCACGAAGCAGAGTACACATCAGATAAACCACATAAGACTCTCCAAAGTCCTCAAGACTCCATGCTTCACAAACTCCAATCTCAAAAAACATAGAACATCTCATACATCACGAGGTAGTGCTAAAAATGGGTGGAACAATACCATGTCCCTTGTCTCAAATGATAGCATTTTTAAAAGCACCAATGTTCCAAATCAGGGGTGAGTATAAAACTCAGTAGGTTTTCTCCAATGACTTCCCTACTCACGCCACAAAGATAGAAGAGTTAGAAACAATTTTTTAAAACAGTTTATATAAAAAAACTTCTCAGAAACAGTTTATAACTAAATCGAAACAAGTTTCTAAAACCATTCACTACCCAATGCATACAATTTCAATTAATACCAAATTTCCCAGTAAGTTATTTTTCTAGATAAATAACTAAACAATATTTACAACCATTTCATAGTAACCCTTTATCAGTATACCCAACCATTATTCAATCCCAAGAAACCAACCATGCATTTTATGTTATGACAATTCCATACTCATGAGTGGTTTCTCGTCAATCTACAATGTTGTCAATTGGTTATTGTTTCCCATGTTCCATTAACCATTTTCCACCGAGCACATGGTCATATTTCAACCAAGCCTCATCTATGAAATTATAATGTTCCATTAAACCATTGTAACTGAGAACAAGGTTAAATTTCAACTAAACATCGAATATGGAATATGAACACACATCAAATATTCCCAAATATCATGCCAAAACAACCCTTTCAATAAGAACACCATTTTATTGTAAACCATTTCCGTCAGAACCATTTCAATTCTAAACCATTTCAATTCCAAACCATTTCAATAAATAATTATTTTTATTAAATACCATTTCTATTGAAACCCCATTTTTCATAAAAAATTATCAAATCTAGAAAATCTATAATTTAAAATCAACATTTAAAATTAAACCCCCTTTAGCACAACTATTCACCAAGATCACACAATTTCACAAAAACCATAAATTCTTATAAATGAATATTTTTACATGAATTTAAATATAAATAAAACAATTTGAATATAATACAATTAATTCTAGCAAGATGAGTTGAGAGAGAAGCCTCCTGCCTCGATTGTTTTGACGAAACATTAACAACAGACGAAGAAGGCACACAGAAGTGGTTTGATTCTCCAAGAACAGAATTAGTTCTCTTATCCTAGAAAGATCACAACTCATCATTGAATTATTTGTAATCCGAAAACATATATATGACCACTATGGGTTCAGATCTAAGAACGAATGAAAATCGGAGAAGTAGATATAAGCAGATCTATTAAAACATGACAAATCCAAAAAGAATGGTGACATGCCTCAAGAATCGGACATGAAAACACCATGGGAATGCTCTGGGATGGATCCAAATCATGTGGGGAGGGTTCTACAGCTTCCAAGGGAGATTAATCTTGAAATAGGTACGTTTTTAAGCCAAACCAATATATATTGGGCAAAAATGAGTATGCTTCTATAAAATATGATCTAGATTTGAACTCTACGCAAGGTTTCACCACACGGTTTGGTCAAACCATGTATAGACTGTGTGAAATTAATTATTGTCTCAAAACTCATTATAAAACCCCCAAACTCTCTAATAATTCACCTTTACCCTTTTTATGGAAACATATTTCTTATGGAAAATCCCACTTTATGGAAAAACCTGACTTTATGGAAACAACCCACTTTATGAAAACGTCCCACATTATGGAAACAACCAACTTTAAGGAAAAACACCAATTTATGGAATCAACCAATATTATGGAAACACCCATCCTAACAGAAACACTCTATATTATGGAAACTATCTATTTTATGGAATGTCTCAATTTTATACACACAAAATTAAAAACAAATTTGAGGAAAGGGGTTATGTACCCGAAAATAGGGGTACTAAATTATCCCCACCATTGGTCTTTCCGCACTTGGAATTTAGAAAACCCTTGCTGGACAAAAAGTGCTCTGGTCACTCTCTTTCATTTCATTCTAATGTTCCCATGTCTCTTCCTAAATCTGACCATGTTTCCATTAACCTGCACTAGGCCAATGCTTTTCCCACGCAAGACTTTCTCTTGTCCATATAAGATCCACACTAGGATATGTATTAGTGATGCATCTATTTCTTTATCAACGTGTTCCCATTTGATCACATGGTCAGGATTAGGAGATACATTTTCAACTGGGATACATGGAAAACATTATGCACCGAACTAAACTGTGGTGGTAATGCCAAGCGATATTAAACCTCCCCAACCCGTACTAATATCTCAAGAGGGCTAGTGTATCTTGGAGATAACATGACCTAATCCTCGAAGAGACAATGTCCAAGCCATGGATATATACCTAAGAATACATGATCACCGACAACAAATGATAATAGTCTTCGACGGTGATCTGCATAAGATTTCTGTTGACTCGGAGCTGTCTCCATCCTCTTTTTAATCAACTGGATATTATCTGTTTTTTCATATACAAGGCTTGGCCCAACTAGTGAAGTTTATCCCGATTCCACACAACATAGTGTAGAACTATAAGGACTCCCATACAATGATTCAAACAGATCCATTTGTATCGAGGATTGATAGATTTCATTGTATGAGAACTCCACTTATGGTATTTTCTCCTCCCATGAGCCACCAAAATCCATTAAAAAATCCTACAACATGTCTTCCAATGATTGTATCATCCTCTCAGATTGACCAACCATTTGAGGATGATATGTCATGATCATTGTAAACTGAGTCCCCTGGTCTTACTGTAAGGATTTCCCGAAATGAGACATGAACCTCATATATCTATCTAAAACTAAGGACAATTTTACACCATGCATCATTAACACTTCTCGGATATATATTATTGAATGATCCACTACTGTTTGAGTTTCTAGAATATGAATGAATTGGGATGACATGGTTATAGAATCCACTATCACCCAAATAGCATCGTGATTTTGAACTGTTCGTGGAAGTCCTATATCATAGTCTATTGCTATCTGATCACATTTACGCACTGGGATATGCCATGATTGTAACATACCAGGTTTTCGTTGATTCTATACTTTAACCTAATGATAATATAAGCACCGCAAGACAAACTGATCCACCTACCTATTCATGAAGCTCTGCCAAAAATGCACATTCAATGCATTATACATCTTCTGTGTACCTATAAGTACATCCCATCTTGAATAGAGGTAATAATGAATATGTTGTCCCAGAAAAACTGTAGATACAACCACATGATCCCTCAAACACAAAACTGAACCCCCATCAAGATTTTGTCCCTCAATGGTCTCCCCAACATTGAGTTTTGAACATATAACAAGACTTTCTGAATCATATTTTTGTTCCGCTTTGATCATTTTTAATAAATCTGGAACAAGCGTAGATTAAAAGAAAACCTCAAAATCACCTCGGTCTTCACATTCCACATGTATGTCAGCTAAGATCGACACCAACTGCCATTCATCTAAATCATGATTCGCCAACTGAGCATATGAATTTCTACTCAATGCATCCACCACTAAATTTCCTTTCCACAGTGTGTACATCAAGTCAAAGTCAAAAATTTATAGATCCTCCATCCATCTCCTTTGTCTCGGATTTAAATCGCGATGTGAGAAAATATGTTTCAAGTGTTTGTGATCCATAAACATAGTAGATTTCTCACCAAAGAGATAATATCTCCATTTTTTCAAAGCATGGATTACTGCAACAAACTTTACATCATGTGTAGGGTAATTCATTTCATGAATCCTCAAATACCATGAACCATAAGTAACGACTTGATCTGATTGAATGAGAACACAGGCAAACCCTGATTTTGATGCATCACAATACACCACATACCCCTATCCCTATTATGGAAAGATATTGTTAGGTGCTGATGAATGAAAAAATATTGGTTACTAGAAATACTTCTAATATTCCTCCTTCTATTGGAATAGAGCATTATCCTTTTTCAGGTCTATCATTGGTGAATCTAGTCATGAGAAATCATGCACAAAGTGTCAATAGTAACCAGCTTGACCAAGAAAGCATTGTGTCTCGAAAACAGTCTTTGGTGGTTTCCAAGAGATAAAAGTTTATATGTTTTCAGGATCAATAGAAACACATTTCTCATAAATGACATGGACATTAAAATGTACTTATGGTATCCAAAAATCAAAAGATTATAATTTTTCATACAAACGATGATTTGTGAAGATTTGTAACAATGTTCCCGGGTTTACCTCATGATCAGCCCTTGTCTTTGAGTAGAACAAATTGTCATCCACAACCACCACAACAAAAGAATCCAGATATTGTTGAAATATCCGAATCATCAATTCCATGAAGATTGTTGGTGCATTCGTTAGTCTGAAAGGAATTACAATATATTCATAGTGGTCTTATCTACTTCAGAAAGATTTCATTGGAATATCCTCTTTCCGGGCTCTCAATTAGTGATATCCTGAACACAAGTCAATCTTAGAGAACCACTAAGATACCCTTAATTCATGAAAAATATCATCAATGCGTGGAAGTGTATATTTTTTCTTTATCGTAACTTGGATAAGTTTACGATAATCAACCCACAATCGAAGAGATCCATCTGCCTTATTCACAAACAAAACTGGTGATGCCCACAGATATGTACTTGCTCAAATGAATCCCTTGCTTTCTAGATCCTCTAAATACACATTCAATTCCCATAATTATGTTTGTTTCATCCTATTTGATGGAAGGGAAATAGTACTAGTCCTCGGAAAGAGATCAATCGTAAACTACACTTCTTTTAGAGGTGGTAAACCTAAAATGTTCTTTGGAAAGACATCATGAAATTGATTCACAAAAACTGGAAATCTAATTTCCTAGATCTGTTCCATTGATTCCCAATTAAACACTTTAAATTGGCATGAGATCATTCCGACTATTGATTCCAACATGCTCTTTGCACCCTTCTTTACAATCCAATCTTCCCTAAAGAGTTGCTCGATACCGTCCTCAAATATGAAACAAACTGTTCTATAATAACATTGGATTTGTGCCTTGATCATTGTCAGCCAATCCATACCCAGAATAACATCCTAGACATTCATACCCAACATCGAGAAGTAGAATTTTAGATCAACTCCTTCAACAGTTAAAACACATTCTCTACACACAAATGCTTGACATTATCTTTCACCGAGATGATTTTTGCAGTTTCAAAACAAAAGTAACCATTTCCAGTTTTAAACATAGCAGGTAAACTGCACGAGAAGAAATGAAGGAATTTAATGCACTAGTATCAAACAACACATTCACAAAGGTAGAATTCAAATGAATCATACCTTTCACAATAGATGGTCTAACCTGATCCTCAACAATCATCTACTCTACTCCATACAATTTTTTCTTCACTAGACGGTTCTCATTGTTTCCTTGCTGAGTTTTCCCTGGTTGGGGAGTCATGGTATTTTTAGAATCACCATGGCTAGATCTGCTCTATTAAAGAGACTAAGACTTCTGTCCTCATCTAGTTGAAGCATACAATGCTTGAAACTTCTAAGAAGTGTCTTGAGCACCATATCTTATAGCACTCCGACAATAGCACTGAAGATGTACCATTTTTTTGGAAGTTATGACATGATCTACGGTGTGCTATACATTCGTGCTTTATGTGTCCAAGAGAACCACATTGAAAAAAACCTACCTTGATCTGGGGTCGTGGAGGGAAGATTACTGATCCAGCCTTTTGGTTATGATTTCGACTTACACCATGGAAATAGTTTTCAATTTTCCTCTTGTTCCCAGTGGTTTAGTTACCACCGTTTCCTGTAGGTATCATCATACCTCATCCCATAGATCCAGAGATATCGAATTCATCCTTTGTTGCTCTGTTCACAATCTCTAGAAAATTTTTAATACAAAGTACTACAATATTTGATCAAATCTCATGTCGTAGCCCGGATTTGATGATGTGTGCCTTCAATGAGGCACTTTCCGTAACTTCTAGTGCATAGCATACTAAGATCATGAACATAACTGTATACTTTGTGACAGAGAGACTCTCCTATTTCAGGCTGAAGAAGTCTGTTGTTTTCTAGGTCATGAATATGTGATGATAGAATTCTTTGTTTAACAATTCCTCCAAATCCACCCATGTAATTCCTTCATTCAATTTTGCCTGCACCGCTAAATCCAACCACAGACTTGGAAGATCCCCGAGAATATACATTGCTAGTTTGAACATTAGGTCCACCGGTGTGTTGATGATGTCGAGGATACGATTCATTCTACATAACCTCACCCCTGCCTTTTCAGGTTCTGAATCCTTACAGAAATTAGGTGGATTCGGCTTAATGAACTGGGTGGTATGATCCACATTTCTTGCCTCATTCATCCAGTTCCCTATTTCCACTGCTTGAAAAGCATGGACAATACTCTGAAATAGATCGTGGTTCACACTAGGTTTAAGTGAAACCACATTCTCCATAACTTCTTCTGGTTGGATTCGATGATGCCTACCAGGTTCCATTTTCTAAGCCCAACAACAAACATTTTTAGTCTCACTCTCAAGAAACTGTTGGCTTAGCATTTCAAATAATATCACATCAACTACTACAACATTTTTTTTCGAAAACAACCTTTCTCCCATGTTCAACCATTTTTTAAAACCCATCGTAGACTATTAATAAATAATCCATTTTCAAAATACTATAAGAAATAGATTTTTCAAAATCATTCATTTGAAAACCATTTCCATTATTTTTAAAAAGTCATCAATTTTTTTTCACAGCACGAATCATTCCACAAAATGATGTATGCACTGTTAGTGGGATGTCATTTCTCTACAATGCATTTCATGATCGTCTCATTGGCTAAACCCATGACAATGAGATTTCAAAATTCTCGAAGTGCCTCCAAACACTTATTTACCCAACTCCCTGGTTAGGTGAAGTTCAGCATAAAAGGGTCAGCTACGTCCTTTTATACTACAAATTTCTTGTTTCGAAAAACCTAATCCTTCATAAAATTCCCACCCAAGGAATAGAAAAAGAATATATTTCATTTCCAAAACTAGGAACATCGATGACTACTTTTTAGGCAAGGACCAAACATGATGATACAATTTGTAATGAGCTGGGAATTCTCATTGTCTTGAGAGTACAACAAGTCATTACTATGCCTTAGGTGACATCGCTAAGACGCCCAAGGGTGACAATAAATGCCGAAGGGTTTCAAATACAAGTGGGTTACAAGTTACCCTTTAAGAAATAAACCAATAAACCTACAAACCATAAACAAACATTCACTATATGATGCATGATCAAATGCATTACAACTCAACAACTTCATGTATCTGACAACCACATCAATGTAAGAATCAACTGAAGAATAACCATGAACCAAAGTACACAACAGATGAACCGCACATGACTCTCCAAAGACCTCTAGACTCCATAATAAACAAGCTAAAAGATCCAAAATCTATGAAATTCCCATAAATAACACTATAGTGCTAAACATGTGTGAAACATTACCTTCTCCCTTTTCTTGGATGAATTCTTTTGCAAAATCACCAAAGTTCACAAGAAGTGGTTATGTTAAAACTCAGTATGATTTACCTAATGACTTCCGTAATAATGCCACTTGGATAAAAGACTTATAAACAATTATATAAAATATTTTATATAAAAAAACTTCTCAAATACAGTTTATAACTTAATATAAACAAGTTTCCAAAACCATTCATTACCAAAAGAATACAAGTGCAACTGAAACCGATTTTCCTAGCTAGTTAATTTTCATGAAAAATAACTAAACAATCATTACAAAAATTTCACAATATCACTTTATCAGTATACCCAAAAATTACTCAAACCCATGAAACCAACCATGCATGCTACATTATGACAATTCCATACTCATGAGCAGTTTCTCGATGATCAACCAAGTCATCACAAGGTAAATGTTTTCAATTTTCCATTACCCTTTTGGAACCGAGCACAATGAAATATTTCAACCAAGACACATGTATGAAATTCCCATGTTCCATTAAACCATTGGCACCTAGAACATGGTCATATTTCAAAAAATCCCCATATATTCAATAATAACACACAAAACATATTCCCAAAGATCATTCCAAAAAAACCTTTTCAATAAAAACAACTTTTTATGGAAAACCATTTCCTTAAAAACCTTTTCAATGCCAAACCATTTAAATTAGAACCACATTCATAAAACTCAATATTTATTGAAAACTTATTCTATTTAAAAACCCTTTATCTTAAAAAATTTATCAATTCAAGAAAATTCATAATTTAAAATCATCATTTTAAATTAAACCCCCTTTTTCACAACTATTAAACAAGATCACACAATTTCAGAAAAACCATAAATAATAAAAAATGAATATTTTTCTATTAATTTAAAAATAAATAAAACAATTTAGAATCTAATGAAATAAATTCTATCAAGAGGAGTCGAGAGAGAAGCTTCCTACCTCGAACGTTTTGACGAAACATTGACAATTGACGAAGAATGCACAAGGAAGTAGGTTGATTCCCCAAGAACAGAATTGGTTCTCGTATCCTAGAAAGGTAATAAAAAATATTGAATTTTTTTGCATCCAAAAACGTAGAACTACCCACTATAGTTTCATATTCGAGAAAGAATGTATATCGAAGATGTAGATCAAAGAAGATCTAAGAAACCATGACAAATCAATAATGAATGGAGACATACCACAAGAATCGATCCCAAAAACACCAAGGGAAGGACCTTGGATGGATCCAAATCGTGTGGGGAGGGTTTTTCAGCCTTATTGGAAGAGTAATCTCGAAATAGGGGTGTTTGAAGACAAGTCTAAATATATATATGAAAAAAGAGTGATCTCTTAGAAAATATGATCTAGATTTGACCTCTGCGCAATATTTGACCACATGGTTTGGGACATCAGTGTATGGAACATGTGACCTTACTTCATGTCCCAAAACTCCTTATAAAACCCCCAAACTCTAAAATCCATCACCTTTACCCTTTTTGTGGAAACACAATTTTTTTTATGGAAACATACCACCTTATTGAAACACCCCAATTTATGGAAACAACCCACTTTATGGAAACACCCCACATTATTGATACAAATGAATTTATTGAAACACACCAATTTATTTAAACAACCAACATTATAGAAATATCCAACTTAATGGAAACTCTCTATATTATGGAAACTCTCTATTTTATGGAAACTCTCTATTTTATACACACAAAATGAAAAAAGGTGAGAAAAGGGGTAATGTACATGAAACCAGGGGTAATACACCATGGATCATCCAAAATATGCCTAAATAAGCATCCAACATCACTCTATTACACCTAGAATCCTTACATTATCCATTAACTATTTCGATAAATCCTTTTGGTTCAAACCAAATGGAGTTCCCCAATTTAAAGGTAACATCTTACCTCAAGTTCTCTTCTTTTATTTTATTTCTTCACTCTCTATGATCCTATTATTAATTTTTTAAATAAAAAAACTAGTATCATAAATATACTAGGTTGTTTTTATGAGAATTATTATAACTACAATTACACACACCTCTATCTAACTAGTAAAGAGGATACTATTTCTGTGGACTTTGAACTATTGATTCACGAAATGATGATTGTTCAATTATACCCTACCCCATCTCATGGTGGCCATTTTGATGGAAATGTCTTAATATGTAATATATATTATATTTATAATGATTCTATTCTTATATATTTATAATTTATATCATTACTTTATGGTTTCCCAAGTGGGTAAACATGATAAATTCATATGAGTAAGTTTGGACTACCGCCCACTCAATGTGATATGACTCGTTCATTCCAAATGTGGAACGTATAAAGGTTGGAGTTACTGAAATTAAATATATTATATTATCATTAAATTATAATATATCTTCATATCATTATGTTTTCATTCAATTAAATACAAAATAAAATTAAAGTAGCATTCATGTGTTCGTACGGCTTACCGTCTCCATAAAGTGTGCATTTCATTTCATATCTCCAAATGTTATGTACTATTATAAATAAATATATATATATATATACTATATATATATATATATGATATTTATGATATCTAAATCAAGAATAATATTTTTTAGATAATGGACTTTTGAACACATGAACAACTTGTAATTATAAGAAGTTCATTTTTGACACAAGTACCAAAATTTCGATAAAATGACTATTATTAACTTAAAGGATTACATAATGTTCATAACATGGAAATAAGTGATATAAAATGAATATTAAACTTGAAAAAAATTATTATGAAAATATAAATTAACTTTAGTTTATGTTTCAGGAGATTAAAGAACGAACGGGTCACGTCAGACATGAGGTATGGGACTTCGTCTCAATCACATTTCATTGACGCATATTTTTATTTCTACCCACATTTCTTTTATACAATTTATAATCCTTTTTGACATTTCGTTTCATTCAAAGAGAATCTTTTATCTACCATTATTTTTACTAAACGAAAAAACGAATAATTTTTTTTAACATACGCATCGACAATGACCTTTCCGTCGCAGTGAGTATTATTTGATCTTTGGAATTCTTAACAAGGCCTAGTGTTTTTAAAGGAAAATGAATACCATATACGTTTTTTACGTATTTTGGTATTGAAATTGGGTTTCAGAAAGAGTTGATTATTTAAATATCTTGATATTATATATTTTTATTGAAATGTGTAAATTTTAATTTTCTTTTATGCTTGTTTTATGTTTTATTGTTCTTGAGAAATGTTTACATTTATAGGTGGATATGTGATAAACATAGGGCTGGTGAGCCCGAGAGAGATCTTCAATGCATTGGGTAACGTGACAGGGGTAAATGTTAATGTTTCTCCTAATAGATTTAGGGAATATACTATGATGGCTATTCCAAATGTAACTCCTTACATAGTTGTGAATGATACAATGTAAATATGTTATGAATTCCACACAAAAACCATTAAAATTTATATTTTCCTTGTGTTATTCATAAATACAATTATTTCATGAGGCATGTTAAAGATCTAATGTGTGGAATGTATTGATGGAATAATTCTTTCTTCTTTATTTTATAATCCTTACTGAGTTTTTAATGCTCATATTATGTTTTGAAATGTTTTTCACAGGACTTAAAGATGAATATGGTTAAGGATGTGATCAAGGAAAAGTCATGTTTTCTAAAACATGGAATTATACTTGAATCTTTTTTTAGTTTTTTTATTTTATGGAAAAAAGGAAATTTATTAGAAGTGTCTACATTGAAATATTTGTGACGTAATGTAATAGATAAGGCCTAATTTTAAAAACATTAAAATAGAAAAGATTCTCAATGTAATTATTCATTTAACTCAATATTATTTAATGTGTTTTGGCTGGGGCCTTATAGTTATAGAACTATTCGCGTCCTTTTTTGGGTTACACTATAGTTCACCACTTTGTTAGACTAACCAAAAAGTTTCAACACGAATGGGGAAAAAAATTTACCCTACAAATCAGAAGGTAAAGTTCATCGAGGATAAGATTTAGAATAAAAAAGATGTCATAACTCATATACAGATAGATGATTGATTCCTTTGTAGTTCCAAGAGGGAGACCATCTCTTACAATGGGTTTCACCATGATATGTATTATTGAGATTTATTTGAGTAAACAATCAGTCTATGAGATTCATTAAACAATTCCATATATTGTATATAGTTGGAGAGGTAGTGTAAAACATAGATATACCAAAGTAGTTAGACAATTTACACGACACCTTCCACGTGTCACACATTTGGAGGAATGTGTAGGACACATTCTTTGTTATGTACATGGATGAGATGGAACATGAGGATAGAGATACTATTATAGAGTAACTATTTGAGACTGAGGATTAGAAATAGAGGATACTTTTAGAGAGGTATTATATTATTATAAGTCTGATAGATACACATGAATATTCATGAGAGAACATGGGTACGGGAGGCACATATATTTGATCAGTATCCACATATTTTCATATATTTTCTTATTTAGTAATTTCAATATGTTAATACCAAAGGTTATGATAATTATTGTAATAATAATTTTCATTTATGAATTTTTTATAATGTATGGATTATTTACATGACAATGAATTTATACTACATGTGATTCTGAGGTTTATTGTTCCTTGAAAACATTCTTGAGATATAATATATATATTAAATAGCATGCGTAATTTGTTTTCATAAAAAACTAGATTAAATTATTATGGATTGTTGAATAATAAATTTGAGGGTACCATTGAGTTTTGATGTTAGGTTTTACCTTAGGCCTTACATTACATTAATTTTCATGGGTTGTTTTTGAAATAAAATAATTTAATTCAAATGAAAATAATCCATAAATTTTTTATGAATTGAAAGGGGCACCTATAATATCCTTATAAATATTGATATTGATAATTTTTAGTGTTAAGTGAATAAACATGAAAATTGGCAGTAGCCATTCGATTGTTTTTATGGAATTATATTGTTGAATGAAGATCAAATCTATAATTAGGGTACAACATAATCATAGGACCTTTCCAGTGATGATAATGAAACTTCATTCATTGTTAGTGATCAATATGAATCATGGTATTTAGTTTTTCTAATTCTTTTTATCCTTATTTATTATTATTAAACTTAAATTTGAATCAGTTAACCAATGAATTGATAAAAGATGCATGTATATTATGGGTATTGGGTAGTTATGATTCAGGAGCTTGAAATTATTTTTCATTATTTTACATCTCAACATTCTTCATTCTAAAGAAAACTAATCATGATCGATTAGATCATTGAAAAATGTCCATTACTAATGGTTCTTATTTTTTATTTCCATTTTTCTATTTCATCATTTATAGTGGGAAAATACTTTGGCCCATAGTTCAAAAAATTATTGAAAATAAAATGTTGTTCACCCATTTCATGGAACAAAAATTTCATATCATTGATCCACAATCATTACGCAGTGAGGATCCTATAATAATAGAAGTTATACTATATCATATTGATTTTGTATTCCCTATTCATGTCATTCAGTGTTTCATAATGGAGGATGTGGGAGGATTTTTTCAAAAAATATTTGATGGCCAAATTCTGGTGTTTGATTAAGGAAATTATTGGATGATGATATTCATTGATTTTCTACATGTGGAGCATACGAAATGGTATCCAAATGTGAAAATTATTACACATAATATAGATATAGATGTTTATATAAAATCCACATTACAAGGTGTTTATTTTGGATATACACTCCATGTGGGGCACCCACATCAGCGTATAGAGTTTTCAGATGAAGTTATGTATCTTATGATGTATGAGCCTATCACACAATGTGTGACCTCAATATTGGATCATCGTATTAATGGGGTGGAATATGGACACGAATATGAGTACAAATTCATGGACATTTGGTCTATTTCTAGACATATATAGATTGGTGTACGTGGTCATATCCTTTTACTAGGACATTGGATGTATTACATGTGTGTGAGAACGCCATGTTCTTTAATACAATCACGAGCACAATATGTTCACATTGGAAAAAATGAGGCTGAAGGGGCTCATCATGTACTACTAGTACATGCCGATCACTTCTACAATGTTTTATTAGATACCTTACACAGTATATCCTAGAGAGATTTGGTTAAGGATATGTCCCCTATATCCATTTTCAAATGATTAGTTTGGAATTCTATCTCACGCATAGGATGATAATCCCTTTAGTAGGACATTAAGGATATAGTTCTTCGAATCCGTTTTTGAGGATCATATTGAGATCCACTATATTATTATTTCATTAAGTTATGTTCTTGGTATCATATTGAACAAAAATATATGGGCATTGATCATCTATATAGTACGTTATTCTATACCATGTTTTTAGTATGCCCCATGGAATTTGGTGTGGTCTTCATATGTGTGTCATATAACTTTAAAAATAATTCATATAATGCATATAATTTATATGATGAGACTTGACTATAACATTCTTATGGATGTACATTATCTTCTTTATCTGAATCATGGAGTGTTCTCTCTCATATGAGTGATATATAGAACTATCAAGTATTAATCATAGGATGGAATTATTTTTGTTACTCTATGTTTTGGTTTTGTGACTTTCATTAGTATATATTGATATTCTTATTATATATTTTTAGACATATACTTGTGTATAACTGAATGTTCTACATTTTGTTATATGATTTGGGGTTTTTGGTGTCCTACTAAGTGTTTTTATACTTACACATGCACATGATTTTCCCGTACGTTTCATTTATTATACAGATGATTGATCTTTAGATAATGTACTAGAGAGGCTTAGACAAAGTGGTTCTGAGTTATCTGGACAGATCAATGTGTTTTCCTGAGGTTACCTTAAAACCATTACCCCGAATTACATTCTGGTTGAAATTTTTTTGACATTTAATGTGGTGGGATTTTATTTGGAACAATTTACCTTCTATTTCTTGTTTTCATAATATGGTTGTGGTTTTTAGATGTATACATATATGGTTTATTTATTTATTTAGATTCCAAAATTATATGTTCTTGGAGAATTTTTTTTGTACTAGTACATTAGTTTTGGCCTCCCACATTAGTTATACACCTACTAGTGCTTCTCACTAGACCATGAACTAATAGTTTCAGGTATGGGGAGTTGCAGTATAGGACCCACTAATATGAGTCATGGAAGAAAATTATAATGAAACAATTCTAAATCCCAATGAAAAACATGTGAAACTAACTCATCACCTAAATATGTATAAAATTTTTCTATCCTTACCAAGGTAATCTCTCACTAAGTGTCACATAGAGTAGATCATATATTATAGTATTGAAACAATAAGGGTACCCCAATATCACTCACCATGGTTTTCCACCCCCCATAATTTTCTATCTTGATCCATCTCTCTCCCAAACAATACACAACAAAGAAACCAATGATTTCTATCAAAACAAGAACCTCATGCATCACAACATCATATCATTCCATATAACCTCTCTATATTTTGAAAATATTGTTTCTGAGACAATGAAATCATGTATAATATATATCATATGTGAGATTTTATAACTCAATCCATTTAAAATTATAAAATAATCTATCTAACTCCGTCCTTCATAGACAATACTTTTGATAATGATAATAACCATTGGATAATATATACATAGATACATGTGTGTGAAATATCCAGAAACTATAACATCTCCCTACACATGTATATTGGAAATATAACGACCTTTTTAACAAAACATTATATCACTATTATAAGGGAGATGGTATAAATGGGTTGACAATCCATCCAACCATTAAAATTTAATATATTTTGGGGAAAAAACTCTCATAGTCCACCGAGTTTCGGTTTTCCTAACCGTCATGGATGAGGTAAAAATTTAAATCAAAATATATATATGGTATAATATACCTCACAACGACAATATGGGAATAACTTGGAACTAGTATCAACTGTATATATCATCTATAAGACACATGGATACCGAAAATAGGGCTATATATCAAATATGAACCTAAGAATTTATAGTTGTTTCATGACATTACTAATTAATTATTTATAGTTATTCTATTATAAGAAAATTATTATTAGTTAAATAACATTATTCGAAACTATATTTCATTAAATATAAAATAAAAATGATTTATACATTCATAAATATCCTTATGTGATGTCAATTCCCTCCACGAATAATCCAATAAATTCTACATTTTATAACAATTAACATCTTTTATATTAAAACAAGATTTAAAAATAACGGTTAAGTCATTTATTAATCACTATATCCATTCAATGATCCCAGTTACACATGGATAACATCCTATGATACCATAAAGATAGATAAATAACAAAAAAAAATTATCTACCACTGAAACTGTGGAAGGGATATCATATAAACATAAAAACATTCCTCCCAAACAATAAAATTTATTTAAAAAGAATGCAACATAGGTTTCAACATCATAAATGGTAATCAAAACATCAACCAAAAACACCATCATTTTTCCATCTTTGACACCATTGTGAATATTATTATGAATCTATCCATCATAGAAATACACCTCTACCACATCCTTGAGCCCCCTGCCCACATCTCATCAGTCATCAAATACCCACCTCAAATCATACGACAAAAATATATACCTAATAAAATTGTAGTCATGCAAAAAAATGAAAAATATTGAATTTATAACATAAAAATGCATTCAATCATCACAAGAAAATGATTCTCAAAACCATAGACACAAGTAGAGAAATAATTATAAACAATGGAAACTCTTGGAACATAGAATTTATTTTCATCAAAAAGAGTTCATTTTTCCATTTTTAATTTACTAATTCATCTACTATAGTTTCCAATAATGGGTAACTTATGTAATCATATATGGCATGATATAAATATTTTCCAAACATCGTTCTTATTATTTTCAAAATTTATCTTTCTTTTTAAAATAAAAATTCTCATTTAACATTACTTTTTATTTTTTATACATTATAAATCATTCTGTCTCCATGTTATATTCCCAATTCAAGTGATGCATGGAATAAAATATTCCATTAATCCTAAATTAGTCATCAATCACGATTATCATGAAATTATAAGAAGCATTGGAATTATTAAATAGGATTTAATTTGATAGACATAAAAAAAATCCAATTTCCAAGTTAATTATATCATTTCATAAATGTAAACATTCCAGAATAGGCATAAAAAAATTCATTAAATGAATAATCTTGAGAGTAAAAAACCAAAAAAATCAATAGTAAAACCAATATAATCATGGATTAAAATAAAATATAATTACAAAAAACAATCTAAATAATTATTTAATATAATTTAATCAATAATACGATAATTTCTTTAAAATATTAATTGATAAACTTGGAAAAATTAATAATTTATGATAAATAATGATGCTAATTATTTAATCATGTTCATCAACAACTGAAATTATTTAAAAATAAACAAAATTACAATATATATCTTTGATCACTTACTTATAAGGAAAATACAATATAAAAATTTCATGTTCTAAAAACCCTATAATAATAAATAAAACTACAATAGAATAATTTATATAACTATAAATAACATTAATATAAGGACTGATAGAAAATGATAAAAAAAAAATAAACCACTACAAAAAAGAGGTTTAACTCACATTGGATAACCATGGATATAACTCTATAATCTGGGGATTAAAAACAACTGAAAGGATCCCTGAAATCATTGAAAAATCACCTATGTATCCCTTGATTGTTGTGGAAAATTGAAGGGGTTAATGAAGTGAGGTGCATAATGTTTTTTAGATGCACTACTCAGTAGGTATTCTCCATGGGGATGGTCCATTCACGTTTTGAATATATTATTTTTTTTATTCCATTGAAATATTTTCTTCCAAAAATAATTAGAATATGAGTCAATAAAGTTAATGAATCACATGTACATGTTTGGGGGTTTATCATGTGTGAAAGGGACCATAATATCACCAATGACATAGTCATGAATTCCACTTGGTCAAAAAATCAGGCTCTCACAAAAATAATGAATAGTACATTCAAGATGTGAACTTCTAACTGATGTCCTTAGTTCCCCTTAAATCAATAATACAACCCCCAAACACCACTTATGATAAAATAGGCCACTATTGATCCTAATTAGCTTTGAATACACAAAAAGGGATTGACTATAAGGACCTGGTCTAGTAAAACATCTTCTCTTTCGCTTAAATGTTTTTTAATTCAATCTAAAAATATTTACATTATTTTATGATAACAATTTTATTTCATTATTTATTTATCATCCAAGGAATATGCCTTAGGATCTACTGTTTTCAGTATAAACTATTAGTTATTATGTTGGGATTCATTTTTAAAAGAATGATATTTTTAATATACCATGATTAATTTGAGTCATTTTATTGTATTTTTTTAATATGGATAAATAAATTACAAAATAAATGGATTATTTAAAATCAGAATGTGTAAAACATATGTAATGATTATTTTTGGTTGGGGTCATATATCACCTCTGATTAAATTTTTAATGATTCATATTACATTTTATTATGAAATCTCATGTGAATGATAAATGTGATCCATTTTTCACAAATTTGATGGAGGAATGAGAACAATTTTTTCTCTGATTTGGGGGTGAATAATTTCATGTAATCATTTTCATTGGTTTTTGTTTAATAATGATCTTTTATTATATTTTTAGACTCTTTTTATTATTATTATTATTGTAAAATATATTTTTATTATTATAATCAAATGATATTAAATTTTTCATTATAACTATGTCTATGATCCTACACTGATTCTTAATGTATAATGATTTTATACCCTTCTTCTATGGGAATTTGTTTTCATTTGATGTTACAAATTCATCAATAACAACATATTGATAAATCAAGTTCAATTATGATCTATTTATATAGATTCATCACCCATGACCATGTTTCATATTTGATTATGATATAACTCTTGATGACCTATTGATATGCTTTCTCTTTTTGAGTATCTGATTCAATCCGATTAAAATATTTTCATATAGAAAGGTTATAAAGAGGATTATCAGAATGTATTTGTATATACCTGGATCTTTTATATATTAGAATATGGAGAAATTCACACATATATCATATAATAAGTTACCTATGATTTTTATCCTCAATGATGGAAATCAAAAAATTCCTTCTATATTAAGCTATTTTTTAGGATTCACTAATAATGATATTTTATTATTGTAAAATAAAGCTTATTTCATATCAATTTTTTTCAATTACAGTGATTAATGAATGTTTTATACCACTATATCTTGTTCTGTGAGACTAGGATTCAGTTATTGATAATGAGTTTGGGCTCATTTATTTATTAGTAATTATATATATATATATATATGTGTGTGTGTGTGTGTGTGTGTGTGTGTAATCTAATAAGACATCATCAACAAAAACAATTGGGATTTCTCAAATGCATTATTATATGTATAGGAAACCATTTAAAAGAATGTTTAAAATTAAAAATTTATGGTTATCCATGTACTACCATCACATTTTAGATACTATACATTGATTCATGTTCAGAAACAAATGTACATAAGGGAAATAACCCTAGAAGGACACATTGGGTATTAACTAAATTATCACATGGTGTAATAAATGTTTCCTAAAAGGAAAAAAAAGATTTCAATTAATGAGGATATTCATTTGTAAATCATATTTTCATCACAAACCATTTTTATGGATTAATGCATGATGTTATCTATTTTTATTATTAACATGATAATGAAATTATCACATATATACATGTATTCAACAAGGATATTCATTGGTTAAACTGAATGATTCAACGTATTAAATGAATGTGTTGTTAGATAATTCATATTAGGATTGTTATTTTGTATTTATATTATCATTTTTTTAATATTATTGATAACCATTTATTGTTTAGTTATTTTTCTCAAAATAGGATCAAATATTAATTATGATATATGTATGTATCTGGAAACTACAATTTCTAATAACATAATATGTTGGAATAGTTAAATATTTAAAAATCATGGTATGGGGCTATTACGATGTAAAATGTGAGATTCAAAGTTTTTATTTAAGTTAGTGAGGTTAATATCATAATATATATTAATTAGTAAAAAATATTATTATTTTAAATAATGTGAGATATTTATTGAATATGGTTTTTATACTCGAAAATATATTTGGGATATTTAAAATAGGTATGGATTTTTATTATGTAGTTTTACTTTAATTTATTAGTAACAGAAATTAAATAGGTTTTTTAAATGGTGTTTTTGAGGTTCAACTAGTGGAAGACCCGAGATTTAGGTTTGAACGACACATAGTTTTAATATAATACTGATTTTGATGTAATAATGAATATAGTCATTTTGAGAAAATTTAAATAGATACTTTTGATAGATAATAAATTGAATAATGTTTCAATTAAAATTTAATCTATAATATAATTGTAGGGATTTGTCACATTTTTACTATTCTGATAAATATAGACTATTATGGGATTTTATGATCTAGTGGATGATGATAAGAGTTAATTTTTTATGGAATATATAATATTTACATTGTTCAATGTATTCTATATTCCTGATTCATGGGAATTGTATTTTAGTGAAAATATTTTTTATGGTATATTAATACATTAATATAATATTCTATGAAGGATTAATGTTGTCTGGGGATAGGTGTGTAACTCGATAAAGCCTAATGAAATCATATTAGAGGTTATATCCTAAATGAAAAATTTGTTATGAATATCATCACATATAATAAGTAGTGAGTGAAAAAATATAATTTTTAAGAGTTAATATATTTAATTTGTGGATGTAGTAACAACATAAGATTTTATTATATGGTTACATTTATATATATCAGTGTCTTGAATATATTTCATTCCATTAAACACCAAATATAAATGAAACCGATAATCATTTTGGAAAAATATTAATTTTTAGGTATGACTATTGATACCATGATATTAAACTATGAGGAATAGATACGAGTAACTTATTTATGAAATATATTTATAATTTAAGTTAATGTTTCTTATAATGTGAATGAAATTCAATTATTATTCCAAAATGAGAAATAAAATAATTTATTTCATTGAAATTATTTTCAAAAAAATAATTTTTTTTGTGATATCTCATTATATTTCAATACAAAAGTGTTCATGATGATAAATATTAATTCATATGAAAAATTGGTTAACACTTATTTAATCAGTTTATGATTTTAAATGTGAATGAGAATGGTTAATATTCTAAAATCCAAATTCATCAAAGAAAATGAGTTCTTAACTATTTTTTATTCTATTTAAAAATTGATATTATATACATTAGAATTTTTAATTTAAAAAATAACATCCTTTTTTGACATAAAATAAAAATAGTAGCCTAATATTAATGATTTTTTATTCACAATAAATATTTCTTATCATTATATTGAAAAATAAATGTTTTTTCTAAAAATAAATTTATCATATTATCATATTAAAAGAATGATATTAATGTAGTTGATCCATAATGTATAAAAGAGAAATTTTTTTAAGTAAAATATATCATTTAAAATTACAGTATTTTTATAAATACCATTTATATGGTTTATTAAATAAATACAATATTTTATTCTCAAAATTGTCCTGAATATATTATAATTCAAATTCATTCTAATAAAATGTAGAAATTTAATCTATAAAAGTGAATTTTATAATTATGATAAAAATGAAGAAGTTATTAACTTGTAAAATATTAATAATTTTTATAAAAATATGATGATAAATATTAATTTTAGAGACCATGATAATTTTAAATCACTTAATTTTATAAAATTGATTTATTATTGTGGTGTAATATTTATCGATTAATTTGAAATAAGATATATAAAATTATGACTGTAATTTAATATTTATAAATATATTTAATTATATTATATCACATTTAATTAGTATACAATACTTAAAAATACTAAAAACACATAATGTTGAAAACACTATTTTTTATTAAAAAATATTTTATTATATAAAATTATTTTATTTACATGTAACTATCCTATTAATTATAAATTTAATTATATTAAATTGTTAATGAATTTAGTTTCATAGCACCCAAATATAGAGATATTTGAGGTTTTATTTTTTTAGTGAAACATATATCACAGCGATAGAAAACCCATTACCAAGTTAAACAATTGAAAGGTTAATACATAAGAACAATCATTTTTAATATTATTTATAACATCATATGAAATACATGGGTCAGGAATTACCTTCAAAAAATCAGTCCAAAATCCAATATTCCATTCTATTAGAGTTTGTTACCCATTATTAGTGTGGTGGAATCAATAAAAATAAATGTTTATACAGAAAAGACATGTTTATTAGAGCTTATAAATTTATAAATTTTCATCCCTTCCTGCCACACCTATCCAATATAATTCCTACTTAAAAATATTTGGGTTTATCCCTCCAGAATAGAATATATTATTAATATTCATGTAGTCTCAATTATTTTTCATACACACGAAATAACTTTAGTGTGTTTGAATAGAATACTTAATTTTTTAATGCAAGTAATCCATATCCCTTAACATATTCTTAATAATCATTCAAATAGAAACATACACATACTATACCATTACGACACCCTTATTATAATTATTTTACTATGTGTAATTATATCAGTGTAAAAAACATAATTTTTTTTTCATCCGCATAAAAATACAAAAATTATAATCATAAATTTATGGACTAATGTCATAAATAACTATAGTTTTTTATTTATCATTATGATTTTTATTCACAACACAAACTACGTAAAATGACACCCACTAACATAAATAATCAAAATAATATCATTATTATTTAGTTTTAATTATATTATATATTTCAACCTCTATACTCACACATCGAGATATAACATGTTCAGGGTCCCATCGGTTTGACCAACAAGATGAATAATTCAACAAAACGCAATCATTGAGAACTATGAGAATATAACAGATAATTTTATTATAATTTAATAATTAATTAAATTTTTATCATGTATTTATAAATTTTTATTCTATGAAATTATTTTTTTATTATAACATCATCTTTGATTGATAAAATCAACAAAATATGTCAACAACGATTCAATTTCCCCAAAATAAATTTCTGAAACGTAGAAAGTAAATAATGATGATATGATAATAAAATTACCATAATAAATGAAATATATATTTATTATAAATTTAATAAGGTATTTAGAAACCATAATATAGTTATTCTAGAAGATAACAACAAGCCCAAAATGTATTTTGAATAAGGTAAGGCTTTCATCTTAAACCTTCCTTTTTGAGATATATATTATTTTATACAACCCATTAAATTTAAAGTAATTTAAGATTTCCTATTAGAATAAAAAAAATTAAATTTTATCTTGTATTTAAAAATTAACATTATTTCCCCACACTTCTATGAGTTTTTTAAATGAATATTTCTTAATATGTAATTTTTTTTTCTGAAATTACGTAGATGGAAACAGGTTTGGAATTGTAAGCCTAATTACATTTAAGTTGTGAATATACTTCCTAATTGAGGATTTATATCATGAAACACCCTTTATTAAATAAATTATATTCTATTTAAATCTCTCTCCCCCTTTTAATATGTTTTCAAGTAAATTATCCTTGAATCATATTGGCTTCATTTTCTCATTATAAAATCCATTAGAAATTTTTTATATTTAATTGAATAATTTCAATTAAATAGTCGATAAACTGTCATATTTTCAAAATATATAATAAATATCTCTAATTTTTTTTCATCATAGTAAAATTCATTATAACACTTTTAATCTTATTTCATAATTACTACAACTTATTTAGAGAATTAAATTCTCATTTGATGGATATGAGTTTTTTTATTGTCATAATTCATGTTTGTTTGGTACTATCATCCATGTTTTTTTATTCATTTCCTAAATCAATTATAAATGTTATTTATATTTCTAAAATATAAATTCCACTTATATATCCCATCTTCATGAATTATGAAATCTATAATGGTATTGGATAACTCAATTTTTATTTCTTTGAGTTAAATTCATATTCCTTGAGAGTCTTTATTGTTTAGATGATAAATTATTTTATTTCCCATATTATATAATATTTATAAAATTTTAATCTAGAAAATTTATTTTTTACTCAAATAATATTTTTAAACCAATTTCATTCATATAGATGTGTAATTTTTATTTATGAAATAATATAATCTCTTTTAAAGATGTTATCTCCAATGTTTATTATTTCCATATATTTTTTTTATTTTTTTATTGAAACCAAATTATAGTTTTATTCATTTTAGATCCATAATGAACATATCCTCTTGAAAATTAATGTATTAATACCACTTTTAGGATGTGTTAGTTTCAAAGAATCATGAAATTCATTAAGTTTTCCATACATACAAAATCAAATGGTTTATCTTTCTTTCAAATATTCTTAACAAACCATTTCATTTTCAATGCATTCTTTTGTAGAGATATTTTACCCTTCAAGTGGAATTGATATATAGTTACATTTTATGGTTATGAGACTATATCTCCATTTAAAGCATTGTTTTTGGTTTCATGACCTCTAATGAAATGGTTTTTTTTCTGAATGAAATATGAGAATAATTGATCACAATTTAATCCTTTGAATGATATTAAAGAATAATTCATTCATAAGATTTTTTAATGATATACGAGAATACATTTTAATATGTTTTGTGAATGTGATGTGGGGGGATATATTTTAAATATTTTATTTTATTATGCTTGTTCTTTTTTCATTATTATATGATTAAATGTAATTCCATTACACTATATTCGAATGATGATAATCAATGAATCATGATTAATGTCTCCTAAATCAACATACATTTTCATTGGTATAAGATTTTTCTTTAATGTTGAATGGACATTTTATCATGAATTATTGTAAAAATATGTTGTAACATATTATTTTATATATGAAATTCCTTGTTTGTGAATTGATTCTCAAATTCTTATTATCTTAACCTTGATTACTTATTTATATATTTTACCTTAGTGATATTTTTATATATCATTAATTTCTCATCAATTAAATTCCCAATGTTATAAATATGGAAATATATTTATATATTTAAATATATCGATGTAGTTCATATTCATATGTGGAGAAATGATCACAAGTATACAAATTATGTTTTTAATATAGCTAAAAATAATAGTTATAGATAAAATAATTAAAAGGATTGTGAGATATTATATTGGTTATAATTCTTATACTATGTTATTTTCATGAAAGTAGGATATGTTCAAATAAAATTTTAGCAATGATATTGTTTGATGAAATTAATTATTGAACTATATGATGGAGAAATGGTCTTTGGAATCTTAATTATACCGTGATATATATCATTCACTTTAAAATTTAACATTATATTAGGATGGTTTCTTATTTAACGATTCTTCCACTAAATCTCTTTTATCTTTTTAAGATGTGATCCACAAATTACTTTTGAAGATAATACATCAAATAATCTACACAATATGAACTCAATGGATTTATTTAAATTGATTGATCATTTATAAATTCAAAATATAATGGATATTAATGATGAATGTTCTTTCAAAAAAACCATTACACATGTTATATTATTTTTATGAACAATAAATTTAGTAAACAAACTTAAGAACATGAGTTTGTGAGGAGGTGAAATTATCATCAATTTTCTATTATAGTGGGTAATTTCATGTGGAAAATTTTTATAGGGGTGATATATTGTAATACCCTCATGTTAGGGAATATATTAAAATTTAATTAATTATATATTTTAAAAAATTATGATGTCAAAAATATTAAAATTTATTGTATACTGCTTATAGAAAATTAAATGACACGCATTATATGTGGAAAATAATTTATATTTCATATAATATATATATAATTGATTTTAGAGAAATGTTTTGAAAAATATGTATTAAGATAATTATATTTTGTCAAAAATAGTTATATAAAAATTTCAAAGGATTAATCATTAGTTAATATATTTTTACACTATTGTAAACTTATTTTATTTGAAGTCAATTGGATATAAATAAATATCAAACATTTTTTGGAAAAGGATATGTTTTCATGAAAAAAGAATTATATGTTAGAAATGTATTTATATAGTAATAAATTAAATAAACATTTTTAGGAAAACTAATATATATATATATATATACATTATATATATATGGAAATAATTTTACACTCATATAATAGTGATAACATTTAATAGAATAAATGTATGTTTAGTTTAATGCTTTTAAAATGTATTTCTCTATATATTTATTTCATTACATTTTATTATTTTATTTTAAAATTAATATCTACCTCCTGTAAGAAATGAACTAGAATAAAATTTCTCCTCATTTCGAATCAAAATATCTAAATTTGGTAAATATTTAAATTTCAATTTTGGTCTAGTAAATTTTAATTGAGTAAAGAACTCAATATAATATTAGTGGTTTAAATGGTAACGAGCCATTCAAATAATGTAATAAGGATTAAAATAACATTAAATACGTTCAAAATAATTTTGTTGAATTTAATTTGTTGTTTTCATTTCTAATATTTCATATTGATCCAATTTCGAGCAACATGTCCATAAAGGTTACATTATATATGTTTTAGGCTTATAATAATTAAAATTGTTCCACTAATATCACATATAAAATGGAACTTCCAATACTATATAACACACCCATTGTTGTCCCGATATCTCCAAGAAAACAAACTAAATTTCTTTAAAACTTACACATAAATAAGTGATTTTTTTTGTTATTATCCAATCAAAAAAAATCCATATGAAGAGACCCGAATGATATTTCTCAACCAATAGGTAATTATAATCACTGAATCATTCTATGGGTATTCATTACTATAAATCCAAAAAATATTATATATCTATATTATCATGATTATTAAATAACAGTTAACATGATTATATATTGTTATGTTAATAGTAAAATCAATTTATATCTCTATTATATCTAGGGGAAATAATAAAAAAATCTGATGCAGGAGTACAAATTACTATCTCCATAAAGCTGTGGATGACCATCTCCAAGAAGTTATTTAATTTATTCTTCAGTTCAACTTCACATTGATGGTAATGATGATATATTTAGTAATAAATGAATCAAATGATATATTTATGGTAAATGAACAATGTATTATTATTTATAATTATTTTACTAAAATTGATATATTGAAACATTACTTGATCATTCATATAGATTTCCATAACCAACAAAGTGTTATAATTAATTTGTCGTCACTATTATATATGACAGAATATAAAATAAAATATATTTAATATATATTATATATATTATATTATTAATATTATGTAACTTAAAAAAAAATGACCATGATAATAGTAATGGAAACATTGAACCAAATCATCCATGGAAATTGATATAGTTTTCTAAAAAAAATTATTTTAAAGAAGAATTACTTATAAATTGGAGATTATAAATTACATGGTTATGATATATAGTATTTTATATGATAATATTGATTAGAAATATATATTTTATTATTTATAATGGATTATTTTTTATTACATAATTCATATGAATAAGGAAGAGACATAAATTTTGAGTTTATATTAAAAACTATTTTCTTTTTAAGAATATTGATGTCAAATATTCATTGATAAAAAATTTAATTTACTAGTTTTTATGAATTTTTTTGTTCCATATAATTTATTTGTATGTTTTTAATTTTCTATATACATTTTCATCTCTTCAATACCTAATATTAATGATAATTTTAATTTAAAAAAGAAAATATATTTCTAATCTTGTTTATGAAAAATAATTATAAAAATACATTTCATCGAATTTGATTACTAAGTATCTTATTTATAATAAAATTAATTTAATATTACATTTAAACAATAAATTATTTTAATAATATTAGATTAAAAATAATATTTCAAAAAAAATTATAATTTTTTAACTATCATTTCTAATGTTTGAAAAGAATATTTATTTTAACATGTATTGAATGATATATATTTTACATCAACCTGACTATTCCATGATTAGAAGTGTTCATTATTTTTTTGAAGGGTTAATATTAAAAAAAACATCCTATTATTTAAATTTTTTTATTTAATGAAAAATGAAGAAAATGATATTTTTCCATTCATTCAATGAAACAGTAAAATATGATTTTCATTTAATTTTTAATCTATTTCAAAAATAATCAGTGATTAATATATTCCAATTATGACATGTTATCATTAAAAAATATCTAATATTTATCTTTATAACATAGGATTATGTATTGAAAAAATATATGATTACCATTTATTTATCACATGTTAATTATACTATGAAATAATAATGAATAATCTTATGATATTATAAAACACCTTTGTTTGGATTTAATTATGACATTGATTTGATATTTTATATATATTCATCCCCTGAATTGGGTAATGAATGATATTAAATACGATATATTAAATAGAATGGGGAGTGAAAACAATCTCAAAGGTTTTCTTGATTCAATTATAGTCATTATAGTGAGCAATAAAAATGGAAATGATAAAATATGGAGTGAACCAAATCCCCTTTTTGATTAGATTCACTATGATATTATTTGTAGTGTCCCTTGAATAATGAATTAATTTTAATGCTAACTTGTTTTCCAAAAACGTTTTTCTAATTCTTATGATTTTATTTCATTAAAAAATATTGATTACAAATTATCCCACTATCTTAATTGTTCTTTTTTTTGAAAACTATTTCTTTCAAGACTCATGTTTGATGATCATTTAATTTTTTTTATGACATTAAATTATTGTTAAAATTTAATTAAACCATTATTATTATTTTATTATAACTTAGAAAAATTTATTTATATCCCCTATAATTCAAATTTCAAATCATCCCAGATGTCCATAAATTGGGATTTAATATATGTAGGATATGAAGAATGGTTTAATGTAGGAAATGGCTTATATAGATTTTTTGTGAAAAAAATTATGATTTATTTTAAATATATATCATGAAATATGATGATTTTGTGTCATAATCCACCTAAAAAAATCATTAATGCTTATATGAAATTTTTTTATTTTGAAATAAATTTAATATTCTTATAAAATAATATAATATCTATTTCTGACATGTTTCAGTCCCACAAAATTTTATGTAAATAGGGAATCATGATGAAATTATTACTATTGAAACATCTTACGGCAATTTTTTTGGAAGGTAATTTTTAATGACGCGTTAATCGGGTAAAAATGTGCGAATTTTATTGGGGGAAAGTTTCTCCAAAACCATTTTTCATATTTGATATAGGTCACGGCTACGACATAATCCATTTTTCATGACTCAATGTGATGTATCATGTGTTTCTTCTGCGATAGTTTATATTTCAAGGCTGAAAATTGTTATGTCGCACAATGTAGTGTTTCTTTGGGTTCATTATTCTATAAAACATTCCGAAATACTGTGATAATTTTAGGATAATGGGATGGACCCAATACTATAAGAAAGGTCACACCGCAACTCATGTATATACATGTTTTTTATAAAATTGCATTGTTTTATATATAATAACTCTAAGATAAAATCAAATAGGTAATGCATTTCATGGATGCTAGGTAGGTTAGTTGAACCATTAATCATAGATCATTCACTAAAAAATTAGTCAATATAGGTCAGTATGGATGGGTTTGTCATCATAATTATATATGAAATTCCATCCATTTTATCCCATTTTGAAATCCTTTATTTTTCAAAAAAAATATCAATTAGATTGTGGTTTTTATATGTTATTTCGCTAGTTTTATTGAAAAATTTCCCAAAATATTTGAATATCATATGGAGAATATAGAGGATATACCATTATAATAAATTCATGCAATAAATAATCAATATCTGATATGTATTTTCCAGAATTGGAGTATTCAATTTTATGTGATTTTGTTTGAAAATGTTCCTCAATTTGGGTGTCTAATTATTGATTCTTTTATCTAATTTCCAAGTGTGTTTCAAGAGTTTCCCGGCTTACATTTCATGTCGATTCAGGGTCATGATGTCACTGAGTGACTTGTTCTATGATTATAGATATTTTTAAAATGTTTTTACTTGTAATGTAATAATATGACAAGGGTTTTTTGTTGATATATCTTCTTAACGACTCATAGGGTGAATGTATGACTTGGGGGCTAATTAATGATCTCTCGTAGACATATACACTATTGAAATTATTTTATTCTATTATTTTTTTTATTTAATGTTCATTCTAAATTATTATTTTTAATATTTTCTATATATTTTAAAAAATTTTGACTTCATACATTGATTGATATTTTCTCACATCATCCTACGATTCATTAAGAAAAAAAAGTTTCTAAATGGTTTCATGTTGTATCTTTGGTCAAAAATGTTTTGAGGGATGACATTATTAGATCCACAATGGGATGGTATTGGTTTTAATGATTGAGGGATATACATTATAAAGGGTGAATTTAAATGGTTTTAACACAAATTAAATTTTATGGAAAAATATTGATTTTTTAATTGAGTGATTTTTTATACATGAAAACATTATTGGGGTTTTTAATGATTTTTTAGATGGGTATTTTCTACATTCCATAGATCAGTAATATATAAAAACAAGTTTATTTTATAAATGATATTAAAAATTAATAACTATTAAATTATTTTCAAGGGAAATATTAAAAGGAATAGTTTGATATTGTTGGTATATTTGACTACATAATATGGATGTCTTGATTAACTAAGAAAAATCTCTTATTTGACTTCATTCTATTGAGGTAATTCTGATTCCATTTACTTATCATGATTATTATTATAGTTTTTGGTCGATATTTTATTTCTATATCCCTTTGGGGGAATTCCAGGAATATGATTAATGGAAAACATTAATGGATGAGTATTGGGGCATGATATGGTTGAGTTGAGACCGAAATTCCTAAATGACTAGCCTTTTGGATGCGTTGATGTGTTATGAAACAATTTATATCCCATAGTTCTTATTTCTCATGTGTTCATAAAGTTTTACATGTGTTTAGTAACTGAGTTAGTGGATCACATAGATAATAAGGCCCGACCATTCCATTATTTATATAGTTATAAAATATTTCCATGGTTGTGATAGGGTCCCTGATGAATATCGTGTCAAAAAAGATTTTTTTTGATAATGTGTGGAATGAGATTGGATGTGAATCCACCTTTCAGAGAGAATTGTTTTCTAGGGATTTTCTTTATTTTTCTCCTCTACATAATAATTAATTAATTGATATTTGTTACGTAAACTGTTATGGTTCAGTAGTTATGGGTAGAGTCTTTAGGACACCTTAACATAAACCTTTAGGTTGTGGTATGTTTTTGGATTGTACTATAACAAATGAAAATATAAATATGATGATAATGTTATATAACTCTTATAAGATCCTATAATAAAGGGATACGATATGTACATATGTGATCATTTCATTCAAAATAAATCTAATGCTGGTTGGGTAAGTAATCTTTGAGGCCTATGAAGCACATAATAACCGTTCCTTAATGATTATATGTGTTCTGTTTGATTTATTTTCCCTATGAGTAAATTTCATTATTGTGACAGCAATTCATATATAATTATTTAATGACCATAAATTTTATCATAGTAGCCTATAAAATTGACAAGTAATTAATTATTCCAATTAGTACTTTGTACAATACATTTACCCACACAATGGACATTGTTTTCGATGTATGTAGGTACCTATAATTTATAGGAATAAATAATATATTTTTCAAGAAGAATAATGCGTACATTTTATAGAAACTCACCTGATGTAAGAAGTGGTTTCGTGTTTTGGAGAATACATACAGATTCATTTTATTTCATTGATTATCTTCAACATATCTCACCAAGTACATTGCACAAAGTATTCTTGTTATTAATACTTTATATAAAAATATTATTCACATCATAGTTAATCAAAACACAAGAGTGTTTGACATCAGATTCCTATAAAGGGTAAACAAGCGAGATATAAAATTTTACACATGAATAAAATGTTCATAATAATTAGATAATATGAGAATATAATTTTTATAAACATACTATAAATATCATAGAACATAATCATGAGTAATTAAAAAAATCTAGGTAGTACAGAAGACAATAATCCTAAAATAATCGATGAATATGAACCACAAAATCTTAAAATTGGAATGAGATATAGAATTGTATAATGAACGTAATATTTTTAATTTTTTTCAATGATAATTTAAAAAAACTATAATTGTGAAATTGGTTCACTCTTAAAACAATCACAGTAATAAATTTTAACATAAATAATAACATATTTGACCATGTACATTACTACACTGGGAACACTAAACATTTCAGTAGATTTTATATTATGAGATATCAATATATACCTAATGAATTGGAGTGATATATATTTCTAACCCATCATATAATGAAAATCATACACACATGAACTATAAAATCATAAAATATTCATCATATTAGAACCCATTAATATAAATGGGTTATGTAAACATTTCATCATAGAGTAAAATGTAGAATAGAAAATGTTTTCAAAATCAGGACATCATTTAATCCTAGGATATTCATTAGAAATAAAACTTAGTTTCATAAGAATTTAGCAGGGTATAGAACATGGAAGAGAAACTGGGTTGTTGAACATATTTTCACCATAAACATAAACAATTCAGAGAAAGAAAAATAATGTAATACTTGGATCATAAACCCATTAAATTTCATGTAACATCAATGGATGTTTTCATAGATGTAATATGATTTTGGAAGATCACTCTATACATATTTTCAGTGAAATTTTAATTTTAATTTAGAAATGAATTTTAAAACACAGAAAAACTAACCAAAAAATAAAAAACATTTCATTGAAAATATCTATATAATAATGTAATTAAATATTTATAAAATTTTATAGTCTTGGTGTTTAAAAATTCTATACATTTCATACCTTATAAAAAAAGAATATTTTCAAAAAAAAATTAAAATATAAAAGAACGTTGTTTGTAAAATGACATGTTGATTTATATTAAAACATTTATAAAAATTAAAATATGTAAAAATATTTCAATAATAAACCATTTGAGATAGTAAATACTATAATAGTTTTTTGTAAATAATTAAATTAAATAAAAAGGGATTTTTACCAAAGTGAGAAATAAGGAATGTTTTATTAAAAAGATTATATTAAACTCTATAATCCATTAATATTTGAAAATGAATGAAAACCAAAAATTTAATATCAATAAAGTGATTATAATAAGATAATTCATATTTATGAGAGGAATATCATAAAATTACATCATTAGAATCATACTAGAAACAATCCCATTAAACAATGATATTGTAACATTAATTATTTATAACCTATGTATGATTTGAATAGAAATGAAAATTATGTATAAAATAAATTCCAACATTATATATATTTAATTTAATGATATAAGTGGTGTTACATGTCAATTTTTTAGTATATAATCGTTTTGTAAATAGATAGGTTCCCAACATCACAAGTGTCTCTATGAAGAAAAATTGAGATAAAAAACATACATTAAGTGTTGAACTACATCATACAAGTTTTAATCTCCTATATAGTAAATATAAATTTTTTATAAATATATAAAATATGAATTATAAAATGTATCATAAACTAAATTATAATATTATACATGTTTTATAAAAATTAATTGTTAAAAAGTCATTTCAGGTAATAACTGTTTAGTTTCTCATGTTTCTATTAGTTTGGTATTCTCAGGAATTTTACATTGATCATGGTTATATGTTACATATAATTACAAAATATATATATAATGATGGTTTTACTCATTATATTATTATTCAGTGTAATCAATTAATGGTAGAAAATGAAAATTAATTACATAGTTTATTATGGTGGATAGTCTTACCTATGTATGAATATTGTTTCCATTTTCGTGATGGACAAAATGAATAAAAGGTGAATAATATATTTCCATACCATATTCCTTAATGTTTCATTTATCACATATTTTCATAAAAATAATCTTTGTCAATATCCATGTAACTGATAATTGAAAAATGAATCAGATTGTTTTATGAGGCGGTAGTCCACCATACACAAGAGTGATGTTATTGTATTCACATAGAGCATAATGTAAGAATTAATATGTGATATTATAATTATATAAGTATAATAATGAAATAAATATTATAAAATTATTATTAATTGATCATAATTTCTATTCACAATAGGTGGACATGAAAAAACACATTGTTTCTTTTGGAGTTAGTCAGGTGTATGCACAATTGGTAGTTTTATTTTCTGTTTATTAGAAGAGGAGATAGATATATTTTATTCTATAAACACAAAAACATTTCCTTATGTTGTTGATGTTTGGTTTATTATTTTATATTCAATATAACATTACTGATATTTTTGAGATAATAATTGAAAATACTGAGTTTAGTGAAGACACTTACCTTTGTTTAAAATAGTCAAACTTTTATATCATTTTATGAACTATAATAATGATCTTTTGGGATAAATAGTTAATCTTGAACAAGAATGATTATGATTGATAGTTATTGTGGTTTTTTTGTCCAATCCAAACGACATGATATTTGGGATCAAATGAGGGGATGTGGTGTCAATTTATAACTAAGGAGTTAAGTTTTGTAAATACAAAACTCAATAATATAATAGGGAGACACTCCCAATCAAAATTCCACTAATAATGATAAATAATTGATTTTATGGATTATGTGGCCAATCCAAAACCCAAAAACACATATAAAATAGATGTTTTATACAATTAGTTCCTTAACATCCGCGATTCATTACATTTTCAATATTAGCTTTTTCAGTTGATTTTATCCTTTTACTTTTTGTAATTATAAATTTAAGACTAGAAATAAGGTTATTCTTATTATGTAATTCGTGACAATTGATTTTGAAAAAGAAAATAAATTACAAAATACAAATATTTTGTGTGTGGAAAATTAAATTTAACACAAGAGCATGAGATTTGAAAAAACAAATGTATTTTGTTTTAACCATGGGAGCATAGATTTTACTATTTAAAGGTCAATGAAAACTATTTTAATAGGAACATTGTCACATCAATAGAATATAGTATATATTTAAAAATATATAACAATAACTTACTAAAGAATATATCTTAAGGGATTTTAATACATTTGATAAAAAACAATTTATTACATAATAACATTAATTCCATTTCTCACAAAATTCAATTTATTTTACATTTAAAACATCAAGAAAATGATTGAACAAGAATGCATAATTTTAAAATAAGTATATAAATTTTTTTTCTAAGAAAATAATGTACTATTATATTTCAATGAATTTAATTTTTTTAAATATTTATATTATCAATTAGTTTATTATACTATTACATTAAATTTACCACGATGATTAATCTTAACAATTTAATGTAATTAAATAATTACTTAAAAGAGAAAAAATATTATCATGAATATAATTTCCTTATTCACAAAATGAAAATTAATATTCATTCAAAACATTTTTTCATCACAATGTGTACTCATTATTGATACTCAACATCTAAAGGTTGAATTATATAGTTTTTCATTAAATTCATTATTATATTTGTCACATTCAAGGTAAATTATCCCATAAAAACATAATAATTTATCCTAAGGTAATAAGGGTATATATATATCCATTAGATTCTAATTTGAAATGTTTTTATGTCATTTTAATGCTGATCTTCTTGGTTAAATTCCTGTTAAACATATACTAACAATGTTCTACGATTTTTTTTGAATATTCATTTTGACTAAAAATTCAGTTTAAAATACAATATAATATTAATTATTGTAATTAAAAATACTGAAACCATTTAATTAAATTCTTTTCATTTAAGGTGAAAGTTTTAATTTAAAAATAACCCCATAGATTTGTTGAAATTAATAGTTTCCTGAAAAAAAAATTATTAAGCATATAAATTTTTAAATTAAAAATAATTTATTTAATTGATCCCAATAATATAAATTGAATTATAAAATATATTTTTAATCAATTTTTAATATTTAAATATATTCAAACCAGATGAATATTTTTAAATTATTTAATAGAAGTTTATTAAAAATTAAAATCACTAGTTTTCACTATTCATTGAAAATTTAATCTTTTTATAGAATTCTCAAATATTAATATTCATATAATTTTTTTCATCATTATTTCAAAATCTGAACATATTTTATAAAAAAAATATCTCATAATAGTGATACTAATTAATTTTATTATATATTCTCATAAAAAGAATAAAATCATTTTTTGGAAAATGTTATTCTTAAATAATAAAAATCCTTTACTATAGTTGTTGAACGTATACATATATAATTTATAAAAAAATATTTCTTTATATTTATTCCACCAAATATAACTATTATTTTATATCATTCCTGTTAAAATAATAATACTGATATTATATCATTATTCATTAGAACTAGCTGTTGTGTGTAACCAATGATATAAAATAAATTAAACTAATATGAAATAAATTTCTTCATAAAGTCTTAGGGTTTTACATTCATCCACGTAAAATAAATTATATTACAACAATTGAATCATGATATCGATAATCATGGGTTTGAGATTTGAATCATCATTTTTAGAAAACACACACCATAAACAGTTTGGTAAAAAATCCTCTTAAAATGAAATGGAATGATAAATAATATGGTACAATAGAATAAAAAATAATAGTTTTTTTAATATGAAGATATTATTGGGATGTGTAGATTTTTATATGTAATAAAATATATTTCCATATATCATTGATTAGAAGAATGAGAATGATCATGAAATAGTTTATGAGAAAAGAAGCATAAACCAAAGAGGTTTGGGAAAAATCAATTCAGAAATATATAAATGTTATTTAAAAAAATAATTTCATAATTAAAATTTTATAAATGTTATAGAATATTTACTATCATGATTAGGAACATGAGAATATATTAGTACTTGATTTTATTACATTTCATCATAAAAATCTCATTATTTGTTTATGATATGATTGATTTCAACTTCATATCATATTCTAGGAAAAGAAAATTCAATATTATTAATTATTTAATATATCAGAAATGTTAACATTAAATGGATACTAAGATCAATGAAATAATAAAAATTCATTTCTTCTATAATAAGGTATCAAAAAAAACCAAGATCTAATATGTATAAATATTTACATACAGAAATAATTTTAAATTTATAAAAGCACATCCAATGATTAACATAAACCTATCAATAATTCATTATTTTCAATATCCAAACAAATATAAAAATATATAAATAATACCACTAAATTTCCCCAAAATTATTCTATTATTATTTCCCCAATCATGATACTGTTTATATTAAATTTCTCATATAAAAAATGTAAAGACATTCATAATAAATTCCCTTAAAACATTATATTAAACTAAATATACATAAAAACATATTTATAGAATACATGAATATATATTCTTAGATATATTCCATATATACATAAAGTTGGAAAACTCATTAAATTATAACATAAAACAACTTTTTATCAACTCATTAATCCTTTCATGTTAATCAATACTAAATAATTTACATTATCTACATCAATAATCTAATTATCCAAACATAATTATCAGAAAATCAATAACATAATAAATGTTATAACACTATTATTAATGTTTTTCCACAAAATATCTTTATTAAATAAACGAACTTATGTAGGTCATTTTAAAAACCTGTAACATTATTGAAAATTCATAACGCAGAAACTATATAGAAAATTATTCATATATTTCAAAAAATTAAAAATCCAATAATTAAACACATAAATAAATCTACTTAATTCTTGATCTAGTAAATAGGATTCATCATCTTATTCCTTAATATCACCATCATTTCATATGTTATGAATAGTATCTTCCTAATAAACAAGAAACATTACTTATACTACATTAAATATCCTCTTATTCGGCTATCACATGTGGATATCAATTTTACAATTCACATACTTTAATCATTTATAGAGTTCAACCACAAAAGATTCCTTAGGTAAATTATTATTATCACCAATTGTATTAACTGATTAATTCGTTTTTTTTGAAAATAACATAAAACCTATCTTTATAATTCACACATTAATCATTTTCCCATTCCCCTTAGGCATTACCTGGAGTTCACCATCAAACATTATTGATTTATATGAGACTAAATATTCATTCCTCCGTGGTCTCCACCACCCTAAATCTAAAAGAAATATGACATTAAATTATCACTTGATATAAAGAGTTGGTGAAGGTAAAAGTTTTCAATCATTTATTATGACAAATAATTAGTAATAATCACAACATATTTCCCTATATATATCCTCACAATTGGTTTTTCATAAAAAATTTGTACATAACATTCAATATTAACAATGTACCCTCTAATTTATATTGTTGAGTAAAACTAAAAATCATATTGTGAAAAAACATTATAGTGGAAGGCCACATAATCATGAAAAATATTATTGTATGTCTAAATCATGAATCTCTCTTTTTAAATTTATGAAAAATTATATTTAACATAGTTCATTCATTTTCATCATCTATTTTGTGATAATCGGTGATGAATATGCGAATTTATTGAGAATATCCCCATTTGTGTGAATCTAGGTGTGAATCAAGGCCTATTATACACTTGATGAGGATTTTTTCTAGAAACTAGAACCATATTCATAGTCACTAATGATATAAAAAAATGATATACCCAAACCATCAAGTAATACCTTGAAAATGATGTAATTTCTCATAAACCGATCACTCAACCATTCACCAAGAATACATGATATTTATTTATACACAGATATATCCTTTTTTCTCTCACTATTGCTTACTTATATTAATTTCCAATGGTTGTCCAATCTATTCATTGATGCCCACTATGGAGACTTGGTATTTACATATATAAATATTATAACTTTTTTTTAGTATTTAATACAATTGAAAAAATTCACCCAAGTATTTTAAAGGATTATTTTTTATAGAATAGATATACAATATTATTATATTTTTAAATATTTTCCACATAATATATAAATATATTCAGATATAATTTACTTATTTATTATATCATACTTAATAAGGATTCATTGTTTGGAAAAATCCCTCAATGTGTCCCCATCATATGTTTTATGTGTGCTTTTTTTTACTGATAATGATAGATGACCGCTAACTAGTATGGTTGGTGTTGGAAAGGGTATGATTTTTTAAAAGGGGTTCATGGTTCGCAAATCACAAAGAACAATATTGAAAATTTTAAAGATGGTACATGAAAAGTATTTGAGAAATCAGTAATGGCATTATTCTAGATATAGTAGTCAAAAAAATAGGCATAACAGTTCGGGGAGCAGTGACGGTTCATGAAAAGGTGAGTGGTATGTGGACGACGTGAATTTGGTAGGATGGCTCAACATTCACAAAAATAAGGTGATGATTTTGGCCACCATGTATGATGAGTGGCAGTATGTGGCCCGCCTAGGGATGAAAAACTCACGGGAGAAACGGTATGAGGTGAAGGATGTTTTGAATCTAAGATTTGGTATATCTAAAATTAGCTGATTTTTCAGATCTATTATCTATTGTAAGGATTTATAAAAGCATCATTACTAAAAGAATTTTCAAAAGAAAACATTTTTTCTCTGGGAATTAATTGAATTCCGAAAGTGGTTCACCAGAGGACATTTTTCGAAGGGTAATGTATTTGATGAGGATGATTCCAAAATAGAAGGAGAAGTGGTACATGGATGTAGTAGTCCACGTATGAAAGTTTTATGTAGAAGCTGAGGTAGTTCCCAGAAGTGGAACCATGAAGCAGTACATAGAAGTGGTACATAGAAGTGGTATACTGAAGTATCACACAGAAGTGGATTGTGTAGATGGTACGCGAAGGTGGTATGGGTTTGAAATAGTGGATTTCGTTTTTAAAATAGTTCATCTGCAAGGAATACCCACTAAGAAGTTATTGGAATAGTAAAGGTTGTTCAATGAGGACTCAAGGAAGATTTCAAAATAAATAAAATGCTTTCTGAAAGTAGTTTCGGCTTACCCAACAGTACTCAGAAAAGTGTATTTCAGTTATGGGTGATAAAGGGCATCAAAAGAGAATATACCTAATGTTGATGAATCATTATTTCATGAAAATTAAGGGACCTACCAGTCCATAAACAATGAGTGGATCCCTTCTTGGATGATTGATCAATGAAAGAGGAAGATGACGACCTGTTCCACTCTCAGTGAGCCATAGAAACATACATTGGGAATGACACATATGAATTTAGTGAGAGGAACGTAAATCATGTAAAGGTTGTAAGCCTATGAATTGAAGTGATCTATCATGAACCTTGTATTTTTCAGTGAGCTTTAGTTGATTGGGTACATTAGTTCATCAAAATTGTATCTTCTTTTGATGTACTCCAGTGAGGGTGAAACATGTATAATCGTTGTGTCGCGTGCATGATTTTATTTCACTTTATATTTTTTTATGATTCAAATAGATTTGTTTTTTTAATGTCAAAACAAGATCGAATGAGATAATAATTTTAATATATCATACCCTGATCCCCCCAACTCAGGGTATTTGACATACTAGACATAACATTCAAAATTGCATATGAAAACATAACATAATAAAAGGTGATCATATATTCCCAGAAAAGGACAACATGGGATATATAAATGATGAACTATGTTAAACATGATAATAGTTATCATGCCCATGATTTTTCAATGTATTTTTTTAAATATTAAATGGAATTATTTCAGGACTAAGCGAAAAAATGGTATGTGATTCCATAACCCGGTGTCCCCAAAACAATTCGATGAATGTTTTTCAATTTTTAATAAATCATATGAGTAGGTTACTATAAAAAGTGATATAACATTTAAATAGTTGCCTATATCTAAAACAATGAGGTAACAGTTTCATTCAGAGGAGTGATTTGACCCTAGTCAATGCCTAAAATCGGACATTTCATGTCAATGATGAAATGTAGTTTTTGTTCATTACAAGAATAACAATATTTTATTGAAAATATTTCTTATTTTATGCAAGAAAATATCATTTAATCATCTCTTTTATGTAGGGATCTAGGGAAGGCTCATAACCCTAGAATTCCACAACAGTTCTGTATAGAGCCTTAGATAAATATCTCAATGGATTATAGCATGATGGTGGATCAAGATCTCTCTTGAGAGATCACCATTGGTAGGGAATTCATGATTGTGAATGATCTGTTACCTAGTAGGGTGTTTTTAATTCAATCCATTATTTCCATATTCATTTAACGGATTATGAATGTATATAAACCCATGAACATTATGACCAATGGTTCAATCTTCCTTACAAGATGTTTTTTATATTATGGGGTTATTATCAGGGTTTATTTATGGATATTTGGTTTTTTTCCAATATAATTCTTAAATAATGGATCATGGATGGAATGAAAAATGAAGTAGGATCCTTCCATAGGTTTTTTCATTTTTATTTTCTCCACTAAAATTCTAAATATTCTTCACATTCATTGTGCTATATGAAAAGATGATCATTACACCCTTGAATTTGGGAGGAATAATCTGAAATTGAATATCCAACCTTGTGATGATATTGTGGAAGTACAACGATGAAGCTATATAATAGTTTGGACAGGATTGTGTCTTACATCAGCACAAGCGGTATTGAATAAAGGCAGTTGGGTCGGCGGCTACTAGCGGTCCAAGCGAGCGACACCACAAGTTTAGGGGGTCGGTCCAAGTAGTCGAGGAGCCACCGACGTGGCGGCTAGCAGAGGCAGAACATGGAAGGTTAGGGGATGCATGGAATTCCACGAAGATAGAGAGGTCAGAGTTAAGTGGTGCATGGATTTTTTTTGAAGACATGGTGGGATGACCGCTGGGTATGTGGTACGACATTGCATAGACTTGGGGGGCACACGGTCAGGGCATACCGCGTGGGGTGGACAAATAGGCCCACATGCATGTGGCTTGAACCAAGGGAGCTAGTCTATGAAAGGTATCCTGGTGGGATGATCTGAACTAGTCCCAGCAGACCACATCGTGTCAGCATGTGGACCGGGCCGGGTCAGACCCAGATAGGATGCAGTTCAGATCATAAAACTCAAACAAAAATAACATTAAAACATAGTGTCCATTCAATGCACCATCAATAAAGCTGGGACCCTCAAGAAAAGATGGTTTTATGATAGCAATAATCAGTTTTAACATGTATTAATTTCCAGTGACATGGTCCATTTACATGGGTTGTAACCTAGGTCTTAGAGTATGGTGGTTATGACTTCTACTCACTGTGCACCCTATCTTTTCTTTGTGAATTGATTCTCTCATCCATCCAATCATGGAAGAGTTTTATTATGGGTAGTTCAATTTAACATTTCCATGAAGGTTTTTTGGTATCGTTTCCTACTCACATAAGTATGATCCCTTCAACATGACTTCTAGGATAGATTTGTTGGAATCCCCCAAGAGGTCCAGTGTGGGATCCTCTATTTATCTTCAAGCCTTATCTAGAGTCATTGGTTTTGATGTAACCAACTTCACCTAGTGTTGATCCTCTAAATTTAAAATTAATCTAGTTTGAGTTGTTTGTATCATCCCATGTACCTTCCTATAGTACTCATCTACAGTATTGTATCTCCCTACAGATCATTCAGTGTATAACTTTCTCCTAACGGTTTCCTATGAATGGTACTTATCGAATTGATTTCTTCAATGATTTCTAACTCAATATTGTGTTCTCCAAATGTTTTTCTTCATGGAATCTTAGAGCTGAATCCATATTGTTGGTATGTGTGGGGTGTGACTTACCCTAGATTGTGTGGTATGGGTTGAGTATATATGAATATTCTTGCTATATTATGTTGATATATACTTGTGTAGATATCATTTTACATTCCCTTTTTTTATTTCTTTGTGTTTTGAGGGTGTCCGCCAATGTTTGTTTATACTCACCCATTCATGGTATTTTCTCATGTGTTTCGGGTCTTGTGAAGATGAGCGACCTTTCGATAGAGTCCATGTTTGACCAGGAACAAGTGGTACCTTGTGATATTTGGTGGTCTAAGGTTTTCCTGTGATATCAAATAGTATCCCTTATACCATTCCTTCATGTTGGATTAGATACAGTTTTTTATGGATGTGTTTCATGAACTTGTTTACCAACTTTTATCACGGAGGGCTTATATTCTGGCCATGTATACTTTCTAGTACTTTCCCTATTGTACTCTGGTTTTGGGTTATAATGGTATGTAGACATTGTTTTCTTAGTTATTTTACATTTCAGCATTGTGGCCTTGGACATGTGTACATGCATAAAATAATATGGAAATACCTCCCATATTAGTGATAATCCAACACGATGATAGTCACCATTCCCTAGCCTATTAGAGGTGGTCTTGGGGAGTTTTCTCACCAACCGCAATAGGATGGGTTGTTACATAGTTATATTAGATGTGGTTGGTTCTACTTCAGGACAGATAGTTTTTTGGATAGGCATGGGAAAACAGTTTTATGTGTTATGATTTTTTATTTTTGGACAAAGAATCCACTATTGGGGAAACGAATGACATAACCATACAATGGGACTCTGATAACAAGTTTTTCTACTAGATAAATGAGAACACTTGTATTAGGGAAGAAATGGTACATGCATCATATAAGAATGGGTTGTGACTTCCATTACCTTCTTTACCATCACTCCAGTTATTCTCATTGATGATGGTGCATCTTGTTTTCTTATAAGATGACTTCATGATTTATACAAGATAGGATTATGCAGTTCGAACACATAGATGTCACCCTTAGTGTCGTGGCTTCAGTACAAGGACCATATTTTCAGATTTTACCTATAGGTGGTTCACTAGTTGTACCACCACATGTGGAGCTACCTGTGGTACCCTCAATACCAGTAGATGAGGAGTGTATGCGGAGAGTTCTTCATGAGTTTCCAATATGGATAATGATTACGTTCTAAGGAGATTCTGACCCTCAGGTTGCTGGATATTATCTTTAGGTGGTGACCCGATTTATTTGTATAGTTAGAACACCATCTGATCATATGATGTTTCTATAAATGAGCTATCAACAGGGATGTTCAGAGCGATTGTGGAGTCTCTCTAATATAATTTATGAAAAGGAGACTCTCTAATGGAAATTGTTTTATAAACTCTTCATGGAGGAGTTTTCACCATTTAAACTGAGAGGTGTCCACATATATAAGAGCATCATTATCTATAGTAATTCAGTATGGAAGTAGCTAACTATTCATCGATGTTCACCATCCATTCCAGGTACTCAATGGATATGATCAGGGATTTTTATTTTTGGGATTAAAATTTCATGTATGGACTTCATAAAAACATTTGAGCTAATATTAACCCTTTTGAAAATTCATACTTATATTGGGGTGATTGAGTGAGCTTTGGTGGTCGAGAGAATCAAGGCTGAATAGAGATAGCAGGTGACAGCCAATACTGGAAAATCAAGAGAAGAGACCTTAGATGTATGGAGCTGACATCGTTCTCAGTGATTTGAACAAGGGAGAAATTTTTGGGGGAGGGCCTATGATATAGGATCGATCGTTCAGGTGTCACAAGGTAGAACTAGTCATCCTATGGAGAGAAGGAGCTACTCATGTGATGGAATGGAAAATATCCCTCAATATTGTCTAACCCACCATCGTGCTAACCGGGAGAAAGATTTTTGACAACATTGGTAGTAGAAGAGACAAGAGAAAGTGGTTCCATAAGGAGAAATATGTTGAATAGGAGATTGGAGAGCATCAGGTGGTCAATAATGTTTCGAATTTCCACCACCACCACCCCAAGGTGGTATGCACCAGACTTAAGGAGCTGTAGGACATAGGCGGATACAGGTGAAAGAACTCAAGGATTATGACCCATGGGCTCTAGGTATGATTCGCGGTATGATCTATGTCCTTTATATATTAACATCTGAATTAATAGATGAACATTTTAGTCATTACATTCTATCCACATATTTTTTTTGAGACATTGAGATTCCAGAAGAACTATTGAATTACACCTTATCCGTGGAGAAACCTATGAGTGGAGACTCGATGATCAACCATAATTTTCTACTAAGTGAAAATACCCATGGAGGTCATATATTTAGTTGGATCCTCTTAGTGGCACTGTCAAGGTCTTATGAAATCATTCTTGGTATGGATTTGTTATATTTAGTCCATGCCCCAATATTTTGAATTAGGAGAAGGGTGTGGTATTTCTGCGGGGAAAAACGAGTTTTTCCATTTTCTATGTAAAAGAAAACTAGGAAGAATATGATTGAATCATAGAAATGAGGGTGTAACCAATCACACAAGACATGGATATCATGATCCCCAATGAAGTAGATGTTACATTTTTATAGTTTCCAATAGTAGTGGAAGTGTATGGGGACGTCTTCCCAAACAATGTACTATGATTACCTTCGTCTTGAGAGATCCAATTATGTATAAAAAACACCCTGGGATGATATAAATATCCTCACTATCATATCAGATGGCCCCCCAAAGTGTTTCATGAGATGAGGGTTTAGTTGTTTGATGTTCATATGAAGGGATTCTTGAGACATAGTATTTCACATTGGGTATACCCAGTTTTATATATCAAAATGTTATATGGGAGCGTGAGGTTGTGTGTGGATCACCTATTCAAGAAATTGTTCATTTTGAATAAAAACTATCCAAATCATGAGGATTTATGACCACTTTGATCAGTTGATAGGGGAATGATGGTTCTCGAATGGTAAGATTGGAATAGGCTATCACCAGCTATGAGTACGAAATGATTATATACAGAAGTCAACTATCATTTTATTCTATAGTAATTATGAGAACATGGTGATGAACATTTCTGTGAAGAACTCTCCAGCAATGTTCATGGGAATCATGAAATAGATCATACAACCATACATAGATAGTTTCATGGTGATCTTCATCAACGATATTCCTATGTACTCATCATCTGAGGAGGAGAATGTGGGACACTTAAAAATGGTTCTACATGTACTCCAAGAGAATCAATTTTTTTGGAAACTCTTGATGTTCTAATTTAAAATTTAGGCTGTCCATATTCTGGTAAATTTTATGTCGATAGATCAAGTGTCAGTGGTCCCATCCAGGGTCCAGTAAGTGTTAAAATGGGAGAGAAATGGGAGCCTGAAGAAGGTGTAGAGATTCCTTGGTGTGGTAGAATTTTAACAGATACACATATCTAATTTCTCCAAGATAGAAATACATATGAAAGAATTATCTCAAAAGGGGAATCCTTTTGTGTAGACAGAGAAATTCCAGCAAGATTTCCTCCAGATGAGACAGATCATGATGAGCGGTCAAATCTTGATATTTCTTTATTTGTGTGTTGAGTATGAACATTTATGTATGAAATCAAGAACTAGACATGGTTGTGTAAGGATTCAGAGTCAATAATTGATTGCCTATGGATCTCACTAGTTGAGACCACATGAGAAAAAATACGCGACCCACATTCTTGAGATTACCATGGTAGACCACACCTTGAATATATGGTGACACAACATGATGAGTGAGTGGTTTATCATCTACTTTGATCACAAGAGTCTCATTATTTCTTATCTCAAAAGGATATGAACTTGAGACCAATGTGGTGGATAGGGTTCATATAGGATTATGACATTGAGATCATCTATACATCTAGGATTTGGAACATTGTGTCTGATTAATAAGAGATTGAATTCGCTGTTACTGGATATGGTGTTGGAGTTGTTGTGCTCGTTGCAATTATCCTTTGTGTATGAAGGTGTGGAATCTTACTTCAAGTCAATTGTTGTTATGCCTACGCTATTATAGTGATTTCTGGGGGCACAACATGAGGATACAAATTGTGATACTATATGTTCACAGCTATCCTTAACGAATTCACTTGATGGATTTTCTGAAGGGGGATAGAACATAGTTCTTTACTTATGGTGCATACCAGTGGCAGTGTGGGCATAGGTTCTAAAGGAGTAAACCACATCCCCTTTGCAGATACATCTAGTAAAGGGGTAGATGTACCAGTATATCCAATGTCATTTTTGTGGGCCCAGTATGAAGAATGGGGTTACAGAGTTTATTTCAAAATGCCTTACTTGTTAGAAAGTTATGGCTAAGAATCAGGATCCAGTATGTTTAACACAACCCATTGACATGAAATAGTGGAATTGCGATGAGACATGAAAGGATTTTGGGATGGGTTTCCCATGCATTTCTAGGGGTGTACTCCTATATCGGTGATTTTTGACTAAATAACCATGTAAGACCCCTTCCTAATGATTTTCGAGAGGATTTCATTATATATTTTTGGATGCCTCTACATTCAGGAGGTAGTTTGGATTCATGGATTACCATCGACTGTTGGTTCATATCATGATGTTATTTTAACATCCTAGTTGTGGAAGGGTTGTAGGAGGCATTTGGGACTCAGTTACTCATGATCAAAACATATCATCCCCATACAGATGGATGGATGGAGAGAACCATTAAGGCTCTTGATAATATGTTATAGGAGTTCATGTTGGACATTGGATGTATTTATAAGGATCACCAACCACCGTTGGAGTTTCTGTACAACAATCTGTACCAATCCACCATTAAAGTAGCAACATTTGAGGCTATGTATTAGTGAAACTATAACTCACCACGTTACTAGACTGTCCTAGGAGAATCAACACTCACATGCTTGAGGATGGTGCGAGATACTACCAAGAAGTTAAATATTATCTCAAATTAGATGATGATTTCACAGATCCTCCAGAATTTATATGAAGATAGGAGACAAAGGCAAATGGAGCTCAAGGAAGGGGACTATGTGTTCTGTAGGTTCTCAACACGGTAGGGGTTGTGGAGATTTAGTTGGGGTGGAAAGTTATCTCTGATTATAATAGACCATTTTCTGATATTTCATAGTGTGGGTGATGTGGCATACCACTTATCCATTCCCCTGTAGTAGGACTATGTACGTAAGGTCTTCCACGTGTCGCGACTGAGGAGGTATCTGCATAACCCATTACACTTCATCAACTGTAAAGAGAGGGGTACATAAAGGATGGTGTTACATTTGTTGAGTACCTGATGGAGATCGAGGATTAGCCAGACAAGGACCTTATTCAGTGAGTGATTCCCTTAGTGAATGTACGGTGGAAGCATAAGAATCCCCAGGAAAACACATGGGAAGCACGTGCTCTAATTCATGCACAGTACCAACATATATTTTAGTAGTCTTGTTTTTATATTTTCAAGGATGTAATTCCCTATGGTGGGGATAATAAAATTTCATTGATTTTTATTTTTATTATTTGTATATATTATATGGAATTATTTGGAAATTAGCTATTGATATGACTTGCGATTCATAGGCCCGATGTGTCCAGAACAATTCATTGAAATTTTTTATGTTTTTAATAAAGCTTGAGATAGGTTTTCCTTAAAAGTTTGAATAACATCTATATTTGTTCCTGGATAAAAAATATGATGGCAGCTTTACATTCATAATAGCGATTTTACCCTATATGATGAATATCATCTAATAGATCATGTCAATAGTTAACAACTATTTTTGGACATAACATGAATAAAAGTCTTTAATAAAATTTTATTTATATTACACAATGACATTTATTTAAAATATTTCATTTAATCATAGATCTAGTGTTACAATCATATCCTTATGGTTCCCTAATGGTTTTGGAGAGATCATTGGAGAAATATCTTGACGGACGATGGCATGATGGTTAATCGAGATTTTTTTTGAAGGATTAGTATTGGAAATTAATCCTCAAGGGTGAAAAATGAATTCCCATGTAGGTTGTATTTTTTCAATTATTTATTTCCTCATTCATATAATCAATGATGAACTCAGATCAACTAAAGATTAGATTAAAATTTAGTTCAATCATCCATGATGGATTGGTTTTTAGTTGTGGGATATTGTTCGGGTTTTTTATGGAGATTTTCTTTCATTTTATTGATCATTCATATGAAATGGATTGAGGCCAGATTGAACAAAATTTGAAGTTAATTCCATGGATTTTCCATTTTATTCTCTCCCCTAAAATGCTTTATTTTATTTATGATCATCGTACATTATGAATGAATAATCATTTCACCCCACGATTCAGGCGTAATAATTCCAAATTGGTGATCAAAACTCGTGAAAATACATTGGAGGTGAGATAGAGAAGGAAAAACATAATTTGGATGGGGCAGTGGCACACAATGATGCATAGTGTCGGTCAGGGTGATGACTTTGGTTAAACTATGCCAGGGGAAATGATGTTACATAGGATAGTCTATGATGATGGAAAGGTGGAAAATGATGCACCTGCAGATCAGAAGATGGAGGATGAACATGCCCTAGTGGGGTCTACATGGGAGCCTCTGGATTTAGAGAGGCGACATGTAGTTGGAAATTTTAGTGGTCTTGCAAATGTAGAAAGCTTGACACATGGGACATAGAATGACACCACGTGGACTAGGGGGAATATGGTCTTAGTGGACTATGAGCAGAAGAAAAGATCGAATGTGTGCGTAAGAACTAGACCAGGGTATTTGGGAAGTACCCTAGCTATATTTTATAGACCAAGATAATTGGAACATGACAGGTCGGGAAAACCGAACTTGGATGGGCCCTCCAATAGGTAGGTGCTGGGTTCGGCGGGTCGGGTATGATATTTTTACAAAAATTATCATGATATTCTAAAAAATCATCCAATTTATGTTTGGGTAATATAGTTTAGATCCTTTTGATGGGAAGTTCCATATGAGACCAATGGTTAATTTTAACATTGATATATTTATAGTGAAATTTTCCATTTACACGGGCATTACTTAGGATAATGGTTTTATGGAAGGTGTGACAACTACTCACTGTGCACCCTCACATTTCTATAATAATTGATTATAATGTCTACCATATCATGATCTATTATCATTAGAGTTCATTCCCTTTATAATTTCCATGATGGGTTTTTAGAAATGATTCCTTATAACTAGATTATGATCTTTTTAGTAGGACTCCCAACATTGATTTTTTCGAATACCATTAGAGGCTCATTGCATGATCCTCTATTCTTGTTCATGCCACATGTAGTGTTCTCAGTATTTATGTGACCAACCTAAATAGACATCAATCCTCTCAATAGAAGGTTAATAATAATTGAGTTTTTGGAATCAGACCATGGACCTAATTAAGATCCTAACATGATGTATCATATTCATCTTTATCTCATTCAATGTATCTCTCTCATGATGGTTTCTAAAAAAATACTTCTCATATGGACATCATCGGTTCCATTGGAATTAGGAGTGTGTTCTACCTAATGGGTTCTTTTAGAATCTTAGAACCGAGTCCCTAGTTTTGTTATGTAGTTTTTTTTGAGTTACATTAGACTATGTGTTATGGTTTGTGTATACCCAAATATTCATGTTATATGCTATAGGCATATACTTATGTCGATCTGACATTTATTTTCTAATCTGTAATGATTTTTGGTTTTATGGTGCCCTTATAATTATTGATATACTCACCCTAGAACATTCTTTGCATGTATGTGTCATGCCATGTTCAGACAAGTAACCATTAAATAGAATCCAGGGTGGACAAGGAGCCAGAAAATACATGTGTGATAAAATGGGATGAGGTGTTCCTATAGAATAATATAGTATCCCCACTACTGTTCCTTAAAGAAGGATCAGGTATGGGTTTTGGAGGATGAGTTTTAGGAACTTGTTTAGAGAATATTTTTGTGGATTTTTATTCTATCTCTATTTACATTATAGTAACTTCAATATTGTAATTTGGTTGTGGGTTAAAGTGGTATGTATGCTTTTGGTTCATAGTAGTTATTACTTTTCATCATTGTTGGATTGAAGTTGTGTGTGTGCATACATGTACTAAGGAAATTCCTCCCTAGTTATTTATAGGAATACGTGATACTAGTCACCAGCCACTCGCCTATTGTAGGTGGGATTGAGGATTCACAAAACATGCCCCAGTAGGATAGGTTGTGACAAGAGTGTCATCCAAATATGATGATAATAATTTAAAACACATACCCTAAAAGTCGTGGATCCTTAACAAGAGTGATGGAATAAATCATGGAAGTTAATTTGAATTGACTTATAAAGGAATAAATGATCATGATCCATAAAAGAATAATATTTTCTTGAGATATATACTTTTCCAATATTAATATTCTTCATTAATCGTTTCTATGATTTTGACGTCTTATTTAAAAAATGATTTGGTGGATTGTGATAATTCCACAAACCACCATAGTAGTCTTTGTTCACTCCCAAGACAATCATGATGAGTTAAGTCTAATATTTAAGTGGGTTTACTCTTTATTCTATACCTTTATATATCAAGAGATATCCCTAATGGCCTAATCAATTATAGGGATATATAGGTCCCACATGACACATAATGAAAATTATAGACACATTTTCAAGAAGATCGTAAAACATTCATCATATCATAACCCATGGAAATAAATTTTCATCATTATCCTTCCATCGTAGACTATCCCTTGAAAAATTAAATATGTTTCAAAATCACATCATCATTTCATCATATCATATCCCATGGAAAAAGAATACAGTTTCATAATAATTTTATCATGGTATAACATGTGGATTAGAAATAGGATTCAAAAAAATATTTTCATTATAAAAATAATCAATTCAATGAAATAATAATAATTACATCCTTTTATAATATCTCCAGAAATAATATTTATCATCATTGGATGTCCTAAAATATGCAAATGACTTTGACAGATTACCTGGTACACATCTTGAGGAGAATAACCTTTCAAATTTAATAATAACATTCAAAACGAAAAATATAATAAATAATTTAAAAAATATGTTTATTTAAAAATATAATGGAAAATTATTAAGGAATATTAAAATCATCGATTAGTCATAATGTATAAGTTTAAAAACAATAATTTTATTCAATTGTTTGTTAAAAAAAGAGACCTGTTAGGAAAATCAAATAAAATTCCTTATATTTTTTTAGAAAAATAAATACAAGGGTTAATAGTTCAATTAAAAAAATTACTGAACTGTAAACACTCTTATTTTATCATTTTTATAACACTTGAATATGGAATAAAATGTTTTTTCAACCAAATGGTGAAATTAAGCATATTTTTAATTAAAAAATTCTTTTGTTCTATTTATTCCTTTAACACATGAAAATCAAAGGAAAACATGTATGTTAAATTAATAAAAATATATTAAGAAAATAAATGAGTTTATTGAGAGGTATATATTATTATATTAGCATTATAAGTACACAATAAATAATCCTATAAAATAAAGAGACTATAACATTAAACCTTTACATCATTGGTTTATTTTTAATCATAAAAAAAATGAATCAAAAAAATACCATTAATATAATTATAATCATGACTAATCATTCCAAAGTGATATTATATACACATTTTAAAATAATAGAGCTGAATTCCATAACATAAGTATCATAAAAGGAAACTTGAGACAAAAAAACCATTACCTTAGTTCTCGAAAACACTTATACGTGTTCAAAAATAATTTATAACAAATATATACTTATTATAAATAAATTAAAAACCATAGAATTAGTAATAATAAAACAAATTATTGAGATATGAAATATTATTATTCCTTTATTACTAATAAATTTTTTAGAAAACGTTTCAGGTAAAAAATGTTTCATTTTTCATGTATGCATTGGTTTGGTATTCAACATTATTTTTCTTAGTCATGGTTCAATAATACAATTACTATTAAATAATATATAAATATAATATATATTAATTTAAAATTAATTTTTGGAAATCCATTAATTTTAGATATAGAAAATTAATTACAACATTCATGAATATGGTCAGACTTACATACACATGAGCGTTATTTCCATTTTCTAAATGGATTAAATGAAACAATTATAAATAATATATTTGGAATCTAAAATTATTTTTATTATATATATATATTTAATATTTTCACAAAATATATCCTTATTACAATCCATGTAAATTTTATGTGAATAACGAATCACATCTCTTCACGGGAGTAGTAGTCCATCGTACACAGAAGTGACATTATAATATTCACATCAAAAGGAATGTACACATGTATATGTGATATTATAATTATAGAATTATAATTATTTCACAAATATATTATAAATATGTTTAATCCACAATTATATATATTCATTAGAGGTGGTGATGTAAAGGGAATTACATTGGTTCATGAAGTTGTAGACCACCATACACATGAATGCGAGTTTTTTTTTAAATTTGGGACAATAGGAGATGGATATGGGTTATTATATGAACATAATAATATATATGCATATGGAAGATACTTTTATTATTATGTAGTAATTAATATATCATCAATAATGGTTGTATGAGAATAATTGAAAAGAAAGATATTATGGATGACAACTACCTTTGCATAGTAAAACCCTCTTTGGTTCCCTTATTAATGACCCAACTATTAGTCATTTTGGATTAATAGATCCTATAAAAATATGAATAATAGTATTTTGGAAGTATTTTTTCATGGTTTCTTTGATCCACACATATTAACTATTGTTAATAACTGAGGGTAGGAGCTGGCCTTTTATAATTTAAGAGAATGTGAATATTTTTACAAACATAAAACTATTCAATAATTGGGATCCAATCACACTCTATATTTCTCTAAAATAGAAAAATAATTGATTGGTGGGATGATATGGTCATGAAACACATCTATTACACAATAGATACCTGTTTTTAACATGTTGTTACTTTTCATCTATGTTTTATTACTTTTCCCATTTTCTTTTCACTGCTATAAATAACCATTTTACATAGTAAATTTATTATTTAATACTAAAAAAAATTAATTTTTTTAGTTAATTATTTCCCTCTTCACATAATAAAGAAATAATTTTTTAAAAATGAAAAAACCATTGTGTGTGGGAAATTAATTTTCACTCAAGTGCAAAAACCTTGCAAACTCCATTTTACCCTTTAAAATGAAAACCAATTAGTTAGAATTTTATGTCAATATAATTATTATAAAAAGAATATTGGTCCATGAATGTAATATGGTTGAAAATTTATATCATATCAAAATATCATGTCACTGCACCAGATTTATTATAATTTCATGTCAATCAAGAATTTTTTTTATTTATAGAATTACATAAATGGAAATTTTGAAAATATATATTTAATTTGTTTTTAAAATGTGAGTAAAAATGATGAATTTATCACACATGTAGATCTTGTAATATTTACATAAAAAATTCATTGATTACAATAATTAATTCTTTTTTATATTACTATAAATGTATTTATATCATTTATTTTATTTTTATATTAATTAAATAATTACTATAATGGAGTTTTTTATGAATTTAATGTAATTATACTATTATTAAAAAATCGAAATAAAATATCTACAAGAATTAAAAAAAATTATTATCAAAATTCCCATCAAAATATATTATCATGTTAATTTTTTTCATATGTGGACTCATAATTGAAATTTGGAAGCAAGAGGGTGATATATTATATTATTCCTTAAATGAATTATTATATAGATCACATTTAGGGGAAAGTGTCCCACATGTACCTGAATAATATATAATAAAGTAATATATGGATATATGTTTCCAAAAATTAGTAATTTAAAAATATGTTATGTTATTTTAGACAATATATATTTAGTTTAACCTCTGATAATCTCATTATTTCCCTAACATCAGAAATTAATTTTTTAACATTTACTATTCAGATTGGAGAATGATTAAATTGAACTTACTATATAATATGTATTTTGTTAAAAAAATATTTTTATATTTAAATAATTCACATGAACAGAACGTTTTAAAAAAATTATATCATTTTTTACTGTTCAATAATGAATTAATATTCCAATAAAATTAATGAAAAACTAACCAAATATTATATTGAAATATTGATTCAATAAAAAGAATTTATAGTTCTAATATAAAATGTATAAAAATTTCAAAAAATATTTTTATTATTCCCCAAATAGAAATAAAATATTTTTCTTATAAAAATGATTTTTGGAAGTATATAAATAATGTACTTAAAAATAGGAACTTATTTTGAAATACGTTTTATTTATCTAAAATTCTCAAGGGAAACTCTAAAAATGTTTGTATTCTGATAGGATTCCAAAAATATAATTACTTGGCTTTATTGTTATTTCTTAAATAAAAATATTTATAACATATAGATGTTGGTTATAACTTAGTATTGCATGCAACTAATGTTTTTGAAGAAGTTAAATGTAATATAAATAAACTATTTCCTGAAACATTTTGTTGTAAAATGTAGATGGGTTATCCTTTTTGGGAAATAAATCCCACCTAATAGAATGTTTGTAAAACCATGATGAAAATTAAGAAAATTGAATTTGACTAAATATGAGCATCATTATATGAGTCATATAATAGGTTTCTTGAATTCACAAAGGGAAATCAGAAAAGTAACTCAAGAACCTAGAATTGGGTGTTCATCATTTTTAGTGCAAGGATGTATTTAAAAGGACTCATATTTATCCAATGATTATTTTCATGAGTAAGAAGATCCATCAGATAGAATTGATGAAGAGTATCTCAAATAAAGCTCTAGGAAAGGCAAAAAGACGATGGTGGATGTGGATGGATTCATTACCCCAAACCCCAAGATGACCTGGAAGTGTATGGACTATACTGATATGGAAAGAACAATAATAACAAGATCACTTCACGCTTCTAAGAGAAATATTGAAACTCCCAAACAGATGGGAGAACCTATTTCAATTTTTAACAAGGAGAAGTATGATAAAGAAACAGACTCTTCATATCGAGATGCATATCAGATTCCTGAGAATGATGTGATTGATGACGTTTTTCCTTGGATAGAGGAGCATGATGAAGTAATACATAAAAAATATCTCTATTGTCATATTTTGGATGAAAAAATACCTTTAAATTAGAAAATGGACGTACACAAGGATGGTTGATGAATATAAGAAGAATCCCAACTTCATCTTCAGAGACATTCCAAGGGATTGATCATTTCTGTTTATGTCTATCATTCATGATCTATGGATCTGCATTATTGTACTTTTTGGTCTCCTAAATTCCATTATGATGGAATATATTTATTCATGTTACTTAATTATGAGATGTATCAACTATTTTATAAGTTGTTTTTTATACTATGGATCAATACTCAGGTGCGCTGTCGGCTGCCTAGTTCACTCTACACTCTTCTGTCTTGTATTCCTTGATGTAGCCTTGTTCTGTTATTTTTGGCTGTTGACACCAGTTCATTCAGTAGTGGGTGGCTATTTTTTCCTAATACTTCTTTTTGAAGTATTGGAGATACGCATTGTATCTTCCCTGGAATTCTGGATAGTATATATACTGACTTCTGAAGGATGCATGCCACTGTCTAGTTTTCATATGTTTTTTGCGACCTTTTACATCCTCGTAGATGGCTAAGGACATCTTGCTCTGCACTTATATTCTAACTCATAAACAAAAATTTTGGATCATCTTCTTTGGATATTGTCAGGGACCATCTTTGCATCTATCTGCACTAATATTCTATCTTATAAAAAGTACTTTTGGATCTTCTTCTTTTGATCTTGGCAGGGACCTGTCGTGCTCCAACTTGTATGACCTCTTTTGGTTGTGATGGAGCATTCCATTTAAGACTGAATAGTTGAGATGGACCAAATTTTGATGGATGTTCTCTTCATTTAAAATTTTCATATTATGAACAATTATATTTTGACCGGAGTTACTTCTCTTTTGGCTCGACATGATTCCTTAGTTGAAGACATGACGTCTCAAGAAGTTTGAACGAGGTGAGGTTTGAGCTTATCTGAATTAATATCATGTATTGCCTTCATTTCTTGTGTTGGTGTTGGTGTAAGCTCATTGCATCGTGATCATTTATTGTAATACATTTATTCTAATAAAATTATTTGGGGCATGAATTAGGTTACCAATTCATGTCTCTATTTATCTCAAAAGGCCTCATCTAGTGGTATTATGTACATTTCAAACCACCCAATGAATTAATTATTTGGTGAATGATAGTTTTCTAATGAATTAATCATTACTTTGATCTCCTTATATTCAATATTTATTTTCTTATAAAATTACCCATAATAAATTAATTAATGACAGAGAATTTGATTAGTATTAATCATCCCTTGGTGATTTCATCAATTTCAAAAAGTGGTTTGTGAAGGTGGTTATTTTTGAAGGAGCTTAATTCACCATATGATTTCAATTTCTGGAAGTATTTTATTCTATGAACATATATATGTTTGAATAGGAGATCTATTTGGGGTGAAATATAACCCACAATGGAGTGGTTGTTTGAATGTTATTATTAAAATTTGATGTAAAGACGTTTTAAAAAGAAAACATGGAACATAGTTTAATGAATTTAATTATGTGATTAAATTAATAAATGAAGGAGAAAAAATATTTCATAAATTGGCACCATAAAAAACCGCCAGGAAATGATTTAAATTTTATGTAATAGGAGAATATAATTCTTCATGGAACACTGAATGTTGTGTGATTATATTTTAAGGTGATTTAGATAAAAGGATGAATATTCCAAATGTAGTGAACATTAAGAAATTCTTAGAGTGGTGAGATTTATATATTTGATGTGTTTTAAGCTATTAGGGATAATAGATATTCTCAAAATATTTTGACAATAGTTCAGTTCAATGGATTTTTGTGTATTATCACATTTTCTTTTTATTATCATTTTATGTATCCTAGTAAGGTTTAACCAAGATTAATTCTAATTTTATATGCATGTTTTATATCAAATTTATAAAATTAAATGGGAACAAGAGATAATCAGGTCTAATAAAATAAATCTTGATAAAAATGGATAGTGGTAAAATATGTAATACATGGATTAAACCCCCCTCCCATTTATTTGTATGTCTTAGGAAGGATATCCATTTGAATAATAGAGAAATAACTAAATTCATAGTTTATATATCATTCAATGAAATTGATATTTTCAATAAAAATGGTCTTGTGATCTTAGATGAAAACTATATAAAACTTAAAAATAATATGATATAGAATTACATTCATTTTTTACTAAATTATGCATTTATTGGTAAAAGTCATTTTCTCATCTAGTGTGGAATGTTTATATTTGTCATAAGAATAATAAATTCAATTGGATGTTGATTCTAATAGAATAAATTATTTGTTCTTGATTTTTCCAATATAATAAAAATAGTTTGATGTCATGTAAGTCATTGCCTTACATGTAGGAAAAGTTACTTAATATATATAAAGCAGATCAGAAGTATATCATTCTAATTTTCATGTTCTATGAAAAATAATATATGGACTGATAATGCACACCATTGTGTTTTTGAATGCATTATATGATGACGTAAACTTTTTTTGTATGAAATAAATGGTCATGAATAAATTTAAGTTAATACAATGATCAATAAACACAACATGAGAACACATCAACTTAGATCCAATAAGAAGATCATTATTATCAGGTATAATGATTCAATGGATCTGACTAGGGATATCATACGTAGTACCTTGAAAATACGAGATGAAAAATTATAATAATGAGGATATGAGAATGGAATGAATTATGAGGGATAATTCAATTACAGGATAAATATCAGTACAGATGATTTTAATGAATATGTAATTTTGAATGATATTATTTTTTCATCCCTAAAATTTTAAAAGTGTATGATGAATACTTAAAGGGAATATTACTCTTTTATGATAACATTTAGAAAAAATTATAATTATTGATGAAACATTTATAATGTAAATTTCAAGATGATGCTGAAGAATATAGGAATAGATACTCAATGAAATTTTCATATAAGGAAAAAATACCAATTGAATTTTCATTAAAAAGAATAAACACATTTTGGATGAAAATGATTGTTATTTTAAATCTAAGTATGATGTTATGGAGAAATGGGAGGATCATAGATAATATACAATGGTGGAAGTTTTAGGATACCCATAGTAGAGGAGTGAAATATAAAAGTATCATATAAATGTCGAAGGAATAGTTGACATTTATATTGATTTAAATGATGCTAACCAGAGATATATGTTTGTAGATTGAAATTGGAAAAAGTCACGATGAAAGACTTCATATGTAGAAGGAAAAAAGTTAATTTTGAGTTAATGTCGAAATTAATGATATCATATAAAAGAAACCAGAGAACTCAAATTTTTTTTATTGTGTTCAATCTCTAAAATGATGAATGAAAAGGTTTATTTAATATTTTACTAGTAGATGAAATTATAGATTTAAATGTATCAAGTAACATGAATGTGAAGTTATCAAGCTAAAAATTATGTAAAAATATAATGGGAAACTATTACACCAATAACACTTAATGATATAATTCACTATAAATATATTTAATGTTTTCGGTATATTTCGATGCACACAATAATGGGTTTAAATAAAATTCAATATATTAATAAAAATACTAATAAAACACTTCATAATTTCAATGTTTTTAATTTGTTTGGTATGAGTATGAAAATATAAATACCAAAAATTATATTTTTTACACATGATAAAATACATTCAATAATTATCAACTGATTATAAATAAAATAGGAAACATTTTAAATAAAATGAATCGTTTTCCAAAAATAGAATATTTTCCGAAAATAAGGTCTAAGAATGATTCATGAAAATAATTTGAAACATATTTTTACAAGTTTTATAATATTTATTTTATATAATGAAAAATATTTTTTTAACCATGATATCGATATTAAATTATATTGCTGTTTTTTTATTTTTTGTAAAATAATATTTTTTTTATGAACAGTAAAAAATACCGCTTTTTATACCATTTCATTTATTTATAAATAATAAATTACCATTATTATTTAAATTTGATTTAAATTTAATATAGTTAGTTAATATTAAATTCAATTAAATACATTAAACTAATATTTATAGTAGAGTTAATTTTCTGTTTTTTTGGGCAAAAATGGCATTATTTCTGAAATATTTCTTATAGTGCATATTGTTTCCAATTTTTTACTAATTTAAATTATCTAGATAAGAAATTTCATAAATTAAATGTATATTTAATGTATCAATAAATATTAATTAGAATTTTTAAAATTATTATATATATTCTTATACTTAATATAAAAACATCATTATTTCAAAAAATACACTTCTTGAAAAGATTTTTTTCATCTCGTATATGGGTTTAATTTATGTATTAAATTCATCTAATTAAGTGTGATGAATTTCGATAAAATTTAATTATTTATAATTAATATTGATAATTAGTTTTATTTAATATGTTCAATATAATTTTTGACCATAATGAAATATGAAATCGAAAAACATTATTTACCGATGCTACGGTAAAACATGTTTTCTAGGGCATTAAAACGAAATAATATGTTTCAAAATGATAAAATAGAACTTCTAATTAATTTTATAGGGAAATATTTTGACTCTATATCTAATAAGGATCAAATATATTTCTTTTTTTAGCCTACTAAAAGAAATAGTTCGGTTTAAATCATTCTTTTCAAAACATCCATGTGTTCCCTCTCCTCCGCTTATAAAAGGCCACCAACTATCCGCTACATTCCACACATAAAATTACAATTGGTTATAAAATACCATTCCCAAATAAATTTCTTACATTTCTCCCTTCATCCAAGATTCCTTTTAACCTATGTCTATTCTAAAAAGTGTATTTTTTGTAAACTAAAATGATTTTTTTGAAAAGCGTTAAAATCCATACCCAATATATTTGTTTTATTAAATCATCAAAATCCTAAAAATATTATAAATTATTTTTATATAAAATATAATTACATTTAAAATATTTATATTTATTAATTTTCAGGTAATGACATATATCCATCTCTTCATCCCTCAAATGGGAAATAAAAACATTGATAGAGTGTGAGGTAGACTACCACCTCTCAAATCGATATATTTATTTGTCCATCACCACTTCACATAGTCGGATATAATGATTTATATAAGTTTTATATAATATATTTATATTATTATTACACTTCTACAAAAATAGTGTATCATATACATACATACAGTCCATTTTATAAAGAATATGATATCATCACTAATGTGTAGAACAAACTACTGCCTCATGAAGTGATGTGATACGTTTTTCAGCTACACATTACAAAGAAGCGAAGAATGATCAATATGATTTATATTTATGATATTCATTACATATGAAATATTACTCAATATAATTATATAATTTAATTTATTAACATATAATTCATTAAATAACTGATAACATTGTTTGTGTGTGCGGAGGAATACCAACACAAGAAGAAACATAATTCATTTTTTTAACTACATCACTTGGATGTTATGAGTATGTATATTTATTGATGTAATGTGATATTTTTGATATTATTATATCTTGTAATGATAAGATAACACCAACCATCATTCCATTATGAACTATTGAAAATGGATTTGGTACTCATGCATATGTACAAACTTTAATATCAATGATTGTAGAGTAGTTAATTTTTCATATCCATAATTAATGGTTGTATTGAAAATTATATATTATTTATAATATTTAAAATTATTTCATGGTTTCCATTATAAAGATTATTAATTAATATTACCTTTGACGTTAGTCAATATACAGAAGTGATTTTGGACATATGAGTTGTTTATCATTAAAACACATAACTAAAATTAATTTGTTACTCAATATAAAATAAAATAAGAAAAATTAAATTAAAATGAATAATAAACATTATATATCTTATTAATAAATTAAAAAAGTATTTTACACTAATTATTCAAGTAGATCAATAATGCATGTGACAAATTACTCTCGACATATTAGATCTTTGTAACACACCCTTTTCGTCGGGTTATTACCATCCTCTCGCTACCTCAATTAATTTATAAATATACATATATATATATATATATCTAATTATGATAAATTATATATAAAAATAAATCACATATATACCAAGATTATTCTCCCTTCCTTTTAATGGGTAAAAAATCGTTATTATCATATCTCACATTCTTTCTTCAATAAATGTAATTTTATTATGTTATGTGTCATGATTTAAAAACCCATTTCATTACATTGGATTTTATTATATTTATAACTAATGATTAATATAAAAATATATAATTAATATTGATGTACATGAAATTATGATGGTGGTGGGGGAAATCATTTTCATCCCTTTAATTCATTGGCTAATGTTTTAGTATAATGAGATATCATGTATAGGATTAGAGAGTGAGGCTTATCAATTATGGGGCTCTGTCCACTAGGTGATGTTGTCATGGAAATTAGAATCTACTTTTGTTTATATAAATGTTAATGTAATTTTTATTTTTCCCATATTTCAATGATCTTATGATACCATGATATTTACATTATGATTCAACATTATTACCCATATACAATCCATTTGATGTTGTTATTTTATAATATTTTCTATCAGGTTATGCTTTCTTATAATTATTTTTTCCATACCATGGATTTTAGATCACCCATTTATTTTTTTATTCCGTTGGTTTCCATATATTTTATAGATCTCAGAGGTATTTATTGAGGTGACTTTGAATAAAAATAGTATGTATAATATATTTTTGTTTCATTTCATATTTACTTTTTATACCAAATACATTAGGATTTTATGATCCTTGTGTTGTAAATATTGGATATTATTGTTTATGAATCGTGTAATAATATTTTTTTAAATACATAGGTCATCATGATCGGTTTCATAGAAAGGTATAGTTAACCTGTAAAATCATGGCCGAGAAAACATTATTCAAATAATAGGAAAAATTACAAGGATAAGTTTAAGTAAAATCATAGTATGAGAAAATATTATTGAAATATAGGGTCGTATAGAGTTAGTGTTTAATAATAAATTTCAACCTCATATGGAAACTACAAATAGATATGGTTATGGTAATAAATTTACATATGTGTAAGAAATCCAAAAATGTTTCACTGGGATTATCTTGAGCATTGAATGGTGCCTAAAAAGATTCCTTACTTTACATATCATTTTACACTCCCATGGGATATATTTTTGAAATTGAATAAATATTTTTGAATAATAATTATTAGAAACATTTAACATAATATTAGTTTTAATAGTTAGATTATTGATAACATAGGTTGAAAGTGATATATTTATAAGATATTTAATAAATTACATTTAGGATTTATCCCATTAATGTTCATAGTTTAATGTATATGTTTTAAATACATTAAAAATTGTCATACATAATTTTCTATTTATTTCAAATATATTCCATGAGATATGATAAATGGAGTCAACAACCATTTTAAGGGGAAATATTATTATATCCAAAATAATATTACAAACATCATGGATGTAGGTATTGGGAATATCATTATTATACATTATTGGCTAGCTCAATTTTTATAATGAAACATTAATCCCGAGGAATGCCTGAATCCCACGCAAGAAAGAGAATATTGTAATTAAAAACATCATGTAAACCATTTTTATAAAATTTCGTGGATATTATGATTATTTATATTCGAAATAATGGATAACCTCCATCGATAATACCCCCTCTAACCTTTAATTTTCTATTCTAGAGAATGCTTCATAGGCAGTTTAATGTATAGAGGTATAAGCCTATTAATTGTGGATGTTGATCAAAAATACAATTACTAAGAAAAATATCATATAGATGGATTGGAAGAGATTTTAATTTATATTATTTGTAAAATATTTTCCTCAAACACTAAAAAATAATATAGAGATGGATTTCTCTATCATAAATAAAATTAGGATGAACCCATTATGGTGTATGAAGAAAACATTGCCAAGCATGCATGATATGCTTATTGCATTATGATATCATTGTAATATAAATTATTACAAATATTTTTTTGGATAATTCTAATTGTGTGAAAATAAAGGAAACTCAATATATCAATATATTTGAGGAAATTATCTACTTTTTTTCAATTAATAGATGGATATATGAGAATCTCGTGTTTCTCACTTGGATGTGAAGTGGAAATGTATTTATCTCTGGTGGTGTGATTTAGAAATATAACTATGGAATGAAAATACAAAATACCACATATATAAATGTAATGTAATAATAATCCTAGAAATTTTATAAATATGACATCGATGTAATTTAGTTCTGAAATGGAAGTTCACCTATCTACTAATTATAAAAGGGTCAATCCCCCAATGTGATGGATTAATGGAATGCTCTAATAAACACATGTATATTTTTTTATGTTATAATTTCATGGAAGAAGGAAAATATGTGAACCAATGTACTCATCCATGTTTTTTATGATAAATTATAAAATAACATATAATTTCTAGATATCAAGGAGATATAATCCCATCACAACTACATAGGTGGATCCAAAAAATAATGTGGTGACATGTATGATAGAAATTCATTAATGAATAGTGAATGTAATTTTTTATTCTAGTTTTATGAATTCCGTCAAATTATATTATATTTGTATACCTAGTGAATTTCCAACTCAAAAATGGGTGTTCAGTTATATTTTAGATGCAAAGTGGGTCAATTATAGCATACCAAGAATATACATTAACTCATGTCTATATTATTGATATTGAATTAATAAAAATAATATTGGTACATTGGATAAATTTTATGATGTTCATGTCATGGAATGGATTTCATAATATAAAGACCATATAAAATTTTGAGAGAATGCAATAAACCTATGAATCATGAATCTTCCACTGATTCTATAAAAGTTAAAGGTAGAGGCTGGATATTCTTTAGTATCATAATCTGAAGCATGTAAATTTTTTCCATTTGAGATATAATATATATATCCAATGGTTGATATTAAGGAATAAATATGGTTGAGGAAATTACCATTGAGAGGGATTATATCAATGTATTTCTCGATTAGTTTCGTATTGTTCCTCTTAGCTGAGTGGTTCAATTTTCAATCAATATTATACTCAGATTATAGAAAATATCAAATACCCTATATATAATGGAAAATGTTTAAGTTAAGGGAATTTTTATAATGGTTACATACACCCTTGTTCTTCATCAAGGGGTGTAGTAGTTGACATTTACATGTAGAAGAATGGGTAAACTCCACTATACATTATTTATAATGATCTCAAGAAAGCCAATGTAATGAAAATGTATAATGTTCCAATGATTGAAAACATCTTATATCAAATACAAGGGGATAAGAATTCATACAAGGTGGACCCTCAACAAGGATATCATTAATTAAGTTTAAAGAAGGATGATATTACTGAATCTAACTTTCGGACATTGTATAGACACTATGAGTTCACAATGATTCCTTTTAGACTCACTAAATCTCCAATAATATTTATAGACCTAATGAAAAGGGTATTTGTGGATTACCTTGAAAAAAATTTGGTAGTGTATATAACTTATATTCAGATATACCCCTTTAGTAAAAAGGTGAATTAGGATCAATTAATATAATTAAAATATATTTTATAAATGAGAAGATATATGAAATTTATATTAAATTTTATTTCTTTATAATGAAAGTATCGGACTTGGGGAATATCATTACTAGAAAAGGGATATCAATGTACACTTTTAAAAAATAAAATCAGGGACTATATTAAATGAGAAACTATAAGGGTAACATGTCATTTATATACACTGGTTGGGTATTAATGATAATTTCTGAAAATATTTTGTTGATTATTAAAACCACTATCCAAACTAACCAATAAAAGAGCCATGATTTTCAATCCTACAGGATATGAAGTGATATATAAAGAGGTTAATAAGAATATTTTCACTTCTTTAAAACTTTTTCCACCCTCAAGTGGGGAATTTTTTTGGTATATAATGATTGTTAAAATATTTATTTTGGATGTCAACAAATAATGAATTACAAATTGTTAGAATAATATTAAGGGAAGATGAATTTTTATGGGTTATTTTTTTTAATACATGATATGTTTTTTCGTAGTGATCATTGTGTTAAATAGATGGAACAATTATCTTCATATGGAAATGTGCTCAATATATATGTACCAAAAGATATTTATAAATATATTATCATAGAGAGGTATTAACATTCGATAAAAAATATGTTTATACATGATCTTTCTTTATGAATACTCTATCCATTAACCTCTAAGGAAAAAAAGTGGATGATCCTATAAATAAAAGGAGTCTAAATTTTTTTTCAATGAATAGAATTGAGAACTATACTATCTTCAAAAAAAATCAAAGGATTCATATAGGAATAGTAATAGGATATTCAATATACCATATGCAAATAAATGCTCAACCATACATTTTTTTGTTTATCAAGGATGCCTAGAAAGAGGATGAGGTTCTAAAAAATGGTAACTAATATTTCAGAGTTGAAATATCGAAATGATGAGGTTATATGGTTTTGAACGTGAATATATTTCCCCTGAAAGACATAGCAGAATAGGGAGATTTTATATGATATTATTAGATCACCCTTATCTATTAATCATGGAATCATAATTATGTACTGATATCTAAAGAATATAATAAGTGATAGAACCGAAAGAGGTCGATTTTGAAAATTATATATCGATTCGTGGAATTCCAAAAATTAAAGATTGAATTATAATATTTCAAACATTTGATTCATCCACTAACTATTATAGTATCGAAATGTGAGAAAATGATAATGGATTTTATTGTGAGACTCACTGGGACACACAAAGGAAACAACTATATATAGGTGGTAGTCGATCACATAAAAATGTTGAATAATTTTATTACTATGAAGTATGATTTATATCATTTCCAACACACTATTATATATACATATATATATATTTGAATTTGTAATTATTCCTAGAGTTCTGCTCTATATTGTATCTAATCGATATCATGGGATTACCTAACTGTTCTAGACAATCGTTCAACAAGCGTTGGGCACAAAACTCAATTTCCATATAGTTTATCACCTAAAAAATATTGAATTTATATGAAAGAAATAAAAAACTAGAATATATTTGGATGTATTTTAAAATTGATATATATGGTTTTTGGTATTGAAACCTTCAAAACAAAGTGTTATCATGTAACAATAGTTTCTATTATGAAATTAAAAATATAACCTACTAAGGCTCGATATGGAAATAAGTGTTGGGATCCATCATTTTGGGGTTAAATAGAGATTGGATGATTATAGTTATTTATAATTAATAGGGGATTATTGATAAGGTTTAATAGATTAATAATTATAGAAAATATGGGCATTATCAACACAAATATATATACATAAAATCATCATAGAGTCCTATAATTTGTGTTCAATGTTATGGTGTTCCTTAGAATTTCACTGTGGATGAATGTCAGTAGGATTCATATTAAGTATAAAATATTATTATATACATATTAAAATTTCAAATCCATTGTGAAATCATATTGGATATATACCAACTAGAACTCACACATAACAATTTCCTTCGTACATGACATGGTTCGTGTATCCCTATTGAAAAAGTATATACCAAACCCCACACATATACAGAATCCATAGATAGAACCATAATAAATGTAAAACTAATATGTAGAGAATCCGGAGAATATTTTTTTTATATATAGGGTCCAACTAAAATTGAAAAATAACTTTGTTTTGGTGTTGTGGTAAAAGATCATGTTTATAGATGTAAATTAGGAATTAGAAGGGGTGATGAAGTCGATGTAAACTTACATGCATTCACCATAGTATCTAATATAAATTTTTTTTAAGAATTTAATAAATTGGGAATTAATGTAACACATCCATGATTTTTGATATATTTATCTTCAAAAAGACATTATCTCTCTCATTGGTGGGACACATGCAACACAAATATTTAATGATGCATGAAAATATCTTAAAAATTATTTAAAACATAACATTATTAAATAACTATTAATTTGGATTTATTGAATAAAACTCAATAAATTAGGATAATTATATTGTGTACACAAGTATAGAAAAATTCAATGATCACATACTGATTATAATCAACATAAAATAAGCTTGAACGAAAAAGAAATGATTGTAGGAAAATTGTATTTTTTAAAAAAGATTGATACTTTTTTATTTGGGAACATAATTTATAATTTAATTATAAAAAGTTAAAAAATTATTATTGATAATATAAACTATATTTTAAATCATCATATCAAAATATTAACTTATTGTGAAATTTTGGTAATTTTTAGAAAATATGAGTTTCATAGCAAATACTGCAAAATATGATTTTTTAAATTTCCTATTATTTTTAAAAAATATGCTCTTATTATATTATTCATTTTTATTTATATAATTATTTAAATTTAAAAATATATATATACGATTTTAGTATCAGAATATTTTTCAGAATAAAAAATTTTTTAATCTTAAATTTGTTTTAAAGTCTATTTTTTCTCATTTTTAACTAATTAATAAAATCCTAAAAAATAATTATTTAACTATAATATATAGATTATTCTTTTAGGAAAATTTAATTTTGTCATGACCCACCCCCAGGATCTGTGCCATGACTACCCCAAGACCACCTACCATATGACAGGGGCTGGTGACTAGCACAGAAAGGCGTATTCCCTAAAACTAGGAAGGCATTGCCTTTCTAACCTATAAACACACAAAACCAAGCACACAACAAGACAAAAAAATATTAATTGTAGTAAAAATAGTGTGTGTGGTAATAAAAAGGGTCCATAATTAAAGACCAACTAGAATGTATAAAAAAAATAAAATTACAATTAAACTGAAACAGCTCCTGTGGACACCCGCCAAAGATCCTACCTGAAAGGTAGGTACAGCTCTTGAACGGGTGTCTCTGTGGTATGCCTCAACAAATTTCCACCTTAGTACCACCTCTAGTCCTAGTACTCTCATCCTCAGTCAGCGTTGTATCTCGTGTGCACCAAACACAACAAGGTACATGCATAGCCTATACAGGGGTGAGTATAACGATACTCATTAGGGACCTCAAGGTCCTCCATGGTCTCACAAAATACAAAAAGGTTAAAGCACAAAGAATGAAAACAAAAATATACCCTACATAGTTATGTGACCATACATATACATTGGTTATAATGTAAACATATCTCGTTCATGAGGAAACACAGGGCCCAACTCATTAGCTGAATGCTCAATTATTCCATGAAGGAAAAAATACCATGAAGGTAACACCACAAAGGTAAGTACCAAAAAGTATCACCATGATGGAATGTACCACACATGTACATTACATAGAATTATATACCCAAGTATCACCATGAAGAAAAGTACCTCATAGTTATGCCGCACAGAAGAATACCACAATGGTATCACCACAAATGTTCACCACACCGACGAATACCACAATGGTATCACCATGAAGATAAGTACCACACAGGTACGCCACATAGAATAATACCACAAAGGTATCACCACTAATGTAAGTACGACACTAGTAGTCCACATATAAGAATACCACAAATGTATAACCACGAGGAAAGTACCACACGGGTACACCACATAGAAGAAATGCACCTAGATATCACCACGAAGGTAAGTACCACACAGGTACGCCACACCGAAGAATACCACAAATTTAAAGACTCAAATCACACTAGTTATAATTATGGTATAGTAGTAGAGATGATTATATGTAACTACTAAATAATCATACTATGTTAAGAGGCAGACGCACGTAGGATCCTAAATCATCAGAACCACACAGGATCCAAATAAATCATCCGACCCACACAGGATCCTATTACATTATCAGACCCAGATAGGATCGTATTACATAATCAGACCCACACATGATCCTAATATTGCAAACTCATGTAGGATCCTAGATTAGTCTCATGGGGATTCTTAGAGAGGATCCAAGTGAGACACTCGAATGCAGAACCACAAAGGATCCCAAGCACAGACCCACATAGGAAACCTTTCTCATATTTCAGCTAGCTACAGGGTTCCTGCACTAAGTTTGATTTATTCTGGGAGGGTCCACTCCTCAGGTCATAGGTCGATTTTACAACTTCCATGAATTTCAATGAAAATGTATCTCAAAGGAACACCATGTAATAGGGGTCTCAACGCAACAGACAATGCGCCAATCAGACACCTAGTCTTTATGTTATTGGCCTTTATGTCCCGATGGACCGGTTCGATTCGTGTCTGATCCATCCCAGTCATACCCCAAAATAATTCAAAAGTAATGTATGGTATACCAAATGGTCTGCCTCAACCTGGCCTGACACAGGTCTGGCCCTGGATCCGGACCGAACCTTGATGGGCGGCCCGCATCTGGTCAGACGACCAACCCTCCCCCAAGGAGTGGTCGCGCACCGTTCCACCACCAACTATCGTCTTGGACGATGGCCCATCTTCACCCCCGCAGCCTTGTGCCACAGCTCCTGCACATCGGCAGTGTGGACATTCCCCACAGCCTCCCCTTCGCGTGGCTGGCCATGCACTGGTCGCCACCTCCGCTCATCCGCAGCTGATGGGTCGCGACCATCTCATCATCTGGTGGTGCAGACGTGCGACGCCCTTCCTTCATCGTGGTCATCTAGGTTTATGGTTCTTCCTCCTTCTGTGATCCATTTCGGATTCATTCTAAGCCTGAAAAATTGAACTATTTTATATTTCTGATCCTTTCAACAATATCTCCTCATCCATATATCACATTCATAAAAACTACATATTTCCAGCACCAATAAATATTTGGCCGCCTCCTTCTGCAAGCTATTACAGCATCGTTCTAATCCTGAAAAATTAAAATATTTCATATTTTGGGATCCTTGTGTCGAGGGCTTCACTTCCTTTTATCACACTCAGAAAAACTCCATATTCCCAAAACCAATAAATATTTGGCATTGGAGAATGGATGATGAACGCGTAAGAAACATAATGGCTGCGGAGAGTTCGGGCCGTTTTCATTCAGCCCGCACCCTCCATGTTAGAATTGTAGAACGTAGCTTATTTTATCTTAAATCAAGAAGAATATAAATATTCTGAAATTGGGATAATTTCAAGAATGGGGAAAATAATAATTAAACAACAATCCCTACCTCGATTTTTCTGTTGGAGGTGGCACGAGAATGTTGATGATGTCGTTGAAGAGAACACGGACAATCATCGCTCCTGCAAGATGCTTCCATTTTGGGCTCGGGTGTCGGGTCCTCATTCTTCACATCCCATTGGTAATAGCTCCCTCCACTAAGTGTTTGGGGTCACTACACTTTGTTATCACTACATATCATGGCGAATCAATGCCGACACCTCTCCCCAAACTCCATATAAATAGGACATGGGGAGGGTGTGCAACATTCATGGAAATCATGAAGGACCATTAATTTAGAACCTTTCTAATTCACCAATATAGTAGTTACTTAAAAATAATGATCGAGACATTAATTGGATTGACATGTCATCGGTCCAACATTGCCGCTTGTCCGTTGGAGGAAAAAAAACTATGTTATTGTTATTATTCTTTTAAAAGTATCGAAATCTTACTTTTTCTCCAGACATACTAAAGTCGAAGTGAATCCTCGCTGAAGCGAATCCTGGTTCTGCAGATTCAACAGTTCCCTTAGAATTCAATTCCGAGCTCCGGTTCATAAGTTACAAAGCGCCGATCGTGTGTTTCTTGAACGTACCAAAAAAAAGTTAAGAAAATTAATAACAGTCACCCTAAACTCGTTCTGCTTGAGGTAAGGCTATATCAAAGTGAAAAATGACCCAATGAACACAACAATACACTCAGATTTCGAATACCAGTTACAATTTAAATGTTATATATTTTACAATAAAACAATTGTCAGTTAATTATTTTATTTACAGGAAAAAACTAAATTTCAATGGTGGCTAGTGCCGGATAATATTTGTATATTAGTAATGAAATAATACCCTCATGAGTTTAGTGGTGGTCTCATATTTTTATTCCGAGTTACCATTCCTGAGTTATATGAATTTGAAAAATAAAATATTTTATTTAATTATTTATATATGATTAAGCCATTTTGGGTTTTCTCATAGGAGGCTCGTGCCAACTAAACATAGGTCATGCCAATGGTAAACCCCCCATCCTGAGTGTAATGGTGCCCATGGATTTTTGATATGAGAACACATTTAAGATTTATTCCACTTTATCAAGAAAACTACTTAGGCACGTTAATTTAAGTTTAACAAAACATTGACGGATCATTCCGAGCACTCCAGGACTCAAATCGTGTGCCGTCAGATTTTGCGGTCTCGAAATTATTCTATATAAAAAATAAAAATAATAATGAATTTTTGGGACATTACATTCTCCCCACCTTAGGAAATTACGTCCCAAAAATCCACAACATATTCTAAGAAAACAAATGGGGGTACTGAGCATGGATCTGAGCCTCATGCTCCCATGTACTCTCCTAGAGGTTCTCGTGCTAGTAATGAAGTCACCCTAGGGGAATCAACCACCCATGAAGAACCCACTATTTTCTATCCTCAATCTCTCCTGGAAGATCCGTAAATGTCACCCCATCTTCTAAGTCTATATCTCCATGGTCAATAATGTGTGATGGATCAAGCATGCATCTGTGGGGAATTATATAGATGGTATGCCACCTCGCCCACTCTGCTGAGAATCTAGAAATGTCCGATGTACCTCGGAGATAACATTCCACCTCAAACAATCTCTACAAACATCATCACGGTGAGACCTATAGGAAGACATGGTCTCCCTCCTTGTGTCGGCAAATGAACTCTATCTGCTCTAATAAGTTATCACATTCAAACAAATGAGGCATATTGATAAAAAGTATGCCACTACATTCATTATCCTTGAACACCAGTACTGACACTGATGTTCCTGGTACATCTTCACTACGCCAGGATATACCACCAGTTGAGACGTATAGAACTCCCTCAACACCTCCTCCTGTAGCGCTACTGGTACAATGGTACATCCTCGGAAGTGGACGACGTGCTCCACACCTTAAAGAAAATCCATTAGTTGTTTTCCCAGAGGATATCTATGCACATCGATCCTCTTAGTCAGTGTCCCCAAGATACGCCTCCCCGACTCGCTGATGGAGTGGGGGTGTGACTGTCATAGATTGGAGGTATGCTGCTCCATCTATATCCATGAAGGATATCAACAACGTGGATAGTAGCTCTGCCTCTTCACTCAGAAACTGCAGACTATCCCTCATTCTAAGTGCATATGCTACTACGTTCTCATTCCCAGGAGTATAGACTATCTCGAAGTCATAGTCCTAAAGGAACTCAAGCCAACATCGCTGTCTCCTGTTTAGTTCCTTCTGATAGAAGATATTCCTGAGAATATTGTGATCAGAGTTGACTATAAAATGTGCACCCATCAAATAGTTTTTCCACATCATTAGCGCAAAGACCACTGCTGCACACTCAAGTTCATGGGTAGCATAGTTCTACCTGTCAATCGCTATCTCAGCTCATGAATTACTTGATGACACTTCTTCTTCCATAGGAATGACTCCCCCTTTTTCATCAAAGTGGCAGAAGTTTTCGCTTCCCTAGATAAGTCGGGTTCAAATCACATGTAGTAGCTAGCCGAAGAACACCTCCCTCTCCCTTTAGGGAGGTATTCCTGGAAACATCTTTTGAAAAGATGTCCCCATGCTCTGCCACTCTAGTATGGAACTGAAAAATTAAAAATCCTGGTGCCACAAGGGTATGTCTGGCCAACTCAAGAGTGATCGGCTGCACCCTCTTATGCATGAGTTTATCCTATGGTACATGGGATTCCTTTTTCACCCACTAAGGAAAAACACAGTCCAATGTTGTAGGTAAGCCACAACATTTTTTCCTAAAACAGTCATTCTGAGAATAAACTGTTGATGTCTAGTATATACCCAAACTAACATCGTAAGGCCTCGAATATTACACCAAGACATTCCAACTAAATATCTCACTTCAAGGTTCAGATCACCGATGGTGTATGTGTGAATATCAAGTCTCCTCCCAAAGGTATCTCTAGAGGTAAGGGTCAAGTCAATGGCTTAACATGAAACTCTATGTATTGAATAGTATTTATTGAAAGAATAAATGATTGATACCTATGTCTATTGGTACGAAAGCTAGTAGTATACATGGGTTGTCCATCAAAACATTCATAGAGCCCTTAGGTCACACCCTTTGACCACATGAAGCTACTCCCTTCCCCTTTCCACCAGCTCCCTGAGCCTGGTGGGGTCTAAAAAAGGGGGGGTGGTTGTGACATGTCGAAATGTACCCCACCACATGATGCTCTCCTAGGTATGATTCCACCTCTTCAACCCTGAATATTCATCTGTCCATGTCACATCCTCTTCCAGAAACATTTTAAATGCCCATGTCTCTGATACTGGCACTGACTTCCTGGATTCTCACTGCTAACATTCACTGGTTGTATCTACTGATCCAAAGAACATTCAACCACAATGGTTTTCTCTAGCACCCGAACATAATTAATAATGCATAGAAGAATAGTTCTGGCTCGGATGTCCTCAAACAGACCTTGCTCGGAAGTCCGATCCTTGAAGCACTGATCTTATTGTATTCATCGATTTCCAGGAATGGTTGGTACACCTCGACAAATACTGAGCTACATGACATGTCATCCTTCCTAAACTATATAAGTTCTAGAGAACTCTCTGCCACCTCCTCAAGCCAGTCCTCAGCGGGCTGTGAGTCAGGATCACCTTGGAACCTGAGGGGAATATAATGCTGAAACGTGGGTAATGAACTAATCCTAAAAGTGTCCTCTACCGATACTTCCGGTTGTAACTACTGGCCAACATGCAGTGATATAGCTGACACAATACCCGAATGAACTATCTAGGGAAACGGTCCAAATACCAGATCATAATCACTATGAATACCATCATCATGGTCACTCATTAGAAAATAATAGATGCTATGATCACCATCTCCTCTACTGGGGTCTTAACTAGGTGAAACAAAAATCTGGCCATAGCCTCCAGCAATCCCTCTGCTACGTGGGAACTTGACTTGCCTTGAAACATCTAAGGACTCAATTAATGGGACTCGTGAAACACATTTAGTTGATGTTCATACTTTACTGGTAGGGTATGTGGCATTAGTATCCCAACGGGTAATGGTAGCACTGGTTCCTCTAATCGTGCCTCTTTTGATAAAGGCTCCTACACCGAGGCCTCGTTACTTGGTGGTCTATCCTCTTTTACTATACCCAGAACCCTAGCTGACTATCTGTGTGGAGGCGTACTGAATGAAACAGGTACTCCACAGTCAATACGATATACTTGGTGAGATGACTCAAAAAGATCACAAAGAAAAATTTTCTAAAAACACACACAATTACTGTTCTCATGAACTATGTCAGAAATAAAAAGTTAGGGTCTTGGTGTTTGGATATGTTGGCCGCCGCACCAACACTGGATTCCTTAAAATGATAACCACACTCACTACACATATTATATTACAACATAGAAAAGATCAGAGTCATAGTTCATCAGTAGAACTGAACTCCTTTGATACCAATTTTTCACTACCCGTCCCCTGGGGCCCATACCGTGACTACCCCATGCCTGCTTTCCATAGGCCACATGCTGGCGACTAGCACCGAAAGGAGAATTACCTAAAACCGAGAAGACATTGCCTTTATAACCTGAAAACACAAACAAACAGGCACAATCATGATAAAAACACAAGTAACTATAGTAAAAATAGTGTGTACAGTAAGACAAATGGGCTAGAATACAAGCCCAACTGGTAAGTATAGGAAAACTGAAAATAATCATTAAACTGTAATAGCTCTTGTGGACATCGGCCAAGGATCTTATGTGAATGGTAGGTACAACTCTCAAATGATCGTCTATGTGGTATGCCTCATCTAATGTCCATTTACAAGTGACCTTAAGTCCCGGTACCCTCGTCCTTAGTCAGTGAAGTCCATCGTCTTCACTAAACACAACAAGGTGCGGGTGTATCCCATGTAGGGTTGAGTATAATGATACTCAGTAGGGACCCCAAGACCCTAAAAGTTCTCACAATATTGACAAAGGATAAACCACACATCATGAAAACAACAATCAACCGTACATAGGTATATGACCATACATATACCTAGGTTATCAAGTAAACCCATCTTATTCATGAGGAAACACATTTCCCAACTCATTAGCTAAAAGCTCAACTATTCCAGTGTGGAAATAATACCATGATGGTACAACCACAAAGGTAAGTACCACAAAGTATCACCACGAAGGAAATTACCACACAGGTATGCCACATAGAAGAATACCACCAAGGTATGACCACGAAGAAAAGTACTGCATAGGTAAGACACACAGAAGAATAGCACAATGGTATCACCAAGAAGAAAAGTACCACACAGTTTTTTCACATAAAATAATACCAAAATGTTATCACCATGATGGTAAGGTCCACATAGATACGCCAAACAGAAGAATACCTCAAAGGCATCACCATAAAGGTAATTAACACACACGTACGCCACATTGAAGAATACCAAAAAGGTATCACCAAGAAGGAAAGTACCTCACAGGCGTGCCACACAGTAGAATACCACCATGATATCACTACAATGTTCTGTACCACATAGGTATGCCACACAGAAGAATACCACAAAGGTAAAGACTCATCTAACACCAGGTATAATTCAGGTACAGTAGTAGAGATTGTTATATGTGACTACTAAATCATCTTACTGTATTAAGAGGCAGAACCAACAAGGATCCTAAATCATCGGACCCAAAAAGGATTCTAGTACATCATCAGACCCACACCGGATCCTAGTACATCATCGGAGCATCTTAGGATCCTAGTACATCATTAGACCCACACATGTTCTTAGTATAAAAGACCAAAGTAGGATCCTATTGATGTCCCACCAGAAATCCTAGAGTATCCAAGTGAGACACTTGAACACAACCCCAGAAAATATCCAAATCATAGACCCACATAGGATCCCTTTATCATGTTTCATCCAGCTATAGGTTTACCACATTAATATTTCATGATTCCGAGAGGTTCCAATACTCAAGTCCTGGGTCGATGCTCCAACTTCCACGAAGTACAACGAAGAAGTATCCCAGTGAACTACCACCTAAGAGGGGTCTCAATGAAATAGATGCTACGTCAATCTGATGCCCATTCTGTAAGTTATTGGACTTTCAATCCCAATGGCACAGTGGGGACGACCAGGCTCGATCTGAGGTTTATAGAGCCACTGATGGTTCATCAAACGGATGCCCGTAGCTCAATATAAGGTCGAATGAATGAAAATGGTCGAAGTTGGTCCATGTCCAGTCCGACCCGGTTGGATCGACCTGGCCCAGAACGAACAAGGTTAGGCCTTAGGTCTGACCCAGTCCAATAGGTTTGGCCCAGCCCCCAGGGTGGCCCATAGCTGGTCGGATGACCAGCCATAATCCGTAGCGTGGTCATGCGTCGCGCCACCACCGGCGGCCGGTTTGGCCCGCCGGCCTCCTTCACCATTGCGGCCTCATGCTGCAGCTCCTGCACATCGGCGACGCATACGTGCACCACTGCCTCCCCTTCATGTGGTCGTCTGTGTGCTGGTCGCCCCCTCTACTCTTCCGCGACCGATGGGCCATGGCCTTCTCATCATCCAAAGGCGTGAACGCGCACTGCCCTTCCTTCCTCGAGGCCGGCCCGGTGCCGGCTATCGCCTCTTTCCACGAGCCATTGTAGATTAGTTCTTAGACCGAAAAATTAAATGATCACAAATTTTTGATCCCTATATCGAGAGCTTTGTGTCCATATATCATGATCATAAAAACTCTATATTCCCAGTGCTAATAAATATTTTTTCGCCCCCTTCCGCAAGCCATTGCAGCTTCGTTCTAAGCCCAAAAATTAAATGATTTATTATTTGAGATCCTTGTGTCAAGGGCTTCGTATCCATATATTACACTCGGAAAATCTCTATATTTACAGTGAAAATAAATATTTTTCATTGGATAATGGATGAAGAACACATAAAAAACAACAAGGGTTGCAGAGCGGTCAGGCCGTGTTCATTCAACCCGCACCCTCCGCGTTAGAACTATAAAAATCGGCTTATTTGATCTTGAATCAAGTAGAATATTAATATTATTAAATCCAGATTAACGTCATGAATGGTGAAATAAGTAATTAAACAACAATCCCTACCTCGATTTTTTTATTGGAGGTGGTGCGAGGAAGTTGACAATGTGGTTGAAGGGAACGTTGACGTTCGTCACTCTCGTAAGACGCTTCCATTCTAGGCTCGAGTGTCAGTTCCTTGTTTGTCACCTCCTATTAGTATGGGCTCCATCCTCCAAGGGTTTGGCGTCATTTTACTATGACAGAATTTTGTTTCTTGGCGAATCAATGCCAACCCCTCTCCCCAAACACCATATAAATATAAGAGGGAAGGGTGTGCAACGTTCGTGGATTTAATGGAGGCCCATTAATTGGGAACCTCACTAATTCCCCAATTGTGTAGTTACAAAGAAAAAAAATTTAATCCATTAATTGGCTTGACACGTCATTGGTCCCACGTTTCCACTTTTCTGTTGGAGGAAAATAATGAAAATAAAAATAAACTATATTATTTTTATTATTCTTTTAAATGTCTCAAAATATAAATTTTTCTCCAAACCTACTACGGTCAAAGGGAATCCTCCATTATTTGAATTATAGTTCTATGGATTCAACAGTGCCCTCAGATTTCTATTCTGATCATCGGTTCAAAAGTTACAAAAATACCTCTCGTGTGTTTACTGAACGTACCCGAAAAAAAGAACTGAAAATTAATAACAGTCACCCTCGACTCGCGCCAGTCTAGGTTAGGCAATGCCTAAGTGAAACACGCCCCAAAAAACAAAATGATACTCTCATATTTCTAATTCGACATACTTCTTAAATGTTATGGATTTTACAATAACATAATTGTCACTTAATTAATTTATTTATGGCCAAAAACAAAATTTCACTACTGGACTGTGCCAGAAAATGTTATTATCTGCCTAAAAAAAGGAAACCCATATGAGCTTAGTGGTGGTCTCAAGTATTTAATCCATCACTGTTTGTGAGTTATAAGCAATTTAAAAATAAAATAATTTATTTAATTATTTTATTTATGGTTGTGACTTTTTTGGGTTTGCTCACAGGAGGCCCACGCCAACTAAAATTAGGCTGCTCCTAGGTTTGAATTTCCATCCTGAGCACAATAGTGCCCTCAGATTTCTGATCCAAGTAACCATTTAATATTTAATCCACTTTTTACGAAAAACATCTTAGGCGTATTATTTAATTTTAACAAAACATTGAAGGATCATTCTGGGCACTCCGGTCCTCGTAATCACACACCGTCAGATTTTGCTGTCTCGAAATCATTCCATATAAAAAAATAAATATTATTATACAGAATTTCTTGGACATAAAAAATTTATTATCATAAAATAGTCAGGAATAGGAATATATTGATCATAATATCATTATTTTCATGGAGATTACATTTATTGAAAAAAAAACAGTTTCTTCATCTCATCTTCAGGTTTTGTTCTTAATTTCAATTCCAAAAAAATTGTTAGTGAATATAAAAAAATACAGAATATGTAGTGAATAAAATTAATTAATATTTTCTAATATGGTCTTTTTAATTCGTTACCTTATGTAATAGGAAAAAATTAATAATTATTTCCGGTTGTTAATGTAAAATAGGTCTATTAGGGTTGGGGTTAAACGAAAATGATAGGTGATTTAAATGACACAAAACTTGTATAATTACTATTTAATGGGAATTATTATATCATATATTTTTTGATGAATGAATATGGTCCCTTTTTTTTCCTTTAGAAATGATAAAATGTCGGTGGAATTATTTCATTTCAAAAATTAAAAAGGTTCCCTATCCCCCACTTATAAAAATAATCTATCTCCCATCACCCTCCCACTTATAAAACTAGCTATTTATGGAAATTTTAGAAAAGATAACATCCCTAAATTTATATACTCATCCTGTAATCCATTATTATATTTATAAATAAATCATAGTAAATATTTTAATGCAATCCAAAAGAAGATTTCTAATGATGTGGTAACATCAGTAACCATGTTGTTAAATTTATTTCTTCATTAAATACTCTGAAATATCTGTAAACTCTACTTATATAATATAAATACTATCATATATATAAATTGATTTTATTTTTTAAATGATAATTTCAAACAACCATCTCCTCTTCCCTCGAAAATAAAACTAAACAGTTCATTATCTATATGGAAAATTACTACTTTAGGAACCAATGTAATTCATTTTCCGTCGCCACATCTTAAAGATAGATATGATGAAGTATATAAATTTTATATTTTATGTATAATATGTAATTAAATGTAAGGGAATATAATATCATATATAATTTTTTAATTTATATTCCATAGATAATGATATAGTGTCTCTCGTGTGTACAACCGACTAGATCCAAAAAAAGTGTTGTAATATGTTTTTCAATTATAGTGTATATGAAATGTAATATAATATTTATTTAAAATGTATATATGATATTAATGAAATATTTAATACTACTTAAAAGAAATATATCATATAATTTTTTAACATATAATTCATTAGATATGTGGTAGTGTCATTCGTTTTTATGGCAGACTGCAACCTCGTGATTTATATTATTCATCTTATTTCCACATCACATTGATGCTATTTTTTAGGGTATATAATGAAATATAATTATATTTATGATATAATAATAATCATTTAGTGATAAAATAATACATACATTTTTCCATCATAATCATCAGAATTGGAAAATGTTGCTCAACCGTACGTAGGATGTACCATCTCTATAATTTTAAAGTAGTTCCATTTTAAAATAATATTTCATGGTATTTTATAAAACTATATTTTATGAAAAATAAAATAAAATGATGTAGTTATAACTACCTTTTAATTCATTAATTAAAAATATATCTGACCTTATTCAACATACAAATTATATTTTAGACATATGAGCAATTTGTTATTAAAAATTATTATATTGAATTCTTTGATCAACTAATTCAATTTTAAAGTGTGTAAATTAAAATAACATGAATCATAAAAATGTAATGGTTTTTTACAAATTAAATAACATACATCATTTTATTATTTAGGTATATAAATAAATCCTGTGGAAAACTAGGCATGATGTTAGGGATCGTTCTAATACACCCATTTGTTTTGGTTTTGGACATCCTCTCTCTAACTAAATATCTCCCTCTTTATGTTACGAAATGATACAAAATCATATATATAAATATATATTTATCATTTATACCTAAATTATTATTTCTGAATATTACATGGAAATGTATTTATTATTACTATTTTACAAATTCCTTCATTATGAAATGTATTTTTCTTATGTTATGAGAAAATATTATAAAACACATTTCATTCCATTGTAAATTTTAATGTTTATACATGATTATTGATTTACATATATGGAACACATATTTTTATTATTTAATTTTTTTATTCTTCGGAATAGAATTATATATCCATATAATGAATTTAATAGTTTTTTAGAGTAATGAGACATAATTTTTGTGATAGTGGAGTGAACCTAATCCTTTGTGGGACACTATCCACCTTATGATGTGATCCTAGTAGTAAGCTTCGAATTATGATTATTAAATGTTTTATGTCATTTAAACATTCAAATGCTTCCTTGATCTAATGATACTATGATCCTTTACTCGCGTACCTTCTCTTTTCTAATGAATGGTTATCCTTTTACAAACATATTTTTCTTCCTTACAATCCTTATTCCCTTATTGGGACATTTCACTTACCCCTTTATTATTCTTTACCTAATTTATCCCTCACAATTTTTGAGCTAAATGGATTTATAGAGAATTATATGGATTATACATTATTGATTCAATTTTTTAGTGTCATTTTATTTATTATGGTCATATTCATCTGAAGACACTAGACTATTGTGATAATTATATTATAATTATTAGATATCTTTGATTACGACTCATACAATATTATATTAAAAAGGAATTGTTTATCATAGAAACATAAGAATACTGGTATGATGTTGGAAAATAAATTTTCATATGTTATAGAAAATGGGAAACTAGATTTTGAATTTCATGATAAATAGTCAAGGGATTATCCAATGTACCAACAACACAGAAGTATAAAAAGTCTAGTATGAGTCATGATTAAAAATAGAAATTAGTAATTATTAATTCCAGATAAAAAGAACCCACAATGAGGATCAAAATTTATTTTCATATGAATAAGTAACTGTAGGATCATAGAACCCTAATGAATAGTCGTTCATGAATGAATAACACAAAGGGATTCACTTGGTATCGGGTGTTAATTTGGTGGAAATATTTGAAATGAAAATAATGTCTATTACATATCCAATTTGTAGTTAAGGGAAAAAATAATATATTAAACCATTAATATTTAATAATTCTATAAATAAGTATGATCATAAATATTTTATGTTTGTAGAATTTAAAAACATGGATGGATATTTACCATAACCAATACAATGTAATGTTCCAATGCTAATCCAATATGGTTATAAGAAGTTCATCAAGGGACCATCAGAATAACCAGGATTGAAATTTTTATACTTATATTTAAAATATGAAGACATTCTATTATAATCAAATGATGATCAAGAATAATATTAATAATCAATTTTGATGTAAAATGAATTTATCAAAATGAAATGATTTAAGATAGAAGATGTAGCATATATTAACATCAATTCTCAAATAAAATGTGAATATCATTCATTAATAGTCAATGCACCTCATTTATAAAATTAAATAAGGATCTAGTGATACAAATCAGGTTTGAAAAGGTAGGTGTTGTCATATTTTCAAAATATGATGTCTAGACGATTAATTTTTCATAAAAATCCATTCTTGGGGAAAAGATAAAAGATATGATTTTGTCTTGTATTTTTATCAAATATATGTAAAATTGTATGTTTATTTCATTTGTTTTCTTATTTAGTACTTTATTAATTAAAAATAATTCTTGTATCATTAATGGAAATGATTTTGAAATTTTTTTTGGGATAGAAAATGAAATTGTTTTTCACCATTGTTATTGAAGAAAAAGATATATGATTTACATCTAATGAAGAAGAAATGTGTTCGTTGGAATAACATATTGATCATTAAAAAAACAAACTAGATAATATGGTGAATTGTGATACGATACAAAATCTCATCATGATATCACATGATCATAATCATGTTTGTGATTATTTCTATCAACGTAATATTACTCAAATTACAAATTTGAAAAAAAATAATGTGAAAGAGTGATATAAACATGTTAATATTGTTTTATTCCAAATTACTTCACCAAGATATATTAATGGTATGTTATACTATATTCAATTTATTTATCATTTCAGTAGAAAACAAGGAATTCAATTATCACCCCCATGTTTATGGTGTTCATTTTTATAACACATTACCAGAAGGATATTGATATGATGTTCAAAAAAATGATGCTGTTGTGAAAAGATAATAGAAATGAGTTGACCAATATAAAAGAGGTTTTTTATCATGAGAATCATTGGATAATGAACCATATTTATGAATTAATAAATCAATATTAATATTGAGTGTTTGGGAGAAGAAACTAGATTACCAATAATATGAATAGAAGGATGCCTGTTTAGAAAACCTATTGGGTGATGTTTGGGAAAGACATATAATTAACATAGATGTACATTTATAGAATAGAATTTTTTTATTCCAATGTATTTCAATTACCTATATGAGCTATGTCATGGATAGATGTAAAGACCCAAAAATTTCAAGGAAAATGTTTTCTTAATTTTCTTTGTAATTTTACAAGAATGCAGTTTCTGACGGCGCCTGAATCCGAGGCCCGGTGTGCCCGGAATCTTTTTCCAAAGTTTGGATCGGGTACGTTCAGTGAACGAACGAGTGGAAATTTATAACTTTTGAACTGGTGCTCAGAATCAAATTCTTAGGGAACCGATGGAACCGCTGCGCCAGTATTTGCATAGGAACACCTTTTCCGGAGTTTCGTTTTATAGAGTTTGAAAGTTAGTTTTCGGGGGGTTTTAATTAAACTGAATAAAAATATTTGTTTTCCATATTTTTATTTGAGGTGGTAGTTAGAACCTCCAAGGGGAGGTTAGTGGAGGGGCCCACACGTACATAACCTCCCTTGAGTGGATGTTATACGGTGGGGCCCACATGAGTATAAAACCCCCTTAACCCCCCATAACTCTTGAACTCTCCATTTATATGGATGAAACTCTCTCTCATTAAATGAGTCTCTCCACATCCCTCACATTAAATTTGACAACTTGAGATATTTAATTATGTGTGTTAATTTAATTTCAAACTCTTGAAATTCATAAGCTTTGTTGTGTTAATAAAACAAGTTAAGAACGTATTATATTTGGGTTGGAGTTTAGTTGATTGGGAGCCTTTGGAGAAAATGCTCAGGAAGTCTTGAGTTTCTTCTTTCTCTACGAAGAAGAACACGAAGAACGTCTCTTCTGCCTCTAAAGCACGACGACACCATTTTCTTCATCGTTCTTCAACCGAGGCAAGGAAAGGGAAGTGACGCCCACGACATCTCCAATGACGAGTACCCTTCTTCCTTTCCGATGCATGAGCAAGATAATTGGGAGTGTGTGTCGAACACGACAATCAAGGAATCGATATCCGCCCTTTTTCCGAGATCGTCAATGAACGACAATTACGAGGTAGGGAATTTAAATTGTGATTGTTGGTGAACCCATGTTTACTCCCTTCTAAATCTAAGAACGTGGTTCAACTAAATATTAAGTTGATCCGTGAAGATTATTTTGCGGGTTGGGATTATTGTTTTGATTCATTTTATTTAAGAGGTTGTAGGGGATTGTCTTTACTTTATTTTGTTCGAGATTACTCCCTTGATTTTTATTCATCATGAATATGTCCAACTGTTATCGTTTAACGAGAGGGGGTCGGAACGCACAAACACGACCGACCCACCTACGTTTTCCATGTTGGATTTGTTTTTGGTTTGGTATGGGAAGGCGTGGTGCCGTCACACCATGTGGAATCATGCGACAAGGAAATGTGTGGCGCCGTCGCGTCGCGTCTTGAAAAACAAACAAGGGCGCGACATCGACGCGCCGCGTCGGAGAAACCCGATGACATCTGCGGACGGAGTCGGGCCACGGTGAAGGGGCGCGGCTCCAACACGTCACGCCAGAGAATCACGAAGACGACACGTTTTGTTAATTGACGTTAATATTGACGAGTGATGACAAAACAGGGCTGAAATGTATTTTTGAAGCTTGCGCTGTAAAGTATGAGACCCGAGATGAACACTGGCCCAGACGGTTTTGAAAACGGACCACCGGAGCAACTTCGGTGGCCCGCAGAAACACTCGGAGGCACGTGTCGTCGGTACGGCGCCGCCAGAAACCGGAGGCGGTGGCCAGAGCCTTCCGACTACCAGGAGGCGCCGGAGCCCGAGCGCGCCACCAGAAGATGGGTGGCGGTTCGCTGCCGGCCCCAATTAGCGGCGAGGGGCGGGCCGCGCGAACCCCCCTGCTTCCGGACTTCGGCTCAGCCACGCCGAGCCGCGGCTGGCCGGTCGGCCCGGACCGAGCCTGCCGGGCCGGGCCGGGCCGGGTCCAGTCGTGTAGGACCAGGTTCGGGCCAACCCAGGGGGGGTCGGGCCGGGTCGGTCCAGGCCCAGACCCCCCATTTTCGGACCACTTTCGGTCAAATGCCCATATCCTGGGCTACGGACCTCCGATCGACGCACCGTCAGTTGCGTAGAGATCCTTGGAATGAGACGGTCGTTTCGGTATATTACATTCAAGTTTTTGGAAAACTTTGCATTAGGCCGGGTTGGTCGTACACAAAACCAACCGGGCCCTCAGAGCGGAAACACTTATATCTTAAGCACCGGATGTTCGATTGACGTGCTGTCGGCTTTGATGGATTCTTCTAAGTGAGACGGATCTTTTGGCTTACTCCGCTCGAGGTTTGGATGTCGTCGGAGTGTGGTCGGGTTGGTTCGCTCACGAAACCAACCGGGCCCCAAGAACGAAAAAGCCAATAACTCACAGACAGGGCGTCCGATTGACGCGCCGTCTATCTCGTTGTTTTACTCTTGATGAGACGGAACTTTCGGCATACTTCGTCCGAGTTTTTGTTGATGTTGGATAGTGGCCGGGTTAGATTGTACCTGAAATCCAACTGTGCCCTAGGAACAGAAAAGCTGATATCTTTCAGACAGGACGTCCGTTTGACGAACCGTCAGCGGCGTTGATGATCACATTGAGAAATTGTCCCAATGAGTATACCCTAAGAGTGTTCGGGGTACAGTTCAGATACGGTCGGGATTGGTTCGATCACGAAACCAACCAGGACCCTGGGATGAAAACGCTAGTAACTCATAGACCGGGCGTACGATTGACGCGCCGTCTGTTGCATTGAGACCCCTATGACGAGGCGGTACTTTGAAATACTTCTTCGTGGGACTTTTTGATACTTGGAGTATCGACCTGTAGATCGTGGAGCGGACCCTCCTAGAGACAAGCGTATGGAGTATAGAGACCGTGTAGCCGGCTGAGACCTGATGACTGCTTGACCGACTCGACTTGGAGTGAGTCGACTAGCCCAGTGGACGGAGCGCCCGATATTTGGAGACAGACCCACGGCAGACGGAGCGCCCGGTAGTTGGCCGCAGACCTATGGTACTCGACATGAGGAGTACCTTTGTAGGCTATTAGGGGGAGCACCTGGTATTTGGCGACAGACCCTCAGCAGACGGAGCGCCCAGTAGTTGGCCGTTGAACCGCGGTACTCGATAGGAGGAGTACCTCAGCAGTCTTAGGTTAGTGAGCAATACCTCGGAGTCGTGACAAGACCATTGTACACTTCAGAGACGAAGCTCTTCAGTAGTTACGGTTTCGATAATGAAAATCCTGGTTTGATCTGAGTCTATGATCCTTGTGTTTCCTCCTGATTAAGATGGGTTACATGGAAACATAGGTATATATATGGGCATATACCTGGGTAGTGGTTATCCTTTGATTTCACAATCCTTGTGTTTTCTCATGATTGAGATGGGATACATGATAACTTAGGTATATGTATGGGCATATACCTATGTAGAGGTTATCTGTTGAGATCTTCTTTGTGGTTATCCTTGTTGGTTTTAGTGAGACAATGATGGTCTCGAGGTCCCTACTAAGTATCGTTATACTCACCCATGCACGGGATATGCCCGCACCTCGTTGTGTTGGTTGCAGATGACGGGAAGTGCTTACGGAGGCCGAGTGTTCGAGGACTGGACGGTACCCGGAGGAGGACTACATGATGAGTCAATACCCGGAGGTGGACTACACGACGAGTCATTATCTGGAGGCGGGCTTCACTATGAGACGACACTCGGAGGAGGTTGACGGGCGAGAGCGTTGTGGTGGATGATCTAGGAGTTGCGCCATCTGTACCTACCCTTCAGGTAGGATCCGAGGAGGACGACCCAGGAGCCTCTTTCGTTCTTCCAGTTGTTGTCTTTTCCTGTTGTACTTGTTCAGTTGTAGTTTTACTTTCTTCTGGGATTGTATTCTGGCCCATTTACTTTTTAGCACTTTACTTTGTACTTAGTGTTTTTCTTCCGCTTTTACTCTATCGTGTTTTGTTTACTTTTATAAAGGCAATTCCTTCCTAGTTATCGAGATTTATGCCTTTGGTGCTAGTCGCCAGCCCCTGGCCTATGGAATGCGGTCTTGGGGTAGTCACGGCACGGGCCTCGAGGTCGGGTCACGACAAATTTGGTATCAGAGGAGGAACCCAGCCATAAGTGCGCGGTGCACTTCCTAGGTTGAGATGTAGGGCCCACAACGAGGGCGTTGTGCTCTAGGGGGGGGGGGGGGGGGGGTGATTGTAACATCCGTAAATGATAAAGGGTTAAATGACTAAATTATATGACTCATGTAAACAAGGTGCACCTTCCTTTTCAGGAGCCTACCTGATTAGAACTCCATAGTTAAGCCTGCATGGCCTAAAGTAGTGATCAGGATGGGTGACCTTCTGGGATGTTTCCCATGGTGTGTGTGAGTGAGGACAAAGCACACTGAAAAGGACAAGTGTTGGCATGTGTGGAGTATCATTAGTCATATGACCCGTTCAGGCAAGTGGGTGGACCCTAGGGTGGGCCTCACGTGTCTGCGGGGCAACTGGGGGTACCTGGTGGGAAAGGACCCGACGACCATGTTAAGTCGGGGTGTATGTGCTGTCAACGAGACCCGGTTGTCACAATTTGTATCAGAGGAGTTCGGTTCTACCACAGAACTCAGGAATCTGATCTTTTTCTATGTGAATCAATAGTGTTAAGGGTACCGAGTGTGGTCTTCAGTTCAGGGAGTCCAGTGTTGGTGCGGCGGCCGACATATCCGTACACCAGGACCCTGACTACTAATTTCCGACTTTGTACACGAAAACACAGATTGTGTGTGTGTTTCCAAAGTATTAAAGTCAGCTCAAACCAGGTCAGGTCACCAGGTATAAATGTTGACCATGTCACATCTTATCAGGATGTCTCCACGCAGACATTCAGTTGGAGTTTCGAGAGAGTACTTGATGACGGCTCACTGAGCGACGAGGCTCTGATGCAGGGCCCTTTTTACTATGTTGGCACCCTCGGGTGGTGTAATAGCAGCACCACCACCTATTGGGCAGCAGATGCCAACAGCTATACTAGAAAACTATGCACGCTGGTAGAGCACATTGCACGAGTTCCAACAGCAGCGGCCTCTAAGGTTACGAGGCGAGACAGATTCCCAGACAACAGAGTAGTGGCTGGAGGCGATTGATAGAGTTTTCCGCCTAGCTGAGACATCAGTAGGGTGGATGTTGGACTTGGCCACAAGTGTTTTCCAGTGAATGACCATTAGGATGGTCCGTATAGTGATGAGGCTTCGGTACGTGGACCGATGCCTGAGATAGTACCTTTGGGTAGTGTGTCAGCTATACTTCACTACCTGTTAGTCAGCAGTTACAACTGGCGGTACCGGTAGGTGACATATGTAGTCTTACTGCCTTATACGTGTTCTAACATCAGATACCCTCAAGTTCCGAGGTGAACCTGACTCACAGGTCGCTGAGTACTGGCATGATGAGGTTTCAGAGAGTTTTGTAGAGCTTATACAGTTTCGGCAGGACGTCGTGTTGATAGCTGATAATTCATCGAGGCGTACCGAACATACCGGGAACTCAATGGATGCTTTTCGATCAGTGCTGTAGAGCTCAGACCTCTAAGCGTGGTGTGTTTAAGGAATTCGAGCCAACACCTTTTTATTCTATGAAATCCTACTCACGTTAGGGTGCTAGAGAGAACCTTGAGGTTGAATTATCTTTGGTTGAACGAATATAGCCAGTGTATGTTAGAAGTGTGAAGATGCAAACTGGCGTCAGTCACAGAGACTTGGACGTGTAAAATGTTTCATGAAGAGGATGATTTAAAGAGAGATGAGTCTGCGAAGAGGCACACGTGGAGGCAGAGCTTGGAGATCAGCATGAGGTGGTGTACATCTTAACATGCTACAAACACCCGCCTTAGTTATCCCCTACAGGCTCAGGGAGCTGGAGGGCAGTGGAAGAGTGTGGATGCATGCGGTCAAGGAGTGTGACACAATGACTCTAAAAATGATTCAAGGGATAGTCTATGTCCACTACTAGCTACTGTAGTAACAGACGTCGATATGAATCATTCCTCGCTTTCACAAATCTTGTCCCAGACCTAGAGTTTCTGGTAAGCCATGGACTTGACCCTCACGTCTGGAGATATCTTGGGAGGAGACTCGATAATCACACTTACGACGACAGTGTGGTCAGACCCTCGAGCTGAGAGTTTCAGTTGGAATCTCTTGGTGGCAATATCGAGGCCTTACGACGTTGGTTTGAGTATGGTCTGGGCAATCACAGTTCAAACACAAATAGACAGTATTAGGCAAAAAGGTTGTTGTTTAACTACGACATCGGGACGGGTTTTCCTTGGTAGGAGAAAAGGAAACCCTAGTTAGCACAGGATAACTCATGCATAGGAGGGTGTGACCGATCACTCTTGAGTCAGTCAAACTTAACCTCGTGGCAACAGTCATTTGAGTTCCAGTTCTAACATGAATTGGAAACCTCTGGTGTTCTAGGATGAGGATCACATCCTTATATGGGTCTAACCTCAATGAGGTTTATGGAGATGTGGACAAGGCATCAAGTTATCTCTGAGGTTCAATGGACATTTCTAGGTCCTCAACTGGGTAGGCGAGGTGGTTTTATTCTTGACCCATCCACCTAAGTTGCACCAGGTGCACGACGTCTTCCACGTATCTCAACTAAGAAGATACGTGCTTGATCCTTCACACATCATCGACCTTAGGGAGTTGGACGCCGATGACAGGGCATAATGCACGGAGGTTCCAGTGAGGATCGAGGATCAACAGAAGCGGATCCTACGAGGACGATTGATTCCTCAGGTTCACTTTCTCTAGCAGTACGGGAACCTCCAGGTGAGCACATGGGAGTGGAAGGCTCAGATGCGTGCTCTGTACCGCTTTTGTGACCCTAGTTTGTGTTGATGCTTTACAGGGATCTAAATCCCTGAGGTGGGAGTAATGTAAAGACCCGGAAATTTAAAGGAAATTTTTTTCTTAATTTTCTTTGAAATTTTACAAGAATTCATTTTCTGACGGCACCTGGATCCGAGGCCCGGTGTGCCTGGAATATTTTTCCGAAGATTGGCTCGGATACGTTTAGTGAATGAACAAGTGGGAATTTATAACTTTTGAACCCGTTCTCGGAATCAAATTTTTAGGGCAATGATGGAACCACAACGCCGGTATTTTCTTAGGAACACCTATTCCGCAGTTGCGTTTTATCGAGTTTGGAAGTTAGTTTTCGGGGGTTTTTAATTAAACTGAATAAAAATATGTGTTTTCCATATTTTTATTTGAGGTGGTAGTTAGAACCTCCAAGGGGAGGTTAGTGGAGGGGCCCACCCGCACATAACCTCCCTTGGGTGGATGTTATATGGTGGGACCCACATGAGTATCAAACCCCCTTAACCCTCCTTAACCCATGAAATCTCCATTTATGTGGATGAAACTCTCTCTCATTAAATGAGTCTCTCCACCTCCCTCTCATTAATTTGGACAACATGAGATATTTAATTATGTGAGTTAATTTAATTTAAAACTCTTGAAATTCATATGCTTTTTTGTGTTAATAAAACATGTTAAGAACTTATTTTATTTGGGTTGGTGTTTAGTTGATTGGGAGCCTTTGGAGAAAAAGCTTAGGAAGTCTTGAGTTTCTTCTTTCTCTACGACGAAGAACACGAAGAACGTCTCTTCCACCACTGAAGCACGACGATGCCATCTTCTTCATCGTTCTTCAACCGAGGCAAGGAAAGGGAAGCGACACACAGGACATCTCCAATGACGAGTACCCTTCTTCCTTTCCGACGCATGAGCATGAGAATTGGGAGTGTGTGGCAAACACGACAATCGAGGAATCAATATCCGCCCTTTTTCTGAGATCTTCAACGAACGACAATTACGAGGTAGGGAATTTAAATTGTGATTGTTGGTGAACCATCGATTACTCCCTTATAAATCTAAGAACACGGTTCAACTAAATATTAAGTTGATCCGCGAAGATTATTTTGCGGGTTGGGATTATTATTATGATTCTTTTTATTTAAGTGGTTGTAGGGGATTGTCTTTACTTTATTTTGTTCGAGATTACTCCCTTGATTTTTATTTTTCGTGAATATGTCCAACTGTTATCGTTTAACGAGAGGGGGCCGGACCGCACAAACACGGCCGACCCACCTCCTTTTTCCAAGTTGGATTTCTTTGTGGTCTGGTACGGGAAGGTGTGGTGCCGTCGCACCACGCAGAATCATGCAACAAGGAAATGCGTGGCGTGTAACACCCCAACCTTCCACGGTACGTTTCCTTTCGAATAATGCGATAGCGTGTGTTGTACGCAATCTCGAGTTCTAACACACACCACAACTAATTAAAATAGCAGTTTTGAATAGTAATACCTACTTTTTGAAATCATATATACTTTATATTTCAAAATGGACTTCATTTTTGGATTCGGAATATTGAAAATAGCCTAGGGTGAAATTTTGGTACTTTTCGGATAACTTTAATATTTTGATGAATAGTGAAAATTACTAAATTTTAATTAAAAACAACTTTTTTAATCAAAATAATTAATAGTGATAAATTGTGAATTTTAGTGGTTTTAAAGTATATTTAGAATATATTTTTACCATTTAATATAATTTTGGTCATTGGACATAATTTTACAATTAAACCGAACATAAACAAGTGTCAATCTTTTGATAGTTATTACCTCTTAAAAACACGCTTTTTGTTTTGACAGCGGGAATTAATTTTAAATTAATTTCTGCCACTTCTGTGTTTTGAAATTAGAAAAGTGGATTCCATATTTGGAATCAGTATGTCCAAATTGTGTAAATAGGTAACTTTTATTTTTAGACATTTTGAATAATTATTGTGGTAAATATTTTATTTACCATGGTTAAGGGTAAATCCGGTAAATAAGGGTTAAAAACTAATATTATAATAATACAAAATTACCCTAAAACGTGTCCTAACCTTATTGGTGGACACATACCCGACCATGAGCATCCTTGGGTCAATTTGGGGACCCCTTGGAGCCACTTGTATGTGGTAGGGACACTTTATATTAATAAAGATAAAATAAAAATAAAAATGGCATAAGCTTACATCTTTTAGAAGAACAATTTTTACATAGGGTTATACATGTTGTATTTTCGATTATAAATATTCATTAGAAAGATAAAAAGATTTCCTACATAATGATATTTTATTTATAATTTTTAGACATCAAATAATTTAAATTATTAATGACACAATAATGATGCAATGTTTACCTCATTAATAAATCATTTAAATAAATAAGATTATAATGATTAAAATATTATTTAAAACCTGTCCAATTATTATTGGTTGATGTTATTTAGAATATTAGTCATCTTATCTTCGACCTCAATGATTTTTGGTCCATTATAATCAGAATATAATTATATTATAAGTAATACTTTCACTCTTTCCTAAAGAGCCCCTCTTCTCCCTTATAAAAGGAGACCACTTCTACTCATTCCTCACACCTCTCAAGCCACTTGGCTCGTCCAAACTCTGCCCAACTAATCTCCCCACATCCCTCTCCTCCTCCTTGAAGCTTCCCCTTAGGCAGAAATCATTTCAAGAAGTCCTTTGGTTCCAACCAAAGTGAGTTACCTAAATTAAAGGTAACGATTTCTCTTAAATTATTTTCCTTTATTTTGCTTCTCCAACCCCCAAACTCTTTTTATTTCCTTTCTTTTGTAACAACACCAGTATCCTCAATATACTAGGATGTTGTTATAAGAAGTATTCAAACTACACATACACACAACTCCATCTAATGGATGATGAACATAATGTTTCTGTGGATGGCAAACTAACGCCTCACGAAACGATGATTGTTCAAATACATCTTACCGCCTCTCATGGTGGCCATTATGATGGCACTGTAATTAAATATTATATTAATGATATATATTTTATATATAAGCTTCTGTAATTCCATTTTATTTCATACCATTATTCGTTTCATGTTGTATATACATACGATAATTTCATTTGAGGAAGTGCGGACTACCGCCCCCTTAAAATGATATGACTCGTTCATACCACACATGGAACGTATAAAGGATGGTGTTAATGAACTTAAGTAACATATATAAAATATTATATTATACTGGAATAGTAATATACCTATGTATCATTTGGATTCAATTCTTTTAAAATAAAAATTAAATGGAAGTAGCGTTCGTGCGTACGTACGGACTACCGTCTCCACGAACGCGGTGAGATCCATCCTCCATCGTATCCATTCAAGACTTATTCTCATTTTAGGGTTAAAAATAATGTTAATATCATTCTGATTATGAATAAGATTTAATCTATCCATTACAAACATGTCTTACATAACCAAACATTTAAGAAGAACGAATCGATTATCACCTGAAACGACGATAATACTAAGATATTATTAATAAAGCAATGTTAAAAGATCATATATGATATCATATTAATGTATATGATTCTTGTATAATTTAATAACAATTATTTCACCATTATACAAGAGGTTAACCGACCCCAACAATGGAAAAGTACAAGGTAAGTGTTATTTCACAATCTCTTCATTATCCGAGGTTGTTTATATGTAATAATCTACTGGGATCTCATTATCATCCACATCCATGTTTCGTCAAAATGTATTTCAAAACATTTTTACAATAATATGGGTTAAATTCATTTATACCTTTTTTTGACTTTTTATAAGAGGAATATTTCCGTCGTTTTCCAAACAAGGTGCTTTTTAACCTTTTCGACAGAATTAAGATAAGAATGTTTTTTTAACTTATACGGCGGGTGCGGTTATTTTCCGCCGTTATAAAATCGTCAAAGCTTCCCTTACAAGATTATAAGAATATTTTCAAAGAAAATGTTTTATTTTATAAATATATGTCTCTTATATGATTTCAAAATAGAAAGAGATATTTCTTTAAAAAGAGTTTTGATTTCATCTATGTCAACATCCTTTAATGGATTTTATGCTTATTTGAGGATGATATAATATGATACAAAACTTTTATATTGTATTGAAGGTTTTGTGATATGTTTGAGTGTGGATGTGCTATTTTTTATATACCATTCATGGTTTATGGTGAAAGTATTGACATTTCGTATGCTAGTTTAATACGAATGTTTATGTTATGTTTAAACCTTTTCATATGGGAATGCATTGGACTTAATATGTGATGGGTGGAGCCCGCTATAGCTCCTCGATGCATCGGTAGGTCTCATGAGACAAACTAGTGTCTTGGCACAAGGCCTTGACAAAATCTTATTTTTAGTCTTGGCACGAGGCCTTGGCTATGTGGTTATGATAGTCTGGCATTATGCATTCCAACATTATGAAAGTGGTTATTGATTTTTTCATGTGATTATTCGATTAGTAGAATATCCATGTGAATAAGTAAATGGCATTATTTCATTTTACTTTTCCATACTATGTTGAAGTTAAAGATTAAAAGGATTTTGTTTTAGTAATGCATTGCCTTAAATGTTTATTCTTATTTATGAAAGTTTTCGCTATATTGTTATCCTTACTGGGCATTTGAGCTCACCCCTTTTCTATGTTTTATTTTTCCCAGGATATGAAGAAGTAAGTTATGAATGACCTGCAGGGATTTTATGAGGGGTTAATAGTGTGGATTGTGGAAAAATTATGTTGTTGTAGTAGTTTTTCATTTTATGATGTAATGTAAAACTTATGAATATATCTAGTGTTCCCAAGGCTACTAAACCAATCGGTCTTTCGAGATTTGATCTTTCTTGAGATCATGCCAATGTTACGAAGTAATGCACCGACTCTAGGCAACTAGGGTCGGGGCGTTACAGTTGGTATCAGAGGAAGTTTAGTACAAACCTTGGAAGCTAGATTTAGATAAACTATGATTAGAGCACGTAGACCTAAGATGAACTTTGAGGATTAGTATAGAAGAACTTCCTAGAATTTTGGTATTGTAGAGATTTTGTGAGTTTTCCGAGCAATACATCCCTGTTTGGATACGAGCAGGTAGAGGCAGCTCTGGCACAGATGTACCTAGGGGTAAAACCTGAAAACACCGCTTTGAGCTAGACTCGAACAGGAACTGGTGCACGACAACGGGCCTTGCTGCACTCTTGGTTACGACACTCCCGGGGGATATGCTTAGGATAACTCTCACTATCTTTACAAATCATTATGAAGGGTTTATGAGTATATACTTCCTAAAAGAAAACATTTTTATGATTATGGATTATATCCATAAATAGTTCAATTTATGTTAAGTGTTTTATAAGTATGGGATTATGTATTTTGATTCACAAACTGATCTAGTTTATGCCATTGTTTAGAAATGGCGCCTAGTGGAAGAAATGGAAACCGTATCAATGTACGCACTCCATGTAGGGATTGCCCTCCTGCTCAAGATAATTATAGTGGGGCTGGTGATGCAACTGGTGCCGATCAGCTAATCACCATATTGGGACAACTTACTCAGGTTATGAATAATAACCTTACCCGTATGGAGCACCCTGATCCGCAGCATGGAGGATCAATGTTAGATCGATTCATGAGGCAACAACCACCAATGTTCAATGGGAGTACAAATCCCTTAGTAGCTGAGCAATGGATAAATTTCCTAGAGAAAATATTTCAGGCTTTGGGGAGCAGTGAAAGGGAAAAAGTTATCATGGCAGTTTACCTCCTCACTGGAGATGCTGATCAATGGTGGTCATTGATTCAAAACATGAAGGAAGACGATGAAGTATCAAATATGGAATGGAGGGAGTTCAAAGATCTGTTTTTAGAAAAATACTTCCCTCATGACCATCGAGCAGATATGGAAAGGCAATTTCTCAGTCTGAGACAAAAGGAGGATGAGAATGTCACAAAGTATGAGGCTAACTTTACAAGGTTAGCGAGGTACACTGGTGATTATATTCGCAACCCAAGAAGTAAGATTGATCGTTTCTTTGATGGGTTAAAACCATTTCTCCGTCGAGCGTTAGTCTCACAATCCTTTTCATCGTTCGAAGACATTGTCTCATGTGCTATCAAGACCGAAAAGGAATTCTCTAAGTCTTATGACTTTAAAGCAAAGAACGAGAAGAAGAGACCTGCTGATCAATCTGGGAATGGAAATAAGGGGAATAAGGGAAAGGTTGAATATCCATCTTGTGGTAAATGCGGGAAGAAACATCCTGGTACTTTCTTGAAGGGAATGGGAGTCTGTTACAAGTGTGGTGAAAAAGGCCACCAAGCTCATGATTGCAAGAGGAAGATGGAAGCTACCAACGTTTAGTGTTACAATTGCAGGGAGATGGGGCATTATGCAAATGCATGTCCTAAGCGACAGGAGAACTTACCTCAGAAAAGGCCAAGGGATCAAGGCCAGGCTTATGCTATCACTACTGCTGAGGTAGAAGCTCCGAAAGACGTGGTGGCAGGTAATTTAATGGTTTCCTCAAGTTTAGCAAATGCATTATTTGATTCTGGATCATCGCATTGTTTCATATCTTCCCAGTTTGCTAAGAAAATTAGATATTTCCAATTTGATTTAATAATGGAGTTGTCAGTTAAAAATCTTAAGGGAAGTATCGTTGCAACAACGTTTTGTGAATCAGTCCCCATTAGAGCACATAAATTTTCTTTATCTGCTGATTTCATCGTCATACCTATGATTGAGTTTGATATAATCCTCGGAATGGACTGGCTTTCGGACTATGATGCGAAGATTTATTGTAAGAATAAAGAGGTTACGATTCTTGAGGATAATGATAAGGAGCACCTTATTTTTAGAGCAGAATCGTCACCACCTAATTCTTATTTAGATCCACCCCCAGTAGCTCAACTTAATTCAATTATTGGGGAGGAAGAGAATGAAATAACTGTCGATGAGGAAAGGAATGTTCAAATAGAGGATGTACCTGTTGTGAAAGAATTTGTAGATGTATTTCCGGATGATTTACCTGGACATCCTCCAGAACGAGAAGTTGAGTTTTCCATTGATTTGATTCCTGGATTAAGGCCTATATCGAAGACCCCTTATAGAATGGCCACTATAGAGTTAGTCGAACTAAAGAAACAACTAGAGGAATTGAGTAATAAGGGATTTATTCGCCCTAGTGTTTCTCCATGGGGAGCCCCTGTTCTTTTTGTTAGAAAAAAGATGGATCTATGAGGTTATGTATCGACTACAGGGAGATCAATGCCATAACGATAAAGAACAAGTATCCCCTACCTCGTATTGATGATTTATTTGACCAACTGCATGGAGCTCAATACTTTTCAAAGATTGACCTTCGATCTGGATACCATCAGTTGTGTGTGAAGAAGGAAGACATTCCGAAGACAGCATTTCGAACCAGGTACGGGCATTACGGGTTTACTGTAATGCCGTTTGGATTGAATAATGCACCCTCTGTATTCATGGATCTGATGAATAGAGTTTTCAAGGAGTATCTCGATGAATTTGTGGTGGTATTTATTGACGATATCTTGGTATACTCCAAAACCTATGAAGATCATGAAAATCACTTGCGCATTATTTTGAAGACTCTGAGGAGGCATGAATTATATGGGAAGTTTAGCAAGTGTGAATTCTGGCTTCATGAGATTTCTTTTCTTGGCCATATTGTCTCCAAAGATGGAATCTCTGTTGATCCTTCTAAGACCAAAGCAATCCAAGAATGGCCAGCACCTACGAGTATAACTGAGGTACGTAGTTTTATTGGCTTGGCAGGTTATTATCGACGTTTCGTCCAGAATTTTGCCCGATTGGCTAACCCATTAACGAAGCTCACACATAAAGGGGTTAAATTTGTTTGGACAAAAGAGTGTGAAGAATGTTTCGAAGAACTGAAGAGAAGATTAATCAATTCTCCTATATTGACTCTACCATCGGGGAATGATGGGTTCGTTATTTATAGTGATGCATCGAAGAAAGGACTTGGTTGTGTCCTTATGCAGAATGATAGAGTTATTGCCTATGCATCACGACAGTTGAAAATTCATGAACAAAACTATCCTACTCATGATCTCGAGTTAGCAGCTGTAATCTTTGCTTTGAAGATATGGAGGCACTACCTCTATGGTGAAAAATGTGAGATTTATACTGATCACAAGAGTTTGAAGTATATTTTCTCACAAAAAGAACTCATCATGAGGCAAAGGAGATGGCTTGAATTACTCAAGGATTATGATTGTACGATACACTACCACCCGGGGAAAGCAAACAAAGTAGCAGATGCTTTGAGCAGAAAAGACCATGGAGTTCTGAACATGATGAGAATTGAATGGGATCCAATTTTCATGGATCTAGTGAAGATGGACATGGGAATAACCATGGAAGGTGAAACATCAATGCTTTTTCAAATGGTTGCCAAACCATCTTTACTCGAAAGGATTAAGAGTTCTCAGACCAATGATGAAGAATTTCAGAAGAAGATTAAAGCTGTGAATGATGGGAGATTGAGAGACTTTGTGTATGAATATGGAATTTTGAAATTCGGGAAGAGACTTTGTGTTCCCAATATACCTGATCTAAAAAGGGAATTGCTGGATGATTCTCATAGTTCCAATTTCTCTATACACCCTGGGAGCACCAAAATGTATAGAGATTTGAAAGAACATTTTTGGTGGGACAATATGTAGAGGGAGATTGCTGATTTTGTGTCAAGATGTATGGTTTGTCAACAAGTGAAAGCTGGAAGGCAACAGCCTGGAGGAGTCATGCAACCTCTTCCTATACCGGAGTGGAAATGGGACAATATTACGATGGACTTTGTCATGGGGCTACCGAAGACTCCTAGATGGAACGATGCAATATGAGTTATTGTTGATCGTCTTACCAAGTCAGCACATTTTCTTGCTATAAGAGAAGATCTACCCCTGGAACGTCTAGCATGACTATACATTAATGAAGTTGTGAGACTTCATGGAGTACCCCTATCAATTGTTTCTGATCGTGATCCCCGTTTTACTTCAAGATTTTGGAAAAGTCTTCAGAAATACCTGGATACTGAACTTCATTTGAGCACTGCTTACCACCCTCAGACAGACGGACAATCAGAACAGACTATTCAAACCTTAGAAGACATGTTGAGATCTTGCTCACTTGACTTTCAGGGTATGTGGGATCAATATTTACCTCTGGTAGAATTTTCATATAACAATAGCTTCCATTCAAGTATTCAGATGGCACCATATGAAGCGTTATACGGAAAGAGATGTCGTACACAAACCTGTTGGGATGACATTGGTGAAAGAAAACTTGTAGGCCCAGAACTGGTGGAGGAAATGGTGGAAAAGGTGAAGGTAATCCAAAATCACATCAAAGCAGCTCAAAGTAGGCAGAAGAGCTATGCCGATAATCGTAGGAAGGATTTGGAATTTCAAGTCGGTGATCATGTTTTTCTGAAGGTATCTCCGTGGAAGGGAGTCATACGTTTTGGTAAGAAAGGTAAATTGAGTCCCAGGTACATCGGACCTTTCTAAATTCTAGAACGAATTGGGGTTGTAGCTTACCGATTGGCAATGCCGCCAAGTCTCTCCATAGTTCACGATGTGTTCCACGTATCTCTGTTGAGAAAATACATGCCGGACCCAACGCATGTACTCACCAATGAGGAATTAGAACTGGAACCCGATCTGTCTTATTGTGAAGAGCCCGTCAAGATTCTTGATACAAGAGAACAAGTACTGAGAAACCGGACGACACGTCTGGTAAAAGTTTTGTGGAGAAGTCATAAGATGGAAGAGGCAACGTGGAAACCCGAGGAACATATGATGAAGAACCACCCGAGTCTTTTTATGCAGTAATACCCTAGAAATTGCGAGGACGCAATTATTTGAAGGAGGGGAGAATGTAACACCCCAAGCTTCCACGATACGTTTTCCTTCGAATAATGTGATAGCGTGTGTTGTACGCAATATCGAGTTCTAACACACACCACAACTAATTAAAATAGCCGTTGTGAATAGTAATACCTACTTTTTGAAATCATATATATTTTATATTTCAAAATGGACTTCATTTTTGGATTCGGAATATTGAAATTAGCCTAGGGTGAAATTTTGGTACTTTTCGGATAACTTTAATATTTTGATGAATAGTGAAAATTACTAAATTTTAATTAAAAACAGCTTTTTTAATCAAAATAATTAATAGTGATAAATTTTGAATTTGAGTGGTTTTAAAGTATATTTATAATATATTTTTACCATTTAATATAATTTTGGTCATTGGACATAATTTTACAATTAAACCGAACATAAACAAGTGTCAATCTTTTGATAGTTATTACCTCTTAAAAACACGCTTTTTGTTTTGACAGCGGGAATTAATTTTAAATTAATTTCTGCCACTTCTGTGTTTTGAAATTAGAAAAATGGATTCCATATTTGGAATCAGGATGTCCAAATTGTTTAAATATGTAACTTTTATTTTTAGACATTTTGAATAATTACTGTGGTAAATATTTTATTTACCATGGTTAAGGGTAAATCCGGTAAATAAGGGTTAAAAAATAATATTATAATAATACAAAATTACCCTAAAACGTGTCCTAACCTTATTTGTGGACACATACCCGACCATGAGCATCCTTGGGTCAATTTGGGGACCCCTTGGAGCCACTTGTATGTGGTAGGGACACTTTATATTAATAAAGTTAAAATAAAAATAAAAATGGCATAAGCTTACATCTTTTAGAAGAACAATTTTTATATATGGGTTATACCTATTGGATTTTCGATTATAAATATTCATTAGAAAGATAAAAATATTTCCTACATAATGATATTTTATTTATAATTTTTAGACATCAAATAATTTAAATTATTAATGACACAATAATGATGCAATGTTTACCTCATTAATAAATCATTTAAATAAATAAGATTATAATGATTAAAATATTATCTAAAACCTGTTCAATTCTTATTGGTTTATGTTATTTGGAATATTAGTCATCTTATCTTCGACCTCAATGATTTTTGGACCATTATAAACCGAATATAATTATATTATAAAGTAATACTTTCACTCTTTCCTAAAGAGCCCCTCTTCTCCCATATAAAAGGAGACCATTTCTACTCATTCCTCACACCTCTCAAGCCACTTGGCTCATCCAAACTCTGCCCAACTAAGCTCCCCACATCCCTCTCCTCCTCCTTGAAGCTTCCCCTTAGGCCGAAATCATTTCAAGAAGTCCTTTGGTTCCAACCAAAGTGAGTTACCTAAATTAAAGGTAACGATTTCTCTTAAATTATTTTCCTTTATTTTGCTTCTCCAACCCCCAAACTCTTTTTATTTCCTTTCTTTTGTAACAACACCAGTATCCTCAATATACTAGGATGTTGTTATAAGAAGGATTCAGACTACACATACACACAACTCCATCTAATGGATGATGAACATAATGTTTCTGTGGATGGGAAACTAACGCCTTACGAAACGATGATTGTTCAAATACATCTAACCGCCTCTCATGGTGGCCATTATGATGGCACTGTAATTAAATATGATATTAATGATATATATTTTATATATAAGCTTCTGTAATTCCATTTTATTTCATACCATTATTCGTTTCATGTTGTATATACATACGATAATTTCATTTGAGGAAGTGCGAACTACCGCCCCCTTAAAATGATATGACTCGTTCATACCACACATGGAACGTATAAAGGATGGTGTTAATGAACTTAAGTAACATATATAAAATATTATATTATACTGGAATAGTAATATACCTATGTATCATTTGGATTCAATTCTTTTAAAATAAAAATTAAATGGAAGTAGCGTTCGTGCGTACGTACGGACTACCGTCTCCACGAACGCGGTGAGATCCATCCTCCATCGTATCCATTCAAGTCTTATTCTCATTTTAGGGTTAAAAATAATGTTAATATCATTCTGATTATGAATAAGATTTAATCTATCCATTACAAACATGTCTTACGTAACCAAACATTTAAGAAGAACGAATCGATTATCACCTGAAACGACGATAATACTAAGATATTATTAATAAAGCAATGTTAAAAGATCATATATGATATCATATTAATGTATATGATTCTTGTATAATTTAATAACAATTATTTCACCATTATACAGGAGGTTAACCGACCCCAACAAAGGAAAGGTACAAGGTAAGGGTTATTTCACAATCTCTTCATTATCCGAGGTTGTTTATACGTAATAATCTACTGGGATCTCGTTATCATCCACATCCATGTTTCGTCAAAATGTATTTCAAAAAATTTTTACAAGAATATGGGTTAAAGTCATTTATACCTTTTTTTGACTTTTTATAATAGGAATCTTTCCGTCGTTTTCCAAACAAGGTGCTTTTTAACCTTTTCGACAGAATTAAGATAAGAATGTTTTTTTAACTTATACGGCGATTGCGGTTATTTTCCGCCGTTATAAAATCGTCAAAGCTTCCCTTACAAGCTTATAAGAATATTTTCAAATAAAATGTTTTATTTTATAAATATATGTCTCTTAAATGATTTCAAAATAGAAAGAGATATTTCTTTAAAAAGAGTTTTGATTTCATCTATGTCAACATCCTTTAATGGATTTTATGCTTATTTGAGGATGATATAATATGATACAAAACTTTTATATTGTATTGAAGGTTTTGTGATATGTTTGACTGTGGATGTGCTATTTTTTATATACCATTCATGGTTTATGGTGAAAGTATTGACATTTCGTATGCTAGTTTAATACGAATGTTTATGTTATGTTTAAAACTTTTCATATGGGAATGCATTGGACTTAATATGTGACGGGTGGAGCCCGCTATAGCTCCTCGATGCATCGGTAGGTCTCATGAGACAAACTAGTGTCTTGGCACAAGTCCTTGACAAAATCTTATTTGTAGTCTTGGCACGAGGCCTTGGCTATGTGGTTATGATAGTCTGGCATTATGCATTCCAACATTATGAAAGTGGTTATTGATTTTTGCATGTGATTATTAGATTAGTAGAATATCCATGTGAATAAGTAAATGGCATTATTTCATTTTACTTTTTCCATACTATGTTGAAGTTAAAGTTTAAAAGGCTTTTGTTTTAGTAATGCATTTCTTAAATGTTTATTCTTATTTATGAAAGATTTCGCTATATTGTTATCCTTACTGGGCATTTGAGCTCACCCCTTTTCTATGTTTTATTTTTCCCAGGATGTGAAAAAGTAAGTTATGAATGACCTGCAGAGATTTTATGAGGGGTTAATAGTGTGGATTGTGGAAACATTATGTTGTTGTAGTAGTTTTTCATTTTATGATGTAATGTAAAACTTATGAATATATCTAGTGTTCCCAAGGCTACTAAACCAATCGGTCTTTCGAGATTTGATCTTTCTTGAGATCATGTCAATGTTACGAAGTAATTCACCGACTCTAGGCAACTAGGGTCGGGGTGTTACACGGCACCGTCGGGCCACATCGTGGAAAAAAACAAGGGCGCGACCTCGTCGCGCCGCATCAGAGAAACCCGAAGACATCCGCGGAAGGAGTCGGGCCACGGCGAAGGGGCACGGCGCCGACGCGTCGCGCCGGAGAACCATGAAGACATCGCTTTTTGTTAATTGACGTGCGGATTGACGAGCGACGACAAAACGGGGCCGCAAAGTATTTTTGAAGCTTGCACAGTAAAGTACGAGACCCGAGATGAACACCGGCTCTGACGGTTTTGAAAACGAACCACAGGAGCAACTCTGGTGGCCCACAGAAACACCCGGAGGCGCCGGTTGCCGGTGCGGTGCCGCCGGCAACTGGAGGCGGTGGCCGGAGCTTTCTGGCCGCCAGGAGGCGGCGGCGCCCGTGCGCGCCACTAGAAGATGGGCGGCGGCGGTTCGCCGCCGGCCCCTATTAACGGCGACGGGTGGGCCGCACACACCCCTTGCTTCCCGACATGGGCTTGGCCACACCGAACCGCGGCTGGCCGGTCGGGCCGGACCGAGCCGGCCGGGACAGGCCGGGCCGGGTCCAGTCGGGTCGGACCCAGTTCGGGCCGACACAGGGGGGTCGGGCCGGGTCGGTCCGGGCCCAGACCCCCTGTTTTCGGACCACTTTCGATCAAATCCCCATATCATGTGCTACGGACCTCGGATCGACGAACGGTCAGTTGCGTAGAGATCCTTGGAACGAGATGGTCGTTTCGTTATCTTACACTCAGGGTTTCGGAGAACATTGGGTTCGGCCGGGTTTGTTCGTAAACAAAACCAACCGGGCCCTCAGAGCGGAAACACTTATATCTTTAGCACCGGACGTCCGATTGACGTGCGTCAACATTGATGTATTCCTCTAAGTGAGACGGATCTTTTGGCTTACTCCGCTCGAGGTTTTGATGCCGTCGGAGTGCGGTCAGGTTTGTTCGCTCATGAAACCAACCGGGCCCCTGGAACGAAAAAGCCAATAACTCTCAGACCGGGCGTCCGATTGACGCGCCGTTTGTCTTGTTGTTTTCCTCTTGATGAGACGGAAATTTTGGCATACTTCGCCCGAGTTTTGGTTGCTGTTGGATAGTGGCTGGGTTGGATTGTACCCGAAATCCAACCGGGCCCCTGGAACAGAAAAGCTGATATCTTTCAGACAGGACGTCCATTTGACGAACCGTCAGCGGCGTTGATGATCTCGTTGAGAAACGATCTCTATGAGTATAACCTATGAGAGTTCGGGGTATAGTTGAGATACAGCCGGGATTGGTTCGCTCACGAAACCAACCGGGCCCTTGGGATGCAAAGGCTAGTAACTCATAGACCAGGTGTCCGATTGACCCGCCTTTTGTTGCGTTGAGACCCCTATGACGAGGCGGTCCTTTTAGATACTTCTTCATGAGACTTTGTGATACTTGGAGTATCAGCCTTTAGCTCGTGGAGCAGACCCTCCCGGAGATGAGCGTATGTAGTACAGAGACCATGTAGCCAGCTGAGACCTGACGACTGTTTGACCGACTCGACTTAGAGTGAGTCGACTAGCCCAGTGGACGGAGCGCCTAGTATTTGGCGACATACCCACGACGGACGGAGCGCCCGGTAGTTGGCCGCAGACCCGCGGTACTCAACAGGAGGAGTACCTCTATAGGCTATTAGGGGGAGCGCCCGGTATTTGGAGACAGACCCTCAGCGGACGGAGCGCCCGGTAGTTGGCCGAAGACCCTCGGTACTCGACAGGAGGAGTACCTCAGTAGTCTTAGGTTAGTGAGCAGTATCTCAGAGTCGTGACAGGACCATTGTACACTTCAGAGACGGTGCTCTTCATCAGTTACAGTTTCGATAATGAAAAACCTGGTTTGAGCCGAGTCTATGATCCTTGTGTTTCCTCATGATTGAGATGGGTTACTTGATAACTTAGTTATATGGATGGGCATATACCTGGGGAGTGGTTATCCGTTGATTTCACAATCCTTGTGTTTCCTCATGATTGAGATGGGTTACTTGATAACTTAGGTATATGTAAGGGTATATACCTAAGTAGAGGATATCTGTTGAGATATTTTTTGTGGTTATCCTTGTTGGTTTTAGTGAGACCTTGAGGGTCTCGGGGTCCCTAATGAGTATTGTTATACTCACCCCTACACGGGCTATGCCCGCACCTCGTTATGTTGGTTGTAGACGACGGGCAGTGTTGACGGAGGCCGAGTGTTCGAGGACTGGACGGTACCCGTAGGAGGACAACACGATGAGTCAGTACCCAGAGGTGGACTACACACAGAGTTAGTATCTGGAGGCGTACTTCACAGTGAGACGACACTCGGAGGAGGTTGACGGGCGAGAGAGTTTTGGTGGACGATCTAGGAGTTGTGCCATCTGTACCTACCCTTCAGGTAAGATCCAAGGAGGACGACCCAGGAGCTGCTTTCATTCTTCCAGTTGTTGTCTTTTCCTGTTGTACTTGTTCAGTTGTAGTTGTACTTTCTTTTGGGTTTGTATTATGGCCCATTTACTTTTCAGCACTTTCCATTGTACTTAGTGATTTTATTCCGCTTGTACTCTGTGGTGTTTTGTTTACTTTTATAAAGGCAATTCCTTCCCAGTTATCGGGATTTACGCCATTGGTGCTAGTCGTCAGCCCCTGGCCTGTGGAAGGCGGGCTTGGGGTAGTCACGGCATGGGCCCCGAGGTCGTTTCGTGATAATTGAAGATGACATTGATGTACATTCTTATGATAATACGTAAATGTTACACACTCAACAAAAAATCATTAGCATTTTAAATCCCATGGATATAAATGGATATTTATTTCCTAATCATTAAAAATAAATGAATATAAATTCCCTATGAAGAGTCTTTGAAAATATTTAGAGAGAGTTAACATTTTTGTAGAGGAAAATGTGTAGAATAATGATAATATTACTAAAAAGTGTCATAATGGTAGTGATGAAGAGATGGTAATGTCAAGTGGAGTTGATGTAAATGAGGGGAATTGAAAATGAAAATTTGAGGGTGATAATTAAAAAATTATACCGTTATTTTGCAAAAAAAATGAATAGTCGAGCAAAAATGTGTTAGAAAAAAATAATTAGTCGTCAGATTTTATAATTTCTCTCAAAGAGGTTGATGGAATAAAATCCATAATTTTTCTTATCAAAAGTAAAGAAAATTTTATATGAATATGCTGAATTATATAAGAATATAGTTTAGGTAAGGAAATAATAGGATGATCAAACAAAAAATAATCATATAGAAATACTATTTTGAATGATGAAAAATAAATAAGATACATGGTCTAAATGGGTGTTTTGGTAAAATTGAATATAGAATTAATGTTAATTTGAAATGTATAACGACTGATGTGAATGGATTCTCCCAAAATAATATTATTTATATAGATTATACATTTCAATCTATTGATTGGATGGATACAATTTCATTGTTATTAAATATTGAATTGAAAAATAAATTTAATGTTTTGTAGATGAATGTATAGTCATCATTTCAAAATGGTTTTTTGGAAGATGAAGGTTATTTTGAATATAAATATGTATTTATCATACATAAAGGAATAGAAAATGGATTTTTTTAATAATACGAGATATAAATATTGGTGAATTCACCATGACTATGTTACTCAGGACTTGGTTAGTATTTATAAAAACATGGTTTTCAACATATTGGATTTGATTACAATATCTATGTAAATAACTAGGATAATAATATGACAATTTTTATCGTATATGATGATGAAATAATATTTTTTGGATCTAATGATATTTTTTGATATCCATTTCTATAATTAATAAGATTCATTTATTAATTGTCACTTATGGAGGGGAAAAATAAGTATTTGGTTTAAAAGTAATGTAATGAAAAAAAAATTCATTTTTATAGTAAAAATATGATAAAGAGGTTTTAATATATTTTGTATTGGAAAATTTAAATGAAATGAAAACATTATTTGCTATATGGAAGATATTTTTATATGAAGATGAATGAAAATGGGTGAATGTCACATAATACGACATGATCATTGGATTCCTAGGGTAGTTTACAATGACATGACTTGATATTTTATTCTACACTTTTGAAGCATCATAGAATCAATTTAATCCCATAGAGATACACATATATTTAGTAAAATCAACACTCAATATAAAAAGGGAACCATTGAAATTTTATTTTTCTAAAATGAAAAAATATAACAACGCATATTGGGATTAATATATATTTATTGGACCGATTCCAAATAATATATAAACTAAGAGTATGGTGTTGTATTTTATAATGGTTGAATTTAATTTTCATGACCATAAAATAAGAAATATTCCATTTCAATGAGCGCCTTAGAAGTAACATAATTTATGGATACTCAATCCTAGGTATATTTATTATGCACAAAAAAGTACAATGAAATATGAAATATTAAATGATTCCACTATTTTTAATCCTTTATGATAATTGAACTACTATAAATACTAGAAAAAATTCACTCCACAAATAAGGATAAAGAAAATATGATTCAAATATCACAATATCAATAATAATTTTTAACATTATCCTATGAATATTGAGTATGTTATTACTATACTATATGTTTAATACATCCTGATGAAGGTCTTAAGAAAATATGAATTTAAACTTCATTGAGTTTTTCTTATATTTCATTCAACCTCCCGCACATGACCAATGTAGATGTGGGACCCCCTATCCCAGCGGTACATTTTTTTCACATAATTTTTTATATTTTTTTGTTGCTATGATGCAGACTACAAAGAAGTGAATATTAGGTTCATTGACTACTGGAGAGAAAATGACATTATCATGACTGGGGGAGAAGCTCATTTGGGTTGAAGAGACGTATAGGGAGGTCTAAATATAATGATGTTGAATATTTTCCTTATGATAAAATACATTTAACAAGATTTTTTATGATGGTTGTGATGATCGAAGCTTCCTAATGGGGATGATGATTATATATTTTTAGTGATAAGGTAGAGTTCTATTAAGTTCTATATCAAGAATATTTAGATTTAGTGATCTAAAATTATTTATTATATTTTTTATATTAGTGACATAGAATCATATTGGATTAGGGTTAATATTTTAAATGTATCTGATTTTTTTGTGTAACAAATTATGATTTGTAGTTGTAGTAGGTAGTGTGTGCATTCCTATGAATATATGAGTCATATAAATTTTTGAAACATTATCAACAGAATCAAAGGGGGATATTTTGGGGGGAAATCGATACCAATATATTGTTAGAGATTTGAGTTGATTGATTTTGTATGGATATTATGTTTACTACTATCTAGTATATTTACAGTAAAACAATGTGTTCCAAAGGTGCTGTAGTGGCTTTTCCTCAATGAAACACTGACCATTTATGATATTTTCCATGAGAACTACATTTAAATTATGGGAATCTGTGTAAAACAATTAGAAAAGGGAACATGGAATCATATGATATTTTCTTTTTGAACCAAATAAAATTTATAGGAATATATGAGGAAATGTAATAAATAAAATTCAACTCCAAAAAAATGGGGTTTCTTCATTTATTTTCAAATATGGTGATCTAGTTTCCTCTAAAATTTGTTTTATAAACTATGTGATACACATAGAGAGTGGAAGATGTAGTCAAGGATATTTTAAAATGGTGTTTACCATAAATGGTATTGGTGGGTTTTAAGAGTTTATTTTCCCATATAATGAATAAAAAATACATTTATAAATGAGATAAAAATTATTGAAATTAATCACCACTAGAATAATTCATCTATGTCTAATCATTTTTCGGATAAATTGTGGTTTAAAAAAAATTTATTTCAAGAAATGAGTTGACATTTTCAAGGATGTCCAGTTAAAAAAAGTATGATATATACATTTTATATATCTATTTTTAGGGAATTATATCTCTCAAATTTGTTGTTGGTTTCAAAGCATCATCCATAAATATAGTAATGGATGTTATTTAATCACATGCACTTTATAGTGAAACACATTTAATAATGGAGTTAATAAAGTTCAGAAAAGAGGAAAAAATTGAGAAAGGGGTCTCAAAAAATCAGTCAAATGGAGTGCTATTTATTTAATTTACATGGTGTAATAATATAATTATATTACCCTCATATATATATGAAACTATATTGAGGTGATTCAGATCAAAAGAAGAATCATTTTATTGTGATGCTGACATAGTTCTGTTGATAGAGTAATGAGCTTCTTATATTTTTTTTTGTTAACATAAAAATATATAGTGGGGTTTTTTCCTTGTAATAGTAATGCTCCTTTGTATATTTATTACATAATAACCTTTAGGTTCGGTAATACTATAATGTAATCCGGTGAGGGTGAAAAAAGTAAAATTATAATTAATGATGCTTGTATTATATTCCATTTAATCTATTCAATGTGATTAACAGAGAATGGGGTTTCTTTAAGGATGAAACATGACACAATGTAATATTTTTTTTAATCTTACAGGCCTTTATTACCCTCCTCCCCCCACTTTCTCTGAGTATTTATCTATTATGGGGAAAAAATCTTCTATATACACAGGGAAGATATATCACAAAGAGATGTATAAGTGGTTCAGTAAGTAGGCATGGAAGAATAATGATTAAATAATATCATAAATAAAATAGATTTTTTATATCATTCCCATTATGTATTTTTTAATCATTAATATATATATTTACATGAATCACTAAATTTAAACAATCATTGATATTCTGTTAAATATATTATTTTTTAATGTAATATTTATATCCAATATGTATGATTATTACGTATAAATAATAATAAAAATTGTAACATCTTTATAATTTTATGAAATTGTTTTTAATTTATATGATTTCGTTGACACCTTGTGTTTTATGCAACAACATGCCTAAATAACAAAAAAAATGTTATTAATAATTTATATGTTTATTAGAACCATTACATTAAGTTCAAAGGAATTAATTGGAATAACTAATTTACACACTAAATATAAATTTATAACTCAATATGAATGTATTAGTACGTTAATAGAAAATGTTCAAAATATTGTTTAGTGAAGTCATTTTATTCTATAAAACTAATTTTTTAAATAATTAGTTTACATAATATTAAGATAGAATGATAATTTATTGAAGTTTTATAAATCTATTTTTAAAAACATAATTCCATTTTATAATTCATCTTTTCAAAACTATCATGAACAATATTTTTGAGAATTTTCTAAAACCTATTATTTTTCAAAAAATTGTGAAAAATAACATTTTTTTTGAAAATTTTATATTCTACTAAATTTTCTATACTGTAAAATTATTTGTTATAAAACATATTTATTTCAGTTTTTTTAAAATTAATAACATTTTTGTTCTTAAGGTATATTTTTTATTTGAATTAAGCATGAATACAATTTATATATTAAAAGGGTTTCTATGGAAAAAACAGGTATCCATTGTATTTTAATAGATTTATTCAATGTTAAAATATTGAAATATGTATTTTTAATTTTTAAAAATGGATTCTATTCTTAGAATCTGTGGGTATAAATTTATTAAATGGGTTACTTTTATTTTTTTCAATATGCATAGTTACCGTATTATGTTTTGTAAAAAGATATAGGGTAAAACATGTAAATATTTATTACAACTAATTGGTAGTGCAATAAAAGTTTATGTTATTTCTTATTCTATGAACCTAATATGACCCATAACACCTAAGGTTATAAATTTAGTTTTTAAATGGTTACATATCCATAAATATGACATATATATTACTTAAATCAATAAAAGCCGCAAAATAAACATTCATTGTCTTAAATATCTCTTCTGTGTGTAAATGGATAAAAAGAATATTATAAATTAATATAAGTGCCCATTTAGAATTAAAAAAACATATATTCATGATATAAATATATTTTTGACTTTTGGGGCCACATTGATCAGATTATAACCATTAAAATAATTTATTTAATGAAAGGGGAATGATTTCACATTCACGTTTTTAATAACTATTAAAGATTTATTATTCAGATATGCATTAGACAAGTTTAATTATAAATAGTATTTCTAGTGCAAAACTATTATTCATAATCAAGGTAATTATTCTACAATTTTGGGGAATTATAAAACTACCAAAAATATCTAACCATCATTTATTGATTAATTGTTAAATTAACCAAAAGCTAAAAAAATGTTATCAAATATTATTAAAGTATTATAATTTCATATATTTGAGGTGGTCCAAGACTTTTCAACATGTCCTAGACATATTAGGGATTTAATGAAATAGTATTATCGAAATTTATATGATTTATTGATATTTTTAAATGACAATGTGTTGAATAGATATGAAATTGACAACAATGATATTTAATTGGATTGATAAATAATTTATTAATTTTAAATTAATTGAATTAAATTTACAAATAATAATTTATTATTATATTTTAAAAAATTTATAGATTTTCCATTTTTTTTAAATTGAAATACTATATCTAAAAAAAATATTGAAATATTAAAATATTTTCTACTATATATAGAACTAAAATGGGTTAATATATGATTAATAAAAAATGATAACATTTAAAATAATAGAAAAACATGTCCAAAATGATTTTTATTGATTATATTAAAAACTTATAATATATTATATTTCTTCTTATAGTCAATTTTTGGTAATTTTAATGAAAATGAGTTTATTATAATTTAATAGTTTCTAATTTTTTAAAGTTGCCCCTCATTACAATTATAAAAGGAAACCTTGTATCCCACATCATTACTCCACAATGAGCCCTCTAGATAGTCTATAAAACCACAATTTATCATTTCCAATTCCATATACACATAATAAAAGTGGTATTATTATCAAAATACAAACCGTAAAGGAATATACAAGAGATCCAAATAAGACATTTCAATGAAGATGAAATTGTCATAACTGATGACTTAGTTTTTCTACTCATTCATGCCTCCTATATGTAATGATTTTAAGAATAACAATATAACATAGGTATGATAAATATAATAAAATTTTATTATTATCAATAATAAACCATTTTAAAACTTATTTCCCATCATAAAATATGATTTAGAATCACTCATACTAAAGACGGCTTACCGTCTCCACGAAGCGATAAAATATATATTTCATCACCATATTTTTTCAAGGGATATTTTGATTTGTCTAATTAATATATATATGAAATATATGATTTATTAATTTTTATTGAAATATAAAATATAATTTACTTTTATTTTATTCTATAAATTGATAATTGAATATAACATGCATCTGTATGTACAACCTTCCATCGCCATGAACGTTGTAATTCATTTTTTCATCTCTACTATCTATGAATGATTACAAAAACTGAATATATTTTATATATTAATTTTTTAACTTGATTATAAATCTATATATTATAATAAAATGATAAAATTATATGTTTTATGACGGCCGAACCAAACCACGATTGGAATATAATGTAGTTATCAAACATAATAGGGATTTCAATAAAAATTATTAATAAATGGGTGATAATATTATATAAATAAATAATACATGAAATAATAGAATTAATTTTATTGAATAAATATCTAATAAATACATATATATTATATCATAGAATTGAACTTGAACATCGAAAGTCAGTACTTTAGGTAAGGTTTTATTTCACAATCTCATCCTTATTAGGGATATTTTATTATTATGACTATATAGAGAAATATTTATCTTCCATAACAATTTTTTATAATAAATATTAATAAAAAGGTTGTTTTATAGTTTTTTTAAATCAATTTTTGTTTTAATTTAAAAAAAATTGAATTAATATTTTTTTTCCTTTACACATATATAAATTTGTGACTTTCCCTATAAAAGTACTAAAGGAATGTTTTATTCTAATATATACAACATTATTGTATTTTCCCACCATAATGATATAATAATTATATGATTTGTAATTTACATTATTAAATGTGTTTTTACAAATAAATTTATTTATTTTGAAATTGTTTGGTGTTTAATATAAAATTTAAAAATGAAAAATATATATTCCTTATGATTTATTTAATGTAATCATTAGAAAACATTTTTATATGATGAATTTTTTTGGGATTATTATGATTTAATGGGGATATGTAGCAATATACCCAGCTTATTATTTTTGTTAATTTTTTATATTTAGTATGGCATGGTTTCTATGAATCCTTTTATTTTATGGTGGGTTATGAAAAGCTGAAATGTTTATGAGACTCATTTTTAATGGGTTTTTTATAAGGAACTATTTTTGAACTGGTGGAACACGTATTTATGTTATTTATTATAGGATTGATGGGACCTGTACCACCGTTCAATTAAATATAAAATCCATTATATCATATAAGAAAATAATGGGGAAAAATGATTGGATTGATCCATTTTGGGAAGCAGGTTCCTCTTGAACCACTATGGAAAAAATGTGTTTCATGGTCCACTATATTAATGGTATAGCTAGATAACCTTTAAATAATTAATTATATTATAAATTTAGTACATACACACTTTTTTAAGACATGATAATATGGTACATGATTGATTTGTGATGATTTCTCAATTATATAGTTCATATTTTCTGAAATGATAATGTTTATTCCATGAATCATGTTATACATATATAAGACTTGTTGGGTATAAAATGTGTATGTTATGTTCATGATAACATTATTATCTTATAGTCAAAATTGATCATTGATAGATATCTCCTATGTTTATCCTTATTAAACCTTTGATATCACATATTCTTATGTTTCATTTTACAGGTGATAAAGAATATTATTAAGGAAGATATTTCAATAAGGGAGATAGTTATGAGGAAATAAGTTGGAGATGATATAGAAATGTTTTGAACTATTTTTTATGACTATATGTTTCCATCGAAAATAGGAATATATGATTATGGTATTGATTTCTATGTACTATAATGAATATTCATCTAGTATAATTTAATATATATGTATAAAAATATATTTTCCCTCCTAGTTGGTATATGTGCGAGTTTTAGTTAACCATTGGAAATATGGTTGAGAAAACCATATTATGAACAATAAGAATATGTCTATTTGTTGGTTACGATACTATATTTTTTTAAATATTTTTAATAACACAGGATTAAATCTAATATGTATTATATTACAATTATATGGTAAATATAACATGACTTTGTATTTTTTTCCACTATAATTACTAATACTTGCACTATTCCTCTTTGTTTTATAGAATATATCTAACTAGAAGGAATCATATTAATGATGTAGGTGATGGAAAAATTCCTCACCAGAAACGAATTGATATTTTATTTTGCATGGAAAACCATGTTATTATTCATAATCATCAATCTCGTCATATGATCCACAATCACAACTTTTGTTATTATCTTGACCCAACTTATAATAGAAAGATTTATTTTCACAGTTACAACATAGGAAATAATGTTCAATTTTCCTCATATAAAGAATGTATGAATATGAAATATAGATAATGTTTTAGAGGAACTCGAATATTATTGAGGTTTGAAAAATAATCAAACAATGAGGTTAATTTAAAATAAAATTTTAATGGATTTTTTAATTCAATGAATAAGAATAATGGCATTAAATTCCTCATATAAAGTTAGAAGTTTTAAATGTGAAATGTATGAGCATTGTGAAAAATGAATTACCTAGTTGGAATGCTCATGATAATAATTGTAATTTTTTTTGAATAATGATTTTATATTTGATTATGAGGAGTATACAAATGAAATTTGATAAGAAATATGTTTTATCGAATAAAAAAATCATGATCAAAATTAAAAAAGGTTAACTAAGTGTTAATCAAAATGATATTGATTAAAATAAAAAAATACATAAAATAATTTTTTTGATGAGAATAAAAACGTAATATATATTTTATTCAAATCCATGGTATTGTAGTTTTATTTTTATCGAAATAAATTTATTATAATTTAATATTTTGAGAAATTTCAAATGTTCCTTGCATCTCATTTTTAAGATAAAACCCCCCATCGCATATTTACACCATGTTGAGAATTTGATCTCGATCATACTAAAATAATTTATCTTATACATTTCCATAAGAAAAAATTATATTTTATGTCATTCTAAAAATCTATACCATAGAACCCTTTAGAGGATACCTATCAGAGGCATTTTGATGATTAGGTAATCATTATAACTGACCACTTTCTATTTATACACATTATTGCCTAATCTAAATCAATGTGGTATATCCTAAAATAAAAAATTGATAATACCAAATATTCATTAATGTATTTATAGTTATTATTTAAACATCATTATAAAAAAATCTTTAACATCATTTAATAATTGAAATTATTGCTCGTGCGTACATACAACATATCGTATCCAGGAAGAGATACAATTCATTTTCAGTGACCATATTTTATGGATGTGTATTACAATGACTTTCCTTAATGAATTAATATGATATATATGATAGAATAATAGTTATAAAAATATTAATTATTATTTTCTATTCTTTATTTCTATAAATCAACAAATGAAAATATCTTTCATGTAGACATACGACCTACCGTCTCCATAAATGTTGTAATAAATTTTTCTATAACAACTTTCAAATATTTACTATAAATGTATATATTATTATAATATATTAAGATTATTTAATGATTAAAAGCATTTAAATGATGATACAAACATCAATGTATAGTGACCCATAATACCAAGTTGATATATTCCTGGAAAATGAGGCATTTATCACCCGAAATAGTTATTTTAATAACAAATTATTAATAAAAATTCTATATGATGTTATATTTAAAAAATAAATGGTATAATATAATTAAGATGATGGAATAAAATTATAATTAGTCTATATTAATTATATAGGAAGTTTTAAATTATAAAAAGAGGAAATACTTGAGGTAAGGCTTTATTTCCAAATTTCATCCTTATTCATGATTTTGTATGTTTATATCCTTGTTCGGGAATAATTATTTTCATTGAAAATTTAATATAATAATATTTTAAAAATGATTTTTTATGATGATTAAAATCATTTTTAAACATTCTTTAATTTTTATTGAATTTGTGTAATGTAATTTTTTTTATTTTAAAAATAAGGTACATTGTGAATTTCATAGAAAAAAATGGTAGGAATTTATTTTATTAACATATTCATCATGATCATATTTTCTTTCCATCATGATGAATGAATTATTTCAAGAATATTATAAAGAATAAAATTTTGTTTTTAAATTTTTCTTTCATTTTTCATTTATTATTTTTTAAAATATATTATTTCAAAAGGGAAATTATATTTTCCTTAATCATTATTTCATCTGATTTGACAAAATCATTTGTTTTCTAAGATGAGATTATATGATACAAATTATTATTTGCATGGGATACCATAAATTATAACATAATAATTAGTACTAAGGATGGGTTATGATTATGATTTCATGATTTTTATGAATCCCATTGTTTTCCATGGTTTTTAAATGATGACATATTTATGAAATAACTGTATTTTCATGGGTTTTGATGTGATTAATGATTCATAATCATGTGGAACATATAAGTATGTTTTATTATGTAATGGGAGATATATATATATATATATATATATCAATAAAATTTGGTAGGTTTATTGTTATATATCATTAAATAAATTTGGGAAACATGTCGATGGGCTTGATCCACTATGGGATATTAGAGCATCTTTATTTACTATGGGATATTTGTTTTTCTTAATGCAATATGTTTTTGGTAATAGTAGTTATCCATGATATGTGAAATGAATTTATATATTTAATATTTTTGAACAATTTAATAACCTGAGATTAACATTCATGATTGATTTATAAGGATTTCCCACTTTTACTATCAATGTTTTTAGAAATGATAATGATTATACCATCAATCATGGTTATGTTCTTGGATAGTTTAGGTATGAACATTGTAATATATTTTCATGAAAGCATTTTTATCTTATTCTTTCCTATGACCGTTGATTTATATATACAATGGTTAACATTATTGATCATTTGAGAATGACACTTAATTATCATTCATTTTCCAAGTGACAAAGAGAGTTATTAAGCCTAATATGCCTAAATTTTAGATAGTTATGTTGAAATTAGTAGGACGTAATGTTGATATCTTATGAAACAATTGATTATGATTCCATGATTTAAAAGACATAATAACTATATAGTTCTGCTGTATAAATGTTTTGTTATATAATGAATACTCAAAAAAATGATTTTATATAAATGTAAAAAACATTATAATCCATTAAAATATAGAATATATATATTGAACCATTTTTATTAATTCTAATTTAAGGATTAATACCCAATACATCATCATTAAATTTGAAAAAAATAATTTCCTGACACAAATGCTTATTTCTTATTGAAATTTATTTTCCTTGTAGTCATGTATAAATCAATAAAATATATATTGATCAAAAGTTTTAATTTTTTTTTTTTGAAATGTAACGACAATGTATAAATTGTCATTCATAAATTAGTTATATAATTGTTATGAGTGGATATAAGGTCATTTTGTTGTCAAATTTTTTTATTAAAACATTAGGATTATATTTATTCTTAAAAAATACTAAATAAATCATTTTTGAGTAACGATTTTCATGAATTTCATAATATATTTATTCTATAAAATATTTTAACATTAATAAAAGAGTGTTAACTATAAATGGAACAAAAGAAAACAATATTTTATTGTTAATATATATTTTCATTACAAAAAGTATTATTATTCTGTTTTTTTATCATTACATTGAATTATAAAAAATTTGGTTCAAACTAAAAAAGTAAATTACTTTATACTATTTAAATCTTTCATGTAATTCATTGTTTGTCTTACACCACACTTATAGTAAAAACATATTATATACCACAATTCATAATAATAAAATCGTATAGTATAACCATGTTATTATCTACAATTTTTTTATTTTTACATTAATAACGATGTATAATATTAAACTATGTACATCCTATGTTTCCCATCAATTTATCTATAGGATGATTATCAAAGAGAAGAAAATTGTATTACACGACCATTTCAATAATTATTTCTTCTTAAACACCATCTAAATATACATTATCTTTTAAAAAATAACGAATATCTTATCAGTAATTTTTAATATTTTGTTATTGCTAATTGGAAAAAAATTCACATATTATCCATGAAATGGGAAATAAGAATTTTTTATTATTCATATGTATGGATTACCACCAACACATAATGATATGAATACTTCTAAATATGTACCACTCATATATGTTTATAATGGATAATAAGTTGAATATATTTGATTGATAATATATAATAATAATCCTATAATCTTAAAATATTATATAATTTTTTTTATTTTCTTTTTAGAATGTGGATGTATTGTTAATACGTGAGTAAAAACTATCATCTACATGTGAACTTTATTTCATTTCCAATATTCACCACGTATGGGATATTATAAAAATATAAATAATTAATATATAAATAAATATATATATGTGATATGAAATTTATAATATTTTTCAAAGGTTTATTAAAATTACACATTATCGTTTTCATACTAATTTATTCATTATAACAAACTCTTCTTTTGTTACTTTTACAACACACATAATTTGTATTATGATGAATATGACATGAAGGATCAAAGAAAATTAAATATTTGTAACATTAAGTATCAATCTTATAATAATGGAATTAGAATTTTTTTGGATGTTATTGAACAATGATAATTTTTAAATGTCATGAACATAAAAAATAAGACATGAAAGAAAACAATAAAAAGTTATTACCCATATTTGTCCTTTTAATGAATAAATTTAAATTAATTCATGATAAATGATAAGAGTGACATATTAATGATATTTAAAATAAAATTATGGTTCTTATATAGAGTAATATAATATTTAAAATAATTATATAGACGGAAAGTGAACTTATCTGTAAAGTATTTCATGGGTTAATGATTTTTGTTACAACAACATTTCATTATAGGATTTTCTATAAAAAATTATTATCTAAATTTTATGGATATCATCCTATAAAAAATATATTTTATTGTCTAATATAGTTTTTATTTATTTGGATGCAATATTTCTATATTATTATATTTTTTACTAAAAATGAAAAAAATAGAAAAACATGTTTTATTTCCTATTTATTCAATGATATTATTGAACCATATCAATGTTCGTAAAAAAATTAAATAGTGTCCATTTACACGATCTAATGATTGTGTATTTTCATTTTTAATTATATATTAGTTTAATTTAATTTATTTAATAGTTAAAATTTCTAGTAATGTTTGATATAATTATTTAAGTATTTTTTAAACCATTTCAAATAAATAATTTTTCATCACATTTAACCCATTTTAATTTTTCCCCCCCATTATTATATTTTTTGATTTTAATATAAAATTAAATGTTTATATGGTTATTTAATAATATTTTTCTCAAATATTCTATAATATTTTTAATTAATACCAAAATTTATATTTATTTTCCTTATTTGGAAAGATATATTTAAGAGAGATTCTAATATTATTTTTTATTTAGGTGAACTTTTATTAAAACTTTCAAATATAACATGGTAAATATTTATAAAATTGGTTAATATATCATTATAGGGTTGTATAATATTAATTTATAAATGTATCTATGAAACAATAACATTCCAATCCAAATAAATAGTTGCATGATATAATTCCACATGACATATTGTGTTCCTCTATGTAAAAAAGATGTCACTAACTATTAATGAGGAATTATATGGATATAACATAAATATTATTACCTCGAACATACTTAGTCATCATTTTATATAATTGAAGAGATAATAACAGAAATTTCTGTTTATTGATTAAAAATAATTCATAATAACATCACACTCTTAAGTATTAGCATATTTTTCAATAGTCTAACATGTTGGTCAGAGAGTAAAAAAGAAAGAAGGAGTTTCCCCGAAAGTAGTGGATAAATATAAAAAATGTATCATCATAGGAAACCCATTAGAAACTATCCAACCCTGATGTTCATCATATATCACCATTCAAATATCTACTTGTCCATCTCATCTTCCCAAAGTAGGGCCCTTATCATTCACCGTATATCTGGTTGTGAGATATAGACATTCACTAAGATGATAACATATAGTGTTAGTAAAGAGCCTAGAAATACACCATTAATTGTTCTAAAAAATACAGTCATATTATATACTATCTCCTTACATGAAATTAAATAAATCACAGATAATCTATAATTAATTTATGTAACCATACTATACATGTTGAGTAATTAAAGAATGAATCTACTAACTTCAACTCCATGCTATGTATAATTTCAACACTCTTTTCACCACATAACCTTCAATACGATAGTCCAAAAATATGTCAAAAAAACCCAATGAATTATGAACCCATTTACCTGTTGGGAGACTCATTAGACACATCCCCCTCGAGTAGATAGACCATATAGCTAAACAAACATCCCAAAAAATAGAAGACTGTAGAATATAATAAGGAATATATATTTTTATGATGAATGATCATATTTAACATCATTTTAATCATGACATATAGACCAAAAAAATCAAATTTTCAGAAAAAATAAAGAATATTACTCATTGTGTGTCATACACCTCATGTGATAAATCCAAAAGTGGTGTTCCCATGGGATAAAATTCATTCCACAGCTGAAAAATAGTCACACATATTTCTCACTCTCTACAAAAAAATTCAACAAATAATTTCCATAACACTTATAAACATGAAATAATGATACATTTCACCAAAAAAATTTAAAAATAATTTTATAAAAAATAAATTTTATTCGTGATGAATTTTACAACACAGAATCATAGAGACATCCATGTTTGTCCAGGATGTATAATTTTATAATCAATGTTATATTGAATCCATAACTATTTTTTTTAAAAAATCACATACAAATGATAATATTCCCTATTGAAAAAAATATTGGTATGAACTGTGTGTCAATTCCATTACCTGAAATTGAACTTCAGATTATATTAATGAAAAAAAATCCATAGATTGAATGTGAAAGTTACCGTTGAATATAAAAATATATAATTATCCTAATTGGATTTTCTAATGAAAATATGTATCTATTAATATATATAATTATTAGACTCTTAATATTTACAAATATGGGAAGAAAATGATGTATAAGTGTCTACAAGAAGAGTTTAATGGAGGAAAGAGATCCAAAATTTACTAGTAGATATCTTCATTGGATATGGGGTTGATAGAAACCCAATGGAGTGAGAAATTAATATCAGATTAATGTTTCCAAAAAAATGGGATAACAATCTATTTCTATTAGGACAATCTGGTGCCAGTTGCGAGCTAATGACCTCCACTAGTTGAACAATCACATTTTGGAAGAATCATATTTTTCTTCACCTCAACCCATACGAATATGGGATATATAAAATAATTTCAGATGATAGAAAATCCATTGGATTTTTGGCGGACTTTTTGTAGCTTTTAAATATATAACACAATTCATAGGCTTGACCCTACCTATTATTAAACTTCTGAACCCTTCTAAGACAAATAAAAGCAATTTAAAACCTATAAATAAATGAATGTAAATTAAAATAAAGAGACACACCATAAATTGGGTGTGAAATAATTCTTTACCAAAATGATTTGTAATGCTCTTATTTTTTATTATGATGTCATCTCTATCAACTCATTCTTAAATGCTTGAATATGTGTCTACCACTCCCATATCTCATACGTAATACTATTATTCTTCCATTGAACATCGTAAACAATAATTATATTCATTTTGAGAATAATATCACAATTTCCAATAATATGAATGGGAAGGTCCTCCGAATATGGATCTTGATCCAACTCAATGTCATCATAGTTGATCACATACATAATATGTATTTTTACCAATGTTATCGAGATATATGGTACAAATTACACATAAATTGAAAACATGGAGAAATATCCAATAAATAGGATACCCTTTTCATATTTTCTACAATCCTAATAATCAAAAAGTACTATTGAGAAAATTTCCATTACTTATTAATTTTTTTTACTAGATGATGGGACACCTTTATAAAAAATCAATAACCCATGGTGAACTACAAGGGACATCTACATTAGTCAGTATGTCATCTCTACCATAATTGACCCAAAAAAAGATAATTATGAATGAATGGAACCCAAATTAACGTCACCTTTAAAATTTTAGGTAAAAAATAATGGATTCACACACATCATTCTTGCATAGTAGTGAGCAGTAAGGAATTTTTTATATATGTTAAAATAGAGAAATCTAAATCAAAGACATTTAATTATTATATTATCATAACACTGTCATACTTATGTGACCATTCAAATATCATTTGAAATCTATAACTCATGCAAAAAATGTCCTCTAATGTCGGATTGATTTCTCTAACAACCATTCGGTATATGGATAAAAGACACTATTTTTCTTTAAATGTGTACCATATGGCCTATTATAGTAATTCTAAAAATATAATGTAATTTGGAAATTTAATTCAGTTAAAATTCTCAAATACACTCTATGATATATTAAAATCTACATAAAATCAGGATTTACTAGCTAATAAATCGATTATGACTATCAAATCAGCATGAAATGGGATACCTTTCCCAACTGAACCACAATAACTAAAAAGGTTTCAGGAATTATTATGGTCATGGGGGACTATGTTGAATATTCCAACATAATATCATTCCATATCCACATATTCACTGGTTGTAGATGCAGAAAACCTCCATGATTTTTATGCTTAGACTTGATCCTCTTAAAATTATGATCACAATATAAATAAAAAATAATGTCCAATTTTTTATGTTAGGTCATAATAATATATATATATGATATAATTCTTATTTTTTTGATCCTATATTAAATTACCATTACAAATCAGAAGCGTATTTATGTAGATTTTTTCTAATAAAATAAGGAACCATCACACTACCAATAAAAAAGATAACATAATTTCAATATAATGAATAACCCAGAACAAAATCATTTAAGATAACCCACCTTCTAAAAAACACTATGTAGATTAGAACCCTTAATATCTTGTACTCATACCAATAAAATGGACATGATTCAAAATTTGTGAACAAGTCACTAATCCCCAATCCACAGTTTCACATACCTTCAAATATTCATGAAAATCAATACGCTATAAAAAACATTCAATATATACTCTTGGAATTCAAATATTTATAGTGTAAATGTATCAACAATATCCTTATTTTATAATCATATTTCACCTAAATTTAAAAAATATTCATTTATTATTGAAAATTCAATTGAAGAAGATTCCATTCATGCTGTGATAAAATTAATAGTGAATATATATATTTATGTATTTTAAAAATATTGTACCAATGGGGTAGATTCATTATTATTCTAATCTATAAGACCAAATGTACACACTAATACAGGATCAAGTAAGATCTTCTTATTGGGATGCATATAATGAGACCTATATGAAACTATCAATCATTTAAAAACCAAGAAAACTCCCTAACCAACATGTTATGTGTCCAAATACACTACATAATCTTATAAATGATCATGATGTAACAAATTTATAGTAGATAGCAGTATAATCATTAGTTATATAGAGGCCATTTATCCTTAGTTTAAACATTTAAAAAAATATACCCTTCTTTTACGAATTTTCATAAGAACTTATAATTGAGTGAAGTCGTGATTGATCATCTTGTAGTACCGTTCAAATATATTGATATTTTAAATTATTATATGTTTCCTAGATAATTTATTTTACATAACTACTTATTCCTTCAATATATAATAAGATAAGTATTCTTGAAAAATATATTACTTATTAAAATTCACCTCTTGAAACCTAAAGTGACACTTTGATAACATTCAATTAAACCAGTGTTATCAAGGAATACATAATAATATCAAAATTAGATTAAAATTCAATTATAATTCCTTTGAATATATCTAGAAGAAAAAACTGATCATAATAATGACAGTCTTTATCTATAGGTAAATAACTTTTATGATATAAATGAACACATCTAGAGAATTTACTATTCGAATAGGAATAATGAGATATCAATACAACCCATATCTTCTCATAATTTTTTCCATTGTCATGTCTTCCTTCTTGCCTAAATCATAAAGAATATAGAATTATTATCATCATTTAAAAAAGACATGGTATCTACATAATGGATTAAAAAAATTCATTTGTTCGAGGAAATTTCGAACTACTTCTCCTAATTACATGGTTTATCATTCTATAGTCCACAAAAAATGAATAATACCTTCATCATAAGGAAAAAACAATGTAGCTGAAAGAGAATATATCTATATGATGAATACATTGGGTTCCCTATATTCTTTTTTCACCATAATATATATTAATTTATCTGGTATGATGTGATGTAGTAAAGATTATATTAATCAGACACTAAGTGTTTGATATATATGAATCTACACTCCCCTATATAGAGAAATCCTAACAAATATTATGGAATGTAATTTAAAAAATGAGAGAAATATATGATAAATTTTGGTGGGAGTCACCATCTGATCAACTATAAGGATAATTCCATCAAACTTTTATAAAAAAAATTTATCTAATGATGATTCGGCCCTAAATTATCAACTTCATCAACTAATTCAATGGTCAATATTAAATTCTAATTTTTGGGTGACAAAATAGTCACTCGTCTCTAATAATAACCAATTTTGACTTGGTATTCAATCAATTCCTCTGTTAAAAAGTTCATATAGAAACATAAAATATATAGAATCTAAAGATCCATTAATTCAAAAACATAAAATCAATATAATATATTCTGGACTGAAGTGACGTTGGTCCCCTTTATTTGTAAATGGTGTATCAATACATAACATAATAAAATATAATAAAATTGATTTGTCAAACTATCCAACTACTTCAGTGGATATGAATGAATAAATTGTTATGTTATAAAAAAAGAAATATATATTATATAATAAATTATATATTTTACATTAAATTTTTATAGCCTCACTCATCCATCATTTATAGCATGATTAGACACATAAAACCTTATAATAATCACATAATCATGCCCCAAATGTCATATGACTCACATAATTCATTGAATCATATTGGGTATGTTCTATAAACTATGTTTGTACATATATATCATGACCTGACTTTGTTGCGTGAAATCAAAATTCCATGGCATTGAATAAAATTAGATGACTAGTCCTACAACACCGGAATCATGAAATGTGTAAAACTTGGTTTTACTAGAGATAATGTACTATCCTTTAATAGATATAAAAACAAGTATGGTCAACTCCCAATGAATGGGTGAAAGTTCATAATTTTTCTTTGATTCAAAAATTATTCCCCATAATCCATACTCAGACATCCGTTTTCGTATAATAAGAAACTAAGAGAGTATTTTTATGGACATGAACCTATTTCTTTAAAGATCGGGTATATAAATGCGGTGTATATTTATTTTTAAGAGAAACAAGAAAAAATAATTACATACCAGGAACCTTTACCGGTCTATGGTTTAGAGAAATAGATATATCCCATACAAAATACAAAAACTATAAAAAATAGAAAAAAATCATCAGTGAAATACTTCTTTAGTGAAATATGCAAAAATAGTTAAATTTATACACCTGAGATAAATAAATTAAAAACATAGGGAGGAGAATCAATTTTTCCAGTAGGGGTTTTTAAAAAAATTGATAAATAATTTTAAAATATTAATTTGAAAATACATTTGAAAATTAATTTATACACACATTTTGAATAAATTATTCAAATTATATAAACATTAAAAATATTGTATTGCATTGAAAATTAATTCTGATGAAAAAATTCTGTAAAACTATTCCATTGATTTTTCTAAAATCTATATAAATTTTTCTTAAAAAAACATAGTCCACTTGACTCATTAAAGGATTTCTTGGGCCTACCCACATGGCGAGGGATGGGTTCACTCCCCAATTCAAAGCCTTATTTACAATGTTCCACATAAAAATTTAATGAAAAATTTTAAGATTTATTTATATTAATATATAATTTATCCATTTGGTTTATAATTTAAATACATTCAAACTATATTATAATAAATTGGTTTTCAGATATAACTTTATTAACATTGCTTCTGATAAATTTGGGTAACTAACATTCTGCACTAACCATAAATACATCAAATGTTATTAACATTATGATATAAATCCAATTCAAAAATTGTTGTCTTTTTAATTATGATTCAATACACATATATAAATAAATTAATACTAACTAAATCAAACATAATATGTCATTAATATATATTATGTCCATATCTTATACAAATTTGGACATTTATGCAGGTTTAAATACACTGACACAAGAAATGATATGTTTTTTTAATGATCGCATAAAATGATAACATTTATCCTTTTAAGAAAAATAATCACATAAAATGTGTAATGACCCGAAATTTTAAATAAATCTTGTTTCCTGATTTTAAGTGTTATTTTATTTTATTTTAATTTTATACTCAACAAAAATGTTTCATTTGATAACATGAGTATAATTAAAATGAGACTGTTTGGTTTTGATTGTTATTTGACCATTGGTCAATATGACCGCTGGAAACTAAACGTTTTGACTATTGTCTCTAAATACAAGCAATCTTTGTTAATTAATATAGAAAGAAGATTCGATGGCCTCACCCAGTAGTCTTGGACCGATCGAAGCCCATCTAACAGAACTTGGGAAGGAGGTAGCACCGCTGGGCTTTTCTCTGGACCAAACCCAAGCTGAACTTCATCGTGTGAAGCTAGAACGGGATCGCCTTCGCGAGAAGTTCAAACTGATAGAAATTACTACTCGTGCGATGTTGGTCGAGCCTCCCTCAGATTCTCTCACCTTAGCACACCTTACACTTAGGTCCTATGCCGGTGTGATAAGGGGCTATGTAAGGAGACTGTAACTTCCTTGTGTAATCCTTTGTTTTAAATAAAAATAGGGATTTCTTCTTATGATGAAGTTTATGAATTTTCAAATGACCGGATAAATATAATATGCATATTTTTGATGAATTTTAGAAAAATGATATTTTAAAAATGGTTGTGTAAACCTTAAATAATTAAAAATGTGTAATGATTTTCGAAAAATGGTATTCTACAATTATGTTCAGTACGAAATTTAGAGACTAATAAGATCAACTTAATTTTTGATGAATAGTAAATTTTGAATAGTGATTTTATGATTAGGATTAGTAATGTGTCCAAATGGATTAGTAATATCACTTAAAGAAAGTATTAATATAATCTAAGCACCCTGATTAAGTAATGTGATTCAATAAAATGGTTAAATAACGGTTTCATAAATTATTATTCAAGTATTAGTTTTTTTGGGTGAATAGTGTTTTTTAATTAAAAATTTAATTAAAAATAATTATAAAATTATTTTTATAAAAAGGACATTATTTTTGAACTCAGAGCATCGATATTATGTTAAGGTAATTTTTGGGGATTTTTCTGAAAAAAATGAATTCTCGATGAATAGTGTTTTTATTTAAAAATTAAATTAAAATTATTTAAAAAATTATTTTTATAAAATGGATTTCATTTTTGAAATCAGAACATTGATATTTGGTTATGGAGAAATTTTGGGATTATTCTGAGAATGTTGAATTTTTGATTAATAGTGAAAGTATAGTTTTTAAGTTACGGGTGTTTAATGACATCATTAAATGATTTATTAAGTATATATTCAATATGGTCGAATTATTAATATTAAGATAAGGTATGAGGTGTCCCAAGTGGCCAATACCATGGGAAAATACCATGGGCAAGCCCATGGTTTTGCCAAAACCACTAATGAGGTGTCCCTTGGCCATTATTGTCTTGTCCCCTCACATTCCCTATAAATACCCACCCATTCCTCCTTTAGTTTTCACTCACAACTCTCCCCCAACGAAGTTCTGGCCTCCTTACCTCCCATGGAGTCCTCCCATGGTGCCCCCAAGCCCTCAAGGTCAAAACCTTTGAGTTTCAAGAGTCACGTTTTAAGGTAAGGGATCCGACCTCTCTCTTTCATTTCAAGTAATCTCTTTTATTTCATTCCTTTTATTCTCCATGTTCTAATGTTGGAGGATGTTATTTTAAACTAACCTTACTACCTTTTTCATGTTAATATAATGAGAGATCCCCTCTTACTCTCATTATTTCATTTTGTGAAGTTTTATGTGGCGTCGTTAGGCTGCCGAAATTTTTTTAACGGATTCTTTCTCCCTTCTCATTTTTCAAGATTTATTTTCATGTAAAGTATTTCAAGTTCCTTATTATTATGTTGGGGTATGGTCTCTAAATTTATCATAATGATCTTTTATGATCATATTATGAGAGATCCCATTTTATCTATTCAATTCATTATTTTGAATTTTTAAGTGGCGTCGTTAGGCTGCCGAATTTTTTATGTGGTTCTTCACCCTTCTCGTTTTGAAGTTCTACTTTCATGTCAATTCTTTCATGTTAATTTTTGTTATGTTGGGGTATTATATCTATATCTATCATACTGGACTCTTATGTTCATATGATGAGAGACCCCATTTGATCTCTTCAATTCAGTATTTTGAAGTTTTACGTGGCGCTATTAGGCTGCCGAATTTTTTAAGTGGTTCTTCACCCTTCTCGTTTTGAAGTTCTACTTTAATGTCAATTCTTTAATGTTACTTTTTGTTATGTTGGGGTATGATATCTATATCTATAATAGTGGAATATTATGTTCACATGACTAGAGACCCCATTTTATCTCTTCAATTGAGTATTTTGATGTTTTAAGTGGCGCTGTTAGGCTGCCGAATTTTTAAGTGGTTCTTCACCCTTCTCGTTTTGATGTTCTACTTTCATGTCAATTCTTTCAAGATACTTTTTGTTATATTGGGGTATGATCGCTATATCTATCATACTGGACTCTTATGTTCACATGATGAGATACCCCATTTGATCTCTTCAATTCAGTATTTCGAAGTTTTAAGTGGCGCCTTTAGGCTGCTGAATTTTTAGGGGATTCTTTCACCCTTCTCATTCTTTTCAAAGTCTACTTTCATGTCAAGTCTTTCAAGTTCCTTTTTAATTATGTTGGGGAATTATATCTATATCTATCATACTGAACTCTTATGTTCACATGATGAGAGACCCTATTTTATCTTTTCGAAACTTTTTTTTTGTTGAAGTTTAAGTAACACCGTTAGGCTGCCGAACTTTCATAAGAGAAATCTAATTTTTGTCTTCCTTCCATGATTTTCATTTCAAATGGTATGTCCTTTAAATTTCATTACCATGATCATTTATCCTTTTTATTCTGTCCATCTACTGTTTTATGGGTCATTTATTAATGTTTGACCCATTTTCCCTCTCTTTTAATGTCTTCTAAAACCTCGTAACATAGCCGTTATGCTACAGAATTTTCCGTCTCAAAATGTATCTCACTTTTTCTAAAGTTATTTTATATTATTAAGAGAATACTCAAAGCTCTTTTTCCTAAAGGAGTATTCACATATATACCAAAATGTTCTATTTTAAAATCTGGGATTTACATACATGAGACCCACCTTCCTTTTCTTTGGGTTTTAAAGTGATGTAAAGATCATGTCTTTAAAGCAGTTTTTAAAACGTTGTGATTATGAAATGAAACCCATTTATTTTATGCTATATGGGTTATTTATGAAATTTTTGATGATGATATATGTGGATCACATGATAATAAAGGAAAATTTAAGGGTACTCCCTGATAGTGCTCCAATTCATTGGGTAATTATGTAACCACTAGAGATTAAAATTTTCACGATACCTTGGTGAATAACCTTGGTAATTTTCAAATGACACCTTGGGGATGGACCTTGGTGATATGTTCATGATTGTCTATGTTAAATGATGTAGCCACATCTTCATGTTATGAAAATTTTATTTTTATTATGATATGCCACATGATTTTTTTTATCATGCCTTAAAGTTCTTGTTCATGACATAGTTGATGTATCTCAAGTTCGCATGTTAAATGTTTCCCTTGTTTCCCTTACTAGGCCTTCTGATCACCCTTTCTTTTGATGTATGCGCCCAGGTTATGTGATGCAGTAATGAACCTAGGATGAACATGAGGAGAATCCTTTCAAGTGGTTTAGAAGAATGTTTTATGTTTTCATGTTTTATGTTCCTGGTTTCCAAGACACTAAACCTTAAAGATCCTCAGTTTTGTATAATGTAATGAAATTTTATGTGATAAAAAGGCGGGATGCCATAGTTGGTATCAAAGGATGGTTTAGTTATTTATGGAAATTAGGATATGAAAAATCTAGGAAGAACCCTATAGAAAATTTTTAATATAGGAAATCTTCCTGGTATTTTGGTGAGTATTGAGTAAGGGGTTTCCAAGAAAATACATCCCTGTCTGGATACGAGCAGGTAGAGGTGGCTCTGTCACAGATGTACATAGGGGTAAAACCTGAAAACACCGCTTTGAGCTAGACTCGAACGGGAACTAGTACACAACAACGGGCCTTGCTGCACTCTTGGTTACGACACTCCCGGGGGATATGCTTTGGTAAATTCATAAGCTTAGTATGAACCATTATTAAAGGAGCAAGGATAAAACAAAATAAGGATTCACATAAGAATATATGATCATGGATAGCCTAGATTGGAACCTAGGGGATCACAAGTTAGGATATACTTTTATTCTACATGTTTATACTTTTATGCTTAATGTTTCCTTTTCATGATTATTAGCTAAGTAAATAAGCCCCTAATTATTGTTTCTTTTCTTAGTTAATGGCGTGAAATGGAAGAACATGTCCCAAAAACCAATGTGATAGGAAATGCGATGATTTTCGCATTAATATGACAAAGGTGATTAGGGGATTAAAAGATGATTATTATTTTGGAATACGTTCACTATTTTAGGGACCCTATATGATCGAGGTAAATAGATTACTATGGTATTTTCATTGAGGAGTAAGGTTGACTTATATTTTGAAGAATTGATAAATTTATGGTGGACTTATAGTAATTTAGGCTACTTATGGGAATGATTAACCTATCTTGGGTAAAATATTTTTAGTTTAGATAATTTTGTTATAAGAGGTTAGGAGTGGTTGATGTTGTTTGGAGATGAAAAATAAAGTTTATTTTGGAAGACTATGTTATCAAATCATTCTTGTATTTGGGTTTCAATCTTTGTTTTATTTTGAGGAATTTTAAAGACCGTTATTTATGGGATGGTATATGATGAACTTTGGGTAGTACAATGGAACTTTGAAGATTTAAAAGTAGTTTCCATTCCTATGGGATTCTTCCTTTTTGAAGAGTTGTTTAACCTTACCCTTTCTGTTTTTGATAATGTTTAAAGATAGAAGAAATAGATAGTTAATCTTTTGTGGATTATGTGATTCTCTAGAAGATGATTCTTGTGTTTGGATGAGACCAAGTAGTTTTGAGTGCTCATCGTTTGGGAGAAAAGATTAGTTTTGGTAGAAACTTATTAAAGGGTGAAACTCTACATGAAGGTAGATATATTTCTTTATGTTCTTGTTCTATCTTGTAAATGAATTCCTCAAAATTATGAAAAGGAACGTAAAACAAAAACGTTGTTGGTTTACGTTTCCTACTAGGAAATCAAAGATCATTTACACACATCATAAGTTTGGGATTTTCTTATGGTTAACTTTTTCCTAATCATGTTCTCTGTCACTCTCCCTCAGAACATGACCCTTTGTTTTCTACTCCATGTCCATATTTTCCTACATGGAATCCTAGTGTGGGCTAACTCGGGTGACCTTCGTACTTCCCTTTCTTTCTTTTAAAGTAATAGTTTTACTGACTCCTTTTCTGATGTGGGACATTCAATGAAATTTCAAAACCTAATTTTAAAAATTGCGAGGACGCAATTTCTTAAGGGGGGAAGATTGTAACGACCCGAAATTTTAAATAAATCTTGTTTCCTAATCTAATGTGTTATTTTATTTTATTTTATTTTTATACTCAACAAAAATGTTTCATTTGATAACATGAGTATAATTAAAATGAGACTATTGGGTTTTGATTGTTATTTGACCATTGGTCAATATGACCGCTAGAAACTAAACGTTTTGACTATTGTCTCTAAATACAAGCAATCTTGGTTATTTAATATAGAAAGAAGATTCGATGGCCTCACCCAGTAGTCTTGGACCGATCGAAGCCCATCTAACAGAACTTGGGAAGGAGGTAGAACCACTGGGCTTTGCTCTGGACCAAACCCAAGCTGAACTTCATCGTGTGAAGCTAGAACGAGATCACCTTCGTGAGAAGTTGAAACTGATAGAAATTACTACTCGTGCGATGTTGGCCGAGCCTCCATCGGATTCTCTCACCTTAGCACACCTTACACTTAGGTCCTATACTGGTGTGATAAGGGGCTATGTAAGGAGACCGTAACTGCCATGTGTAATCCTTTGTTTTAAATAAAAATTGGGATTTCTTCTTATGATGAAGTCTATGAATTTTCAAATGACCAGATAAATATAATATGCATATTTTTGATGAATTTTAGAGAAATGATATTTTAAAAATGGTTGTGTAAACCTTAAATAATTAAAAATGTGTAATGATTTTCGAAAAATGTTCTTCTACAATTATGTTCAGTACGAAATTTAGAGACTAATAAGATCAACATAATTTTTGATGAATAGTAAATTATGAATAGTGATTTTATGATTAGGATTAGTAATGTGTCCAAATGGATTAGTAATCTCACTTAAAGAAAGTATTAATATAATCTAAGCACCTTGATTAAGTAATGTGATTCAATAAAATGGTTAAATAATGGTTTCATAAATTATTATTCAAGTATTAGTTTTTTCGTTTGAATAGTGATTTTTAATTAAAAATTTAATTAAAAATAATTAGAAAATTATTTTTATAAAAATGACTTTATTTTTGAACTCAGAGCATCGATATTATGTTAAGGTAATTTTTGGGGATTTTTCTGAAAAAAATGAATTCTCGATGAATAATGTTTTTATTTAAAAATTAAATTAGAAATAGTTAGAAAATTATTTTTATAAAATGGATTTCATTTTTTAAATCAGAACATTGATATTTGGTTATGGTGAAATTTTGGGATTATTCTGAGGAAGTTGAATTTTTGATGAATAGTAAAAGTATAGTTTTTAAGTTACGGGTGTTTAATGACATCATTAAATGATGTATTAAGTATATATTCAATATGGTCGAATTATATATAGTAATATAAGGTATGAGGTGTCCCAAGTGACCAATAACATGGGAAAATACCATGGGCAAGCCCATGGTTTTTCCAAAACCACCAATGAGGTGTCCCTTGGCCATTATTGTCGTGTCCCCTCACTTTCCCTATAAATACCCACCCTTTCCTCCTTTAGTTTTCACTCCCAACTCTCCCCCAACGAAGTTCTGGTCTTCTTACCTCCCAAGGAGTCCTCCCAAGGTGCCCCCAAGCCCTCAAGGTCCAAACCATTGAGTTTCAAGAGTCACGTTTTAAGGTAAGGGATCCGACCTCTCTCTTTCATTTCAAGTAATCACTTTTATGCCATTCCTTTTATGCTCCATGTTCATATGTTGGAGGATGTTCTTTTATACTACTATTACTGCCCTTTTCATGTTAATATAATGAGAGATCCCCTCTTACTCTCATTATTTCATTTTGTGAAGTTTTAAGTGGCGCCGTTAGGCTGCCGAAATTTTTGTAACGGATTCTTTCTCCCTTCTCATTTTTCATGATCTATTTTCATGTAAAGTATTTCAAGTTACTTTTTATTATGTTGGGGTATGATTTCTAAATTTATCATACTGAACTTTTATGATCATATGATGAGAGTTCCATTTGATCTCTTCAATTCAGTATTTTGACGTTTTAAGTGGCGTCGTTAGGCTCCCGAATTTTTTAAGTGGTTCTTCACCCTTCTCGTTTTGATGTTCTACTTTCATTTCAATTCTTTCAAGTTAATTATTGTTATGTTGGGGTATGATATCTATATCTATTATACTGTACTCTTATGTTAATATGATGAGAGACCCCATTTGATCTCTTCAATTCAGTATTTTGAAGTTTTAAGTGGCGCCGTTAGGCTGCCGAATTTTTTAAGTGGTTCTTCACCCTTCTCGTTTTAAAGTTCTACTTTCATGTCAATTCGTTCAAGTTACTTTTTGTTATGTTGGGGTATGATCTCTATATCTATAATACTGGAATCTTATGTTAACATGATTAGAGACCCCATTTGATCTCTTCAATTTAGTATTTTGAAGTTTTAAGTGGCGCCGTTAGGCTGCCAAATTTTTAAGTGGTTCTTCACCCTTCTCGTTTTGAAGTTCTACTTTCATGTCAATTCTTTCAAGTTACTTTTTGTTATGTTGGGGTATGATCTCTATATCTATCATACTGGACTCTTATTTTCACATAATGAGATACCCCATTTGATCTCTTCAATTCAGTATTTCGATGTTTTAAGTGGCGCCGTTAGGCTGCTGAATTTTTAGGGGATTCGTTCACCCTTCTCATTCTTTTCAAAGTCTACTTTCATGTCAAGTATTTCAAGGTCCTTTTTAATTATGTTGGGGCATTATATCTATATATATCATACTGAACTCTTATGTTAACATGATGAGTGACCCTATTTAATTTTTTCAAAACTTTTTTTTGTTGAAGTTTAAGTATCACCGTTAGGCTGCCGAACTTTCATAAGAGAAATCTAATTTTTGTCTTCCTTCCATGTTTTTCACTTAAAATGGTATATCCTTGAAATTTCATTACCATGATCATGTATCCTTATTATTCTATCCATCTACTGTTTTATGGGTCATTTATGAATGTGTGGCACATTTTCCCTCTCTTTTAATGTCTTCTAAAACCTCGTAACATAGCCGTTATGCTACAGAATTTTCCATCTCAAAATGTCTCTAACTTTTTCTAAAGTTCTTTTATATTATTAATAGAATACTCAAAGCAATTTTTTATAAAGGGGTATTCACATATATACCAAAATTTTCTATTTTAAATTCTGGGATTTACATACATGAGACCCACCTTCCTTTTCTCTGGGTTTTAAAGTGACGTAAAGATCATGTCTTTAAAGCAGTTTTTAAAACGTTGTGATTATGAAATGAAACCCATTTATTTTATGCTATATGGGTTATTTATGAAATGTTTGATGATGATATATGTGTCTCACATGATAATAAAGGCAAATTTAAGGGTGCGCCCTGATAGCGCTCCAATGCATTCGGTAATGATGTAACCACTAGAGATTACAATTTTCACGATACCTTGGTGAATAACCTTGGTAATTTTCAAATGACACCTTGGGGATGGACCTTGGTGATATGTTCATGATTGTCTATGTTAAATGATGTTTCCACATCTTCAAGTTATAAAAATGTTATTTTTATTATGATATGCCACCTGATTTTTTTTATCATGCCTTAAAGTTCTTGTTCATGACATAGTTGATGTATCTCAAGTTCACATGTTAAATGTTTCCCTTGTTTCCCTTACTGGGACTTCTGCTCACCCTTTCTTTTGATGTATGCTCCCAGGTTATGTGATGCAGTAATGAACCTAGGATGAACATGAGGAGAAGCCTTTCAAGTGTTTTAGAATAATGTTTTATGTTTTCATGTTTTAAGTTCCTGGTTTCCAAGACACTAAACCTTAATGATCCTCATTTTTGTATAATGTAATGAATGTTTATGTGATAAAAAGGCGGGATGCCATAAAATGTAAATGATAATACTTAAATAAATACCTTATATTATAAAATTTTAGTTTATATCTTTGTAAAACATAAAATTATAGATTAAAAAATTTATCCCTTTCATAGGTATTTTGAAAATAAATTTTTAGTCCCTTTTAAATACTAAAAACAAATATATATATATATATATAAATACATAGATTAATAGTTTGAAAAAAAACTATTTCAGTATAATTATCATAATTTGATAAAAAAACAAAACAATTTCCCATAAATTCATAATTTCATAAAAAATTGTTAGATAGATTATTATATAAATTCATATATATATATATATGTAAATATATCATTGTAACATAAACTAATAAAAATAAAATGAACCCTTACATGCAAAATATATAAAATATCACCTTTAACTATTAGAGGAAACCAATGTGGGGAGGAGATCTACCATCTTCGTAAGAACTTCAACAAATGGAGGTTTTAGATGATGTATTCTCTCCATGAATGAGGGGTTCCCTCTATGTCTCAAATATTTATAATCAAATTAGTTGACTTATTATTCTGAGAGAAGCTAAGTTATTTTAATTATTTTAAAAAACTAAACAAATACACCAAAAAAACAACCATGGGATCTAATTTTTTTAATTTTTTATTGTCGTAAAAGTCAATTATGTGCAGATATGGATAGGGGTTGATTTACCCCTATAAAACAGAATCCTTTTCCTTTCCCCTATATCAAATCATTGAAAATATTGTGTCATCATTGGGATAAAAGGCATCGATCATTGATGGGCGTGGTGGGGAAAGACTCTTACCCGTACTAGTTTGGAGACTTCATCATCACCCAGTGATATTGTCCTCATAGTGGATATGTTAGTGGTCAATGATATCTAGTGAAGGTGGTGCTAGACATCGACAATTATAGCAGGTAAAAACCGATGGTGTGTCTAGGTTCTAAGAAATAGTGTCGACATCCCAGAAGACAGATTTTTGGTTGAAGATAGTGAACAATATTCCATGTTTTCAAATTCATTTTATTGATTTTATTTTTTAAGTTGTTTCAGCTTTCTTGTTGTAAAAAAATAAATTCTTGTATTTTTAAATCATAATTAAATAAATTATAGAATTATATTTATTATAATTTTTATAATAAAAAACCAATCTATACTAGTTTAAATATATTACTATAATTATATAATAACAAATTAAAAATTAAAACTTTAAACGAATATAAATTAATTTTTTTTATAATTTCTTATGAAATATCTTCACGAAAATAATAATAGTAATTTTATATTACAACCAAATATTTTTTTATTATTTCAGTATTATTGATATCATCAATATTTTAGAATGAATTATAATTTTATCATTTAATTTATTTCATCATTTCATATTCATATATCTTATTTATAGATGTTTAACTCAAATTTGGTTTTATAAAAAATAATCATATTATATATATAAATAAAATCTAGTACCTTAAATATTTTAATATGTTTTTTATAATTTTCATTATTTATTATACTATTAATTTTATAATATACTCTCCCTTTTATAATATAAATTTATAAAAATAAAATTCATAATTTCATTAAGGTAGATTATAATATTAATCATATTCAAACATAATTAGTTTTATATTAATTTATTTAAAATATTTGATTATTTTTGAAATATTCATTTTATTTAATTTATTATTTATAAAAAAACTATTCAACAAACATTGTATATATATATATATTTATATTGTGATATAAAAAACTACTTCTTGAAATATAAATTAATATTTTATAGTTTGAATAAAAACCATTTTTAATTATAAAAAATATTTTAGTTTCATAAATGTTATTATCCAAACCATTCATAGTTAGTTTAAATAATAAACAATGTGTTATATTAATTACTTTTCTAATTTTAATCGGATGTTACTTTCTCCCCCATCATAATAATTTCACTCTAACTATTCATTAATCAAACCACAAAATTAATGAATTTTTATCTTTAAAAATAAAAAACTAGGACTATTAGACTCTTGTATTCTACCTCTTAGACATTTTTTAAATGAAAAAAATAATCTTCTATTTTTTATAGACCTTCTCTCTGATACAAACTGTAAATCCCTAAAATCACACATTTAGTTTCAAAACAGATAAATGTTGTGTATATATATGATTTTTTTAAATGAAACTGAACAAATACAAAAAATTTGTTACATAACTAGATAATTTATCCATGTAGGGTTTATATAACTATATATATTCCATAAAAACAGAATTTTTAAAAATAAAATAAAATCATATGAGTTTCCCTCTTCTTCAATTAAATACGGATCTCAAATAAAATCAATAAAATTATGATAAATAAAAAAAATAGGTCGAGCAACTACTTTCCCAGTATGAAATATTAAATATAATCGATGAATATTTTTTCTAATATTTATTTGAAATTACTTTCTAATAGACACATAGAAACACATTTATTAATCATTATTTAAATTATATAAGCCATAAAAATACTGCATGTAACAATTTGGATTTGGATTCCACTCAACCGTTTCACCATACTTAGTTGGCCACATGGCATCATGTGCATCTCCCCAAATATCATAGGCTTCCGAATAGTTGTGTGGGCCTATGAGTCATCGTGGGGATACTATGACCTCATTGATAGAGTATAACACATCAGATAAAATAATGATTCAATAAGAGAATAAATAATAGAATTCAAAAAAATAAATAGTGGACGACTAATAAGATAAAAAACCAACCATTGTTCCATAAAAAATATGATGCAAAATCCTAGAGTATAAAATAATCCCAAATAATAACTTTTCCGTAATAAAAAAATAAATTTTCCATAAATACGTAACAAATGAAGATAAGATGAATCAAAATCCTAACCTTTATCCCTTTCTCTCATGCTCCTAAGTATCACATGATGTACCTGTAGCAGGGGTGTATTCCATGATCAATAGGTATCATCATTCAATCTGTTATAGTCCAAATATATGACCCAAATAAAGTTTGAGAGTATATCATAGTAGAAAAACCCATGTACTATGCCAATATGTTAGTGGATATATAAAAATGTAGTTTACAATAGTGAAATAAGTAAACAATGGTTTCACAAAAGTAAGAAAAACCGATGTCTCAGAAGACAATATAAACATGTATAAGTGAAGAGTGAATACAAGCATGTTCATTTTCTTGTAAGATGTGTCATAAGTTGTACATTTAATTATTCATGTTCCTTGAATTATATAAATGTCTCCAGGTCCAACCAAGGCCAGAAAACCCCCGTACATATAATACTCAACTCGTGACATAAACATCATTTAACTATTTTCCCAAAGAGCCCATCCTTGGGATCCCTTAATTGATCATAGGTTTTATTAGAATTTTAAATAATCCTCAATGATCCAGACCATCTTATCACAGATTTGTCACATCACTTACACAATTACCTCTTGATCCCATACACGGAATTCTCATCGAGAACCTCATTTACCCAAAGTATACATAATGTGGAATTAGTAATAAGAGCATGAACATTCATTTTAACTAAGACTATGGCTCACCCATTGCTAATTTGCACTTATTATCTTATAATTTATTTCCATATCAAATGAAAATGATGTATATTAAACTATCACATATCTTATTATTTAAACAACTCACTTGGGAAAATTTCACCTAAAAAGTATCACAAGAAAATTAAAATACTACATGGATTAATAATTTAATTATCTCAGGCAGGGAATTCATATCACATATGTAATTCATTTTAATAAAACAATGTGGGAATTAAAGTCAATACTCTTTGGAATTCTCACCCAACAGGACATCTGAGGTAAACATTCCCTCGGGTGGCCTTAAATCAAGGTTCACCACCATAAAAATGATTCCAAATAATCTAATTAATTTCCTAATCATCAATAATGATATAAATGTATTTATTATTCCATCATGTGACACCCAAGATGTGGGTCTGAAACACCTTGTAATATACAATAAACACAAAAATCAATGAAATGAACAAGATTACCTACCTTATAGTCGTATATCACTCCTTATCACGTGTCTGTAATAGATTAGACATAGAGAAGAGTATATCTAAAACAGCGAAAAAACCCTCAACTTTTGATAAATCATCTAATATAAAAAATCCTGAAAAATGATTCATGTTGAATTGATAGCTTACCGATTGGGTTCAAACACATCTGAGGATGATCAGTGTAATGTTTGAACAAATAAACATGATGCAAAATAACCTCTCAGCATGGCTAGTCACTGAACGAGATGAGCTCTTAGTCCGTCTGATGAAACATGAGGTTACTGCCCGATATAAGAAATTTTATAAAAGTACAAGGTGTGTACATGAAAGTAGTTTCATTTTCTATAAAATCCTGGACAGGTTATTCTATGTAAATGTTCTGGGATTATAAAGCATGTAACCCTAATTAGAGGACGTGTACCTGGATATACACGATGTGTAAATCCCAGTCACAACATAATTCTGGCTTGTTGCTAGCCATTGATATATTTTTCCTCTATTTTCAAAAGTAAAAACTAAAAATAAAATATCAATACTTCAAAGTATGAACCAGATTTTTACAAACATCACCCTTAAATCAATTCGCCGCCAAATTTCCCTTCCTAGGGTTGAAAAGGAACAAATGAGAATTTCTCTAGCCATTGTGAACATACATCGGCCTCCCTCTCCAGGAATTGTCTTTCACTTGGTCATACTATCATAGAACCCATACTATAGGAATATATATTTCCTAGATAACCATCATTCTACAATCCACAATATGAATTTGATTACCTTAAAATTATTCATCTTCCTACAACTCCACTTCCTCATGTTGGAAAGAATGAGAAAGGTCTAAAATGTAACATTGTAGCTGAATAACATTGAAGAAGTCATGTATACACTTTTACCTTTGAGGTAACATCAACCGATAAGAAACTGGCCTGAATATTTCTAGAATTTCGATGTATCTCAGTGAATGCTTTCCATGTATCCAGATCCTCTTATGTCCCAACCTCGGTGCAACACATATGAACACTCTATCCCTAACATAGAACTCCAAAGGTCATTTATGAAAATCATAGTAAGATTTCTAATGAGACTGTGAAGCAGTCATCCACTTTTGAATCACCTGTACTTATTAAGTGGTCTCCTAGAAAAGATGATGTCTCTGCATACCTTCCCCTCTTACCTCCATCCAACTCGGGGGTTATCGGCATAGCCTACCTTATAAGGCCTCATATTTATGCATCTGGTATGTATCCTTAAATTTATTTTAATAGGTGAACTCAACCAAGTGTATGTGTTTCTCCTAATAACTCCATAAATCTATGATCCATGATTGAATCATGTCCTCCTCAACCCAATTCAGGCGGTGTGATTTTTTATCTGTCTGGGGGTGCTACGCTATGCTCAGGAGCACCATTGTAGCCAGCTCCCTCAGTAGCTCATTCCATAAATAAAAAGTAAAAAGGGCATACCCATATAAAAGGATATAATGTGCGATGTCGTGAATGGTATGATGACATGGATGTACAACCTCCCATGTTCATCAACTCGGATTGTTTCCTTGATCGGCCAAAAAAGTGAACCCTTCATGATCTTATTAAGAACAACTCAGAAGACATCATTACCACAACACACCCATTTTTATAAAACATCACAAAAAAACCCTTGATCATTCCAATGATTCTTCCTATTTTTTCCCTTTAACTGGGTTAACCCAAACACAATTGTGGTCTTATCAGCGGACTCATAGTAAGGAACATTCGAACTCCGATCGACATCATCAAAACTGATCACATAAAAAACCTTCTATAGACATTTAGTTCCTTCATGTCACACCAACCTAAAAATTGAAGAGTCTTCCAACTATCTCACTAGAACCATACACGTAGAAGAAGAATAATAATGAGTCAAACCATCACTAGATTACTTATCTCAGAAATTTTGTTATTATGAGGCCTGTATATTATAATAGAAACACAATTCATTCTCCCAAAGAACCACTCGTCCAAAAATAACTTATACACTGAAACCCACAAGCACCTCTAGGTGATGCTCCTTTGTCAGACAATCCCCTGATCATTTAAGAATATCATGCCATGACACGAGTAAAAAAATAAACTAGATCCACCCCACTGGGTTCGTTAACCCTTTTTTAAGCAGCACCTTTTATCCTGACTATATATTTGAGATAACCATAGATTCATAAACCTAGATTCTTGGGAGGCAACCATGGTTCTCCGTACAACCATTTATGAGTGAGAATTTGGTCCAAACCCAGATGTCCACATAAAGGCACTATCTGAACCTAGAGCGACATCCAACTAGTGGTCACATCAATGAATGTTGCAAGAATCCAGAGTCTGATCAAGGTGTTCCTACATGGTAACCAATGTATCACTCTGGATTAACCTATCCACATTTAAAACCACGTATCCAGTGAACAACACTGAAACATAGTTCAAACTAGCCTAATAGATTTCAATTGTAGCAAGACATATAATCAATTCTCTCTTACTACATCCAGGATGAATTCAATATTGGGGACATGTTTTTCTCTTAATAAATAGCACCCTATTGATTTCCAGGATCACCAAAAAGGATATTAAAACCACTAATAGTCGAACTCTTGAAATAAACTCGACTTCACTTGTTAATGCTTCTTTATTTAACTGACCACAATGCCTTTATCCAAACTAATATATGTGATATTTCATTCTTAACAACAAACCTACATTCATGATAATTGGTGCCTCACGAGGACTATACACACAACCATAATGCAACTACATCAAGTTTTCAAGAAAAAATCAACATGAAAAAAGACTCAAAAGTATCAAATGAATTCAAGTACAATTGACCATTTCCAAAACTTCCTAGATTCTGATCATTCTATCTTGAAGAAAAATTTGAAAAGAACCGATGTGGCACTCCCTGGGTTGGAGTATCATAAAAGTAAAGAAGAAATACCAACCATTCTAAAACATTCTAGTTCATAACCAACATAAACACATGAGTGTCGTTCCATAAACCATGACCTCATTGTCACATAACGTGGAATGAATTTAAAAATTAAACTGACAATCATTTCAAAACACCAATGTCCCAGAAAGTATACCTGAGTAGTGGGACAAAATTGGTTCTATAACTCTCATGTTACTCTACTTAGGAGATAACATAATAACCCACCCAATAGTTCAATGCACAATGATTTAACCAACTAAATGGATAATTTATACATTTAATAGTCGATGCGTACCACGTATGTCAACATATGCTACCATGAGTTTACAATAGAAAATGACACATTCATGATACTATTCATAGGGTATCCACCCAATTCATCCATGAACCAGATGGATCATGTAGAAATAATATTAAAATCACCTCATCTACAAAACCATTTTCATGGATGACAACATACCATGGAAAACATAATTTTAGAAAATAGATGTTAGTACAACATCCCGTGTAGCTACCCATGCCTGAGGCATGTCTCACCTACGGAACTCATAATTCCTCAATGATCATTCCCACATTTAGTGTCAAGATATGACAATTATCAACAATCAAGAAGATATATATCAAAACAGGGCAGGACAACACCTTCTTATAAAAACTCACCCTTCTTCATACCCCATGGATCAAGTCTAGGTTTCAAACAATGAGGGATACTACCAAAATACCACTATGAATGTTGGGTTTGGTCATGTCAAACACTAAGAGGCATCTTAATTGGTATCCTCTAGTTAAACACGAGTGACGGAATCATACACATGATTCTTATAAAAAAGATAAAGGACGAATAATAAATGGGATCCTAAAAAATGGTACATAGGATGGGGATCCTACAAGGGACTCCAAATAATCACATATAAGACAAGGCATCCATCATAGGATCATTAAATGAAACTAGTACATCGCCTTATAAGACATAAGGGAACATCCCACATTGGAAATGACCTCAAAACTGTGGGTCACGTGAGATGACTTATAGCTCATCTCAAATAAAATATCTCAGCTATGTTGGTCTGAAAGCCCATTCAATCATCCACACCATGAATGTCATGACCCGAACCTACTCGGGCTCGAGCCGAAACTACCCCAAGCCCGCCTCCATAGGCTGGGGGCTGGAGACCAGCACCGAAGGTACAATAACTCAAGGAGGACTTTGACTAATTACCTGTACACACACATGCAGCACAGTCAATGCAAAAGTGCAGAGTAAAAGAAAAAGGTAAATTAGCAACTGCTATAAATAAACCACAATGTGAATTGACCTCTAAACAGTACAAAGCAAGTGCTAAAGATAAACTGAAATGAAAAGGGGCAAAACACGTGCCCAACCAGAAAAGTGCCACATCCCAACAACATGTGAACAAGAGTAAATAGATGAGAGGGTTCCACACCTGGAACTTGACTACGACCACCGCACGCGTTCCAAGCTCCCGAACTCCTAAGATATGCTGAAGTGACAGCCAACCTGTCAGTCATCTGCAAGGGCACATGAATTGTGGTCAAATCCCACGAAGGGGTGAGTAATAAAATATTCTATAGGATGCCCCAAAAGCTCAAGGGAGAAACAAACGAGGTAATAAAGAGGTGAACAGTAGACGGAACTAGGAAAAGTAAGGTGTACAACCAAGAGTGCAGTAAAGAGTACAGCTCAACCCAATAAGAGGAAGGAAGTAGATTCGTCCCAACACAAGGAGCTAGAAGTGGTGAGAAGATGAAATTCTTGTCGAGTTTTCACTACATATAGCTGGAGAGTAGACTCATCCACCCACGAGAAGCTAGACATGGAAATCATGAGGCTTTCCCCGCGTGTCTTCACCTCTCCTAGAAGGAGAGTAGCCAAAACCCAAGGAGTGGGTACTGGAACAAGTTATATACATATCCATATTCTCAATCAAGAAGCCCGAACAAGATCGTAAGTGGATATCCATCCCTTAGCTCAGACAATAAATGTGAGTAGCCAATATTCCCAGAGGTAAACACCATCGATGCCCAGCATCCCGCACGTCTTCCCCGAACGGAAAGTCAAGGGGCTAAAATCACCACACTTTGACACTATTCGATTTGGGCGGCACTAACTCACCCGCACGGTTTTAGGTCGCATCACAAGGACGCGTCTCAGTGGGGAATCTGCCCCTCACACTTGAGAGTTCTGGGGGAACATCAACACACACTTCTTCACTGCCCCGACGTCAAGAGGTCTCCTCAAAGTCGATAGGCGACCCCCTGCCCAGCCCTGCTGGAGGGTAAAACCTGGAAGCCGACGGGTACACACTGGAGGGAGACCCGACAAGAGTCGACAGGTTCCACACTGCCTAGTCCTGTAAAGGGTTAATCCACTAGTGGGAGACCCGACAAAAGTCATCGACGATTCCCAATGCCCAGTCCTATAAAAGGTTACTCCACTAGGGGGAGGCTCGGAACCGTCATCAGGGACCACTTCCCAGCCCAGATGGATGCAAACCTAGCATCGGGGACCTCTTCTATCCCTTCTAGAGGTAAACCTGGAACCACTTTGACTCTCCCAGCTGGGTGGTACTACTCAGTGAAAACTACTGTTCTGGCCATCCCTTCTCGATGGTACACCAATAGCCATCTCTACTGGATGGTAGCTCACTGGCCATCCCTGTTGGATGGTACAACTGGCCATCCTCGTTGGATGGTACCTCACTGGCCAGCCCTGCTAAAAACAACCTCATGGGTAGATGATCGGTGCCCGCGTAATGTGTTGGTCATAGAGAATCCACAAGAACTCAATCAGGGAACACAAATGCACGTGAGAAACTCCTCGGTCCCCTCAGGGCGATCTCGCTCCAATCTGCTATGTCACTGTCGAAGCAGACCGAGACAACTCATTCAAGGAAGTGGGAAAACACCCACACTGTACGAGCACACATAGTCGTAAACAGTTCCACAATCTGGTAAATGTGACATGATACTAAAACCCCTCACAATTGAATAAACAGAGGAACCAAAACATCTCTGCTGGCCAAACCATCGATAACAAAACCAGGGGAAAAATAAACCCTGCTGGTCAACAAAAGAGAATAGAACCTCGGGAAAACTCAACCCGGCTGGTCAAAAAAACGAGAATAGAGGGACCCTCTACATCCCGAGAGGTCATGGGTATGCAAAGCAGGACACGACACACACATGGAGCTGACACGAAATGAGGCCCCAAGTCAACTCCCACCAAGCGCCCAAATGTTCTCAGGTAAAACAAACCACACATACCTCTATGTGTTCTCGTATACTCCAAGAGTATACCACGTTTCCAACCAAAAGACTATCATGCATATGGAACCCAATGTCAATGCGAAGGGCATAAACGTAACAAGTCCAACTTGCCACCTCATCGGTGCAGGAATTTCCAACTACATATCTTCAAGCATTCACTTCACTCTCACAATAGTGAGCGCGATCACACGCCAAGGGTTCCCTACAAACACCACAGGAAGAACCACCACTGGTAGACCTTTCATGCTTCCACATTTAAATGAGGCCTCGAATGAGGCTCCTAACATCCAAATGTTTCATTACATTGTAATCCTCATGGAAAAACATGAAATATCGACTACTTACTCACCTCCAATGGATATCCTGCGTAAAAGTCATCTGACACCACTTTACGCCCAAATAGCATCCCGTGGTCCAGAGCCTTGGCCCCAAAAATAGTCGGGCGCATTCCACGATTGTGATCCCCTCATAAAAGCATGTCAAAAGGATTTCTCAATAGAGTGGAATAGATACCTGGAGAAAAAGATTCATTTCACCGTACCACACACGTGCGGTGCTTCATGGGACCCGTATCTCGGTCTCGAAGCACAATGAATGGATTGCACCGCTGCGATCCTCTCGAAAAAGTACACAAGTTTGACTAATCACTTCTCTGAAATGGACACCCGGTGAAGAAGATAGAAATTCACCATCAATGCCAAAAACGGCACTCGTGGGGCCCACACCAGCATGCTGAAATAAAGATGGTTGATTGCGCCATTACAATTTCCTTGGAAAACACCCAACATCAACCACTCGCATGCCACGAACGGATGTCCGATGAAAAATTTGTAAAGTGCTACACACAGCTCAAATGACAGGCTATGGGCCCCACCCCTCTACTCTAGTTACAATGCCCAAAACCACAATGGAAAACTCCGTCTCAAGGCCAAGGTCGCAACGCCACTGTCGATGCTCAATCCGGATATCGGATGTGTCCGCGCTGTCCAAAACAAGAAACCCAGAGAAAAATGCCAATTCACATAAAGTTGTGTCACACCTCCGATCCCCCCCCCCTTATCGGGAGTTTAAAATCCCAGATACCTTCACAAAACATTCATCTCGACTTAAGGAATGCGCCATCGCAAACAGCATGCAAAACGGACACCCATATCGGAAAATACGGGCGTCTGAGTCGAGGGGGCAATGCCCCTGGGGATGGACCAGCCTCGGTCGGCTTGTCCGCCGACAGACCTCGAGGTCAGTCACTTCTTCCATGCCGAGACCCGCCAAAGGCAGGTCTCGGTCTGGCCGCAGGGTAGCGCTTTGCGACCTCGATCTCCGCTCGGCACCGTGGAGCGCCCCCACTGGCGCCTGCTCGCCGTCTGCGAGCCCCGACCGACACCGCCTCGCCCTAAATACCGCCGCTGCCCGGAGCTCGAACCGACCGCCGCTGCCATGCTACCGAATGCCCACGCCTCCACATGGACCCTTGCTGGACCTCCGTCCCAGCTCACCGGAGAACCCAAAACCATCGGAAAAACCAAAAAACCGCTGACCTTTGGCAGACTACCAAGAACGCCTCAGGACTCATATTTTCAAACCAAAACAGGCGATCGAAAGCTTGGAAAAATTACTACGCATACATGGGCTTCACAGAAGGCCCTCACCAACTAAAGTTACAAACTTTATAAGGTAAAAGGCATTCTCCAGACTCAACAGTGCCATCAGTTTCCAAGTCTGAGAAACTGTTTAAGAGAAACTTGAGTTTAACCATTCAACGAATTAATTAATCATTTTAATTATCCGTTTAATGTTCCATTAACGGGCGAGGTGTCCCAACGTCCCTCGCAGACATGTTTTATGTCGTTTCTAGGGTAAACACCCCATTTTAGACCCATTCGTGGATTAGGATTTAGGATCTGAAGCACTATTTAAGAGTTATCCCATTTATTTGGCACGCCCAGTGTGAACACACTGAAAATTTAATTCCGGCCACACCGGGCCTCGAAATCGCACCCCGTCTGATGGCGCTGCTCTGGAATAATATCAAGAATATTAAAAAGTATTTTATTGAAAAATTTGTGTTCTTACATCATTCCCTCCTTCATGATTTTCATCCCCGAAAAGAAAAACCAGGGAATAACTCAGGGTACTAAGCCCACATCTGGCTCCCTCGTACCCAAAATAACTCTTGCACAGTCTTGCGTCACCACACACAAACCCAATGGTTTGATTTTCTCATACGGGGTATGTCCTTGCTGATGACATTCATATGAGTGCACACACGTCTCCTCGGGAAAGCAACGCGGGAGACGTCGTGCACCCACTCCAGACATTGGGGTTAGGGAAAGGTGATAGGGAACCTCGCCATCCATTCGCACGGTCTCAATCGGCCTGAAGGACCTCAAGGGAAACTATCCACCCTATCCAAACTCCCATGTCGCATGCCGCGACTAGAATAACCTTTTGGACATGGGATAATGTCTAGTGATTCCCTCCTTCCGAATATCCATATGGTTAAACACCTAAGGATATCTGGTCACGCAAGGTTTTATAGTCAATGTCTCGCAACCAAGACTCTCTTACATGCCCGAAAAGTAAAGGTGTCAACACCATCGACTAAAGAAAAAGGTCCCACTCCTTTTACCTTATCAACACAGGGTTACACCGATGCATCATGCCACCCTGGTAACAACTCAAACAAGGAGTAGGGAGAAAATTATTTCACAGACAGAGTCTAAAAATTATACTGCAAAAATTAGAAGAGCTGCAGAGCATACCTCTTATCACCTCAGGCTCTGCAGGATCGTAGACATCAAAAGCTCGCGGCTCTCCGAAGTCCCAACTTTCAGCTCCTGGAGCCTTATGTGGACTGCCAGGTGGTGGTGGGAAGACCTCGTAAAGTCTTCCTCCACATATAAATCCTCCCTCTCCTCTGATAGCCCCTCCTCTCTATGTGCTACTCCGATCACGGCGCTGCCTCTACCGTGGTGGTGCACCTGCTGCCCTTCCGATATTCTCAGCAGGCCTGGTCGGGCAGTCTCGCACAGGGTGACCTCACCCATCGCAAGAATACCACAGACTCTCTCTAGTATGCACTAGTGCCCTCTGACGCCACTATGGTGTACGACCACGCCCCTGAGTTAGGTTATTATAAAGCCACCTACTCCGATGTTCTGTCAGCTGATGCCCGCTAGCTGCGGCAGACGTCTCGGCTCTGTCGAGCCTGCTACCACCAACAACTGTAGAATGCAACAGGATGCTCTCTGTCACCAGCACCTGCTCGATCACCCTGACAGATGTGGGAATGCCCAAGGGTACTATGAGAACATGAATCTCTCTGCGGAAACTCTTCTCGAACTTCCGCACTTGGATGTTTCCGTCATGGACCACGTCCGGGTAAAAGCATACACACTCTGCGAAAGTAGCCGTGTACTCGGCCACCATCTTCCCTCCCTGCTGAAACTGCAGGAGCTCTTGAATACTAATGGAGTGCAAGCTTGAGGGAAAAAACTCCTCACAAAACAACAACTGAAAGTCTCCCCACGAAAGCGAAGAATCATCAAGAAACTGAGTCATCAGGCTCCACCAACGCCAAGATGCTCCGCTGAAAAGGTTGGCAGCCAAATCCACCATAAGACCTGTCAGCATCTGCACAAGCCTGAAAAGGCGAACTATTGTCTCCAGCCAAACCTCAGCTGCCTAATGGTCTGACTCACCAACGAACCTTAGCGGTCTCTGTTACTGGAACTCACGGAGCATGCTCAACCTATGATCAAACATAGTTTGCTCTACTGAATCTGTCTGCTCCTCACCAGGTGGGGGTGCTACTACCGGCCCACCAGGAGAAAGGGTCTAGCATGATGGGTTCTAGACTGAGGCCTCATAGCTCATTGGGTTGTCATCAAGAACCAAAGCTAGTATCACGTATGGCTGTCTTCGCGAAGACATCCTGAATGTTATTAAGGAGTGTCGCGGTCAGAAGAGTATATATGTATATAAAAGTAACCACAATGGGGAGCTGACTCAAGGAGGACAGTCAACGACTCAATCCTAGCCGATGTACAAACCAAATTTCCCTACAATGAGTGTATCACCATGCCGAGTCGACAAGCAGGTTATTAGGGTCCTGGTGAATGGATACGTCCGCTGTGGAACAATCAATTGACTCCCTGGCCTGAATCCGCTCTCAAGACACATTAAAACTATTGCCCTTAATCGAAAAAAATTAATTTTTAGGGACATCCGAATAACTTCCAAAGAAATGGACCACCTCTAATACAACATTGTCACGACCCGACCATACCTAGGCTCGAGCCGCCACTACCCCAATTCCTCCTATATAGGCCAGGGGCTGGAGACCAGTGCCGAAGACACAATAACTCAGGGGGGACATTGGCTAAGTACATGTACACACACACACACAGAGTACACTCACTGAAAAAGTGCAGAGTAAAAGAAAAAGGTAAAGTACCATCTGCTATTAATAAACCACAATGTGCACCAACCTCTAAACAGTACAAAGAATGTGCTGAATGTAAACTGAAATGAAAATGGGGAAAAACACACTCCGGACCAAAAACGTTCCACAACCTGGCAATATGTGAACAAAATTAAATAGATGGGAGGGTTCCACACCTAGAACCCGACTACGACCACCGCATGTGGTCCATGCTCCTGAACTTCTAAGCTCTGATAAAGTCACGACCAACCTGTCCGTCGTCTGCAAGGGCACACCACGTGCGGGAAAAGCCCAAGCAGAGGTGAGTATAAAAATACTCAATAGGATACCCTGAAGGCTCGAGGGAGAAAAAATGAAGGTACTGAAGAGGTGAGTAGTATATCGAATAGGGAGAAGTAAGGAGTACAACTGAGAGTGCAGTAAAGAGTACAGCTCAACCCAACAAGAAAAACGAAGTTGACTCATCCAAACACAAGGAGCTAGAAGAGGTGAGAATATGAACTTCTTGTCGAGTCTTCGCTACCTATAGCAGGAGAGTAGACTTGTCTAACCACAAGAATCTAGACACAGAAAGAACATGGCATACCCTATACATCTTCGCCTCTCCTAGATGGAGAATATCCAAACCCCAAGGAGTGGGTACTGGAACAAGGTATATACATATCCATATGCTCAATCATGAAGCCCGAACATGATCGTAAGTGGATCTCCATACCGTAGCTCATCCCAAGAAAGTGAGTAGCCAATAGTCCCAGAAGTAAACACCATCGATCCACAGAATCCCGCATGTCTGCCCTTAACTATAAGACAAGGTGCTCAAATAACTGCACCTTGACACTATTCACATTGGGAGGCACTGACTCTCCTACATGGTTTTACATCGTGTCACAAGGACGCATCTTGGTGGGGAAAGTGCCTTTCATACATGAGAGTTCTGGGGGAATGTCAAGCCACACCTCGTCACTGCCTCGTAGTCGAGAGGTCTCATCAAAGTCGACAAGTGACCCCCTGCCCAGCCCCGCTGGAGGGTAATCCCTAGAAGTTGACGGGTTCCCATTGGAGGGAGACCCGGAAAGAGTCAATGGGTGCCACACTGCCCAGTCCCGTAAAAGGGTCTTCCACTAGAGAGAGACCCAGTAATAGTCATCGAAGAGCCCTAATTCCCTGTCCCGTAAAAGGATACTCCACTGGAGGGAGGCTCGGAACCGTCATCGGGGACCACTTCCCAGCCTAGCTGGAGGTAAACCCTGCATCGAGGACCACTTCCCAGCCTCGCTGGAGGTAAACTCGGAACCGCTCTGGCCATCCCTGCTGGATGGTACTGCTCGGTAAACACCACTGTACTGGCCATCCATGCTATATGGTACCCAACTAGCCATCCCTGCTGGATGAAAGCTCATTGGCCATCCCTGCTAGATGGTACAACAGGCCATCCCTACTGGATGGTACCTCACTGGCCTTCCCTACTGGATGGTACCTCACTATCCATCCCTACTCAAAAAAACCTCTTGGATAGAGGATCAGTGCTCGTGTAATTTGAGGGTCACACCGAATCCACATGAACTCTAATAGGGAACACGAAGGGATGGTAGAAACTCCTTGGGCCCCTCAGGGCGATCTCGCTCCAATCCGATGAGTCACTGTCGAAGAGGACCGAGACAACTCATCCTAGAATGTTGGAAAACTCCCACACTGTACGAGCACACATAGTCGTAAATGGTGCCGTAGTCTGGTGAAAGGGGCATGGTACTGAAACGCCTCACAGCTGAAGAAATAGAAAAACCAAACCATCTCTTCCAGCCAAACCATCGAGAACAGAACCAGGGGAAAACTCAACCCTGCTGGTCATGAAACAAGAATAGAACCAGGGGAAACTCATCCTGCCTGGTCAAACAAACGAGAATAGAGGGACCCACTACGTCGCGAGAGGTCAAGGGTATGCCAAGAAGAACAAGACATGCACATGGGTCCCACACGACATGTGGACCCAAGTCAACTCCAACCAAGCGCACAAACGTTATCAGGTAAAAACAACCACACGTACCTCCAAATGATCCCGTATACTCGCAGAGTATACCTCGTTTCCATCCCAAAGGATATCATGTAGACGATACCCAACATCAATGTGAAGGGTGTACACGTTATAACTCAAACATTCCACCTCATCGGCCGAGGAACATCCAACTACTTCTCATTAAGAATTCAGTTCACTCTCCCAATAGTGAATGCAATCAAATTCCAAGGTTTCCCTTCAAATACCGTAGGAAGAACCACCACTGGTACACCTTTCATGCTTCCACATTTAAAGGAGGACTCAAATGAGGCTCCTCATATTCAAATGGTTCGTACTGTTGTAATCCTTGCAGAAAAACATGTGGGATAAACTACTTACTCACCTCCAACGGATTTCTGACATAAAAGTTGTCTAACACCGCTTTATGCTCGAACGACATCCCATGGTCCCGAGTCGTGGCCCCAAAAATAGTTGGGCGCATCGTACCATTGTGATCCCCTAAGAAAAGCACGTCAAAAGGACTGCTCACTTGAGTGGAATGGATATCCAGAGAAAAAGAAGCATTTTCCGTACCGCAAATGAGCGGTGCTTCGTTGGACCCACATCTTGGTCCCGAAGTGCAACGAACGGATTGAACCACTGTGATCCTCTCGAAAATGTACACATGTTTGATTAATCACTTGTCCAAAACGGACACCCATTGAAGAAGATAGAAATTCACCATCAACACTGAAAATGGACCTCGTGGGGCCCAATCTAGCGTGCTGAAATAAAGAGGGTGGATTGATGCATTGCAATGCCCTTGGAAAAACACCCAACATCGACTACTCGCACGCCCTGAATGGACGTCCGATGAAAAAGATGTAAAGCGCTACAGGCATCTCAAAAGACGGGCCGTGGGACCCATTCCTCAACTCCTATTTCAACACCTGAAACCACACCGGAATCCTCCGTCCCAACTCCAGGGTCACAATACCATTGACGGCGCTCAATTCGAATATCAAATGTGCCCACACCGTCCAAAACTATAACCCTTGAGAAAAAAACCAATTCACATAAAGGCACGTCACGCCTCTGAGCCCCCCAATATCGGGAGTAAAAAACCCCTGAGACCATCTCAAAACATCTTTCTTGACTTAATGAACGCTTCGTTGCAGACGGCACACAAAACAGACACCCGTAGCGGAAATTACGGGCGTCTGAGTCGAGGGGGCAAAGACCCTTGGGCTGGACCGGCCTGGGCAGGCCCGCGGTTCGGCCGCATGGGCCGGTCGTGGACTCGTGTTCCATGGTTCTTTCGACCGACCTCGACGATGGTCGCTTCATCCATGTAGAGACCTGCCAAAGGCAGGTCTCGCTCTGGCCGCGGGGTCAGGCGGCGCAACCCCGGTCTTCGCTCCGTGCTGCGGAGCGCCCCCGCTGGCGCCCTCTCGCCGTCCGTGACCCCCGACTGACACTGCCTCACCCTGAAGACCTCTGCCACCCAGAGCTCGCGCTGACTGCCACTACCCTACTTCCGAACGCCCACGTCTCAGCCTAGACCATCGCCGGACCGCCGTCCCAGCTCGCCGAAGAACTCAAAACTGTCGGAAAAACCAAAAACACGCAGACCTTTGGCAGACAATCGAGAACTCCTCGGGACACATATTTTCAAGACGAAATAAGCGATGGAAATCATGGAAGAATTACTATGCTTACATGGGATTCGCTCGGAAATCAAAAAACCATTCAACGCTATAATTCTACATGAAAGAAGGATTCATAAATTAAAATGAAAATGAAAACTCTTCCCTGGTTAGGCGTTGCACAGAGCATCGTCGTCGATCCACACCCCACCGTTGCTTCTTCCACCTTGATTTGGAGGGGGAGAAAGAAGAGGATTCGAGGAGGTTAGGGTGAGTGGGTTTCTACAGGGGGAGGAATGAGGATGGGGGAGGATAGTAGAGTTAAAATAATTAAACACTTTTTAATTAAAAACTCTACCCCTGAAAAAACTCGCACCCAAAACCCCCGACACAGTTAAAGTTAGACCACACCTATGGTAAACACCACCTACCGAACACAAGAGAGGGCTCGTAATATTAATATGAGGCCCCGTTAAAAATTTATTAAACTCAACGCCTGAGGTCTCCAAATTATGAAAACACCCCTGGAAGCATTTTTCACAGACGGCCCGCACCCGCAAAAGTTACACCCCTAATAAAGTAAACGACATACTCCAGACTCAACGGTGCCCTCAGTTTCCGAATCCGAGCAACTTATTAAGAGATACTTCTGTTTAACCATTAAACAAATAAATTAGTCATTTAAATTATCCATTTAACATTCCGTTAACGGGCGAGGCGTCCCAACGTCCCTCGCCGACATGTTTTATGTCGTTCCTAGGGTAAAAACCTCATTTCAGACCCATCTGTGCACTCAGATTTAGGATCTGAAGCACCATTTAGGAGTCATCCCATTTATCTGTCATGCCCAATGTGAACAAAATGAAATTTTAATTCTGGACATACCGGGCCTCAGAATCACACATTGTCTGAAGGCGCTGCTCGGGAATAACATCATCAATATTAAAAAGTATATTATAGCAAAAGCAGGGTTATTACAATGTATCACTCTTAGGTGTTAAATAGAAACAGTAAATGGGGTAAGAACTCCACTATTTAGTTAAAATCCCTATAACCCCATTCAGGGTCCCATGAATTCTCCATGGGTTTCATGATCACAATCTATGTGGGAAACTACTCTAAAAGAACTACTTACGGGTCCATAACAGAAAAAGGGGGATAATTCATGAAAAGAAATGTAAGGGGTATGAAAAGATGAATACATGGTGTATAGGCACTATAAACGGCATGTTCCCTCAGGCTATCACATGGTCATGTACCTCCACTAGCATGGCCGTGTAAACAACCTAAGAACACAACATTAATATATGATACACAATGTGAAAAAATATCTCCCCACCTTGATATGTATGTTTACATGGTTATATACATATGGGGTCTGCCTAGGTTAAACTAAATAGTATATACCAAATGTACATGACAATATACTTTTCGAAGACCACTATTCCATGTTATTTCATAGACGACCAAAGACACAGTCAGATACCACACGGTGTGTACTTATAGTTGACGTCGTGTATATAAAAAAATATTTTCTTCCCGAATAGAAGAACACATGGAGTGTGTTCATATAATTACACACCGTTTTATCTAGTATTTCAGGTAGTAATCCACTGAAACATTCCTTAGAACCCACATTTTTTATATGAAAACCAAAGGTATGCCAATATATGATCCATGGGTCCCATTCTCCTCACGAATAAAATATTTGATTCCATATATGGAACATTATAATCCTATTTAATACAAGGTCAAAACATGATCCACCAAATTATGATTCAAGAGGGAACATACACCAAAGGGACCAATGTTTGGCATCCATCAAATTCAACCAATAACATATACCAATAATCTTATCATAATAGCAAGCATATCTCTCACGGTATCTATCAAAACATCATGAATATATAGAACATAATCTATAACAACATCATGAAATCAGTAATTCTCTATAAATGGAATGGAACGAATACATGGATTGTGATTTGTAACAAGCCCCTATATGATGAATGAGATGGAATAACCTTATATCATTAGGTTGCAATAAAACAGAACCATAATGATATCAATAACAAAAGAACAATACTAGTGTGTCACCTAATGGTGAAATAGAATGAACCGTAATAGCTCGAAATCCAAAAATACGAAGTCAATTCGAGGTAGTATAGAATTTCCATGTAATTGGAGTAGCTACTCCTCGACACAATTAATTACAAAAATACATTTCCTTCCTAACAATATCTAATATCTCTAAAAAGTAAGAGAACCCAGAAAATACTCCTTGGATACCACTTTGTATCATCCCAGATCCATATTCCACTCAACTGGTGCCCCATAACCAACTAGCCACATAGCCTCAAGAACCTGTCCACATACACCATGGTCTACTGACTAGTAGCAAGGTCCTAGGATTGAGTGTGGGGAGGCTACTCCCTCATTGGAGGAGTATGACACAAAAAGTAAAATAATGATTCGATATAGTAACCGATAATACCATTCAATGGAACTAAACCATGTATAACAGATAAGATAAATAACCAAGAATTGTTGCATACAATAGATTAAGCACAATTCATTTTTCTAGGAAGATATCAAAAAAAGATACACTATGTTCTTCTGAGACATCTGTTTTCTCCCAAATGCATTACCCAAACCAGGATTGAGACAAAATAACAATGTGAATCCACCCATTGTTGGTTCCAAACTATATTTGTATATATATAATAGTTATTATTCAATAGTGAAAGGAATAAATAGTAGGTATACAAAATCAATCAAAATAGATGTCTCAGAAGACAAGTAAACTAGTATATGTGAAGACCCTATCCATGATTTTTCTTTGACATGGAATATGTGTCATAATTCATCCATTTAATTATTTATGTTCATTTAATTATAAAAAAAGTATCATCATCTGGCCTAGGCCCGATGACACTCCGTATATGTAACAGTCAACTAGTTACATAACAATCCATTAATCAGTTTCCAATAGGGCCCAGCCATGTATCCCTTTACTGCATCCAAGTTTCTTTACAGATTTTAAATTATCTATATTGAGAACAAACACCATATCATGGATCACTCATGTCCATTACAAAATTACCTATGGATCTCATCCATTTTCTTTTTACTGAGTCCCACGTTCAAGCAAGCTATATATAAGGTGAAATTAGTCACATGAACTCAACAATTTATTTTAAATGAGATTGTGGCTCGCCTATTTCAATTAATCTTCTATTTCAAATAATTCAATTTCATATCTAAAGAAATAAATTTTATTTAAATTATCACATGGATTATCATCTAGAGAAATCATGTGGGAATAGTTCAAATAATAGGTATCACATATAAATAAAACTATCACATGGATTAAGAATATAATGATATCATGTGGGTAATTAATATCACATAATTAATTTGTTTTAAAATCATAATTTTGGGAATTAAAGGCATGAATATTTGGAATTCTTGGCCAAAGGGACATCTAAGGGAAACACAACCATGGGGTGTTCCTAAATCAATGTTCACAGACCTAAAAATACTTCAAAATCATTTAATTACATAATAAATTATAAATATGCAATAACAAGGTTCATTATTAAATCATGAGACCCCATAAATGTGGGCATGTAAAACATAAACATATTTAATCAACACGAATGTCAATTAAAGGCATAATACCACCTACCTCGTAGTCGTATAACTCTTCTAGTCCAACAATAGGCATTGATTAGAAATAGAACAGTATAGATCTACAAAACGAGAAAAAACACTCCACCATTGTTATAATTATTTTGAGATGAAATCATGATGAATGACTTAAGAGGAATAAATAGGTTAATGGTTGGGTTCCAAGGCATTTGAAGATGATCGAAATAGAGTTCAGACGAACAAACGAGAGGCAAAACGACCTCTCAGCATGACTGTTTTTCGAATGAGACGAGCTCTCTGTCCGTCTGATGAAAAATGATGTTAATTACCTATTTAAAATTTTTATAAAATTACATGGTGTGAACTTGAAAATAAACACCATGTATGTTCAAATCCTGACCAAGTATTTACATAATAGTTTCCTGGGATTATACATTGTGTAACCCTAGTTACACTGTATGTACCTCAAAATATATGTTGTGTAACTCCATGTCACGTCTTTTAACATGCATGTAGCCAGCCTTTGATCTCATTTTCCTTCATTTTATAATGTAAAACATGAAAAAGAGTGATTCATACCACAACCGATGAACCATGTTCTTATACTCACTTTCTTTCGAAAATTTATTATTTTAAAAAATTGAATTAAATATATTCCAGTTATTCTTCTAAAAACTATAATCGAATTTATTAAAAAAAAATGATGCGACATTAAAAATCAAATGTTATGTTCATCGTACCCACGCGACGAGGGATGGTTTCACTCCCCAATTCAATACCATATTTGTTAAATTAAATTTCTATATTTTATGAAATATTTTAAATATATGTTTATAAAAACATATATACAGAATCCACTAGGTTTTATATAGTAACATCATTGATAGCATATGATAATAAATTAATATACACTTATAACCTAATTAAGGTAGATTCTAATAAAATAAAGTAACCGACCTTCTCCATATTTCATAAATTCATCAAATTTCATTAAAATTTTCAGGTAAAACCAATTAAAAAATTATTCTCGTGGTAAATATGATTCAATAATCATATATAAACAATAAATGAGAATTATTGAATGCATGATATGTCATGTATTATATATTATAGCCACATATTATATGGATTATGAAATTTATATATGCATAAAGACTTTACAAGCCTTAAAAGATAGGTTTTATTTAGAATGATAAAATAAAATCATAACATTAATGTTTATAATCAAAATATTCACAAAAAATTAAAATGATAAAATCTTAATCAATCCATTACGTTATAAATATATTGAACATTTCTTTTTAAAACATAAAATGATATATATATATATATGAATTAAAACCCTTTTTTATATATTTTTATAATAAATGAATAATCCCTTATAATTACAAAAAACAAACAAATATATTTATTTATACAATTAGGATAATATTTATATTGAAAATAAACCTATGAATCCCAGAAAATATGTTGAAAAAAAAACTAAATTTTTTTTCTTTCATTCAAAATTTCTTTAAAAAAATAATATATATATATATATTTATATATATCATTCTAAAATAAATTTATAAAAATAAAATAAATGGTTACTTGTAAAATAGAAAAATATCACTTCTACCGATTTGTGAAATCCAATTTATGGAGGAAACCACCAACATTCTTATAAACTTGAACAAAGTGTGTGGTTTTCGCTAGGGTCTTATATCCATGGATGTGGAGTATTCTATGAGACTCATATATTTATAAAAACAATTATGTGAATTAGGCTTCAAAGATAACATGAGTAAATATTCATATTTTCAAAAAATAAAAAAAATAAAAAAAGACCACAAGTCATCATTTTTTAATGTTTTCAAACTCAATTTTTTTTAGATGTGGAAAAGGGTTTCATTTACCTCTATGAACCCGAATTGGATTACCATTACCCATTTCAAGTAATTGGAAAAGACTATATCACCCTTAGGATGGATGACGTCGATCAGTGGTGGTAATGGCAGTGTGGGACATCAATTAGTGCATGTTTAGTGACATTATGGTGTCCTGGGCACACAGTACTAATGGTGGAGAAGGTAGTGGTCAAATGATGCTAGTAAAGGTGGGGCTAGACATTGATAGTGGCATAATGTAAACAAATAGTGCTGGGATCAGCTATTGGTGATGGTGTCAACTACCCCAAAAGGATTTTTTGGGATAATGATTTGAACAATATTCCTCGTTTTCCACGTCATTTTAATTAATTTATTTCTCTATGTTGTTTAATCATTTTTTAAATAAATATGCAATTCAATATTTTTTAATCATGATTATATTAAACACATAATTATATTTAATATAATTTTCCAAATAAAAAATAGATCAATAATTATTTAAATGTTATAATTTAATTTTTTTATATTAACCTATTAAATAAAAATAAAAAAAACTATAAATTTAAAATAATTACACTTTTTTATAAAATATATACCCCAATAATAAAAATAATAATTTTCATTTGTAAGAAAATCTTTTACTATTATTTCAGTTTAATTATTTTCATTAAAATATTAAAAAAAATTAAATTTTTGGTTTTTATTTAATTCATCAATTCATATTCATATATCATTTTTATAGAACTATAACTCTAAATTTTTTCCATTTAAATAATCATATTCTATATTTAAAAATATATGCAACCTTCATAATTTTAAAAAATTGTACATTATTTTGATAATTTTGTATATTATTAATTTTATAAAATACTCCCCTATTACAATATATGTTTATAAAAACAAAATTTACAATTTTTTAAATCAAGATGAAAATATTAATCATATTAAAAAATATTTATAATTATTTTTCTTTTATTAAATATATTTAAATGTTATTAATATATCTAATTTTATTAAAAACATAATATTTACAAACCAAATAAAATAACTATATATATATTAAAGTAAATATGTATATATATATATATATATAATGAGATATAAAGTGGTACTTCTTGAAATATTAAGTAATATATTATACGTTGAATCCAAGAATATGTTAATTATAAAAAAATATTTTAGTTTTATAAATTTTATTATCATAACCACTCTTATTTATTTTTAAAATATAAATAATTTAATAAAATAATTAATATTTTAATTTTCATGGGATGTTACAGTCTTGGAGAAAAATCAAATCAGTTTACTATCACCTAGAATAAGAAATGTATATATGTCGTCCTCAATTACTATCTATCATTATATTGGTAGGATTTATTATTACATAGGTCATCATATCAACCTTCATAACCCAAAATATTATCTACATACAAATGGTGATATATAATTTATATAATTTCGGTACCAACATCCGACATTAATAAGGACCAATGTGAATACAATCAGTGTGTCACATCATATAATTAAACAGTAACATCATCTCTGGCTAGTGATCCCTAAACCTAGAACCACGGTCTAGCTCCAACATGTTTTAGATGAACTCCTCAAGTAATATATTCCTGATGGTATCGCACATAATCCATTCATTTGTTCAATCCAATTGTAGAATATTAAACAATCATCCAATAGTTCCCAATGGAATATTGGTCTATTTGTTTACATTTTGATCACCCATGTTCTCCAAATATATTGATGATAATATTTAAGATTAATTTATATTACTATATATAATATGGGCCTCATTATCCCTTGATGAATTATAGATGTTTTATCTAGTTGTCACGGTCATTTTCAACCATCATCGGCCCACCCCGATGGGATCTTCCTCCCTGAATAGGCATTATAATGAAATTTATTTATCATATCGTCTCAATATATTGAGATGTATTAGAAACCCTAGGGGAATGCTATTGTAAATTATCATGCACAACATGTTATGAAATTGAGACTTAATTCCATATAGAATAATTATGATAATCATTCCGTATATTTAATGAAAGATTTATACCAAATATAATTTCCATAAATTCATTAAAAACAAAATCTAGATAGTTACCATGAAACCCTATAATACTGATAAAAGATTGAAGGAAAAAACACAACATGTAAATAAGGATAATCCTAATAAGAATACCTAAAATATGCCCAATCCCCAAAGAAATAACCCCAGACTAAGCCATGCATATTCTATATTCTTGTTAGTCGAAACCCTATATATAAAATAAATCATAAAAATACCATGTCTATGATAATGGATTGCGTGATCTGATTCTACCAAATCAGACATCTTATATTTCAACATGCATTTCATTTATTTTTCTTCTATCTAATGAATTAAATATGAATATGGTATATTATCTTATACCCCTAAACATGATGCATGAACAAATAATAAATTAAAAAAATAAATATAACAACATTATGTGAATCCCCAATGGTGAATTAAAACAATGGTAACATCAAAAAACATAATCATAAATTCCAACTTTTATGTAATCTCATATATCAACTATAATTGATGGATGCATATTAATATACACCCCTAAAAGATTTCCAACAATCCTAACACATATCTACATTCTAAAAAATCATGGATATGAAAGGAGACAAGATAGTGATCCAAATGTAAAACCATTTTGTGAAAACCCATCCTTGATCACCATTTCATGGATTTGATGCCACCTCACATCTTGAATTCCTCCCCTATGAAATATTTATACAAGAAGATCTCAGGGAAAAGAGAGATATATTGGTATTAATATTCCCTTTGAATATGATAATCAAAATTTTATGTAATTGCAGTGATAAAAATAAAAATAAAAATAACAAAATAAATAAATCATAAGAGTAGTGTAATATAAAAAAGCACTATACCATGAAATATTTTAATGGAATGATAGTAATTGAACCCATAATATTTAAAATAGATCCAAACAAGTTGTGCATATATATACCAAATAATGTGACACTAGAGAGATAGAGTAGTTTAAATCCAAGCCATTTGGCTACATAGGTTGTAAATATGAAATCTAGTAAGGAATCACTAATTCGACTCTTTAATAAATTCATAATATGAACTGATGAAATGAATATAATTAAAAAATCAGATATTTGGAATAAGTATATCACAATACAACAATATACATTTTGAATCATTAGAGAAACCATTTTCCAAAATAACCAGCACACTAAAAGGAAATTCACCCAAATTATTTATAATTACCCCTAAATGGGATAGATCATAAATATTTTTTATCCATACAATTTAATGAATAACCCATCTACTGTAAATAGAATCTTCTAAAACATCCTACATGGGGGATGGTTCATATTACTCAGCATGAATTATCAACTATATAAGACATACTAGTAGTACATGAAATACATATATTTTTGATTATATATCAAATGCATTAACATGTAAATCAGGTTTCATTGATAGAAAAAAATTATCAGATAAAAAATATAGAATATAGGTATCATGTGTCTACACACAAACACCTAATTTGATAAAACATCCAGAATAACTCTAATATGAAACACATTCATACAAAATGAAATCATACAACAAAAAATGGTCTCACTATCTACACACAAAAACTATAAATATGATTCAATAATCCAATATTAGTAATAAATAATATAATATTCCTCCTACCATATGTGAAATGATGTCTCAAACGATATGTGTCACTATTCCTGTCAATTTTCACAACTCTAAATCCAATAAAAATTCCTAGTACACCCCAATTTTCAATTCTATGATCATGGAAGAATATAATATACAAAAACATTGTATGGAATTATAATATATGTAAAATATTATCTACTACCAATAATGGTATATGTACAGAAGATGTGAATATGCCATTTTTTAGAATCAGGGTATTGATTCAATCAATGTCCAATGATTACCATATTATTCAATTTAAATAACAATATAATCAATAGATAATTCAAAAAATTTAATTGTTTGAATGAGGAAAAAGGATTAGTATTGATCAATATAAAGATATAAATTATAGGATTTGTAAATGTGGGATAAAACCAATGTTTGGGAATTAATGGGAGGACATAATAAAAGTTTTGAAAACCCAAAATAACTGTAAGGGATATACTATATTGTTGGAGCTTGAGAGAGTTACTAGGGAGTGAAAAATTAGGCGATGGGGGGGGGGGGTTAATAAAAACTCAATATAAACAACATACATTATTAGCACTTGAGGGGAACTAATGGTGAAAATGTTACCTCAACTTCTTGGTAAGTAGACTATATGTAGAATCAATTGTGCCATGAATTCCCATTTTTTATCATGAAAACTAATCTAATTTAAAAAAGATCCAATAGACACCATCAAATGGACAGTGGAACCATGTTATCATTTCATGTTACATAGTCATATATTACTGTATTTATTTAACATGTAGGGATTCAAAACACCTCTAAACCTCCTTCACACAGAAAAAACATGTATAAATAAATATATATTCCATATAAAAATTAGACATATTTGAAATAGATATTATTTAAAAATGAATATTTTATATAGAGATGATGTTATGCTTAAATGTAGTAATATTTATGAAACACAATCCATTTTCATGAGTTTTTATAAAAGTAATTTATTAATGTATTTTTATATTTGAAAAAAATATGAGTATGGATTTTATTATGACATTGGAGGGCCAAAATTTATATATCTGAATCAGGATAAAAACAATTTCTTATATATCAAGTTATAATATAGACTAATTTTAGACAGAACTGATTTATGTAAGGTACTAATTAAGAAATTATATTGTAGGAGTGAAATATGACTATGGAAATTATTGAATTGAGAGTCAACCCAATCAACTATGAAGGTATTGGCAGTGATACTTGAATAAAGAAATTATTTTTTAAGAACATGTGTTTTATAGAGACATATATAAAATTACTATAATATTTTATAAGGGTTCAATATTGACTATTTATGAATCCTCATTCATAAGACATATGTATTTTGATATAAGAATTATATATTCCATGATTTTTTTGATCATTGACTGATTGAGAAGGATTTTTTAATATATGATAATATAACAATATAATTATATTAATTTTAATGTCTCATATTACCATTAATTTATACATAATATATTTTATTTTATCAAACATCTCATATCACCAATTCATATGTTTCCATTTTTACTAGACTATAGTCACTTGTTTTAAAAATGAAATTTCTTTGAGTGAAAATCAGAGGTGATATAATTTTTGTAGAAAATAATGATCTTTTTAAAATTATGTTTGTTTTGTATATTGTCTTCATGGGAACTAAAACATTAAAATTATGGGGATTTAATTGTTTTGATATGTATTGAATTCTAATCTAAAATGATGTAATACAAAGGTATATAATGCTTACATAACCTTAAGAATGATTTGGGAGTTTGTGGAATGGCTAGTTTAATTTTATTTATTTCTTATCATGTACATCATTGTTAGTCATTTTTTAGTATGATTTTTCATGTATCATTATTTTTTCATGTTGTTTTATGTTTAGTTTGATGAATTATTAAGATTTTATACTAGTATCCACTAAATATTATTGTCACCTATTTGATCAATATTATATTTATTATTATTTTAATGATTCCATTTTTGTTGATATATCAAAATGTATATCTTGGTAGATTAAAGAAGAAACAAATAAGGTTAGGGGATATAGTCTACCACATTACTATTCATAACATTGTCACATGATAGTATCTCTGGGAATATATATTGTCAAGCTAGAAGGTAGGTGATAACCCCATTACAATTTCCATTGATTTATCTGTTTAGGGAGATATATACAGGATGGTTAATTTATTTTATATAAGGGGATGTTGTGATGGTAATTTTACAAAAAACTGAATCACAACTCAAGGAAAAAACCATCATTATTTATTTTTTCGCATATAGATGGAACATGAAGCACTTCTTGAGAATTCAGATTCTAAACACCTAATAATGGGAATTATGGGGGTTTAAGAAGGAATCATCAAAATATGATAATCATATCAAAAGATAAATAATTAGGATAGAGAACATTTTTGGAGTAATTAAGTTATAAAAATGTTATAACCAATGATTTAATTTTTTTCATGTCATATAATGATAAATAAGTTAAAAAAATATTAACATAAAAATAATATCATCGAGAGAGTCAAAACTGAGGAATTTGTTAAATATGAAATGATATCAAATAAGTATAAACAAAATATTGGAATTATAAAAGGTAATGAAAAATATATAATTATTAATTCTTATTTTTCTTATATATGACCTAAATTATATGTAATGACCTAGGTATTTATTGAATCATATTAATTATTTTTATTCAACAAAATAATTATATCCATTATGTTAAATAATTCATAAAATTAATAATTTATTTTAAGGTAATTTATTGAAAACATTCATTTCTCATTTATGGAATTTTAATTTGGAAAAAAATTATAATATTTTAAGTCAATATGATGAAATATTTTTTAGAATAATTTGTTATAATTTTCTATAAAAATTTATTTTTTGGTGAATATTAAAAATAATAGTATTTTATGAAATACATTATTTTTTGTGATTTTTGAAAGGCATAATAATGATAAAAAATTTATTAAAATTATCAAATAACAAAATTTATATTTCATAAGAGTAATAATATACATAAATAAATTAAAACATTTATGTTAGAATTTATTTCATGATATTTATGAAAAAACATTTAATGGTGACGTAGTGCCTACACATCATTGGCAATGTCAAATTTGGTTCATTATAAATAGTAATTAATTTGGGGTAATTTATTTTATAGAAATTTTTATTAATAATTATGTATTATTTATGTTTTTGGATGTTAATTTAGAATGTTAGAGTTATATATCATTGATATTATCTAAATGCATGCCCAACGATTGTTCATAGATTAAAAAAAATTAGATGGTTTATTAACATGTATATCAGTAAATATAAATAATGAATGAATATAGAATTATATTTTTAACAAAAATAACTTATTTTTATGAAATTATTTTATTTATAATTTTTTATGTGATATACTTGGAATTATTTCATGTGGAGCACTGATGCAGTGATAGTGAAAGCATCAGAATAATTAATAAATTTACTAAATAAAATTATAAGAATTATTAAATTACCCTAATTTTTGTTAAATATTTTTATCTGAGCACTTTTTTACCATTATCTCACATGGATTCTAATTTGGGATATTTTGAATCGACATGAACTAATTTATGTAATTACGATTTTTTTATTTAAAATAATTTATCTTTTCACACTATAACTGTTATTTTGAATAAAATTTTATGGTATCTTTTTACTATGGATTTTTATGATCCTGTATAGTTTATTAAGAGATAAGAAATTTAACTTCTTCATGATGATTTATTTTTACTTTTTATAGAATAACAATATTATTTAATGTCTTGAATAATTATGATGGTGTAATTATTTAATTAACTAATAAATCAAATTAATGATTTTAAATATAATAAAATAATATTAGTTTTATATTTTTAATAAAACCATTAATTGCATAGTTGAATATGGTACATATATAATATAGAAATAATGTAATTCTAAATATTAATGTTAGTTTAATGTGTTTAATGTCATTGTTCAGAATAGTTTCTATTTGAAAAAAAAATATTTTTCATGAATAAAATATATTATTATTTTACCTAAAAATAAAAAAACATTTAACGATGGAAAAAATATAATATAACATTTAAAATTTAATATCATTTATTTTCTATGGATTTTTTAAATTCATATACCGTATAATAAATTTATTATATTTTAGTAATTTTATTAATTCATAATTTACCCCTAACATAAATTATAAAAGAAGGCTTCATTCTTCCCAAATATTTATCATCGTATGAATTATTTCACACCTATATTTTTTCAAATTACCTTCTACTCATCCATTTCCACATTATATTGCATATGTTCTAAAAAAACCCCACTTTTTAGAGTATAATTAGGTTCTGAAGGATAAATTATCAAGTTGTAGTATTCCTTTATCTTCCTTATTACATTTTATTTATCTCTACCCTATCTTTATCTCATATAAATGTTATAGGACAAATCTATAATAATATATATACTGGAATTTTGTTTTTTTGATGGTATATTTTTTAATAAATCCCTCTATTTTTTATTTTATTCTTCAATAATGATATCTTCGCTTATGATGTGTAAATTCACAACCTTTGTGGTCGATGAGTTATCATTTTCGTTCATACTTTAATCATGGAATGTTTAAATTTTCTAATAATTCGCTCAAATTTCCAAAAATATATATATTCTAATTTATGGAGTGTTTTTTATTATTGATATGGATGTTCAAAATAAACATACCTTGATAAGAATTAAAATAACTCTCCCTAAACAATGGAAAAAAATTCATACATGGGAGGATAATGTTATATAATGATCAAGAAATTTATTATAAACAAGAGTATAGTTATTTAATAAATTATAAATCCATATAAAAAATATTTCTCATTGTGTTAACAACATTTAAGTATGTAGAACCATAGTTAAGGGACTACTTAACTGAAAAATCCCTTTTATATGTTTTGAGGATATATTCTTATAAATATTTCTATTTTATTTACATGTTTTGAAAATGGGATTTTCTGAAGGTATTAATATGTTTTCAAATGTTTTAATTTATCTGATATTATTTTAATATGGGTCTTTTTCATTTTTGATTTATGAGAATTATATTTTGAAATCATTTTAAATTTCTATTTTATGAAATTGAAAATGATCAATTTTTTGTAAATATAATGAGGTGCTTCTCTCGCTCTCATGAAGAATTATAATGATAATGTTTCTGTAATGACCCATGTGTCTATAGAATAATAATTTTCTTTTCTATTAATATTGATTAATTAAATATTAATTTTATATTAAAAGGGATGATTTTTTTTTGATAGCGTACTCAGCATACAACAACAGGTTTCTTTGAAATCTTAGGTTGCACACAATATAGAGTCATTCTGAAAAATAAGATAATATTATTTTATTTTAAATGGTATTAAATTCGTAGACATTTTTTTGGATGGAATGAAAATATATTAACTAAAATATTATAATAAATGTTTATTAAATATTTTTACATTTAAACAAAAAAATTTAGAGGCTTAAAATAAGGGAGAATTTTTTTGATGCCGGAATTACTCTAATATTTTTAACGGTCGTTTTACTGCCATCTAATAGTGAACCCATTTAAAATATAGTTTTTTTGAAAAATTATATGTTATATTTTAATAAATAAATTATTCTTTATAATAAGATCATAAAATTTTACTTAGGATAATTTTTTTTGAAATTTTATATTAAAGTTCATTTATTTAATGAATAGTTAAAAATAAAACATTTTATTTTAAAAAGACCTTCTCAACTTATTCATTTATATTATTATATTGTACATTTAAACTTTTTTAATGTATAAAAGGGAGATATATTTATCATTTAATCCAATTTTGGTTATTTAAAGTCATTTCACTTTGAAATTCGACAGAAACACAAGTCAATCATTTGATAGTTATTACTTCTTAAAAACCTGCTTTTTTGATTGACAAAAAGAATAATTTTTATATTAATTACTGTAAATTTTATTTTTTTAGTTTGGAAAAATTTATTCCATGTTTCTAATAATTATTTTTATATTGTGTGAATACATACCTTTTATTTTGGGACATTATGAATAGAAACTTTTGTAATTACTTTATTTCTCATGGTTCAAGTGTAAATCTGTTAAATATGAGGAAACAAGTAATATTATAAAAATATTAAACTACAATAACACATGTACTAATACTATTTGATGAGATATTTCCGAACATGGGTATCCTTGGGATGATTTTGGCGATTCCATTGAGCCACATGGTTGTGAAAATGACATTTTCTAAGAATTAATTTAATGTAAAAAGAAATTTGACATAAACACATATATTTTAACAAAAACAATTTCAATGGGGTTATATAAGTGATATATTAGAATATAAATAGTCATTATAAGGAAAAAAATATTTCCTAAATCATGTTATTTTATTCAAAAACCTCAAATATATAAATTTACATATGACACATAAATGATTTGGTGATGACCTTATTAATGAATTATTTAATGAAATGAGATTATAAATATTAAAATAAATTTATTTTGAAACATTTTATTCCATAAACGAATTTTATTTAATATTATGACTTTTTTAAATTAAATAATTTGTTGGGAAAAAACTTGTTGTTATGTATTTTTAAAAAATTATTGATATGAATAGTATAAAAATTCACATAAATGAGTTTAAAAAATTTCTTTTTTAATAAATTATATAATATTAATAAAAATTTATGATTCTACAAAATGAAATAGATAATGTTGAACATATCATTAATGAACCCATTATGGTTCACATTTCAAAATATAGTAACTATAATTACCATAAATTATGAAAACGCATGAAGACAAGGTAAGAGTTAGTGTTTTTAACTATGGCTTAATGAAACAATATGTGGTTAAATTTGTAACCTAGATTAGTATGAAACCTATTTTTCAAGAGGTTTTCTACCAAACATAATTTTATCTTTGAAATAAATTACATTGTCACCATTTGAATCAGAATATTATTTTATAATAAAATGAAATTTCAATATGTTCCTAAAGTGCCCATCCTTGCTCTAATAAAATGTCATCACCTCTACCCCAGTACACATACCTCTATAGCCTCTTGGATAATCCAAAATCTGCTCAAATAAACTCCCAATATACCTCTATTCCACCTAGAATCCTTAACATGGGTAGAAGGCAATTCAAGAAAGCCTTTTGGATGAAATCAAAAGAAGATACTTGATTTAGAGGTAACGTCTTCGCTCATGTTTCTTTATTTTATTTTACTTATCCACTCAATGTGATATTCTTATTCTTTGATTACATAAAAAACCATTATCATAAATATACTATGAAGTTTTTATTAGAAGTATTCTAACTACACAAACACACACCGCCATCTAATGAGTATGAACATACTGTTTCTGTGGACGAAAAACTACTACCTCATGAAATGATGATTGTTAAATTTTACCCTACCACTTTTCATGGTGGCCATTATGATGGAAAAGTATTTATATATGATATATAAAATATTTATATTTATTATATTCTTTTTTATTTTTATTTATATCATACCTTTATGATCTCCATAATGTTTAAATATGTTAATTTCATTTGAGGAAGTGTGGACTACCGCCCCCTCAAAGTTATATGACTTGTTCATTCCATAAATGGAACATATAAAGGATGGAATTAATGAAATTATGTAATATATATAACATATATATAATATTGTAAATATAATATACTTATTTATCATTTATTGTTCATTACGTTAAATATGATAAATAAATAAAAGTAGCGTTCATGCATACTTACGGCTTATCGTCTCAATAAATGATCCATTTCAGTTATTTTCTCCAAATTATATGGAATATTATAAATAAATATACAAAAAGATATAAATACATATATACTGGATATGTATGATATTTTAATCATGAATACAATTCTTGTAATAATCTACTTTTGACCAAATGGAGAATTTGTAATTATAACATGTTCCTTTTTGACTCAAGTACCGATCTTCAATAAAATTACCGATATAAAATTGAATAATTATATTATTATTATAGAAATATAAAAAAGGATATTAATGAAATAATAAAAATTAAAAAGGTTATGATTAAATTAGAAATTAACCTAATGTTATTATTTAGGAATATAATAAACGAACATTTCAAGTCAGACTCATTGTAATGAAACTTCATAACCCAATTTCCATTCTTTAGATAAATCTTCTACTTCATGATTATGTCTTACTAGGAATCTATGTGAATGACCAGTAATTTTTTTACACTTAATCGCTACTTATATTAGGGGTATTTATATTTTCAAACATAATTATTTCATTGATTTACTTTTAATCTAATGATATGATCATTGTAAGGGAATTCATCTCAGTATCCTTTCATTGATGCATACATTGATAATATAAACCTACTTCTTTTATATAGTGTAAAATAAAACCCTTTTACCTTTAATTTCATTCAAATGGAATATTGTTTCTACTAATCATTTTACTAAATGAAAAAATTATTCTTTTAATGTATGAGGTGACAACAACCTCTCTTCCTCTGTAACCATTATTAGATATTTGACTTCCTATATTAGCCATAAAATTTTTAAATGTTAAAGAAATACATTCATCCATTTTAGGCTTTTTTTTATTAAAAATGGTTTTTGAAATGGATTTAGTATTGTTTGGGAAAAAATCCCTCATGGCGTCCTCTCACTATGTTTTGGGAGTGGTTGTGTTTTTTGACAAATGTAGATGAACTCAAATGATTGTGGATGTTGTTTTTCAAAGACATGTTTTTCTGGTAGAGAAGTTTGGTAGTGTATTACAAAATTTTGTATCTTAAAATCGTGAATTTGAAAAAATAATGGAGAAATAAATTGGAAATATAAGTGAAATGAGGAGATCAAGACATGGCTCAAGTACTATGACTAAGAAGTGTACATGGGCGCGTACCAGGCAATGTGAACGGTACGTGGAAGCGGTTCATGATACCAAAAGTTGTTCACGGCATAATTCGGTGCGGTTTGTGGATGGGTTGAAGTCAGAGGATGAGATCAACCACACAAGAGAAAATACAATATGTAGACTATGTATGAAAAATGGTTCACGGGTGGATCGCAGTTCGTGATGGTAGAAGAATTGGTAAGTGGTGAAGGCTGAATCAAAGATTTGGTTAATCATGGATTAGCTATTTTTGTGGATATCTTTACCTACATAAGAATTGATTATCGTACTGATTACTATGGTGATAAAATATCAATATTGAACATATTTTTGATCCAAGAATTCTGCAAAGTCAGAAGTATTTTTACGAATGGAGGATCGCGATGGATGAAGTGGTTTACACAGAATTAATTGTGGTGATGGAGTTTGCGGGTATTCATAACCTGAAAATGAAGAAGAATTACATGGGAGGAGTTGAATCAGTATACAGAGGAAGAATATTTGGTACGTGAGAGTGAGAGTTCGACAAGTGGTAAGCAGAGAGGGACCTCCGTTACACAGAAGAGAAGGCAATCCACAGACAGAGAAAAATTCACAGACAGAGGGCTGTTCGAAGAGTAAAAATGAATATATTGGTATGCAGAGGTGATAACGATTTGTGGGAGTTGCATTAGTACGCGGAAAGGGTTATCTTCGTACCAAACCCGGTACACAGAATGCAGGAGACAAGGTGGTTCTCTATTTACATAGGGAAACTAGTGAAAGAATCTGTTCAGTTTAAGAAAGTAGTTTCCTATAACTAGTAGTACTTGGGAAGGTGTACTTCATCTGTGGGTGAAAATTGTACTTATACAGAGCATCTACCAATATATGAGGATGCACTAGTTCATACAAGTGAAGGGAACTATATGTACATAAACTGTGTATGACCTACAAGGCCATCAAAATTGTGGGGATTCCATTCCAAGATAACTGAGTGAAAGAAGACGAATACGGTGACCTCTTCCACTGACAGTGATCTAGAAAAAGAGTTATAGGGAGTCACCCTTGGGAATTTAGTGATAAGATAATAAACCTTGTAAAGGCAGTGAATCTGGTCATAGAATATCTAGCCCATACATTATATTCATTATTGGTAGTGATCTTTGTGAATTTGGTAACTCGGCACATTGCCGTTGTATGTTCCTTGGATATAGCCCAGTAAGGGTGAACCATATAAAAATAGTTGTGTCATGTGTTTGATTTCATATCTGTTCATATATTTCTACAAGGGGATTAGATAATTGAGTTTTGGTTAACAATGAAACCAGATCCAAAAAGGAAAAGTTTCAACCTATCATACACTGATTAACCCCCCTTCCCCCCCTCAAGCTATTAGACCTAGTGGAAAACGGTTTTTCAATATCTTTATATGATTTAATGTTATTAGAAATTAAATTTTATTTGTGAAATTGTGATATTTAAAATATTTTATGTGTTTTGATTATATAATGGTACTTTTACATTTGAAATATGTTTATGTGAAAAACCAATTATAGTTGGTTATGTGATACATGAAATGATGGGATGTTATATGATAAAAAAGGATGGGTGGTTACATTATAACATCCAATGCATTGGGTATGGATGTTGGTCTTGTGGTTATTACATTTAATGATTTGTGTGGAAGTCGAAAGTATGGTTATTCAATTTAAGGATGTTTATGTCCCAAGTTACCTTTATATGTTATATTATTCCTTTAATGGGATTTATGGTAGTCTTTCTAGATATATAAAGGTTGTGAAATTATCTTATTTTTTGTGAAGAGTTTTTGAAACTTCATAATGATGAAATGTATTACTTTTTGATAATGTGTTCTTGGTTTTCATGTTATCCCACGACTAATTGTTTTCTTTTTTTATGTTTTTCATAATGATATTTTTATGATAATCCCATGTTCTGAAATGTTTTTCACATGACATAAAAAATAATATATTCATGGATGGGATCAAGGTAACGTTATGTTTTAAATTCATGAAACACATTCATATATCATTTTAAGGAGTTTTTTAGGAAATAATGGATAGTGAGTAGATGTGTCTAAATGTCATATTTAAGATGTTATGTATATTTTATGACCTAATTATATAAATATATAAACCTAAAATATCCTCACTGTGAATTAATGTCAAATTATTTATTTCAAGAATTTGTAAAGTTTAAGGATAAGGCCTTATAGTTTTATCAATGGATATGTTTAGATAACTTTCAGGATTATGAGTTTTTTTTCAAACACATGGTTTTTCTCTATATCTATTATTTTAGTTAAATCATTGATTTATAACTATTTCAGATCAATGAATTTCAGTAACAATTGGAAGGAGGATTATCTCAACCAACATTCCTATATCTTCCGGATGACATGCTTGCAATAATTATTTCAAAGTCATGTTTGGATGATTGTGAAACTTTTTCTATCATACAACTAACTTGAAAAATGTTTTTTGAGATTTCAAACACCTCCACTATACCTCTATAACATCCTTGATCATGGGTTGTATTTAATCAAATCATATTTTCGAAATATTCTCATACATTTAAAAATGCTAAATATTATCACAACATTTTAAAATAATATACCTTACCATAATATATTGAAGCATACTATGATTTGATAAAATGTAATATATAAGGAGACCCTTGATCATCCTATTTATGTTTTCTTTTAAAATATAGTCTCTTAGAACATTCTTATGATATTTTTAAAGAATAATTGATTGAATGTTTCCACTCAATGTTAGTCTAACTGTTGTATAAAAATAATATTTTATCAAAAGATATAAAAATTATATGTCATACATGATTATTTCCAAAACTATTTTTCTGCAAACACCCATGTGACCCTTGTTTTACAAGGTGTATTTGGATGATGGAAGAAAATGTTTTTGAAGGATATCTAAATTATTTTTTCAATGAAAGGACCTTCTACCTATGTGAATAAGATGACATAGAACCCATGTTGACACCATGATCAAGGTATGATGTTGTTTCTATTAGAGTTGGTTTTATTTTTCCATGTCAATGTGAAATAAAAAAAATGACAATATATGAGACATCGTGAATTAATATGATAAGGTATTCATGAACTGGGATGAAAATTATAGATATAAGACAATATTTGAGGATAAAACATGTTAGTGTTATTTTTTAGTATTATAAAAAAGGAAAACCAAAATATGGGAGACAACCAACCATGTATAGAAATACCACATGAATAAAACCCGCAACTAAAGGTGACAATGGAGCATCACCTACCACTGGACAACGAGAAGTCCCTAGTTAGTATGAATTATAATTTTAGTAAAATTATTTTATGGATCAAGAATATGTTTATTTTGGGAATTTCTATTTTATCAAATGGTTAAACATAGTATAGGAAAATGATATGTTGATTATGTATGAAAGGTTATTTTGGAAGGCATTTTCTCTCTTGGGAATCAATATGCCTAAGAAAAATAGAGTACTGTGGGATTTCATTTGAGGAGTAATAGTTTAATTTTTTTTGGATGAATCTTGGATTTTTTTATGGTTATATAGAGATTTTGGGTATTTATGGAAATTATTAAACTATCTTTGTGAATATGTGATTATGTTATTAAATTTTATGTATGATACATTAATAGTAGTTGATTTTATTTTGAGATAAATATTACGATTTATTATAGAAGACTATGTGATAAAATCCTTATAAATTTTTAGTTTCAAACATAGATTGAATTAATTTGAATAATTTAAAGATTATTTTTTATTGAATGGTCATTGTTGAACATTGGTAATTGTTTTTTGAATTATTTTTTATTAAAGTATTATGATTTTATGGGATTATATGATCTTGTACTAACCATTTTGGTTTTGAATGATGTATTACGAGAGGGGAAATATATTGTTCATATTTTGGGGAATATGTGATTCTATGGAAGTTTATTCTAGCACATTATATATGAACATGTCATACTGAGTACTCATCATTTAGAGAAAAGTTGAGTTCGTGGTAGAAATTTAATAAAGTAAGAAACTATACTTGAAAAGTATGTATATTTCTTTATGTTCTTAGTAAACCGCATAAATAAATTTCTCACCATTTTGAAATGGAACAGATTACAAAAATGTTGTCTGTTTAATTTTCCTACTGGGGAATCAAAGACCATTTAACCAATCACAAGTTAAGGTTTCCTAGTATTTAACTCTCTACTGATCATGTTTTATATCACTCTCTATCATATAAAGAAACATACTTTATTTTCCATATCCTTATTATCCTACATGGAATCCTAGTATGTTTTATCTCAGGAAACATTGGTACTTATATTTCTTTCTTTTAGAGTGATAGTTTTATTAACTTATTTTTCGATGTGGGACATTCAATAATGTTTTTGAGAAAATTTTAAAATTTTTAAGAGGTAATTTCCAAAATGGGGGAAAGATGTAATGGCACAAGTATTTATAAAGCAATATGTTTTCTTTTTTATTAATATTATTTAATAACATAATAATATTAGGTTAAAGGGGACACTTTTTATAGTAGAGTACTCAACACATGACAATGGGTCACTTTGAAATATTGCGCTGAACACAACATTGAGTTATGTCAAAAAATAAGATAATAATGTCATTATTTTAAATGGTAGTTAATGTCTAACCATTATATGAGGGGGAATGAATAGAACTATGTCAAAAATTATTATAAATGATTCTTTAAATTCATAACATTAGTCCAATAATATTTAGAGGATTAAAATAATTTTTAATCCAATTTTACGCATGAAATACCGTAATAATTTTTAAAAGGTCATTCTACCACCTTTTGATGGAAAATACTTTTTAAATTTAATTTTTGACACTTTTATATGTTCTATATGACAATATAAAATTATTCTTTAGATGAAGAATATAAATATTTACTTGGGATAATTTTCATGGAATTTTTCTAATAATGATTATTTTTATAATGAATAGTAAAAATACTGCATTTTAAGTAAAAACTAAATTTTCATCTATTATATATATATATATATAGTTAGATTATAATTTTAATTTTTTTTCAGAATATATTTTTATATTTTTATAATTTAATCCGATTCTGAATATCAAAAATAATATAACATTGAAAATTCACATAAACACATGTCAATCTCTTAATAGTTATTAGTAAATAAAAACCCAATTTATTATTTTGTCAATAGAAATGAGTTTTAAATAAATTACTATGACATATGTGATTTGAATAATGAAAAATGGGTTAAATATTTCGAATCATAATGTTAAAATTTTGAAATAATTACCTTTTATTTTGTGACATTATGAATAGTAACTTCAATAATTATTTTATTTACAATGGTTACATGGTAAATATGAAAAATAAGGGTTAAAAAATAAAATAATTATATTAAAAATCCAAAAGAAATTTTATAATCCTATTGGAATAGATATATCTGACCATGGGAAACCTCGGGTGGATGTTTGGGACCTCATGGATGCACTTGAGTATCAAAATGATATTTTATAATAATTAATTTAACGTAAAAATATATATGATATAAACATGAATCTTTTAATAAAATAATTTTTTAAGGGGCTATATAAGTGATATATTATACTACAAATAATAATTATAAATGAAAAATCTATTTCCTACATCTTGATAATTTATTCATAGAAATCAAATAAATATATATTTTTATGACACAATTAGGATGTAGTTTTTACCTTATTAAGGCATGATTTAAAAAAATGAGATTATAAATATTAAAATAAATTTATTTTGAATCTATTTATGACATACAGTAATTTAATGGATGTATCAAAATATTTATATTTGAATTAATTATTTATGTCCGAATGAATCAAGTTATTATCGATTCTTAAAAAATTCATGATACGAATAGTACAAAAATTGACATAAATGAGTTTTTAAAACGAATAATATTTTAATAAATGATATATTAGTACTAAAAATACATGATTATGAAAAAAGACTTAAATAATATTCTACATTTCAATAATGAACCACTTGTGTTTCTCTTGTCATTTTATATTAGCTACAATATCCATAAATTATGGAAATGCAGGAAGACATGGGAAGAATAAATGTTTTTAACCAAGGGATAAAGAAAAAGTATATGGTTAAATTTGTGACCTAGACATGCCTAAAATATATTGGTTTAGTGTTTTTCAACCCAAACCATCATATATTTGAAATAAATGACTTTGGGACCCGTTGAAAATGTAAATCAATTTATAATACATTAATATTTAAATACCTTCCTAATTTCCCCATCCTCTCTCATATTTAAGGCCATTACCTCTACACAATTACTCACACCTATCATGACCCTTGGATCATCCAAATTCTACTAATATAATCTCCCAATATCTATCTCGTCCTTCTAGAATCCTTATCTTGGGTAAAATTCAATTCAATAATGCCTTTTGGATCGAATCAAAAGAAGTTATCCGATTAAGATATAACATCTTCTCTCAAGTTCTTTTCCATTATTTTCCATCTACAATCCCTATGAACTTCTTATTATTTGATTACATAACAACAATATTATACTAAATATACTATGATTATTCTATTAGATTTATTAGAACTACACTTACACACACCCCAAACAAATAGATATGAACATACTGTTTCTACGGAGGGGAAACTACTGCCTCACGAAAGGTTGAATGTACAATTTTACCCTACCACATATCATGGTGGAAATAATGATGGAACTAAATTTATATACGATATATATCATATTTTTATCATATATATGATTCTATATTTTAATTTATAGCATACCGTTGGGTTTCCATAATGTGTAAATACGATAATTTCTTCTGAGGAAGTGCAGACTACTGCCCAATCAAAGTGATATGAATCATGCATTCCATACATGAAATGTATAAATGATATAATTAATTAACTAATGTACAATATATATCATATATATTATATTATAATTATAATATAAATTTGTATCATTTATTTTTCATTCCATTAAATACGAAAAATAAATGTAAGTAGAGTTCACGGGTACGTACGGCTCACAATCTATGTGAACGGTGCATTTGATTTCTTATATCAAAATTTTAATGGAAATTATAAATACCTATATACTATATATAAAGGATATTTAAATAATGAATATGATTTTTTTGATAATAGACTATTGACCACATGGAAATTTTTTAATTATAACTAGTTAATTTTTGACTCAAGTAGCGAACATCCACAAAATGACCAATATGAACGTGGATAATTATATGATTGTTATAGAATGGTAATAAGTGATATAAAAGCAATAATAAAACTGAAAATGGTTCTAATGAAAGTATTAATTAACCAATTTTTATTTATCAGGAATATAAGGAAAGAACAAGACATGCCTGACTCAAGGTAAGGGATCCTCTTATCCCAATTACCATTCATTGGCTTAATCTTATAATTCCTGATTATTTCTTGATATGAACATGTGTGAATGAAAACTTATTATTTTATAATTAATATCCATTTATTTTTGGGTGTATTTATATTTTTGAATAATAATTATTTAACCGCTTTATCCTTTATCTAATGAAGCGATATTTGTAAGGAACTTTATCTCAATCTCCTTTAATTGCGGAATATTTTGATAATACAAACCTCCTTCTTTTATACTGTGTATAATATACTCCATTCACTTTTAATTTCATTCTAATTGAATCATTTTTCTTCATACATGTTTTACTAAATTAAAAAATTAATCTTTTTAACGTATGTGGAAATAATGACCTCTATGTCACTGTAACCATTATTTGATATTTGGATTCCTCTAAAAGCCTTAATATTTTAAATTTAAAATAAATCCCTTATTCCATTTTTGGTGTTTTGGTATTGAAAATGGTTTTTGAAATGGATTTATTATTTTAATATCTTAAAATTATTTCTCGAGACTGAAAATGAAATTTTATTAGTGTATTGTTGATATTTGGGATATTTTATGTGTTATGATTATATAATGCTACATGGAAATTTAATGGGTGGTTACATGATAAACCAAAAATGGGTGGTTATGTGATAAATCAAATGATGGGTTTTTCTATGATAAACCAAGGATAGGTGGTTACATTATAACCCCCAGTGCATTAAGAATGGAAGTCGGTCGTATGGCTATTATATTTAGTGAAATATTTGGAAGTCGTCCATATGACTATTCTGTTTAAGTATTTTAATGTCCCATGTTACCATTATATGTTATATGTCACTCTATATGAGATTTATAGTTACAAATAGTTTATAAAATGGATATGGAAATAGCTTATTTTCAGTGAAGTGTTTTTACTACTTCTTAATGGTTCAAATTATTACATTATGATAAAGTATTCATGGTTTCCATGTTATCCTATGACTATTTATTTTATTTCATGATATATCCCATACTAACATTTTTATGCTCATCCAATTTTTTAAAATGTTTTATATAGGACATAAATAAGAATAGCGTCACAAATGGGATCATGGAAAATTTATGCTTTTAAAACATGAAACGATGTCATATTTCATTTTATAGAGTTTTTTCATTATTAAATAATTTATAGTGAGTAGAAGTGTCTACTTGTAATATTCAAGATGTTATGTATAGGTTATGACCTAATTCGCTAAATATCCTAATGTAAAAAGATACTTGATGTTAAATAAAGTCATATTATTTACTTATCTCAATATTATGTAACGTGTAAGACTGGGGACGTATAGTTTTCATTATAGGTTATAATATTTTTTTGAACAAAATAATCTCATTATTATGTATGTGTTTTTTATATTTTTTAATTTATTTTTCGATATCTGAATGTGCTATTTTCATTGGTTTAAATTTGTTATAAAGGGTTTTATTCATGATATGTTAATTGGAAATTGTTTATTATAATGTGTGGCCCATATGTATCAATATATGGTGGGATTATCTCCATTATGGGTTGTGATATAATGGGATTATCCCAAATATAACTATAGATATGATGTCTTGAGCACTATTATATCTCAATATATGATAGGTGATACCTAATATATCTCTCAAATTTATTAGTTACTCTAGATATCAAATTCGGACGAATGGTTATTCCATTTCAAAGTGTTAATGTAAGAGTGACATGGTAATGACTTCACAAGGCGGCTATATGAATTTTCAATTCATGCTTTTGCCTTTTTAGAAAAAGTGTTATAAATTGTTTTTTTGGTTTTCCCTAGACTAAGACATTTTTTTTGATTATGTACCTTACATATTGTTTGTCCACAACCCAAGTTTCTAATTATTTTATAAATGGTATAAGGATGGTTATTTGAAATAAAAAAAGTCATTTCTAATTTGTTTAAGAATTTTCAATGAAATCATGTTTAATTTTTTGATAATAATATTTTCTGAAAATGGATATTGTTTTAGTTTTATCCACATTTCATGAATATATATCGATATTTATGTATTTCTCCTTCATTTTATAAAATTATAAACCTAAAATAACTTCAATGAGAGTGAAAGTGAAACCCTGAATAAACTCAAGGTTATTTAATGATTTAAAGACGTGTCCTTATCGTTGTATCATATGATAGTTTAAGTTGCAATAGGGGTTAAAATGTTGTTAATAGAATATAGTAAATTCTTTTCAATTTGTTGTTATTTTATAGTTAAATAGTTTATAAATATTACCATTCCTTTCATCTAATATATGACTCCTCTGAATGGTTTTTGGTGGATGATATATTGATGCTGAAGTTGGAAGTCAGCAAGTGGATAACATCATTTCGAATATGTAACCTGTAATAGTTGTAATTGGAAACAAACAGTGTTTGATTGTAATAGATCAGTTGAATTAGGTGATATATGGTGGTTTTATTCATGCATGATAGTAACATGATCTATCATGAAGGAACTTATCTTATTTTAGATAATTTCATGAGGAAACATCAAATATATTTCATTGTATCATCTGACATAGTTGTAGTCGAAGGAGGATCAATGCTTTATAAATGATATTTGATATTAATTGATATTCAAAACATCAAAAGGCAACATCTTACATTTTATCATTTTGATGGTGAAATTGATCAATGGTTGTATTTGGTTAAAAATAACTAAGAGAAAGAATATATTGATTCCATGGAATGGGAAACATTATTGGATTTTCTCCTTGAGAAATATTTCCATATGGATATTATACCATGAATGGAAATTGTTTTCTAGAATTGAAAAAAAGAAGACTTTGTAACTAAATGTAAATTAAACATCACAATATTATCATGTTATGTGTCCGATTTTGTTTGGGATAGAGATAGAAAAAATTAATGGGTTTTCTTAGGATTGAAACATGGTTTAATAATTTCTTTGGATGCATTAGAATGAAAAAATGAGAAGGTTGTTTGTTATATTAAGAAGGTTGAAATTGAGTTTTCTGAAACATATGAGTCATGTGATGAAAAGTATGTGAAGCATTTAGTTTGGTACATATTATGGAATAATACATCGATTAAATTTCATAGTAATAAAATCCAATTCTATTTTTGTGAAAAGTGTGTTAAAATGAATCTTGAAGAATTCCTTGTAAATAATAGAATGTGCTTCAAATTTGGAATGGATGGACACATGAACCATGAGTATAAGAAAAATAGTTAGAAGAATGATGAGAAGATAGTGGTAAGATACCATTACTATATGTAGTTTGCTCATTTTTCTAATGTGTTTCCAAATCTAGTCAATATGTTTAAAATAATCAAGATTAAAAATATAAGGGTGTCAAAAAACCCTACTCAACTACTTCAGCAGATGCTCCTCCATCATACGACGTGGTAACTATTAAAATTCATGCGTTTAGATAATACACCAATGTAATTCTTGATTTAGGGTCTACCCATTCACTCATTTATAAGAATTTAATTTTAAATTCCACCTCATAAATATGCATTTAGAAGATATGGTGAAAACACAGGGAGGAAATATTAAGTAAAAATTAAATCAAAAGAATATTTCATTTGTGGTATATGGAAGGAATTTATATGAATCCCTGGTCATTTTTTTTTTCTGAAGTAGTGTTTGACCTTATACTGATTATCGACTGGATTTCTGTTTCTCATTATATGACTGATTGTAGATCTAAAGATTATTATTTTTATAAATATTATTAGTTTATATAATTTAATTAAACCATATCACTGATAAAATATCCAGATTCTATGAATATGTTAAAATTTTGAAATTTATGTCATATATTATATTATTTGAAAATAAATTAATTGATCGGATTAATGATGTTCTAGTGGTAAATGATTATCTTGATGTTTGTCTACATTATTTTTATAGTGTTGTTCCTGGTAGAGAAGTAGAGTTTACTATTGACTTAGATCCTAATGCTAGAACATTTTTAAACACATAATATCTAATTACTCTGTTATAACATAAATAACTGGACAATATGTTGCATAAATATATATAGAAAGGCTTCATCTGACCCAGCACATCACCATGGGGTGATCTTGTCTTGTTTTAAAAAAAATGATGTATCAATGAGACATTTAATTGATTAAAGAGCCTTATATTACATAACGATTATGAACATGTATCATCTTCCTAAAATTCATGATTTGTTTGATAAGATCCAGGGAGCACATATAGTGACCCCTCCTTAAAGACTACATAATCTAGTAAATTATTTTATAATTCACCTCATTATATTCCCAAGTATTTTTTTTCGTTACATTTTTAGAAAATTGGGAAATAATTCATACATATAAACCCAAAAGAATACAATGTGGTTATTAAGAAAACAATATCATCATTTTCATAGTAAATAAGTATATAAATAAAAAAAATATTTCCATGATAGGCCTTCACAAAAATCATCAGGGTTTATCCTTTTATCATACCCATCCTTAAATCCTATGAAAAAATTAAATACATCGGGTAATAAAAAAAGTCCCAGTAAAGTATATAAAAATAAGGAGAAGAACCATTAGTACATGAATAATTATAAACATAAGAAATCAGTTTCATAATGAAATACTTTCGATCTTATAAGTGTCATATAGTTACTTTGTTAAAAATGATATTTTCATAAAACATATAAATCATAACTAATACCATAAAGATAACCCGGGGAATTACATAATCTATATTTTAACCCTAGTGGATAACTTATGAATTTTAACCATCCCAGCAGAATTATATTGTATGCATCATGACTACCTTATAATGTAACCCTAACGACTGCCATATAGTGTAAACTTTACAGTTACACATGAGGTAACCATATTGTAGTCCTCTATCAAAAACATAACTACTGAATTGGAGGGAAATATAGGTCCCAAAATTCATCATAAATGATTCCAAATAACCATATAATAATGATAATATTATAATACATTCATAATTACATTGCTTTTAAATTTTGTAAAAATCGAAATTTAAAAGAGGATTTTTAAAGAAAAGTCTCTTAATATTTTATTATATTAGATGTAATAATTGATAAATATAATGCAATAAGTTTATAAGATCTAAATTCACAAAATATAACATAATATAAAAGAAATTATTTTCACAAAAAATATTAGTACCGTATAGTCAATGACGTAGAATGTTAACCCAAAGAATAGAAATTAGGTTTATAATTCCCTTACCTCCTATTCCTCTTAAATAAATCATGTTCCATAGTATTATATATTAGTTTAAAGAGTTGTATTAATATATTATGGTACAAAAATCATATTTATATTTACATATATGATATTTTTATGAAATCATTCCACCCATTTAATAATAATACTTTGTTATTTCTATTGTTTTAGGTGCATTTCATTCATGGATTCCATGGTTGGTTCATTATCAATTATCATATAGAATCGCAGATGAAAATACTTAAGTGGAATAAAATGGTGTTAATATGTTACAATAATTATAAATTAAACCATATATAATCCTGTTTTTAGATATGATAATGAATCATCACATAAAATATTAATGATAAATCACTAATGAAATTTTACACTTTACCAACGGTTGTAAATCATTGGTAATATCCTGGAAACAGTTGTTATATTGTATACCAACAGTTCCCTCAAACATGGGAAAGTAAGGCATGACAATAGGCTTATATAAGCAGTTCTGTGAAAACTATTGGTATAGGTGTCAAACTAGAAGGTATACCGATGGATTATAACTAACCGTTGGTATTTGTGTGTTAATTTTTAACATATACCAACGGTTTGTAAACCATTGGTATATGTGTGTTACACTTATAACAACGGTTATAATGATTTGGTATAGAGGGCATATGGAAAGACATAAGGCAATACCAACAGTTATAACAAACCATTGGTATAGTTATATTATGGTATCTATACCAACGGTTTTGAAACCGTTGGTATAAAATTTCTCATCTCTACAGCAGTAGGCCCCTCTCCCATATCCAGACCTAAAACAAGAAAACAACCCATCTCCAGACCTGCAACAACACCAATACAAAAATCCATATCCAATTTATTCAAAATTTGGAAATCATTCTAGAATTTAGAAATTTTGAAATTTTGAAATTTTGAAATTAAAATGCAATAACACCCATAAGAGAAATAGACAACATGTTATAGTAAATGAAACAACACCCATAAGAGTATACTAAATTTAGAATTCATTCCTCACTCAAACCCCAACACCAACACAAATTTGAGTATTGAAACTTTAGAATTTATTCCTCACTCAAACCACAACACCAATACACTCAAGAGAAAAAACCTACATGTTATTGGAAGAAAATGGGATGTTTAGTCATGGTCTTGGGTTTAGTATCTTAAAACCAACCGAAACACATGGGTAGTGTGGCAAGGATCATGATACCCACAAGAGAGACAATGTTAGTGGTCATGTTCTTAGACATAGGATGAGTTATAGGAAGCACATGGGATGTTTATATTCCTCTAATGATTATGTATCCATGTATAAATGGTTCTTGATGTGTTAGTGGGAATCATTGGCCAATATCGACATATGAGATGGGTTATCGGAATAGCCTACATGTTTTTCATAGACTATTCAATTTGAATAAGGGGGTATGTTGGTAATTGTAATTTTCTCTCCTGGGTGTGATGTGAGATGAATCCCCATCTTGGGTAGTGAGAATGAATATTCAATTAAGTCATTGGTATTGGGTTTACAAAGGGACATTGTTTTGGTCCTATAACCCACTGTTTGAGGATGGTATTGAGGTGATCCATGGGGCTATGGTTTCACCATATGTATTCCTCACCTTTCGGGTATTTTTATGAGACTTTGAAACTTATTTTCAAGAATATATGTGTAGCCTTGCTGAACAATTCGTATTAATGTATGCTTAAGTGTTCATAGGTTTCTATGAAATCAATATATGATATTAATTTTTTGTATGTTATTGTATAGAATGACCAACTCGTGATTGAGAATTAGAACATGAGTGTTGGTGAATGTTCATGATGGGATATAGAGACTCATTCCTAATATAATTCATGTTTTTCTACATAAACTATGACCCATTGTGTTTCAATATATTCCTTGTGAATATTTTCTTCTAATAACATATGTCCAATAGACCATATTTTATATTTTATCTCTTAATTTCAAGAATCTATGTGTAGCCTTGTTAAAAATTTTGTATCTCATTTGTTGTTTTCACTTATAATAATGTATATTTAAAAAAAAGGGAGACACTTTGAGTGATACCAATTACCCCATGCATCAGATTAATGTGGGGTTGACTCGTACCCATCACAAATGATCCATGGATCGTTGGGTGGGGGGCTGTTTGGGGTGGGGGATGTCTGGGGGTGTGGGGGGTAATCCGGGGGTGACGGGGCTGTCCGGAGTGTGTTTTCACCCACCGCTGTCACATTACACCCTTGATTGATGTTTCGTATAGTTGACCATTTCATAATTAACCCACTCTTTGTTGTCGTCTGATTTCATGGTATTACGATGTCATTCGGCCGGTTTCGACCATCCCACACACGTTTTTCAGGTGCGCCAAACACTTAAAAAACCCATATTCTACTGTGCCACACAAACTGCGTGTCCAAATGAATTTTCTCATTTTTGTACACCTAAAGAATAATAATTAGGTGTTTTCGTGTGATTTCATGTCTTTCTGATGTCTTTCTTTATGTATTTTTCCATAAAACAATTGTTTTGGACATTTACGACACACATAGTGCATTTTAGGCCACTAGGGTCACATGACACCTTCAATTGACATGCCCTCTAGCCGAAAATTTTAATGTTCATCCAACCTTTGATATCATCCAGTTTCATCGCAATCTGAGGTCATCCAGCCGGTTTTGACCACCCCACGCACGTTTTTCAAGAGCACAAAAAACCTAAAAAACAAAAATTAAATCGTGTCTTGCAAACCGCTCATCTGAATGATGTGTTGTATCCTCATACACCTCACTAATATTACTTTGGGTGTTTTTGTGTGATATAATGTCATTTTGATGTCGTTCGGGATGTATTTTACCGTTAAACGCATGTTTTGGCCACATACCAAACCCAGAGTGTGTCTTCGCCCACCGAGGTCACACGACACCTCTGAATGATGTTTCGTCTAGCCGACCATTTCACAACTCACCCACCCTTTTTTTCATCCGATTTCGTGGAATTATGATGTAATTTGGCTAGTTTTGATCATCCCACGCACGTTTTTCAAGCGCACCAAGCACCTAAAAACACATATTCCGACATGTCATGCAACCCATGGGTCGAAATGATGTGTCGTCTTTTCATACACCTCACTGATAATAATTAAGGTGTTTTGTGTGATTTCACGTCATTCTGATATCATTCAGTTTGTATTTGACCGTAAAACACATGTTTTGGCCATTTACGACACGCAGAGTGCATTTTCAGCCACCGGGGTCACAAGACACATTGGATTGACAAGCCGTCTGGCCCACCATTTCAAAATTCACCCACCCTCTGTTTTTGTCTGATTTCATGACATCCTGAGTTTGTTCATCCTATTTTGGCCATCCCACCAACGCTTTTCAAGCGCACCAAATGCATAAAAAACACATATTAATATGTGCCGTGCAAACCGCGGATCCGAATGACGTGTCATATCCTAAAACATATCACGAATAAGAATTTGGGTTTTTTTCATGTTATTTAAAGACATTAGAATGTCGTTCGATATGCATATTACTGTAAAACACAGGTTTTGACCATTTCCAACACGCTGAGTGCATTTTCGGCCACCGTGGTCACATGAAAGCTCCAATTGACATCCGTCTAGCTGATCGTTTCAAAATTCACCTAAAACTTTTTTTCTTCTGATTTCATGGAATTCTGAGGCCGTTCAGTAGGTTTTGGCCACCCCACGAAAGGTTTTCAAGCACAGTAAACATCTAAAAGCACAAATATAGTAGTTCCGCACAAACCACGTGTCTGAATGATGTTTCGTCTCCTCGTGCACCTCATGAATAATAATTAGGGTGTTTTAGTATGATTTTAAGTCATTCCGATGTTGTTTGGCATGCATTTGACCGTTAAATGCATGATTTGACCATTTACGACACGCAAAGTGCTTTTTCGGACACTGCAGTCCCACAACTCCTCTGATTGACGTTCCGTCAAGCCGACCATTTCACAATTCTCACACCCTCTTTTTTCGTCCGGTTTCACAGAATTCTGAAGACATTCGGGCGATTTTGATCACCCCACACACGTTTTAAGTGCACCAAACACCTAAAAAACCCATATACACCCGTACCGCACAAACCGCGCATATGAATGATGTGTCTTCTCCACATACCCCTCAAGAATAATAAATAGGGGGTTTTTGTTTGACTTAAAGTCATTCCAAGGTCGTTCGATATGCATTTGACTATTAAACACATGTTTTGGACATTTAGGACACAAAGAGTACGTTTTCAGCCAGCGCGGTCACATGACATCTATGATTGTTGTTCCGTCTGGCCGACCATTTTTCAATTTAACCACCATTTGTTGTCATCTAATTTGATGACATTCTGAGGTCGTTCGAACAGATTTTACCAACCCATACATGTTTTTCAAGCACACCAAACACCTAAAAAGAACATATTCAGCCGTGTCGTGCAAACTGCATGTCCGAATGATGTGTCGTCTCCTCGTACTCCTCAAAAATAATATTTAGGTTGTTTTCATGTGATATAACGTCCTTTTGATGTAATTTAGTATGAATTTGACCATAAAACACATGTTTTGTCCATTTATGACACGTTGTTGGTTTTCGGCCACTGCGGTCACATGACACGTCCTATTGACTTACCGTCTCGCCAACCATTTCACAATTCACCAACCTTTTGTTTTCATCTGATTTCATGGAATTCCAAGGCTATTTGACCAGTTTTGACCACCCTATGCACACTTTTCAAGCGCACCAAACAACTATAAAACACACATTCAGTCACGCAGTGCAAACATCGCGTCTGAATGACGTTTTGTCTCCTCTTACATCTCCGGTATAATAATTAGGGTGTTTTTGTGTGATTTCAAGTCATTCCAATGTTGTTCGGCACACATTTGATTGTTAAACGAATGTTTTGGCAATTTACGACATGGGAAGTTTGATTTCGGCCAGCACAGTCACACAACACCTCCAATTGACGTGTCGTCTGGCCGACCATTTCAAAATTCACCCACCCTTTGTTGTCATCTGATTTATTGGCATTCCGAGGTCATTCGGTCGGTTAGACCACCCCACGCACGCTTTTCAAGCGCACCAAACACCTAAAAACACATATTCAGCTGTGCCGTGTAATATGCATGTCTGAATGATGTGTTATTTTCTCGTACACCTCACTAATAATAGTAAGGGTGTTTTGATGTAATTTAATGTCATTATGACGTCATTCGGCATGCATTTGACTGTTAAACACATGTTTTGGCCATTTATGAAATGTGCGGTGCATATTTGGTCACTACGGTCACATTACACCTCTGATTGATGTGCCGTCTAGCCGAACATTTCAAAAATTACCCACCCTTTTTTGTCCTCCAATTTCATGGCATTTCGAGGACATTCTGCCGGTTTTGACCACCCCACGCACACTTTTCAAGCGCACCAAACACCTAAAAACACATATTCAGCTGTGCCGTTCAAACTACACGTCCGAATGACAGTCCATATCCTCGTACACCTCAAAAATAATAATTAGTGTGTTTTTGTGTTCTTTCAAGTCATTCTGATGTCGTTCAGTAGGCATTTGACTCTTAAACGCATGTTTTGGTCATTTACAACACGCATAGTGATTTTTCGTTCAGTGTGGTCACACGACACCTCCGATTGACATGCCTTCTAGACGAACATTTTAAAATTCAGCCACTCTTTGTTTTTGTCTGATTTCAGGGCATTCTGAGGTCGTTCAGCTAGTTTGGACCACCACACACACACTTTTCAAGCTCACCAAACACCTAAAAAACACATATTCAGTCGTGCCGCACAAACCGCGCATCAAAATGACATGCCATCTCCTCATACACCTCAAGAATAGTAATTAGGGTATTTTAGTGTTATTTCAAGTCATTCCGATTTCGTTTGGTATGCATTTGACCATAAGACACATGTTTTGGCCATTTACGACACACATAGTGCATTTTCGGCCACGGCGATCACACGACACCACCGATTGACGTGCTGTCTGTCAAACCATTTTACAATTCACCCACCCTTTTTTCGTCTGAGTTTATGGCATTCTAAGGTCGTTCTGACGGTTTTGACCACCCCACTAATGCTTTTCAAGCACGCCAATCACCTAAAAAACACATATTCAGCCATTCCGTGCAAACTGTGTGTCCAAATTATGTGTCGTCTCCTCATACACTTCACAAATAACAATTAGGGCGTTTTCGTATGATTTCAAGTCATTCTATTGTCCTTTGGCATGTATTTGACAGTTAAACGCATGTTTTGGCAATTTACGAGACGCAGAGTGCGTTTTCGGCCAGCGCGGTCACATGAGAAATCCGATTGATGTGTCATCCTGCCAACCATTTTACAATTCACCTAACCTCTGTTGTCGTCCGATTTCATGCAATTCTGAAGTCATTTGGCTGGTTTTAACCACCCCACGCACACTTTTCAAGCACCCCATGCACCTAAAAACACATATTCTGCCATGCCGCGCAAACCGCTCATCTGAATGATGTGTCGTCTCCTCATAAACCTCAAGAATAATAATTAGGGTGTATTTTTGTGATTTCAAGTCATTTTGATGTCGTTCGACATGCATTTGACCGTTAAACGCATGTTTTGGCCATTTACGACTAGCAGAGTGCATTTTCGGCCAGCGTGGTCACACGACACCTCTGATTGACGTATCGTCTAGCTCACCATTTCCCAATTCAGCCACCCTTTATTGTACATTTATTTCATGGCATTACAAGGTCGTTCGGCCAGTTTTGACCACCCCACGCACGCTTTTCAAGCACGCTAATCACCTAAAAGTAGATATTCAGCCATTCTCTACATACCACGCATCCGAATGACATGCTTTCTCCTCATGCAGCTTAAGAATAATAATTAGGGTGTTTTTGTGTTATTTCAAGTCATTACTATGTCGTTCGGCATGCAGTTGACCATTAAACGCATGTTTTGGCCATTTATGACACACGAAGTGCATTTTCGGCCACCGCGGTCACACGAAACCTTTGATTGATGTGTCGCCTGGCTGGCCGTTTCACAATTCACCCACCCGTTGTTGTTGTCTGATTTCATGTCATTACGAGGTATTTCGCCAGTTTTGACCACCCCATGCACGCTTTTCAAGCGCACTAAACACCTAAACAAGACATATTCAGTCGTGCCGCGCAAACCGCTCGTCCAGATGACGTTTAATCTCCTCTTACACCCCACGAATAATAATTATTATGTTTTCATGTTATTTCAAGTCATTATGATGTCGTTCAGCATGCATTTGATCGTTAAATGCATGTTTTGGGGATTTTTGAGAGGCGGAGTGTGTTTCCAGCCACCGCGGTCACATGACAGGTCTGATTGGCGTGCCTTCTACCCGACCATTTCACAGATCACCCACCATTTTTTGTCAACTTATTTAATTGCATTATGAGGTCGGTTAGCCGAATTTGACCACCACATGCTCTCTATTCAAGCTCACCAAACACCTAAAAAACACATATTCATCTATGTCACGCAAACCGCATGTCTGAATGAAGTTTCGTCTCCTCGTACACCTCACAAATAAAAATTAGGGTGTTTTAGTGGGATTTCAAGTCATTCTGATGTAGTTCACCATGCATTTGACCATTAAATGCATGTTTTGGCTATTTACAACACGCTAAGTACGTTTTCAGACATCCCGGTCACATGACACCTCTGATTGAATAGGATTTGACTCGTACACATCACAAATGACCAATTTATCATTTTCCTAAATTATCAGCACAATCTGAATTCATTTTATCGGTTTTTCGTATGTCAGTTGATGTTTTCACATAAAATACAGTTCATTTCAAATAATAGTGAGACACTTTGAGTGGTACCGGCCACACCATGCATCAGATTGATGCGGGGTTGACTCTTACACATAAAAAACGTCCCATTTATCATTTTCCTAATGTATCAATAGAATTAGAATACATTAGATCTATTTTCCGTATGTCAGTTTTTATTTTCACGTAAAATTTTGTCCATTTCAAATAAAAGTCAGACACATTGAGTGGTACTGGACACACCGTACCTCAGATTGAGTCGGGGTTGAGTCTTACACATCACATATGACCCATGGATCATTTTCCTGTTGTATCAACACAATCCAAATATGTTTGGTCAGTTTTCCCTATGCCGGTTTTGTTTACTTAAAAGGGTGTCCATCTGAAACAAAAGAGAGACACTTTGAGTGATACCAGCCACACCATGCCTCAGATTGCGATTGGGTTGACTAGTACACATCCCATATTACTCATGGGTCTTAGTCCTAGAGTATCAACAAAATGAGAATGTTTTTGGTCATTTTTATGTCTTCATGTTAGGAAAATCGTGCAACAACACTGATAATATCTTATACTAAAACTATAGACATTATGCATGATGTGCATCCCCTGGTTCATGGTTAGGAAAAAGCATGCACATTGATTTTAATATATAGCCATATATGGCTTGTAGATACCTTGTGGGATGGAATTCAATTTTTTACTAGCCATGAGGCAAAGTATTTTTTATGCCAATCGTGGATCTGAGCTCTGAACAAGCCCTAGAAGCCCCATTAACCATTTTAAAATCATTAGGCTTCCATATTTGGACAAAATAAAGAGTTATACTGAATTCAAATATATCTATAGTAGAGTAAAATCCCAGGATCAATAAAAAGATTTATACAGAATTCAAAAATGTAATGGATCAATCTGCCTCTGATCACCATCACCATCACTACTGTCATCATCAGCTTCATCCTCACCGCCATCTCTATCCTCGTCGTCATCCTCGTCATCATCCCTATGCTCATCCTCGGCACCATACTCTCCCTTGTCCCCATCCTCGCCCTTATCCTCATCCTAATCCTCGCCTTCGTCCACTTCAGCATCCTCATTATTTACAGGAACGTCAGCATCTCGACCGCCACTATAACATCCGCCTGGTGAGTTGGATAATGCACCCATCGACGAAATATATGTCTGAAAAGCCGTGTTGGCCTCTCATGGAAGTGATGAAGATAATTATTTGACCAGTTTCATAAATTATTTCTCCCTCATTTGAACCTGTTCTTACAACTCTGTGACCCTTTTATCAGACTGTCTGGCATGCTCCTTGACCTGTTCCAACTTGTTGGTACTAGAATGGATACCTGGAGAGGACCAATACCTCGCCAAGACTATATTATTACTAGGTCAACAGAGTACTCGACCAGAGTGCTCATCTCCCAAAACCTGATATAAATAATCATGTGGCCCTAAATTGTCAGGCTCATGGGCATCAAGAGCCTATAAAGCAGCCTGTTAAAATTATTAATAGATTATTAAATTTCAAACTAGATATTAAAATTTTAAATACCTAAATTAAAACATACAATCTTTTCTTGTGTCATTTCATTAACCAGGGTTCCATATTTTTTTCTTTCTACTCAAGAAAAACAATTTTTTTGAGGGAGACTTCCTTCAATATTAAATTTGTGCTTCTGTAATTACATTTAACCAATATAATGTGCAAGTATAATCATATATTCAATATTCAATAAATCACAAATTTATGTAGGAAACAATAAAAAGGGAAACTCCTAATGAAAAATTATATACAAGTATATTGTAGCATCTGCCTCTCATGATCTGACATAGTAGTGCGCCACAAAGTGTGGAGGTATTTCTTTGAATCAATGTTTTTTTGTTTTTTTCAGAAGATTCATAAATAATGATTAATAATAAATAAGATAATATTAATGGAAAATATGAAAAATTTCATTTAAATATCTCAAATGAGATTAATACATTAAATTTGGAAGTCATTAAATGGGTAATCATTTGGAGATATTGCACAATCGGGATGTCATCTATGATAGGTACTGTCTTCAACTCTGTGCCCAATCTATCGCACCGGCCAACATAAAGATCATGCTTATAACCTCTCCAAATCTCTCCTAGGTCCATAAATGTGTTGGTCGCACACATTCTCCATTATGGAAGTAAAACCAAAGATGACACCCAATAGATTAATTCTTATAAATAAAAAAATACTACATTAAATCCTATATATTTTTACCCATATTTGTACCCATGCATTATCCTTGACTTCGTGTGGAAGATGTCTCCCAGCAAGTGGGATAACTGGAATGATGTCGGATTATTTGGTTAGCGTCGCCAAAAAACCCTCACATTCCTATCTAGATTTATCAATCATCTATCAATCATCATTGTATTCAACCATCAAATGTGTCTGGCGGTTCCATACCGCACGCAAGTGAGTACGCCCCCTCCCCCACCTCCTATCAGTAGATGAATCTTTTAATAAATAAAATATCAGCACAAGTTATAATAAAAATAAAATTTGGTATAAAAATTTGTAAGAGTTATATAAATATACATGTGGTAGTCGGATTAATGGGCATCAATGGATGTGCAGAAGCTGGTGGAATATCCTGTACAGGTGGAGTGTCCCTTATTGTATGCTCCTCAACCAGATACTGCGTCAGAGCAGGAGTCGAAGAAGGTGGAATGTAATAGCTCAGTGATAGTGACCCAGAAGAAAAAGATGATGGCACAGACATCTGGCCAACTGGTAGTGTAAAATTCGGAGGCCTAAATATCCCGTGTGTCCATAAAAACACACCAGGATCAAACTGGGGCATAGAAGATACGTCATTGGTAGGAGAATAATACAATCAGGTATGACCAGTGGATCATCTAACTATCACACCATGAGCCCTTGTACCACCACCCTCAGTACCAAGACCACCAAATCATCATCTAACTCTGACACCACCCCCTCCTACCACCAGCCTTTGTACTGGGAGAAATATCAGGCTCCGTGTCAGATATCTCTCGTCTAGGTGGTGGATCCTGAGAAAAATATTAACCAAAAAGTAAACAAATGATATTATAAGTTATTGAAATGTATATTTAAATAATATACTCACAACATGGATGAGTGGAGGAACTCTCATCTGTGTCATGCGATGATAATTTTCTATCATCTATTTCCACCGCATATCTTCAATGGGTGTCATTTCCTACAATGAAAACAAATATGGATGTAATTAGAAATAGATAAATAATATGTATCCCAAAAACAAAATATATAAAAACCATTCTGATAAAAAAGAAATAGAAGATTTATGGTGGTTTGAAGGTAAGTACAAGGATACAGACTCTGAATGATGTAGGTTTATTCATTAATTCACGCCCCAATTGATTTTGTAGATGGTCCTTCAATAGTTATAGGTTTGGATATGATTAGAAACACCTATAAAAGGATATCCGGGAATTGTGACGTCCAAAAATAGGATGCCACTCATTAGTGACCTGAACCCAGATGGACACATGGCCTCATGCACATCTACCAAAATTCCAAATGTTATTGACTAATGGTGAGATCCTTTGATGTTTCGGGGGGATACTATTCCATCATTACCTAAGTTGCACAATTTTAATATTATCAGTTAAAAGTGGAATAAAGATAACAATGGGAAAATATTGGAAATGTATAAAAATACTCAAATCAGTATTACAAACTAATAATAGAATCATAAACCGAATGATGGTAATTTATGTCATGTATCAAGAAGAAAAACATAGTTACAACTAGTAATAAGTAGAACTATACAAGAGGCTCAATAAATTATAAAATTTGACCTAACTTCTTTAGCTATAACCCAATCATCTGGTTCATCGGTGGAAAGAGTGTGAGTCATGTCAACAACTCAAAATCCACAATCATCAATAAAGGTGCATTGCCTCATCATTGAATCAAACCATTGGTTAAAGGAAGAGTTTAACCAATGGTTGCACACAACTGTTGGTAACAGAAGACTTCAAGGGCCTTTTATAGGAATCCCAAATAGAGGCACACACCTCAGGTCCCATTATGTGTTATAGGCATCCCAAATCATTCACTCATGTTCAATAAAACATTATTGTCACCTCTATGGTCATAGATTTCATTACCCAATTAGTTCCCCAAGTCAAGCGCAACCCATGGGTGGATAGAGTTTAGGATTTTACACTAATAGTTTGTTCATGGATTGAAAAAAGGTTTAATTTCATAAAGTATAGACAAAAACATTTATTTTTAAATTTGAGATTAATAAAAAAGTTTGTCAATGATAAGAAGATTACTGAATTAAACTTGTGACTTATCATACATTGTTATTGATGTATACACATGAAATCATGGCTAGTGAAAAACACCCCAACATCATAAAAGTGAGTATTGGCCAGGAAAGATACATAATAAACAACGTATAGTAAGAACCATATTTAATTGATCCTAAAGATATATTATTATAGTCATATTAGGAATCCAATTATCACTCATGACTAACCATGCCACTATAAACAACCTGGAGTGTATGAGTTTTTTTTCTGATATTATCAACATCATCACACATTCTTCCCATGCTGTGAATCATGTATAATATGGATGATATTAACACAAAATTCCCAGAAATACCAAGCCTTCTATGAACAGAAAATTTATCGATGATATTAACACATAATTAATTTTGAATCAAATTTGATTCAATGTCAAAGCCCAAAAAAGACTCCCAAATCAAACAGAAAAAAAAATTCATACACACCCAAATCAAAATAGATAACCAAAACAATAAATGAAAAACATTAAAATGAAAGTATCACTTACAAATTGGATGTCTAGAACAATGAAATTTTGAAAATGGATCAGAATTAAGTATTTCCCCAGTATGGTAAATAGAATATCGCTTCCCCACTTCACCCAAATGATAACATAAAACAAAAATCATAGATGCAGTATCACTTATAGAATACAAGTGAAGAACTGATAAATCTTAAAGATGGAAGGATTTCAGTCATAGAGGAAGGGAAATACCAATTTTCCGTTCTTTTTAGGGCTACAGTCTTATGGAATGTGGGAGCTCGAGCTTCTGTGAATTTGGTGAAAAACAATCCCAATGGATTGTAAAAACCATTGGGAAAGTAATCCATTAAAAATGGTTTTTAAAAACCATTCGTAAAGGATGATTTAAACTTTTCTATACCAACAGTTCAAGAAAACCATTGGCATAGAGTATAATTTCCCAACGGTTTTAAAAAATAATTATGAAAAGATTATTTAACTAGCTTTTACCAACAATTTCCTTAAACCGTTGGTAAAAGAACTGTACAGGCGTTGGGAAAACCTCCCTTTCTGGTAGTGAATATTTACTTTATTTTGGATGTTTTATTAATCTTCGTGATATTATATAATTTTATTCAATATCTTGTTTATATTTTGGTTCCAGGACATTAAATTACTTCTAATATGTATCATTAAATATTATTTAACCAAAATAATTTTTTATGAATAGAAGTTAAGGTTCTGTTAAAAAATGAATGTTCATCGTCCATGGTGGGAGTAAATTGACACATCTAGGACAATGATCTCATTTTTATAAAAAGGAGGGGATAAGAAGTCTAATAAAGAATTTTTACATAAAAATGATAAAATTCCATTATATATATGATAATGGATATCTAATAAAACCTAGTTAAGGGTATGTGGTGAGATTATAAGAGAAGAAAAATAATTTAATAGAAAATTGAATAAAATGAAAGACTATTTTACCTCTTGAAATATCCTCCTTGAGAACCCCCTTAAGGACCTTTCTTTTTTTCCTTTTGGTAAGAAAATATGGTCCTGGACATGGGGAAGTTGTTTGGGATGGGTAATGGGTAGAAAGTGAGCAATCTATGAGGCTTTTATGTATAAATAGTATAGGTGGTAAGGGGTGTTCATTATAATTGAGAAGAGAGATATTTTGTTTTAATATTATATTAATTTGTTTTTTTGTATATAAACTCTGAATCCTTGGAGAATTATCACCAAATATATTAAAACTATAAATAAAATTTCTATAATATGGTACCTAGATCATACATGACTCCATGAGTTGTTTATTTATCTTAAATTGTATATCAACTGGAAATTACAGAATTTTACAATTCAAGAAAAACCATTTATTTTATAATAACCCCAAAAATTCACTCCAATGATTTTATGAAATTTAGAACTCAAAAATGAGGTCCATATTTTGTAAAATAATTTGGTAAATGTATGAAATTTAACTTCTAATTAATATCATTTTTTTGAAAAATGAAAATTTTAAAACAATAGCTACATTCTTATACCATTGGAACAATAATTAAGGACTTATAAAATTATATTATAATCATACGAAAATTAAATATTTATTAATGAATCTATATTATGAGAAAAAAATTTCTATTTAATAATTATAGTAGTAATAAAATTATAAATAATCATTTAAGTGTCCAAAAAATATCAAAACAAAATTTATATCTTTTATAACATTTAATTTATTATTCAATGTTATAAATATATCATTATTTCATATTTAAGATACATGAATTTTATCTAATGTTTCATAGGTGAAATTTATTTTTTATTAGACAAATTAGTATTCTTAATGCTCATGTTTATATTACCAAAGGCATGTCATTATCCAATCAGTATAAAATTTATAATTTCAATAAATACTATTTATTTCATTGTATATTTACAATGAATATGACTATTTAATTATATAATGGAAAAAATATTTTCTACATTCATGGGTTATTACATCATCCCAACCATCTTAAAATTCTATCCGTAGAATTTTTATTTACTTATTAAACAAGTGATGGTACCTTTACCTCATAACATTTTCATATTCCCATGATTCTTCATCAACAATGTTGTTTCTATAAAAAAATATCAATCTGATGAATAACCATATTCCACAATAATTTATATCTATGATCACGACTATAATATGATTATCTTCATACTAATTATTCTCTTCTAGATGAACTACATCTGTGCTAAAAACATGAGTGGAATCTAGCACATACATTATCTATAACGATACATGAAAAACATTATTTATCTGAGATAATCTTAGGGAAAAAGATACAGGTAGTATAATGGCCCATGTTCCTCCAAGATTTTTTATATTCCAATTAACCATAAAAATAACATCCCATTATTACAAAAATAAATATCATTTTTCCATGGTCAGATTCGAAGAAAAAAATGATCACATACCTCGAAAGATACATCATTATTCATGTTATCTGCATAAAGTTTCATAAACATCTGAGATGTACTCATTTGTATTAGGATCATATTCAATTTTACATCTAATTATTCTGATAAGTATAATCCCATTAACCACTTTTCTGGAAAATCATCTCCAAAACAATGAGTTCAACATCGCTTTCAATATAATTTGTCAAAATGATCCATCTATATACTACAATGAATGTTGTTTTTACATGAAAACTAAACTAATGAAATATGTGGATCACACCCTCACTATTTTTCTATTGAACAAGGCCTAAGAACATCCTATAATTTAGGAATTGTTCACTCGGTCTCCCCATCAAATAAAGGATGAAATGAAATATTGAAATTAAATTATCATCCCAATGAATTATGAAGGTCTTTCTAAAAGATAAAATTTAAATAGGGATCACAATCAGATATAATATAAACATGAACTCCATATAACCCAGAATGTAATTTTAGGTATAGTTGAAAACGTTGTTCCAATGGTATAGTATCTTGACATGGTAGGAAATTTGATGATTAAGTCATTTAGTCAATAAAAACCCAAATCACATTATTATCTCTAGATGTCATTATTAGTCCCACCATGATGTATGTGGATATATTTTTTCACTCCCACTCTAGCACTAGAAAATATTTAAGTATCACCATTGGTAATTATTATGATTATTAAACCTACTGAAAAGTCGGTAATTTCATCATAAAATACATCGTAACTTTGTTTATTCAATACTTATAGTAATAATATTGATGGTACTTTTAAATCATTGTTTTTCTTGGATGAACTAAAAATGGAGAACTATAAGCATCACTTATGTTATTTTTCTCCATGTGTGATTCACAAGACACCCATAATCTCTTCCGAAACTATAAATGTCAATATTTATCAAAATTAATTTATGGAAACATACCTTTTTCCCAAATTCTATGTTATTATGACTCTACATCTTACCTATATACTTATGTAATTATCATTAATATAAGTGACTACATTGACCCCTGGAAAAAATAAGGAGATATCCTACACCAACAAATTCCAATAAAAAATTTATCCAATCACTAATCAAGTTTTCTTGTTCAAAATTTTCCATGGATAAATATTAATTATTTTTTTGAATCAACGAATCTTCCAATTTTATTTCTATACCATGTTGGTAATTTATCTTCAATCATAATCCTTTATCATTTCAATTCCTCATCGCTTCCTAAAGATTAATTCCTTTTTAGTGAATATATATATCAAACACTTATGGTCCGTATATATTTCACATTTGGCTCTATAAAAATGATGCCTCAAAAATTTCAATGCGAAAACCACAGTTTCTAATGCAAAATAACATTTTGTATAATTTAACTCATGAGGATTCAGTTATCTTGAAGCTTAAGAAATAATCTAATCTATATGTATAATAACAAAACAATGTCGCTTCAATGATGCATCACTGTATATTATAAATTCATCATTTATAGAAGGAATAGAAAAAATATGAGTAGTGAACAATCTCTTCTCTAGATGGGAAAAACATCACTCTCTTGTATCCAAATAACATTAACCCATTTTTTATGTTAACTTAGTTAGTGAGATAGATAACCATGAAAATGTTTTAAAAAACATATTGTAATTACATGATAATCCACGAAAAGTAAAAATATTAGTAATATTTATGGGTCTTGGACATTCATCACCCACTTTTTCTTTAGAAGGATGAATTGTCATTCCATTATTTTTTACAATGTATACAAGAAAATAAATATTTTATTGCCAAAAATTACAGTTTCTAAATTATACATATAACTTATTTTCATTGAGAGTTATCATGATTCTCCTGAAATATTTATCATGATTCTCATAACTTTTTGAAAAGACCAAAATATCACCATTAACAAGAAAAAAGATATCCAATTATTTGAAGAATATTATATTCATATGATCCATCAAAACATTCATTAAATTTTTCTATCCAAATGCAATAGAAAAAAATTCATAATGCAAATATCTAGTATGAAATGTTATTTTTTTTGGGATTTTATCCTCTTTCACCATCAGCTATTGATACCCAAATCTCCAGTAACTCATTGAAAAATACTGATCTTCCAAAATATATTTAAACAAGTCATCAACATATGAAAAAAGATACAAATTCTTAAAATTAATTTTATTCAATGCTCTCTAATAAATGATAATTCTCACAGAACCATATTTATTTTTAAGAGCAAAAAAAGTACACCACATGGTGAATTCCTATGATGAATTAATTATTTATTAAGAAACTCCCCCAACTATATTTCTAAATCATGAAGTTACACATGAGCCTTTCGATAATGTGTTATGGAAATTAGGATAGACTCATGAACCATATCTATAGTGAAATCAACCTTCTAGTAGTGTATAATATCGAGATGTAGATTCTAAATAACATCTAGGTATTCCGTTACAAATAATTCATGATTCATCTAAGAATTTTTTTTCAACAATCTAAGGAAGTAAACAATTATTTTAATCTTTTAAATGTTTTTTAGCATCATGATATGTTTTCAATTTTATGGATTAATTCATCTATAAAAACTGATAATCATTCAGAAAAACAACTTAATTGGCTCTATAATCAATCTTATCATGATAAAAATAATGCCAATGAATGCACATAATAACATAAATCATTACTATTAGAATATAAAATTGTTTTTATGTGATATATTTCCACAATCCAAAATAGTAAGATTCACAGTGTTCATTTTTCTATATTATTTTCCCCGGTGTTTTAACCATAATTTTCTGTCTCATATAATGATATAAAATATCTAATACATCATAATATTTCTCAAAAAATAAAGGAATATATAGATCCCATTTCAAACAATCCATTAAAAAATTTGATTAATCAATCATAGTACCTGATACCAATTCGTAATATGGAATGACATCTGCTGGTATAATTGTAAAGGATATCATTGTGCCTTTATTCTTTTTAGTTGGCTAATCTACTTCATTTAGATGTTTCGATGGGTAAGTATTTGAATAATTTACCATCTCACCACATTTAAAACACATTATATTTTTATTATTATAAATAATATTATGATCATTTTAATTACATTCTCAGGCCATATTTCAAAACATACCACATTAAAAATACTTCTATATTTTTAAGGCATTCCCCCAGGTTCCATTTAGAAAAAATTTCACAAACTAGAAACTAAACATTAATACCTTAATATTTCTTTATTTGATTCATATCTATAACATTTTATACATACCTCTTCTCGATCTTGTTTTCAAAGTACAATTGATCATCAGCGAACTCCATTTCCACCCTCTCAGCTCATCGGTAAAGATTATATTAACATTTCAATTCATGGAAGGCCAATTCCCTTCTATATCTTGATTTTAATAATGAATAATGAGAATGAAATTTAAATCAATATCCAAAATATGATTTATATAGTAACTCTCCAATTAGGGGAATTTTTCTTCACACATGACCACTGAATCCTATTCCCTTTTTTAATTTATGTAATTTCTTATTTATCCAATGTCAAACCACCTTAGTTAAATATTTATCAAGGAATATGAATTTAAATTATTCCCATTCCAATGAATCGATATCGTCGCTATACATGGTATTGTTGACCATTGACCACCATGGATCGGCTTAACCGTTAAAATGAAAAATCAAAAGACTAAATTTTTTCTTATCTGAACACCCCATAACATAAAATAATTTTTTGGTGGAATTAATATGTCCTTCAACATCCACTAGATTAGATGATCCACTTAAATAAGGAGGGTATTGCCTCATAGTATGTTACACTATCATCATGTTCCTTTTTTGTACCTATATTTTTTATATATCCTCGATTCTACCTCCATTTTAGACCAAATCAATTTATCCATTACTATAACAAACTATTAAGTTCATATTCACATTATTCTAAGATATAGAATCAGAAAGATATAATTCTCTTAGTGCCTTCCTACTTTAGTGTCCCTATTTATTCTACGGAAAACCATTTTGAATAGAACATTCATAGATGAAGTAGCATGAAAATAGTCAGATGATATATCATTTCAACATAAAAATAAGGTGAAATGCATTTATGGTATTCTATAAAAATTAACCTAACACCTAAATTTATATAAATCACACTCTAATACCTATTATAAAAACCAAGAATATAACATTACATAATCTAGTTAATTTCACTAATGTTCACATCTTTACATTCTGAATGATTTTTCCAGCATAATTTTTTATAAAATTATGAAATATTTCATACATATCAATCAAATAGAATAAAGAGTGGGTTATATTAAAACAATATCCATTTTATAATAATAAAAATAATTCATAAAAACCATTAATATTTTAATGAAAATTATTCACAACATTCATCAAGGTTTCTCATTTTATCTTAACAATCATAACACCGTTTAAAAAAAAATATAACATGGGATGTGCATAAAAAGATTAGAAAAAGATATTAAAATGATAATAGACACTATTATTCAATGAGTAAATATACAAAAATGAAATCATTTTCACAAATACATTCTTCTTTCCCAATAATTATCATATAGATACTTTGTGAAAACACGATATTTTCATAAAGCATTAAAATCTTAAATAATAACATGAAGGTAACATATGGAATGAAATCCTCAAGATTTTAAACCTTATAACTTCAATATATTATGTAACCCCTGATGGATACCTTATAGTGTAAACCTCATGGAAACCTTACAATATAACCGTCACGGGTACTATATAGAGTAACCATCATAGTTTCACTTGTTGTAACCATATGGTCGACCTCCAACAAAAAAATAATTAATGAATTGGATGAGGATATAGGTACAAAACATCATCATGAAAAATTCAGAAATAACAATAAAATAATCAAAAAATATAATACATTCATAAAAACATCAGTTCGTATTTTCTAAAAATAGAATATTGAGGGGATTTTTAAAAAAATTTCCCTTACCGACATCATATATTTGATGTGAGAATTCAAAAAAATGAATGGGATATCCTTATACACTGAATATATATATATAATGAATGATAATATAATCAAAATTTATATCACATGTTATTTAAGTACCTCATAATTAATGAGGTATTAGGTTATCTGAGATAATAAAGATTGGTTGAAAAATTACATTACCTCGAGTATGGATTACATTAAATGTGTTAATACCACCTATATAATAGTTTAACGAGTATTATTAATATATTAAGGCAATATATATATATTTAATTATATGTCATTCAGATAAATATGTTCCACCAATTAATTAATAATATTTTATAATTTTCAATATTTTGTGTTAATTTATTTCATGGTATACCTAGTCGGTTCATTATGGGTTTTCTTTATGAATGGAATAAAAAAATTAGACATGGAGTGAAATGTTTTTAATATGTTTCAAAAAATTTAAATGATTCCATATTTAATTTTTTTATGATAGGATGATTAATCATTAGATAATACATTGATGAGAATGATTTAATTTTTCCTCCAATTTTTTTTAATCTTTAAAAACATATATCATTTTTTTCAATATCATGATTATATATTGTTTCCGAAAAAACTAAATGACTTATAGTATGTTTAATTAAATATTATTTAAACATAATCATTTTTATGACAAGGCTTAATAATTATAAAAAATTTTACAAATGTATCATCAATGATGGCCGTAAATCGACACATTACAGATGATGTACTCATTTTTAGAATAATAGGGAGTGGAAAATAATTCTGATGTTGAATTTTTCCATAAACAGGATAAAATTATAATATATATAATATAATATATTTTTCAATCTAGTTGGATAAAGGTAGGTGAATATATAATAATCATATAAAATTAATTTATAATGAAATAAATGAAAATGAATGGGGAATTTACCTATTTAATTATCATCTTTGAGAACCTATTTAAGGAACATGTTTTATGAACTTTTATGAGAACAAAAAGTTTTGTACTTTCTGAAGTGGATTGGGAATGAAATTTGGATTAAATTAAACAAGGTACAAGTCATTGAGGTGTGAAGAGAAGAGATGGTGAAGGTGTTTTTTAATGTGGAGGAAAGGGGTATTAATTAAATATTCAATTAATTTGTTTTTTATTTTGGATCTTAACAATGAGTAGTTTGATAATGATCACCAAATATATTAAAATAAAGAAGTTAATTTAGATATTATGGCACTTACATGATTCATGACTTTAACAATAGTGTATTTATGTTATATTGTATGTATACCATCAATTACCATATTTAACTATTCACAAAAATTCATGTATATTAGAAATATACCAAAAAATCACCCTAAATATTTTTTGATGTTTATAATTAAAAAATGTCTTCCATTTTATGAAAATAATTTTTTAATTATGAGCAATTTATTATTTTTAATATTTCATATTTTATTAATATAACTTCATTTCTATAACTATAAATAAAATTTTACGACTTTGAAAAATTATTTAAGGTCTCATACAATTATCTCCTAATCATAAGGTTAGAAAATATTAATATATGAATCTATTTTATGAAATATATAATTTCATTAAATATATATATAAACAATTAAGGTATAAATAAATATTTTTATTTCAGAAAAATTCCAACTCATAATTTATCACATACAAATAATTTATTTACTTACTCCCTAATATAAATATATAAAAATTTCTCTATTGAGATACATGAACATTATTTTTACTTTCATAGGTTAGGTTACAATTCTATTGACAAGATTAATATTCCTAATGTTCATGTTAATTTTCTAATGTCATGATTCTATTCCATCATTATAACATCTTTAATTTATATAAATACCAAATATTTCTGTATACATTTAAAATGAATTTAACAATTTAATTCCAAAATGAAAATTAATTATCTTATAAATACATGGATTATTATGGTACATTATTTAAGAAGGTCTAATTCTGTTCGAGGCACCATTAGTTGAAGGAAAAGGTAGTAGACATTCTGAATACAACGTTCCATACTAGATATGTGTATTATGAATTTTTTGTTATGTCATCTGGGTTAACTAATGATCCTACTATATCCATGTATATTACGAAGATAATATTCCATAATTTTTTTGAAAAGATTGTTTATTAAAGATATTTGTGTATATTCAAAATATAATGTGGAACAAAAAAGGCATCTAAGAGATGTTTTTAAAACCATAAAATGAAATAAATTTTATGTAAAATCAACATATGTGAATTTTGGTTAGAACATATTTCTTTACTTTTATAGATTGTTTCTAAATATGGAATAAATATTGATCTTTCAAAAATAAAACTTATCAGGGAATTAACAATACCAAAAATGTAACTTTTTTCTGATGTTTCCTTGGTTTGGTAGGATATTACCAAATTTTTTTGGTAAAATTTCACAATTATCTGTTTCACTGATCATTTTAACTGAAAAAAGGTGTCATGTTCGTTTGTAAAGAATAATTTGGTGATTGTTTTTATAGATTTAAAAAAATATTGTTAAATGATCTTGTTTTGGACCCACTTAAAATCATGGTTAATTTTTCATTTACAATGATGCATCATTAAGAGAACATTGTTTTTACCAAATATAGAATTATTAGGTAATTTTCTATTCTTAATATAAGTTGAATCCTAATTTATTGATTTACCCTACACATGATTTGAAATTATCTAAAACTGTTTTGGAATTCAAAATTTGAAGGAATCATTTCTATGAGGTAATTTGTTTAATATATACTGATCATTAAAATTTAAATTATATATTCACTCATAGATAATTAAACATGATATACAAGAAGATGCCTGGAATTAATCAAGGATTATTTTTTCAGGATTGGTTTCAATGATAGAAAAGAAAACAATACGTTTGATGCAATGATTCTAATAAATAATGCTAAATTAACCATGTAATATTTGGAGCATCACCATATTTTAGTAATTTGATGATTTGTTTTGGATGTTTTTGGCACGAGAAATCTCTCTATTTTTTTATATAGGTCAGTTCAGTCATCTCTGTCAGATATAATTAATAAAATGAATAATGGAGATTGTATGTTATAAGAAATAGTTAAACTATTTTAAAAGGGAATGGTTACTAAATTAAACGTTTATAGATATTGTTTTTTGATATTTGGGAAGAGATTATGTGTGCCATGGGTTTCATATTTTATGAAAGATTGTGTTTTTGAAGCTCATAGTTTTCCCTTTACAATTCATCCTAGAAGAACTAGGGTTTATAGAGACCATTAAGAGTATTACTAGTTGGATGGAATAAAAAAATATTTCTAAATTTACCCGAAAATGGTTTACATGTAAAATAGTTAATGATGAATGAATGCAACCAAAGTGGATGTTTCATACTATTATTATTCTAGAGTTGAAATGGGAAAATATATCCATTTATTTCATGGTGTGACTAACAAGGAATTATTTTTATAACAATGAAATCTTGGTTATTATTGATCATTTGACTAAATAAGATATTTTCATTCCTGTTCGAGACACCATATATCTAGATCTACTTTAATGGTTGTATATTAAGGATATAGTCATGTTACATGGATTTCATATATCCATCGTAATAGATCGTAATCCCAAGTTCACTAATAACCTTTTGAATGGCCTTCAGATGTCCTTTGAAACATAATTTAATTTCATCATAGTCTTTAAACCTCAATCTATTGGAAAAAAATAATGAACAATTCTTACGTTGGAGGACTTGTTTTGTTCTTGTTCAATGGATTACTAGTAAATATGGGATCAACATCTTTTATTAGTAATGTTTACATATATTAATAGTTTTCATTCCAGTATATAGATGGAACCTTTATATGTAATATATGGAAAGCGGCATAAAACTCCATTTATTTTTATAGAGTAGGTGGAATTATGTTAATGGGACTAGAATTAGTGGATGATTTTTTTGAAAAAGGATAGATGATTCGGTAATATTTGAGGACATCTCAGAGGAGGTAGATATTTTAAGCAGGTAAAATGAGGGAAAACCATTCATTCAAGGTAGGTGAAACTTTTTTCTTAAAAACATCTCATTGGAAATGATTTATGAATTTTCAGTAAAGGAATAATAAGACACAGTTCATTGAACATTATGAAATTTTAGAAAAAGGTAGAACAATGGAATCCTAAGTATCTTTTCCTCTGAGATTTTCTTGTGTACATAATGCTATTCATGTTTTGATATAATGAATGTATATTACGGGTCCGTATCATGATTTGATCCACGTAGTAGGTAACTAGGAAGAGTGCATTTCGTATCAATTAAGACCTTCTCAGATTCTTTATTTCAAATAGAAAGTATTGTGGAACATGGTAACTCGCCAATTTTTTATTTTTTTTGAAAACCCACATTGTTGATGAAGGATCATAGGAATCCAAAAAAGATACAATGAAAATGTATCAGAATTTGGTAATAACTAAATAAAACAGAAAGGATGAAATTTCAAAGTGGGGTTGGGGGGATAATGAATAAACATATGTACTTATAATATCATATTTATTAGTATTATATAATTAAATAGATATAGTCATAATGTTATGTAATTCATAAGTAATATATTATATGGTTATTTTTAAAAACAATTAATTTATCAATTATAGATTTTTAATATGAAAGAAATATTTATTAAATTCATCATGATTATATTATCTTATAATTAATTTTTCAGAATTTTTTGAAAAAGAATAAATTTGAGTGAATAGTAAAAAAACAATTTATAAAATACAGTTTTTTATGTGATATCATGAAGACATAATTATGATTAAAATTCATTAAATTTTTTAACAACTACTTAATTATTTTATAATAGTAATATTTTCGCTAAAATTTTTATATCATGTATTTTATAATTTATTTTATGATAATCAAAAAAATTAATGTCAATGCTGACGTAGTTCATCCAAATCATTGGAAAAGTAAAATTTTTATCATTATAAATAATAAATGAGTGATAAGAATTATTTTAAAATCTTTTTATTAATTATTATTTATTATTCATGTTTATGGAGGATAAATCTGAATTCCGATTTATATTCCATTAATATTGTGCAAATTCATGTACAATGATTAGGAATAGAATGAAAATAAAAAAATTAAAAATTAAAAAAGTTATCTTGATAGGTATCTATGTAAATATATATAATTTATGAATATATACTATTATTTATTACCTTATTAATCTATATTTAATGTTTTAATTTATGTTTAATTTTTATATATGAACGAATTAGCATTAATTCATATATAATGCCCATGTAGATTTTATGCATGCATAAGGAAACTAAATAAAATAATTTTCATTAAAATTATGACAATTATTAAATGACCAAAATTTTAATTAAATCTTTTATATGTTCAATTTTATACCATTATATTATTTAGACTCATATTTGGGTCATTTATGACCCACAATAATCACATCAAGAGCTCTAGAATATTTTGTTTGAAAGTTAAATTGTTCACAATGTAAAGCTAAATAACATTAATATTTTAATGTATGGTTATCTAACAGATTTACAACGAAATAAATATTATCTTAAAAAAGAATATATTTATCTTCTTCATGAATTCTTTTAATTATTTTGGAATAAAAAAAATATGTTATTGGATTGAACAATTATGATGTTGTGATTATTTAATTACTGAATAAATAAAATTACCGATATTAAAAATTATAAAAAAAATGTGATTTCTTTTTTATGATCATTAGTTATTTCTATATATGAATAATATAAGTCAATGATATAATAAAAATTTTATTCTAATTTTAAATGTTGTTTGTATGTGTTAAAAGTCAATGAAATTAATATTTTATTTTAATAAGATAAATTCATTAATAATTTTTTTGTTACAATTATCAAAAATAAAAATATTATTTAAAAAGGAAAAAAAAAATTTATATTCCCTCTAAAATATAATACCCTTTATTTTTATTATTTTATGGAATTATTGAAACATAGAATATAATTTTTATATTTTAGACATTTGATAAATTCCTAAGTCACCCCTCACCTCAATTATAAAAGATGCTCGTTCCTTCACAAATATTCATCCCATGGTTCCTTTTTTTCTGAACTATATTCTTCCAAATTTCATTCTTCTCACCCTTTCCACATTATAATTATTTATGTCTCAAAAATATACCACTTCCAATAGAAGGTGGAGGTTCTCATGGATCAATTTTCAAGTGGTCTGATTTATTATTATAAAACATTAATTTTTTCCACCTATACCATATCCTCATCTTATATCCAATGTTTCATGAAAAATACTTTATAATTCATATATTTACTATTTTTAGGTTATATTCATCGTGAAATCCTTCATCTTCTAATTTTACTCTTAAATAATGAAATTGTTGTTCATAGTGTGTCAATTCACAGCCTTAGTGGACAATGAGTTTTTGATTCAATTTTAATAGAAATCATTTCCTTTTTATATTACCATGTAACTATTTGAAATGGAATATATATATATTCAATATTATGTATTATTATTTCATTTTTATATATAATTATATAATAAAATGAAATTGAAACCCATCGAAAGAACGCACAAGAAACAATAGAAATAAAAATATATTGTTAAAACATTCGAAATAAATGTTATAAGACGATCATTTAAGGTATTATAAACAATTTTATAGATCTATAATAATTTTTTAACAAACATCCAACTAATATACAATAGATTTGAATAATATTGAATTATTTCAACCCTGAGGTAGATGACTTCTTAACTAAGATATTCTTGTTTTAACGATTCATTTTTCAAAATATTTACATTTTAGATCCTTTTTTGTAAATTGTTTATATGAATATACTTATATGATTATTGATGTTTTAGTTTCTCACAAGTGTTTTAAAAATGGGAGTTTTTATGTCTTATGTAAGGAATTTCCTTTTAAAATCCTTTTAAATGTCCATTTTATGAAATTCAAAAAGATTATTTTTTATATATGACATGCGAATTTATTCTTGATATTATGATGCTTTATTACTAAAATTAATCATTTATATGTTTTCATAATTATTTTTAATAATATTTTTTTCATTATTATGTGTGTGGTTTTTATATTTGAAATGTGATTTTTATAATCAAATGGAATTCTCATATCTGAAGGTTTTATTCTTAGGGGATAAACTGAGTTTTACGGGGTTCTATTTATGAAATGTTCATTTCTCATTGTTTATAATGGATTGAGTCCATTATATTTTCATATATGACTATTTTATTCCCATTTTAGCTCATTATACGATGGGTTGAGCCCCATTATAGCTCAAGATATGATGGGTTGATCCCCATTATAGATCAAGATACAATTGGTTATCTCAATTATACCTCTCCAATACAATAGGTACTCTGGAGATAAAAGTCGTTAGAAAAGTTATTATATTTTAAGATTTTAATTTATGTGTGATCTGGTAATGATCTCCTAAGGTGAATTTACGTTTTTTCTATGTATGATTATTTTTTATCAAGAAAACATTTTTAACGGTTTTTCATGTTTTCACTAAACTAACAATTTTATTTAATTATGCCCCTTAGTGAGATTTTTTTCTCATACCAGGTTTAAAATTGTTTTTCATAGGGTATGAGGACATGTAAGATACATTAAAAGGTTATTTTTAATGTTATGATGTTTTTTCGAAGGAAATTTTTAATTTTTAACTATTTTATATTTTGGAAAAAATGCATACTATTTTAGTTGTATCATCTTTGTATGAATCTGGCTTGTGATATGCGTATTTTTTCATAAATTCTAAAAAAATATAGTTTTAAAAATATCCTCAATGTTAAAGAATTAAAATCTGTGACTAAAACTCAAGATTATGTAATGATTTAATGATAGTCCCTTATATGATATTTCATCAAGATTATCATGGATTGATTTGAATGTGCTAAATGATAAATGAAAAGGTTACATGGGGAAAATATGAATTGGATTTTATGAAGAGTCATTAGTGATAGTGATTGTAGTGGAAAATGGAATATGGAAAAAATAGGGCCTGTAATACACTTCCATGTAAGTGGTACATCAATAGCAGAGGAAGAATTTTAAATACCATAAAAATATAGAGAAATTGGAATGGAAATATACATCCCTTGAGGAAGTAAAGATTTTCTGGAAATCATTAAATTCATGAACTGCTATAAAAAACAAATTAATATACTATAATTTAGATTAAATTTGGTGAATGAAATCAAACCCAATGGAAACTCACTTAGAATATATATTATTATCGACCGATTTATTAACACAAAACATTGATCATTGTGTGAATTGTGATCAACTATAATCATATTAATATATAATTATTTTATTATAACATAGAAAATAATTTTTATTTACCAAATATGGATAATGAATTTATTAAAAATAATAGTATAGGTGTTCAATAATGAAAATGTATTTATAGATATGTAATACGTAGGTACTTAGTTTTTAGTGATGTATTTATCTAAAGAATTGTTTTCATTAAAAATGTTATTACTGAATTTTGAAAAAAAAAGAATATATTTATAAAATATTTGGAAAAATTATTTCGAAGAATGTGTATATTTTATGAAATCATCATTTAATTATTTACTTAGTGTGATTTTTTTAGATTATTCTAAAATTTTAATTTTCATTGAATAGATAAAACTGTTAATTTTTATAAAAAAAGTAATTTCATTTAATTAAATGATGTAATTGGAAAAAACTTGTTTTGGAAATATTTAAATTAATTTAATATCATTTATATTATAAAAATATAAAAAATGTAACATATTAAAACAATATATATTATATTATTAGGGCTAAATTTTTTAATACATATTTTTCGAAAAAAAACATGTTTGTGATTACGATTTCATTGTTTATTATAATAAAATTTATCAAAATATAGGCATTTAATTATGATAAATTTATTACATATTTAGAATTAATATATTGATATTAAATAAATTGGTCCCTTTTATTTTTTTCAATATTAATAGTAACTGTGCAAAATATTCAACATGTTGGTAAGGGTAAAACTTGTAAAACTAGGTTTTGACATTGGGAAATGAAAAAAACCACATCACATTAAATTACCCTATTATATGAGTGGGTTTTTAAAAAATACACCATATATATTAATATAGGGTAATTTATTTTTACATTCAATTAATTATAACATATATGTTTTTAAGAAAGCTATCAATACATAATTCAACTCATATGATTTTAATATCTCATATATCATTCAATATGGATGTAAATATGTTATTAATTAATATAAAATGTAATTTTTAAAAGATATTAATAAATTTTAATATGTTCATTTATTTTCTATTTTTAGTAATGATAAATTTACCACTAATGATTATGCATCCCCTATGCTGTGATTTTTTAATCCGTAGAAAAATCAATTAAAATGATTTAAATAAATTTAAATTTTTACTATTAATATGAATTGTGTTATTCCATGAATTTTATAGGTAATTATAAAGTATAAATAATTGTAAAAGTTTTCAGTTTTGAATTCCAATATTATTTTTGATGTCTGTGATGTCAAATTAAATGAATAGGGAAAATAATTATCCAAAATTTTTTTTGAGATAAATTATTTACTAAATAATGTAAATAATCTTTTTTTAATAGATTAATTATTATCATAAATGGTATTTTAATTTATAATTTAGTTGTTTTGAACCACTTTTCATCTTATATTTAAATTTATTAACATTAATGACTATATATATGTATCACATTGTTTATGTATAAAAAGTGTCATTGATGGACTCAAACCGAACGATACTATTCATAATGAATCATAAAAAGTTCTACAGTATATTTTGTGATGTGGTATAGAAATCATAATTTCTATTAATAAATTTCTGTTAGTAAATTACTCATCATAATGATTAGGACATAGTTTTTATTTAAATCATTTTTTTTAATTGCATCCACATCCAATATCTCACATATAAAAGAGATCTCATTCCAAAAAATTATACAAACATATATACCTCTATAAAAAATCATAAATAATGAAACACCATCATATATTAAAAACCATAATCCAACACCCCATGGTTTTTTCTAGTGACAATCCTATGAAGGATTATGGTTTTATGAAAAGATGATATCTTATGGAAGTTGTAATTATCATACAAAACAATATAAATTTTTATTTCTTATTCCACCTATTATAAGTCATTTGTATTCATTTTAAAATAATTAATATATGATATATTGTATAATAATATTCTATTCTGATTATGTTAAAACCATTTTCTATAAATTTACTGTTTTGAACCCTCCTGGTTCATTACATTTCTTGTTTTGGTTGTCTAAGATGTTTGGAGGAGGATCAGGGAAGTTTTGAGAAGATTGGCTTCAAAAAGCAGCTAAAAGGGAGATTGAACATCGTGTAATTGAACTACACAACTCAATGATTGGTTCTACACCTTGTCCAATGTGCATCCTGACGTGAAATGTTTTAGGGTCTATAAAAAAATATAAATTGAAAGGTGACATATTTTTCAGCGATAGTCGACCAGAGGAACTTACAAAGATTGAAATAGTTTTTCACATCGTGTAATACCATGATGTTGTAATGTTTTAATTATTTTATAGCTTCTTGGGTTATCAAAACCTTATAATGCATTATCTCTCCCTAGTCCCCAGTTGACCTAGTTCCCCTCTTCGGCGTTTTTCGGATTCCATTATCTAGGATCAATTTCTAGGTTCCCTCATTTGATCTATAATGGTCCATTAATGATCTATGGTGTGTTCATCCTCATTTATTTCATTTTATTCTAGATTAGTCTTTTCCCCTCCCATGTTGTTCATTACAAGTGATAACGGATGATCTCCTCTACTTCTAAATGTGATTATCTTTGGTTATTGTTGGTTCAGTGGTGCCACTACTTTCGTGGATTGATGATGATCTTATGGGATATATGATCTGAAATATGTTTCATGGCCCATTCATGTATGAGGATCATTGACACTATTTTCAAGGTAGTATTTCCTTTATTTGTAGTCATTTGTGAATCATGTGGGATGAATCAACTTTTTCACCTATAGATCATGGTTGTGACAGGATAATCAATTATAAGAATTAGTTAAATGAAATGGAATGTGGTAGGGGGTTCTAATTGAATTACCTTGTAGTTTTTATATTATGATTATGATATTGTTAATTGTAAGGGCATGATGCCCCGCTGAAAAATAGTGTCCATTGGGGGCCCTTATTTTCACACTACATGGTTTGAATTTTTTTATTTCCTATCAAACACTTACATAATGAAATTTTTTAATCATGTTAATGTAGATAATTAATTGATCCCCATGATTTTTTTTGATAACTCACATAAATATTGATAGGAATTGGATATGCACCCTCTTTAATAAATCTGAAAATGTGTTAGATTGTGGCCATGATGTCATGTGTGGAATAGTTTTGGAAATATGAATGGGATAGATGTAGTGTAATGTGGAAATGTTGTGATGTGTGGATTTTCACAGGTTTTTGTTTCTATATGTCTGTGATCTCTATTGTGTGCTATAGTTTGGCCTGATTAGTGTTATGGATTAACATGTATATGATACATGAACATGGATATATACTATAATATCATGTGGATAAATTTAATTTTTTTGGAATGGATGAAAAGTGTTTGGAGTGGGGCTACTAGACTCGTTGTGCGGTAATATGTTATCGGTTGAGGTTGGGAGTTGGGGGTTGGATCTGCATGTACAAGGCTTGAGTGGGATGAGTATGAAGCTGGATAATAGTGCTTGGTATTGGATATTCTACCATATTTCTTTTTTATTAGCATGAAGAATTATTTCCCCATGTCCAATGATTGATATATCAGGAATGGGTGATAAATTTAGAGGAAATATGAAATCAATTTAGTTTATCATGGATCGTTATATTATGAGAAATTTGATTCTTGTTGGGTTTTAGTCATAGAATTTTACATGGTAGTGATGAAATAAATGATTTATTGATTAATAATGTATGAAATTTATTTGGTTAGACTGAATAACATGATTGAAATGGATTATTAAATGTGTTAGAAATGTTAATGGGTTATGTGGTTTATTGTGTGGTATGTGCATCTAGAGTTAGTATTAAAGGTGGATGTTTTGTGAGTTGGTGGTTTTTCTAAGAATCCATAGGTTGTACTTCAGTTTTTTTTCATATATACATATACGTTCATTTTTCTTTGTGATTTCTATATACACCCTACCCTAAGTGATCACTAGGTGCTGAACAACACCATCGTCATTGGGGAGGGTTCAATTCCCAATCATCTTGGTGAGAGGATGCCTCACAAACCCATATCTCTTTCCTAACCCCTATTCCATGTGGTAATAGAACTAGATTATTTAGGAATGTTATCGTTTGTAAGGTCCAGGTGTGAATGGGATATTTTTTTCTTTAAATGATGTCTTTAGGATGAGATGATTTTTGCTTTCATGGGTGTATCTATGATGATATGCATTTTTCATTCATAAGTTACTTTAGTATGAGGTTGCGGATTGTGGGATAGGAGTCTGTGGGAGATATGTGATGTGTCTTATTGTCCAGATGACTATGAGGGGATTTTATGTGGTTTGTGGCCTAGGTTTTTATAGGAAGGATTTTAGGTGGTTTGTATCCCATGTGTCTACAGGTGGGATGTGAGGTGGTTTATGGCCGAGTTGTCTACAGGAGGGATGTGAAGTGGGTTTTGCGACCCAAGTGCATACAGTAAGGCCGTGATGTCATACTTTATGATGATTTGGGAGATTGAGAACATTTTACATTAGGAAATAGTGGATTATAAAGGTTATGTGGTGTGGGGTCCCGTTCATCAATGTGAATTTTCTTACAATACATGGATTGAATTATTTTTTGAGTGTGCGTTTGTGAGGATGGGATGGTTAGTATACCTATTTGGTATAATTTGGTTCTATTGTTTTCTCACATGGGAATCAGTATAATTCATTCAAATGTGTACAAGTTACTTTGTTCTTCCTACTTATTATAATTTTACGCTCGCCCTATGTATATAAAACTAATTATAAGATTCCATGGGGGACATTGTGGACTATGATGGACCCTACTATATATGATCATGACTGTTTTTATGTCACTTATTAGCTGTACTTTTGGTATTTTCTTTGGGTAATTTTTTACATTTATTAGTTATACTTATGCATACACGTGGGATGGTTTTAGGGATTCAATCATATACAGATCTTGGATTTGTTTTGGATAAACCATCTTATCTATTTATCTTTTCCATAAAATGGTTAATGCCTCACATTTTGTGAGATTTGTGTAGCAATGGTCGCAGTATCCAACCCGGGGCCTACTGGAGGTGGGACTAAGGGGTCATTATATCCCTTTAATAATTTCTATATATAGAGAAGAATCATTAGAGAGTGGGTTTTTTGATATAATTGTATCATAGGTTATGATTGACAGATATGTTAGAGTTTTGGGTTATGAACAATGAAGAAATTAAGAGGTTTGATCAACAAAGTGTTGATCAAGATCAGTAGGATCACAAATGGCAGATTATGTTTCTTGATGTCCAACATAAGTCATTAGAATTGTATGAGGGAATTATTTTCTACATGGATATAGAATTATGGATTTAGGATCATGATATATTCTTCAGTATGATATAGTTCTTGAAGGAATACTGGGTTCTTTTGGTAGTCAATCATATGTGCTGAGTTGTGAGATATTGGTGAATTATTCATCTTGGGGAGATGAAGAAAAAAAACTATTATGGATCAAATTAGAGATTGAATTCTGAGAGGAGTTCCTTTCATCAACCATGAACACTGTGTAGAGCTGGGATGTTCTATTCCATAAGTAATGGAGTATGTTAGTATAAGAACATGGGATCTATTAGAGATTCTATCCTAGAACCGAACATTCGTACATTGATTACATGAATATTTCTGATATTTAAATTATAATCATCCTATTATATATTTTTCATTTTCACAATTAATATTATATAACAATGTTCTAGAGTATTTTTCGCATTAATAAGGTCATAAATGTTCCTCGCAATGATAAGAATCGTAGCGTGCTATAACTATATGATTAAATATAGTTCTACTATTGGATGCAAAACTATGACTAGAAACATTGTATACAGAACATCAGTTGTGAGTACACTTAAGAAGACGATACTTCTCCTCATGATGTTTTCACTTGGTAATTTCCAAGATGAGAGACTTTGAGAACAAATCCTCTAATAAAAATTCCGTAGGTTTTGGTTCAATCAGATTTTCTGCACTGCAAGTATGTGTAATGGTCTTTAGACATTAGAATTATCGTCAATACATTTAATGACTCGTGTACATATATTTTCTCATGAAAACTGTCTTTTCATATGTTTGAGGGATGTATGGAATATGGGGTGCATCTCCATACAATTTATGGAAGTAGATATCTTGATACATTGATTGAAATAGAATTGTCTCCCTAAATTCTACATCTATGGTGTAACGATGAGTTATTTTTAGGTAGACAATGAATGGAATATCATACATGAATTTTGATGACAATATCATGAAACCATCTTGATATGATTTTGAGACAAAGTGATTATATTACACGGTGAGTGTTTGTATGTATATGTCCTCATAGCAACTTTATGCTCTTTCTATTGGGGGGATTAACCCCTTCCTAGATCGTAATCTTGGACCTTATTCAAGCCCGAATAATTCCAACGAGAAATAATCCTAGATGGTCATACACTAAGTGTTTCTAATAACCTCAATTAAATTCTATTTTTATTTACTTAATGAAATAAATATTATTCTCACGACCAAGAAATAATTTAATTAATGTTAAAATGATCTCATAAATAATATAAATATTTCTTCACCAGATTGTGAGTAAAATATTATTATTTATTTTATTGAACATTTAATAAATATTTAATAAATATTTTTTTTAAAAAATTATTTATTTATTAGAATAAAATATTTTTTGGTAGTTCAATAAGTGGATGAAAAGTTCAAACATGCCTACACTATGTCCATTGATAAATTAATTATTTACAAGTCGATTAATAATGTTTATACATTTGGAGTAAGACATAAGAATAATACTATTATCAATATATGCCACCAGATTTCATTTAGGGTTCTTTTTTTCAAGTGCGTGCAACACAAATAATGGATCTGTTATTTTATTATGTGGGATGTGTTTTCTTTGATATTCAAAATTCCATTTAATTTTTTTTTCACAATTATATATTGTAAGTGATACATTGTGTTGATTAAAAGGTGGGTATTTCTATTGTTCCAAACACTAATGAATTGAGAATTTTTTGGAAAAAATTTTATCTCTCAACTCCTCTAATGTCTCCATCTCAAGAACGAGAGAAGTTCTTCAGGAATGATTAATGAATGATTAAGAACAATCGTTTTAATACATTCATTCTTCCATAGTGGAAACTAAAAAATGAGTGGCATTTATTGGAGAACAATAGTGAAAATTTGGATCCCCGCTAGAGGGATTCTACTTTGGATCCATTCAAGTGAAATGAATACAATCCATACGGGTCATTATGGATAATCAACATTTTTAAAACAACAAAGTAAAAAAAGCACAAGGTATTACATTTCTTTCTAAATTAATAAATTATTTATAAAAATGAGGAGAAATATCCTCTAACTAGAATCTATTAAGATTATTTTATTTGCCTAAATCATTGATTTCAATCTATGGATACTAGTGTACATCTTCTCATTGATCCCAGACTGGTCATCGATTAAAAAAATATAAATATTGGGCCCTCCCAACCACCATGGTACTGCTATGTCCATATCCTTTATGTGATTTCAGTGGGGTCACATCATCGTTTATAATAATTTAAATAATTCATTGATGATTTAATCATTAATAATTCTTTTTTCAATTCATTATTAATCGTTCTTGTCATCTAAATTTTGAGATCTGTTATTCCTTTTTTATTTTATCGATGAACTAACAGAAATAAATAATCATTTAATTAAATATAAATCAAGGATCTCATAAGGAGGCACTGCCAATTTTTTTTCTAGTGACATCATAGTACACGACATGTATTTGGATTTACAAACCGTGTAATCTTCAAAAAACACCGTGTAATCTAGATTAATCACTATGTAGTTATGTTCAACGCATTAGGGGTAATTCTGTAATTACTCAATCTGTGTGCATTAATGACACGTGGTGTAGTTAGTTTTTACAACACATGATGACCATGATAGATTGGTGTAGGGTCATCCAGATTACATATCATGTCATCGGATGGACATGGCATGTAGTCCCTTTGGGTCAAGGGATAAAACATGAATCCTATACATGGATAAGATGACTAGAAACACTATAAGTAGAAGGAAACATGGCGTGTTGCCCAGTGGACTTGCAGTGTAATCCATAATTTAAAAGGTATGCCTCACACACTGAGTCCCTAGGCGTGTACTTCGGATAAGACAGTGAAGGAAGTACATTCCTTATAGTAGGAACTACACACCGTGTACATTACCAATTTACACAGAATGAAACCATTAATGTTTTTATAATGTTCATAATTACATACCCTGTAGATTTGAATGGGTGTTGACTGTGTTACATCCAATGTTATGGATGAGAATCTATGGGAAATTCAAACCAGTATTAATATAAAAGGATTGATTATTTAATGATAATAATTATTCTATTGAAGCATGGTTTATCTTAAAAAAAATTATTAAATAATTTAATTCTATTTTTATTAAATTTTTAATTCGTTTCCTATGTATGGATGATCATGGGAAAGACTAGACCTTTTTATGAGATTGATTTATTCTTATTTTAGATTGAATTAAAATTGATGGAATGCATGCCATCTATCCTCATTAATATATATCGAATGTGTTTCCATGCTTTCTTTAATGTAAACACCACATCTTCCCAAACCCTTGTTCATGTTGATAATAATATGTAATGGATAGATCTCCCATGATTGTGGAGGTGGTTCAAGTAAGGAGTTGAGATGAAACCAATCCAAAGAGATAGGAAGGTGGACAAGTGGAAAGATGTAAACATGAACCCAAATGGTTCAAGGTGTTTCTGCCCTAGGTCAGTGCTAGTTTATAAACCTCTAGTTAAACTAAACATTATAAAATATCAAGATCATTCTTTTTACAATATTTTATTTTTTTTCAATTCCAAGGTTTATCATTATGGATGTTTTGTCAAGATCACATATTAATTAATTAAACTGGCATGCAAGATTGAACTAAAATAAACCAGAATTACATGTAAATATTATCCAGAAATGGTTAATCAATTAAGTAATTTTCTATTAATATTAACATGCATGTGATAAATATTATTAAAAATTTACACATAAGATATAAAAATCCTTTATAAAATATTTAGTCAATCATATCATTTTATTATAAAATTAAGGGATATACTTAATAAAACTATGTATTTGACCAAACATTTTTGGGATACATAATTTTATACAAGAATAACTTATAAAATATTTAGGTTGACATAACCATATTACATCAAGTGAAATATCTCTTTATATTCTTTGTTTAATAATGTAGGAAAGTGTTGCAAAAATCCTTGTCAATATTTTAGGATTTCGGGTCCACTCTCTGGATCATGGAGCTAAAATCCCACATTTGGAAATGAAATGCTTACCAAAATAACATCAAATTTCTGGACCAATCCTTGTTGAGGTTATGTGAAGGGGAATATGGATCCTTTCCTCAAAATTGTTGAAGCAACTAGACATTTTGAGTTCAATTGTTTGAGAAATGGGAACTTGATAGAATAGTGAGTGACATAATACAATTAAATTTCTTTTCTAATAAAATGTAATCCAGAATGTACTAATTATGTGATCATTTAATTGTAGAATAAAAATGAAAAACATTTCAACCACACAATCCTTGTGATCGATAATAGATAATGAAAACATCCTCACTGACAGTGACATCAAGGAATGGTTTAGACATCTTTGGTTCATTCTATGCCTTGAAGAGAAATATTATGTGTTAGAGTCCTCATTGCATGATCTGACATCATAATATGAAAGTGATAAAGAGTTATTGGTCTACAAAAAACAGATGAACGACATGGTCAATGGTCAATGTATTATGTAATCATCAACTTATAGTGACCTCATAAAGTCTCACGAAAACATGGATTCATATTGAATTCATGAGAACCTATGTGGTCATTACCAAGAGATACCAAGATAAAAATATTTTGATATCTCCAACGGAATCTATCCGAATATTCTTGGAGAGGGTGAACAAGCTGGGCCTCAAATAGTCATGTTCATTCGACTAAAATGAGTCTGTGGAGGTACTAGGGTTTAGATCCCCCAATGAACTAGGTACTGATCACATTATAACATCACTACCATAGATATTATTTATTTTAGTTTAAATTTTAATATAAACAGTATTAAGAAGTCTTTTTTTGATATTCACAACCTCCCTTTCCATGTGTACAAATACATGAAGAACAAAAAGCCTTCTTTCCTTGTGGTGAATATGAGGAAAGGGAAGGAGAAGAGCTTTAAGACCAATCAATCTTCATTCCCTTCCATGAAAAGGAATAACAAGGGTGTGAAAAGGAACAATAATCTATTTGTCTCACATCTAGAAAGAAGGTAAACTCGAAGAAAAACTACATGCATATAAAGAAGAAATGGTAAGATTTAGGTGGGTTTTTTTTTCAAGTGAAATTTATTTATTTCTACAAATTGAGTATTATATACCAAAATCAGTGCATAAATATGTATCCAAATATAGGAACAACAGATATTCATGAAACTTTTCTGAGAGGAGGCACATATTGGACAATAAAACTGAGCTATACATTCTATTGTAGTTGTTGAGGACTACCACATCACATTTCCAACTTTGTTGATTATGGTTTTAAAATGTTTTTATTATGTTCCAAATGTAACCAAAAACATTATTTATTTATCCAAACAAGATATAGATGGATTTTTTTTTCATTTTTTCAAAATAAGGTTTCTTGTTTTCTATGGATATAATTTATTTAGGTAAGCCACATGTATATAATGGTCAATACATGTTGGATTACACAAATCATACAATGGAAGTTGATAATGAAACTACATCACATGACCCATACCACACCCAACCATGTAATTACGGTATAGGTCATGTAATCGAGAAACACATGGAAAACATACTTGTAGATTTATATTTATAATCATTCGAACTAAAACCACATGGATTATTTAACAAATGTTTACATGAAAAAATGAACAATGTCCTGTTTATTAGGAAGGGTTAAAGAGCCAATGAGATTCTTGAATTGGTTCATACTGATATCTGTGGACAATTTTTTGTTAATGTAAGGGGTGTGTACTCATACTTCATATATTTTAGTCATGATTGTAGTAGATATTGATGTATCTATATAATTATTTATTTGTCAGATTCTTTTGATAAGATTAAGGAATAGAATAATTAAGTTGAGAACCATCTTTGTATGATATTAAGAAACACCACTCAGATCGAGGTGGATAATATCTTAATAAATTCTTCATTGATTATGTATGTGTGTTAGGGAAACTATCTGAAATCACTCATATTTACTCACCCCAGTGGAATTTTGTATGCGAAAGGAGGAACCACACCTTGTATGAATAGGTGACATCAATGATGAGTCATGAAAGTCTTTTGTTATCCTATTGGGGATATACATTACAAATAGGGGTACACATACTAAACCAAGTGAAATTTAAATTGTTAAATGATATTTAATACGAGATTTTTTAGTAGAGGAATAGCCATGTTATCAAATTTACATGTGTGGGGTATTGAATCATTTTCTAAGGCCTCTTCAAGTAAAAAACTCGAACCATGAGGCACAATATGTACCATTGGATTATAGCCCAAGGAAACACAGTGCTATAAAATATATGATCCCTCAGACAAAAAATGTTATAGTGGCATGACACAACATAATACATGAGAAGGAGATCATAACCAAATGATATAGTGGGAGTGAGATAGAATTCGATGAAGTTGAGTCTCAGGGTACACAAGTGCTTGTATAAGATCAGTTTCCACAAAGCCCAATAAAAGAAATATCAATTCCAAAGATACAAGTATTGTGTAGGAGTACAAGTGAGGATAAAGAACTAAAACAATCCCGTTTTCTAGTTACCGGGGAGGGTGACACATTATTATTTGATAACAATGATCCTCTAACCTACAAGGAAGTAGTATGATGCATTGATGATGCCAATTAACAAGAAGAAATTAATTCTAAAAAGAATTCGATGCACCAAAACAATCTCTATATTTTGGTACATCCTCGATTAGATGTAAATATTATTGGTTGAAAAGGGGTATTACTGATGAAACTGGACATGGAAGGATATGTCAGTGCCTAAAATTTACGATGAGTTTCAAACAATTTTAATAATGTCAATGCATTGACTACGAGCATACATTTCACCAGTTGAAATATTGAAATCCATAAGAATTCTATTTTCCATCACTGCTTACCATGACTATGAGATTTAATAAATAGATGTAAAAATAGAATAACATAACCATAATCTCCAAGAATAATAATATATGAAACAACCTACAGATATTGTGACTCCAATGGATTCCAATATCACATGAATGGTGTAAAAATATATTTATGGATTAAAGTAAAAAATCCATGTCATGGAAAATTAGTTTTAAAGAATGCATAATGTAATTTGGTTTTATATAGAACGAATGTGAGAATTGTGTCTATAATAAATTAATGGGAGTGTAGTCATTTTCCTAATAGAATAAATTGATGAAATATTAATTTTGTGAAATGAAATACCAATATTACAGTCTATTAAGGCATGTTGGATGAAATGATTCTCTATGAAGAACTTGGGGAGGTAGCACATACTCTTGGGATCATGATCTGCCTTGATAGATCAATGATATTTTTGGGCCTAGGTCAACGTATACACTGTAAAAATATACTGAAGAGATTCATTATGGTACAATCCAAGAAGGGATTGTTTCCTGTGTCACATGGAATTCATCCTTCCATGAAAATGTTTCCTTAGATGCATGACTAAAAAACTGAATGGCATGGATTCCATATGCACCAACGATTGGGTTAGTCATATAATATATTCTATGTAGTAGGGTAGATGACACATATGCATTGATTGTGGTAGGAAGATATCAAGCAGATCCACATGGCATCCTTTAGATGATAGTCAAGACTATTCATAAGTATCTATGGAGTACTGAGGATATGTTCTTGGTTTAGGAAGGAGATGGGGAAGTAGTCCATAGAGGATATGCAGATGAATGATTCCAAACTGATCAAGGTGAAATGAAATCACAAGTGGGATACATCTCCACATTGAATGGAGGTGTCATGAGATGGAAAAGCTCAAAGCAAGGTCAAGTCATTGATTCTATAGTACATTTTGATTATATTGCACCTTCTGAGGTAGCTAATGATGTAGTGTGGATGTGGATATTTATACCAAAGCAGGATGTGGTATATATTAGTAAATATCACATCACACTATATTGTGATAATGTTGCAGTGGTAGATATAAAAAAATAGTAAAGGTAACATCCACATACAAATCACTTACTGCGGATGTAATAAATCCTGAGTTTTTTTCCCAGAGATGTGATGTTATAGTGAGATATATATCCTTTGATTACAATATTGAGGACCGCATGACAAATTCCATAGATCTACAGAAAAATGATCTTCTTATGATGTGTAATGGACTAAAAGTCTTATGCATTGGGCTCTTATCCATGTGGTAGTTTGTTGGAGTTTTCTTCCTTTAACCAATTGTTTGTAAAGTAGTTACAAGAATATTTAACTTATTTAAATATTAAACATCTTATTAATTATTGTTCATTATTTTTTGTGAATATAATGTAATAATTTCCAAGAGTATTTGTTACATTAATAAGGTCATAGTAGTTCCCTACTATGATGAGATCCTAGAAATTATATAAAAATATTATTAAATATAGTTCTACACTTGGATGAAATATTATGATGAGAAGTATTGTATACAAACCATCAGATACGAGTACTCGTAAGAATATGAGACTTTATCTAATGATGTTCACACTTGGTACACTATAAGATGGGTGATTATAATAACAAACAGGCCAATATGAATTTTGAATGTTTTTGTGTCATCAGATATTCATTTCTACAAGCATGTGTAATGGTACATGGCCATTAAGATTAGAATTAAAATGTGTGATGACTCGTGTAGGTATATTTTTTGAAGAGAACCATCATGAAATATTTTGGTAGTGAGTAGGGTATGTTGGCTATGGCATGATTGACATGTTATTAATGGATAAGTTGATGATGGATTTATCCCTTCCATTTATAGAACATGATATATTGACCCATTGAATAAAATGGAACTATCTCCCTAAATTCATTTTCTATGATGTAATTAGGATATTATTTTAGAAACTCATAGAATGATGTTTCAGGTATATAGGATTATGATAGTATCATAAAACCATCTTTATGTGATATTAGGACCAATGGATTACATTAAATAGTGAGCATTCATATGTGGATGCCTTAATTGGAACTTTATGTTCTTTTTTTGTGATGCCTTTACCAGTTACAAGATAGTATTCTTGGATGTTAGGAAATCCAACCTAATTCTAATGAGAAATAATTCATGATGGTCCACAATTATGTGTTTTTGGTGGTCTCGAATAAATTCTATTTGAATTTATTGAATGGAATAAATATTATTCTTAGGACTAAGGAACAACATTATTCTTATTAAAATTATCACATAAATAAAATTAATATTTATTAATTGGATTCAGAAAAAAACAAATGTTTTTATTTTTTTTGAATATTTAATAAATATTTATTGACTATTTTATAAATATTTATTTACATGTTTATAAATAATAATATTTATTTAAGAGAAGAAAATATTTTTTTGGGTATTGAATAAATTGAAGGAGAGTTCGAACGTACAAAGACTGTATCTGATGATCAATTCATTATTTAGACGTTAATTAATAATGATCATCTAGTTGGCGTAAGAAATAATAATAATACTATTATCATTATGTTGAATAGGAATTCATTTATGGTTTTGTTTTGCGCATGTTTTCTAACCAAATATAATGGTTCTGTAAATGTTACTATATGGAATGGGTTTTCTCTAATAGTTATAATTGCATTTAATTTCTATTTTCCAATTAAAAATTTACACTGAACCCCCATTTAGATTAATACGCATGTAAATCAATTGTTACAACCCACAATGAATTTAGAATTTTTGAGAAAAAAATTTTCTCTCATGACTCCTCCCATCTCTCCCTCTTAAGAACGATAGAAGATCATCAAGAATGTAGAACAAGCCATCACAAACTGTTGACACAAGACATTTCATCCACCCTGCTAGCACCCAATGAATTTGAGTCATTGATTGGAGAACATTGGATCACATTTAAATAACCTTTAGAGGGATTATATTTTAGATCCTCACAAGTATAATGAAGGCAATCTGATGGGTCATTCTACATGATCAATGATCGCCAATGAATAATGTACTGAAGTCCTTGGTACATAATATAATTATAAATTATTAAATTAATTATATAAATATAAATATATTGCGTAAGATCAACATTCCCAGATCTTTCTTTATTCTTCTCATTATAGATGTTATCGATTTCAATATGTAGATACTATAATTCATCGTCATATTGACCCCATATTGGTCATCGATTACATAAAAATATTGTTGGGCCCTCCCAAATGCTGCCCTTCTATTGCATCCATATGCTTTAGGATCAAATTCTGGGTCCTCCTTCATTTTACCCAATACCTCTTCCAAGATTGGGATAATCGTGTGGGACATCTTTAGGTGGTGCTACATCATTCAATCATGTTTTTGGTTACTCCATTTAGATTTCCAAAATACATGGAGGGTCATAATATGGAAAAGGTAATTTAATATAATTACACATGTACAGGTGTACATATATTGTGGATCCAACATAGTTCTTTGAGAGGAAGGGTTTACGAGTAGAAATGTTAAGGTTCAATGACATATAAGGGTTTTACCGGTAGGGATTCAACAACAATAGAATTCTATATTATCTTCTAGTTCCAATTGTTTGTGTTCTATTCCTTTCAGAGTGGGTATAAGGTGTTTCTAATGTGGTGTCCAGAATAATCTTCATAAGTTTTTCCTATAGGTTGTTTGAAATTAGTTTGGTAGAGGTGGGTATGTTCAGCACTAGTCTCAATATTAGTTGTTGGTGAGACCATTTTATTAAGAAGGATAGTAGGAATTTTTTTCGCCTATGAGAGATAGAGTTAGAATTGGATAAACATAGGATTTTCCTTAGTTTTAGGGGACTCAAACTGACTGTGCTCATAGAGGGAGTCGTTAGTAGAGAGATAGAGGAGCTGGTCATGATAAGTTACTAGTACCAAAGTCAGCAGTTCCAGCTGGTCCAGAGATCGTCATAGGTACAATCAATTTTTTAGTACCCTTTCATGGTATTTATTTGATTCATGATCTTTTCAGTCCTTTTTAACCTCTCTTTAAAATATTTATGGGTTTAGATGTAGAGAGGCATCTCATTCCCCTAGTTTTGAGTACGCCAGTGGGAGGACAAACTAGATTTTTTGTTGTGTGTTGGGGATTTAGACTAATGATAGAGCTTCATAAATCCTATAGGGATATTTTTATACTAAAAATTCAACCATAAATATGTCATTATTACCATTAACATGAATTATTCCATGCTTGGTGTTATCTACTTTTTGCTGAGAAGAGTCTGGTTTTCAATCGTTGATAACTGGAGTGCGATTTTCGTTGGAGAGTATAGTTTTCAGATATGATGTTGGAATATAGAGACCCTTATATACTTGTTGAATGAGTTGGTGATGAAATCATTAAATTTAATAATGGTAGAGGTTCCCATTGTAATCAGGTAGTTATTAGATTATTTCCTTGAAGATATGGTGACAGTACCCCCATGATGTGATGGTGAGTTTTGAATAGACGTGTAGCCTGGGGAATCTCTGATTTCGATACCCCTTATCATATGGAACATTCTTAGGTAAAGGTTGCAGGGTTTCAGATTCTCAATATGACGAGGAAGGGTTTTATCCCACCCAGTGTGTCACCATGGGGTGCTCTTGTGTAGTTCTCTTGGAAGGATGATGGTAGTCTGAGGCTCTGTATAGACTACCAGAGGTTGAATTAAGTAATGTTAACGAACATTTACCATCTTCTAAGGATTATAAACCTTTTGACTGGCTGAGAGGAGGAATTTGGGTTTCTAATATCGATATGTGGACATGATATCACTAGTTAAGGGTAAAGGAGAGAAATATCCCAATTACTTTCTTCTGATATAGGTATGGGCCCTTTGAGTATGTGGTCATCACATTCGGTGTTACGAACGCTCTTACTGTGTTCCTGAGGCATATGAACACATTTCTATATGAATTACTAGAATGGTTCATTGTCATGTTCATCAATGATATCTTAATATATATAATGTTATAGGAGGAGCACACTGACCTTCTCAGAACTGTATTGTAGGTTTTTCAACACCACCATCTATATGGAAAATTATCAAAATGTAATTAATATACAACATAGGTTCATTTCCTCAAGAAAGTGGTGTCTGAACAGCGTTTGTAACTAGACCCATATAAGGATAACAATGTTTTTTCATGGGTAGAGCCAAATAATGTCGCATAAGTTCACTAATTTATCATTATTTCAGGATATTATCCGAGTTATATAACAAAATTCTCTTAAGTTGTATCCCCGTTGACATATCTGACAAGGAAGTACCATATTTTTTGTGAAGTGATAAGTGACAAGTGTCATTTGGTTATCTTAAGTTGAGGTTGGATAGTTCACAAGTTATCCAATTAAATGTTGAAGGTGGAATGTTTGAGGTGTTATATTACACATCCCATATGGGATTTTGATGGGTCTTGATGTAGCACCGAGTGGTGATCCTATATAGTCCTAGGAAGTTACGTCCCCACATTAATAAATCTTCCACAAATAATATGAAGTTTGTGGGGGGGTTTGTATTGATGTTGTGCACTACCACAAAACTGGGCAAGGCCAGCGCCACCCCTTTATCAGTGCTAACGAAAAAGCACTGATAAAGGGGGGGGGCCTTTATCAGTGCTAAAAAAAGCGCTGATAAAGGGTGCCATTATAAGTGCTAAAAAAGCGCTGATAAAAGTACCCCTTTATCAGCGCTTTTTTGTAGCGCTGATAAAGGCCCCCCTTTATCAGCACTTTTTTTAGCACTGATAAAGGGGGGGGGGGGCTTTATCATCTCTTTTTTTAAAAGCGATGATAAAGGGTCAAATTTATTTTTTTTTTTTTAAAATATATTAATATATAAATATTGATATATATTTATATTGATATAAATATGATATATAATTTTTAAATATATTTTATATAAGTATAAATGTACAATTACACTTAATATACTTAATATATATAATATTTAGTGAAAATGGATTCTTAAAAAATTAAAAAAAATATTTTTAATTAATAATTTGATAATTATTATGGAGTAATAGTCATTTAATTACAATTTTAAGAATAAAAAATGAAAAAAAAAATTAAAAAAAGATCCAAAATATGTTGAAAACGCAACTCAAACTTCAAACGGCCATAACTTTTGATCCGGGTGTCCGTTTAAGCTCTACCACATATCAAATCGAAGCATGTGATGAGCTCTACGTCGTTGAGACCTAGGGAGACCCTATTAAAGAGTTTTTAGAGGCCAAAAAGGCCCAGAAGGCCTCTAAAACTGAGTTTTTTGTCAGGGTACCTAGATTTTTTAACATTTTGTGGATTTTCAGCCTTATTTAAGGGGGTATTATTGGATTTTTTCGGTGTGGACTAAATTAATTCCAAGTTATTAAATTCATATTGATATTATTTATTTGCATTTTCATCATTTTTTATAATGAACTGCTATTTATAATCAAATATATAACTATATGTACAAATTTTTTATATATTCATACCTAAAAATTAAATTTTTTAAATAAATAATTAAAGATATTTACATATAAATTATATTAGCTTTATCTAAATAATAACTAATATCCATTTTATTTAAAATACCTGTATATTAATATTTATATAACCATTATATATTAATATAACTATACATATATTAATATAACTATATGTATATATTAATATAACTATATATATATATATATTAATATAACTATATTTATATATTAATATAACTATATATATTAATATAAATATATATAACTATACAAATAAATATAACTAAATATATATATAAATAAATAGATATATCATGAATAAAAGAACAAATCAATATAGGGTAGTGGCAAAGGCTTTAGGTGCGCAGGGGGGAGGTCTCGAGATCAAATCCGGGTGGAGGCACGGGTGCGCGCGCCAGGTTGATTTAAAGGGATAACGCTGATAAAGGGTGTAGGCGGTGCGGGAGGGCGTTGTAGGTGCACGAAAGCACTGATAAAGGGGGGCTCAAGTGCTGTAAAAAGCCCCTCGAGATTGGCAGTATTTTTTTTAATTTTTTAAAATTTTTAATTTTTTTTTTATTTTTATCAGCGCTAAATAAAAGCACTGATAAAATGGGTCTTTTATCAGCGCTAAAAGGAAAGCGCTGATAAAATACCATTTTATCAGTGCTTCATTTTAGCACAGATAAAAGACACCTTTTATCGGCGTTTTTTAGCACTGATAAAAGGGGTCTTTATTAGTGCTTTTTGGAGCGCTGATAAAGGGGACCCCCCTTTGTCTTCTCCGGCTTTATCAGTGATTTTCTAGCGCTAATAAAGGCCATTTTTAGTGCTGATAAAAGCCGTCTTTGTAGTAGTGGTGGCTAAAAGACCTTATTGAAGGGGGACTTTTTGTTCTTCATAGGTTACCAAAGATTGAGGTATGCCTTTTCCCAATGATATATGAACTTAAGACTGTAGAGGTGGATAGAGTTTCTTTTGGAATAAAAGTTTGAGATATCTTACACCTCATGAAAGTGTAATTTTGTGGATGATACTTTCGGTAAAATGTCGTGGAAAGATGTTTTTTGGAATCTTCAGATTAATGGAGAGTGAAAAAGGAGTTTGAAGACATGCATTTATATTCAAGAGTTGGTGGTGGTAAAATGTGCTTACAGAGATCCAATCTTGATGTATATGAACATTACATTTATTTTGTAAAACTCTTAATACATGAAACAAAAAAATACCAAAGACCGCATTAGATTAGTGTCTTTGGTAATACGGAACATAATTTTCTAATCATGGTGAATGATCTACCGCATATCCCAAAAATACTACCCCTTTTTTCCTACCAAAAACCGTTCTTTATATCCCGAGACAAAGGATACATAGAAAGGGTGATCTCAAATTCTCACAAAGGCTAAACATGGATATCATAAAACTAACCATAATCATTTGAACATATAAACATGAACACACATTTTAAACATCAAAATCATGATTCATTAAATAAATCATAGCAGTACGTAATACATAGATCATAAATGAACATTAATTATGATAAAATATCATCAGAATAAATCATGGATTTTTGGAAAACTATTAATCATATAAAATGACTTCCATAGTTTCCAAGTCATTATTTCCAAGACCATCATAGTGGACATAGTCCATTACTGATCCGGGTTTACATGTCGTCCCAGCAATGTATTACAGAACTAGATTTACCTATCGTTCCATTAATGTCTATATCATGAGATATAAATCTTTACATAATTAATTGGAGGGAGATATAGGTCCCACCCATCTCATATTAATTTTTTTTCCTTGTGCCAAAAATAAATAAATCATACATCATAGCATAACCCATGTAATAAAATGGAATTCTTAAACATCATACTATCATAACATAATCCATATAAGATAAATGGACTTCATGAAAATAAATCCATTAGAAACATAATAAAAACAATGAAATAATTGAAATTTAAAAATAACCCTATATCATGTTAGATGTAAAATAATTTTAATAAATCACTTGAACATAATTCCTATGGAAAATATCTTTCATTCTTAAAAAATGTTTACTTTTCTCAAAATACCATGAAATTATAAAAGAAATGAATTTAATTGAAAACAATGTAGAAATATTGTAGATTAATCTTCCTGGAAATAAGGAATTATGATGATGTAAAAATCAATTCATACCATATATATTAAAAAATATTCTCCTTGTACTTAGACTAAAAAAGTCAGAACGTACCCCGTATGGTAAACAAAAGAACGAATCCTTCAATACCATGCATTAAAGGTAAAAAATTGGTAAAATGACTTTAAGAATACATTGAATAATACTATATATTTTATGAAAACATTTTTTAAAACATGGACATGGATGATAGTTATTTCCCCAGAAAATACATTCGTATAAATGATCTCAGATAAAAATGAGATTGAAAAATTATCCATTACCTAAGGTCTGATTTCTTCATTATGTTTTCAAAACTCTTGTATATTTGGTTTAATCATATTATTAACTTGTAAAAGAATCATAATAATATTTATGATATCATATATTATTCACTTAATTCCTTATATTAACTGTTAATTTTTCAATTCCTTGTTAAGGGAACCTTTTGGGTACTAATCGTTTTATTTATCATACGTGTTTGGATTTTTAATTCATAATATGATTACATTGACCAAGATTTATAGAAATCCATAATTTAAAAAAATGATTTATATGTCATATATATTCCATATATATGTATATTAGATTGATAAATGGAATTGAATACACCATTCATGGAGACAATAGGCCGTACGTATGCTTGAATACTATTTTGTTTCCTTATTAAATTAAATGAATGTAAGTAAATGACATATATATATATATATATTATGAATCACTATTATGTCTTATATTCCATTATTATTATTTTTATATATAATTTATTATCACTCTTTAATGTTTAACATGAAGAATGAATCTCATCGCATTTTAGAGATGACAAGCCGTACGTACGCACGAGCGGCGATATCGCTCACATAGTTGTTGAATGGTATTGAAGTGGATGGTGTATAATATTTAAGAATTATTATCATGTTATAATAATCATATATAGTAATTATTTACACCATTATAACCATCCATGTATGTTTGTGGTGAAAAATAGATTACACCACGGCGTGGAGATGGTATTTCATACGTACGCACATGCAATGATTTAATTTTTGGTAGGATCGATATAAGGTTAAATAAGAATGTTTAATATTTATAGTAACAAATCATTATATTATTAATACTGATGTTATTACTATATAACGAAACAACTAAATAAGAGGATGTTCAATAAGAAATAAATTTGAAATAATCGGTAGAAGAGATTTCCTCTTCCTCGACGTGCCTCCTTTAAATTTTCACTTAGGGCACTAGAGTTGTTATTTTGAGAAGACCAGAATCTATAAAATGTAACAACAGATGTTGATAGGATAAATAAGAATATATTTTACAAGAACGAAGACTCAAAATGGAGTTAAGAGGAGAGGGAGGAGGTGCCATTTTATAAGAGAGGAAAGGGGCACATTAGGAATGTTCCAAATTTTAATTTATTATAAATTAAATTTCGACATTAAATGGTCAAAAAACTTTTTAATTTTAATGTAATTTATTTTTGTTCGAATACCCATCATCCAATCTGTTTTTGACATGTTTTTAATATCTTTTAATCCCTTTCTAATTTGTTTTACCATTATTTTAACCTTTTTAATCGTACCATGATATCATGTTATTAAAACACTGTGGGATAATTTAATTTCCATATCATGTCAAACGACCCAAAAAAACATATTTATGACATATTTTTAAATATATTAACCATTTGGCCGAATCTTAGAATTTGAGGAATTTAATATCATTTAATAAACTATTTTCTGCTTTATGTTATGGATTGTGTAAATTTTGGACGTTGTTCATACTTAACTTTTTTAAAATATATAACAATTTTATTACATCGAAAAAAAGAAATTAAATAAAATTTAATATGTCAATATAATTGAGAAATGTTTTTTAAGACATCAAAATAAAAAAATATAAAATTTATTTAATATTTATAATTTTTTTTAATATTTCATTAATGAGGTAATCACTACATCATAATTGTGTCAAAAATATATGTTTTATCTAATTTAAAAAATGTATAAAAGAATACCATGATGTAAGAAATGATTTTATATTTCTAATTAATATTTAAAGATATTTATATCTATTTTATAACCAAATTTTAAAATTAATTTAATAAAAGAAATATGTTTAGGTTATAATTATTTTTTACTTTAAATTAATTATTATAAATTGTCATTCTCACATCCAAGTGAATACATGGGGTCCCAAATCACCCAAAGGATTCCCATGGTCAGAAATAACTCATCCAATATAATTATTTCTTCTGATATGGTAGTTTAATATAATTTTAATGTTATTTATTACCCTTACGTACGAGATTTACCATTTCACCATGTTAAATAAAATAATTACCAAAGTTACTATTAATAATTTCAAAAAATAAAAAGTATAAATTTACAAGCATTAAAACTAATAATTTTAAATATGGAATCTATTTTTCCTAATTAAAAACACAGATGTTGCAGTAATTAATTTAAAATTAATCCTGTTATCAAAAAAAAAAATTAAAACGTTGAAAAGTAACGAAATGTTTTTACATAACAATTCAATGTAATATTAATTAAAATGATTTAAATTGTATTAAAATATAAAAATATATTCTATTATTAATTTAAAATCATTCAATAGTATATTTAAACTGTTTAACATTTTTGATGAAAAAGTTAATTTCAATTAAAATTTAGGATATTTCCACTATTCATCAAAATATGAATGTTATCAGAAAAATAAAAAACGTTTATGCAATGTAAAATTTTATGTCAAGATTCCAAATAAAAAGTTTACCATGTCTAATATACTTTATAAAATGTTCAAAACTAGATTTAAAATGATTGCACTATCAAAAGGTGGTAAAACTGCATTTTAAAAAAAAAATACTTCTTTAATTCGGAATATAGATTTTTTTCTCATATCATGTGTATGATGAATGATAATGTTATATAATATTCAAAATTTGGTAAATATTATTCATAACATCTAGTTCAGATAATATTTTAATAATATATAATTGTTTAGTGAAACTCGATATTAAGTACCACACAAGCATTTGAGGAAGGTCGTTCTAGCGTGTAATGCAAGCCTTGTCAGTATTTCATGTAGTGAAAGCTTCCTTTGGTGTTGGGAATAATATAATCCAATCTTATTTCATTTATAAATTGAAAAAATTTTATAATCAGTGTTGTGTGAAATTAATTCTATCAAAAGAACGTGAAATTGTGTGTAACAAAAGCCAAGAATAGTGTTTCATATACTGAAAGCTAATACTTTGTTGAATATAGAACATGCTAATCACGTGTATTGTAAATTACAATAAATCAATTAAATTAAAAGGAATCTATCTCATAAAATCTTGGGGGATTACATTTTACCCCCTTAGAATGAATTTTCCCTTGGAATTCGTTGGGGTTTTCAACGTTAACTACATGAAAGATTCTTTCATAGAAACCCACATCCTAAAATGGAATACTAAAACATTATTTCAAAAAGGAATTTTAGAAACATAATGGTTACACAATTTAACTTATCATTGGGTTTCCACATATAAGAACATAGGTGGGAAGTGAAAACATGGATATGGAAGAGAAATATAACCATCATGATCCGATTTATTGTGACAGAGAATAAGGTTTGGGGAAAGTTAACTACCAGAAAGCCATAGATGTGTGATGATTCAAAGGACCATCTAATTCATTAGAAAATAAGGCACTAGGATAACATTTTAGGTTTTCAAGATCCTTTCCCTATGTTTGAATAATTTTTCATTAGAATAAATACATAATAAATTTTATTACAATTTCAGCATTGTTCATGCCATTAACAATGTCCACTTAATTTATTATTTAAATAAATGAAGATGATTTTTTCATTACTGATGTGTTAGCGGATAAGGCGATAGAATTATAGTTCCTTCCATTTTTCTATATCAAGAAAATATTATCACATGTTATTGAATATACATAAGTCCATCTATGGTGAGATTAATCATATATTTTTAAAAAAATGGACTTATACTTCATATATATAACTGCTTAATAAAATAAAATTAATTTTTTCCTAACCATTTCCTTTATGTAGGCTGGTATAAGGAGATAATAGCCTATCACACTTCATTTGTGTGTTCCATTCCTACAGCCTTGTCCAGCGCAACGGTTTGTAGCATGTCCTATGGGTTGTCCTTTTTCAAAAACCATACTATTATTATATTCAAAAAATAATATAAAAAAGTTTTGTACTTAAACAATTCTATATTATGTCCAACCTAATCCATTACAACCTTTTGGATTTTCCAAAATAAATTTTTTCAATCACATAGTACGTGAAAACAATTACCAAAAAGTTCATATTACAAGTATGTGAATAACACCATTTATCCCCAATATATCACAAGATTTTCTTGTTGGAAACATTCCGAACATTTGAAGGACTTCATCATGCACTATCCTGAGTCATGGTAATTACCATATATCCATATTGAATACATGAATGTTTTCTTACTCCTAAACTTATTGGATATATTCCTTATGTCTTGGAATGTTCTATACATCATTCATTACAACATAACCAACATTTCAACAAAACGTGAAGCACATACAAGGTAACCAATATTTGCCAACATATCACAATAAAAATATCCTTATCTCAATATCATGCACATATTATGGGTTATCCTTCCCCAAATAACGTGTTTATTAGGAATATTACCATTTCATTAAATCATTTTTCATATCTATTATAACAATTCAATATATTCTTGAAAATACATAGAGAAAACATAAACCAATAACTATTATATAATTAAACAATCATCATTGTTGTATTAAAATACCTAAATAATTCGATCATTATACTTTAATAGTATTCATGGAATAATTCCATCCTTGTCATAGATGTAGATCCTTATGTTTGGGCATTGAGTTGGGTAATGCACAACATTTTCACAGATGAGACCCTGAACTCTATAACAATACGTCACTTAGGAACCTTTTTCACATTAAGGTCACATATTCCCCTCAATTTGAGGTATTCATCTAGGTTCTTCTTACCTTCTTCTTGACATGTAGGAATCTTAATCTTCTGTCCACTATGTTCTCCACCATAGGAGCATGCATGAAAGTCCATCATCATCTTATTCGATGATATTGTCATATCACTAATGTTCACCTTATTAATCATAAACCATGATGAATTATTCAGAATAATCACAATATAATTCACTCTAGTCATTACACAATTTCGTTACTCATAGTCACCAATTTGTTCATCATATTCAATGTTTACCCAATTCTTTATGGTTCCCTCAATTGACTAAAACACAAAAACAACAGTGTGAGAGGAAAAAATCATTTTAAGAAAACAACATAATCATGAGGGAGTAATTTCAATTTCCAACATATTATATTTAATCCTGTCTTATTTATGATCATTACCATAATTCATAGATGTAACCAATAGTTATACTTATCATTTGTTACATCCCTTGATATACATTAGAAATATCTGTAGGGTTCTCACTGACATTTTCACAACCTAGTTTCCAAGGATTACTAAACCTTCACTCTAAAACCCAGTGTAGAGACCCTATCCTAACGTACAGTAACCATACATTTCTTTTGTGGAATACTTAATATATCTCACAAACAAAATCCCAAAGATTGTATTATTTAATTGTCTTTGGAAACTCAAAACAAAATCTTCTATTCCCGGTGAAAGATCTTCAACATCTCTTATTGTGGTATTCCCCTTTTTTTGCCTACATAAAAACATTCTTTATATTCTGGAAAAAAACATTGAAATTGTGAGCTCAAATTCTCAATAATGGTAGACATGGAGAAAATAAGACAAACCATAAACATTTGAACATAAAAACATGAACATAAATTGTAAATATCAAAATATTGAGTCATGAAATAAATCTCGGTAGTACAAAAGGAATAGATCATAAATGAACATTAATCATAATAAAATATCTTATGAATAAATCATGGAATTATGGAAAAACAATAAACACATAATATAATTTCTATAGTATCTAAGGCCTTGTTCCCAAGACCATCATAGTTAAAAAATGCCATTATTATACTAGGTTTACTTTCCGTTCCATCTATGTATTAATGAACCAGATTTACCATCCATTCAAATCATGTCTATATCATGAGATAGAAATATTTACAAAATTCGTTGTAGGTATATATAGGTCACACCCATATTATATTGAAATCATATTACATGTACCAAAAAATCATAAATAATAAAACATAAAAAAATCCATATAATAAAAAAGTATTCTTAAACATCAAGCCATCATAATATAATCCATATAAGATAAATGGACTTCAAGAAAATAATTCCAGAATAAAAACAAAAAAAGTGAAAATAAATATAGAAAAATAACCCTATTTCATCTTATATGGAAAATTATTTTCTTTAATCATTTTAATTAATTCATGAGGAAAATATCCATTCTTAATTAGAAACGTTTTCTTATCCAGAAATGCAGTGAAATATTAAATGAAATGGATTTAGTTTAAAATAATCTTGAAATATTATAGAGGAAGATTCATGGAAATAATGAATTTGGAAGATGTAAAAATCATTTCATTCCATATAAGTAAAAAAAACATCCTCCTTGTACTTTTACAAGAATATTAAAAAGATACCTTGTATGGTAAACCAAAGAAAGATTCCTTCCATACCATGCATTAGAAGTCAAAATGGGTAAAAATGACTTTAAACATACATAGAACTATATTAAACATTTTATTATAATATATTAATAAAACATAGACATGGATGATAAATATATCCCTAGAAAATACTTACATATAAACAATCTGAGATAAAAATGTGATTGCAAAATTATCCCTTAGCTTAGTTCTAATTTTTTTATATGTGTCGGAAACTCTTGAATAGTTGGTTTAAAAATATAAATAACTAGTAATTTAACCATAATAATATTTATTATATCATATATTATTCAATTATGACTTTATATTACCCATTCATTTTCTAATTCATTGTTTAAGCAATGTTTTGGGTAATATTCATTGCATTTGTCGTACAAGTTTGGACTTGTTATTAATTATATGATTACATAGATCTTGATTTACATACTTTCACAATGCAATAAATGATGTATATATCATATATATTTTGTATATATTGATATATATAATATATTGACAAATGGAATTAAATACACCATTTATGGAGACGATAGGTCGTATGTACGCATGAACGCTGTTTTCATTTCCTTATTAAACTGAATGGATGTTTGTAAATTACATATATATATACAAAAATCCCATGAAATTATTATTTCATATATTTCATGGTTATTTATTATATATACTTTATAATCATTTTTAATGGTTAACATGGAGAATTAATCTCACTGCATTGTGGAGACAGTAAGGCGTACGTACACACGAGCGATGATATCATTCTCATAGTTGTAAAACGGTATTAAAGTAGATTATGTATAATATCTCTGAACTAGTATCATGTTATAATAATCATACATAGTTATTATTTCCATAATTATAACCATCCATGTATGTTGGCCGTGAAAAAATGTCTAAACCCCGATGTGGGTACGAAAATTCGAACGTACACATGCGTGATGATTTCATTTTTTATAGGATGGATAGTAGGTGAAATAGAGTTGATTCATATTTATAGTAACATATCTATATATAAGTGATACTTATGTTATTACTTTATATTGAAACAAATAATGAAGTGGATGTTGAAGAGGAAATAAATTTGACAGAATATGTAGAAGAGATTACCTCTTCCTCGACATGCCTCTGTTAATCTTCAACTTATGGCACTAAATATGGTCTTTTGAGAATAATAAAACCTCCAGAATGTAACTAGGGAAGTTTATAAGAGAAATGTGTAAGGACTGGCATATATTTAAGGATAAAAATAGTTTTAAGATGAGAGGGAGGAGGTGCCCTTTTATAATAGAGGAGAGGGCACTTTAGGAATGTTTCCAAATATTAATTTATTAGAAATTAATTTTTGACATAAAATGGTAAAAATTAATTTAATTATAAAATAATATGATTATTTTTTGAATACCCACCATCTATTAATTTATTGAAACATTGTGGATATTTTTTTATCCTTATCTTCCTGGTTTTACCTTTATTTAATCCTTTTTTAATCTTTCTATGATATTATATTATTTACACATTGTGGGTGAACATAATTACCATATCATGTCAAAAGCACCAAAAAAAAAATTTTATGACATTTTTGGTCTTATATTAAACATTTAGATGAATCATAGATTTTTATTAATTTAATATCATTTAATAAATTATTTTATGTTTTAAGTTATGAATTGTCTCAATTTTGGACACTATTTATACATGAATTTTTTAAAATTTCATAACAAACTTATTAATTTTATTAAAAAAATGAAATCAAATATAATATGTCAATATCATCCATACATTTTATGTAGGACATAAAAATAACCAAATTACATTTTTTTAATATTTATAATTTCAGTTATTTGAATCATTCATTAATAAGGTAATCACTACATTATAATTGTGTCAAAAATGAAAATATTTATATATTTTTATAAAATTATAAATAAACTACAGTGATTTAAGAAATCCTTTTAGCTTTCATATTACTATTTAGAGATATAGTGATCTATTATATAACCCCATAATAAAATTTATTTATTAAAAGATATATTTTTAGGTTATAATTATCATTATGTTAAATTAATTCTTATAAAGTGTCATTTTCCTTTCGAAGTGAATCCATGGGGTCCCAAAATCGAACCAAGGATGCCCATGGTTAGGCAATACTCAGAAGAAAGGATTAAAGAATCTTTTAGGGTATTTTATCATTATTATACTATTGTTTTTACCCTAACATACCATATTTACCCATTAACCATGGAAAATAAAATAATTAATGATATTACTATTCATAATGTCCTAAAACAAAAAGTAACTATTTAAATTATTTCAACCATATGATCCTAAATATGGAATCCATTTTTCTAAATCCAAAATAAAAATTTATAGTAATACGTTTAAAATTAATCATGTTGTCGAAAAAACTGGTTTATTATGTTTAAAAAATTGAAAAATATTGAAATGTTTTTACATATTAATTCAATGTAAAATTAATGAAAATGAATTAAATTTACATAAATTATAAAAATATATACTATTTATACTTTATACACATTCAATAATATATAATATCCATATAAATTATTTTGATGAAAAAGATTATTTTCAATTTAAATATAGTCGATTTTCACTATTTATCAAAATATGAATGTTATCAGAAAAATATCAAAAAAATTAAAAAGAGAAATTTAATTTCCTACTTTCATATAAGAAGTTTTTATCGTGAAATATATCTTATAGATTTGTCAAAAACAAGATTTAAAATGTTTGTGCAATCAAAAGTCTTTAGAGCTGTATTATTTTTGAAAAATACTTATTCTATCAATAAAATTGATTTTGTTCTCTTATCATATGTAAGATAAATTCTAATGTTATATAAAATTAAAAATGTGGTTTATACTATTCATAACGGCATGTTTATATAATATTTAAATAATATATCTTTGTTGAGTGAAACTCAGTATTGCGTACCACAGAAGCTATCAGTGAAGATCAATCTTTCGTGTAACGCAATCCATGTCAATGTTTCTGGTAGTGCATGATTCCTTTGGTTTTTTGTATAACATAATCCAAACATAGTTCGTTTTTATAGTGAGAAAATCTATACTCAGTGTTGTGTGAAATGAATTCTATCAGAAGAACATGAAATTGGGTGTATCACATGCCAAGAACAATGTTGTGTATAATGTTAGATAATATGGTGTTCTCTATAGAGAAAACTAATCTTGGTGTAGTGTCCAACACAAGACATCAATAAAATTGAAATTAATATATCTCATAAAATATCGGGGTGTTTTAGTATTTTTTTCAGATGATAGTTAATAATTCTCTAATGCAGAAGGTGGAAGAGTATCAATGTAGAGAATTATAGGAAGGGGAGTTCCATGATCGTTTTTGTTGTGGTGATGATATATAGGGATGGTTATAGGATGGTCATGGCCATATATTGTTCTGAGTTATGTTGTCTTTTCCAGTAGTGATGCATATGGGAGTCCTTCATGAGTTTCATAGTGCACCATTTATGGTACACCCAAGGGTTTCTATGATATACTATTGATTGACGATAATGTTTTGGTGGCCAGGGGTGAAGAGGGATGTAGTGGGGTTTTTGGAAAGATGCTTCTTACTCTCGTAGGTAATGTCCAAGCACCGTGTTTCTAGTGGTTTGTTGAGGCCCTTAAATATTTTTGTGTGGAAGTGGGATGACATCTCGATGGATTCTGTAAGAGGGATACCTAAATTTCATGGAAGTTGTGATTTAATCTTTTTAGTAATTCATCGAATAATTAAAATTAGCTCACTTCATAGCAATCATGAAGTTGGGCTCAAAAGATGACTTAGAAAAAGGTATGCGGATGTGGTGGTGTAGATACATGGGGTTCTGAGAGCCATTTACTCAGATAATTGTAAATGATTTACCTAATGATACAAGAAGGTATTAAAACATCATTTTAGAAACCAGTTATGCATCAATTTTCATTCCAACATCATACAGATGGGAAGACAGAGCGGATTATCCTGACATGGGAGGATATGTTGTGTGCCTGCATTATGGGAATTGAAAGAACATTAGTATGGAACATACCAATGGAATAGTTTTCTTATAATAATAGTTGTCACTGTTCCATTAGCATTTCCCCACTTTATGCATTGTATAAAAGACTGTTTCATTACCTATTGTGCTGGAAAGGAGTTGGGGATATATCAGTTCTTGGTCTCAAGGTGGTGCATAGAATGATAGAGATCGTTTATCTTGTTCGTGAGAATAATAAAGTAGGACATGACTGGAAAAATTTATATATTGATCATGAGAGGAGGTTCTTGGAGTTAATGGTTGGGGACCACATCTTCTTGAATGTCTATCCTCGATGTGGGAATTACAGTTTTGGAAGAGGGATTATTCTGTCTCGAAGGTTTGTTAGACCATTCGAGGTGTTGGGGAGAGTTGGCTTGGTGGGATACCAGTTGGCATTGCCACTGTAGTTGGAGATAATAAATGACATTTTCACCTCTCTCAGCTTCGTCGGTATCATCACAATGACTCCCATGTACCTGACTTGGGAGATGTTGATATAAATGAGGACATGATGTTTGTTAATCAACCGAAAAATATCTAGTATTTTTTAGAGAATGTTCTACATGGGAGAACAATACCATCGGTTCTTATATCATAAAGGAACAATAGTCAATATGAGAGTACATGAAAGCGAGAGATGCAGATGCGAGCCCAGTATAGGGAGTTGTTCTGAATTTGGAATTCTTCTATTTTGTTTTAAAATACAGTTTTTGATATTTTTTATATTTGTTGATATCTTTTTACAATTTATAGAGGTGTGTGTGGTATGGGTTGTGATAAATTTCTTGCGTATAAACATTGTAAGACTATATTCTTAATATAGATTCATTAACTGTGATGTGATTAAACTTTTTTAAGTGATTAGGTGCCTCTTATAGCAGATAGAATCATCACACTGATGAAGCGATTCCCATTTTAATGTGTTTTGGATGGTGTTTCCCATTAATTGAAGTTTTTTTTTGTACGAGGTTTTTAGATTTTGAAACGGTTGTGATATATTTATGTGAAGTGTGGTGTTGGTCATTTGATTTGTTGTGTTTGGATGGTGGTAGATCATATGGAGTGTCGAGACTCTTGAGAGGTATCACACAAGATGGTTTTTCAGACTCCATTTCCTAATGGAAATGGGTTTGGATTATTGAGGATATGAATCATTTAAGAGGTATCTGATGTGTATTTGTGTTCCCTCTAGGTCTGTTAAATTATTTTCTTTGTTGTTAGAGGTATTTATAGGCTTTTTTGAGTAATTTAGAGATGTTTGGTTGAAATAAAACAAGAATAAGTTGGATTTAATGTTGTTTAACTAAATTACACATTGTGAAGTTTGGTTTCATGGATTGTCCAAGATTATTCATGGCATGAATTTTTACGGGGTTTGAAAAATATAATAAATCAAAAGGCGATGGGGTTTTTGTCAGAATTCAGCCACAATGAATTTAACAACGTGAAAGTGTATTCCGCATCATTTAATACCCTAATGAAGTAATGTTTTAAGTATTTTATATCCACTAAAGATTTAATTCCCTATGTATAAATTAAATACCCATGTACGCCCTGGAATCACCTTATCAAGGATTGGTTTCTAGTTTTCCTTGTTCGATCTATTGTGATCCATCTTCCATAAAAGGAGTGTTTTCCCTCTATTCATGCAGTTTCTCTTAGTTCAGTATTTTTTCCCTACCATTTCTACTTTCCATGTGATGGATAATGATATCACATGGTTCTAAAGGAGATTTTATTTGGTTTTCCTTGGTTCAGTGGTGTCACAGTATCCTCATATGAATGCAGATCTTGTGGGAGAGGTTACAAGATATCCATTGTATGGCCCATTCATGTCTGATGATTGTTGACACCATGTTATCGGTAGTATTTGCAATGATTCTAATTCATTTTTTCATCATTCGAGAGTGATATACTTATGTTCACATATAGAACATGGTTGTTCTAGACTAATCATAGAAAATAATCGATTAATTGAAATTGAAAGGGGTACAAGATTCTATTTTCATGCCCTTGCAATTTTGTTATTATGATTTTTATATTGTCAATTATATGGGAATGAATCCCCATTAAGAAGCATGGCCACTATGGTGACTTTTATGTGTACTAAATGGGTTTCATGTTGTTTAGTTCCTATTGAATTTATACAAAAAGAAAAAGCATAATCAATTAAATTTGGCTAATGAATGGATTCCCCGTCATTTGGTTTGTGTAATAACATCGATAAACAATTAAGTGGAATTAGATAAGTATCCCCTTTTATAAATTTTAAAATGTGTTCTATCGTGGTTTGTGATGTGGTGTGTGTAATGGTTATGATCACATGAAATGGAAGAATGTTGTGTAAAGTGTCTATGTTGTGATGTGTGGGTTTTCTCTAGTTTGGGTGATGGTATGTATGTGAACACAGTTGTGTGATGTGGGTTGGTATGGATGGTGTTATGGTTAAACATATATAAGATACATCAAATTTCAAATATAGTGGAATATTATGTTGATAGATTTTTTATTATGGAATGGATGAGAAGTGTTGTGCCACATAGTAGTGAGACAAGTTTTTTCTATAATATGTTATCTATTGTGGTTTTCAGTTATGGATTGGTTAAATTTGTACATTACCTAAGAAGGATGAGTTGGAAGGAGAATAATAGTGGTTTGTATAGGTTATTCACACGTCTTTTCTCCATAAGTATAATTCTAAAAGCATTACCCATACCTTAATGTCTATATATCATGATTGTGAGTTAAACAAAGAGGAAATGTGAAGATCTATTAGTTTAATATGGTTATTCACCTTCTAAGAACATTGTTTCCATTTGTGTTTTTTTTCATAGTAGTTTCCTGAGTAATGACAGAATGAATGAATGATTAATTAATAAATCCTCGAATGTATTGGGTTTGTTTGGAAGACATTATAGATATAATTAATTAAATTAGTTGGAAATTTTAATGGGTTTCATGTTTTAATTCATGGTATTGTTCATTTACATGTAGAGGAAAAGTTGATATTATAATGAGTTGGTGGTTATTATGAGAACATATAGGTGGTTTTTTTGTATTTACTATCATATATATATATATAATTCAATTTTCATTGGGATTTAAATATGAAACTCACCCTATTTAGGAACTATGTGTCGAATACCCACATTGTCATGGGGGAGGGTGTCTTTCTCAAACATATCGCTGGGAGGAGGGATTTTTGGCCTCCTTCTCTTACGTGATCCCTCTTCTAGGTGGTGATATCCTAATATTCATTATTATGGTTGTGGTTTGTGAGGCCTAGGTGTGTGTGGGTGAGTTGTGATTTCCCTTTTCTCTTTAGGATAATATGTTTCATTATATCCAAGGTGTCTTCAGGATTCGTGTTTTGTGGTTTCCTATGTGTCAGTGGGATGAGGTTGTGGCTTGTTCCCTAGGTGTCTATGGGTGGGATGTGATGTGGTTTGTGGTCGATGTGTCTACGGGGAGATGTGATGTGGTTTTTTGACCAAGTGTATGTGGGAGGGATGTGATGTGGTTTTTGGACAAGGTGTCTCCAGGGGAGACAAGATGTTGTTTTTGGCACAGGTGTCAGCGGGTGGGATGTGATGTGGTTTGTGAGTCCCAGGAGTGTGTGAGCGGGTTGTGAAGTGGTACATTCAGAAGACATGGTAACATGAGTACATTTTCTATAATTAAAGAATATCTAATGTGTTGGATTTTTCTTGAGGGACCTTGTCATTGATATTAATTATATTAAATTACATGTCTTGCATTATTCGGTGAGAGTTCCTTGGTGAGGTTTGGATGGTTAGTATACATTTTAGGTGTTGTTTGATTATAATATTTTATTATAGTGTAATTAGTATGATTCATTAAAATGTTCATGATTGAAATTGATTTTCCAACATATTATACATATATGCACACCATACATATATAAAAATATCTTCAGGTTTCCAATAGGATTTCACAAGACATTCTGGACCCTACTAGCTCGGATCTTGATAGTTATTGTGTCACTGATTATCTTTACATTGGGTATTTATATTGGAGAAATTTGTACTAGTAATATTTCTATATATTCATGAATTTATGGATGGTTTTTGGATTTCATTAATACATAAATCATGGAATTGTTTTTGGGATTAACCATCATATATCTCGATCTTGTTTCCTATAAAGGGTAATGCCTCTTATTTTGTGATATTTGTGTACCCTTAGTGCCAGTAACCAGGTTGGGGCCTACTAGTGGTGGGAATCATGGAGATCATTATGTTTCTTCCTTCATTAACATCCCAAGAGAGGCCTCTTTGGAGTGAGGTGTTCATGAAAAAACCCTTTCTAAAATATATGAAATTAATGTATATCTCTTACTTATTTGTAGACTTCCGCCCCCACATAGCGTTATGATTCAGCTTCTATCAAAATCATTCCTGGTTGAATATTATGATGGATTTAATGTTTATATATGACATTAATGATATAATTTTTATTTTGAAATTTATAATATATCATCTACCTTCTTAAATTACCATATGATGGAAAACAATAGCAATGGTCATGTGTATGTGTGGACTACCACCTCCAAGAAGTGATGTGATTATTTTTTCATTTCTTTATAAATAGATTGTAAAATGTATATATTTAATCAATATATATGATATTTCTGAAATAATAAAATCTTTTTATGGTGATATATAATTTAATTTTCATTAGTTTTAGAATCAAAATGTGAAGACATTGTTCATGAGTATGTATGTAGTATAGTATCTATGAAGTTATGCTACTTATTTTTTAACAAAAAATTATATGAATGGTTATAAAAATATATTTAATTATTAAATATGATACATATTTAATGCTTATTAATTTTTATATGATTAAACCATTATCTGTGTGTATGTACTAGACCCATTAAATAAAAACATGAATGGAAAACAGATATGTTATCAAATGAATGTCTATTTTAATGATGAATCTGTTAATAAAAGTGAAATTTTAATTAATAAATGAATATTAATTATTGTGTTATAAATATATATGGTTTTCTAAAATATTATTTATAAATATCTATTAATATTATAATAGGTCTGAACACATATGAAATAATATGGGAATTGAAGTAAGGGATATATTTAATAATTTTTTTATAATAGTATATGAAAAATAAAAATTGATGGAAATTTTATAAAAAATATCTATTAAAAGACATATATATTCTTATAAGAAATTTAATTCTATGGTTTTTCATGTTTATATTAAATTTTAAACACTTTAATAAAAAAATGATCTTTGCAAATGATTTTTAAAAAGCCCAATATATGCCCTCTTTTTTCAGTAATAATTTTATCCCATCTCCATATTTTAATTAAAATTATATATGAAATATATCGATTATTCATAAATGTATTAATAATTGTTTTTGTACTTATATTTTACTTTCAATAGTCATTTAAAAAGACTTATCTTTTCTTTTTTTTTGATTAGGTTCTTATTACCAATGATGTGAATGAAATAAATATTTTAACATAAACATCACACATGTTTTTTCCCATACACATTAATACTCTATTATTTAAATATTTTATTTCATTTTCTCAATGATATTTTTAATCATAATTTATTTGTTGATATTATATAATTTTTTATATTAAATAAGTGATTTCAAAAGTAAAATTTTATTATCCTCAATGAATATTGTACTGATCTTTTAATTTCATTTTCATCAATGAAAACATATATTGTTCTTAATTATTCCTATCAAAGGAGTTGATCAAATAATACCATCATTATGTTTCACTAGGTGTTCAATGATTAAGATTTTGAAATTTTGATGAAGCATGTATTCTTTTCTATGAGTAAATATAAGATTAGATGGTAAATGATTTCATGATATTGTCTATTTAATTAAAATTAATTATGAATATGTGATGTTTGGGTATTTTCTATTTCTCTAATGAATTAAATGATGTGATAGAGATACCTCATGAGTTAATTTTGATACTTATTTTCATGAATTAAAATTTCTATATTCTCACTATAGAGAGTGAATGTGATTTTTTCAATATATTCCAAAAATAATTATTCTTGAAAACTATTTTGAATTGGTGTGTTCAAATAATAATATTTAACTATGATCACATATAGATATATTTATATGATTATTCATGCACATGATTTCAAATAACTTTATTAATAATTTTAATTTTTTATATGGGTACGATTCTAAAAAACAACGTTATCACACATTAATGATGATAAAGAAATTTAAAACCTCTATTAATATTAATATCAATTAAGATATGAAATTAGATTTTATGATCTCAAAATTTTTATTTTTGAATCATTTATATTGACAAAATGTACTTTCTAATTATATCATACCCTTATGGTCAAATTATTCCTTCATATCATTAAGATCACCCATATCTACCCTTACCGAGCATCTGATCTCACACATTAAACTTTTTTATCATTTTACTTTTTTGGATGTTTCAATTGATGATTCATATAGATGGATACTAATATGAGGATATTTATTGAATAAGTTAGAGATACATTACAAAATTAACTGATTATATATCTAGTACACAAAAAAACTAGTCCTTTATGGTTATATAGATTGTTTAACTGATAGATATATTGAATCCTCATATAAAGTGACGTTTTATTCTTATATTACCATTCATTAGTCACCTTAGGTGTTATCTGATCATGTTTTAGTTTTTTCTTCAAAAAGTATGTGGACATGTTAGTGATAAAACATATGATCGACTTATGTAAATAATAATATCATATTTTATTTAAGTAAAATTATTTTTTGTTTTCTAAAATTAAATTATTTTATAGATACTATAACATTGATGATACATTAGTAAAAATTCACCAATGGGTAATAACTGTCAAACAGGTGTCTTGGGTATTAACAAAATTTCCACGGGTAAATGAAGAGTTGGACTAAGACTGCCAATGCTCCTAGAAATTCATTAGGTATATGATTGAGTTAACTAACATTCACATTATAAATCATTATGATGAATTTAATAAGATGATGAGAAATGAAGACATTGTTTAAATAAAATAATTTCATATTTTTAAATATTACAGTAACTATTTATAAATCCTATAACAAATTTTCAGAATTATATGATAACTGACTAGGACGATTGTTTCTCAAATAATGAATTTGTTGTAGATAATTTTTTAATAAGAAGATCTTTGTCAAAAATATGTATAAATAATGGAACATAGTTTATCTGAATGATAACCCAATTAGATAAAACATGGAGTGGAAAATAATTTTTTATGCCTTTCCAGCTAACGTGATTTTTGATTAACAATCTTGAAGTAGGTTGGTTTCATGATACACAAAAAAATAAAAATAGAGTTTTGATAAATTAAATATAATAATTATTATAGTGGAAATAATTCCAATTCACACCATATTTATAATGTGCAACAAAAAACTCATGGAATGAATTATTTTTCATGAAAAATTTCTATTCAAGGATAATAATTTTCTAAAAATGTAAATTTCTATGGAAAAATTGAATGTTTTATTACTATTATAGATTCTAATAATTTGTTCCATAGGTTGTATTATATGGATAGATGTTTTATATGTGTAATTTAAGGGATGCAGAAAAATAGATCTGTCAGGGGTGGAACCACATGAATGGGTTTAGTGAGGTTTTTTGAGTAATGTTTATATCAATAAAGATGGATATACTGTGATTAAATTATTAATCCCATGAATAAGTTTAGAAATTGTTATTATTTTAATGGAATGAATCATTATAAAATTATGACGTATCACTGATACAAAATGATCCATAATCCATGTTTTTGGTTGAATTATTATATAATTACATGGTGAATCATGGTTTATAGTTTAAGAAAGAAGTGGAAGGATTAAAATTTTAATGTATGGGTATTTTTGAATTATGTCACGAAAGTTTTTTTATCAATGATATTGTGATTATAAATTTTATGTGAAATATTATAATAGATTTATATTATTTTTTCATTATGAATTTTCAATAATATATTAAATTGTACTAATAACCATGAAAACTGATAAATTAAAAAGTTTTGCCTTATAAAAAAGACATTATTAATAGAGAGATAACAATTAATATATTCATGATGTTAAGGTATTAAAGTTCAGTTTGGATAATGATTTTATTTTTATTTAAAGTTCAAATTAGATAATATTAATGAACTTAAACATAATTAATAATTTGATGAAAATTTTATTTATAGTGATTTTTGTTGAATTTTTTGGATTTATAATCTATATTAGAATAATTTTTTGATCGTTTTTAATAATTTATGTACTATTTATAAATTTATTCCAATACAGATTATATTCAAAATCTAATATCATGTTACAGATAATATATGATGACTAAAATCACATGTTTGGAATGAGATATTATACGTTACATTATGATTTTTGGGAAATATAAATTTATTAAACATGAAAATTTTATGACCATATTTCCAACTATATTTGGAAATATTTTTAGGATTTTATTTAGTTTATTTCGAAATTATATATTTGTGTAATAGATTATATAGAGTTATTATAATTATTATTCAAATAATTGATATAAATCATAAAAAAGAAAGTTTATTTATATTAGATATATTATAATGTAATTACATTTTTAGGTTTCAGAAACATGATAATGAACCGACGAATATATTTTCATTCCTTTATATATTTGATTATCTGTTAGAGGTCATTTTATATTTCTTCACACATGAAAAATTCAATTTTTTATTCATTATTGTATTATCAGTTAAAAAGCGGTGACAAAATTGAAACACTCAACTAATATATGAAATAACATTTATGGATATGATGAATTTAAGTAATTATATTAAATTAAATTGAAAGATAAATTAATACATAAAATTTTTCAAAAAATGATATTGAATGTGATAATGTTTTCATTATTTAAATCATTTATATATATATATATATTATGGTATTTTAGACCCTTAATAACATAATATTTTTCTATTATTAAAAAAGTCAGGATCATATTCTCTATCAACATCAATTTCTCAATTGAAATTATCATTTTTCTCCTTGTATATATATTCACTTACTCTAATGTTTTCATTATGAAAAAATATTACGTGTTATTTTAGTTAACCAGTATGTCATGCACATTCCCTTTTCATACTTTTTATATCCATTTATCAATTTTAAATAATTTTTTTAAAATATTTAACCATTCTTTACAATGGAAAAAATTTTAGTAATAGAATTATTTTAATTGTTATTTAAGGTAACACTAGAAAAACATATTTTAAATGAATATCATTTTCAAATTCTTTCAACCTCAAATTTATTTTAATAAATACAATGAAATTGGAAATTTAAATATCAGTCCATATTATATATTATATGATACTTTTGACATTAACTATAATTTGTAGTTTTCTAGTATTGAGTATCTCTTGTTACCCCTTATTATCCTCTATATACACTTCTCCTGGACTGAGGAGTAGGAAATGTGTAGTTGAATCATATATATGAAGGATTTTATCTTTCATATTTTTTATCTATGATTTTTTATTTTTTAAATCATCTTCTGAGGTAAAATAGTCATTTTTGTGTTATTCTATCATGAAGACCTTATGTCGTATACCGGGAAGGTGCTATCAATAATTATTAAGAGGTAGTGGGCCCTATGACACCGATGTAACATATAGTATTTAAACATGAATAACCCAATGTTATTCATTATTTGGGAACCGATGTTTAGTTCTGATTGTGTTTCATGTGACATATACAGTCCAAAAAATGGTGCTTTGTCACCCTACCAAACTATGGACTAGTTGAGTAAAGAATTAAAAGAACATACTTCACTCATGTTCATGAGGATTGGGACTAGAATATTTTTATTCATTAATTGAGGTCTCTATATGTATATTTTAGTTCTTATAGGCAGCTATGCAATAGTTGGTAAATATCCTAATGTACATATCATGTGATTCTACCATGTGATGGTGGAACTTTTTCACCCAACTTTCTCTGGATTGGTGTATTTTTTGGTGTGACTTACAAATAGAATTATATTATAGATTTTTTCATTGAAATTGTTAGTTGAATTATCCATGTAATTTATAAACATTCATCTACATTTTATATTGCTGATGGAGTGTTTATCTTATTAGACAAATATCAAATGTTTTTCACTAACTCTCAAATGAAATTATATCATTAAAGAGACATAGGTTTAGGATTAGATCATATATAATAACTTCTCTCATATGTATACCTATTGGTTGAACAATGTTTTGTAGATAATGAAAAAGTCCATTATACATAATTTATAATTGAGTGAAGATAATGGTGTGGCCTAGGGTAGTTCAGCACAGAATCAGTGGAGTAGATATTTTAGTGGATTAATGCATCTCCTTCTATGTGATCATGGGGGTAGTGGTAGTTAGATGATTTGCACTAATAGTTACGAGATAGAAATTAGTGTGTAAATCTTGGTCATATGTTGACATTATAGAGAAGATTAATTGATGAGAATCAAGCATGTGGCATGATCGATAATCATCTTACATGATTTTTAGACATTTACTCTACTTCTAATTCATAAGGGATCAACATTGAGTCCACATTCAGCATTAATATTTTCAGATTCACATCTATCATGAATCCATAATATTTCCGGAAGATTTGTCAGAGGATATGGATGTGGAAATGGATATAGTATCAAGTGATGTAGTTCTAGTAGAGATAGACATTTTAGGTATGTTAGGCAACACCTCATGGTTTTGTATTTAAAAAACTATATGCATGACAACCTATATCATAGGGGTAGAGCATCTAAACCTATATATAATGAGTTGTGATTTTAGTGGTCTCTACATTTTTATGATCAAATATATTATAGGGTAACCAAATTCATTTATATAAATGGATATTATAGAATATATAAACATTGAGATAGTGTACATAGGTGTTTTCATCACACTAGATACTTCATGGGAGGTAATAAATAAAATGTATGCAAATGTCGGGAGTGTCTTGATTAAATATTTAGATATAAATTAATATGGTTCGAATATTATATTGATACGAGGGTATTTGATTTAATTCATTTTATGTATTAACTTATTCAATATTATTCCCATATTATCTTTTATTATAGATAAGATTCATTTATATTCCATAAGGGTGGTAACAATATCCGAAAGGGGTAATGCGATGTTTATGTGATTTAGTATGGATAATATAATCATGGGTTGGGTGTAGTAAAAAATAATATTCCAACCCAATTATAGGTTATTATGGAAATCCTCAAAAAAATATACCTCATCTAGTAGATCGATTTTTGTATGTCTTCCGTATTGAAATATCTAGACCACATCCGGAGAAAGATGTGAGTTTTACTAGTGAATTAATTCTTGGAGAATCCCCATTATCAAATACACCAAATAGGATGACCAATTCAATGGTGTAGGATATCAATATTTATTTAGAGGATTTATAGCTGTGAGATTTATTTGAAAAATATGTCATGTTAGTGTTCTCCCATTTTGATTACTAAAAATTCATGCATGAAAATTTGAAATTGTATGTATTACCATAAATTGATTCAGTTGACAGTTATGAAAAGGTATCCACCACCTCATATAGATGACCTATTACAACAAATCTAAGGAGATAGGGTCTTTTAAAATATTGATATATGGTCACAATACCATCATGTAAGGGTTACATAATTAGATATACAGCATAAAATATTCATAGCTTCTTTATATTGTAAGATTATTTAGTTATTACATTTAGTCTCATAGAATAAACTATAGATTTTATGGAAATTATGAGTCGGGTTTTCATCCCATAATCACCAACTATAATTTTGGTTCTCAAAGAAGATATCCTTTTTTATTTTCAAAATAATTATGATCATTCCAAACAATATGACATTGTATTGAATACATTAAGAGAGAATATGTTGTAGTCAAAGATAAAACAATTCAGTTATAGAGTAATAATTTCAACTTCCTAGTTATCATTGACTACCACATAGTATTCTATTCTAATCCATTGAAGGATATATCGATATTTTCATATGGGAAACAAAATAATTTTGTTGACATATATATTTTATTTGGTTGTTAAGGATATCATATGTTCTTTCTAGATTACTAATGCATTTCATCAACTCTTATCATATTGAATAGGAAGGGTGTGATGTTTGTATGACATGAATAATTTGAGGGATCCTTTCAGATGTAGAATGGAAGCCTAAAATTATCACTATTTCTGATACATCCAAAGAAGTCTAAAAGAGATATGGTGTACTATAATACATTGATAATTGGGTAGGTAGCTGCCCTGATGTAGGGAGATCGAGTCATAGAATATTGGTATCTCTAAATTGGATATATTGAGAATAAATATGTAACAAATAAAATTGATATGGATGATATAGAACATGATTTACATTTTTTGTGGCATAACATCGTGGGAGAGAATTTTTAACTATAAAAAGACCAAAATACATTAAATATGTCTTTTCTAAATGTTATATGAATCTTCGAAATTGTATATGGGATTAATTAACACAAATTTAATTCATCGATACTCTTTATATTCCAAGTAATGTAAATATTGTTAATTATTCTCTCAGTATGAATACACATACAGATTCCTTTTAGAAGACCTATACTGAATGCCATTTGATAGACATATATCTTGATATTCACTTTGAGGTCAAGGATAATTATGGATAACATGTAGATTCATTGTTATCAATATCCTCATCAAAAATTGATAAGTAGATGATAAGGTAGATTTCATTCCTAGATTACATTATAATAATGAAGAGTGTGTCATGTGAGGACCCACTGCCTTGTTGGGTTGAGGATGGTAATGCAATATTGTATATTCATGGGTGTGTTTGGGATCCACATAAAAATGGAGAGAATTATATTTCAGAGTCTAAAGCCTCTATATAGGAATTAAATCTTGTTTTTACAATGATACACCATGAAATACGACAAAAATATTGTTTAATAGTGTTGAAAAGAGTTATAATTTTAAAAGGATGGGGCTGAAGCCTGAATTTATTATTTAATGAAATGTCCAATTTTATAATGGGTAGAGAGATACCCATTACATAGCCCTGAAGGCTCAAGGCCATGTGTCCTTAATACAAGGCTTGAAAGCCCATTTTGTCCCAAAGGACCCATCGGTGAACAGTAACGCTACAGTACCTACGTTCCTATAGTACCCACTATAATACGGCTGCCGTTACAGTACCTGATATAGTCTCTCTACCGCTACAGTGGAACACTTATGAACTAAAATATGATTACAACTGTTTATCATTATGATGTGTAAATAGAATTTTTTTCACCTTGGAAGTTCTGGAAGGATTAACTAGGACCCCCTAAGAATGTGATTTCATATAAGAAATATTTGATAGGTTGACAACAATTAATAACTTCTCACAAACTTGTTAGACAATTTCAGTTGAAAATATATGTATACTATAAGATAGGGAGATCATTATCATTTATAGGGTTCCATTAAATGTCATATCAAATATGGAATCTTGGTTTACGTCATATTTATGGATAATTTAGAAAATGATTGTTGGTTCACATATTATATTGAACACTAACTAAAATCCATTGGGAGAAGACCAGTCTGTGTATATGACACACATGTTTGATGACACTCATTTTGAATTAATCCATGATTTTTTGAGGTTTTTAGGAGAAATATTTACATATTTATATGTATTCATATATTAAATAATTTCATGTTATAATATAGATGGTTACCTATAAGGCCGAACATGGTAGGTTGTTTCATTCCACCATTTATTATTTATATTTATTAGAGGTAGGGTTACTGGTACATTGCTTCTTTCAGGATAAATATGAGCATGTACAAGTTATTTAGAAGTATATGGGTACAACCCTATCATGTATGATGATATATTATGATCTTAATCGAGGTACCAGAAGAGTTGGAGGTCATAGATTGATTATTGTTATGTTTTTCACCTAAACTGAGGTATCAATGTACTCATAGGCATATAAAACTATTGGATTTACTCATAAATAAATTTTGTATTTCAAAGATGGAAAATCACATTCATATTAGATATAACTCTTTTGGAGATATTGAGGTGTGCATAAATGTTTTCATGGTCCTTAAATATTTTATTATCATTTAGAACCATCTCTTGGCATTCATAAATATGAGGATGAGTTATACATTAATGATTATTTTTATGAGTATCATATACAAAATAATGATTAGGTAATAAAGGCTCTCTACGGTTGGTCAATTCCTCTAGTACGGGTGATATGGAATAAAAAATGTATTGTTTGAAACTTGTGAGCTAGAGGCTGGCAGAGATAGTTGTTGGATAGAATTATTGAGAAAAGATGATCAACCATCCTCATAAGGTAAATTAATGGATGAGTTTTTTCTTGAAATTTATTTTGTAAGATCATAGTTTTTATCATGATTTATTAATTATTTAATTAAATATAAATATTTTCTTTTAATTTTAATAAAATTGGAATTAGGTTTTTTGAGGATTTCAGAATAATCTAGTGTTTATATCATGCCCGAATGTTTAGATTTTGGATAAGATTGTTAGGAGATTTTTGTTTCCTAACTATGAACCACATTGAATGAAGCCCTATTAAGGTGAGACACAATTTTGAATACCATTAAATTGATCCACCAAACCATTCTATTGTTCTATAAATGAATTAAGTGGATCCACATTAGTTGAGGTAAATCATTAAAACTATGCAGATAAATCATGAAATGGGGTGAAAATACAGATAGTACTTGCACACTGTTATTGAACGGATTTTATAATAATATGTAATAGACCATAAACCATAATAATAATGGAAATATACCTTTTTATGATAATTATATTTTACATACCTCCTCTATTTTTCCCTATACAAGAAAAATAGCCTCATTATCCATAGAAGATGATCACTTCTCCCTCATGTTTGACAGTGATCCCTATCATTTATATGGTGTTTGTTTCACATACCATTCATGGAGTTGGATAGTTAGGGGTATACTCATAATCCTTCATCCAAAAATGGATATTTTTTTATATATTGAATTGTTAATTTTGGTGAACTAGCATTCCCTAGTTGAGGGTATTTTTGACTTTCTCATCTTTCGCCTACAATACTGGATGATGAGTGATATATCAACACCAGGTTGGTGGTCAAGTACATTACCTCAAAATTATAAATTTTATTATAATTAATTATTATGATTAATGATAGAAATACTTCCCAGTAACCAAAAAATTAGTTAACCACTTTTTATTAACAATATCTTGTTAGAGATAAAACATTGACCCATGTTATTTTATCAAGTTAGTAAAAATAATTTATGAAACAACTTTGGAGGGTTTATATAATTTATTAATTTTGAAATTTTTATATTTAACTAAACAATCCTATAGGTGTATATTCTTTAATAACCAATTTTATTTAATTTCATTAATTAAATAAATGATAATTATATGATCATGTTAGGTACCTTCATTTAAATAAGTAATTAAATCCATGACATGTAAAAGGAGAAATTGATCAAACCCAATTTGTGGATTATATTTATGAATTTCATACATTTATTATTATTATTATTAATATTATTATTATTGATTCTCAGCTTTTCATAATTGTTATTGAGGCTTGATTAAGGATAATGGTGGATATGACATTTGACAATACCGTAACATGTGTTGTTTTATGTGGAATTTCAAATCATTTTTATGAAACATGGATATGAAAATTAGGGTTCCCCAAAAGGATGTTTGTAATGAAGTTTCTCATTGATCATTGGGTATATATATATCAGAAGATTAATATAATTAGTCGAATTGTTGGGATGATGCACCTATCTAATGCAGGAGACTCATATGATTTGGCATAGAAATATTGGTAAAAAATAATTTCATATAATATATTAAGAATCAATATATATATATATATATATAGTTTTATAATGATATATATACATACATAATTATAATAATATTTATATACACATATATATACATGATCATAATTTCTTTGTGATATCCTAGCTTAGGTTAAAGAAGGTATTATCAGATGGGTTTTCTTTTGGAACCTAATCCGTCATTATACAACTTATATTACTATATTATATTATTAACAATGAACACTTCCAAATTTATATGAATTGAATATATTTTAAAAAATTATGATGGGGGTGAACTATTGGGTTAATCTCACCAACTATTTCAGATAATTATTGTTACAGTAAAAGAACATCTAGATATAATTGGTGAAAAAGAGAAGTGATCATCCATGGATTCTTTATTTTCATTTCTAAGACATATTGTGAGAGAAAATGGCCAAGAATACGCTCCCAATTATATTTGTGATAGATTTATAATTATTTTCATTTTTTAATATGATTTAATTTATTCTTGATCGTTTTTATCCAATTTGTAACCCTTTTTAAAGAATAATTTAATGACATTGTTTTGTAAAAGGGTTTGGTTATTATTTCTTGTACCTCTTTTATTATATCAACATGACCTAGACATTTTTGGTTCATTTTTTATATTGTATATAATACTCCCTAATATTAGATAAAATTTGGTACACTTTGAAAATGAGGTATATTCACCCCACAATACCATCATAGACCCTCATTGGTAATCTCAAACTTCTACAAATGGGGATGTGCACTAGAGGTAATGTGTCCAACTAGTGTCGGTTTTTATGAGTGAATAAGGTTCAAGATGATATAAAATACTAATGTAAATCATTATCTAAATTCTATCTTTCTATTTCCTCCCACTTTATTGGTATCCTTATTGAAGGAAGTAATACCACGATCTTCATTCCTATGGAAAATGTCAATAAAATGAGGGACTCATTCATGGGATTTAGAGTGCATTTATCCATGAAGAATTGAAGAGTATATTTTTCTCATAAAAATCATTTTAGTGAAATATTTCAAATATTCCCCAATTATTTACATTTTTATATTTTTATATACTGAACCATTTTTATCTATTACCACATCATTCATCCAATTCATGTGATCTACAATTCCATATCACATTCTAGTTTTTTAGATTTTAGGATTATTATATTAAAAATTCATAAGGGTTTCTTACTAATATCACTTTTAAATATAGGTGTTATCATTCTAAATTTATATTATAGAAATATATATATTATTTCTCACAAAATATTCTCTTATAAAAATATCATCTAATAGTTATTTTTCTTTACAAGAATCCTTACCAGTTCACATCATTTATATTCATAATTTAACTAAATTAATTTTTTTTATTTATATCTATCCATATGTCTTATTTTACTATAGGAATCATTATCCTCTATGTACATGTTTTTATTATGAATTTATTTTTGTATATATACCTTACTCTATTTTAAATAATTTTTTTTATATTTTCATTAACATTACAAAATAAATTGTGATTTTAGTTTTTTTATTATCTCTCACAAGATTGATTTCTCCTACCATTTAAATTTGGGTATTATTATAAATTACTCATTCTATATCTTCAAAATATCCAAATTTTAATTTATTTAAACAATCATAAATTTCTTAAAACAATAATATTAAATACTATTTTCTTCTATATTAGATTATATGACAGAGAAAATGGTATTTCATAATACATATAAAATATCATTTTTAAATTTTGAATTTTTTTTCAGGTACATTGAAATTAATTTTGGCTTTTTTATTTATGACTAGGGAGATAATCATGTGATTCCATAAAACATCATTATCTAGTTGTATTATGATCATTTTATTGTGGAACGATCATGATATATATTGGTAATCATGTGTTAACTACTATATGACTGAATTTGTAAATTTTTTTCATATTTATCTTATAAAAATATTTTTAGTTTATCAATATTTTATGGTTTTTTGTTTAAAATAAAACTATATTGAAATTGTAAGTTAGTTATTTAATGTCCTACTTTCTTCATGATGAGGAAATGTAGAACATGATACCAATACCTTTCTTCCTCAAGATGAATGAGAGATAATAACCCCCTGAGTCCTGACTCCAATATTCCATAGGGAAGAATCTTGCACTAACGGTAAGTAAACATTCACACAAGATGGGAAAAATTACCCTTTTACATGAAATGAAGGTCCGGATATAAGATGGTAAATCCTGAAAAAATCTAAACAAATTTATACAAAATGAAACCAAAAAACTATCCCATGCGTGTTTCTAAACAAAACAACTATAAACTATGATGAAATTCAAGTACAATACAAAAAAACAAGGCTATGCGGCAACACCACAATTGTCCCATCACCTGAGCTATTACGGTCTAACATGGTCCTCAATGTTCTCATGGAAACTGGAAAATAGTTATATATATGTTTGGTGAGTAAACAACAATACTAAATAGGAAAACCCAAATAACTCAAGCACATGTGGGGGAACATACTAATGGACATTTGAGAAAAAATTAGAATCTGAAAATCATGTAGGAAGGAATATACTAACCAAAAAATCCACACAAAGAAACAATAACCAAATTTCAGATGTTAGGTGAAGTAATAATATTAGCACATCAGAGATATAGTACCTTGCATAACTTTATGCCAGCTACCTGCTCATCTGTAACAGTGAATGTCTAAGAAATACCACTCTTCCACAAGACCCATTGTCAAGACCATTCCACACACACGTGTAAAAAACCACATCACCTCCTACCCAGAGACACCTACACAACAACTACATCCTACCCGAAAATACCTAGTCAACATTCATCCATATGCCTCTGTTGAAAACACATGGGCCTCATCACGAAGACACGTGGGAAACAAAACACCTCTCACGAAACTAGTACCATAAATTTATTGATACACCTCTAGCCATTACAGCTTTCAAGAAGTGTCCTAGGAGATAAATAGTGTTATAGGGAGTAGGGGAGCCAATAAGAAGTCATCCATCCAAACACCAGGATTTAGGGAAATACTCCCTCTCCCATAATGATGAGGGTTCTCAAAACGTAGTTCCCAATATTTATGGGGTATGTATAGAAATTACATGAAAAAATATATTAATAAATATATGTAATCCATAACTTATCTGATCCTTTGGGTTTCCAAATAAACAACCATCCAACAAAAAATATGGCATTGCTACTATACCTACATGCATATCCACACATATAGCCACATCCAAAAAATAAACACACTCGTTTTCATTTTACTTCATGTCATTCTTTATTAGGAATTTCACATAATTTATTCCAATGATAAGTGAAAAAATAATATCCATATCCATACCAAACACTTTCAGTAGATCATACATCACATAACCAGATTGAAGTCCCATTGCACAACACTATTCAACAACTCTAACACATACAAGATAAAATACCACTACATTAAAACTCCATCCATTCCACAATCAATAAATCTCTTAACTTGAGATTCCATCACACCGAATACACAACATCATACCCAAATACCATAACCACCACCACCAAATCCACAACCTCAATTTACACACATACCACACTCTACTCACAGAGCTAACACCTCTGTCCCCCCTTGCACCCCCAATCATGTTACCAAAAACAACACAATATAACCCACACATGTCACAAAACCTAACAAAACCCCAAATAGAACAAAGCCAAACTAATAATCCTTGTGTATTCAGATTTATCTAAAAAAGAAAATTTAATTAAACTTTGATAAATATGGGTGATTTCCTAACAAGTTTGATCATCGGGTAACACTTTCATTTAACATGGTATAAATTATTAATTAGATTTATATATAAATAAATTATTCACAAGACACATTAGTGAACAAAAAATGACCACCAATGACCTTGATTTTTAGAAGGATTACATCCCATACTATTTACATATTGAATCAATGATAAAAGATTACACAAAATGATCAAAAACACATTCCCAGTCTGTTATTGCAAATGTAATATTCTCATTGTTATCATTATCATCCCCATTTTTTACTTCATTAAAAGTTAAATTCAATAGTTTTCATAAAATAGGCATCATTAGACCCCCTCCCCCCATAATGTTAGAAAATGGAATGAGAGATGAAGGAAGTCCTTGCCTGGATCAAAAGGCCAGCAATGATTCTTCATTTCCAAAAATAAATGGTCATGAAAGAAGTAGGAATAAGTCCATGGAAAAAAGAATAGAGGGGGTGTGATGAGGGTGTAATACATCACATGATCATGACACGATAGAAAGGAACAATACATGGGATACACGGAGAAAATGGAAGGTTCCAAGGATGAGAAGATCATAGACTAAGAAATAGTGAGATCATAAAATAAGGGAGACAATTTCAATGTACATAAATTTTATATCATGTTTTATCCATTTATTATGGTCATTTCGAAGTTCATGTTATGATATTAAAGAAATAACCGTTCCCCTCATAGATAAATAAATTGGCTTGAAAAATTTTCAAATATTGATAGGTTCTTCATATATCATTAATTATAAAGTAAGAGGGATGAAACTGCATGAAAAACATAGGAGGAGCAATCTATCATTAGTGAGTCATCCTTCTACGGGTCACCATTAGATGAGATGTTCATTAATGTGACATCGTTTATTGAGTCACCATTCAGAAATTAATAATTATGAGAGCCACCAATCAGTGAGCCACTATTTTGTGAGCCACTGTCCAACAGGCAACCATTCGGTGTGTTGCTGTTTAGTGACCTAATGCTTGGTAACTCAGAGTTTAGTGAGCCGTTGTTCAGTGATCTACCATTCATCGATACATAGTTTGGTGATTTTTTTGGTGAGACACTATTTACTGATTTGCAATTTTGAGAGACACTATTCCGTGAGACACCATTCCACGAGTCACTTTTTGGTGACCTACTGTCAAATGAGATACTGTTGGATTTTTTTTTGAAAACTCCTAAAACTTGCCGCCATGACCTCCATGAACAGTGAAAACTCTATATTTTTTCAAATGAATGGTCTAGAGAGGTATTCTAGATTACATCAGATACATATCAAACTATTCACTCCCATGAGAATTCAAAACCAACCCAAAATTTAAGATGGGTTCGAACAACCACTCTACAAGATACATATCTAGGATAAACCAATTTTTTTTGTTCTAATGTTATAATTAAACATAAACATCCAAGGAATCTTATCCAAAAATCTACATTCCCAACCAACTATATAAACAACAATTTTCACACCATCCAGACACAAGGACAATGTTATTTCTTATCCTTTTTCAAAATAATATATGCTTTGATGGCACTGACTCACCCACACGGGTTTTACCACATCAACATAAATGTTTATTGAGTAGGGATATGGTCGTACCATCCCAACATATCATGACTTTTAACACATCATAGAACTAGGAAAACAAATCATATTATTGAAAACAAGGTTAATGAATTTCATTATAAAGAAAAGAACTCAAACAAAACAAAATCATCTATGGGTACTAGGCCTGCATTTGTGCCTCTCTCTCCCCACAACTCTCCTTGAGGCCATTATATTTCCAGAAAACATGAACCAATGGAATTCCCATCTACAAATTACCTTAAATTGATGATCTTGGATCTCTAATGGCCACTCCACTAACATCGTGTCATCCTCAATATCTAACACTCTGCAGTCAATGATGTGGGATTCATCGTCTTGATACCAATGATGCTGAGAGAAGTGGGAAACATTGTGGATCCTATCCAACCATGGTGGAAACAACAGCTGATTTTCCACCTCGAATAATCATCGCAACACCTTGAAATGTCTGATGAACCCAGGACAGAGCTTGATCCCCCTATCAAACCTCATCCTACAACGTCGAGATGAAACCTTTAAGAACCCATGGTCTCCAACCTCGAACTACATGTGCCTCTTCCTTTGTTTGACATATGACTTTTTCCAGTCATATGTTGCCTTTATCATTTCACGTATGATATGTACCATTTATTTGATTTTATGCACTACCTCCGGATAATCAACAACAGTCACTACATCCTCCATAAAGCACAAGGGTGAACGATATGACCTCCCGTACATGAATTCGAATAGTGACATTCCAATGGTATAATGATAGCTATTATTGTATGAAGACTATACCAGGGGAATGTGTCATAACCATGATCTTTAAGAAGTGTAGAACACACACCCGTATCATATCCTACGATGTCTAGATGGCCAGCTTCGTCTTCCCATACATATGAGGGTGGAATTTAGTGTTATATCATAATTGGGTGCCAATATCATTATTAATCCTCTCCAAACTATTTCAGTAAATAGTGAATCATGGTCCAAGATTATGGATTTCAGATCCTCATGAAGTCGTACTACCTCATCCACATACCTTCTCACCAAGGAAACAATTGGGATCAACTTCTTAATTTCATATATGTGAGTCGATTTCATCATCGGATCCACCACTACCCAGATAGCATCACACACTCCCAGATAACGGGCTGTACTATGAATAAATAAATAAATATGTTATCCCACTTCCACTTGGAGTCACCTATGGGATGAAACAAACCACCAGGAATAGGGTGCCCAACCTTCACCAACAGATATAGTAAGAACTTCTCCCCAATCTCTGCCTCTTCCCGTTTTCACTTTGGCCACCAAAATAGTTCACTAAATCTATGGTACATATTTGAAAATTCTGATTTTACCGCATGGGGTGAGCAATGTAACTCACAGTGAACTCCCACATGAATTTTTTTATGGGTAAAAAACATCCCATAGAACATTATCTAATCATGACCATCCTCCAACCATCCCTCTGGAGAGTTTTCTTGGTCAACGTAATTAGACATAAACTCATCGAAAAATATCCACTCTGAGACTCCTACACCTGCCATATCAATGACGACATAACTTCCATATAAAACAAAATATCACACCGACTATCGATTAATGTATCCAAGTGAAGTGTTGTGAAATCCTCCATCAACATCCATGTGTTGGAAAAATCCAAAATTTTCGCTCTCTATGACTTACTACTCAATGCATCAGCCAAAAAATTCCCATTTCAATAAGTATTAGATATCTCTTAGTCGTTTTCATTACGAATCTCCATCGACAACAAATTCCAAATATTCAGGTCTCACTTGGAGAAGATTTAAATAAATCACTTCTGATTTGTGAAACAAAATGCACTTTTTGTTATGGCACTATCACCAAAATATCTGCAAAAAAATGACTACAACAAGATTTAGATCGTGGATGTGATAATTGTGTTCATGGGGAGACAACTATCTAGAACAATAACAGACCACTCTTTGCTACTACATCTGCACACATTCCAATCCTAGACTAAATGAATCATAGAACACCTCGAACATCACCCCTTCCTCATGAAACTAGAGAACTAGGGAACTGACTAAATTCCCATTTGGATAGCTGAAAGATGCATGAAACTATTCAATAAACACAAATTCCTCGTTCTTCCTCATAAAATTCATGTACAGAGCAGCAACACAAGAGAAGTCAGTTAAAAATATATGGTAACAACTTTCCAAACCATGAAATCTACGAACCTCCACCACATTCTTGGGTACCCCAAAGTAAAAAACCGCGTCAACCTTCAACGATCCACTACTATCCTTTTTGGAGCCACCACATGTCCAAGGATGTACACCACTCATGTCATGAATATACACTTAGACAAAATCCCATAGATCTGGTGGCATTAAATAAACTCCAAGACAATCTTGAGATTCTTGGAATGTTTCTCTTCTAATGTCGACTGGATTAGGACACTATCCATAAAAATGATGATGAACTGATCCAGGAACTCATGAATAACATGGTTTATGAACCCTTGGAACATGGATGTTGTGTTAACAACATTGGATGACATGACGATGAAATGAACGTGCCCATACTTAACCGTGAAAGCTGGCTTCGGGATGTCACCCACCTTCACCCATAAATAGTGATACCCAAACCCCAGATCGATCAAAGAGAACAACATGCTCTCCTATTTTTGTCGAAAATATTTTTTGTCCACATGAGGGGGTACAAGTTTTTGTTCATTACCTAATTTATTATTCGGTAGTCTAATAAAATACTTGGACCATTATTTTCCTTCTTCATAAATATTACCCGATCACCCCACAGTGATATAGTTGGTCAGATAAAGCCCATTTTCATTAGATCGTCAATCTGAATCTAGAAATCTCATAGCTCAGAAGGAACCATCAGTTAAGGAACCATCAAAATCATATGTGCACTAATTTTTAATTCTATCCCCAACCCAATATCACATCAAGGGGAAAGAGTAAAAACCACATCATGTAAAAATCATTAAAATATGAAACCAAAATTAAAAACAGAAAAATATCATCATCCATCGATCCCATAGACAATTTGCTAACAAATAAAGAAGATCATACACACACAGGATTACAACCTCACAACTACGATAGCCAATGGAAGCTACAATATGGTCATCCTAAACAGAAAATGTGAATCTTCTCCAGAAGTATTCTATGATATCATTAAAAAAATTATCATTCTATGTGAAGGATGACATTGTACTGATTCATGTGTAGCATAATGAGATCCCCACTAGACTGATGTGGCCCCCAAAATTTGTATACATCCCTGAAAAACATCAAACAAGATGTTTTGACCTTTGACCGGAACAATCATCACTAGGGGCTTAGAACGTCTTCCTATGCTTAGTCCTAAATCACGTTCCAGACGTGGTGTAACGAATGAGTGTAAAGATCACGACTCAAACAAAGCACAAGAAATAGTACTGAACAAACTTATTGTACCTCAGACGATCTTTGGCCCTGCTAAAACTACTACCTCTATGGTGGGAAAATTTCCATGCCCATATTCTCCACTCGTTGATAGTTGGATTCCTCCCCAACCATGCCCGGTTCGAGATCCCTGATGAGAACAATGTGTTCAAGCTCGACCCACATTTTATCACCTCTATTGATTAGAAGCGTTATGCCCCTACATCTCGAATGACCTAGTTGTAGGTCCATACTGAGGTGGCAGATGAACCTTCGCATTTCCGCCGTATTGATCTTTAATTGGGAACTCAATTTGAAGGTTACCTCTACCTCCAAAATAAAAAAAACATTGGATCATATCCCATTAAAAATGAAGAGTACTAGTAGGATAGAAGGGAAAGAGTTTGTTATGAATCCCCACTACGCAAAACCTAGAAGTCCCTGACACTAGTTACCTACAGCTAACATGCATCCCCTTTAAAGAAAAAAGTCATCTCTCATCTCGTGTTAAACATCCTAAAAATTTCATCCACTACACTACCTAGGCCATCTTATAAACCTTTATGTTTTTTGTTAGGTTGAAGGGATTAACCACATACATGATGGAGGGATAGAGTAAATCCTCTAAGAATCCCTCATGAGACTCCTCATCCAGAAAAATATCTAGTGGCAAATGAAGGAGACCCTTAAACATGATCCCTAGTTCCCTCACCGACATACTGCCATAATATAGAGATATTACCACCAATATATTCTCATCCTTCGCCATCGAAGTGTGTAATTCCTTCCAGAACTCCTTCTCTATGTGATCCCATGAAACATCATTCTCCTTCTTCTCTTATAGGTAAAGCATGTACCTTTGACGCACTGATTGCCTCATCTTTATCACCACTAGAGGAACCCAGTACTCTGCCAGATCTTGGATCATGGTTATGGTGATTTCAAGATCTTGAAGCCAAATCATCATCTCCATTTCTGAAACACAACATTCATACTTTCCAAGGTTATTTAATTGTGATGAACAATAATTCATATACCACTGATCATCCTCTCCCACTTGGTCAACCCTCTGTTGGTTGATCGGTTCAGCACAATGATCCTTCACTAATCCTACCACATACGGTAAATGTTTAAGAGCTATATCTAAAAAACAACCCACATGCCCACGTAACATGAAATTTCATATAGAATTCATTTTAACTATTTATTTAAATTATGTACCTAAAACCTCCATGAAAAACAAGAAAAAAAATCATTTTGATTCTTATACCATTCATAGGGTTTTATCCCTGCAATCAGTGTATTCTCACTTGGTTGTTCACTAGTCTTAGTGTCTTTACATCAGATCATGGGTGTCCTAAAATCCCATGTCCAAGCAATAGACATGCTTAGCCAATTTCACACATGAAGATAACCTAATAGTATTTCCCCATCATCCCAAGAAGACATCACTCTTCGTAAACCCAAACTCTATCCTATCTCTCATCCATCAAAAATGATACCATTTTTTCACAACCCCCATCTTCATGATGAGGGAAGGGATAAAAAATTTCCATGAAATTCCTTTATTAAGACGAAGGATATATAATGAACCCCTGAGTACATCCTCCAATAGGCCCCATGATGTCATGTAGCACCATGTATAGGTAAAAATTCACACAAGATGTGAGGAATTACCCTTATTAATTAAAACAAGATCATGATACAAGATGGTAAATCCTAAACAACTCTAATATAATTTTTAGAAAAAGAAATTGAAGAACCATTCCATTAATTTTTTAAACAATTATACTTTAATGTAAAATGAAACCCACATATAGTACCAAAAAAGTATAGGAATAAATTCAATTAAACTCATAATGATTTAGACATTAAGGCCCATCACGGACTTCGATGACCTCCTAGAAACCTACTAAAAGTTTTATATAAATAGGTTGAGTATACAATTATACGTAGTATGAAAACCCAAATCACATGTACACGAGGAGAGGGGGACATAATAATTACATTGTGAGAGTATAAAAGAACAAAACAAATCAGGTAGAAAGGAGAATACTAACCAACCAATCCTCACCAAGACACATTCAAAAAATAATGCAATCCAATTCAAGTAATAATATAAGCACATTGATGATAGGGTACCCCACCCAACATCCCACTTGTAATCTTCTCATCAATAATAGTGACCGTCATGGAAATACCACTCTTCCACTAGCCACACTGTCACAACCTACCTACACAATAAAATGCCACCAACCACATCACCTCCTTCTAGAAGACACCTAATACACAACTACCACCTTCCCACAAACCAACTAGGACACAAAAATCACACGTCTCACCAAAATCACAAGGGACTCTTCTTAAAGCCACATAAGAAACAAACCTCCTCTTGAAATGAAGTACGATAAATTTGGTGATAAACCTCAAGCTACTACATCCTGGCCGATGATTTTTGGGTGATAAATTTATTTAAGAGGGAGTAGGGGATCCAATTACTAGGCATCCATCATCTTACATTGATGTAGGTAAATACACCCTATACCATAACTACGGGGGTTTTCATCACATAATTCTAAACAAGACTGATGTTCATATAGATATGATGAAGAACCAAGAGTTTATACAAATTGTTAAATAATTACTCAGCCCAACCTATGGGTTTTCTAGAAAAAAAACAGCGTACACCAAATTTCCCTTACCACTATCCCTATATGCATAACTACAAAGAAAATAATAACGAAAACATAAAACCACCCAATTTTATTTAACTTATTATCATTCTTTGTTATGAAGTTCACATACTTTATTACAAATCTACCTAAGAAACTAGTAACACTATCAATACCCATCTTATCAGCAGCACATACAACATGCATCTAGATTGAATCCCCACTTCACAACATTGTTCAATAACCATAACTCTTCGCAAATGTAACCCCACCACTCTATATGTTCATCCATTTGTAAATCAATCATTCTTTCTTCATGTGATTCAATTACACATCTTACACCACCTCATAAATGAAATCCAATGACAACCACCACCAAAACCAAAATCCAATTATACACACATATCACAGCCTACTCGTAGAGCCAACCACTATGTCCACCCATGTACACTAAAGCATGGTACCAACAAGAGCACGATACAACCCACGCAAGGCACACAAACCAACAATAACCTATTTAACACATAGCTATAACAAGACAAATGTATTTAGAGTTAGCCAAAAACAAATATTCAATCACACATTGATAAACATGGGTGATCACCAATAAAGTTCAATCCTAGTGCATCCTTATCATTCAACCAAGTATACATGATTAATCAAATTGATTTTTACAGAAATTATTCAATAGATACTATATTGGAAAATCTTATACCACTAATAAACATGATTTTTAGTTGTCCTATATCCCATACAGTTCACATCATGAATCAATAATAATAGATATCACAAACCCACCATCAATACATTCCCCACCATTATCATTACATTTGGATTATCTTTTTTATCATCATCACTGCATTTATAACTTCGTTAAAAAATGAATTCATCCATTTTCACAGAAGAGGCATTATTACACCTACGATTCACGATACAGAAATAATGGAGAGATGAAGGAAATCCTGACCTAGAACAACCAGAAACCAACAATTCATGGTTGACCGAAATATAGGGGCACACAAGAATGTGGATGAACTCTAAGGAAAACAGAACAGGGGAGGAGGGGCTACAATAGAGGGGCATGAATCATAGGGAATGAAAGGTCCTAGGGGTACCAAGATAATATGGAAGGGTCCAACGAAGATAATATATCATAATAATAGTATTATAGATACTAAAATCAAGGAGAAAATTTCAATGCACATAAATTTCAAATTGTAGTTTGACCACACAACATGGTCATTTAGAAGATATTGTTAAGATATTTACGATATAATTATTCTCCTTATATCGGTTGGAAACTTCTTGAGAAACCATAAGAAATGATAGGTTCTTAATTTAAAATTTATTTTCACATAAGAGGGATTCATCTGGATGGAAACCATATAAGGTGAGAGCTAAATTGTTCAGAGATCCACTGTTCGGTGAGTCATTGTTTGGTGAGATTCTATTCGATGATCCACTGTTCAAAGAGTCACCATTTGGTGACATAACATATGGTGAGTCACAATTCAGTGAGCCACTATTCAGTGAGCCACTGTTCTGTGTCCTAATTTTCGGCGAGTCATCATTCGTCATGTGACCAATCCTCAATCCACCGTTCTGTTATCCTCTATTCGTAAATTCACTATTTGGTGACCTATCACTTGTTGAGTAAAAATTTTGTGGGAAACCATATGGTGAGTCACAGTTTAACGATTATGTATTTAGTGATCTACTATCAGATGATCTTCCATTAGAAAACTGGATTTTTGGAAAACACCAGAAACATCCCACCTTGGCCCCAAAAAACTCATCCAAAACTATATTTTTCATGAAGTAATGGGTTGGAGTGGTGTGGGCCATTACAATTTATATCTAGTTAAATAATTATTATGTTTCTAACATTATTATGGTCAATTATGTACTCAGTATCCTTCATAGACATGAATATGATTATATATTTTTTGAATTTTCAATGTTGATATTATTTTTGTTATCCATGTTGTTAATGTTTTTCAAAAACAAGATAAGAATTATTTATGTTTAAAATATTCTTCAGAAAATGATTCTGACTATCTTTGATTATAACGATATTTATGGACACAATTTATCTAACATATAATAAAAATAATTTTCTTTTAAAATATTTAATTTTTGTTGGTTCAAAACCATATTTTTTGTCATGAATGTTGTTACTAATTATAATAATGTTATGTTTTAAAAATTACTTGTATTTTTGTAGAAGACTGTTTTATTATCTATGGATCCTGAATATTGATTCATGTAAAAAACTATTGTAATTTGGTTCTTATTTTATTAAACGATTCACAATAATTAACACATGATTCACAAGGTATATTTTATTGGGTGTAAGGTTATTTTGTTAAATTCATGCCTCCTAAATATGAACTCATACCAACAAGCTTATCATATTCTAACTTATGATCATTGAATGATATATCATAACTTTAACTCTTACCATGAATATCAGTTTACTCTTTTCATATATTTTAATTCCCCTGATTATCATGAACTATGATATTTAATTTTTTTCAATGAAGATTTATTGTGTGGATTATTTTTTCAAAATGTGGAAGACCCATATAAAAGTAACAATACCATATATATAATGGAAAAAATGAAAATAAACAAATAGGTTCATGGTTATGATTAATAAAAAAATAAATTTTAATCTACTTGAAATGAGATAACACATATTCATGTTATGAGTGGCTTAACTCGGTCTATATCAAATTGGGGATCATATTTTTTAGGGATTAGGTTATGAATAATATAATGATTAGGAATTTAACAAACCATGTTGATATTTAAATGATCTATCATTAATATAAAATTATATAGGATAAAAAGTAGGTGTCAAAATTATATACATTATTGGGTTAATTATCATTATGATATGGTTTAAAATATTGGTCGTTGTCAAATGTTAATGATAAAATCCTTTTTTAGTAAATTGATCAAAATAATTATAAGAATATTAAAATATTAAAATAGATAATGTAATAACTATACTAATGAAAAAATAAATAGGGATGGTTTCAATTTTGGAAATAATTTGATTAATCTCCCCCAACACACTTTTTCAATAAAAAATTACAAGAACCTTATGACCTCCCAGTTAAAATTGGGAATAAGAATCCCTTTATTAATTACACTGGGTGTGAATATCCACATAACTCTATAGGTTAATCAAATACTGTAATTTGGAGTAGTAGAGATAAACCATAGAATATAAATATCATATTTACTAATTCCTCGAGCATGAAATGGTTATTTTAGTATTTTATCATAAGGAAGTTGATGAAGATTAGTGTTGGACTATAAATATGAATAGATTTTAGGATGATGTATTTATCATTTTATAATGTGGGGGATTTTAATGTAATTTTTTATGTTTTTTAACCAAACTCTTTTCCCTAAATATAGATTTAATTTCATGATATGATGTAATTGGAGAATGAATCAATTATTTCCTATAAAAATAATCACAAGATTTAAAAGGAATTATTTCAGATTTTATATGGGCCCATAATGAAAAATAAATAATTGTCTAACATCCTCAGACCAAAACATTGAAATTTTTTATCATTAAGGGTTTTGATTTATGTTAAGAATTAAATTTACATGCACTTATGGTGTAATTTGATCTGAGATACTTCTATCATTATGATTTTTGGGGCCGTGAAGTGGAAAAATATTTTCCTAGAAACCAAAATTATGAGGAAATATATTTATTTTCATAAATATGTAAATTTTGTGAATAATATTACGAGTTATTTTACTATTGGAAGAAGTTAATTATTGAGGTGTTGAGGAGTATTTTTTTTCAAGACTAGTATTTATAAATTGTTTTTATTAGCCTTTAAATGGATGTGAATCCAATGAAAACTCATCCCAATGAGATTCGAAAAAAATAATGATTCAATTTCACATAGAACAAAATAATGTAACCATTTCACTAACAAATTTTTTAATGATTAATATATGTGTTAGGTGTATCTGAATCTAATGTATAAAATTAATGACTAGAAAATTAAAAATTCATCTTTGATCACGAATATAATCTGATAAAGGTAAAATTGTTATCCACTCATGAACTAAAAATATATTGTTGGATAATTTCATTATACACTCTTTTATATCAAAAAATGTGATTATGGTATACAAAAACAACCCCAAGTATTACATAAAGAATTATTAGTAAAATGTCTAAGAGCTACGATGATTATAAACCATTTTAAGTACTCCAACTAATTAGAATTTATTATGAATGTCTTTCCTAAGAATATTATTTTTTCCCATTATAAATATTTATTGTGATTTTTGTAATAACATAAATCTCTATATACAGTGTAAATCAAAATTATATGGATAAAAATAACATTTAATTTCGAAAATGATTTTGTGATTATTTATTTTTTTAAGTATGAATATCACATTGTATATTAAAAAATACCAAATAAAAAAAGGTAATATGCTCAAATTATGGTTAGAAACTGACCATTGATTATGTGAAAATTTTATATTTTCATACTGATATTTATCATAAAAATTGTTATTATCACCCCACCGATCCTAGGGTTTTGTTTCAGTAGAAGTAAAAAAAATTATACTAAAATTGATGACCCTACACAAAACAAACACTATTTATCATGGAGTATTTATGACGAAAATATAATGTAATTAGGATTCAATTATTATGCACTATATTATATTGATATGTGTCACACATTGTCTATTTGTAATTAAAAAAATGTAATTAGTGCATATTATTAAATATTATCATAAACATAACAAGACCATTATAAATAAAATTTATTCTATAAAATCTTATTACTAACATGTTCAATAATTTTTTTGGGGATAAATACTTCTCATTTTTTACCATCACATAGTATTTTATCTATTCATGGTTAAAATATAGAATATTTACATGAAATAATTTTTAATAAAAAATAGACACTATGAAATCATAGTGATGAAATTAAAAAAAATTAATGATTATTCTACCATCATTGATATGATGATTGGATTATTTATATCAATCATATATTGATTTTTTATAGTATTATCTATTGATGTTGTCATATATTTAATGATAGTTGGAATAATTAATATCATTTAGTGATTGTGTAGAATAAATTTATACCATATTGAAATTATACTAAATTTAATATATGTGAATTTTTCATATAACATTTATATTCATTGGTAATTTAATTATAAGTGAGGTTATTTATGTCAATAATTAAATAATAGAGTAAATTTAAAACTGTATTATATCATAAACTATAAGAAAGATCTTTAGTATTCATGGTATATAAAGATTATTTAGATTAATTGTGAAATATGATTCATGAAAATATGATCAAAAAAAGTTATCTTAGAAGGGATTCAATATACTATTTATTCAAAAGTGATGTTATAATATCATGGATAATATGAAAATCTTGATGACATTCGATCTTCTAAAAACAACTTTAATTAGTTATAATTTTGTGATATAAAATATTTCATCAATGATTGGATTGGATATATCAGGATGGATTGTAGAATAATGTTATCTTATGCCTTATAACTATAATACCAAAGAGTTATATTTGTTTCAAAAGAGTCAAATAAAATTTGTTAGTTAAGTGGGGATGATGTGATATTTTTTATTAATTCACATAAAGTACATGGATGTATTTTTTGAGAAATTATTCTTCATTATTTAGTGAGTAATAACATGAATTGTCTTAGTGGATGAAAAGAACATGTCTTTTTTATCAGATTACATTTGGAAGACCATGGGAATTGTCCCCAATGTTTTTGATATGGAAATTGATTTTTAGTCACATTTTATCCTAAATGAGGTTCAAACATAGAATTACCTTACATATATTATGAAAGATAGGGAATAATGAATTCTATATAAAGGTTAATTGAGATGATCATTACATTCATAAAATTTGACTATTAAAATCATAATTGAAAGTTGAGTTTGTTCATTTCCTCATAATGATAATAATGATCTATGTAAAGGTTTTAATGTTATTCTATAAATATTCAATAAAACTATGTAAAGGTACTCAATATTTTATATAATGGTACACTAGTAGTTATGTAAGGAAAACTAATGTTTTGTAATGGCCTACCAATACCTATTTAATGGTACCCAATAATGAATATGGTACATTGGGATTTAAAAAACTATGGAAAGGAATATATATCATTGTTTAATAATATATAATGTTTTCGAATGGTACTTAGAGACAATTTTAGGGGTAATACATACATAAATTAGTTTTTATAATGGTATATAGTGACTCACGTGTGGGTAAAAATTCCACACAATAGATTGTACCGAATCATGTCAATGTAGATCCCATGTATAAATATTAATCATTAGTTATATAATTTGTATATACTGCTACTAGGAATTGTACATACCATTAGGCCATGATTTCTACCACCCAATACCATATGGTATCACTTGGTATCATACGAAACCACTAGGGATCCTACTTCCATGTATGCTACCTCTAATTTCTGACATGAGATGCTGAAAATTATATAGACTAACATGTGATTTGGTCAGAATATGAACTTTAGACTACAAAATAATTTATGAAACAATCGATTGAGTGATTTCATATTATCCGCCATGCATATTAACATTCATGAATAATAATTGAGTTATGAAGGGAATATTATAATTTCAGTAAATTATTACACCGGGTTGAGTAGTTTTTTTATTGAAAAAAAATATTAGATTTATGAATTCTTGTGTTTCATAATTGAGTGTAATAATAAATAAATAAAAAATAGTTATTCATTAACCATGTATAAAAAAGATAACAATTATCCAATCTTCTGGGTATTTCGTGAGTAATTATTTTGGTTTGTTAATAATAAAATAATTGACATGATTTGTTAGAGATAAAGAGATATTCTGGATGATGTAATTATTCCATTCTTTCAATAATTAATATCAAAATACAATATAGTGATTTATGTAGATATCACATATATTTAAATATAACATGAGAGATGAAAGAAATTAGTATTCCATGGATGATTCAAATTAATATATGAATTGGAATTTGGATGCGTTAAAGTATGATAAAATAATGGAATATTATTAATAACTACATTATGAAGATATTTTTTCCAGTGATCATGGGAATTTTGTTATTCATATATGGATATACTGAATATGAATTTTTGGTGAGTAATGTTCCTTATAATTTTGATAATATAAATTTTAATTTTTTTATCCAATATTAATGTGAAAATTTGGAACTCGTATGGTTAAGAGGAGATTATACAAGATATTGATAAATCATGTAATATGGATAATAAGAGACATAGTTTAATACATATGGCCCTTGAATGATACATACAAGAGTATTTGAAGATTAAATACAGAATCCATATCACACAGGATCTATGAGTGTCAAGACCCACATTCCAACAGACATTCATGATTAAGTACATCAGAAAACCTAATAAGTTATGCCTTTGTTAAAAAATTTCCATCGATAAGGTTAAAGGTCAATCTATATATGGGTAATAATTGAATAAGAATATTGTATTTGTACTGACTCACTAGTTGTTATAGGATTATGAATTGGGATTCCAACCAATCACTGATGAATTTAAATTAATGTAACTTACTAATTATTGTTTTTTAGATGGTTCATCTATCTAGTTCATTTCACATTCAATTATACTGAAGAATAATTTTTTGAGTCTCATTAAAGAAAATAAATGTGTAAGTTATTATAACAAAAATTGTAAATCCATTTCATTTTCTCACACTCTATTATTATAACTACACATCAATAGTGATTTATATATACAACTTAGTCGACCGAGAACTATAAAAATAATGATTTTTTGAATTTAAAAGAATGATATTTATTATAAATAGACAACTAAATAACCCATCCACCCAACATGGTCATTCATCCATCTTGGTTCACTACCACATAATTAAATTTTTAATGAGATAACTTTCATTAATCATGTCCCAAAATTAAATTTTTTATATTTTAATAAATGATAATTATGTGTAATATATTTGGTAAAAAATGTGAATTATATATTACTTACTCGAAAAGATATAATATATTCAGATAGAAGGAGTTGATAATATTCTAATGAAAAGGGTTATTTTTTATGAAGGAATACAAATGATCAGAACTATAACAATCATGAATGGAAAACCCCATTAATTATCTATGTTCAATGGTTCATGATACATAATCCATGATTGGGAATGGAATATACCTAAAAATATTTATTTTTTTTAAAATTTGTTCATCAAAATTAGAAAGGAATGGGATACATACTATTGTCCCCAACCATCTTCTCAAATAACAATAAATTCTACGACCGGGTTGGTAATGTATTAATATTTTGAATTAATGAGGAAGGTAAAAAATATTACAATGTTCCACATATAAATTGATAGAAATATATGATTACATAATATAATATGACTCATCTCAATACCCAAATTAATGAAAAATATTTTTGATGATTTAAATATACCCTCATTATATATTTATCATAGAATAAAAATTAAGGACAAATATGTCATTGATTATTATGATGTTCATAAAATATATTGTGTGTTAACATTATATATATATATATATATTATCATACAAAGAAATTTCATAATTGATTTTCCCAAGCCTACGTAGATGATGAAACCATTTTTCATACCTTTATAGATATAGGGGAACAAAAAGAAGTATATTATTATATGAAATACTTGTAACTATAGGGTAAATAATTCCATTTGGGTTGGATTGGATAATATACTTAGTTTAATGTATTTCATTTGTAATGGTAAGAACCCTTGTTTTCTCATACTGTAGTTTCGAGTAGAAATTTGAATTTTTGCTGTTGGATGCTCGTGAGGGGTAAAATGGTCATTTTAACCAACCAAGTGATCATGGATATTATTTTTGACAGCTATGTTGGTCCCGAAATAGGGATTTTACCCTAAGACCGGTGTTTGGAGGAAATCGGGGTTGTCCCTGTTTTGGCGGAATATTTCATATTTAATATTATTAAAATAAATATTAAATTATTCGAGTAGGTTTGTTTGTTAATAAATTATATATGATGCATAAGATTGAGATTCTTCATGTACTGTTGAGTCTGAAATGTGGATTTTATCCTAGGGGAGGCATAAAATCAAGTCTGGCGATGGGGCCGGCCCGAGCCCCTTTTTGATCCTATTCTTTTCTTCATTCCTTTTCTTTTCTTCTCTCTTCCTTCCTCCTTGATCACACTCCATATGCGCTCCACCTTGGTATTGAATTATGGGAGAAATTGTATTTTTATAAAGAGGGAGAGTTGGGAGGCAAGAGGGGTACCTATTTGAACCTCTCGACGTGCTCAGTCGGCGTGCGACAACCTGGAGCCGTGAAATCAACCGAAGCGTTAGCTGTTTCGTCCCGAAGGTTGGGTAATTTATGATTTATCCATAGACACCCTTTAAAAAATTTTAGGTCATTAATGCCTTATTTTCTTGCTTGTGTCCTCTTATGACCGGATCTAATGTTTTAGGGGCGAAAACGGGCGTTTCAGGTGTTTTCATGGTTTTCCGGTCGGAAAACCCAGAATACACGACGTGTATTCCAGGGGTACACACAGTGTTCTCTTACCATTCGGTTAAGATGATGTTTTCATAATTACACACCATTTACTTTGCGTAAACTCGGTTTAGTGGGTGGTCGTGTGGCAGGTCGTGTGGAATAGAACACAGAATATTGGTTTTTTGAGGTACACTCCATCTATAGTAAAGCACACACCGTGTAGTGGTACTTGGGCATGTGTTTTAGTGAAAATGCACATGGTGTGACTTTTTGTGAATATTACACACCATGTACAGTAATGTACACGCCGTTTACTATTACACATGAAGGCCCAATGTGCTTTTTCGCCATGTGCCCTGGCCATGTACTACTTCAGTTTAGAAATTATGGGATATCTTATGCTCTAGAAGTCAGAATTGGGTGTGTGAGTAGCCGATTTAGATAATTATTCAATGTAGATTACAATGGAGGAATCCTTTTTACGTCTAAAGGTCATATGAAGGTGGTTTTTAGGGTCTTTATCTAAATGTTGGGGTTCTTCTTCCAGTTATCGAGTTCATTTGTCACCTGAGAGTGAGACATGGCGTGGATGACATGTTGGGTGTTCGGACCAACATAGTTTAGAACTCTAATAGGAGATGAGATATGATCCATCTCCTATAACCTATTATTTAGAGGATGTTTCCCTTGTGAGACGTTCCCTTCTGGCCTATGAGGCTTGAGACCAGGTACTTCAAAGGATCCCCTGAGGGATGCCTTGGTTTGTGTGCTGACCTAGGGAGTCCCTTGTAGGATCTCTCTCTTGTTGTTCCTTTGACAGGAACCGCGTTATGGAATTCCTACGTTGTATTTACTTTGATGATACTATGTAGGATTCCTCCCTTACTATTTGTTAAGGTTCCCGCATAGGATGACTTCACTCGTGTTTACGTGGAGGATACAGAGTATGATGCCTCCTCTGTGTTTGAATTGAGGGACTCAGTGGATGATCGTTGTTTGAATAACCCTGAGTTGTTATGTTAGGTTTGGGTAGAGATGGTGATTGGGTGTCACCTAGAACCCGTGCCAAACTAGTGATCCCTTTGGGCATTGGATGTATTGCTGGGTTGGGTGTTCGGGACACCCTCACTAATTTTTTTATATCTAACATGGTTTGCTGATACTGTAGTGTTTACCAGAGGTTCTTCTTGGTTGGTGGTTGATGAGCCTGAGGCGGGGCTTCATTCTAGTTTTTTTGGATTCCTACTATTTGTTGTGTGCCTGAGTATGTTTTTTGTGCCTTTTCGTTCGAAGTCTCCGAGTTTTATGTGCAATTTTCCACCAATACACTTAAACGAGGTATTGATTGTTTACTCTTTTCCCCTGTTGTTTTCCTTCCTTGCATGTATACTTGTGTAGAGGTAATTTTGTTATGTATTAGGAAAATTTCTATGCTTGTATATTTTTCCCATGCCTTGTTCTATTTTCGTCCTTTTGGTCTTTTTCAGCCTTTGTCTGTTATACTTGTTTTCCATGCCTTTCGTTCGTAGGATGGAGTGTTGTTCCATGACATGCTTGTATGATGTAGACTAGTCAGCCAAGTAGATCTGTAGGATTACTTTGGCCTTATAACATTATTATGCACTGACTGGCATGTGGCCGTGAGAACCTGGTGTTATAGACTAAAAGGGGGTAGACCGAGATAAATTCCTCAGAGAATCATGGATATTATAGACTATAGGGGATAGACTGAGTGAGGTTCCGAGAGAATCATGGATATTTTATACTACATGAGGATAGACCGAGTTAGCTTCCTCAGAGAGTCTTGAGAATTATAGATTATAAGGGGATAGACAAAGTTAGCTTCCTCAGAGAGTGTTTGTTTTGTTTGCATTTCTATAAACCACTCCAGGATATATAAGTAATTGACTAAGTGAACATACTCAGAGAGTATGTGATAGACCTGTGGATATAAGAGGAATTGACTGATGAGCTTCCTCACGGAGTCTCTAGACAATGAGGCAATAAGGGGATTAGACCGTGTGATCTTCCTCAAACAGTTCTGGAATACCATAGACTATAGGGGAGTTGAAAGAGTGTGCATCCTCAGAGAGTATTATAATTTTAGTATGAACAAACCCGAGGGGTTAGGCTGATTGTACTTCCAAGATGGTTGTTAGTACTTGTTAGGTTGGACTAGAGGGGATGACTGTGAGTACTTCCTATAGGGTTACCTATTGGGTTATCTGCTTTCTTGTGGTTGATTTGTTGAACTATAGGGTTACTTGTTTTTTTTCTTGTTTAGAGACATATTTCTAGTTTTGGACGAAGCAGGTTCATGTTAATGGGATTACGAACACAAATATTGACTTATTTGATACACAACCTGAGTGGCACGACATCCAGCTCTATGCTATTTAATAGGATGTCCATGAGATCGGGCTTAAGGTCCCAAGGATCAACTACTGATTTTGTTCTTGTTATTTGAATCACTTAATCATGAATATTCTTATTTATGTATATGTGTACAGGTATTTGACTATAAATGTGTACGTATATAGATATGGATATCCATGGCGGCAGGTGTCTAGTTGACAAGGATTACATACCCTGAGTTCAACTGTGGTTGCACATTTGTTTTACTTCCTTTTATTGTGTTCTAGATAGGCTGAGCACATTACTATTGCATACTCTTTTAGCAGCACAATTATAGGTTGCTTATCAGGGTGACCTACTAAGATTATTTCTCACTCCAGCACGTACACCTCGATGTACATGAAGGCCTTATGTCTGATTTTCTGGTTGAGCATGAGTAACATGGTGGATAGGGCTGAGGCCTAGTGTTTCATGATCGAGCGGAGCTGCTCGAGTGGTTCTACTGATTGGGCTACTGCAATTCGACATTTTCTGTAGATCGGTTACATGGTTTGGTTCGGAGTTATCAGCTGAGCCCCGTACTTTTACTTTAATTTTCTTTTGTACTTGTATCTGTATTTTCGATCCGTTAGGTGACCAGTGTTGTATTGAGTTGCATAATTGTTCGTGATTTTACAACATTTTACTATTACAACTTGTTCTATTTCAGTTTTTTATTTCTTCTGCACTCTGTTTACTTTCAACTGTGTATGATACTTAGTTATTTCCTTTTTTCACTTACTTTGGAATGAGGGCATAGACTACCCACTATCACATCCTAGGCTCTCGCTGCTAGTCGGCAGCCTTTGGCGTATGGGGATGTGCACTTGAGGCATTGTGGCGAACCAGATCGGAGCACCAGTTTAGTGGATTCCGGGTTGGGACGTTACAACGTGGAATCAGGGGTTTTTTTACTGGTATTTAGTATTTGGGATATGGTGGACAGGAGTATTAGAAATGTGTCAGAACCGGTGATGGATATCGGGCTGGTGCGTCGAGAACACTTGTTCCGGTAAGAATTCCCGGTGACCAGGGTTTGGGATTTCTGTTTTTATTTTTCAATGATACAGTTGTAGTTTATTTTCACCTTGAGTGACACACATGTTGTGTGGTGTTTTGATTTACTATGGATCTTTGGCTCTTGGCCATTAGTAAGATGACAAGGATAAATTTTGACTCTTGGCCGGAAAAGGCAAGAGGTGGCTAATGCATCATATTAGGAACGTAGAATTCAGAACATATAGTCCTGATAGTTTCTGTTTTTACTAACGACTAGGACTTTTGGGTCTTCGTACTCATTCCTTTTAATCTGATGGCAGGTTACGTGGATCTACATTGAGGCCTTTTTGTTGAGGCTGATTACTCACTCCTTGTGCACCGGTGGTGCATTGACCCCAGTTGGTCAATGTGGCACATAATGCCTTTCTGTTCATCCAGTATTGGGTGTTGTTTCTTGGGTCTGTGGTTATGTCGTGGGATCATTCAGAACGATTTCGATAGATACCACAACTTTTCTTGTGAACTGGACCTCTTTGTGGTATTGTTGTATACAGATACCCGATGAGCGTCAGTTCAGTTTCTCTTCTGCCTGGGTTGTGAACACCATGGAGTTGTTCCTTATGAGGATGCTCATTGATGATCAGGGCCCTTGTCGGTTTTTTTTGGTTTTGACATTCATTGGTCGTTGTTATTTTTACCTTCTTCTGAGAGGTTTTGGATATATTAGGCTAGGTGGTTAGACCTTGTGACCCAGTTGCGAGGCTTTTTCTGTATGGCTATCTTGAAAACCTAGATACCCTTGGTTTTGACTCAAACCCATTTGGTCGATGTATTTATTGTTCTAGGGAAACCTATTTGTGAATGGTGGGCCAGTGTATTCTAATTCCTTATGGAAGTGTTTGTTTTTCGCAACCCGCTTCGACGGTCAGGACTGTTCTGGTGCCCGGATATGTCAACTAGTGTTTTTGAAATTTCTTTTGAGGGTGGTATCATTTGAATATAAATCTGTGAGTGGACGAATGCGATCCGAGGACCGATACTTCAAGAATTTCTGTGTACTCGGATCCCAGATGATGTGTTGAAATATCTTTATGTTGTAGAGGTATATTTGTAAAATTTCGGGTTCCCGGAAAATGGTTGTCTCTATCTTGGATCTTGGCCAGGTTTTGGCACGATTTTAATGTGGCTCAGAGCAAGATATAAATGCCTTCGGTGAAATCTTCGTGTACTCCTATAAGAGAGGATCATGTGATATCTTGATTGGTATTGAGTATGCTAAGAGATCATCAACCCTGCATCGAGCTCCTTTTTCATTCTCAATGCTTATCCCAAATTTGGATGGAACCTATTCTGTTTGAGCTCTAATAGTGTTGTAAGGGAAGACATATGGTGGGGAGTACACCATTTTCCCTTTGAAAGTGGTTTTCCTTGTTTAGGTTAAACATCAGTGTTTTCCATGAGCTTTTGAGCCCAGAGATTACTTTTAAAATGACTACAAGGGTATTCCTATAGCGGGGTGTACCAGTTTGTTCGTAGTTGAATATATTCTATATAGAAGGTGGTTGTTAACGCTATAAGGCTGGTCATTGGATGGTCCATGTAGCTTTTTTGTGCAGATGCTCGGGTTGGGAGCATAACTGTTGGTCCTTTTACTGGGCTTCTCTGGGACGAGAAGGTTTATGGTGGGGAGTTTGTGAGAACCCATGTTTTTTCGGACTGTAGTTTCGAGCATAAATTTGTATTTTTGCTGTAGGATGATCTTGAGGGGAAAAATGTTAATTTTATCCTACCATGTGATCTCAGATATTTTTTTGGCTGCTCTGTTTCTCATAAAATAGAGATTTTACCCTAGGACATGTGTTTGGAGGAAATCTGAGCTGTTCCAATTTTGGTGGAATATTTCATATTTAATATTATTAAAATAAATATTAAATTATTCGTGTAGGTTCTTTTGTCAATAAATTATAAACAGAGTGTTAGATTGAGATTATGTCTATATTGTTGAGTCTGAAATGGGGAATTTAGCCTAGGGTAGGCATAAACTCATGTCGGGCACCGGGGACGGCCCGATCACCATTTTCTTCCTTTTCTTTTCTTCTTTCCTTTTCTTTTTGTATCTCTTACTTCCTCATTGAACATGCTCAATATGCGCTACTACATGTCCATGACCTATGGGAGAAATTGGATTTTTATGAAAATAGATAGTTAGAAGGAAAGAGGGGTACCGATTCGAAGCTCTCGACGTGATGATTTGGCATGCGGCAACCGGGTGCCGTGAAATCAACCAAAGCTTCGGCGGTTTCTGTCCGAAAATGGGGTCATTTATGTTTTCTCTACATATCCCCTTTAAACATGTTATTATGTCTTTAAATCCTTTTATTTCTTTCTTATGTCCTCTGAAGGATGGATCTAATGTTTCGGGGGCGAAAACGAGTGTTTCAGGTGTTTTCAGGGTTTTCCCGTCGGAAAACCTAGAATACACGACATGTACTACAGGGGTACACGACATGTGTTCGTCCCATTCAGGGAATTTGATGTTTTCATATGTACACACCGGGTACTTTGAGTACACATTGTGTAGTGGGTGGCTGTGTGGCTGGCCATATGGAAAAGAACATAAAATATTGGTTTTTTTGAAGTACACGTCCTGTAGAGTAAAGTACACGCCATGTAGTGGTACTTGGGAATGTGTTTTAGTAAAACTCAAATGGTGTGACTTTTTGTGAATAGTACACTCCATGTATAGTAAATTACACACCTTGTACTATTACACAGGCATGCCAAATGTTCTCTGGCCATGTGCTCTGGACATGTACTACTTCAGTTTAGAAATTTTTGGATATCTTATGCTCTGGAAGACATAATTGGATGTTTGAGCAGTCGATTATGAGAATTTTTCCATGTAGATCGAAATGGTGGAATGCTTTTTAAGTTTAATTGTCATATACATGAGGTTTAGGGGGTTTATATCTAAATGGATGTGTTCTTCCTCCCGTTATCGAGTTCAGTTGTCACCCAATAGTGAGACAAGGCGTGGATGATAGGTTGGGTGTTTGGACCAACATAGTTCAAAACTTTAAAAGGATATGAGCTTTTAGCCATCTCATGTAACCTATGATTTATCAGATTTTCCCCTAGTGAGATATTCCCTTCTGGCATATGAGGCTTGAGATCGGGCACTTCTAAGGATCCCCTGAAGGATGGCGTTGTTTGTGTGCTAACCTAGGGAGTCCCTTGTCGGATCTCTCTCTTGTTCTTCCTTTGACTGGAACCAAGTTATGGAATGCCTATGTTTTCCTTCCTTTGAATATCTCGTGTAATATTCCTCCCATACTCTATGTTAAGGATACCGTGTTGGATACCTTTGCTCCTGTTTACCTGGAGGATCCCATGTATGATGTCTCCACTATGTTTGACTTGAGAAACCCAATGGGTGCTCATTGTTTGAATAACCCTAAGTTGTTACATCAGGTAAGGGTAGGGATGGTGATCGGGTGTCACCTAGAACTTGTTCCAAACTGGTGATCCCTTTGGGATTTGGATTTATCGTTGGGTTGGGTGTTCGGGCCACCCTCACTCGTTTTTTTATATCTGGCTTGGTTTGCTAATGTTGTAGTGTTTACTGGAGGTGCTTCTTAGTTGGTGGATACTGAGTCTGACGTGAGGCATCATTAATGTTTTTTTGGATTCCTACTATTCTTTGTGTGCATGATTAGGGGGTTTATGCCGATCCATTTGAAGTCTTTGAGTTTTATGTTCAAATTTCCAGCAATACCCGTGAACGGGGTATTGTGTGTTTACTGTTTTTCCCCTATAGTTTTCCTGCATTTCTTGTATGATTGTTTAGAGTTAACTTGGTTATATATTAGGATAATTTCAATTCTTGGATGTTTTTACCTTTACTTATTCTGTTTTCGACCTTTTGGTCTTCTTCTGCCATTGGCTGTTATACTTGTTTTCCATGCCTTGTGTCTGTAGGATTTAGTGTTGTTCCATGACAAGGTTGTATGTTGTAGACTGGTTATCCAAGTATCTCTATAGGTTTACTTTTGATTTATAACAATATTATGCACTGACTGGCATGGGGCTGTGAGAACATGGTGTTATAGACTAAAAGGGGATAGGGTGAGTTAGGTTCCTCAAATAGTCTTGGACTTTATAGACTATAGGGGAAAGGTCGAGTGAGATTCCGAGAGAGTCTTGGATATTATAGACTACATGAGGATAGACCAAGTGAGATTCCTCAGAGAGTCTTGAACATTATAGAATATATGTGGATATACTGAGTGATCTTTCTCATAGAGTCTTTGTTTTATTTGAATTTTCATAAACCACTCTAGGCTATATGAGGAATTGACTGAGTGATCTTCCTCTGAGAGTCCATGATAGACCTGAGGCTGTAGGAGGAATTAAATGAGTGAGATTACTTAGAGAGTCTCTAGACCTTGGGTCTTTAAGTGGATTAGACCACATTATCTTCCTCACATAGACCCTGAGTACCTTAGACTATAAGGGGAACTGACTGAGCGTTCTTCCTAAGAGAGTCTTATAATTTTTGTATGACCAAACCAGAGGGGTTAGGGTGAGTGTAATACGAAGAGGGTTGTTGGTACTTGTTAGGTAGGACCAGCGGGGATGACTATGAGTACTTCCTAGAGGGTTACCAATTGTGTTATCTGCTAGCTTGTGGTTGATTTGTTGAACTAGAGGGTTACTTGTTTTTGTATAGCTTTTTCAGAGACATATTTCTGGAGTTGGCCGAAGAAGGTACATATATATGGGATTACGGACCCATAGATCGACTTATTTGATACACGGCTTGAGTGGCACGATGTCTAGATCAATTCCATTGAATACGTCGTCCAGGAGATTAGGCTTAAGGTCGCAAGGATCAACTGCTGATGTGGTTCTTGTTATTTGAATAACTTAATCATGAATATTCATATTTATGTAATTTTTTATAGGTATGGGACTATAGATGTGTACATATATAGATATGTACATCCATGGTGGCACTTTCCCAATTGACAGGGACTACATACCATGAGTTCAACTGTTGTTTCACATTTGGTTTACTTTCTTTTGTTGTGTTCTATCTAGGCTGAGCACATTACTGTAGCATACACTTTTAGCAGCACAATTATAGGTTGCATGTTAGGGTGACCTACTAAGATTATTTATCACCACTGCACATACACCTCGGTGTACGTGTAGACCTTATGTCTTCTTTTCAGGTTGAGCACGTGTTGCTTGGTAGATAGTGATGAGGCCCAAAGTTGCATGATTGAGGGGAGCTACACGAGTGGTTCTACTGATCTGGATGCTGCAGTTCTACTTTGTCTCGTGATCAGGTACGTGGGTTGGCTCGGAGTTTGCAGCAGATCCCTGTACTTTTACTTTTAGTTTATTTTGTACTTGTTTCTGTATGGTTAGTCTGGTGGGTGACTAGTGTTGTACTGAATTGCATAGATGTTTGGGCTTTTATGGCATTTTACTATTACAGCTTGTTCGATTTCAGTTTTTTATTGCTTCCACACTATGATTACTTTCATATGTGTGTGATACATAGTTATTTCCGCTATTTTCTTACTCTAGTATGATGGCATAGTCTCCCCACTATCACACCATAGGCCCTCGCTGCTAGTCAGCAGCCTCCAGCGTACTGGGAGGCGCACTTGAGGCCTTGTGGAAAACCGGCTCGGAGCACTGGTTTAGTGGATTCCAGGACGAGATGTTACAGTAATATTAATTATTTCTCACTCAATAACATCTCTAATATATAGTTCATGTATGTGGTAACATTTTTCATTAACACTCATTGTGTTATAATAAATATATCTATGATTTACATCAATGTTTCAGAGATTTCTTGAACAATAATTTTATATGATGTTGTGAATAAAAACATCACTTTATAATCATATTGGTGAACAATATAGATATAAAATTAAAAAAAAATTAAATATTTTGCATAGATCAGTTCAATGGATTTTTTGATCCATACATTAACAAAACTCGTCCTTATAAATGTGACCCTCTTAGTTCGACAATAGATAATGTGAGATTATGATACCCGAAGTCATCCTCAAATAGGTCATGGTTGGCATACTAGAACCAGTGGTTTAATTTCATAGACATGGGAGGAATTACCCTAATAAATATCTAGGAAGTAAAATATATGATGAGTATTACAAAAAAATAGACCATATCAGAGTGAATAAATATTAAATAGTAATAGTTTATGCGATATGATACATAACTGTATTAAACAGAAAAAATGTAAAAGATATAAATCCACATTAGTTTCTATGAAAATCATATAGTTCTTAAAGAACATATTTAACTCGTAATTTCATGATCAACACCAAACCAAAACCAAAATAGTTGAAGAAAATTTCATTTATATGTAGGTTTAGAATGGAATTTATACTTTTTAGGATCTTGAATGAGATATCTCATGAAAAATGTGTGTTTATCATACTAAAGGGATGTAAATAATCAATAAAAACCAAATCAAAAAATAAACAAGAATAATATTTATTTACCATCCTACCCATGGATCCCTCACAAAATAATCAAAATAAGAATAAAAAATGTTGATAATATAGATACTTGAATATTAATTTACCCCAAAACATCCCCATAGGTATTATTCTCTCACACTTTAACATATCATATCCTGAGAAATCATCAATTCTATAAATAATCATCTATGAAAAAAATAATCGACCATTTCATTCTATGTTCTTCATAGAGAACATCACGAAATTCATATACTCCATATATCAATGTGTTTATTTTTGGAATCCCCCATGGTTTTAATTATTTTATATACATCAATAAAATATATATTTTTAATAATATATTTTTATTTATCCCAATGATATTACTCAAAAAAGATTTGCTAAAAATATAATCCAACCATAATAGTCTACAATACAGATGTATTAGAAATAAAAACCATGAATACACACATGTAATAATAAAGTTGATGATATATAAATGGTGTTTTTATTTATATCCATTTATATTAACTCAATCCTGGTTATTATGGGAAACACCAATGAGCCTCAAGTTGTCAGTTTCACTTACGACATGGGAAAGTATCTTATAAAATAACAATACATTGATAGTATACAAATATTACAACAAACATATGTGTAACTTACTAGATTTAGATTCATCTACTGCTAACTCTACATTGGAAAACAAGCTTCCACTTAAACGTTCAGTATATCACATATTAATTGAATCTTAAAATTTAATATTAATTAAATTTTTATTCATTAAATAATTCCACTCGATTTTATATTCAAATATAAATAGATCAATATTAAAATATATGTTCTAAAAACACTATAATTAATGTATTGTATTCTCGGGTATGTCATCTCCATGAGTTGACATATTTAACCACCTCGAATATTTCATTAATTCATTTAAATTTTCTAAAAAAGGAAATATATTAAACTATAGGATTTGACACAGAAAGAAATTATATCTTATTTAATGACTCAAAAATTCTTCCAATAGATTCAATATAATCATATAAATAAAAATCATGCATTTTCTATTATGAAAAAAATCATGTATGAAGTATTATTTGACAAGAATATCTAACTCAATGCTCCACCCAATTCCCTGGATGTACCACTACATTTCAAATAATATAACACCCATCATATTTTTCCAAAATAATCATCATAATAAAACCAATGATAAATTAGAATCATCATAATCAGAACCGAAAACCACCACCATCATCATAACATTCACGTCATACTGACACCATCATTATAACTTCCATCTTGTTTAACCATCATCATCATCATCGGTAACAAGTTCCACCATCATCATCATAAAAAGAACATTGAGTAATAAATAATTATCATAATGTAATTGAATATAGGGAAAATATATATAATTTTAATGAAAACTGTGTCCATAACACTAGGAATTCATGCCTCTCACATTCATAAATTGGCTCACATGGATAGGAAGTAATTCAAAATTAACAGAAATATATTTTTTAGTCATAAAATAAAATTATATTTATGAATTTATATTCCATTTAATGAATCATATTTTAATACAATGAAGATGCTAAAGTCAACAAAAATAATCTTCACAAATTTTTCCATTGTCTAAAAAACTCAAATCTATGAAATAATTAATCTTCATGGGCGTCATTAGTTTAATTATTAATATCATATATATTTTTCTTGTATATTGGCTTGATGAAACATTCTATTTGAATCATACACAACCAAAATAACCATGAACATATCAAAAATTATAGTAAATATCAATTTGGAATAAAAACATTTGATTAGAATTTCCTAACTAGTAATTTTATTCCCAATATAAAATATTCATTTATCTAGTCATTATTAAGTTTTAGATTTAGTTTTATGTAATCTATAATTATAAAATAAGTCATATCATAATTCGTTGAGCAGTTCAACAAATGATATTATAAAAATGATATTTCATAAAATAAAATTTAAAATTGCATCATTTGTTTATGTATATATTTCTTTTAGTTAAATTATAGTATAATAAAAAAATTCATATATAATTCAATAACATTAAATAAATAAAAACCCAAAACCTTTGATAAGTGGTTATATATATGATATATAATATCCATAATTTAATATATCATTTATAATATTATGAATATATGTCACGTGAAATTTATATTGTAATTATGCAATCAATATTATCTAAGACATAAAGTAGTATTTCAAATTATATTTTATAAATTATTATATTTATAATATTCCATAGCATTAAATAAATTTCAATAATGTGTTATTTTTTTTTCAATGATTAATTTTTTGACACATAACATTCATGTTATAGTAATTTTTTATTGGAAATTCCATATTATGAAAATAAATATATTATGCATACACAAATTATTAAAACTGAACTACTCTTCTATTGAAATTAATGAAATAAAATTGTAATATGTTATAAATTTTTCACTTCGTGAGATATTATTATTATAGCTAAAATACCTTAATCTTATATATATATATATAAATTAAATTTTATATGAAATTAGGGAAATAATTCAATTCAAATAATGTGAAATATTCAATTTATCATGCACATATTATTTTCATACATGAAAAAAATTATCATTCATCAGCATTAAATAATTCAGTTAACAAATAAAGATTGAAATAAAAATCTTATTAGTCTCTTTTTATAAATGATATTTTATATATTTCTAAATGGAATTATTCAATCAGTATATTCATTTGTAATTGATGTGTTTGAGGTAATTTTATATATTTTTTAAATACAATTATCCTTTATTTTTTTTATAATTATAAAGGAACTACATGATATTGTATTTGGCCCCAATTCATATATTACATTATTTTATATAATATATTTAATTAATTATTGGTTTTATATTTATCACTCAATATTCATAAATAAATTTTCTAATTCAAGAGTAACTATTGTTCAGATGATATAACCACCTTATTATCTTATTTTGTTAAACCATGTCCACCTACAAAATAATTTAATTCATTAACGATTAATTTTTTTACAAAACAATAAAGTAATATATACCATAATTGGAGAAGATACAAATCATATGTTGCACCCAATATAAAAGAGAGAGGATGATATTTGATTAGAATCGATACATCCATGTATTCAATGTGAGGAAGAAATAAGATCATTTGAAGATGGATCCCGTGATTCAATGAAGGATACGAGATCACCTAGAAATTATAATAAATATATAATCAAATACGAAAAATTATTTATTTTAAAATATAGATATATCAGTTACCCATGGATTAATAATAAAATTTATATTCATATAAAATAGATTATATTTTAATATACTTTAAGAAACAAAATCTCATAATCAAAAAATAATGGAATGGTATTCTAAATTTATCCCATATTAAGGGATTTAAAAAAATTATATATTTATTATTTTTGTATTAAATTTAAAATTACATATAAATGGGTGTGGAAATAAAAACAATTATTTTAATGAAACCTTACTATCCCACCACAACCCATACATGCTGAAAATGGTTAATATAGTATTACACATACGTTTTCGATTACGCTTATGTGGGAAATGTTAAATATTGTTGACACATATGTGAGCTTATGAAAATAAAATTCGTCATTAAGCAGTAGAAGATACATAGTTTTTTAATAATTATATATAATTAAATACCAATATAAAACACTCAAATACCCTTACATGATTTATACTTTAAAATGGGAACCCTGTCTCAAGAAACCCAATACCATGATGTGAGACCACCATCACATGAAGAAAGATATAATGTTATGTAAGTAGTTTAATAAGGTATCCATTCATCTAATCCAATGGTTTCAAAAGATAAACTAATGAAAAAATAAGAATTTTTATCTTACCATTATTCGAATAGTTAAGTGCCATTATATTTAACATTGATTAAATTTCTGACCCATACAAAAAAATCTTACCTTTAAGTACGAAATAGAAAAAAATTATTCAGCCTTATAAATTCATTATAAAAACCAATTTTACATTACACAAGTTAAAAATCATCTGTAAGGGTAACTACTTTATTGAAAATCATAAAACACTAATTAATACGTCATTTAAATTTTTATGAAGACAATTTTGTATTATATTGAAAAAAATTAAATACTTCAAAAATGTTTGATGTATTTGAAAAACATCACATTATATAACCCAAAAAAATTAAATCTCTAGAACTACAATATTAAATTTCTAACCATTTATAAAACATATTAAAATTATAAAACTCATATATTACAAAAAACCTGATATTTTTGTTCATAGATTAATAATATTCCAAAACAATAAATAATATATATATATATAAATTACCATCCTTGGGAATTAAAAAAATATTCAGCAGGAGGGAGAGAAAATGAATAATTTAACCACAGAATGAGATTCCTCTCAAGGACCTATTTATATTTATTATACATCCAAAAAACTAGAGGTCATTATTGAAAACCCAAATAAATAAAATTCAAATATTATCATGAAAATTTCCATGGGGAGATACTTCAGACTTAATATAGGGGCATCAAAAATAATTTCATTACGGAATAGAATAACTCTCATATATTAATATTAGATAATGTATTTTATCACAATTAAAAATATCATTATCTTTATAGGCATAATGATCATGCATTAATGACACTCATTCCTAGTTGTGGCTATATAATATAATTAATTTAATCAAAAACATTAATAAGAAACCCAACTAAAATAAATTAAAATAAAATAATAATAATAACAACAAAACTAAAGATGGATAAATCTTCCAGAAAGAAATCATATCAGAATGATTTTAACAAAATATGATTATATTTATTTAAAAACATATTATAATATATAAAAGATACTTAATTTTTTTGGAACGTGTAATATATTGTGGGTGAAGAAATTATTTATTCTCATTTAATAATTCTGTAATTTTTTTGATAATATATAGAACATACAATTCCTAACATGTCATGGAAGACATATATTATCATGTTTGAATTAATATATTTTAATACATTATATATTCCACTTACAATATTTTTTTAAGATCAATTAGTCAAGATTTTCAAACGATAATTATTCCTTCCATAAATTTATTCCTTCATAGACATGAATCTTAAATGTGTGTATTATATCATAATAAATTAAAATGAATACATATAGATAACATCACTAGGTCACTTTAGTAAAATTATAATAGTTTGGGAGACCAATAAATTAATAACATTAAATCATTTCACATTATTGTTTCATCAATATAATTTTTTAAATTATATAATTCATTTTAATAAAAAACCATTATGAAAATATTTTTCCTCAATAAAGAGAAAATGTTTCTATTTCATAAATCTTCTTCCCAAAAAATAAATTTTTATCATAAAAGTATCTGATACTAATCAAAAACCTAATATGTTCAATAATTTAACAAATTAATATCATTATGCTACCTTTAATTTATTTTATCCACACACTCCTTTAATTAATACCTATACCTTTTAAATATTAATCTACATAATATTATTGAAAAATCATAAACATTGGATTAATGACATCTAATATTTAGTTATTAATATTTTTTAAATATATATTATTAATTCATAATAATTCATAATAATATTTTTATTTTATTATAATTTCGTATACCTTGATATTTATTGATTTTATATAAAAGAAATAATCATATTTTTTTATTATAATTTATCATATCATTTGTATCGTAAATAAATTATTATTTTTCAATAATACACATATGTTGCTATAATATTTTTCCATTAATTTTATCAAAAAATAATTCACATAAAGAGTGATTTGTTAATACAATAAGGGGTCTGTTAACCCATTATATATTTACTATATGTTTATGTCCTTAAATTATGATTTTAAAATTGATACCACATAGGATTCATCAACCACCATAAGAACCAACATCAACATTAACAATGCTACTAAATGAACAAAAATCAAAGAAACCCATCCACCACACCATTATATTACTCTATGTGGGTAGCACCTATACATAGATATAGATTTAAAACGAATAATTAAAAGTAACATGTTATGGTTTGTGAATTTTTTTCATATTTTCATATTTACAATGTCAAGACAGATGGTATTAGTATGTGAGAAATCCCTTCCTCGAATACAAACATAAGTTTCTATAGTCATATCATGAACAATGCTAGAATAAGTATAAAAAATATTAATTTCATTCATAACATATGGAATATTATTTTAACACTATGTAAGGAAAAATTAATGGGAAGGAATAAAAAATTCTATAACCATAAACAAAGGACTATATCACATTGACATGGGAAAGATTAAACTGATTTCATGATTAAAGAATGATATCAACCCTTTATCCTAGAGAAAATATCCTCTAAAAATAGTTTAATGTATGATTATAATATAAATGTAATTAATTTAATCCATACACATAGAACATATATTAATATCATGTATACTGATGATATAGGCAGAGAAAGAGATGGAAAAGATTATAGATAAATATTCCCAAAACATTTGTTCATAATAATCCCAGTCATAATGAATGTGTTATACATCCAATCTATAAATATAATTTTCAATGGAATTGAAAATAATGTTATATTTGGAAAAAATTATCAAGTATCAAGTATTAGTAATTCAGTTATAATAGATAAAATGAATGATTCTTTCCTACTCTAATTTCAATGTATAGATTTAAAAAAATTATAATAATCATTATTGTTAACATCAAATAGATAATAATAAAAGAGATTTATGAACGAAAAATTATATCAATTCATCATGTACATGTCATGAATTGTGATAAAAAACCCAAGTTATAGGAAAATATCATCATCGAAGAAGAATACCTTTTATATCAAGGAGAGAAACTCACCTGAAAATTTGTTCTTATAACATATATCTATAAAATAACTAAAACATTGTAAATTTTTTTTATAAAGAACCAATACATGATAGTTTTCCATCAATTTACTATCATAGTAAATAATTCATGGTAATATTCAATATTATAAATAAAATTGAAGGATATGACATCAGACTACAACTAATCATTTGTCCCATGTTCTAAAAATGGATCCTTCATAGTTCTTGAAGATCATTACCTTGAAATATAATAGTTTACTCATATATGAATTTTCATTTTTTACCATTAATATATATTTATTTATTGAGAAAAATTACTAAATGATTTTAAAATACATGTGACATGGATTTTATCATGGATCTATTCCCTAAAAATATTCTGAGAACTCATAAACATGATACAATGTTTTTTAATGTTAATTAATTATATTCATTTTACAGATATTTTCTATTTTATAAGTAGTTAAAAAACGTGTATACATGTATTATACATTATCCTTCAATAACTTACTACCTCATTTATATTATGTATTATCTTTTTATGGGCCGTAATCTTGATGTTATTTTCATCCAGTCATAGGGGAGCATAAAGTCCATTATAATATTCAAACACCTTTTTCACGACACATAAAATTCCCATATAATAGTATTTACCTTCTTATATAGTACTTACTCACCAGGGCCTAAAATTAAACACTGTAATATTTCTCAACCATTAGATTTTTGACACCACTCTGTCTTTTTTACATTCATAAAAATGATCCAATAATGGATGATAAATGAGAAGGATATGTAATAATGAAATAATCTCAGTACCAATTGATTATAGATTGGTGACTAATAATGAAGAAATATAATTGAAAACATGGATTCATATCCATTATATATATTTTTTATGTAAAATATAAGATTAAAATTACCAAATAAAATAAGTTTTTCTCCACATAATTAATCAACAATACTTAGTACTTTAAATGATATTACACATAACATGATATAAATAAAATTAAAATTAAAATTAGTTCAATCCATCTAAATGACCATAAATCTCCAATAACTAAAAAAACTCTTCTAACTACTATTTTCCATCTTCATCCCCGAATAATCTCTATGGATCTGAAAAGATGTTTATATACTCACTAATTATGAATAATATGTGTACAAACTATGATCCGATATGAAACTTCTTATGTAAAATTGTAATGGGTAATGATAAAAGTCTATGTATAAAAATGAAAAATCATCAATTAAAGTGGTATTATATAGTTTTCTCATCCTTTTTGTGATTCACCAACCAAATAATGAACATAACTATATCAACAAGGTTTAAAACACACACACGAATATATATATATATATATATATATATATGAATGGGTACCCAATAACCACTTCCCCAGTGGTTTTCAACTCTCACACCCCAACATCTATCATCCTGATCTATCATCTCTTTTATAAATAATCATACCCTGAAAGACGATATAATATATATCATAAAAATAACCTCCTCCAACACATTACTAAATTTTCATTCCCTATATAGTAATATGGTTTTTTATGAATGCACGAACAACCCCTATGTTATGTAATATCACCCTAACCAATCAAAACACATTCCAAAAACATCTATAATATTCATTTGGATTCCATACCCAAAATGAATGCATGAATAATAAAAATAAATAATTATAATCTATAGGTCATATTTCTTAAAAACTAGTGCCATGCATTCCCAAAAATATTATTTTAACTAATAATTGATTTAGGGACATGGGGCATTATTCTATATCTATCCTCATCATCTTGTATGTTTTGTAAAATAACAATAGAACATATAGTTTTTATTTTCACTTCTATCATGTGTCTAGTTCATATGATATTTAAAAAAAAGTTGTTATCACTAAAAATCACACTATATTTAACCATATATCCTAAAAATCACCTTACCCTAACAGTACAAAGGACTCCTATCATCTGATATTAATTTCATGAAATTAAATAATAATACAAGAAATATGTTTGATAATAATTAATTCATTATCCATTAAATTATTTTTCAAATTTTCTACATGATTAATATTTTAATCAAAAAATTGTAGTGCAGATTGAAATATTAACTTTGGTTGTTATAATCTCATTTATTCCATTATCATATGTATTCATAAGGAACCAAATCCTTTATTTCATTATTTTAATATCATTTCTTAACCATCAATGCACTCAATGAGTCATCCTAATGAAGATAAGAGATCACTCACACTGAAGATACTAAAAATATTTCCTAGATTAGAAACTAATCATATAAATAAAAAGAATCTATTTTACTTTATTTAAGAATCATAATAAATGTAAACATTAAGGGAAAACCACATATTAAAACACATATCATCTTCCCTCATGTAATATACATTTGAAAAAAACATCACATATAGCCTCTCATACCCCCATCACCATTATTACTAAAAATCAATTCTATGACAACCCATATCATTAAGACATAGTATTTGATGATTTAATGCGAAAATATTAACAAAACAAAACCTATTATTTATATAGTATTAATTTATTTGGTAGTTTTTACACATAATAACATCATTATATGGGGTTACTACTATTTCATTCAATGTTTCGCTACAATTCTTTTAAGTTCCATATTTCCTCAAAAAATGCAATGGATACCCTATAAGTGTAAAAAATAATGTAGTGATCTATAATTACCAGTAAAAAAATAATGTCATAATGAAATTTAAATGATAAAATATGACTAATAATGTAACATATGATGTGGGAATCATAATAATCTATAATAAGGAACGGAATTTCATGATAGCTTGAATGAAACATGGATATGTGAAAAAAGATATAATCCTAAGCATAATTCAAGGATAACCACAAAGAAATCAAAAAATAGTGTTCTAAATGAACATAAAATGACCCTTATCTAGAAAAATATTAGATTAATACATTACCCAATGCATTGGAATGTGGTATGGGTTCACCCATAGAAATATTACCACGTATATGCATATGTGTTCAACATAGCTCATATTACATTTTTATTTATTTTATATCTACTGAACTAATTCTGTTGAAGTGAGGGTCATATATATGTAATTATTTTATAAATTAAGTATATGAACATATATGTGAATACCATTTATTATTAATTCTTTTGTCGATTGAAATATCAATTGTTTGGCATGAAATATCACAATGAAACTTTCGAAGCATCAATATAGAACATAAAGGTTTATAAATGATTTTAGGGAGAGATAGAGTGGTATATGATCCTATTCACCACAAAATTATAGTATATTAGATGTATAAAACCCTAAATCCCATTGGTAATTTGAAATCAAAATTCATAAATTGAATTTGTTTCGTGAATAAATAAGAGAATAAGTGGATATCTTCATTTAGGATAGGTAATATCTTTGAAAAATGACATAATGTGTTGGGATAAGTGATATCTCAATATTAAAATATATATATCATTATATAAGTTTATTTACAAAGGAATTAAAAGATCACAAAGTGATTTTAAAAAGGAAATTTACAATTAATATTGTTGAATATAGAAGAAGTGAGGGAGAACCCTTACCTTGATATGGTGTCTCCAAATGTATTAGTGGAGGTTGTTGAGATCATTGGAAACCATTAGAAGGATATAGATAAGGATGGTAAGAGAAATTTAATTCTACATGGTTGTTTTTGTAGTGAAATGGTATATTTTGTGTGTTTATATAGTAAAATCTATGGTTGTTTTTTATTATTTACTAAATTTTGGTCTTGTAATCTATAATAAATTAATCAAAACTAGAAACAATCCAATGGTTTTCCCATTATTTCATCCTACGAAGAGTTTCATTAGTTATATAATACATACAATCAAAAAACTCATTCAAATATAACACTTTGTTTTTTGTATGTGAGTTATGTTCATAAATATTTAATTTTAAAACATTACATTATAGTACAACTTATGAAGGATTAATAATTCCTTTTTAAAATTTATCAAATATTTGAGAAATTACATTATATATAATACCAAATATATATTTATAATTTGATACCATTTATGTATAATTTTACATAACATATGGGGCATTATGATTTCCTTATATATATATATTTTATATTTGTTCAATATTTACTTTTACCTAAAATGTTTCCTATCGCAAAAAACTAATAAAAATTAACAATAGGTAAATTTCAAAGTAGTGATTCAAATAATAATATTATTTTTTTTAAAACAATTATATAAATATTTTAAAATATATTTATATCTTAAAATTAATATTTTTTAAGAAATAAATATTTTTCTATAATGAACATTTTTCATTTAATTTTATGAAATATATTTTAACATTATATAATTATGTCATCATTTAAATTATGATATAAATCTTTATTTCAATATTTTATTAAAACATATTTTAATCCACGACTTAATAAAATGTAATTTTTTTATTTAAAATAAATATTACACAAAAATATAATTCTAGTTGAGCAATATTAAAATCTATTCACTATCACACTCATTATTTAATAATATAAAATATAGAATAAATAATTAATAATAAAATCATTATTTCATTTCAAATAAAATATAAATAATAATTGTTTTGGGTCAAAATACATAACCATTTGTTTCAAAAATTAATCCCCTATGGGTATGGTATTTGATAATTAAATTTTATTATAATAGTTCATGAATATGGATTTGGATGTGATATCTATGAGTTTGATCATCTCTTATAAATTGATTAACTTGTGATTTATTGGTTTAATCTTTTCATGGATTATTCAAGGTAAAATCCCCTAGATTGAATCTTCCTTGAATGCTCTAATAAATAGTATTTATTATGTATGATTATACTAGTTGAGTGCATTAATTATTTTGATTATATCAAAATGGCCTTATCATAAACCATAATATATACCAATCATATTATAAACATTCCAATACATTATTAAAAATATTTATTATGTCTAATTATTTTTTGAATAAAATAATATAAATACTATAACAATCCATTATAACCAATGTAGTACAATTATTATGATTCCATTATATAATATTGTTCTCTAATAAATGTGGGTGGAATTTATTTATTAATGTTCATTTAATTACACTATTCAATCATTTTGAAACCTCACCCTCAAAAATCTCAATTTTTACAATAGAAGAGATTTGTCAACTTCTAATTAAAATCATCTTTTTGTTCTTAGGTTTCTTCAATAACCATGTGTTTCCATCATAACTAATTGGCCATGCAAATAGTTTGGTTTCATTTATCTTTCTCCCCCTGAACTATGATCATCACCAGATGCTCCTCATATGATGGATCATTCTCCAATTGTACCCCCACAAGATTCAATACACGTTTTTAGGATTGATTTTACATTATCAATAGGGATAAATTGAAGTCTTCATTTATAAGATATATATTATGTGGGAGATCTAGTTGGTATTAAATTTCTTCTATGTAAAAAAGTATATCAAAGTCTCAATTGTATTTGGTATTATACCATCCAATCTTTCCATGTAATATCAACTTGTTATATTGATATATTGGAAGGAACAATATATTTATGGCCCTATACTCTAGGTATCATATATTATACTATTTATTCCTTTTCTATAACTATTCTTGTGATTTTATTTGAAACTGAATGGATAGAACTTTTTCCATCATCTCTTGGACATAATTATGTGACATCAGCTTTCACACATGAACATCACTCCATCCTATTCGATTATAACACATATCCCCATATATATCCTCATAAGGTGATAGTTAAATGATATAATGGAATATTTTATTGTATTGTAATTTTATGAGGGGATGTATTAATATCATCCACTATTGAAATATAATAAACATTATCTAAACATATCTACCAAAGGTTTAAATATTGCTTTTAAAGTTGAACTTCTATTTGAGGGTTATAAGATTTCTTGAAGCTATGTAATATTTCAAATGTATGATAAAAAATTATCCAAAACCTCATAGGTAACCGTTCATATGAATCACATTAATAGATATGGTATCTACTTAAAGTCTTACCACATCTCCAATTTAAATCATGGTGAGTTCGTGAATGGAAAAATATTTATTGATATAAATTAAATGGGATGACTTAGTAAGGTGATCGAGCACCACCCATATTATCTTATTTCATTTGGGTTTCCTTGGGATTCCTATAATGAAATAAATTGTATTTTTTACAATTATCATAAAGGTATGGGAAATGGTTTTATCATACCCATATACTTATATAATTCCATATTGACATTCATTCATACCAAGAATCAATATAGGAAATTAGTAATCTCTTTCTGTAGGATTTCATCTAGAAATTTTCCTTATAATCTATATACATATTAATTATTTTGAGTTTAATATAAAATTTTGATCTATTGGAATCATCCAAAAGATCCATATTCAGTTCTAGTTCTTTAGAGATACAAATATAGGTTCTAAAACATATAACTACATATTCTGTAATGTTTTGTTATGAATATTTTCCTAAAATCGTCTATAGAAACTCACCATCATTCAAATCCACCATGATTCTATGAAGAATGGATTCTTGAGAATTTATTTTTACCAATTTTAATAAGGATATCCCATTATTAATCCCATATCAAATATTTTCATGTCCATGGTGATGTTATTATATGAAATCCTCTTCATGGATTGAATTACAGAATCTTTTCTACTCATGTAATTTTGAAATATTATGTGTTCCCTTGATTTTATGGAATTGGACAATCAAAATAGATGATTTTCTCTGTCAAACTAAAATATCCCATATTATGCTCCCTTATTTTTAGTATATACTCATTCCTTCTATCAGTCATATGTTTCTCGCAATTCTTATCAGTGAGATAGTGCCACTAAATTAAAAATTGGAAGATTACTACATAAAATTATAAATCATTTCTACAGTAGTTCTTTTCAAGAATAATTAGTTGGATAGAGGCATATATAACTATTTTTATGTTTTTAGGAGTTCACAAACTAATAACTTTTTATTTTCATCACTATTAATCACAAATTCTTCCCCACTAGTACGTATTTTGTCTATAGGTGCACTGATTATCCTCATTTGGATATCATTAAAATATATCTCATATTCGTCATTATTGATATACATGACCCCTTTTCAGTTTATCATGGTAAATTGGGAATTAAAATCATGATTGGTTTTTAAAAAATCAATGATAATAACTTGTTAATCCATGGAAACAATTTATTAACATTATATAGGTATTCTTATTACACATTTAATCATCTATATTTTTGAGTGATCTACTAATATTCCTTTACTGGAGATGACATTCGCCAAGAATGTTACCTACTCCAACCAGAACCATCATTTAAATTATTTTGTATTTATATTTTCATACTGGAACGTTCTCTGTACATCATTAAAATTCCCTTCTTGTTCCTATATTCATTATTAGTAGATAAGAATATCATAAATCAATACAATCCAATTTTTTGAGATCATACATAATTACTATTTTAATAAAATCCATGATAATTTCACGATATTGAGTGTGTCCAAATGGAATCACTATGAACAGATGGTTCACATACCATATATTAAATCATTAATGGTTATATAGTTTGATATCACCATAACATGAAAATATCCAGAGAAAATATCAATTTTAGAGATATATTTGTTATTATATATCAGATCAAATAATAAATAAATTTTTTTATAGAGGATTCATATCTAATATTATATTATTTTGGAGATGATTACAATTAATTCAATGTAACATTGCCCCATCCTTATTCATGATGAAGAGGCCCAATTGTATCTTTGATGAAGTGCTTTAGAGTATAAACCCTTTATCCATATTCTACTTTTGTTTTCTAAAATATCATAGTATTCAAATAAATCCATTCTATATATTTTCATGGATAATCAAACAACCACAAGTATATAATCGATAGAAAATTCATTGTTTTTTCTTGTATGAAGACTGATAATTTCATTAAGAGACACATGTTTTTATTCCCACAAAATTTAAATGTCATAAAGTATAAAAGTTTCATTGGTATTATATATTTGACCCAGATATTTATGATCACCCTGAAATAATATCCATTATTGAGCTTTGGGAACAAATAATATTCAACCTTGTACTATTAATTTCATGGAATTATAAAATTATTCACCATATGATGGGTTATTAATTTATATCAGATATTTTTACTTGTTATATATATATATAAATCAAATAAATGCTTATATAATAACTGAATTCTACCAATAAAGGTATGGAAGGGATCTATTTTAATTTATTTCCACCTTTTTTATAGTGGAGGAGTTATATACTTGTGATGCAATAACTTCCCCATTTTCCATTTTCCCTGAAACCTCTACTTCCATTCATTGTTATGGTGTTTGAATATATCTATAAAAGATGTGAGATATGAAAACATTATTATAACACCATAATACTTGCCTCTCATTAATTTTTATATTCTATTTCTAATAATTTACATAATAAAATTTAAAATTATAGATGATAATGTTAAAATTATTAATAAAAAATGGGAATTTATAAAAATTGTGCAGTGAATAAAAATATGGTATATTCCATACCCTATGAATTTTTTGCCTTCACTAAATGTTATCCACTATCTATTTCGAAATAAAAAATTCTTATGGAAAATTTTCCCTTACTTATTGATCATAACGTGATTCTGAATTTACTAAGGCATATCCCAATGGAGTGTCAAAACTATAGTGTAGCAATGCATATTTTCGTGCACCAGTTCTCAATCGTGTATAGCTCAATACTATTCCTTCCATGTCATTAAACTTAGGTACATATCTTTTAGTACCACATACATCATTAGTTTCATTATATTGATTTATTTTCATAGATACTTATTACTATATACTTTAATAAAAGCTATGGATATTTTTCTTATTTTAGTAGTCTGCAACATGATATCACAAGAGTATTTTATAATAATCCCAAAAATAACAATAATTTCCTCTAATAATAACAATGATAATCCATATCATTAATTCATTTTATTTCAAGAAAAATTACTAAATGATTCCATTAAAAAAACTCGATTATCGGGAGGCCAATTGTATTTTGGATATTAGGTACTTAATGAAATATAATAAAATTGGAATACAATTTAATTATTGAAAACACCATTAAAATTATCATAAAATCTATAAATATAGAAAAACCAAATGGGTAACTTGTGGACATATATAATATGGGGGTGAAATAAATTTATTAGTATAGAAATAAACTAAAATTTTCATAGGGTAAACCAATACATGTGATCCAAAATGAATAACAATATACCCTAATAGGTGAGAATCATAATAATAATAAATTAGGGATTCTATTACATGATAAAATTATATAAATTGTGGAAATTATTCCAAAAGTAAATAATTTAACAATAATAATATTTCAAGTTTAACCACCATCACAGGGTCCATATTTTTTTGTGACAGAAACTACTCCATACATAAAACAAACTACTTGATCTTTTAAAGATTATTTTCTCTGAAATTAGGAGCATAATACATCAAAACATAAAACAATATTGTATTTTATGTTAAAAAATTATTCACGGGTTAACCATATGTCACATTCATTATATATCATATCTTATGGAGATACATCAATGTAATGTGGTGATCATTAGTCTAGTATAGGAATAATAAAAGAAGACATATATTATGGGATCATGGTGGATATCTCAAACAACACAAGTTATAATAATATTTCATGATCAAGAGAACATGAAGAATATCATAATCAGAAAGAACATGAATCTGAACCTGGATATTTGATTACAAAATTTAATGTATAACTACCGAATCATATCACCTTGGGCTATAATCAATGTGTCATAAATCAAAATTACCAAGGTAATTACCCAAATAATGATAAAAAATGTCATCTATGTAGGGTAATGTTTTCCCAATGAATTATTTTGATCCATGGGAAACCATTAAAATGTATTATTTTATATATTATAATGATATAATAAAAAATAATTTCATTAATAATATATTAAGAATAAATAATAGGTTTCAATGAAAATTTATGGTTAAAAAGTGATTTTTTTTATATATAATAATTACGTCATTAAACAAAAATGAAATGTAATGAGGGTTTAAATCAATTAAATACATTAAAATTAAATTATATTTATATTTTGGTGAACTCCGATTGATAATGAAATTATTTTGTTCTTCAAAATATAAAAATTTTCTATGTCCAAGAATTGCAGTGGGAAGTAAATTCAGTCATATGACATTTATTTTACATGAATATAGAAATGGGTTACATGAGAGTGAATTAAGGTATCCCCTAAATAAAAATATTTTTATTAGTGTCGGTTTGATAAAAATCACAGTAAAATAATGTGTCATACACATTAAAATATTTAAATAAAATTAAATACATCAATGGAAAAAAGATTATTAGAATTACATAACCAATAAGAGTTTCTCCAAAATCACATGGTTGGATCCTCTAGGGATTACATAAACCATTGGTAGACACTTTTAGAAGTAAAATGATCATAACATTATTGATGATGGATTGGTTTTGAATGGGATGGTTTAAATTCAGGTGTACTTATTGAAAAAGTAGATTATTTGTTTAATAATTTTTATATATATATCTTGGAAGTGTATGTGGTTGATAAAAAGAAGATTTTATTATTGATGGTTATTGGTCACTATGTTGGACATTTTAGAATAATTTTATGATATTTTAATCTAATAATACCTTACAAAAGTTTAATACCTCTTTGTAAATGGAAAATTCAATCTTTGAAAAATATTTTGATGTGATATTTCTCATTGTAGTAATTATAATGTTACTTATTGGAAAGAGAATTTATTAAATTCCATATAAATACATAAAATTCATAATATAAATTTTTTTTTCATTGATTGTGTTAGATTGATTATTACATTATTATAATAGAAATGTGATGTCATAATGGAACCATAAAACACAAAATATTAAGTTTACTCTTTATTGATAAATAATATACTAAATATTTTATATTTTTTTAATATAAACGTCATTATTTAATAAAAATCTAGTAGTATTTATGTAAAAATAATATTTTGGACATTTATTAAAATCAATTAGTACATTCTAAATATATTTTATTATTTTGAACATAACACAATATTTTTAAAACAAAATTTCAATAAAAAATTCTTTATAATAAATAAGTTTATTACAAATTTCTTTATATATTATAATATTAATAAAAGGTTTTATTTGTGTCAAACAATTCATTTATAAAATTAGATTCACATAAATTGATACATCATTAATGATAATTTTTCATAAAAGGGTTTGATTGAATATTAATATGTTTATAAAAAGTAAATTAATCTTAATATAAAGATGAAATACAATTTCAAACCTTATTACACCCATATATGTGCTGAGGGAAAGGTGTTGGATGGTAGTACTTTCACGGGGTGGCTTGACTAACATAGACTAACTGGTAATCTCGATTAACATGATATTAAAAAATAATTTATTTAATTAAGGACTTACTTATTGAGTCTAATATTGGTATTGGTGATGGGTGCAACCTAATGACACTACCTCCCTCTCATGTTCAGACAAATGGGATTCAGAGGACACATACTCAGCTGGTGGAGGCCACCATTTCTCATTTTTGAATCAATTATCCTTTTATATTACTAATAATAATCAGTAATTATAGAATTAAAAATAATTCCTTTTCATAAAGTCCCAATTGGTACAACAATTCAACATTCATATTTAACCAGCAGTCATATTACAATTTCAAATATCACTTCCTTCATATAAATAAAACTACATTTTGACTATAAAAATTCAGTACAGTTAGAACTATGGTTATATTTTCATTATATAATATGTTGTTAGGTTTACTAATATTTTGTTCCATTTCTATATTTTTGGCCATTTGGTGATGATTCTTGAAGATTATGGTGATTCATATATTCCTATATTATGTTTTATATTTTATAATTGTTCTAAAATTGTGATATTTTGAATTATGAATCATTTTCCAGTATAAGAATATAAGAATACATATATACAAGATAATGTGTTGTTTGTTCCTATTTATTTTCTATGGTTAATATATTATATTATATTATATTAATAAAAATTCAAAAGAAAAAAATATTATTTAAAAAGACTAGGTCATTACATTCATTCCCATTCATAAATTTGTGCCTAAAATTTCAACTCATATTTTCATTTGAGAATATGTGAGGGTAAAAATGTATCATTATTTACTTTATTTCCCATGATTCCTTTCTATTCCTTTGGTTCGTCCAATAAATTTTGATAAGGTATGTCATCAGGTTTTTTAGAACTTTTTCAATATGGCATGAACCTTTTCCACCATATCTTTCAAAAGATCGATCCAATGTAGAATTATTTCACTAACTTCATTAAATAATGTAGGGGTCCTACTTCACGTACCATATATATCATCATATATTTCAATTTATATACTAATGATGAATCTATTTTATTATGTGAACACAACCAATGTGATGTTTTTATCTCAATTACCTTTAAATTTCAATAATCACATTCTCATCATATCCTCATGTTCCTGAAAAGTCATTTAATATTGAATATAATTTTGGGGGTGATCAACTATATTTAAATTCATTTAAATATTCAAATAATGTTCATTAATTATACATAATTTCAATGTAAACCATTGATCATGAAAAAAAAATTATTGAATGTGGATCCCCCTAGTGCATAACCACTTCTAAAACATATATCTAGTAATTTTTTCAAGAGATAAATAATCAAAAATAGCACTGAAATGAGAAGTCTTGATGAGTCAATCAATATCACATTGTCTCCATTTTATGATCATGGGGGACTAGTGATGAGTTATATAATAATATTTTCCCACATACAGGTTGGTATGGTTAGTGGATTTAATTTTCCTACAAGATGTGGTATCTCCTCCTTTACTTATTAGAACACCATTTACCTTAATGGGTAGTGAGAAATCACCCCATTCATATTATCCTACCAATAATGATAATGAAAGTTTCTATATATTTTATTGATTCTAGGATATATATAGAATTTTAAATTATGAGATTTTTCAACCAGTTCGTTATTTATCTTTGTGAAATATTGGACAAATATCCTTGAATGAAATATTATATCATCACTATCTACATTGAACTTAAGAAAATTCCAATTCTTCATAGCCACAATCTTATTTTATGTCATGGGATCATTCATTTTATCTATATTGATCTTTCATAGTAATTCTGATTGAGAAATAATTCGGTATATGCTTTATGACCTCACATCCTTATTATTCCACTATTTAATGTACTCAATCTTACAAAAATAGACCTCTTAGATTCCTCATTATTTCCAGAATAACAGGTTTTTTCCAATTTATTACATTAGTGAGTTAGTTTTCTCTTCTAGGGCGATAATAAATTAAACAATCACATTCATAAAAATGTCCTAACCATTTCCTTTGTCACATGTTCAATTAATTTTTCATTGATTTATATTTAAGAAAAATTCTCTGTGTATATACCACATTTATACCCATAATTTTAGTTCCACCACATCACCATAGAAAAAATAATTGTAGCTAACTCTAGGTCATTCATAGTATAATAATAATCCTGAGGAAATAACTGTTAGGATTCATAAGCAATCACCCCTTAGTTTTTCATGATGATTCAACCAAATCATTTTCTGATATTCATTTCATATAAAATTGAACCATTATTTGAAAGAGGGTATAGCTCACACAATACAAGTTTTTAATATTTTAATTTCATCTAATAATTTTTATTCATATGCTTTTTCATGATAAACATAACTCTTTTTCGAGTTTACATGGTTAGTATATAGTAATGTTAGGATTATTTTAAAAAATCATATAATATCTTGATAAAATAATGAAACCATGAATCTCGATTATTTTCATTCGATGGGGATACACCTCTACGTCATCTGTCTTGGAATGGTAAACATAGATTCATTCAATAGTAATAATTTTACCCATGAATTCAACTTTTTTGTTAATAGAATTTTAAAATTTTAAATCTTAAAAATATATTTCTCTTCTTCATAGATTTAAAGATAACAGATAGATGATCCTCACGCTTCTAAAAAATATATATTATGTTATAATAACATCAAAAAATGTACAATGAATTCATAATGGCAGTCAATAATGACTCCATTAATTAAATGCATAAATATAGTTGGATAATTAGATAATTAGAATATAAAAAACTCATAATTTCCATAACTTTTTCAAAATTCATTTTATGGTTTATAATATTTCATTAAACTCATTTATTAATTACAATATCAATGGTAATCTTGGAGAATAATTTATCCATAATATCATGAAAAATAAATTATCAATGATTGGGAGTGGGTAATTGTTCATCATTATGATACCTTTACGTTCTATATATATGAAATTTATAGCTTAAATGATCTATTCTCCTTTAAAAAGAGAACATTTTATGATGAATGAGAAAATATTGGTTAGATAAAACCCTTCTTAAAAAGGTCATTCATTTTTGTCATTAATTCATCTAACTCAAAATTGTCTATCCAATATTGAGTCATCAATATTGGTATTGATCTATGTATTATTTCAATTTATAAAACTACCTATAATTAAAGATGAGTTCCATGTTAATATTTATGAAAAGGTTAAATGTATTTCTAAATAATGGGGATATTTTCAAAACTAATACTTTAATTCCACCACACTTCACCGACTATATATATAAAAATAAAATGGGAGGTGATTCTTTACAATGGATGGGATTGTATTTCTATCCATTAAAAGTAACTATAGATTTTTCATTATAGACTAAAATAACTCCCTTTATCATGTAGCTGATAATTTCATTATATAATGAGTTCTAATCCATACACAGTATTGAGTCGAATTCTTTCATATGATTGAATAAAAGAATAACGATGGGATTGTACTCATCAAAGACTATAAATGAGTCTCTATACACTATTAATTTATAGATAACCCCTCTATATGTATTCTATTGATACAATACTTCCAAAATATGTTGAATTGTTTTATATTATTTGAATAAATGGATGAAAAAATGTAATTCATAGAAAAAATAAAAAAAACATTGTACTTGATGTCATTGAGAGAACAACAATTGTACCTTTATCCACATAATTTGGAGCCTCTACTTCTAAATTCATGATAGAACTAACCAAAAATACAAAATTTTAAAATGATGAGGTTCATATATTTTTTACTATATTATCTTATAAATCATTCATTGGTTGGAAATGTGTCTACAAAATCCATACTTAAATAACAGAACAACATGTTACACCTACACCATCATCCCTTTTTCATTAGTGATGAGAACCTGTGGAATCACCACAGAACGGTTTTTTTGAGCTATATGCACATATCATATCAACCATTTGAATTTTACACTCATACTAAATCATTTCCCTAAATTAGTCTTCTGATATTTGTTTCGTTTGGCATGTTGAAAATTCTTTCATCCTATTCCATGATCAAAATTCATCTTGGAGTTTGGATCCATTTCTATCTTCATTCCACATGACTAATGCGACATATGTGTCTCTTTAAAATCAAATTAAACATTTATATTAATCATCAATATCATGTCATAGCTTTAATTGTATGTATTTACTATTTTCCACTATATATTGGGTCTCAGTCTATTAAAGAATCTATAATAATTTCTTGTTGAATATATAACAAATCAAGAGGTGTATTGAGAATAAATTGTAATATTCACTTCTTATTTTACAAATGACAATTTTTTCACCTTCTCAGTTATATTAATTCCGTCTCTATTTTTTTCAAATTCAATGTGGAAAATATTTATTAAAAATGATTTCCATATACTCTTCCCACTAAATATAATCAATATCCATTCTTTTGATAATGATTTTAATATATTTTGACCACTATTCTACTTCTCCATATAAGAGGTATATTACCATGGTGACATTCCAATTCTCTAAAAATCCATGTAATAAAAGACCTTTTATATAGAGATGATCAACATTTCAGCAATCAATAGTTCTATAGATCCACTGTGAGATGTTATTTATTAAGACATAATGGAATCAACAATATGATTTTTTTCAGATCGAGTTGGTTCTTGTTACTAAACATGATTCATGTATTTATTACTAAATCAAGATTTTTTATTTATAATCATAACGAATTTTTCCATTCAATATTATATAATAAGGTTTTTAGTTCATCATCATTTTCAATCATTATTTATACGGTACCCCTTATTTCCATCCATTTTTCAAAAATATAAAAATCAGAGTGAGAAACATGTCAGTTTTAGGAATATTATAATTCATAATTATGTTATCGTTTAATAAAAATTATATTTCTATATATGCATAATAATGAATCATACGAATGATATGATTAACCAAAAAATCTTCTGAGAGTTTAAAAAAATTACTTTGAGGCCTATTGTTATGAACAAGTTCTCGATGAAGTATTTTTCAATGTACTATTTTCATGTTTGTTACCACTAGGTAAATTTGTGTTATAGTCACATAATCATCTATTATACATACATGTATTTCATTTCATGGAAACTAATCACTCAATACTTCTCCAAAATTCATTAATTTCATCCGATATTTAGAATTAATGATAGGATTCATAATAAAATTTCATGTCATAATTTTAAAAAACTAAATAAATATCTTGATACCAACTATGTAATCCCAAATTTTCAGTACAATAACCTTCCATTACATGTAAACATGAACATATCATATTAAATCTTACATTCTTGAATATCTAGAACATAATATATAAAAACATATATAATTATTCAAATTCATTGTAATGTATTATTCATGGGATAAAATTTATCTAATTATATGGAATCTCATATCCATGGGACATACTATAGTGTAAAGGGTTGATCATGAGGCCAATAAGGGGATAGTCAAGGAATTATGTGATCATGAGTAAAATTAATAAAAACATTATGTATAACCATAAAACATGATCAAGATACATTTAGGTGTATCATAAAAAAATACCATGAATTAAAACATGGAAATGTGGATAGACCAATTAAATTAGAAATTCATATTCCTATCACTGTGGTTTATTACAAAGGTTCGAAAAATAAAAAACACATTTGTTATTCATCAAGGTATCATAAAAAATCTATTATCTATAGAATAATTATTTACCCAATGCATTTTTGATCTATCAAGGAACAAAATTTACATAACATAATTTATTTGATCCACATAAATAATAATTAATCATTTCATTAATAATAAGTGGATATTAAATAATATATTTCATATCAAAATTATTGTACGAAAAAGTTTTTTATGAAATGAATATTAAATCCCTATTCCCCCACAAAAGATAATGTGGGTTTAATATATGTCAATAAAAGAAGCATTAAATTAATTTACCATCTACATGAATACCACAGGATAATGAAAAATATAATTATTTCTTATGTAAGAGACTAAAATTGAGATGTATTTTCAGTATCATAATGATTATAAAATATGGATATAGTGAAGAGTAAAATGATAGAGAATAAAGGTATCCAATTGATAAAAAAATTATTTCAGTTTTAATGGTATTATCAAAAGAATAAATGAATAAATTTACATACCCTTATTAATATTTACACTAAAAATGACATGAATGGAAAATAAGATGGAGATAATTCCATTATTTTGAAGTGATTCTCTAAAATCTTGAAGATGGACCCCTGGTGACAGAGGGAAACCTTTGAGGAATCATTGGGTGATAAAATGCCCAGAACATTATAGTGGACAGATTGGGTGTGAAGGGGAAGGGATTAATTAGAGGTTATTTTTAGAAAACATTTAGACATTGTTTTATAAATTAAAAATATATTTATTTAATGTATAGTTTGTTTAAAAATATAAATCATTTTATATCATCATTATTACAAAAAAATTTATCTAATAAAACATATTGATAACCCAAAAAAATATGTTTAATATTCAATGAAAAGCCAAATTAATTTCAAAAAATTTCATCGATTTACCATAACCTAGTTTTGATGTTCTCGTATAAAATTTATTAATTATTTTATCATTATAATTCTCTTAATATGATAAGATTAGATTCTAAATGTAAACATACTTAATTATTAAAAAAATATTTCTTTTTGAGTGATAATAACATTTAAAATACATATAAAAACATACAATGAAGTTATAAAATAATTTTATAATATATATTGATAAATGAGTATTCTAAAATAATATATAAATAAGAAAAATATTATTCTTATTATCTGGATTTATTATAAATTTGTATACATTTAAAAAAACAGTTATGTTTTATGTGCATACAACAATAAATTTATCAAATTGGCCTTACATAAACATAAATATATATACTAAATTTATTCTTAATATGGATTGATGAATAAATAATTTTTTATGCAATGTAAATTACAGTTTAATTAACTAAGGCCTATAAATGTAATAAATTATTATACATGTGTATTCCCTATGAATATGTAGTGAGATGGTTGTAGATTCATGTGGTTTATTGGATAGAAAATTTTGACCAATAATCTCTATTATCTTTAACCTGTCCCATATGAAATTCTATTCAAGGGAGAGTTTTTTGAATCAATTATTGGGCTTCGTCGTGTGAACTCCCTATTGATGCTACACCCTCCCACATTCTTATAAATTTGATACTAACTATGATACTCTACTATATTAAAAAATTGAAGATATATTTTTAAATAAATTATCCTATGAATTTTGTATTCATAAATACAAAATATATTGGTAAAATTATCAATAATGTGTACAATTCCAAAAAAATAAATAGAATAAGAGTTTTATTAACCAACAATCATATTTAACCAACAATTATATTACTATTCCAATGGTTACATAGCTTCCTATAAATACCACATCATTAATTCGTTAAAAATTAAATATAATTATTCCAAATGATAAATTATTATTTTATAATAATTCATTATTTTTCTAATATTTTCATTTATTTCTATAATTTTATCTATGGGGGTAATGATATTCAATGATTTGGTCCATCCATATATTCAAATTTTATTATTTCTGTTTTATATTTTTTTCATAATTCAAATGTTTATCATTTTCATTGCTTTAATAGCTCACTAATGTAATAATATTTATTAATTAGATAACATATTGTATGTTCATTTATATTTTTATGTGAAAAGCATTGTATAATATAAATCACATTTTCTTGGGAAACTCAAATAATTTTGAAAAAATAATTTTATAAAAACCATGAAATCAAAATTTAGTTTTATTAAGATTACCTCCCATGAATATTTCATTACATCTCATGAGATTAAAAATTTACCACATATGTTGGTGATATATCATTCCACACACATTATAATCATATCATTAATACTCAAAAGTTTTCACCATATATATATATAGTATATAATAATTTATTTCATATCTATAAACCCCATGATTTTGGAATTTTGACTACATATATGGATGTCCCCAATCAAGGATTTATATTTACATATAGGTGAATATTGTTCAGTTTAAATGGAAATGATAATTCACTTCACAATCATTTGGAATGAAAAATAACCATGTAATTTTGGAAACAAAAAAAATTGTATATAATGATCTAAAAATGGTTTAATGAGAGGCCAATTCGTCTAATATCTATTAAACCCAAAATTATTGTATTAAAGATTTCCGAAACAATATTTGAAAATTAAGAACTGTAAATCAAAATTATAAAAATAAAGAGGGTCCTTGAATAAAGAGTGCAATGAGTGGATCAAATTCGTTTGGGATGGTAACCACTTAGGATAAGGTCAAAATGAGTGGGAACAGATGATATATAATTATATATCATATGTTAGATGGTAAAGAGGGTTTTTAATAAATTAAAACATAACCAATTGAAATTTAGAAGGCATATAAGAATTAATGTTATCGAATGGAAAAGAATAGTGGGAAATCAGTTTCTATTAGACAGTTTATCCAAATGCATTGGATGAGATTATTTAGTGATTGAATAACCTAGGGAAGGCCTTACGGTGGGAGTGGTATAGTAAGGATTTGATTCATGATTTTATATTGAACTGAAATGGTATCTTGGGTCGGATTATATAGTAAAATATAATGGTGATCGTTATTTTTTCCAAAATAAAGGGTTTTTAATATGTGAAACATTATAATAAAAACCAAAAACCATATCATGGTATTTTTCCATAGATTTAGTAAAAGAGTAGGTTTTTTTATATATCAAAAGGATAGGAAAATAATTCAATTAAATAGCACCCTTTGTTATTTGAATGTGAGTGATGTTTATAAATAAATGATTTTATTAAATTAATAAATATTATAGGTTTTGAAGGATTCATAAAGGCTTTATGAAATTAATAAAATATCCCCAAAACAAAATTTTTATTATTGGTAAATATTTATTTTCTAATATAAAACATATTTGGATCATATTAAATTATTGTTCTTATTATTATGTCATAATATGTGCCATCTATTTATATTATATTTAATATTTACACAAAAATTCATCTATTTTATAAAATGTAATAAAATTTACCATCAGATGATATTTATAATATGATCCCAAAAGTAACATTTATTTTAAGAAAATAATACACTATATATGTGACATTACACTCTAAATTTAAAATACATGTAAATTTAGAAATAATAGTTTTTTACAACAACAATTTTCATATACTAATAATTTATACATTTTCACATAGAAAAATTATATTATCATTTTTTTAATATATTCTATTAAATAAATAAATTTTATTAAAATCTATTTTACATCACAAATTTATCATTTTTTAATTCCCAATTTAATATGAATATTACCCAATAATATAACACGATTTTTTTATAATAAATTTTTTTTTTCTCAAAATCATTATATAATTATTTGTAATGTAAAATAAATAAGGTAGAAATTTTATAATTAATAAATAAAAATTAAAATATAAATATTTATATTGTTATGGTTAAGTTATATAGCAGTTTATTACACTAGTGAACACCCTATGGGATAGCTGGGCCACAATGACATTTTCTTGCAGTGGTTTGATTAAAATGGTTTCGGATGTGATTGAGATGACATTGAACTTCTCCTACTAGGGTTTTTACTGATGGTTTAGTTATTGAATCTTACATTGTTCTTGTTCACGGACAAAAAATAGATATGCTAACAAATTTAGAAGCTCCGACAAATGGGATTTATACTATATGATTATACTTGTCATGGACATCGATTCATTTTTATATATCAAATGGTCATTATCAAAGCCCTTAATATATACAAATAATTTTATCATAGATCAATGAATATATAAACAATGTTCATGATTCATAATGGTCCTTTAAATTTTATATTATATAACTTATAATGGTTTAATATAACAAATGTATAGAATTATTTTTTCATAACCACATTACGTAATAGGTCCCTAAATTCAATCACAAAGGAAATTTTATTTATTTGATTTTTGTTAATTACATATTTCATCATCATCATGAGAATCGACACCATGTTATATCATTATTAACTAATACAGAACCTCTTGACACCACCATCATAATGATAATCATACTATTTAATATATCATTCATATCATGGATATATATTCTACATTGTAATGAATAATTATAAAGGACAATAAATCCAGTATATAAATAAATTCAATCCTTCCACAATCAATAATTTTCTCTCTCAACCCCCAGAGAAATCATCTCTATAGATATTTTTTAATTCCATCACACATTAACTGATTAATTATACATAATTTTTCCATGTTTTCAATCCTACAATAGAAGTGATATATCTCAAAATTAAACATAAAATCTATGATAAATGATAAATTATTGAAAATATTCCATGATGAGAAGTATTTAATCTTCCTGTGACACACTAAATTAATTTGTATTATTATTCAAATTTATTGTTTTTATTTGTTTAGATAATATATTAGTGGAAAATAATAAAAAAATAATTATATATCGCACTATATATTAATTATCTAGATGAAACCTACAACTCATTCAAGAACAATTTCTATACTAGTAATTTAATACCTATTAAGAGATGGAATTTTTTTCAAACATTCAATAATCCACTTCTAAATTTTCTAGCATCCAAAATAATAAAATAATTATCATTAAAAGTATTTAACTAGTTTAAAAATGTGATGTGATATCATTTTATATAATCTATAAATATTAAAAAATAGTTCATTGTAATATCTATCTTTCCCACATGGATAATTTCAATAACATTTATCATTATTCCACAAATAAAAGATACAATTTTGAAAATGAAAAGTATAAAATGTGATTATTGATTATATATCTCTTAGAAAATTTCAAGCATTTATTATACCAATAAATAGTATTATTAATATATATATATATATATTTATTTATTATAGTATTTTGAAATAAAAAATTATCTCTTATTTTTAATACTATTTATAATTCAATTTATTATATAGATAAATAGACAATATTCACCACTTGTAATTTAATTCTCCATCATGTTACATTGACTTCAATGGTAAAATAAAGTGAAATAAAAAACATTCATGTGATAAGAATTCCCTTTTATATATTTTTTGTTAATTAACTATTAATAATATAATTTAGATAATTATACAACATAAAAATTCATCAATTTCAATTCTAGAATAGTCAGTGCTATATATTGTCAATTTTTTACAATATAAAATTTTATTTTTATTCATTAACATTATTAATATTCAACATATAAAAATAATTCTCTTTTATATTGAAAAAATAATAATTCTAAAGTATGTATCATTTTATTTTTTCTATAATTAATTATTTCCCACTATAATAATAAGTTTTCATTTAATATCATAAAAGATTTCAAAATACAAGGGTGATATTCAATAATAAGTATATTCCTTTTTCCAATCTCTATATAAACTCTAGTATAAAAATTATTAAAATGGTTAATGAAATAAATATAATATTTTGTATTATATTATTTTTAGTTAATTAGTTATATTATTTAAAAATATTATTCTATGTTTTTATATTAATTTATGAAATAAATACATGTTATTTTAATATATCTCAATGCATTAATTTATGTATTATTATTAATATAAATAAATTATGTGATATGTTCTGAAAATGTTCATTATTCCAATATGAATTCCTAAAATCCTAAATAACTATTCTTCTGGTGATATAATAAAATTATTATTTTCATAATTTTACTTGAATCCGTTTAAATAATTAATTTAACACATTATTGATTTTTACATTAAAAAATTGACATTAATCCACAACCAATAAAATATAATTATTACTCACAATATTAATTCTAGATGTGAGTGGAATATATATCTTTAGTCTAAAATTTGTAGGGTTGGATCATGATGGACAATTTTAGATCAAGTTGATCTGTCTCTAATGACTCAAATATGTGTTTTAGATAACCCCAACACGAAAAAATTATAATGAATTCAACAAGAAAAATATTTTTTTTGTAAAATAGGTTGATATATGTTCCTTAGATATATTTTATTGACATTACATTGTTTGATAAACCTATTTCAAATTTAGGTTACTTAGACATATCTATTTTAAAGCATTTAAAATATTCTGTTTCATGATTTGAATTTTTCACTTAATAATAATTTCAAAAAAAACACTTTTTCCATATATATTTTAATAAATTTACATTTTAATTTTTTAAAATAAAGGATATTAAAAAATCATTAATTATACGTAAAACAAGATAACATTATGTTAATCATATGTGAAATGTAAATGAAATAGGGTTTTACACTTATGTGACGATTTAATTTCACATGGACATAGTTGAAAGAGGCATTTCCTTGAATGTGCATAAGGAATTCTCACCCACCATTACATAGTAGTCGACATACCATTAATATACCATTAGAAATAATTTAATACCTATTCATAGAACTCAACCCACACTTACATGATATTTAGATTCAAGAAGTTACCCATTTACTAAGGACAGACAACCATATAACAAGACCACCCTTAAACAATGTATGTCTTACCATTACAATGACAACTGAATCCTGACGTAACCATACAAATTAAAAATAATTCAAAGTTAAATATTATAGTAATGTAAACTTTTTGATTATTCCTTAAAAAAATGATTTAAATTTACACACCTCATAGAATAAACGTCTAACACTTATGAAAATGACCTTACATATACATAAAAATTTAATTATATGGTTTTTCCCAAAAAAATCCTTAAAAAATACATTATATTATAGAACATTTTAATAAATTAATAAAGGGGTGTAATTATATGAAAGAGATAAAATTATAATTAATGAAACATTTAAATATAAAATAGAGGATGTTATTTATAATTTTAAAATTTGATAACACTATAATAAATATCTGATTAATTTTTTAAAAATTTATTTAATTTTATAAATATTTTAAAGCAACAAAAGTATATGAATTAATTTTATAATTAATTGAAAACAATTTTTTAAATACATAATGCTATTTTAAATGAAAATAAACCCTATAATGATAATATAAGGATATATAATAATATGTAACTATAAAAACACCTTTCCATGTTTGAGCTATCTTATAATATTTGTTTGGACTGTGTCAATCAAATAAAAGCATACAAGGAACTATATGCGGGGAGGTGAAGAACTATAAATTTATTAGATGATGCCTAGGATTTTATGATTCTGGGAATAGATATTTATTGAGAGATGTTAGGTGTTTTTCAGACTATTTTGAAAGATAACAAAACTACACATTTTCAATAGAACATCTAACAATATAATGAATGGAATGAACATGAGTTTTATGTCAAAATCAAGGTTATAAATAAAAAATCAATAATAAAATAGGCTTCTATGATTTTGAATAAGTAAAAGAGGAACCAAATATATAATGGACCACAAATAATATATGAGCATGTTGGTAGGCAGTCATATCTCTTTAATCTCCCTCGAATCCTCTCCCATGTGAATAATTTGTTCAAGTTATCACATTGGAGAAAACATATAGATGAATTATTACATGTATATTATTCATATATAGTAAAATAATAATATTCTATCCTTAATAATTAAAATACCATTGATATTTTGAATCCTATATGTAAATATATTTGATATAAGACCACTCACAGTGTTAATATTCTTCATAATAATTGTATGATATCAATTTATAATGTATTCCATCCCATACATTATTTACATTAAGTAATTAAATGAATATATATCAATTATTTGAAATTTAAATTCCATTATTTCTATAAACCCAATTATTTTCATCATATTGGGTTATTATATGTGTTTAATAGAATTTATGCAATTTCAAATACCTTTTATTACCAATTCAACAGAATGAATGAATGAGAGTTGAGATAATCATACATTTTTTTGGGACAATTTATCATCAATGTAAATGATATTAATATTTATTAATTAATTCTATTATTATTAATTTTAGGATTTCTAATTTTCATATTCATTGTCTTTTTACTTTCATGTAAAATGATTTTGTTTTTATAATTTTCTATATGGTCACATTCCTACACACATTCCAGTAATGTGCATTACGAAACATCCATTTCATGTTTATATAGTCATACATTATATTTTTTATTTAAATCGTAATTCACTATTTGAAATTATTTTTTTAATTATTTTCATTTAAAATAAAACACCTAATAATATATATCTTATTTATTTTTTAGATACAATTTTAATGATCTTATAATTCGATTCTCATATATATCATTACACATTTGAGTATTTACATTATTGTACATAGATCATTTAATAAAACTGTAACATCCCAGGTAAATAAAGAATAAAGAATTTTCATATTTATTAATATTTACGAATTAAATATTAATTTTAATTAAAAGGGGTTTCTATGTTCGATAGCATACTCGGTACGCAACGATGAGTTTCTTTGAAAACATACGTTGCACACAAGTAATAAAATAATATTATTTTAAATGTTAGTTAACGAGTAGTCGTTGTACTGGCGGGAATGGATATAAATAAATAAAATATAATTATATATGTTTTTAATTGTTTTTACATTTACCCAATAAAAGATAAAGGCTTAAAATAAGGAAAGAGTTCAATTTTAGGCATTTATACCCTAATTTTCACGAAAGGTCCACTTATCACCTTTTGACGGAGAACCGTCATTAAATATAGTTTTGATCGATCTTATAAATTCTACTGGAGAAAATATAACACTTCTTTATAATCGGGACATCAAAATTTACTTTGTGTAAATTTTTGGTACCTTTCTGATAAAGTTCATTTTTTTTAATGAATATTGTAAAATGTTGTATTTTAATTCAAAACCTCTTTTTAATATAATTTATTTATATAATTAGATTATCATTTTAATTGGTTTTAAACTGAAATTAGAAAATATTTTTACCATAAAATCCAATAGTGGTCGTTGGAATTAATTTCACTTTGAAATCAGACTTAAACTAGTGTCAATCTTTTGATACTTATTGTTTCATAAAAACACGCAATTTACTCTGACAGCGGGAATTAATTATTAAATTAATTAATTTGACTTATATGTTTTGAATTTTATAAAATAGACTTCATTTTTGAATTTATAATATCAAATATAGATTAGGGTGAATTTTTGGTAATTTTCTAAAAAACATCAATTTTGGATTAATAGTGAAACCACTAAGTGGTACTTATAAAGACTGATTTTCTGTTTAAATGATGTTTTTCCATCATTGTGTTTTGAATTTCAAAAATCCAACATACATGGTTGTCATTAAGAAGTAAAATGTGGTTCAATGAGATTATAATAGTTTTTTGGTGAATAGTAACTTATTAAGTTCTTAATCGCGATTAGTGGTAATTAGTATAGTTTAAGGTATAAATAATGCTTTAATAATATGAAATGACCTAGACACATGTCCCAACCTTATTGGTTGTGTCATGGATGACCAAGACAAGCCATGGGTCAACTTGGGGACCCCATGGATCCACATTGGTTGGGAAATGACATAAATAACTTTTTATATAATGTAAAAGTAAAAATGACACAAACATAATATGTTTATTTTTTTTAAGCTTCTGTATTTTTCATTTTGGGCATACCTTTATGGTTTCCATTATGGGTAAACACGATATCTTCATTTAAGGAAGTGCGGACTACCGCCCCCTCAAAGTGATGTGAATCGTTAATGCCATACGTGAGACGTGTAAAGGATGGATTTAAAGTTATTATATATGATGATATACTGGAATTATAATATACCTCTATATAATTATAATTTCTTTCCATTAAATTATGAGATAGAAATGAAAGTAGCGTTCATGCGTACGTACGGCTTACCGTCTCCATGAACGGTGCATTTCATTTCTTATCCCCAAATGTAATGTACTATTAAAAGTACATGTATATAATGGATATATATAATTAATGATATATCTAAATGATGAATATAACTCTGGAATTAAAATATACATACCTATAATTTAGTTTTAATTCTATTAATATGACAAAGAAATGAAAGTAGCGTTCATGCGTACGTACGACTTACCGTCTCCATGAACGGTGCATTTCATTTCATACCTCTAAATGATTATGTAATATTATAAATACATGTATATGCTGAATATATATGATATATATGATATCCAAATCAGGAATTTCATTCTGGATATAAAGAACTTTTGACCACATGAACAACATGTAATTGTAAGAAGTCAACTTTCGACTTATGAACCAAATATTGACAAAACAAACATTATTAACTTAAATGGTTACATAATGTTTATAACATGGCAATACGTGATATAAAATGAATAATGAACTTTAAAAAGGTTCTTAATCAAGTATAAAATAACTCAAATTTATTATTCAGGACGTTAAAGAACGATCGAGTCAAGTCGGACCTGAGGTAGGGGACTTCATCTCAATCTCCTTTCATTGAGGCATATTTCGTTTTATACACAACTATATTTTATACGGTGTATAAACTCCTTTGACTTTTACTTTTATATAAAAGGAATCTTTTTCTACGAAGCGTTTTACTAAACGACAAAAAGGAATGTTTTTTTACGAACGCGGTGACAACGAATTTTTCCTCCGCCGCGAGTATTATTTGGTCTTTGGCTTTCTCAACCAGCCTTAATGTTTTTAATATAAAATAAATACCATATACTTTTTTATGTATTTTGGTATTGAAAATGGTTTTGAAAAAGGATTCTATTATGTCAATATATTTATGATATATTGTGATTGAAATGTGGAAATGTTATCATTCCTTTATATCGGTTTTATGTTTTATGATTTTATATTGGTACTTGGACATTTTAACGGGTGGATACGTTATAAACCATATGACGGGTGGTGCCGTGAATACCAGGACGGGTGGTTACGTTATAACCTCCAATGCATTGGGTATGGAAGTCGGCCGTATGGCTATTCCATTATGTATGTAAGGAAATTGGCCGTATGGCTATTCCATTAAGTTAAATGTGTGGAAGTCGACTGTATGGTTATTCCACTTAAGTATGTTTATATCCCAAGTTACCTTTATAAATGTTATGTGTTCTTTTTGTGGATTTTATGGTAATACTTTGGTAAAAAAGGGTAAGTAATGATACTTTATTCTGTGAAGAGTTTTTACAACTTAATGAAGGTGAAGGTATTACTTTGATAGAGTATACATGGTTTACATGATTTTGAAAAACTAACAGTTTTCATTCTTTGTGTATCCCTTACTGAGCTTTTTATGCTCACCCCAAGTTTTTTTTGAAATGTTTTTCACAGGACTTAATGTGGAATAAGGTCAAGGATGGGATCAAGGGAATGTCATGCTATATAAAATATGGAACTATACATGTTTCTTTTTAAGAGTTTTTATTTTATGGAAATTTAGTAGAAGCGACTACTTTGTAATCTTTTGAGATGTAATAGTTATGTCCTAATTCTCTAAAACTCTAAACCTGAAAATATCCTCAATGTGAATTACTCATTTAATTCATTATTAAGTAAGGTTTAAGGCTGGGGCCTTATAGTTGGTATCAAAGGTCGGTTTAGACAACTTTAGGAGTTAGAAAAGTGTTAAATTATAATATGATTGAAATGATATAGAATTTACAGATTACCATGTTGCTTCGCCTAAGATATTTCTGTGTTCAGAATGGTTTTCCGCAGAGAAAACAAAGCAGCTATGTTGGGACGACATTAGGAGGAAGATAACCTTTCAAATCAGCAACCTGAGATGGTCGGAATCGGAACTGAACAGTTTGTTGCAGTGATGGCACAATTGACTCAGGCTATAAATGGTGGTGGTATCCATGCACGAGATCAGCCAGATCAACCGCAGAGGAACATGTCAGTGGTGGAACATTTCATGAGGCAACATCCCCCATCATTCAGAGGATCATCTGACCCTGTGCAAGCTGAAGGGTGGATTAAACCACTGGAGAAGATTTTTGATGTCATGGGGTGTTCAGAACATCAAAAGGTTAGTCTTGCTGTTTACCGTTTTGAAGGTGAAGCAGATCAGTGGTGGTCAATGGTGAAAAATATAAGGGATAGTGATGAGATTGAGGATCTTCACTGGGACGAATTCAAAGGTATGATTCTTGAGAAATATTTTCCTAAGGTGGTTCGTCTTAGGATGGAAAAACAGTTCCTAGAATTGAGGCAGGAGGATGATTCAGTGGCTGCTTATGAAGAAATGTTCACTCGATTAGCAAGGTATGCTCCAAAATTCATACGAGATCTTGATAGTAAAATAAACCGTTTTTACTCATGGTTAAAGCCAATGTATCGAATGTCTTTAGCTTCTCGTGAGTTCAAATGTTATGAAAAACTTGTTCGATGTGAGGAGAAGGTGGAAATGGAGTTTGCCGATGATCAGGTGTTCTATGACAAGCAACAGAATAAGAGGTCTAGTTGGCAGGCAAAGGGGAAGAATTCATCAATGAAGAAAGGAGGTAAGAAAAACAAATATCCATCCTATGAGAAGTGTGGTAAAATGCATCCTGGAAATGTCTATCCAAGTCTGGTAAGTGCTTTCGGTGTGGTAAGTCTGGTCATATTGCTCATAATTGTAAGGAAGATGATCAAGCAGGAAATGAAAAGCCAACGGTAAGATGTTTTAAGTGTAATGAAATGGGTCATTATGCAAACGAGTGTCCAACGAAGAACTCAACTGGGGGAATGCAGCCAGACTACAAGCAGAAAGGGGTGGTGAAATCCTTTTCATTAACTCCAGTAGATGTTGGGCCATCGAATGAAGTGGTATCAGCTCCAGGGAGCTCAGTATTATTCGAAGATTGACTTGAGGTCGGTGTACCATCAGTTGAAAGTAAAAGAAGCAGACGTTCAGAAGACTGCGTTCTGTAATAGATATGGCCATTATGAATTTGTACTTATGCCTTTTGGGTTAACCAATGCACCTGCTGTATTCATGGGCCTTGTGAATAAAGTTTTCCATGAGTTCTTGGATAAGTTTGTGTTTGTGTTATGAGGTTTGGGAAGAGGTTATGTGTGCCTTGTGATTCACAGTTGAAGAATGAGTTGTTATGTGAGGCTCATAGTTCTCCGTTTTCAGTTCATCCGGGAAGTACTATGATGTATAGAGATCTGCGGGAGTATTACTGGTGGGATGGAATGAAAAGAGACATTGCTGATATTACTGGGAAGTGTTTGACATGTCAACAGGTTAAAGAAGAGCGGCAGTTACCGAAAGGGATGCTTCAGCCTTTACCAGTTCCAGAGTGGAAATGGGAGAATATATCCATGGACTTTGTTGTTGGATTACCGAAGACATCTCGAGGTAATAATGCAATCTGGGTTATTGTTGATCGCTTGACCAAATCTGCTCATTAACTTTCTATACGAGATACTTTCTCTCTAGATCAACATTCCCATTTGTATCTTAAAGAGATATTCAGGTTAGATGGAGTTCCTCTCTCCATTGTATCGGATCGTGATCCCAGGTTTACTTCTAACTTTTGTAAAGGCCTTCAGAAGTCGTTGGGTGAGGAATTAAATTTTAGTACAGCTTTTCATCCTCAATAAGATGGGCAGTCAGAACGAACAATCCAGGCATTGGAGGATATGCTACGAGCTTGTTCTATGGATTATCAGGGAAGTTGGGACCAACATCTTTCTTTGCTTGAGTTTTCTTATAATAACAGTTTTCATTCCAGTATACAGATAGCACCATTTGAGTCATTATATGGGAAGTGGTGTCGAACTCCAGCATTTTGGAATGAATTGGGTGAAAGGAAGCTGATGGGACCAGAATTGGTAGAAGAGATGGCAGAAAAAGTTCAGTTGATTCAGAAGCACATGAGAACAGCTCAGAGCAGGCAGAAGAGTTATGCGGATAACCGGAGGAAGGATCTATCTTTCGAGGAATGTGATCATGTTTTTCTCAAGGTTTCTCCTTGGAAACGTGTGATGAGATTTGGTAAGAAAGGAAAGATGAGTCCAAGGTTTATTGGACCATATGAAATTCTGGAGAGAGTTGGATTAGTTGCATACCGGGTGGCTTTACCTCCAAGTTTATCTCAGGTTCACAATGTTTTTCATGTTTCAATGTTGAGAAAGTATATTCCAGATCCATCTCATGTTTTGAGCCCAGAGGTAGTTCAGCTGGAAGAGAACCTATCTTATGAGGAACAACCGGTCCAGATTCTTGACCACAGGGAGCAAGTGTTACGGAATAAGGTGATTCACCAGGTAATGGTTTTGTGGAAAAACCACATGATTTAAGAGGCAACGAGGGAATCTGAAAATGCTATGAGGGATAAATACCCCCACTTATTTTCATAAGTGAATAAAATTGTGGGGACGTAATTCCCAAAAGGGGGTAAGGATGTAACATCCCAGGTAAATAAAGAATAAAGAATTTTCATATTTATTAATATTTACGAATTAAATATTAATTTTAATTAAAAGGGGTTTCTACGTTCGATAGCGTACTCGGTACACAACGATGAGTTTCTTTGAAAACTTACGTTGCACACAAGTAATAAAATAATATTATTTTAAATGTTAGTTAACGAGTAGCCGTTGTACTGGCGGGAATGGATATAAATAACTAAAATAAGATTATATATGTTTTTAATTGTTTTTACATTTACCCAATAAAAGATAAAGGCTTAAAATACGGAAAGAGATCAATTTTAGGCATTTATACCCTAATTTTCACGAAAGGTCCACATATCACCTTTTGACGGAGAACCGTCATTAAATATAGTTTTGATCGATCTAATAAATTCTACTTGACCAAATATAACTCTTCTTTAGAATCGGGACATCAAAATTTACTTTGAGTAAATTTTTGGTACCTTTCTGATAAAGTTCATTTTTTTAATGAATATTGTAAAATGTTGTATTTTAATTCAAAACCTCTTTTTAATATAATTTATTTATATGATTAGATTATCTTTTGAATTGGTTTTAAAGTGAAATTAGAAAATATTTTTACCATTAAATACAATAGTGGTCATTGCAATTAATTTCACTATGAAATCGGACTTAAACTAGTGTCAATCTTTTGATACTTATTGTTTCATAAAAACACGCAATTTGCTCTGACAGCGGGAATTAATTATTAAACTAATTAATGTGACTTATATGTTTTGAATTTTGTAAAATAGACTTCATTTTTGAATTCGTAATATCAAATATAGATTAGGGTGAATTTTTGGTAATTTTCTGAAAAACTTCAATTTTTGATGAATAGTGAAACCACTAAGCGGTACTTATAAAGACTGATTTTCCGTTTAAATGAAGTTTTTCCATCATTGTGTTTTGAATTTAAAAAATCCGACATACATGGTTGTCATTAAGAAGTAAAATGTGGTTCAATGAGATTATAATAATTTTTTGGTGAATAGTAACTTATTATGTTCTTAATCGCGATTATTGGTCATTAGTGTAGTTTAAGGTATAAATAATACGTTAATAATATGAAATGACCTAGACACATGTCCCAACCTTATTGGTTGTGTCATGGCCGACCAAGACAAGCCATGGGTCAACTTGGGGACCCCATGGATCCACTTTGGTTAGGAAATGACATAAATAACTTTTTATTTAATGTAAAAGTAAAAATGACACAAACATAATATGTTTATTTTTTTAAGCTTCTGTATTTTTCATTTTGGTAATACCTTTATGGTTTCCATTATGGGTAAACACGATATCTTCATTTAAGGATGTGCGGACTACCGCCCCCTCAAAGTGATGTGAATCGTTAATGCCATATGTGGGACGTGTAAAGGATGGATTTAAAGTTATTATATATGATGTTATACTGGAATTATAATATACCTCTATATTATTATTATTTCATTCCATTAAAGTATGAGATAGAAATGAAAGTAGTGTTCATGCGTACGTACGACTTACCGTCTCCATGAACGGTGCATTTCATTTCTTATCCCCAAATGTAATGTACTATCAAAAGTACATGTATATAATGGATATATATAAATAATGATATATCTAAATGATGAATATAATTATGGAATTAAAATATACATACCTCTAATTTAGTTTTAATTCCATTAATATAACAAAGAAATGAAAGTAGCGTTCATGCGTACGTACGACTTACCGTCTCCATGAACGGTGCATTTCATTTCATACCTCTAAATGATTATGTAATATTATAAATACATGTATATGCTGGATATATATGATATATATGATATCCAAATCTGGAATTTCATTCTAGATATAAAGAACTTTTGACTACATGAACAACATGTAATTGTAAGAAGTCAACTTTCGACTTAAGAACCAAATATTGACAAATCAAACATTATTAACTTAAATGGTTACATAATGTTTATAACATGGAAATAAGTGATATAAAAGGAATAATGAACTTTAAAAAGGTTCTTAATCAAGTATAAATTAACTCAAGTTTATTATTCCGGATGTTAAAGAATGATCGAGTCAAGTCGGACCCGAGGTAAGGGACTTCGTCTCAATCTCCTTTCATTGAGGCATATTTCGTTTTATACACAACTTTATTTTATACGGTGTATAAAATCCTTTGACTTTTAATTTTATACAAAAGGAATCTTTTTCTATGAAGCGTTTTACTAAACGACAAAAAGGAATGTTTTTTTACGTATGCGGTGACAAGGAATTTTTCCGCCGCCGCGAGTATTATTTGGTCTTTGGATTTCTCAACAAGTCGTAATGTTTATAAAATAAAATAAATACCATATACTCTTTTATGTATTTTGGTATTGAAAATGGTTTTGAAAAAGGATTCTATTATGTCAATATATTTATGATATATTGTGATTGAAATGTGGAAATTTTATCATTCCTTTATGTTGGTTTTATGTTTTATGATTTTATATTGGTACTTGGACATTTTAACGGGTGGTTACGTTATAAACCATATGACGGGTGGTGCCGTGAATACCAGGACCGGTGGTTACGTTATAACCTCCAATGCATTGGGTATGGAAGTCGGCCGTATGGCTATTCCATTAAGTATGTATGGAAATTGGTCGTATGGCTATTCCATTAAGTGATATGTGTGGAAGTCGACCGTATGGTTATTCCACTTAAGTATGTTTATGTCCCAAGTTACATTTATAAATGTTATGTGTTCTTTTTATGGATTTTATGGTAATACTTTGGTAAAAAAAAGGTATGTAATGATACTTTATTCTGTGAAGAGTTTTTACAACTTAATGAAGGTGAAGGTATTACTTTGATAGAGTAGACATGGTTTACTTGATTTTGAAAAACAAACAGTTTTAATTCTTTGTGTATCCCTTACTGAGCTTTTTATGCTCACCCCAAGTTTTTTTGAAATTTTTTTCACAGGACTTAATGTGGAATAAGGTCAAGGATGGGATCAAGGGAATGTAATGCTATATAAAACATGGAACTATACATGTTTCTTTTTAAGAGTTTTTATTTTATGGAAATTTAGTAGAAGCGACTACTTTGTAATCTTTTGAGATGTAATAGTTATGTCCTAATTCTCTAAAACTCTAAACCTAAAAATATCGTCAATGTGAATTACTCATTTAATTCATTATTAAGTAAGGTTTAAGTCTGGGGCCTTATAAAAACCATTTAAGGTAAATATCTATAAGTTTTATTTCCAATTCAACGAGGAATATTAAGGATACTAGTTTCATCTTTATGGGTTACTTTTTTTATGATGAAATTAATATTTTTCCTTCTCTATGGGACACATATAAAAATTTTCTATCATTAGGTGATTGGTGGGATAAATATTTACATTGAATTAATTTTATATTTTTTCATTAATAACTATATAAAGGCATCATGAATCTAAATGATTATAGTGTTCTATGTTTAAAATGTTGTGCATCAACAAAATGTCAATGAATTTTACTCATAATGTTTTATGTTGAACAAATTTCCATATCTGTATTCATATGCCTATACAAGGAAATGATTTTTATTTGATATATTCCAAATATATTTTATGTGCATTATAGTAATTAATTATGTCCACAATGTTGTTCTTTTACATGATTGTAGTTAGATTCATTCACAAGGTCATTCATGTAATTGAATTATATTTTATATTTCTAGAACTATATATATGTACATAATTTTATTTATCTAGGATAAAAATGGGTTTTTAACATACTCATGTTTTTTCTATATACATATGTTATTCTTTGTGGAACAAATGTATTGACTCATGAATCCAAAATCAATTTACTCATGCCTTTTTTTATTTAATTTTTTTTACATAACTCATGATTTAAGAGGTATACATTATTCTATAGAAGTTTTTTAAATCTTTAACATGGTTCTCTATTATGTTCACATACACAAATGATATTCTAATTCTAAATTATATTATTTAAATTATATATCTTATTTTAACCCATCACTCATCATATTAGTTGTCCAATTCATGGGTTAAAAATATCTATGTTATAACTAATAGCTTATAAATTGATATGTGTATATAGATATCTGGCGTTGAAAATTTTGAGCTAAATTATGAAAATATTTTGTAAAATGTGGAAATTGAGTTACTAATATATATATATATATATATATAATATATTTTAGTAAGTGATTCAATATGATTTATAAATAATACAAATTAATTTTTTTAACATATACTTTTTCTATTATTTGATATTCTCACGTTTTTTCATTATAAAATCAGTGATTAATACTAAATAAGTTCATAATATTTGTATATGGTATAAAATATTTATCTTTTATTAGTTATTATTTGGTAATGGAGAATTATATATATATATATATATATATTTAAATTTTGTATTTTTTCATATTTAATGTTAATAGAAGTAAGGTTGATATAGATTCCAGATTTTATGTGTCAATTATATAAGAGGCAATACCTCCCATGATGCCTATACACCTTTGCATTGAGATGTATCCCATGAAAATGTAAAGGGTGACATTAGGATTTAATTTAACCATGAGATTATTTTAATAATATTATTATAATATAAATCGAAAGGATTGTGGAGTAAAATATATGAGATAATAAGTTTTGTAATAATAGAAAGCATCATTTTATGTATTTATAGTATTCCAAGATATTTTTTCTTGAAGCAAATCTTCTAAAAATTCATTATTATGAAAAAGAACAAGAGTGGTGGGGTCCAACAAAGGGGCTTTCCCTCATCCATCAGAAAAAAAATCTGAGATCCTAAATTGACATTTCATGACCATAATCAGATTCATTAATGGTTTCTGACTGAGATTGGGACCTATTAGCATTGATGATCTTAAAGATTTAGGCATTGGACTTTTTTGATATTTTAGATAAGGATCAGATATGTCACGAACCGTCCTCGGTGCCTGTGTCGTGACTACCCCATGCCCGCCTCCTATAGGCCAGGTGATGACGACTAGCACCAATGGCGTAAATTCCAAAGACGGAAAGGCATTGCCTTTAAAGAGTAATCAAACACCACAGAGCACACAAGTGAAGTAAAAACTAAGTAAAACTGAGTACAAGGTAAGTGCTGAAAAATTAAGTGGGCCAGTATACAAACCCAACTGAAATTATAGTACAACTGAAAGGAAATTACAACAGTAGTATGTAAAATAGCTGCACTGAGTTGTCCTCTGGAAATCCAACCGGAAGGGTGGGTACACATGGTCCGCGCAGCTCCTTAGGTCTGACTGTCTGCTCTATGAACTTCCTGCCAAGTGGTCCACCTCTGGGTACCGTTCCGCTCCACATGCTTCCACCTCGATCAATGTTGTCTGTCGTCTGCAACCAACAAAATGTGGTGCGAGCATAGCCCATGCCGGGGTGAGTATATGATACTCAGTAGGGACCCTGAGATCCCCGAAGGTCTCTCAGAATCCACGAAGGATAAACCATAAGAAAAGATATAATCATGAAGTATCAACAACACTACTTTGGTATATTCCCATACATATACCTAAGTAATCAGTTACCGTTCGGCTCCAGCTCCCGAGCCGAAGAACAACCCAGTCCACATAGGAAAGCACAACCCAATCCACACAGGAAAGCAAGTCAACCACATCAATGATAATGATTGAGAATGAAGACTCAGCTCACACAGGTATACAAATAGTAAGGTGATATAGATGATCAGATGTAGCCACTGATTCATCTAAGCTGTCAGACCCACATAGGATAGAAGACCAGCTAAGCTGTCGGACCCACACAGGATATAAGACCAGCTAATCTATCGGACCCACACAGGATACAAGTACAGATGTCAATACTGCTGGACCCACATAGGATAGAATAATAGAAGTTATCGTCGTCGAACCCATGGAGGATTCTTGTACGGTAGTCGTCGCTACCGAACCCACGGAGGATCCATGTACAGTCCTCGTCGCTGTTGAACCCATGGAGGATTCTAGTACAGAAGTCGATGTAGTCGCAACCAGCTCTAGGGTTCCCGCACATATCATGCTTGATTTCGGGAGGGTCCACTACTCGAGAAAAAGAGTGCTGATACATCAACAACCACAATGTCCAGAGTTGATGTATCCCAATGTTCTGCCTCATCAACAGAAACCCAACGCGACAGACGGCGTGTCAATCGGACGCCCGGTCTGAGAGTTATTAGCTATTTTGTTCTAGGGGCCCAGTTGGTTTTTAAGATAAAACCAACCCGACTGTACTCTAGCTGCGTCCAAACCTCAAGCGGAATAATCCAAAAGGACGGTCTCGACAAAATTATCCAGATGTAATTGACGGCACGTCAATCGGATGTTCGGTCCTTGAGATATAAGCTTTTCCGCTCCAAGGGCCCGGTTAGTTTCAGGGTTGAAACAACCCGTCCATACCCAAAATTTTCCAAAACCTCATGTGTAATGTATCGAAACGATCGCCTCGATCCAAGGATTCCTACGCAACTGAAGATGCATCGATCGGAGGTCTGTATCTCATGTTATGAGAAAAAGACCGAAAATGGTCCGAAATGGGGGGTCTGGGCCCTGTCCGACCCGGCCCAACCCCCCGGGGCGGCCCGAACTGGGTCGACCCAACCCGGTTCTAGGTATGGCCCGGGAGGGCGCGGGCCGGCCGGGCTGGGCGCGGCCCGGCACGGTCCGCGTGGCCCACATCGGCCAGGTCGGGGGGGTGCGTTGGCTCGACCAGCGACCGAGCAGGGGAGGACGCAGTCCCCCATACCTTAGCGCTCCTCAGACACAGTGGACGCCGCGTCTACTCCGGATCCCGCGCGGCCGCAGGATCCGGTCCCCTTCCGCCGACCCGTGCTGCTAGAGATGTTCGTGGGCCACCGGATTCATTCCGGTGGTCCGTTCTTGCTCCGGTCTGCGCCTGCGATCGTCTCGGGACCTGCTCTTCACTACGACGTCCTTCAAACGTCGTTGCGGTCCTGTTTCATCGTATCCCAACATTCCGTGCATCAAGAACAGAATAGCGGTGGGTTCGGAGTTGTTCGTTGGTCTGCACCCACCGCGTCAGTGGTTCAAACAACTCCGAACAATTATACGTCATACTGAGTGTATAAATCACGAAACAAAATATAAACAAAAAAACCCATACCTCAAAATGGAATACGATCGTCGGTGTCGCGGTACATGACATCGCGGAGAAGAAGATTGTAGGCTTCGTCGGGGTGTGCCGAGGAGGAAGCGGTGTCTCCTTTCTGGCCGCGTGGATGAGGTTTGGTGGCACATCCTCAATCTCCGATGAACCGGCGTTCTTCTTCGTTCTTCGTCGGAGACTGGCATCGTCGGCGTTTTGTCAGAGCTTCCCCTCGCAGTTTCTCAATTCGTTTTCCAAATGGGTGATTAATAAAAGAATTCATCCTCACGTTGTGCTCATTATTATGGTTAATTAATGATCCTTAATTAATGAACCCCTTAAACACATGGGAATTGTTGTTACACAACCAATGTGATGAGTCATTAAATGGCCCCATTTATTGATCGTCATTACAGTGCGACTCCGTCAACTGCCACTCAACGGTGGAAGAAAAAGAATAAAATAACTTATAGTTATTTTATTATATACAATTATTTTTCTGAATGTCTAAAAACTTATCTTTTTCATCTGAACCTTGTTGGTTGAAGTTAAGCTTCGCCTAAGCGAATCCTAGTGCTGTGAATAATCGGGGCCCTCAGATTTTAATTCCGAGCACCGAATCAAAAGTTAGAAAAACCCACTTGTTCGTTCACTGAACGTACCTGAGCTAAATATAGGAAATTGATTTCGGGCACACAGGGCCTCATAATCAAGTGCCGTCAGAAACTACATACTAGTAAAAACCTAAAAAAAATTAAAAAAACATTCCTTAAAATTTATGGGTCTTTACATTACACCCACCTCAGAGATTTATATCCCTATAAAGCTACATCATAAACTAGGTAAACAAAAGAGCGTACTGAGCACGCATCTCAGCCTCCCGTTGCCATGTGCTCTCTTGGAGGTTACCGTGCTGCCACCTGACACACACTAAGGGAATCGACCATCCACAAAGGACTCGCTCTTGTCGATAATCGATCTCTACCGGGACCTCCACAAAAGCTGCCCCGTCATCGATGTTCAGCTCCCCAGGATCGATGATATGACTCGGGTCATGCACGTATTTCCTCAGCTGAGATACATGGAAGACATCGTGCACCCAGTGCAACTGAGGTGGTAGAGCCAGGCGATAAGCCACCTCGCCTAACCGGCTGAGAACCTGGAATGGTCTTATGAAGCGTAGAGATAACTTTCCGCCTTGGCCAAATATCCGTAATCCACTCCGAGGTGAGACCAGTAAGATAATGTGGTCTCCATCCTCGAACTATAGTGGTCTCCGCCTCCTGTCAGCATATTACTTCTGTAGGCTCTGAGCAGTCCTCATCAACTCCTGGATGATATGAACCTTGTCCATCATGGCCCGGACCATCTTTGGTCCTACAAGTGCTGACTCTTCATGGTCTATCCAACACATAGGTGATCTGAATGGTCTCCCATACAAGGCCTCGTATAGTTCCATCACATTGATGGAGTGGTAGATTTTGTTATACGGAAAATCTACCAAGGGTTGGTGATCCTCCCAGTTGTGATAAAAGTTGAGGACACATGCACGGATCATTTCCTCGAGAATCTGAATGGTCATCTCTATCTGACCATCCATCTGGGGGTGAAAGGCAGTGCTCATGCGTAGCTGAGTCCCAAACGCCTCCTGCAACCCGTTCTAATTCCGTGAAGTAAAGAAAGCATCCTGATCGGAGATGACAGTCAATGGTTCACCATGAAGACGTACGATCTTCTGAATGTAGAGACGTCCCAAGCTATCCACTGAGCCCTACTCTCTGATAGGTAGAAAGTGGGCTGACTTGGTGAGTCGGTCTATGATCACCGAGATAGAGTCATGTCCTCTAGAAGTACATGGAATCCCATCACGAAAACCATAGATATCCCATCCCACTTCCACTCTGGGACCTCTAAGGTTTGTACCAAACCTGCAGGTACTTGGTGCTCTGCCTTCACTTGCTGGCAAGTGAGGCATCGAGAAACTAACTCTACCACAACCTTCTTCATTTCCGGCCACCAGTAACATCATCTGAGGTCCTGATACATCTTCTCTAGTCAAGGATGTACCGATAGAGGGGAAGTGTGGAACTCCCTCAGCACCTCCTCCTTCAATGTAACTGGTACCATGGTACGTCCCTCGAAGAGGATGACGTGCTCCCTGCCTTCAGTAAATCCATCAGGTGCTAGCCCTGAGGATATCTAAGAATGTCGCACCTCACACCCAATGTCTCCATGTTGTTCCTCTCTAGCCCACTGAAGAAGAGGAGGAGTGACTGTGAGGGACTGTAGATAGGTTGACCCAACTCTATCCATGAAGGATATCTGCAAGGCAGCTAACTGCTCCGTCACCTCCCCAAGTAGCTGAATTTCCAATCTCCTTATAGGAGAATTAACTAATACTTTCCCCTTCCCAGAAGTATAGACTATCTCAAAGTAATAATCCTAGAGGAACTTGAGCCATCACAGTTGTCTCAGGTTCATGTCCTTCTGCGAGAAGATGTACATGAGACTCTGGTGGTCATAGAAGACTGTAAAGCGCTCTCCCATCAGAGAGTGCCACCACATCTTTAAGGCGAAGACCACTGCTGATAACTCCAGGTTATGGCCAACATAGTTCTGCTCATGCTGCCTCAACTGCCAGGAACCGTAAGCGATCACAGCTCTTTCCAGCAGTAGGACACTGCCGAGTCAGGTCCTTGATGCATCGTAGAAAACTAGGTACCCTACGCCATCCTCTGGTAGCCTCAAAATGGATGCACTGGTCAATCTATGCCTCAGCTCCTGGAAGCTCGACTAACACATGTATGACCCCTCGAAGGGTTTCCCCTTCTTCGTTAAAGCTGAAAGTGGTGCTGAAATTCTGGATAAGTCCGGAACAAATCTCCGATAGTACCCAAACCGACCTAGGAAACTACGCACCTCCATCACGCTCCTGGGTGGCTCTCAAGAAAGTACCGCGTCGACCTACGTGGCATCCACTGCAACTCCCACCTTAGAGATGACGCGTCTCAAGAAGTGAACCTCTAGAAGCCCGAACAGGCACTTCGAGAGCTTAACATAAAGCTGGTGCTCTCTGAGTGTATCCAGTACAACCTGTAGGTGGTAGGTGTGCTCTTCCTCGGTCATCGAGTAATTTAGTATGTCGTCAATGAATACTATGACAAACTGATCGAGGTAGGGCTGGATGATCTTGTTCATGAGAATCATGATCACTGCTGGATCGTTGGTCACATCGAAAGGAATGTCCAAGACCTCATAGTGGTCGTACCGACAACTGTAATCCATCTTCTGCACATCCTCGTCCCAAACATGGAGCTGATGATAGCCTCAACTGAGGTCTATCTAAAGAACCAACGTTCTCTCTTGAGCTGATCAAAGAGGTCATCAATCATAGGAAGCAGATACTTGTTCTTTATGGCCACCTAGTTCAGGAGACGGTAGTCGACACACAGTCGCAAGCCCCCATCCACCTTCTTGGCGAATAGGATCGGAGAAGCCTAGGGTGAAAAACTGGGTCGAATGAAACCATTCCCCTGTGAGTCCTCCAGCTGTACCCACAGCTCATGAAGCTCAGCGAGAGCCATCCGCTCTACTGGAATGGATATCGGTGATGTCCCGGGGTACATGTCTGTAGAGAAATCTACTTCTCTATGAAGAGGTAGTTTTGTAACATCATCAAGAAAAACTTCTACATACTGATCCACCACTACAGGAAAACACAAACTGTACACGTCAACTACTCCAAGGATGATACTAGCCAACTGATGTGTGAACAACAACCCTCTCCTTTGGGTGTGTCCATCATGTGCTACGAAGGTTCTTTTATTGCTGGTGAGGGTGAACCCTGTCCCGTCCATGCGGAAACACTGCACCTTGCGCCTAATATAGTCGATCTGATCATGGAATGTAGATAACCAGTCCATACCCAAGATGAGGTCCTACGGCCTCGACGCCACTACAAGAAGATACCAGCCGAAGCTCTCACCTCCTAGAGTAATATCACACTACTAACACCAGTGCGTAATCGTCAAGTATGGTCTTGTATGAGTCTGTAGCCGCAAGGATCGATCCAACGGCTCCGTCGGAATCTACGAGCTCTGAACAAGGGTAGCGACAATAAAATAATGATTTGCACATGTGTCTATAAGAACTGTAGCAACGGTGGAGTAGACACAAATTGTACCACAAATCATCTCGGGTGCACCATGGTCGTAAGCCTCTACTACTTGGAGCTGAGCCTGCCTCTGCCCGCCAGCTCCCTGTGGTCGGGGTGGGCCTCCAAGGGGTGGTGGTGGTAGAGCCTCGAAGCGTCATCGACCACCTGCTACTCGGCCAGTTCCTCAGCCTCTTCCTCCACGGTCGAACCACTGCCTCTTCCTAGGAAGTCCCTCCACTATCTGCTACTTGTCTGCATGGATGGTTGGGAAGTCATGAGCCACGTGGCCCTACTCGCCGCATGCATAACACTGTCTTCTCCTCGGAATAATGGCTCTGTTCAGTGTGCCCCACACATCCGACCTCGAATCCTGAGGTTGCCCATATTTCGGCCTAGTTCGCCTGGACCCCTGTTCCATCTGTCGACTGCCAGCTGAAGAAGACTCTACTTCGTGCCATCCGGCGGTGGGTCTCTCTACTGACGGCAGCTCGATGAGAAATTTCTCCACTAGCAGGGCTCGATCCATCACCCCCACCTGGGTCGGGATGCTGAGTGGAATTTTTGAAGCACTGATCTCATGCCTAAGACCCAGCTCAATGGTCCGGGCCCAGAAGAATCAGTCCCATACCATGTCCGTGGAGTAGCGCAAGAGGTCGGTAAATCTCACCGAGTACTGGGCTACTGACATGCTGCCCTGCAGTAGCTGAAGTAACTCCTTGATGTGCACCGCACAGAGGGTGTCTGGAACAAACTCCATGTGGGTGATTCTCTCGAAATCCGTCCATAGAAGAGATGCATCATCGCGAACCTGGAGTATCAGGCTCCACCATCTACCTGCTGCTGCGTGCAAGAGACTCACATCAAGGATCACCATGAGGTCTGCTGGTGTCCCTACCAACTTGAAGACTCTGAAGACAGCCTCTAGCCAATCCTCAAATGCCTGAGGATCCATCTCACCATAGATCCTGGGCGGCCTCTTCCTCTGAAACTCATGCAACGCGCTCCAGCAGAGTGAACACTCCACCGCTGGGGCTGGTTGCATTGGTGGTTCGACTGGTAAAGGTACCGCCGGTGCCTCCACTGTAATGGAGCCCTGCACCGAGGCCTCGTCGCTCGGTGTGCTTCCATCATGCACAATGCTCGGAACCCTAGCTGGCTGCCATCGTGGGGCCATCCTAAAAAGTAACAGGTGTTCCAAAATTAATACAGTATACCTGGTGAGCTGACATAAAGTAATCACAAATAAAACATTTGAAATTTAAACACACAAGCAATTAGCATTTTCGGGAACTAAGTCAGAAATCAGAAGTCAAGGTCATAGTGTATGGATAGGTTGGCTGCCGCACCAACACTGGACTCCCTGGACTGAAAACCACACTCAATACTCTTAACACTATTGCTCTATAGGGAAGGAATTATTAGAGTCCTGAGCTCTATAATAGAACTGACTCCATTGATAACAATTTGTCACGACCTGTCCTCGGGGCTCATGCCGTGACTACCCCAAGACCGCCTTCCATAGGCCAGGGGCTGGCGACTAGCACCAAAGGCGTAAATTTCAATGAAGGGAAGGCATTGCCTTTAAAGAGTAAACAAACACCATAGAGCACACAAGTTAAGTAAGCAATAAGTAAAACTATGTACAAGGTATGTTCTGAAAATGTAAGTGGGCTAGCATAAAAACCCAACTGAAATTATAGTACAACTGAAAGGAACGTACAACAGCAGTAAGTAAAACAGCAGCACCGATTTGTCCTCCGGAAATCCCACCTGAAGGGTGGGTACAAATGGTCCCCTCAGCTCCTCGGGTCCGACCGTCTGTTCCGTGTACGTCCCGCTAAGTGGTCCACCTCTGAGTACCATCCATCTGCACAAGCCTCCAACTCGATCAGTGATATCCGTCCTCTATAGCCAACACAACGTGGTGCAGGAATAGCCCGTGCATGGGTGAGTATATGATACTCAGTTGGGACCCCGAGACCCCCGATGGTCTCTCAGAATCCATGAAGGATAAACCAAAAAGAAAAGATACAATCAAGAATTATCAACTACACTATTTAGGTATATGCCCATACATATACCTAAGTCATCAGTTACCATTCGGCTCCAGCTCCCGAGCCCAAGCACAACCCAGTCCACAAAGGAAAGCACAACCCAGTCCACCCAAGAAAGCAAGTCAACCACATCAATAATAATGATTGAGAATCAAGACTCATCTCACACAGGTATACAATTTGTAAGGCAATAGATATTATCATATGTAGGCAATGATTCATATAAGCTGTTGGACCCACATAGGATACAAGAACATCTAAGTTGTCAGACCCACATAGGATACAAGACCAGCTACTCTGCCGAACCCACAGAGGATACAAGTACATAGGTCAATACTGCCAGACCCACATATGATACAAGAACAGTAGTCATCACCGTCGAACCCATGTAGGATTCTAGTACATTAGTTGTTGCTAATGAACCCACAGAGGATCCATGTATTGACGTCGTCCCTATCGAACCCACAGAGGATTCCAGTACAGAAGTCCCTGCAGTTGCAACCAGTTATAGGGTTCCCGCACACAGTATGCTCGATTCCAGGAGGGTACCCTCCACGGGAAAAAGAAAGTTGATACATCAGTCTTCACAATGTCCAGAGTTGATGTAACCCAAAGTTCCTCCTTGTCAATAGAAACCCAACACAATAGACGGTGTGTCAATCGGACGCTCGGTCTAAGAGTTATTGGCTATTTCGTTCTAGGGGACCAATTAGTTTTTAATCTCAAACCAACCCGACCGTAATCTAGCTGAATCCAAACCTCAATAGAAGTAAGCCAAGAGGACCATCTCGACAAAAGGATCCTGATTCAATTGACGACACTTCAATAGGATATCCGGTCCTTGAGATATATGCATCTCCGTTCCAAGGGCCTAGTTGGTTTCGGGTTCAAACAAACCCGTACATACACAAACATTTCCAAAACCTCGTTTTTAACATACCAAAATGACCGTATTGATCCCAGGATTCATATAAAACTGACGGTACGTCGATCGAATGTCAGTACCTCATGTTATGGGCAAAAGACCGAAAATGGTCAAAATGGGGGGGGGGTATGGGCCTGGTCCAACCCAGCACAACCCCCCACCCCCCCCCCCCCCGGGGTCAGCCTGAACCTGGCCAACCAGACATGGGTCCGGGTTCGGACCGGTAGGGCGTGGCCAGGACCGGCAGGGCGTGGCCCAGCCTGGCACGATCCGCGCAACCCCCCCCCCCCTGCCCGGTCGGGGGGGTGCGCCGGCGCGGCCAGCGGCTGGGTAGATGGGGATGTGGTCCCCCCTCCCATAGTGCTCCACGGATGTGGCGGGCGCCGTGTCTCCTCTGGATCCCGTGAGGCTGCAGGATCTGGCGCCCTTCCACTGCGGGTTCAACCGTGGCGGCTCCTGCGGGCGGCGCGCGGGGGCGCCACATCCTCCGAGCGGCCGTCCGATGACGGCCTCCGCCTCCAGCCACCGGCGACCCGCGCCGCTGAAGATGTCTGCATTCCTCCGGAGTCATTCCGGTGTTCTATTCTTGCTCTCTTCTATGCATGCGGTCGTCTCGGGTCCCTATATTCACTGCGACGGCCTTCAAACTCCATTACTGTCTCGTTTCATCGTCACCCAACATTCCATGCATCAAGAATAGAATATCAGTGGGTTCATACTTGTTCGTTGGTCCGCACCCAATGCATTAGTGGTTCGAACATCTCCCAACAATTATACTTCATGACAAGGGTATATGTCATGTAAATAAATATAAACCCAAAACCCCTACCTCAACATGGAAGACGATAATCGGCGTCGCAGTACATGGCGTCGCGGAGAAGAGGATCGTAGGCATCGTCAGGGTGTGTCGAGGAGGAAGCAGCCTCTCTATTCTGGCTGCGGGGAAGAGGTTTTGTGGCACATCATCAATCTCCGAGGAACTGGCGTTCTTCGTCATTCTTCATCGGAGGATGGCATCATCGGCGTTTCTTCAGTGCTTCCTCCCGCAGTTTCTCTATTCGTTTTCCAAAGTGGTGATTAATAAAATAAGTAATCCTAACGTTGTGTTCATTATTATGGTTCAGAAATGAACCTTAATTAATGAACCTATTAAACACATGGGCGTTGCTATTACAAAACCAAAGGGACGAGTCATTAAATGGCCACATTTATTGATCGTCATTACACTGCGACTTCGTCAACTGCCGCTCAACGGTGGAAGAAAAAGAATAAAATAACTTATAGTTATTTTATAATATACAATTCTTTTTCTGAAAGTCTAAAAACTTATCTTTTTCATCCGAACCTTGTTGGTTAACGTTATGCTTCTACTAAGTGAATCCCAACACTACGAATTCATCGGTTCCCTCAGATTTTAATTCCGAGAACCGGTTCAAAAGTTAAAAAAACCCGCTCGTTCGTTCACTGAACGTACCTGAGCTAAAATTCAGAAATTGATTTCGGGCACACCGGACCAGGGAATCAAGCGCCATTAGAAACTACATACTCATATAAACCCAAATAATTTAAAAAAAATCCTTGAAATTAATTGGTATTTAGAAGATAGATAGATTATGAGGTTTCTTGGTGTAGTTCTTACATTGCCCTCTCCTCAAAGGGGGCAGAGTGAAACCATCAGTGTCAGTCACCTTTTCCTTTCCATTCGAGAATGAATTTTTAAAAGGGAAATGGCCACTTATTTCAATTTCCTAAAAGGGGTGTTATAAACCCCTTGAATATACATAACTACATTTTTACTTTTGGAAAAATCATGTCCAATAGATACATTCCTTGGAGAATCATCCTTTATATCCTCCAAAATTTATTGATTTCCCAAAGATTATTTTATTTTAATTATTTCCACCAAAAAAATAAATGTATTCCAATCATCAATCAAATTTTTTGGCCCCTTAATAACAAAAGCAAAGCCTCACATACATTGATCATTTTCATTCATTCCCAGATTAAAGTTACCCTCATAATCGCAGTCACCTTATCCATGCTCAGGTACCATATTAAATTTATATCTGATCCATGGGTCTCTAGTTCCATCTTGGAGACGATTTCATGTCGATTTGTTGTGGAATATGGCTATCATGCACATCATTCCTAGCACGACTAGACTGTTGGTTTCCAACAGTGACCAAATGATTCCACGTAGCATGTTTCACCAATTTCATCCTATAAGAAGCATCATGGTGTTCCTTTAAGGAAAAAAATGAGAAAACTACATCCGTGTGTCATTTATCATAAACATGACATATAATTTTAAATTCTGAATAGAAATTAAGATGTTTTTCATAATCCACTTTTAACGAGATATCATCATCTAATGATGAAAAAAATAATTTTATGAATTTGATAGGAACAAAATTCAATATCTACCAAGATATTATAGATTTTTCTATATTTGGAAACCACAGTATTACTATCCAATTTGATCAGGATTTCCAACATATATGCTATATGATACTAGATCCTAATATGATACATGATCCAATTTAGACCCATAATTTTGATCCAGACACAAGTTTTAGTGTTTCGAATGGAAAAATAATTAAAACCAATGTACCACTTATGAAAGCATGCAAAACCTGGTATTCAAGAAATTGATCTGGTCCCCATGACCATCGCCTTAGGTCCTCTGATGGAAATATGATATATAAGAGACCCCGACCCATGGGAATACATAGCAAGTTACAAAAACTTCATATGGACGACACCTTTTGAACTAATTGATCTATTTTACCAAGACATTATCCATTAGGAAGAACTATCCATTAGGTAATATAGAACTCCCATATTCTAAATATGTCAATAATTACATATTAGTTAGTATCCATGTGAGAAGAATCACCATTCTTTACCATTTTCTCTGGAAGTGCGTCCTTTACAAGCACGAAGAACATTCTGCTGGAATCTTTCTAAACTACTCTAGAACCAAAATGTTGCCTCTATTTAGTTTTCATATAATCAAAATTACAATAACTATTATTGTGAATACCCAAATCATTCAGCAAATTAGATCGAGATTTCACCATCTTCAAAGGCCAATGGGTACTATATAGCACTGATTAATGAAAACCGACCAATTATCGACTATAAAAAGTTACAAATCAGGAATTTTAAACCACCTAAGCCATTGTAGTTGACATCGACTACTGATTCTCACCCGCCTAGTACCTTAAATCCCCTGTTAGTGGGGAAGGAATTGCATCCACCTTTGTGGGAAGTCATGATCGAAACAGATCCATAGGTATCATCTCGACCCAATTCACACTTGACTCAATCACTACAGATCTAGGAAAAACACATTTGAATTTATGGGATCTATCCTTGGATGATGTATAAAAACTAGAACTTTGGGAAGATACCGTGACCACTAATGCAACTATGGAATCGTAAGAGAATATCCTTCTCCCAGTACCGTCTTCAAAGGAACATCCTGACACCAGCATATGACAGAGAAATTGAGGTAGCATCATGTGAATGTAACCCGAACATTCATTACCATAATAGAAGCCACACCCACAATCCATCCCACCCCTTTTTAGTATATATAACATTATATTTGGATTTAAATAATTACAATAGAAAAATTCACCTGAGGAACAATTGTGTTGACGATACAGGACAGGGACCATAGTGCATGAACATGGATTGTTAATTGGTATTTTTATCATATATTTTTTGTTATGATTTTTGGATTTTTGGATTTCAATTATTTTATTCATATTGTTTACATGAATTAGGTTAGAGGGATTTTTATAAATATTGTTATAATTTTCCATATTTACAATGTTTAGATGAGATCTTCATCAAAAATAGAAGTGGTTCTGAAAACTGAGCTACTAGATTATTCATTAGTGGATGCGTCATTCCATTGAGATGTAGAAAATAAATTTTACATAGTATCTCTAATTTCAATATTGGATTTCAAGGGACCCGTGTAGACATAGGTATTACTTATACATAATTGTCGAATTGATTTTCATGAGCCATGATAAAAGAAGTCATTTTTTAGAAAATTCTCATTGTTTATTAGTTTATTTAAGTAAAAATTCATATATGCATTATGTCTATGAGTAAATTCACATATATGAAAATATAACATGTTTATATTTATTATTTTCCATTAGAGACTTTAAAAAGGTTATATTGGTATTTTTGATCTTTTTGATCTGATAATAATGACATAATAGTAGTGTAAAATAGGTGGTCACTTTTAGTAATTCTTATAGATATGATATATTTCTTCAAAAATAGATACTTGTGTGGAAAATAATTGTATATTATTTAAAGAAGTAAACATATTTCTTAATTACATTTTCTAGAAAATTTTGTTCTACATAATATGGTTTGTGTTACATATCATTTAGAATAATGTTTTCTGATAATATATATTCTATTTACATGATTTGGAATACATTATGAAGATTCATGAGATGGTTGAAAATGGATTGATGTCATTCTATTTGACAGAATTACTAGGGTAATAAGATATGGTTTAAGTGACATTCTCATTCATGGACTGAACCTTTTATATCACTATAATGCAATACATGGAAAACATAAATGGGAAGTGAATTACATCTTTGTATTATCAGTATAACTGTTGTGGTAGAGAGAATATGGTCATCCATTTCTGGTTTGACTAGGGTGGAGAAGAAAATATATCATTTCCCTTACCATGAAAGAATTCAATGGTGTTTTTCTTGGTTAATGGTCCTATTCCTAGGTGTATCGATGTGTATAAATTTAATTTGTTCATCTATTAATCCACATTATGATTGTATATGGTAATTAGTGTATATGGTTGAATTCGACAATGTTAAATTAATCTCAGTATGATGAAATTTTGTGTGATTTTTTGTGATGTCTCATATATATTATTGAGGGATGAAAAGTTGTTCTCATATGATAGAATTGTATTATTATATAGATATATTGGTCCCTAGTCAACGATTTCATTTAAAATATTTTTTAAATCATATTTTTCATCATTCGTCAATCATGGATACATTAGTGGATTATTCAATGAATCATATTATATAGTTTGAGTATGGTTTTGAAATAGAATGACTGATTACCAATATTATTAATTTTATAATTCTTGATTTTTTAAATCCTACGGATTTTTTTTTTGAAATTTAATATGATGATCACTATAGATATTACAATATGAAATCATAGTAGTATTATTGAGACACCTGTGACATATGGTCGAGAAGAAATTATTGGGTTGCACCAATTTTTTATATTGGTGTCTCAATGTTATAATTATTTTTTATTTACAGGAAACATTGTGAATGAAATATTTTTTATAAATATTCTAAGAAAAAAATTCTATTTTACATTCATTAGAGGTAAAGTGAATGATTCTTTTCTCATGGATGGATTATGCTAGTTTAATATATATGGATAAATGGTTGAGATATACATATAGATTCTAACAATGATAACGAGGATATCAACATATTAATGGTTTAGTACACATATAAAGAACCTATATTATTATAGTATTAAATAATTATAATGTGGTCTTTTTTTGTTATATTAATGATTCATTAATATGATAGAATATCAATATGTCATACTAATCAATGTATATTAAGATATATAGGATGTTTTTAGAGTATTATTATGATGGATAGAATAGTATATGGAGGATTTTTCAATTTTATAATTATTATATTTTCAGACTTTTTTTATTAGGTATGGTTTAATAACATTCTCACCATTTCATTATTTTATTGGTTGATGGTTTATTGTAGGGTTCCTTTTTTATAGATGAATTATTTATGGATGTTATGATCATGTATATTTTAGATTTTTAATTTTTTATGACATTATGTTATAATATTCATCTATTTTAATAACCATGGTTTCATCAGAATCATTATTTTACTTATGATTTGGAATAATTTCTCAACATAGTGTCATTGAAATTATGATTACAAATTTAACTCAAATTAAAAAATTTGTTGGTTTTTTTTCTTGCGAAAAGTGATTAAAAATATAATGATATTTTAAAAAAAATCATTTAATTGGTAAGTAAATCATAAATTAGATTTTTGATATAGAAGATGATTGTTGTCTTGAGTATTGATTATCGAGTTTTTCATGTTGTCGATGATTTTTAATTTATTAGAATAGTTGTAATTATTCACAATGGATTCCAGAAAATATTTTTAACAATATATTAAAAAAATAATTATTTTTTATTTTAATTTCATAATTTCTCCAAATTTATAAAATTATTTGATGTATCATTTTGGTTCGTTGTAATGGGTTTCTGCGATATATAGAGGATCATTTAGATATTTGGAATTTTATGGAAGAGGGTCACTAGAGTATTGATAAAAAATGATTCCTTCATTTGAACAATTTTATTACATTCCTAGTATATCATATTAATAATTATGATCAATAACATAATCCCGCCATTTACTATAAATATGTTCTTCCATATATATACATTAAACTAATTCACTTTGATTTTTAAAAAAAATAAATGAATTGATTGTGATATATGTTTGAGTGAAATATTAATGGACTTTTTATAAAATTATTCATAAAAAATAATTTTATTATATAATATATCAACATAGACTATGTTCGAAAGAAAATAACACATTGAATATCACACAATTAGAAATTAACCTATATGAATTATATATTTTACAATTTTTTGGATGTAAAATTTTGGCTTTATTTATATTTTGTAAATTATTTGGGAATTGTATAGTCTAAATTTTGAGAAAGAAAGACTAGATAAAGAATAATGGGATAAATAAATTACAAAACCTAATGATAATTGAAATATAGATATAGTCAACAATGGTAAAACACCATACATAACGATATGTTACAGTGGAGGGGGAAAATTATAAGGGTATGGTGGTCTATCTAGTATCCCTTGGGATAGTTTTTCAGATTCCAATTTGTATTAGGGTTTTTTAAAGACTTGGAATTTTATTTAAATAATAGCAGTATATTACACATTATTATCAGCTGATAAGATGGTCACAATTGAGTGATGGTCACTCAACCCAAAGGTACGAAGTCGTGTGGTCATATATATATGCTACCTTGTTTGTGTTCTGCGATGATTGTAGAAATGTTGTCTAATGCTAACTTCATAATAGGGAAAATGGATACCTTCTATTTTAAGGGAAGATTGAAATGGGGTATCAATAAAATTTCTATGATGATTTCCACTATATTTTTGGGGTATGATTATCATATATACTATCAATTAATTGATAAAAGAGGATTACTAATAAGAAATAATAGAAAACTAAGGGATACGACATGGAAATGAATGATATAATGATATATTTATTTCATGTACATGTGTAAATAGTATACAAAAAAATTTGTGCAAGGTTTTTTACTTTCATGTAAATTTCAATGAATCCATTTTCGATTCATTACTATATCATGTGATGTATAAAAAAATTATATGTATTATTTTTCACTTATAGACACTTGATATATGATTATATACTAGAATAATCTTAATGGATTGTGAATTCTAAGAAAAAAAATATTATTATTTAGTTAGTGAAAATTAATATATTAGTATTATTATTAAATAATAATACTATATTTAGAATCATCATTATTTCTTAAAATAATATATCCTCGTTACAGTAATGGATGGCTTTATAAACCATGGAAAGCTGTCACTGATTATACTATTCAACATAGTAGTTATTAAATTATCAGTTTGTGACATGGTTATAAAGAATTATTCATTTAAATATTATTATAACATGAAATATTTATATTTCAAATACATATTAGAAAACAGGAAACTGAAAAACATTTCTGTTAATTTGATTTTATCCATTTCTAATATATTATTTATGATTATTTACTAGTTTCAAAAATTCAGCTCTCAAAACTTGTATTCTGTCCACTTGGACTTGGGCCTTCAGGATATATAATGGGTCTACCTCTACCCACACTAATGAGGCCATTTATTTAATAATAAATTGAGGCTTCGACCCCAACCATTAAACAAATGAATCTAGAATTGAATATACATTTCATAACATTAATAATAGATGAATATGCTCTATCTTAAAACATTATTAAAATATAATAAGAAATAATTGATATCATCATGATGGACTTATTATTTTATTAATCATGGAGAGAAATATACATAAATGATTTACTATTTACACTGGAAATATTCAAAATATAAAATAAAAAAATAAAATAATTAATATTATTTATAATTTAGTACTTCATTTTCCAGGGAAGAAATAAAATAATATCTCATCACAGAAAAAAATGGGATGTGTACAATGAAATAAATCATTATTAAAAAATTAATAATCATTATTTCATGGTCAATAATTTAAAACATATTCCACTAAATGAATCAATCGAAAAAAATACACTCATGGATACTAATAAAAATATACAAAATGAATGAAATTATTTATAATGGATGTTGTGATTTCAAAAATATAGATATATTTACAATCAAATCCATGTTCCAACACAGTTCAATAGCTATTGAATTATTACCATTTTTTATATTACCTAACTATTATTTTCTCATGATAACTATAGACACATTGATGGATTATATAATTTCAGTCTGCACCCATCATTGTCACACCAATGAATTCCTCATATATTGAATGATATATTTAATTAATTATAAATATACCTAATCCATAACTAACCATATTGAGTATATAATACTGAATATCAATATAAAGCAAGTTAATCATATAACATTCAGGGTAAAACTCCTTATTATTAAATGAAATATTTTTTGTGAAAAAATTATTTATATGATATAGATAAATGAGTTTTTAAAATTATTTTAACGCCAAATCAAATACAATAACAAGAAAAATTATTTTTTATGATGATAATAATGTCCAAAAAATTAATCAAGATATCAAAGATGTCCATTATATAATTATATTTTGTATAATAATATAATAGTTTAATGAATATATGTAAATTTAAGTTTTAAATATAAAAAATGTCTCTATTAAAAAGTATCTTTATAATTTTTTTTACTCTTATAGAAGAATCTAAAAACAATGAAATTGTTATGGAAGTGGGAATGTAAATTAACAATCTATATCACAAATAAAAAAATTTCTATTGTGTTTATATAATTAAATCAAAGAAAATTTCCAAAAGGAAACAATTATAATTCACTACTTTATTGTGTGTGTTGATTTCATCAAATGATTTTATTTTTTATAATTTTTTTTGGAATAAAAACTCATTTCATCTATAACAAAACGTAATTACAATAGTATACTCGACTACATTCTTTGTTTTTTGATGTGTTTATGGGGATGAAAAATTACTTCGTTCATTGTTTGGGTTTCTGGTCAATTTCGGGCTGAAATATCATGTTTTTAGGTGCATAGACTAAGGCATAATATTTGGAAAACTATACTTACTCCAAGGAGAATATGTGGAGTCCTCGAGGACTACAAGATAGAATTTTGAAAACTCTTCTGTTGGTAGTTCATGATCGTATATATATGTTTATAATTATTCTACAAATTTTTCACACATGGATTAAACATTTTTTGGAGGACCACGCACATGAACCATGTGATACTAGAGCATGGGAAGATGGAATCACCTGATTTTTGCACAATTTTCCAAATAGTGAAAACAAATCATGTGAATCTAGATCTTTGTAAGTTGGAACTACATGATTTGTCCTTTGGTTTCTAAACCTTGTGGTAAATCATTGTAGAAAATTAATAGTGGGAAATGTCTATTTCCCCCCTTCCATGAATTTATGTTATTTTCTCATATATTCTACTAATATCCACACACTAAACTTAGGAGGCTCTCCTATTTCATCATTTCATTATATTTGAGAAGATCATCACAAATGGGATTGGTTTTATGATCCATTGATAGTTTTAGAAATATGTCAGTAAGATCATAAATACACTTGAATATAATATTCTTTTCTCTTTCCATATATAGTGCTAATTATATAGGATCATTTTAAACCTATTTTATGGTAATTTTTATAAAAAAATATTTCATCCAAATTGGAATGAGTTTGAAGCTACGTTTGGATGATAAGATGTCTACCAAAATTATGTATGTGGTGATCAACAATCCTTATGATTTTGTGTTTGTTTTTGGGTGTGTATTTTTGAGAGAACCATTATTTTGTCTGAGAGATAAGCTCATAATTTAATGTTTTTCAATTATTAATTAATTAAATTCAATGGAGATTCATATGGTCATTCTCAATAATACCTACAAGTGGTTTGAGCCTAGTGAGTGGCTTCTATCTGTAAGAAGATTAGGTCATGGTGTTGTTTTATATTAATTAATTTGTTTGTATTGATTTTTAGTTCAATGGGAACTGGGAAATATTGGATAGAGCATTGATATTCTATTGGATATTTCGTATGAGGAAATATGATCATATGAAAGAGTTGAACAAAAGTATTTTGGTGATATTGATTGTAGGTTTGGTGACCTAGTCATAGGGATGAGGAAATAATGTTGTCATGTTATGGGCATTGGTTTCTGATAGTGGACGGTTTATACCATCATATGAGTGATGTGGTCATAGGGGAATAAGGTTTCAAAAGGATGTTGTTTTGGGTCAAATTTTGTGATTTCTTATAAAAACTTGGTTTTTTAACTCAATTGTATATCCATTAATTTTTGGAATAAATCTTTACATAGGACCTATTGTGGATGCTTGAAAATTTAGTAATGGTTCTGAGGTTGTACGAGGATTTTTCAGAGCCCGGAACCCATATTTTTGGTGAAAAATAGACTTTTCACATGTTTTGGAAAACCGTTATTATGGTGTTTTTAGGCTGAAACATATTGAATGGTTGGTGCATAGCCGTTATACCTAATCGTGGGAATGCCCCTTTATTCCTAGATACCCTTTCATGGGATGCATAGGATTTTACAAACCGTGGATATGTTAATTTTCTGGGTAATTTTTAAAAAATTTCAATTAATTCTCTAAATAAGACACCCCTTCCTCCCTAATTTGTTTTTATAAGGGATTGACCTATATATCTCATAATTTGTGAATTTTTTGAAGATCCAATCTTGGAATCAATAGATCTCTATCATCTGACATCTGATTCAGGTTCCATTCATCAAATTAGACGCGCACCAGTTTTTTCTCATGTTCTATTTAGCCATTCTACTTCTCTTTCTCTCTCATCCAATATATAGTCATGTGAGAAATTTCCACCTTTTCATATATCTACTCCGATCTGAGGAAAATTATAGGCCAAAAACATAGTATATGGATCATACATCCCTATGGTGTGTGATCTACAACTTATCCCTAATGTTCGTTGATTTTGGAATGTTATTGTGGGTCCTGCTGAGTTCATTTGGAACCATTTTTTAAATTTCAAAACCACAATTATACTTGTTATAATCATATGGTAATAATCATTGAAAAAATATGATTGTTTTTTAGTGGTTACACCGACAACTCAGTCACCCTCATGTTGATAGTTATTTCATATTGAGTTTTTAGTATATCGACAAGTTTGAGCCACTATTTGGGTGTGACATTGCATGAAATTCCTAAAGGTGAGTCTTAATATAATATATGTATTGATATAAATGTGAATTCCATGATGGAATATACCATATTTGATCACCATTGGACCTGCCTAAGGAATGTTCTTTCAAATGATTATCAAATGTGAAAAATGAAATGGCATGTGTTCTAATTATTTATCGTATCCTTAAAAAATGTGATTTAAAAAAAAGGTATATATCTATAAGACCCCATTCCATGTAAATGGAAGGTATCAATGTGAACCTCAATAATTGAAAATGACAAAAATAAATATTAATACTTGATTAAATGTTTTAAAAACTATTTGGCCTATAAATTCAAATGGAAGAAAAGGGATTGACCATTAAATAAATGATTGTAACTCCACTTCACCTATCCACTCTAATGGAAGGAAATAAATGAACGAAATGAATTATTAAATGACTAAAATATCAAATAGTAATGGACTTACACAAGGTATCATTGGATTCTGAGAGGAGAATGCTTTGGGTATTGGGAGCCTCATTCTGATTCAAATATTTAGTTTTCATAGGTTGATACCCACATACACTATAGTTCATGTCTATTCCTCGGATTCGTAGTATACTACCGTAGGGTGCATTTCATTATTAAAGGATACCAAAGATACACTCCTTGGATCTAGCATTCTGTGAGATCTATGTTACCTTGGTTATTACCATGTAACTACCTAACTATTTTTCTTAGGTTTCCTTGTTATGTCTTGGGACCTCCACAACATATAATATCACGAGGTGATGCTAGTGTTGCATATGCTTCAGGTGACCTATTAACATTAAATTGTAATTTCTTAATTAATGAACTAGTTATGTGTTTAAATACCTGTTGTGGGATGAAGTAGGTACATCGATATCTAGTTATAATGTACTGCTTTGTTTACTTATATTAGTTTTCCTACACACTGCTATATTCCATTACACGGGATGGAGGATATAAACATCATTGGTGGTGGCCCAAAAATATTTATATCACACCCTCTTAGGGCTCCATGTTGTACCTAGAGTAGAATACATGGTTACAGGTGTTGACAAAGTAAACCATGCATCATCAAACACATGATAGCTTGATGTTTAGGAAGGAGCATGATAGTAGATGAGCGAGTTGGATCTCGGGATTCTTGGATTACTATTTGTTTTATTTTACATTGTCGAACTTATTATGCATATTTTCATGTATCCATGTTTTCTAGTTTACTAGTGACACGACATTACATCATCACTTTTCTAGTTCATACAGTTATTATTATTCTCGTTTATCTATTGCATTAGTTTTGTCCACTGTTTATTTATATCATTTATATTGCTACCACTATTTACCATTAAATTATTAGTTTCTTCTATGCAACTCTTTTATAATGGGGGAATAGTCTTCCCAAGAAAACACCCTAATCCCTCAATGGTAGTCGGCACCCTCTGGTGTTCGGGATCATGCGGTTGATTCCATGTGGCCCACTGGGCTCAGAGCACCCTTAAGTGGATTACAGGTTTTGGATTTCACAATGTTGTATAATATGTGATTTATTTTTGTTCTTTACTACATAGAGACCATTTATTTTTGAATAGTGATGCTTTGGACTTGTTCAATAGTTGTGCTTTGGCATCACGGACCCATGTTTTGGGTAAATTCCATGTTACCCAAAATGCAATTTTTTTTCCATTTTCCTATTAAATTTCATTTTATTTCAATACTGGGTGATGCACGTGTTGTGTGCTGTTGTTTGTTTTTAAACATTATGAGAAATAATTCCATCCTCATTCTAATGTTATGAGGGTTAGGAGCACAATTTCATGCATCATTATAAGCACTCAGAATTCATGTGTCATGCATATTTTCATTCCATGTAAGTTCATTTCACTTATTTTCATTGTTTGATATACCTGTAAATAAGGATTTTTGGGATATTTTCAGGCACTTGTAATACTTTGTATTTAATTGACTGATTTTATATCACAATTCATGAGGTGTATTTGTCCTCTTGGGTGGGGATGAGTAATTTTTTTAGTCAAGCCTTTATGCTATACATAAATGGTTGTCGTTTTGGTGACATGTGTATAGGAACTCATTCATCAGAAATGACTTCCCATTATAATGTGAATCCCAGAATTTAATAATCAATTGGTCACACATCCTTATCACGCATTGTCATATAAATTAAATGTAATTGAGTAAACCTATAAATTAAGTTCCCTATGACATGAATCTTATGCATGAGAACGTATAGATACATGGACATCTATGTGTGTAGTTTGGGTAGTATGCCTATTTTATTTATTTTACATACATTTAGTTACTTTTAGTGATGATGTCTTATGATCATATTCTTGTTATAAGGCTTGTTCTCGGCATTTGTAGTCCAATTCTGCCACAACGTCCTTGTGTCATTCCCTAAGAGGGTGGTGAGACCATAATCCAGACATGGTGTTCCCCAATACCATTTATTACATCCTGGAGTGCCACTTGAGGCACCACCTTCTATTACTGATTTGGGGACTGATGCCCAATTCAATGATAGTTTATTACCTATGATGTTCTCCATCTATGTTTCTCTACAGGTTTCACCTACGATGGCTAATCTGACCCACTATCTCCAGCAGTAGAAAGGCCATACTTTTTCAGGGCATGAACTTTTTCATGATTGTGTGTCTTGGATAGAGGCCATGTTGTCTATCATTGTGAATTTGGAAACTCCTCCATTGTGGAGAGTCACACTATGTACATACATGATTTGGGAGTTGGTCTACTATTGGTGGGATGTGGTTACCCATGGCAGTCATTAACAAGGAATGTTATGGGTTGACTTACAGACATCCTTCTATGATATATTCTTTCCTCGGGAATCGAGAGGTGTCATGGATAGAGAGTTCATGAATCTCTTATAGGGTTCCATTTCAGTTATAGAGTATTCATATTGATTCAATAATTTTCAGTGCTTTTCACTACATCTAGCAGGTGATTTTCTTTCGTGTTCGTGATGTATTGACAGTGGGATCCAGTATGCCAATCAAACATAGGTGAATTCCATTCACCATCCTACCTTTTCTGAAGTAGTGGATAAGTCCGTTATTGCTGAGTGTGACATGGGGTATGGGACAATTACTAGGATTAAGGGATCATTGAAATGTTAGACCAGTAGTTCATTGGTGGTAGTGGACATTCCCTTGAGGTTTTTCATAATGGAAATAATAGCTAGAGTATTTCGTTTGATAGCTCTATAGTGTGTCATAATTATGGAAGACCAAGGTATAAGAAGCACCAATGTGATAGAGACCATATGTGATGTCGGTCTTGCGCCCATATGGGTTATATTAAATACTATTTCAGGACCATTCCATTTTCATCGAGTGGAAAAAGATCAGCAACCGCTCCACCAATAGGAGAAAGTTCTTTTTCATCGCATTAGGTGGGGGGGGGGGCTGGAATAGAACTGGATGGTCTGGCCAAGGAGGAGGTTGTGTCCATGATTGTCTGGTCCTTGATCACCAGTAGCACCAACAGAGTAGTCATGATCGTGGTAGTATATTTTTTGCACAGGGTCGTGGATTAGATTAGTTTCATTATTTACAGCTGATACTCAAGGATTAGGCTATGATACCATCTATTATAAAAGGTACCATTATTTTACCCACTACTATTGTCTATTTATTGTTTGATATATGTCCTTCAAACTATTTTATTTCATGTATCTATTGTAGAAAATCTTATACTAGTGATACGATGTCACTATGGGGTAATGACCCTTGATACAACATTAGGAATACAGAAAATGGAATCCGCTAGTGCAGGGATGTCCCCTTGAGGAGGGAGGTTACAGTTTCTTTTGCAATATATTGGTTATTGTGATGATAGAAATTGACATAATTATGTGGATAGATTGGTTAGTCCAGTATCACGCGTTTACAGACTTCTATCACTGTAGTATATATTTTACATCACCAGAAGACATTATTTATCATTTCAATTGTGAGTGGGATGTCCAGGCTGAGAGATCTATACTAAAGCATCATTGCCTAGGTGAAGTGGCCACTCAGATTCCTAATCATTTCATTTATTATTAGGGTTTGCTTCAAACTGATTTCCATTCAGTAATTGATCATTTCAGGGAAATATTTCTTGATGAATTTTCTGTATTACCTCATAAGATAGTGGTTGAGTTTACAATAGATCTTGTTCCAAGAGCATCACTAGTTTCCATTTTTCCTTACATGATGTCATATTCTGAGGTTCATGAGATCAAGCAGTAGATTGAGGACCTAGAGGACAAATTATTTATGAGGTATCGTATATCCTCTTGCGGTTCACCAATTATTTTTTCTATAAAGGAAGATGGAACACTTCGTCTATGCATGGATTAGCTACGAATGAACCAGTATACGGTCAATATGTAACACCCATACCCCCGAAGCCCAGAGTTGGGGCACTATTATGTATCATTGGAATGATCATAAAAGATCATGTCTCGAAAGAACGATTAATTTAGTAGCCATGGAAGTACTAGACACATTCATACGGAATACATTACATCATAAAACTTAAAACTACAACAAAATTTTCACCATAGACAACCCTGAGATCCCATAGACTATCCCTGGATGAGAGTCATTATATAATTCTTTTCATCCTGTGTTAAATAAAACATAGAAAGGGGTGAGATTAGATGCTCAGTAAGGATAACATTATACTGGAAACTTTAATAAATAAGCATAAACATTTAAGGCAATTTATTACTAAAACAAATTCCATTTAAACTTGAAATTCAGCATAATATTGCAAAAATAAAATGAAATAGTGCCATTTAGTTTTTCACATGGATATTCTATTAGTCTAATAATCACATGCAATATCAATAACCACTTTCATAATGATGGAATGCATAATTCCAGACTATCATAACCACATTGTCAAGGCCTTGTGCCAAGACTACAAATAAGATTTTGTCATGGCCTTGTGCCAAGACACTAGTTTGTCTCATGAGACCTACTAATGCATCGAGGATCTATAGTGGGCTCCATTCGTCACTTACTAAGTCCAATACATTCCTCATATGAAACGTTTGAAACATAACATAAACATTCCTATTAAAACTAGAATACGACATGTCAATACATTATCCACAAACCAAGAATAGTATAAAAATACCACATCCACAGTCAAAAATTACTAATCCAATACAATATTGAAGATTGTATTGTAACAGATTAACCTCAATCGGGAATAATTATGGACATTTACATAGATGAAAATAATCATCAAAACATTTGGAGAAAAATATCCCCTTTTCTTGAAAACATTAAAAAGTAACACTATTTGTCAAGAAGTCGTTTAAAAATATATTTTTGAATCCAAGTGTCCCATACGACCTTGAGTCTTTTTAAAATAACTATAGTTTTAAAACATCAATATTCATATAAATAAATCATTAAATGCCTTTTTAAATAATGGAAATTAATGAGAATGATTGATAATAATAAATCTTTATAACATTTAAGATGATATTTTAGTTAGAGTACCAAACCAAAAGAGATACACTTGAATATAAATAATTGAAGTAATCAAAACATTATAATATCATGAGAATTAATGGATTCATGATATACTATGCCAAAGTAAATTATATACACCATATAAAAGTCAATTGGTGTATAATAACAAAGAAGTCTCAATGGAATGTAAATTTGAGATGAAATATCTTATAAAGACCGTACCCTTAGGTTAAGGATAAATCAACAACATAATTATGCATGAAAAATATAAATATACTCATTATGATTTTATATTTAGTGTAAATTAATCAGAGGACATTCACACATATTCTTTTAAAGACAACACCAATGAATTGGATATTTAACTCAACAAATGGATAATGAGTTAAAATAACTCTTATCAAGTTCATATCAATGAATTGAGAAATTATAAATAGAGTAATTATGTGTATCACAAGTATATTCACATAAAGTGGAGAGGAAATTATGTCATAAGAAAATGAATAGTGATTCCACAAATAATCTTGGAGTAAAATAATCAATGAAGTATGCCTAAAGCTGAATGAGATGAAATAGAAATTTCAAATTCCCTTATTGATTTGGTAACAAACAAAACATACACCCATGAAAGAAGGATCCCACAATGATGATGTAGATATCCATAAATTAAATTATATTACACAATTTATACAATCATGTGAATTACACACACCACATGAAATAAATATGTGGTGAACAATTAAAATCTCACAAAATTAAAAGTGAGATAAGAAACCCCTTACTTTGTACATTTTCCATAGTCGAGGGTAGGTTAACCTCTTGTATAATGGTGAAATAATTGTTCTGGAATTATACAAGAATCATATACATTAATATGATATCATATAAATTAATATGATATCATATATGATCTTTTAACATCGATTTTTTAATAATATCTTAGTATTATCGTTGTTTCGGGTGTTAAAGAATTCGTTTTCCTTTATATTCTTTGTTAGGTGAGAAATATTTGTTATGTATGGGATGTATCTTATTAATATCAAGAATGATATTATGTATATAAACATTATTTTTAACCATCAAATGAATATTATTCTTGAATGGATACGATGGTGAATGAATCTCATCGCATTAGTGGAGACGGTAGTCCTTATGTATGCACGTGTGACAATATCATTATTTTGATATTAAAATAATATATAATTGGATGGTATATCATATATAAATAATCATTATCTTGTTATACTAATTATTTACATGAATTCCATATCATTAATATACCCATCCAAATAATAATGTAAGGAATAACAATTACACCACGACGTGGAGACGGTAATCCGTATGTACGCAGGTATGGTGACATGTAATTCAATGGACGGATATAATAATGAATATGGTTGTACAATATTTATAATAACATCACAGTATATAGAAGATATTGGATTTATTATTTTATAATGTAAATAAGAAAGAAATAATAAGTGGAAGAAGAAAAGAACTTCAAAGAGGGTGGTGAAATTATTTTTTCTTCTTCAGGTGCTTCTTCTTGATTTGATAATAAACGCTCTTTATGTTGGCTTTATGACTAAAGGAAGACCTCCAGGATGAATGGAGGATAGTTGAGAGGGTATTTTGGCAGATTTTGGCTGAGCCAAATGGCTTTTATGGTGTGAATTATATAGAAGTAGGAGTGCCCTTTTATAAGAGGGGTGAGGGGCACCTTAGGAACGACTAGAAATATTATTTTATAAAAAAATAAATTTCGGTTTCTAATTGATTAAAATGGTATATTTAAAGGATATGGTGGTGATGGGTCAAAAACCACTCAACCAATAGGTTTTAGACAGCTTTGGGTCACTATATTATGCATAACTCTTTGATTTACCTCTTAGTTAAATAGTTTGACATTTACCATGTCAATTTGTATTATTATATTATATTGTTAATAAACATACTATATAATTCTAGAAGAACCCCAAGTGGTTCCATAATTATACACCTATATTTATATAATTCTATTGGCCGAACATCAGATTTTTAGAAATAGAATATCAATTAATAATATAATATTTGTTTTAAAAACTCTTTTATGTCAATTTTGACACTATTTGGTATTCTGTTTTTTGCAAAATTCATAATAGTGTCATTACTACTAACATAATTCTTCTAGCCAACCCAAATATGTCTTATTAACCTATAAAATTAGTGTAATTAATAAAAAGTCTCAAATTACATTTATTTTGATATTTATAATATCAATTACTATAATATTTCAATAATTAGGTAATTATTGCATCATCATTATGTCAAAAATAAATTAAATTATTTAATGTCTAAAAAATATGAATAAAATACCATAATGTAAGAAATTGTTTTATCTTTATAATGAATATTTATAGTCTAATTTATATTATGTGTAACCTTATATTAAAAATGTTTTTGTTATTAAACATTGATTTTAACTCTTTTAACTCTTCTTTGAATTAAATAATAATAAATGTCCTAATCTAATCCATGTGGACCAAATTGGTTCATATTTTATTCATTAGGTTGTTTCTGGTCGAATTATACTTATATAATAGAATTAGGACATGTGTTAGGGTAAAAATAATATCATTTTTACCCTTAATTACCCTATTTACTGTTAACCGTGGTAAATACAAGTAAAAAGTTAATATTCACCAAAAATTATTTTTATCTTATTGAACCAAATTTTACTCCTTGATATTAACCGTGTCTTTGAGATTTTTGAAATTCCACTCATAGAAGCGGTAAAATTATGTTTTATGTGAATTCTCAAAATCTCTAAGAAGGGGGGTAAAAGACGGTGAAAAGTTCAATATAATTTTTATATATCTAAAATTATTATAGAATGACTCCAATGAATTAAATTGAACTTATATAGGTATTATGTATCAATTTTGACCTAAAATAAATTTATATAAAATAAATATTTATTTAAATAAAAATTAGGTTTTAAACTATAACTAAGTGTTTTTCAATATTCATCAAAAATTAAAATTTTTCAGAAACATACCGAAAATTCACCCTAAGCTAATTTTGATATTCTGAATTAAAAAATGAAGTCTATTTTACTCAAAAAAAACATAGAAATTGCATTATTTAGTTTAAAATTAAATCACATTTTCAAAACCAAGAAGCGTATTTTTATGAAATAATAACTACCAAAAGATTTAAATTATTTTATGTCCAATTTCAAAGTGAAATTACTTCCAATGAACAACATTGGATTAAATGGTAAAAATATAATCTAATTATACATCCAAACTGTAACATCCAAAGTAAGTAATGAATAATAGTTATTTTTATCTTTTTCTATTAATGATTACGATAGTGTTATAGAGGCTTAAAATGAAATTAAATACAATCTTATGCACGGAATACACTAATATTCTTAAAAGATTGTTTTACTGCCTTTTGATGGCAAACCATTTTTTAATCTATATTTTGACAATTTTATAAACTATTTTTGTCAAAATAAACTTATTCTTTATGATTGGGACATCAAAATTTACCTTGTGTGAATTTTTGGTATTTTTCGGACAATGTTCATTTTTTAATGAATAGTGAAAAATACTGCATTTTACATCAAAACTGCTTTTTAATCTAATTTATTTATATGATTAGATTATCTTTTGAATTGTTTTTAAAGTGAAATTAGAAAATATTTTTACCATTAAATCCAATAGTGGTCATTTGAATTAATTTCACTTTGAAATCAGACTTAAACTAGTGTCAATCTTCTGATACTTATTGTTTCATAAAAACACGCTATTTGCTCTGACAGCGGGAATTAATTATTAAATTAATTAACGTGACTTATATGTTTTGAATTTTGTAAAATAGACTTCATTTTTGAATTCGTAATATCAAATATAGCTTAGGGTGAATTTTTGGTAATTTTCTGAAAAACATCAATTTTTGATGAATAGTGAAACCACTAAGTGGTACTTATAAAGACTGATTTTCCGTTTAAATGAAATTTTGCCATCATTGGGTATTGAATTTCAAAAATCCGACATAAATGGTTGTCATTAAGAAGTAAAATGTGGTTTAATGAGATTATAATAATTTTTTGGTGAATAGTAACTTATTATGTTCTTAATCGCAATTAGTGGTAATTAGTGTAGTTTAAGGTAAAAATAATGCTTTAATAAAATAATATGAGCTTGACACATGTCCTACCCTCATTGGTTGTGTCATGACCGACCAATAAAATCCATGGGTCAACTTGGGGACCCCATGGAGACACTTTGGTTGGGAAATGACATAAATAACTTTTTATTTAATGTAAAAGTAAAAATGACACAAACATGATATGTTTTACTAAAACAATTTTTAAATGGGGTTATACAAGTCCGATTTTTTATTATAAATAGTCATTGGAAAGATAAAAAGATTTCCTATATCATAGTATTTGTTTTATAAATTTTAGACACTAAATAAAGTAAATTATTTATGACATCATGGTGATGCAGCGATGACCTCTTTATTTAACGATTTAAATAAAATGGAATGATAATGTAAAATCTATGAACTACACTTGTCCAAAACTTATTGGATGAGTGGATTTCGAACCCTTATCACCTTATCCACGAATTATATCAATGTGGGAACTTTTAAAACCGAAAAACATTTTCAAATAAAGTAATATTTCTTTACTTTTCAAAAGTGCCCCTCCTCTCCTCTTATAAAAGGCCCCCACCTCTACCTCATTTAACACTCCTCAAGCCTTTGTCTCGGCCAAACCCTGCCCAATTTCTCTCTCCACATACCTCTCCTCATCCTAGAGGATTACCTTTGGGCAGAATCCTTTCAAAGAAAGCCTTTAGGCTCAAATGAAAAGGAGTTACACTTTTAAAGGTAATTCATTCTCTCTTGTTCATTTGTTTTATTTTGCTTCTCCAACCATCTAAACTCTTTTTATTTAATTATATTGTAACAAAACCAGTATCTTAAATATACTAGGATTTTGTTATAAGATTTATTCGAGCTACACTCTCACACAACTACATAAAATGGTTAAAGAACTTACGGTTTCCGTGGATGGCGAAATTCTGCCTCCCGAAACGATGATTCTTCAATACTCATTTAACACCTTCAAAGGTGGACATTATGATGTCACTATTTTTATATATGATATATAATATGTTTATTTTTTCTTTAAGCTTCTGAATTTTTCATTTTGTGCATACCTTTATGGTTTCCATTATGGGTAAACATGATATCTTAATTTAAGGAAGTGCGGACTACCGCCCCCTCAAAGTGATGTGATTCGTTAATGCCATATGTGGGACGTGTAAAGGATGGATTTAAAGTTATTATATATGATGTTATAATGGAATTATAATATACCTCTATATCATTATTATTTCATTCCATTAAAGTATGAGATATAAATGAAAGTAGCGTTCATGCGTATGTACGGCTTACCGTCTCCATGAACGGTGCATTTCATTTCTTATCCCCAAATGTAATGTACTATTAAAAGTACATGTATATAATGGATATATATAATTAATGATATATCTAAATGATGAATATAATTCTGGAATTAAAATATACATAACTCTCATTTAATTTTAATTCCATTAATATGACAAAGAAATGAAAGTAGCGTTCATGCGTACGTATGGCTTACCGTCTCCATGAACGGTGCATTTCATTTCTTACCTCTAAATGATTATGTAATATTATAAATACATGTATATGATGGATATATATGATACATATTATATCCAAATCGGTAATTTCATTCTGGATATAAAGAACCTTTGACCACACGAACAACATGTAGTTGTAAGAAGTCCAATTTCGACTTAAGAACCAAATATTGAGAAAACAAACATTATTAACATAAATGGTTACATAATGTTTATAACATGGAAATAAGTGATATAAAAGGAATAATGAACTTTAAAAAGGTTCTTAATCAAGTATAAATTAACTCAAGTTGATTATTAAGGACGTTAAAGAACGATCGAGTCAAGTCGGACCCGAGGTAAGGGACTTCGTCTCAATCTCCTTTCATTGAGGCATATTTTATTTTATACACAACTTTCTTTTATACGGTGTATAAAAACCTTTGACTTATACTTTTATACAAAAGGAATCTTTTTCTACGAAGCGTTTTACTAAACGACAAAAAGGAATGTTTTTTTAACGTACGCGGTGACAACGACCTTTTCCGCCGCCGTGAATATTTTTTGGTCTTTGGCTTCCTCAACAAGCCGTAATGTTTTCAAAATAAAATAAATACCATATAATCTTTTATGTATTTTGGTATTGAAAATGGTTTTGATAAAGGATTCTATTATGTCAATATATTTATGATATATTGTGATTGAAATGTGGAAATGTTATCATTCCTTTATATTGGTTTTATGTTTTATGATTTTATATTGGTACTTGGACATTTTAACGGGTGGTTACGTTATAAACCATATAACGGGTGGTGCCGTGAATACCAGGACATGTGGTTGCGTTATAACCTCCAATGCATTGGGTATGGAAGTCGGCCGTATGGCTATTCCATTAAGTATGTATAGAAATTGGCCATATGGCTATTCCATTAAGTGATATGTGTGGAAGTCGACCATATGGTTATTCCACTTAAATATGTTTATGTCCCATGTTACCTTTATATATGTTATGTGTTCTTTTTATGGATTTTATCATAATCGTTTGGTTACAAAAAGGTAAGTAATTATACTTTATTCAGTGAAGAGTTTTTTACAACTTCATGAAGGTGAAGGTATTACTTTGATTGAGTATACATGGTTTACTTGAATTTGAAAAACTAACAGTTTTCATTCTTTGTGTATCCCTTAAGGAGCTTTTTATGCTCCCCCCAAGTTTTTTTGAAATTTTTACACAGGACTTAATGTGGAATAAGGTCAAGGATGGGATCAAGGTAATGTCATCCTATATAAAACATGGAACTAGACATTCCTCTTTTTAAGAGTTTTTTTTATTATGGAAACTTAGTAGAAGTGAATACTTTGTAATATTTTGAGATGTAATAGTTATGTTCTAATTCTCTAAAACTGTAAACCCGAAAAGATCCTCAATGTGTAATCTTGTAATAACTCAAGATTAAGTAAGGCTTAAGGCTGGGGCCTTATAGTTGGTATCAAAGGTCGGTTTAGATAAATTTAGGAGTTAGAATTCTATTAAATGATTATCCAAAAATATTTTTTTCGGAATGATATAGCATTTAAAGATTACCATGTTGCTTCATCTAAGACATGTTTGTTCAGAATGTTTTTCCGCAGAGGAAACAGGGAAGCAGTGCTAGGAAGGCATACAGAAGGAAATAACCTTCCGAATCATCATCCAGAAATGGTCGGAATTGGAACTGAACAGTTTGTTGCAGTAATGGCGCAGTTGACTCAAGCGATAAATGGCGGTGGTATCCATACACGAGATCAGCCAGACCAACCACAGAGGAACATGACAGTGGTGGAACATTTCAAGAGGCAACATCCACCATCATTCAGAGGATCATCTGACCCTCTGCTAGATGAAGGGTGGATTAAAGCACTAGAGAAGATTTTTGATGTCATGGGGTGTTCAGACAATCAAAAGGTTAGTCTTTCTATTTACCGTTTGGAGGGTGAAGAAGATCAGTGGTGGTCTATGGTTAAAAATATCAAGGATGCAGATGAGATTGATGCTCTTGACAGGGATGAATTCAAAGGTATGTTTCTTGAGAAGTATTTTCCTAAGGATTTTCGACTTAGGATGGAAAAGCAATTCTTGGAATTGAGGCAAGAGGAAGACTCAGTGGCTGCCTATGAAGAAAGTTTCACTCGATTAGCAAGGTATGCTCAAAATTTTATTCGAGACCTTGATAGTAAAATCAATCGTTTTTACTCAGGATTAAAGCCAAAATATCCAATGGCATTAGCTTCTTGTGAGTTTAAAAGTTATGAAAAGCTTGTTCGATGTGCTGAGAAGGTGGAAATGGAGTTTTCCGATGATCAGGTGTTCTATGACAAACAACAGAATAAGAGGACTAGTTGGCAGGCAAAGGGGAAGAATTCATCAAAGAAGCAAGGAGGTAAGAAAACCAAATATCCATCCTGTGAGAAGTGTGGTAAAATGCATCCTGGAGAATGTTTATCCAAGTCTGGTAAGTGCTTTCGGTGTGGTAAGTCTGGTCATATTGCTCGTAACTGTAAGGAAGATGATCAAGCAGGAAATGAAAAGCCAACGGTAAGATGTTTTATGTGTAATGAAATGGGTCATTATGAAAACGAGTGTCCAACGAAGAACTCAACTGGGGGAATGCAGCCAGACTACAAGCAGAAAGGGGTGGTGAAATCCTTTGCAACAACTTCAGCAGATGTTGGGCCATCGAATGAAGTGGTATCAGCTCCAGGGAGCTCAGTATTTTTCGATGATTGACTTGAGGTCGGGGTACCATCAGTTGAAAGTAAAAGAAGCATACATTCCGAATACTGCGTTCCGTACTATATATGGCCATTATGAATTTGTATTTATGCCTTTTGGGTTATCCAATGCACCTGTTGTATTCATGGACCTTATGAATAAAATTTTCCATGAGTTCTTGGATAAGTTTGTGTTTGTGTTTTGAGTTTTCGGAAGAGGTTATGTGTGCCTTGTGATTCACAGTTGAAGAATGAGTTGTTATGTGAGGCTCATAGTTCCCCGTTTTCAGTTCATCCGGGCAGTACTATGATGTATAGAGATCTGCGGGAGTATTACTGGTGGGATGGAATTAAAAAAGACATTTCTGATTTTACTGTAAAGAGTTTGACAAGTCAACAGGTTAAAGAAGAGTGACATTTACCGAAAGGGATGCTTCAACCATTACCAGTGCCAGAGTGGAAATGGGAGAATATATCCATGGAATTTGTGGTGGGATTAACAAAGACATCTCGAGGTAATAATGCAATCTGGGTTATTGTTGATCGCTTGACCAAATCTGATCATTTCCGTGCTCTACGAGATACTTTCTCTCTAGATAAATGTTCCCGGTTGTATCATAAAGAGATAGTCAGGTTACATGGAGTTCCTCTCTCTATTGTATCAGATCGTGATCCCAAGATTACTTCTAAATTTTGGAAAGGCCTTCAGAAGTCGTTGGGTACTGAATTAAATTTTAGTACAGCTTTTCATCCACAATCAGATGGGCAGTCAGAACGAACAATTCAGACCTTGGAGGATATGCTACGAGCTTGTTCGATGGATTATCAGGGAAGTTGGGACCAACATCTTTCTTTGGTTGAGTTTTCTTATAATAACAGTTTTCATTCCAGTATACAGATGGCACCATTTGTGGCATTATATGGGAAGTGGTGTCGAACTCCAGCATTTTGGAATGAAGTGGGTGAAAGGAAGTTGATGGGACTAGAATTGGTAGAAGAGATGGTAGAAAAAGTTCAGCTGATTCAGAAACACATGAGAACTGCTCAGAGCAGGCAGAAGAGTTATGCAGATAACCGGAGGAAGGATCTATCTTTCGAGGTAGGTGATCATGTTTTTCTCAAGGTTTCTCCTTGGAAATGTGTGATGAGATTTGGTAAGAAAGGAAAGTTGAGTCCAAGGTTCATTGGACCATACGAAATTCTGGAGATAGTTGGATCAGTTTCATACCGAGTGGCTTTACCTCCGAGTTTATCTCAAGTACACAATGTTTTTCACATTTCGATGTTGAGAAAGTATATGCCAGATCCATCTCATGTTTTGAGTCCAGAGTAGTTCAGCTGGAAGAGAACCTATCTTATGAGGAACAACCTGTCCAGATTCTTGACCACAGGGAGCAAGTGTTACGGAATAAGGTGATTCACCAGGTAATGGTTTTGTGGAAAAACCACATGATTGAAGAGGCAACATGGGAATCTGAAAATGCAATGAGGGATAAGTACCCCCATTTATTCGATAAGTAAATAAATTGTGGGGATGCAATTTTCTAAAGGGGGGAAGGATGTAACATCCCAAGTAAGTAATGAATAATAGATATTTTTATCTATGTCTATTAACGATTAAGATAGTGTTATAGAGGCTTAAAATGAAAATAAATACAATCTTATGCATGGAATACACTAATATTCTTAAAAGAGTGTTTTACTGCCTTTTGATGGGAAACCATTTTTGAATATATATTTTGACAATTTTATAAACTATGTTTTTCAAAATAAACTTATTCTTTATGATTGGGACATCAAAATTTACCTTGTGTGAATTTTTAGTATTTTTCTGACAATGTTCATTTTTTAATGAATAGTGAAATATACTGCATTTTACATCAAAACTGCTTTTTAATTTAATTTATTTATATGATTAGATTATCTTTTGAATTGGTTTTAAAGTGAAATTAGAAAATATTTTTACCACTAAATCCAATAGTGGTCGTTGGAATTAATTTCACTTTGAAATCGGACTTAAACTAGTGTCAATATTTTGATACTTATTATTTCACAAAGACACGCTATTTGCTCTGACAGCGGGAATTAATAATTAAATTAATTAATCTGACTTATATGTTTTGAATTTTGTAAAATACACTTCATTTTTTAATTCTTAATATCAAATATATCTTAGGGTGAATTTTTTGTAATTTTCTGAAAAACTTCAATTTTTGATGAATAGTGAAACCACTAAGTGGTACTTATAAAGACTGATTTTCCGTTTAAATGAAATTTTGCTATCATTGTGTTTTGAATTTCAAAAATCTGAAATACATGGTTGTCATTAAGAAGTAAAATGTGGTTCAATGAGATTGTAATAATTTTTTGGTGAATAGTAACTGATTAAGTTCTTAATCGCGATTAGTGGTAATTAGTGTAGTTTAAGAAAAAATAATGCTTTAATAAAATAAGATGAGCTTGACACATGTCCTACCCTCATTGGTTGTGTCATGGATGACCAAGACAAGCCATGGGTAAACTTGGGGACCCCATTGAGACACTTTGGTTGGGAAATGACATAAATAACTTTTTATTTAATGTAAAAGTAAAAATGACACAAACATGATATGTTTTACTAAAACAATTTTTAAATGGGGTTATACAAGTCATATTTTTTATTATAAATAGTCATTGGAAAGATAAAAAGATTTACTACATCATATTATTTGTTTTATAATTTTTAGACACTAAATATATTAAATTATTTATGACATCATGATGGTGCAGCGATGACCTCATTATTTAACGATTTAAATAAAATGGAAAGATAATGTAAAATCTATGAACTACACATGTCCAAAACGTATTGGATGAGTGTATTTCGAACCCTTATCACCTTATCCACGAATTATATCAATTTGGGACCTTTTAAAACCGAAAAAAATTTTCAAATAAAGTAATATTTCTTTACTTTCCAAAAGTGCCCCTCCTCTCCTCTTATAAAAGGCCCCCATCTCTACCTCATTTCACACACTCCTCATGCATTTTCCTCGTCCAAACCCAGACCAATTACTCTCTCCACATCCCTCTCCTAATCCTAGAGGATTTTCCTTGGGAATAATCCTTTCAAAGGAAGCCTTTAGGCTCAAATCAAAAGGAGTTACACTTTTAAAGGTAATTCATTCTCTCTTATACATTTGTTTTATTTTGCTTCTCCAACCCTCTAAACTCTTTTTATTTACTTCTTTTGTAACAACACCAGTATCTTCAATATACTAGGATGTTTTTATAAGATTTATTCGAGATACACTCTCACACAACTACATAAAATGGTTAAAGAACATACAGTTTCCGTGGATGGCGAAATTCTGCCTTCCGAAACGATGATTGTTCAATACTCATTTAACACCTTCAATGGTGGACATTATGATGTCACTATTTTTATATATGATATACAATATGTTTATTTTTTCTTTAAGATTCTGTATTTTTTATTTTGTGCATACCTTTATGGATTCCATTATGGGTAAACACGATATCTTCATTTAAGGAAGTGCGGACTACCGCCTCCTCAAAGTGATGTGATTCGTTAATGCCATATGTGGGACGTGTAAAGGATGGATTTAAAGTAATTATATATGATGTTATACTGGAATTATAATATACCTCTATATCATTATTATTTCATTCCATTAAAGTATGAGATAGAAATGAAAGTAGCGTTCATGCGTACGTACGGCTTACCGTCTCCATGAACGGTGCATTTCATTTCTTATCCCCAAATGTAATGTACTATTAAACGTGCATGTATATAATGGATATATATAATTAATGATATATCTAAATGATGAATATAATTCTGGAATTAAAATATACATACCTCTAATTTAGTTTTAATTCCATTAATATGACAAAGAAATGAAAGTAGCGTTCATGCGTACGTACGGCTTACCGTCTCCATGAACGGTGCGTTTCATTTCTTACCTATAAATGATTATGTAATATTATAAATACATGTATATGATGGATATATATGATACATATTATATCCAAATCAGGAATTTCATTCTGGATATAAAGAACCTTTGACCACACGAACAACATGTAATTGTAAGAAGCCCACTTTCGACTTAAGAACCAAATATTGAGAAAACAAACATTATTAACATAAATGGTTACATAATGGTTATAACATGGAAATAAGTGATATAAAAGTAATAATGAACTTTAAAAAGGTTCTTAATATAGTATAAATTAACTCAAGTTTATTATTCAGGATGTTAAAGAACGATCGAGTCAAGTTGGACCCGAGGTAAGGGACTTCGTCTCAATCTCCTTTCATTGAGGCATATTTTATTTTATACACAACTTTCTTTTATACGGTGTATAAAACCCTTTGACTTATACTTTTATACAAAAGGAATATTTTTCTACGAAGAGTTTTACTAAATGACAAAAAGGAATGTTTTTTTAACGTACGCGGTGACAACGACCTTTTCCGCCGCCGCGAGTATTTTTTGGTCTTTGGCTTCCTCAACAAGCCGTAATGTTTTTAAAATAAAATAAATACCATATACTCTTTTATGTATTTTGGTATTGAAAATGGTTTTGATAAAGGATTCTATTATGTCAATATATTTATGATATATTGTGATTGAAATGTGGAAATGTTATCATTCCTTTATATTGGTTTTATGTTTTATGATTTTATATTGGTACTTGGACATTTTAACGGGTGGTTACGTTATAAACCATATGACGGGTGGTGCCGTGAATACCAGGATGGGTGGTTACGTTATAACCTCCAATGCATTGGGTATGGAAGTCGGCCGTATGGCTATTCCATTATGTATGTATGGATGTTGTCCATATGGCTATTCCATTATGTGATATGTGTGGAAGTCGATCATATGGTTATTCCACTTAAGTATGTTTATGTCCCAAGTTACCATTATATATGTTATGTGTTCTTTTTATGGATTTTATGGTAATCCTTTGGTTACAAAAAGGTAAGTAATGATACATTATTCAGTGAAGAGTTTTTTACAACTTCATGAAGGTGAAGGTATTACTTTGATTGAGTATACATGGTTTACATGATTTTGAAAAACTAGTAGTTTTCAATCTTTGTGTATCCCTTACTGAGCTTTTTATGCTCACCCCAAGTTTTTTTTGAAATGTTTTCACAGGACTTAATGTGGAATAAGGTCAAGGATGGGATCAAGGGAATTTCATCCTATATAAAACATGGAACTAGACATGCTTCTTTTAAAGAGTTTTTTTTATTATGGAAACTTAGTAGAAGTGACTACTTTGTAATCGTTTGAGATGTAATAGTTATGTTCTAATTCTCTAAAACTCTAAACCTGAAAAGATCCTCAATGTGAATTATTCATTTAATTCAATATTAAGTAAGGTTTAAGGCCAGGGACTTATAAAAACCATTCATATATATATTTTAACACTATAAATTATTTTGATTAAAAAAGTTGTCTTCAGTTAAAATATATTGTTTTTTACTATTCACCCAAATATGAAGGTTATCAGAAAAATACCAAAAATTTATTAAAACTAAATTCTTATGTCCTGATACCAAAGAAGAAGTTTATTTTTTCAAATTTAATATATAAAAGTTTCAAATATTGGATTTAAAAAGGGTTCTCCATTAAAGGCGATAAAATTTCATTTTTTGAAAAATACTTTTTTTATCTGAAAAAAATGAAATTTTCCTTACATTATGTCTAAGAAAATCATAATACGAATTCCAAAATTATAAGGGTTCTATAAAGTTCAATATTCTGTTAATATTATTCATAACTACTTTTGAATGACTAATTTGGTAAGTCATGGTGCGCTTGAACTCGATGTTGTGTGTAGTGTAAGTTATTGAATTACATTGAAGAACTAACGTACTATGAAATATTGGGGTGTTATATTCTTCTCTCCTTCAATAAATTGCATCATCGAAATTTTTAAAATTGGGCTTGGGAAAATAATGGAATGTTCCACATCAGAAAAATAGACAATAAAAATATCACTTTAAAAGAATAAAAGAGAAGTACAAAGGTCACTCATGATAACCCATACTAGGATTCTGTGTAAGAAAACATGGATATGGAAGATAAACTAAGTGTTATGTTTTAATGGAGTGGGATAGAAAACATGATCAGGAGAAAGTTAACAACAAGAAAACCACAAACCAGTGATGGGTTAAATGGTTATTAGTTTCCTAGTTGGAAAAGTAAATGAACAACATTTTTTTAAGTTATATTTCATAAAGATGAGAAATTTATTTATGAGATTGACTAAGAACATAAATAGATATACTTACTTTTTAATTAGAGTTTCATTCTTTAATAAATTTCTATAACTATCACATTTTTTAAATGATGAGTATTGAAGAAGACTTGGTCACACCAAAAAATCGAGAATAAACTTCTAGAGAATCACATGATCCACAAATGATAAAATATATATTTACTTTGACTTTAGAGATTAATCAAAACCAAAACGGTTAGTACAAGATCTGATGACCCCCCCCCCCCCCCACAACGATATTCCTTTAGAGAAATAAACACTAATATTAATTTCTAAAATTAAACTAACAGTACCCCAATGTTAAATAAATATCATTCAATAAAAAATTTCTCTAAAATACATCAATATAATTCAAACTAATACTAAAACCCAAAACATAGAATAATTTGGTTATGTAGTCTTCCACATTAAATTGTATCTCCAAATGACATCAACTACTATTAAAGTTACATACATAATATTAATTAACCTAATCACATATTCTCTATTATAGGTTAATAATTTCCATAAATAACCCAAAATCACTATAAATCCACTATATAAACAGAGATAAAAATCAACAACTACTCTCCAAATGAAATCCCATAGTATTCTACTTTCCTTGGGCATATTGTGTTCCCAACAAAGAGAATGTCTTCCAAAATAACATTTATTACTTAATCACCAAATCATTTTCATATACTAATGGTATTTATTTGATTAGAAAAAATATCCCAAATCAATTTATTATTGATTAATAATATCAGTTAACTGAAAATAATTAGTCACACTAACCATGGACTTCAAGTATTCCAGTGGTAGGCGATAAATCCCAATCGCACTCTGGTTGTGGGTTCGATTCCCACAGCTTTGTCTGACGTGACGGGTTGTCACCCAGTCTGAGTGTTTACCTTTTTAAAAAACAATATTTTATAAAATTAGAAAAATGAGATAAATTCTTCAAAATAACCATAACATAATTTAACCACAAATGTGATATCATACCTTTCATTTTCATCCCAAAATATAATAACTTGTAATTAACTCAAACCCAATGATAATATAATACTAAATTATTATTTATAACAATATCCACAAGAGAAAAGATAAATCTTCCTTAAATATCATTTTCAGATGACAACTGCAGGGTTAAAAATACAAGAGAAAATTATTCCAATGTAATCCCATCAACAAGGAGCACTAATACTTTTAATCATTTATCCAACCATTTATTTACACATAGATTCTTTTTTGACGAAGAAAGTTTCCTATAGAATATGTAATTCACTCGGGTAATGTCTCGGTCACCAACATTTACGGAAAATGACGGTAAATGGATTCATGGGACCATTTTTATTTTCTTCCAATAGTACTCTTCATTTTTCCTCCCCAATTCTTCACTTAATGTTCTTATTTCCCACACGTAAGTCATTTCTTTGTTCCATTGAGATACTTTCCTTGGTTTCTCCTTCCACATTTCCTACATGATAGAAATTAAGGATCATTTTCTCCATGGTCTCCACTGATGGAGCTTTTATCATTCATCACCTTTCTCTTCTTTGCTGAGTTCGGGAGTGGGTTAATATATATGTTGTCGATCATATTGTTGGAAAACTTATTTGGAATGAACACGATATCTTTTATGCCTATCAACATTCCATTTTTTTGCTCATTTCCACCATAGTTCCCACCTTGTACATCGTTCTCAATGTTACTATGACATCCTTGGAATCCAACAATTGACTAATACCAGAAATTATTTTTTGAGTAATAGTAGTCATAAAATAATTTAGAGAATATCATGACACCATATTTTAAATTTGAAACAGCTTAGAATTAACCAATTTCATTTATTCTCACCTTATATTAAAATACATCAAATCGGTTTGTAAATAAAATTTAAATTATCCTAAGCATATCCCTCGAGAGTGTCGTAACCAACAGGGAAGCAAGGCTCGTTTTCATGCACCAGTTCCCGTTCAAGTCTAGCTCAAAGCGTTGTTTTCATGTTTTACCCCTAGGTACATCTGTGCCCGATCCACCTCTACCTGCTTGTATCCGAACAGGGATAATTGCTCAGAAATCTCACAAAATATCTACAATACCAAAATACTAGGATGTTATTCAATAGTAATCCTCAAAGTCTCTCTTAGGGATATGTTCTCTAATAAAGGTTTATCTAAATCATGTTTTCAAGGTTTGTACTAAACTTCCTATGAAAACAACTATAATGCCCTGACCCTAGAAGCCCAGAGTTGGTGCATTATTGCGTATCACTGGCATGATCATAAAAGATCAAGCCTCGAAAGAACGATTATTTTAGTAGCCGTGGAAGTAATATATGCATTCATAAGGTTTATATTACATCATAAAATAGAAAAATACAACAACATTGTCTCCATAGACAACCCTGAGATCCCATAGACTATCCCTGGGGGTCACTCATAATATTCATCTTTTCTTCCAGGGAAAATTAAAACATAGAAAGGGGTGAGATCAGATGCTCAGTAAGGATAACATTATACCGGAAACTATCATAAATAAGCATAATCATTTAACGGAATTTATAACTAAAAAAATCCTCTATAACGTGAAATTCAACATTATAAGGAAAAAAGAAAATGAAATAATTTCATTTACTTATTCATAAGGATATTCTACTAGTCAAATAATCACATGGAATATCAATAAACAATTTCATAATGATGGAATTCATAATGCCAGACTATCATAACCACATAGTCAAGGCCTTGTGCCAAGACTACATATAATATTTTTTTCAAGGAATTGTTCTAAAAAACTAGTTTGTCTCATGAGACCTACCGATGCATTGAGGAGCTATAGCGGGCTCCACCCATCACATACTAAGTCCAATGCATTCCTCATATAAAAAGTTTGAAACATAACATAAAAATTAATATTAAAACTAGCATACAAAAAGCCAATATTCTTTCCACAAACCATGAATGGTATAAAAATATCACATCCACAGTCAAACATAACTCATTCAATACAATGTGGAATATTATATTGTAATAGATTAACCTCAATCGGGAATAATTCCGGATATTGAAAAAGATGAAAATAATCATCAAAACTATTTTAGAGAAATATCCCCCCTTTTCAAGAAAACATTTAAAACTCACACTATTTGTCAATAAGCTGTTTAAAATAGATTTTTGAAACAAAGTGTCCCATACAAATTTGAAACTTTTAAAATTAAATTTAGTTTTAAAACATCAATATCTGTAACACCCTGAGATTTTATGAAAAATATTCTTTTAATTTCATTAATGTATTGTGTATTATGCTAAACCAAGATTACCTTGTGCTATACGCAACACCGTATTATCTTGCAGCATAAGAAACACTATTATTGGAATGTGTTACACACAATTTTGATAACAGTTATTTTACGCAACATTGAGTATATATATATATATTCAATGTATAAATGAAATATGGTTGGAGTTTGTTATATGAAACAATGAAGGATTCTTGCACAACACACAACCCTGACTTAGCTTTCATTACACGCAATCACGAACTTCCTCGATAGCGTGTGTTGTATGCAATACCGGGTTTTACTAAACAACGATATATTATTATAATATAATTATCAAATAGCTGTTATGAATAGTAATAACTAAATTTTGAAATTTATAACATTATTATTCATCTTACACATTTTCTAGAACATGGTATAAGAACAAAATAAATATTTTGGGTAAAATAAGTATTTTTAAAAAAATGCAGTTTTGCCGCCTTTTGATGGAACACCCACATTAAATATAGTTTTTGACATGTTTATTAGTTAAATTTGACAAACTATAATTCTTCTTTGGAATCAAGAAATAAAAATTTACTTTGGATAAATTTTTCATATTATTCTGGTAACTTTAATATTTTGATGAATACTAAAAACACACTATATTTTAATTAAAAACAATTGTTTTCATCACAAAAATTTATATGGTTAAATTATAATATTGAATGGGTTTAAAGTATAAATAAAATATATTTTTACCATGTAATATTACGTATGTCATTAGCATTGATTTTACATTAAATTCGTAGGTTAAATCAATTCAATCTTTTGCAATGTTTTAAAGAAAAACCTGTTTTCTTTCGACAACGGGAATAATTTTAATTCAATTTCTGCAACTTTTGTGTGTTGAATTTGGAAAAATGGATTCCATATTTGGAATCAGTGGTTCCAAATTATGTTAATAATCTACTTTTTATTTTTGGGAATTATGAATAGTAACTACGGTAAACTTTATTTACCATAGTTAAAGGTAAATCGGGTAATTAAGGGTAAATATAATATTATAAAATTACCCTAACATATGAAAAAATTCTATTGGATGGCTAAAAGTAGACCCATATAAACTAAGGGTCGGATTAGATTCATTTTATGGTCTTTTTACCATGAAAATAATTTATTTATTATTAAAATCAAAGAAAGTGACAATATGCGACTCTCTTAAATCTTATAAGTATAATAATTTTAATTTAGTGATAAACATCATAAAACGTCAAACATGAATAGTCTCCAGAAATATAACAAAATTATAAACATCATGATAATTTATTTAGAAATTTTAGGGATTAAATAGTTGTCATTAATGGTGATACATTAATGATACATAAATTATTTATTAAGTGGAAAATAAGTAATATAGTTTTTATTGAAATAATAATACCAATTAAATGGCATAAAAACCTGTCCAAAACATATTGGTAGTGTATATATACACCTTAATTATCCAATTACCTAATGTATAACCGTTTGGAGCCTTATAAAAGTGATTATGACAATTATATTATTTTATTTTAAATGATGCCAAAGTTGTCACCTTCATAATTTAATCAATATAACAATTTAAATATTATTTTCTAAGATGCTGAATTCGATTAACAGTATTATGGTGAAAGGTAATAGATTTATCTTCATCATAGGATTTTATTTTTAATTTTTATGAAACAAATAAGTATATTAAATATTTATACAAAAATGTTGTAGTAATTATTTTATTAAGAGATAAACCAAATAAATTGTTTTAAAATTAATAAAATAAATATTATATGAACTATTTAATGTGATCCACTAATTTTATAGATACATATGACCTTTTATGAATCTATTAATTCTTTTATTGCGAACATATATTCAGTATATATTTTATTTAAATTCAAATAAATGAATAGTGTCATAATTGACACTATTGTTATTTTATAAAAATAACATATTATAAAACTGTTTAAAAATCACAAAAATTGTAAAAAATTAAAAATATAATTTTATATGTTCTATAATGTTATAAAGTAAAAAATTATGGAAAATTCACAACAAATAAGTAATTATTTGTTATAATTTAAAATCTAGATTTTTAATTCCACAAATAAACATAAATAGATTAAATAAGGATAAATCAAAATGATAAGGTTTATAATAAGATCCAAACATGTTTAAATTTGATTGGTTGATGAGATTAGAACCCTTTATCATCTAATCTTTGAATATGAGTCCTCTTTGGAGGTTTTTATGTGGGGTTAGATTTATTATAAATTAATATTTTTAAGAATTCCAAAGGTCCCCCTCTCCTCCCTTATAAAAGGGCACCTCCTCCCTCTCTTCCACACACCACTTGGAACCTTCAAGATCGGCCAAACCCTTCCCAATTCTCTTCTAAACTTCCCTAGAAACATCCTAGAGGTCCTGGTCTTCTTCCAAGACCAATTTTTGTGCCCTAGGAGGAGTTCTCAAAGAGGCGCTTCAAAGAAGAGGTAATTTCCGTTACTGATTATTTCACCTTTATTTCTTCTTCCACATCTTCTTCATAGGTTGGTTCATTATTAATTAATAACATAAATATAAATCATATACTGATATGTTATTATAAGTATTAAACAACCCTATTTCACCATCTATCCATCCTACGGAAAACGAAATCACCCTGCGTGCGTACGTACGAAATACCGTCTCCACGCCGTGGTGTAATCTATTTTCCACCACCACCTTACTTGGATGGGTATTATGGTGTAAATAATAACTATATATGATTATTGTAAAGTGATATTGTTTCTGAAATATTATACATACACTCCAATACAATTACACGATCATGAGAACGATATCATCGCTCGTGCGTACGTACGGACTACCGTCTCCACGACGCGATGAGATTCATTCTCCACGTTAACCATTCATGAATGATTATAAAGTATATATAATGCTTAATAATGAAATATATGACATAATAATGATACTGTATTTATGTGTATATATATTTATTTCATCTACTTAATTCCATTCAACTCAATAAGGAAACGAGAACAACGTTCATGCGTACGTACGGCCTACCGTCTCCATGAATGGTGTCTTTCTTTCCATTTACTGATCTATTATATATATGTATATTCTAAATATATATTATATATAAATCATGTTTTATATTCTGGAATTAAGTAATCATCATCTAAGTAATCTTATGAATAATTACAAGTCGAAACACGGATGACAAATGAAACAATTTTACCCAAAACGCTCTTTAACATGGAATTTACAAAAGAACGGGTAAAATAAAGTCATAAGTGAGCCATATATGATATAATAACAATGAGTATGAATCTGGAATAAGTCAATGACATTATTTAAATCATTATATAGGAGGTTTAGACACTTACGAAGCAAATCGGACCTAAGGTAAGGGAAAATATCACAATCTCATTTTTATCCGAGATTGTTTATACTTTGGTATTTACTGGGGTATATTTTATCATCCACATCCATGATTCCTCAATATGTAATATTTATATCCTTCTACAATAGTTTTTATCTAATTTTACCCTTTTGTGAGTTTTTAGTAAAAGATATGAAAGGAATCTTCTGTCGTTTTTCATACTAGGTACTTTTTGACTTTTCCGACAAAAGTACGAGAAGAATGTTTTTTAACTTATACAGCATGAATGGATTTTTAAAAAATTATTTCTAAAAAGCTTCCTTTTCAAATATTCAAGTTTATTTTTAATCAAATTATTTTAGAATAAAATTGTATGACCTGTTAAGAAAAGAAAATGTTTTCTAAAGAATATTTTACTCAAGAATGGAGTTCAAGTGTTTTATCAAAATTATTTTCCATCTAGGATAATATAGGGTTCTGTTTCTATCCCTATTGTTACATTGATTTGATTATGTTGTGATGGAATTATTTTTATGAATTTCTTTATCTTATATGAATTGTTTTATGATGTCATGATGTTTAAGAATCCCATTTTCATTACATGGGTTATGCAATGATGTATGATTTATGATTTTGTGGCACACATAAGAATGGTATCATTATGATATGGGTGGGACCTATATCTCCCACCAATGAATTGGGTAAAGATTTTATATCTCATGAGATAGACATGGCTAGAACGGTAGGTTAAACCGGTTCAGTGAAACATGACTGAAACGAGGAGTGAACTCGGTTTAGAAATGGACTTTGTCCACTAAGATAGTCTTGGCAATGAGTCTTGTCTAATATGAAATGATTCTCTATGATTATGTGTGTATGCCACAAAGTTTCATGTTTTATGTTATGATTATTGGGATTAAATTTCACTACTATGATTTATCCCATGTTATGAAATTATGATTTCTTTTGGAGGTTAAGATTTCCAAAAGTTATGTTCTTATGTATATGATGTGATTGATATTTCTTTTGTTTAACCTTACTGATCATTTGAGCTCAGCCTTTTATGTTTTCTTTTCCCCAGGATATAAAGAAAGTTTTTAGGTAAGAAAAAAAATGGAATGATCATTATGGGAGATGTTGAAGATCATTCACCACAATTAGAAGATTATGTTCCAAGTTTCCAAAGACACTAAACTATTACGGTCCTTGTGTGTCTGTTTTTGTTATGTATTAAGTATTCAGCTAAAGTAATGTAATGTCCATGTACCTCAAGCTTTGGGTCTCTACAGTTGGTATCAGAGGAAAGGTTCAGTCAAACTTTGGAAACTAGGATGCGAAAACGTTAGTGAAATCCCAAGAGATATTTCTAAGGTATGTCTAGGGATGTCCCTAAGGATAAGTATACATATAAGATACAGTCATATAACTACGATAAAGATCATATAATTTGACCTAAGATGTTAGATATTGAGGATACTCCCCCTTTAATATGTTGTTGTCCCTAACATGATTTTTTCCTCTCACACTATTCTTTTTGGGTTTTAGAAAATAGCTTGAAACAGGAAGATTCATGATAATGGAGGATATGATAGACAATGGAATGATTTTATTCATGAGAAACCAAATGAAATGGGATCTAGAAGTCCAAACATCGTTATTATGCCTAATCAACAATCTCATAATATGATCAATAATCTCAACTTTGGTAAGTTTCCCGACTCATATAATAAGAGAAAGATGGAGTTTCATGATGATTATAGAGGAAAGAAAGTTAAATTTCCCTCTTGTAAATCATGTGGGAAGAGTCGTCAGGGAGATTGTTTCAAAGGAACTCGAATATGATTTGGGTGTAGAAAAGAAGGAAACAAAGCAATTAAGTGCAAAGGAAAAGGTTCAGTTAATAGAATGGACAAGGATAATGGCATTGCTACGACATCAACAATGATTAGATGTTTTAAATGTGGAATGTACGAGCATTATGCAAACCAATGCCCTAATAGAAAATCTCATGATGAGAATCAGCATGGTCATATGGGTAGTATTTAGGTGGATGATGATGAGGAGACTACAAATGATATATGATCTGAAAGAACTGTTGAAGCTTAGTCGGTTGTTTTAGAAGGTAGTGGAATGATTGTATGTTTATCGAGAGTTATGTTGTATAGTTAATGGTACTATGGAATAAAGAATCATCTAAGGATTGTTACACTTTTGTTTTTCCTAAAATAATTTGAAAGTATATGTTGAATGGTACCGGTTACCATGGAAGGTTATTCATATATTTTTGTAAAGTATATGATATGCGCATAATGACAGAATAAGAAGATAATTAGATGTTTGATTGTATTCATGAGCTCATGATTGATATAAGGACTAAGTGATATCATGGTTTGAGTATATATAATTTTGAGGATTTTGGTATGCGGAAAGTGTTAACTTTTAACTTCATTCATGTTTTCACTAAGGTTCAATGTGTATTCATTTGTCAAGAGAATACATGATTATGGCCTTCGAATGTTTGGAATGTGACCAACACGACATATCTTATGATATATGGGGATCAACGATGGTATTAAATCTATGGTAATAATTTTCACTATATTAAGAGAGTGGACTGTAGTATTATGGATAAGCCTAAAGATTTGAATGGATTATGTTGGACATAAGTTAGTATTGTTTAAGGATAGAAGTTTATTCGATATTATTGATGGGATGTTATCATAGTATAGTTTTAGAAAAAGGAAAACCTACAGGACGAGTGACAACCCATCACGTCAGACAAGGCTGTCGGAATCGAACCCACAACCGAATTGCGACTGGCCTTTATCGCCTACCACTATCCTACAAGAATTCCCTGGTAAGTACAAACTAGTTTAATTTTATTAAGCGGTAAGATATATGAAGTATAAGTTCATTTTTGGAACCATATATGACTAATCTAACCGTAATATGGACTTATAACTTTTGTTAATGTTTTGTTCGAATGAGATGGAATGACCCATAATTCTATCACATGATCTGCTAACACATCACGAATAAAAAATTCAACTTCATTTCTTTAAGGGATGGAGTGGAAATTGTTCAATTCACGAACAACAGTGAGATTATACCAAAATCATGCAAGTATTCTTTTTAATTCATCAACTTTAGGGAAAGGATCTTGAAAACCAAAACTGTTGTCCTAGTTCCCTTATATCCGATGAATCAAATGGTACTTTATATCATCACAAATCAATAGCTTTGTGATTGTTGGATTTTTCATAGCCATGTTATCTACCACTCTCCATCAGAACATGATGGTTAGATTTTTCTTCCATATCCATATTTTCACCTATGTTCTCCTACGTGGAATCCCAGTTATGAGTTAATTTGGGTAACCGTTACATTTCATACTTTAGTTTTTAAAGCAATGTTTTGGTATTCCTTTTTACGATGTGGGTTTCTATTAAACAAACTTTCGAGTAGTAAACCATTTATAACCCCGACAAATTTCGAGGGCGAAATTCATTTTAAGGGGGGTAAAATGTAACACCCCGAGATTTTATGAAAAATATTATTCTAATTTCATTAATTTCTTGTGTTTTATTCTACACCAAGATTACCTTGCACTATACGAAACACCGTATTAGCTTGCAGTATACGCAACACTATTGTTGGATTGTGTTACACACAATTTTGATAACAGTTATTTTACACAACATTGAGTGTGTATATTTATATACATATTCAATGTATAAATGAAATATTGTTGGATTCTATTATACGAAACAACGAAGGATTCTTTCAAAACACATAACCCTGACTTGGCTTGCATTACACGCAATCACGACCTTCCTCGATAGCGTGTGTTGTACGCAATACCGGGTTTTACTAAACAACGATATATTATTATAATATTATGATGAATTAGCCATTATGAATATTATTAACTAAATTTTTAATTTTATAACATTATTATTCATCATACACATTTTCTAGAACATGGTAAAAGAACAAAATACATTTTTCGGGTAAAATAAGTATTTTTCAAAAAATGCATATTTACCGCCTTTTGATGGCGCACCCACATTAAATCTAGTTTTTGACATGTCTATAAGTTAAATTTGACAAAATAAAATTCTTATTTGGAATCATGAAATAAAAATTTACTTTGGATAAAATTTTCATATTATTCTGGTAACTTACATATTTTGATGAATAGTAAAAACACGCTATATTTTAATTAAAAACAACTTTTTTCAACACAATAATTTATATGGATAAATTATAATATTGAATGGTTTTAAAGTATAAAAAAATATTTTTATCATTTAATATAACATATGTCATTAGAATTTATTTTACATTAAATTCGTAGGTTAAATCAATTCAATCATTTGCAATGTTTTAAAGAAAAACCTGTTTTCTTTCGACAACGAGATTAATTTTAATTTAATTTATGCAAATTTTGTGTATAGAATTTTGAAAAATGGATTCCATATTTGGAATCAGTGGGTACAAATTATGTTAATAAGCTACTTTTTATTTTTGGAAATTATGAATAGTAACTATGGTAAATTTTATTTACCATAGTTAAAGGTAAATCGGGTAATTAAGGGTAAATATAATATTATAAAATTATCCTAAGACATTCAAAAATTTTATTGGATGGATAAAAGTAGTCCCATATAACCTAAGGTCATATTAGATTTATTTTATGGACTTTTGACCATGAAAATAATTTAATTATTATTAAAACCAAAGAAAGTGACAACATGTCACTCTCTTAAATCTTATAAGTATAATAACTTTATTTTAGTGATAAACATCATTAAGCTTAGAACATTAATAGTCTATATAAATCTAATAAAATTATCGACATCATGATAATTTATTTAGAATTTTTAGGGATTAAATAATTGTCATTAATGGTGATACATTAATGATACATAATTTATTTATTAAGTGGAAAATAAGTAATGTAGTTTTTATTGAAATTATAATACCCATTAAAAGGCATAAAAACCTGACCAAAACTTATTCTTAGTGTATATCTACACCTTAATCATTCAAGTACCTAATGTATAACCGTTTGGAGCCTTATAAAAGTGATTGTGACACTTATATTATTTTATTTTGAATGATGCCAAAGTTTTCTCCTTCATAATTTATAAAATATAACAATTTATATATTGTGATTTTAATATGATAAATTCGAGTACAATTATTATTTGTAATGTCAATAGATTTATCTTCATCATAAGATTTTATTTTTAATTTTTATGGAACAAATAAGTATATTAAATAATTATACAAAAATGTTGTAATAATTATTTTATTAAGAGATAAACCAAATAAATGGTTTTAAAAATAATAAAATAAATAATATATGAACTATTTAATGTTATAAAATAATTTTATAGATACATATGACCTTTTATAAATCTATTAAACTTTTTATTTCGAACATATATTCTGTATATATTTTATTTAAATTCAAATAAATGAATAGTGTCATAATTGACACTATTGTTATTTTATAAATATAACATATTATAAAATTGTTTAAAAATCACAAAAATATTTAAAATTTATAAATTTAAATTTATATGGTCTATAATGTTATACAGTAAACAATTATGGAAAATTCACAACAAATAAGTAATTATTTGTTATAATTTAGAATTTAGAATTTTATTACCACAAATAAACTTAAATAGATTAAATAAGGATAAATCAAAATGATAAGGTTTATAATAAGATCCAAACATTACTAAATTTGATAGGTTGATGAGATTAGAACCCTATCTCATCTAATATTCGAATATGAGTCATTTTTTGTGGTTTTTAAGTGGGTTTAGATTTATTATAAATTAATATTTTTAAGAATTCCAAAGGTGCCCCTCTCCTCCCTTATAAAAGGGCACCTCCTCCCTCTCTTCCACACACTACTTTGAGCCTTCAATCTCGGCCAACCCCATCCCAATTCTCTTCTCCACTTCCCTAGAAATATCCTAGAGGTCCTGGTCATCTTCAAAGACCAATTTTAGTGCCCTAAGAGGAGGTCTCAGAGAGGCGCTTCAAAGAAGAGGTAATTTCCGTTACTGATTCATTCACATTTATTTATTCTTCCACGTCTTCTTCTTAGGTTTTCTAATTAATAATAAATAACATCAGTATCACTCATATACTGATATGTTATTATAAGTATGAAACAAACCTATTTCACCATCTATCCATCTTACGGAAAATGAAATCACCGCGTGTGCGTACGTACGGAATACCGTCTCTACGCCATGGTGTAATCTATTTTCCACCACCACCTTATTTGGATGGGTATAATGGTGTAAATAATAACTATATATGATTACTTTAAAGTGATATTGATTCTGAAATAGTGTACATACACTCCAATAATATTCCACGTTCATGAGAATGATATCATCGCTCGTGCGTACGTACGGACTACCATCTCCATGACGCGATGAGATTCATTCTCCACGTTAACCATTCATGAATGATTATAAAGTATATATAATAAGTAATAATGAAATATATGACATAATAATGATACTGGATTTATGTGTATATATATATGTATGTCATCTACTTAATTCCATTCAACTCAATAAGGAAACGAAAACAGCGTTCATGCGTACGTACGGCCTACCGTCTCCTTGAACAGTGTATTTCTTTCCATTTACTGATCTATTATATATATGTATATTCTGAATTAATATTATATATAAATCATGTTTTATATTCTGGAATTATGTAATCATTATCTATGTAATCGTATTAATAATTACAAATCAAAACACGGATGACAAATGAAATGATTTTACCCAGAACGCTCTTTAACATGGAATTTACAAAAGAACGGGTAAAATAAAGTCATATGTGAACCATTTATGATATATTAACAATGTGTATGATTCTGGAATATGTCAATGAAATTATTTAAATCATTATACCGGAGTTTCAGACACTTACGAAGCAAATCGGACCTAAAGTAAGGGAAAATATCACAATCTCATTTTTATCCGAGATTATTTATACTTTGGTATTTACTGGGGCGTATTTTATCATCCACATCCATTTTTCCTCAATATGTAATATTTATATCCTTCTACAATAGTTTTTATCCAATTTTACCCTTTGGTGAGTTTTTAGTAAGAGATATGAAAGGAATCTTTTGTCGTTTTTCGTACGAGGTACTTTTTGACTTTTCTGACAAATGTACGAGAAGAATTTTTTTAACATATACGGCATGAATGGATTTTTAAAACATTATTTCTAAGAAGCTTCCTTTACATTTTTTCATGTTTAGTTTTAATCAACTTCTTTTAGTTTAATATTGTATGACATGTTCAGAAAAGAAAATGTTTTTGAAAGGATATTTTCCTCAAGAATGGAGTTCAAGTGTTTTATCAAAATTATTTTCCATCTAAGATAATATAGGGTTCTGTTTCAATCCCTATCATTACATTGATTTGATTATGTTGTGATGGAATTATTTTTATGAATTTCTTTATATTATATGAATTGTTTTATGATGTCATTATGTTTAAGAATCCCATTTTTATTACATGGGTTATGCAATGATGTATGATTTATGATTTTGTGGCACACATAAGAAAGGTATACTTATGAGATGGGTGGAACCTATATCTACCTCCAATGCATTGGGTAAAGATTTTATATCTCATGAGATAGACATGGCTGGAACGGCAGGTTAAACCGGTTCAGTGAAACATGACTGAAATGAGGAGTGAACTCGGTTCAGAAATGGACTTTGTCCACTAAGATAGTCTTGGAAATGAGTCTTGAATAATAAGAATTGATTCTATATGATTATGTGTGTATTCCATAAAGTTTCATGTTTTATGTTATTATTATTGGGATTAAATTTCACTATTATGATTTATCCCATGTTATGAAATTATGATTTCTTTTGCAGGTTAAGATTTCTAAAAGTTATGTTCTTATGTAAATGATGTGATTGATATTTCTTTTGTTTACCCTTACTGAGCATTTGAGCTCACCCTTTTAGGTTTTCTTTTCCCCAGGATATAAAGAAAGCTTTTAGGTAAGAAAAAAAGGGGATGATCTTTATGGGATATGTTGAAGATCTTTCACCATGATTAGAATATTGTGTTCCATGTTTCCAAAGACACTAAACTATTACGGTCCTTGTGTGTCTATTTTTGTTAAGTATTAATTATTCCGCTAATGTAATGTAATGTCCATGTATGTCAAGCTTTGGGTCACTACAATATCCATATAAAAAAATCCTTAAAACCATTTTTATAACTTGGACATTAATGAGAATGTTTTAGAATACTAAATCATTAAAACATTTAAAATGATATTTTAGTTAGAGTTACTAACCGAAAGAGAAACACTTGAATACAAATTATTGAGTTAATTAAATATTTATAATATCTTGAGAATAAATGGATTCATGATATACTATGTGAAAGTCCATTATATTCATCATATAAAAGTGAATTGGTGTATAACAACAATGAAGACTCAATGGAATGTAAATATGAGATGAAATATCTTATAAAGACAGTATCCTTATGTTTTGGATAAATCAACGACATAGTTATGTGTGAAAAATATAAATACATTAAATATGATTGGATATTCATTGTAAATCAATCAGAGTACATTCATACATATTCTTGTAAATACAACAACAATGAATTGGATATTTAACTCAATAAATGGATATTGAGTTAAAATTACTCTTATCTAGTTCATATCGATTAATTGATAAATTATCAATGGAGGGATTATGTGTATCGAAATTATATCCACATAAAGTGGAGTGTAAATTAAGTCATAAAAATTGAATAGTGATTCCACACATAATCTTGGAGTGAAATAATCAATGAAGTATCCGTAAAGCCGAATGAGTGGAAATTTAAATTTAAAATTCCCGTATCGATTTACTAACATACGAAACATACACTCATGAAAAAAAGATCATAAAATGATTATTTAGATATCCATAAATTATATTATATTAAACAATGAATACAATCATGGGCAGTACACACAACACATGCCATAAATAAGTGGTGATCAATGGAAATCTCACGGAATTAAAAGTGAGATAAGAAACCCATTACATTGTACTTTTTCCTTGGTAGAGGGTATGTTAAAATATTTTATAATGGTAAAATAATTTTAATTTAATTATACAAGAATCATATACACTAATATAATATCATATATGATCGTTTAACACTGATTTGATAATAATATCTTAGTATTATCATCATTTCGGGAGTTAACAGATTCATTTTCCTATATATTATTTGTTATTTGAGCCATATTTTTATGGATGGAATGTGTCTTATTCATATCCATAATGAAATAAAGTCATTATACATTAATTTTAACCATTAGATGAAAATTATTCTTTAATGGATACAATGTGGAATGAATCTCATCAGGTTCGTGGAGACGGTAGTCCGTACGTACGCACGAGTGACAATATCATTCTTTTGATATAAAAATAATATATAATTGGGTGGTATATCATATATAAAGAATAATTAGAATGTGATATTTATTATTTACATGAATTATAGATCATTATTATACACATCCAAATAATAACATATTGAATAACAATTACACCACGATGTGGAGACGGTAATCCATGGGTACACATGTATGGTGCCATTTCATTCAAAGGATAGATAGAATAATGAATATGGTCGTACAATATTTATAATAACATCACAGTACATAGAATACACTGATTTTTTTATTTTAGAATGTAAATAAATAAGAATGAATAAGTGGAAGAAGAAAATAACATGAAAGAGGGTGGTGAACTTATTAGCTCTTCTTCAGGTTCATCCTTGTGATTTGATCAAAAGGGAACCTTAGTATGGATTTATGACTAAAGTAAGGCCTCTTGGTTGAAGGAAGGATAGTTGAGAGGGTATTTAGGCAGAGGTTGGCTGAGCGAAATGTATTTGAAGGTGTGAATTAATGAGAAGGGGGAGTTCCCTTTTATAAGAGGGGTGAAAGGCACCTTAGGAAAAGTTAGAAAAATAATTTTATAATAAAATAATTTTCATTTTATAATGGCTAAAAAATGTATTATTTAAAGTATAAGGTGGGTATGGGTCAAAATCACTCATCCAATAGGTTTTAGACCGGTTTGGGTCACTATATTAACCATAATTTTTAGATTTAACTCTTAGTTAAATAGTTTGACATTTACCATGTCTCTTAGTATTATTATATTATATGGTTAATAAACATACTATATACTTCCAAGAGAAAACCAAGTGGTTCATTAATGATACACCTATCATTATATAAGTCTTTTGGATGATCTTTAGATTTTTAGAAAGAGAATATCAATTAATAATATAATATTTGTTTAGAAAACTCTATTTTGTCAATTTTACACTATTTGGTGTTTTGTTTGTTCTAAATTCATAACAGCATTATTACTTCAAAAAATATTCATATAAAGAACCTTAATATGTCATATTATCCTCTAAAATTATTGTAATTCCTAAAACGTAAAAAATTACATTTATTTGGATATTTATAATATCAATTGTTTTAATATTTTAGTAATTAGGTAATTACTGCATCATCATTGTGTCATAAATAAATTAAATTATTTAATGTCTAAAAAATATAAATAAAATACCATCATTTATGAAATATTCAAATATTTATAATGAATATTTATAGTCAAATATATGTTATGTGTAACCCTATATTAAAAATGTTTTTGTTATCAAACTTTGATTTTAACTCTTTTAACTCTTATTCGAATTAAATAATAATAACTGTCATAATCTAATCCAAGTGGACCGAAGTGATTCATATTTTATTCATAAGGTTGATTTTGGTCAAATTATAGTTATAAAATAGAATTAGGACATGTGTCTGGGTAATAATAAAATCATTTTTATCCTTAATTAACCTATTTACTTTTAACCGTGATAAATACAAGTAAAAAGTTACTATTCAAAAAAATTATTTTTATCATATTGAACCACATTTTTATTCTTTGATATTAACTGTGTCTCTCATATTTTTTAAATTCTACTCACATAATCGGTAAAAATAATTTTTTTGTGAATTTGCAAATTCTCCTAGGATGTGGGTAAAAGACGGTGAAAAGTTCAATAACATTTTTATGTAACTAAAATTATTATAAACTGACTCCAATGTATTACATTGAACTTATATAGTTATTATGTATCTATTTTGATCAAAAATAAATTTAAATAAAATAAATAATTATTTAAAAAAAATTCGGTTTTAAACTATAACTCAGTGTGTTTCACTATTAATCAAAAATTATATGTTTTCAGAAACATACCAAAAATTCACCCAATGCTAATTTTGATATTCTGAATTCAAAAATTATTTATATTTTATGTAATTAAAAAAATATAAATTGCATTTCTTAGTTTAAAATTAATTCCCGTTGTCAAAACCAAAAAGCGTATTTTTATGAAATAATAACTACAAAAGGATTGACATTTTTTTATGTACAATTTCAAAGTGAAATTACTTCCAATTACCAAAATTTTATTAAATGGTAAAAATATAATCTAATTATACATCCAATCCATTCATATGTATATTTCAACACTTGAAATTATTTTGATTAAAAAATTTGTCTTTAGTTAAAATATAATAGTTTTCACTAATCACCCAAATAAGAAAGTTATCAGAAAGACACCAAAATTTTATTGAACTAAATTCATAAATCCTGATCCCAAATAATTATTTTTAAAATTGAATATATAAAATTTTCAAATATTGGCTTTGAAAAGGGTTTGCCATTAAAAGAAGGTAAAATTTCATTTTTTTAAAAAAATTCTTCATTTATCTAAAAAATTGAATTTTTCCTTACATTATGTCGAAGAAAATCATAATAAGGATTCTATAATTATATGGGTTATATAAATTTCAATAATCTGTGAATACTATTCATAACCGCTTTTGAACGGCTAGTTTGGAAAGTCGTGGTGCGTTTGTACTCGATGTTGCGTGTAGTGTAAGTTATTGAATTACTTTGAAGAACTAACATACTATGAAATATTGGGGTGTTACAAAAGATTCGGTATCCAACCCCTCAAAAAGAGGATCTATTTGACCATATCTGAGTAGAAAATGTGTTCTGTATGATCGAGCTGAGATCGGATTATCATCAGGTGCGATTAAGACCATCAAACACACCTCATACAACAATTTGTAGTAGGTATGGTTTTCTTGACTATATTGTTATGCTGTTTATTCTTATGAACGCACATTCTGTTATAATGGATTTGATGAATAGCAGTTTCCACCCCTATTTTTACTCTTTTTTTTTGTCTTTGTGAACGACATCTTGGTGTATTCTCGCACTCATAACGACCATTCCAAGATTCTTGAGATCATTTTAAATACACTAAGAGAGAACCAGATTTATGCCAACCATGATATGTGTGACTTCTGGATAATGAAGGTCCAATTCTTGTGTCATATTATTTTAAAATCAAGGGTATCTATTGATGCTGAAAATGATAGTGCTGAATTTTTTGGGAGCATCTAAAAACTTGTTTGATATCATGATTTTTTTAGGGAATGCTGGATATTACAAAAACTCCATTCAAGACTTATCATGACTCCCATAACCTCTAACATTTCTTACAAAGAAGTGTTTCAAGTTCATAAGGTCAGAAGAATGTGACAAATCCTTTCAAGAGCTATAAGAGAGGATTGTATCAGCAACAATTGTGATCCTTCTAGAACCTAGTAAATGTTATATCATCTTATGTTATGCATCATGAAATGTCCTATCTACAGTGTTGATGTAGGAAGACAAATTTATTGCATATGTATCTTTGTATTTGGGGCCTTACAATAGAAAATACCAGACAGATAACATTGATCTAGTTGTTGTTGTCCATAACATACATTGCTGGAGACATTATCTATTGGGTGAGAACTTTGTAGTGTATACAGATCACAAGAGCCTCAAATATATCTTTTATTAGTGTGAATTTAACCTCAGTTCGTAGAGATGGGTCAAATATTTTTAATAAATTAGTTATGTGCTTTCCTATATGACAGGAAAGGGCAATGTGGTCACTAAATCATTGAGTCGGAAAACTAAAATGTATGCCATATAGGAAGGTAATAATGAATGGAAACTAATGTCCCTCTATTTGGAACTTCATTTGGAATTCCATGATAGTTAGAAGCAGTCTTACCTCTTAGTCTTAATAGTTACCTATTCCCTCCTTGATAAGGTGAAGAGTAGGTTGTTTTTAGATCCAGAAGTATTGGTTCTACATGAGAGTATATCATGATATTACCCACCTTCGGATTGTACTATAGATAGAGTCAAAATCCTTCATCTACATGGATTTATCTAGGTTCCTATAGATATAAAATAAGAGTTGATGAATGAGTCGCACACATAATAGTGGGTAGTTTATTCAGGAGTCTCGAAGATATATCATGATATAAAACAATAGTATTGGTGGCCTGGGATGAAACATTAGATTCTAGGCTTCATTAATAGGTGTTCCACTTGTTTATAGGGGAAGGTAGAGCACTAGAGACCTACAGGATTTTTACAGCCGCTTACAGTCCTGGAATATAAATTGTAGGATGCTGCTATGGATTTTGTAGGTGGATTACCTAGGACACTGAGGGGTAACGATGCTATCAGGGTATTCATTGACCAACTAATGAAATTATCCCACTTCATTACTATATGGGAGGCTGTCTGTGTTGATGTGTTTGGATGAATCTATGTCGATGAGATCATATGACTAAACATGTTTCCATGTACTATCGTTTCATATTGGGAATCTCATTTCACATCATAGATCAGGAATGGTTTTCAGAAAGTTGTGGGGACTCAGGTGCTTCTATGGAATGCATTGCAACCTTAGACAGATGGAAAATCAGAATATAAAGTATAGGTTTCAGAGGATATGCTCTGAGTATAGGCCCATGATTTCATCGGTTCATGGGAGAAGCATATCCCTCTTGTCGAGTTCGCTTATTAAACATTTTTCAAGAGAAAATTCAGATGGATCGTTTTTAAGCCTTATATGGTAGGCCATGTCGTTCACCCTTTTGTTGGATATAGGCAGGTGAGTCATCCCTACTAGGTCCACATCTCATTCAAGTGTCTTTTATTCAGGTCTAGCTGATTAGGAAGCGTATGACCACTGATCAGTAATAATAGAGATCTTATGCCAATCATCATTAACTAACTCTTGAGTTCAAGGTTAGGGATCATCTTTTTCTTTAGGTATCACCCATTCTAGGTCATAGACGATTACAAAAGTTAAGAATGTTGTCTCCTCGTTACGTTGGTCCATTTGAAATTCGATGGAGAGTTTGGATGGTAGCTTATCTATTTCTAATAACTCAGAGCTACTAGGCCATGTATGACGGCTATCATTCCTCATATCTTTTCCAATATCATGGAGACCCATCTCATTCCATTTATCCAAAGAAATATGAGGTTGATGCTCATGCTAAATTTGAGAAATATCCAGTACACATCATTGAATGAAGTACAAAGGCTCTCTTAGGAAATTTTGTCCCTCTTGTAAGGGTGCTATGGAAGCACGATTGAGAACATGAAGAGACATGTGAAAGGGAAACCAATGTACGTGCCCAATAACCATAATTTTTCCCAAAAAATGTTTTGTTGAATTTGGATGGAGAACATAAGCATGAGTACTTCTAAGGGGGGAAAACTATGAACCTGGTTCTTCACTCATGTTTGGATCCTTTAATATTCAGTCTAAATCATTACTTTGGACCTAATGTGGATGCCTAATGAACTATTAATGGTTGTGGGGGAGTTTGGGGATTGTTCAGTGATCGGTACCCATATTTGTGGTGAAAACAGACTTTGCGCATGATTCAGAGTAAACTTTGCAGAATCCTACACAGTTGGGAAGACATTGTTGATGGTGTTTTTCATGAAGAGTCGTATTGCAAGATCGACACATGATAATGTGGCCTAACTGCACAAACTCACCCTTTAACCTAGGTACTCGTTGATGGGTTGCACATGGTTAGGGAAAACTGTGTGGACCAAACCATTTAGGTAATACCATCCCACATGGTTTGTATATAATTTGAATAATTGGGTAGAAAAACCATGCACAAGAAAATTATCTTGGTAAATTTTCCTGGTTTTCTCTTAATGTTCTCAATAAGCCACCCCTTCTTCACTAATTTGAGATTATTTTGGATTCACTTATTTCTCTCTCAATTAGGGACTTTTTGGAGATCTAAACATGGAATCAAGAGATCTCCATCATATGACATTTGATCATGCTTCTATTCGTCATATTGGATGCACAACATTATGTACATCAGTTTTCTTTATCTTCAATTCTACTGTTTCACTCTCGACATAGATATCACCATGTGAAAAATTTTCACCTTTTTTTAGATCTACTCCGATCTGAGGGAAATAATTGGATGATACCATAAGAGGATGAACTTACAAACATAGGGTGGATGATCAATTACTTTTCCCTAAAGATTGTTGATTTTGGAATTTTCATTTGGGAACCACCGATTCAATCGATAGCTATTTCGTAAATTTAAATGGCATGAATATAGTTGTTAGAATCATATGGTTATGGTCTCTCTAAATATGAGATTAGTTGTTAGCGGTTACACCGAAAACTCAATCCACATCATCTTAAAAGTTATTCCATATTGGGGTTTTAGTGTTTCGGCATGTTTGAGACACCATTCGGGAGTTCCTTTTCTTGACCTTCCAAAAGGTGAGTCTTCCAATAATGAATGAATTTTTATTAAAGAGAATTTTATAATTTCATGTACCTTGTATGCTCACCACTCGGCCCGCCTATGGATAGTGATTTAAAATTAATATAAATTGTGAAAAATGAAATGGTAAGTATACTATGTATATAACATGAACATATCACATGATAATGAATAATGTTTACATGTCTTTATCACCCCTTTCCATGTTAATTTAATGTAGAAGAATGAACCTCTGAAATTGAATATGCGTTATTGGCTGATTAATACATGATAAAATGGTTTCAACACTACTATGCATGTCCACTCTAATGGAATACAATGCATAGACCAATAAATAAATGGTTGAAATCTATATGACCTATCAACACTAATGGAAGAAAAGAATTAAGCTAGATAAATTATTACATATTTACAATATCAAATAGGAATGTAATGACTAGAGATTGCCTTTGATTTTGAGAGGAGAATACCATGGGTCTCGGGAACCCCATTCTAATTCAAGGATGCATGTTTCTAAAGTTGACACCCACATTGACTCTGGTTCTTTTATATTCCTCTAATTACTGGTATATTATTATAAGGTCCCTTTCATTATTAACGGATATCCCAGATGCACTCATTATAACTAGCATTGTCTAGTATGTGGCACGTTGAAATCCCATTGGGCCCTATCCTTGAATAGACCCATTTTACATTGGACGATCACGTTGGACTCCATATGCGCCTTATTTTGGAATTCCATGGATTATGATCCTTGGACTACACTCATACCCCTTATCTAGACTCAGATAATATAGATTAAGTGTTCTCTGAGATCTACGTTACCGTGGTTATTACCTTGGAACTCCCTCACTAGATATCTTTGTCAGGTTTTCTTGATACTTCGTAGGACCTCTACTAGTTATACTATCACAAAGAGATATCAGTGTTGAATATGCATGACATAACCTATTCAAAAAAAATGTAAATATCGTAATTAATGAACTAGTTATGTGTTTAGAATCCAGCCATGGGTTAAATGAGGTACATCAATTTCTTGTTCAATTGTACTACATTCATTACTTATATATGCATGCATGTACACTACAATATTCAATTATATGGGCCAGATTTTATAGAAACCATTGGTGGTGGACCACAGATTTTTATCTCACACCCTCTTCGGCTATCGTTTAGTACCCATTGTAGACTACATGGTTTCAGGTGTAGAAAAAGTGAAGAATAAAGAATCAAACACTTGATTACTTTCTTTTTAGGATGGATCATGATTGTAGATAACAGTGTTGGATCTTTGGATTCTTGGAGTAGTCTTTGTTTTCTTGTACCTTTTTGAACATGTTTTGGCTAGTGTTTTATATCCATGTTTTCCAGTTTCCTAGTGACATGACATTAGATCATCACCTTTCTAGTTGATACAATTATTGTTATTTTTTATTAAATATTGCATTATTAATCACCAATGTTTATTTATATAATTTATATTTCTTCTGTTGTTTACTAATCCTTTATACATCTTTTGTTGTGCTACACTCTACTAAGGAAAGCCTTTTCCTCCCACAAACACACCCTAGTCCCTCACATCTAGTCTGAAGCCTATAGTGTTCACGAAGATGAGCTTCATGCCATGTCTCAAACTAATCTCGAGGCACTCCTAAAGTGGCATCCGGGCATGGGACGTCACATTTACGCTCTCCGGTGATGGTCAATGATCTATTTGGAGTGTTTTCCATATTTTATGTCACAAATGTTGAGGTGGTATTGACCAATCATATTGGTAAAGTTCTCTTTTTGATGTTAATTATAGAAATGGTTATATTTTCTTTCCATAAAAATCCACATGGAGGGTAATGACCCATTAGTGTGTAGTTTTAGGAATATTGATCGGGGTTTGAGGCTTGACTTACTTGAGGCTAGTGGGACAAAAATTATTTTGGAGGGAGGACATCACCGTTTCGTAGGATACTAGTTTTTGAGATGATGAATATATTTTTTTGAGTACATATGTTTCTATTACATAGGGTGACCAGTTGTGAGGTAGTGTGAGCGTTTGAGAAGGGGTAAAAGTGACGAGGTTTTTTCATTAAAGGGTTCATTTTTGGTGTATAGAACTTTTTTTGCGTGATGTTTTAGTTGGAATGAGGTGACCAGTTATTTTTTTACACGTGGAACCTGAGGGTTCGCCAAATCTGATTTACATTGGAGTTATACTTGGTATATATACTATAGATCCAATTCATGACTTTTATAATGGAAAAGGATGAAGAGAGTGATTTCTATGTTATGGCTATTTGGTGTAGGGGACTGAAGATTAATTATATGATGTCCATGGGTGATTATATTTATTTTTAGTAAATTCCTACATAGTCATAGGTGTAAGATATGCACATTTGGGTGGTTTTATACTATTATTCTTTCCCAAAAAACATAAATTGTCACTTAGAAATGATGGTAGACTTTATGGATTTGTGATCTTGTAAAAGTTAGGATCATGATCTGTATCTCATTGGTTTTCATAGCATGGGATGATGAAAAGTGTCCATGGGTTATTTTATCATATGCAGGTTGATATTTATTTCATTTAGTATCAGTAACATATTATATTTATTTACTTTGGTCAATCATTGGAGAATATTTTTCACACTTTGTGTATATCCATATATGTATGCTTGTTCTATTTAATAATATTCTATTGTCATGTTGTATTTTTGATAATTTTGATACAACTCTTCTTTATCATTTTGCTATTTTATGATATTGTCATGCTTACTCCATCAGTGGGTTATTGGTCCAATGTATTCGAGGAGGAATGATTAAGGTTAGATTCACTCAACTCGAAGCATTGTTCGAGTGGCTAACCCAGTTGGGGTGCTAAATTTTCCATTTAAATTTATTAAAAACTCCATGATAAATAAAAAATTAAATAATAATTAATTTTTGAAATAAAAAGTAAAATTATAAAATAAACTAAAAGAAATGAAACCTATTAGAAGAATATAACTGAATAAAAAGAGAAAAAATATCACATATTCATTAAAAAATTCATTTCAATTATTCATGTTTGTGGTGTTGATGTCAAACATCACGAATTGGAGTTATTATAGCAAGCATATTCAAAATCTGATTCTTGTTACTATTCCATCGGCTGTTTATTTCACATGAACAACCCATAATTGTTCTCTATTTGATAAATGTCTGCCTTAAGATCATATAGGAGGAATGTATATTCATAGGGAAATGATTTTTGATTCTATTCTGAAAACTAAAATGATGATTAATTTTATAATTTGACATTGCACACATAGAATATTGAGTGTTCAATGGAGAATAAGAAGACCATTTTCGTTAAAATTTGTTATATGGATTCTCCTGATTAGTCAATGTATTTAGGTTAATGTTGATGGAGATGATTTTTGATCATTGGGACCTTCAAGAAGTGGTGGTGTTTTTCGCACCAATAGTGGATTTGTGAAAGAATGTTTTATCACTACATTAGAGACGCGACCGAATATTTTTCTGAGTAATGGGATCTAATTTATGCTTTTAATCATGTTCTCAAAAAAAATTTAATTAGGTATGGATTAAATATAACTCATAGATTGATGTTAACACTCTAAGGGAACATTCTCGGAATGTTCCATTGTGCATTTTGCCTCATTGGATACCCAACTTCAATGATATAGAACAAATCAGTTGGACTGTTTCTCATGCGTACAGGGATGCCAATTATGTTGTAGATGCTTTGTCAAAGATGGTTATTGTTGAGATGAGCTATATGTGGTATATTTGATCTCTTGAATATTGTTCATATATTTTTTATATTGTTATGTGAGGTGTTTCACAACCCGAGTTTATAATAACTTCATGTAATGCTGAAGTCTTTATGTTTATTTTTTTAATAAATTTTATGACTGGGGTGTCCTGAACTTTTCCAACTGTTTGAAAGAGATGAAAATTATTTATAAAACATTGATATTTTAAAAAGTATTATAATAAGTTGAAAAGTTTACTCTATATATGATAGATTATAATTTGTCTCCTTTATCCTTCATCAGTGCAAAAATATTATAATATTGGATCAATTAAAATAATCAAAATACAAAAATATTGAGTCTTTAAAATAAATTTTTACTAGTTTTGAAAACAATAATTTATAATGCATAGAAAGATTAACATAAATTTAATTATTAATAATCATTAAGAATAGTTTATATTTAGGTCAAACATAGTAATGGGTTGTTATATACATCACATTAAGTTAATAGTTTTGTATATAAAATATATATCAATAGAGAAGAAATTGAGATGAAATCCCATATAGTTATTATATCGTTGTTGTAAAAATTTTAAAATATAATAATTATGTGTATGAAATTAACATTAAGAAAACAATTATAGCTACTAAATTATACAACAAGAGGTCAGTTCACACATAATCATGTAATATTATAATCATTGATATAGAAGTATAAATGAATAAAAAGAAATTGATTTATGAAAGCCCTTATGGCATTGGTATCTTTTTTAATCATTAACCCATATAACTCTTAATATCCATTGAAAATTTAAATAAAATTAATATAAATAGATCATACTATTACATACCAATATAAATGAATATATAACATATAAAATAAATAATTGGTGGAAATGGAAAATGTTTAATAGGACTAAATGTGAGACAAGAAACCCTTACCTCATGATCATCATTACTGATTTGTGATTTAACCATATATATAATAATTTAATTATTTTACTAATTTAATAAAATACTGATATGAATATATATAATAACATTTATGAAACATTTATAAAATATATTTATCAATTTTATTATAATGTATATATTGAATTTATGGGTGATAATATATTTGTTTAACATATATTTTTTGATATGGTAGTTTTAGTCCATGTGCCATTACCATAGTTCCATCATATCCATAACTTTATTCATGATATAATTATCATATATATTCAATATATAAATAATTAAATACATATATAAAATGTTGTGATAAACTGATATATTACATATCTCATTGTCATATTAGGATATACATAAGAATGAATAGTGCTGTCATTATTCCAAGGATTGAAGTGATGAAATTAATATTATAGTACACCATTATATAATAATTATAATAATAAATATATAATATATTATCATTAATTGTGTAAATATTTACAAAAATGAAAGTCTTAAATTAAAAATGAATCACATTTCATTTTTAATGAGTCAGTGAACAAATATTCATCAACGATATATGTGATTTACAATGGGTTATAAGGTAAGATAGTTGATGTGATAACATAATTTCTTAGAAATAATAATATAATATATATAATATATATTTATTATTTACATATAAAAATCAATTCATGTAAAATAATAATGAATGATGAATTACATTGCAAGTTAGAGATAACCAGCTGAATGTATGAATGATAAGTGGGATCTCTTATCTTAGGAAAAATAATAGATCAAATTTGAGGGTATCATAATCATAATAATATCTAACTATATTTTTCGTTTTAGATTTATTATTTTATTATGATTACAATAGATTTACATAAAGTAAAATTTGTAATAAACTTGAAAGAGTATGTAATGATGATTACATGTTTGTAAAAAAACATTCTAAAGACAACCCCATAAGGGACATAAGGATGGTATTTTGGGAAGACCATACACTGTAGAAGATGTATATGAATGATTATAGGATAAATAATTAAGGATTTGTTGAGATATGTTTGTTAATGATGTGTAATGAAAAAATATTAGGTGTTTCCATTATATGTTATAGTAATGGGATTCTTGTAGTTTTCTAAATTATTAAGTTAATATAAATTATTTTTCATGTATACATTTTCCAATATTCTTATAAGTCGATGATAATATCCGGATGAGTAAAATTATTATAAAAAATAAAATATGGTGTTTAATTTTTACCCATATCATTTAGTTTTATCCTATCACCGACAGGTTGGTAATTACTAGAATATTAATTTTTTCCTCCCAATAAGTGTAAAGAATGATATAATAATTGGTCCAATGATGTATAAATAAACCATGAATTATTTTTTATCATGAGAATATTGATTTTAATTTTACAATGATAGTATAATAATGAATTTGAAATCATTTAATAAAGTATTATTTATTTTAAAATATAAATAATTTTAATTTAAGAAATATATATTAAATTTATCTATGAATAGAACATTTTTTTGAAATTGATCAAATGCAGTATTTTTATGAACATATATTGTATTATGTTTTTCGATAAAATAAATTGGATACTATAAATTAGAAAAAATAGATTTCATAAATTTATTCACATTTGTTTTCTACTACACGCATAGACATTATGTTGGTATCGTATAATAATTTAATGCAATTATATAATCAATAATAAATAAAAATAAAATACCATTTCATAAAAAGAAATTATTTTTATTTAATTAAATATGTTACAACTGAATAGAAGAAGTAATTTTCACTATCAAAGATATTTCATTGATAATAAATGCCTGAAAGTGACATTTTAGTACTTAAATATATCATAATTATTAATATGATAATAATCTTATGAGTTTTCCAAAAAATGAAATATTATAGAATACTTTTGGAAACATTAGAAACAAAATTGATCCTATATTATGAAACAATCCATTTAATAAATATTAATGCCTCATCCTAATGATTATAACATAATTTGAAAAGTTTATACTTACATTAGTGACCAATATTTAACTATGTATCTATTCATGGATATATAAAATAAAAGAGAACTATTTATTAATTTTGAATATAATGATTAAAATGTATTCAAGAATTTATAATGATAAAATTCATTATAGTTATTGGATTTTATATTCAAATAATCTCATAAAATGAAATGAAATGTAGTTTTCTATAGAAATTGTTTTCTGATGTATAAAATGTATTTATATAAAACTCAAACATAATATTAATTCTAGTGACCTTAATGGGATTACCAATTATATAAAGAAACAAATATAAATATTAACACAAATTATTTAAGATAATTCTTCTTTGTAAATTCAATAAATGAATTTATAGTTTACAATTAAAATCATTATTTTCACTAATCAATGTAAAATAAATATTTTTAGAAAATTCAAAAAATTTAAATACAAAATAATTTTGAAATTATTATTTAAAATCTGATGATTATTTATTCAAAATAAAATTATAAAATTTCAAGAAATTAATTATATAATTTCCTCAGATAAACTATTTTTAGAAGAAATTCATCATTTTAGGAAGAATGTGTTATAAAAAAAATTAGTTCTTATCTCACAATAAAACAAATATTCACTAGGAATAATATAAATATATTTCATAATGAGATTTTCCAGATTTATACCCACTAGTTCAATGGAATGACTATAATGATATTGTATAAATAATAATATATTTCATTATATTTTAATATTATTAATTATTGTGTATTACACTAGGAATGATATAAATATTTTTTCTATTTTAAAAAAAATCACTAGGTTTTATTTTCAAAACCTATTAATTAAATTATACCCTTGTTATTTAATCACATTATTCGAATGAATAATGTTAGAATATATCATTCTTTAAAGCGAACATTTCAAAGTGGTGAACAAAAATTTCCACAAAAAATGGGAAGTGGGACACATAATAGTAACCTAATAAAAAATATTTGCTTCCCATATAAGAACTAAATCCATGAAAATTTGAAATTTATGAATGTAGGAGAATAAACGCATCCAAAGTCTAATAGTTTTCTTTCTAAATTATTATCATGACAATTTTTAATAAAGAAACCATAAATCATTGAGTAATTAAAATAATATTTATTCGATGGAAATTAATGTTATATTATAAATTGTTTATTCCACTATTCTAAACCTAATTTTTATGGATCATTTTTTCTACTAAGAGAAAGGATTTGTGAGAATATACTAACTTAATATATTTTTATTTCATAATAACTATTTCCTCTATTCTCTTATTGAATAATTTCAACAGCACCTTTGAAAATAATAAATTCTGTTTATGTTTTCATAATTGAATAAAAACGATATTTCTTAAATATACAATAATATTAATAATGAAATGAAACACTGAACGTTATTTATGTAAATATATGAAAAAAAATATTTATAACAAATTATTTTATATTTACCAATATAATATATTAGACTCTAAAAAATAGTAACTATAAAACATCAGATTTATCTATTTTACAAATAGTTAACCATCACGTTCCTTAAAAATATATTTGAGAAGATTTAAAATGGAACAAAATATATCAAAAAATATTCCATAAATTTTATATGACAAGATTACAATAAATTCACAAACAAAAAATAGAACACATAATATATGATATTATTTATATGAAAACCATGATCATATATTTTATTAAAACATGTTGATAATATTAACAACCATAAAAAATAAATTTTTTAAATTTTTTTATCTTATTATAAAATATATATCAAATATATTACATAATTATACGAACAATGTATTGTACATTAATAAAATCATAATTAATTTCTTCATCAAATCACTAATTAGTAACAAGGTCAATAATATTGTCCTATATAAATCATTATTTTCTATGATTATGTTATCCATTGTAAAATCATTAACATAATACAAGGATCATATTCAAGGTTATCATTCCCTTAATCATTGTTTTATCTAAAAGTACCACCTTAAACCTAATTCATGATTCTTGGTTATTATTACACTTTAATATTTGTTTTTTAATCCTTAAAACAATATAAAGTAGAAAATCCTTAGACGTTTCAAGATAATTATAAGAAAAATATGAATGATATAGAAAAGTTTCCAAATAATTCATGAAACCAAATACATAAACACTCCATCCATTCCATTTCATTGAATGGTAAAGGAAATCCACTTGATCGGTTGAACAATTAACCCTTCTATTTGCATATTGTCTAAGATAATATCAATATTATCAACACATAATACATTGAATAAGAATTGGTATCATATTATTAAATTCATATAGATCCATCAAAATCATCATTTTTCTTCTGTAATTACTTTTTATATGCCCTTATTTTCTAAATATAATACATATTATTATTCCGTATTACATTTCCCTAAGAGATTCTTCCCATAAAATGAACATCTTGGAAATTGAATCATATTTTCTCCATTGGTTCCCAAAGTCAATAACTCATCAAACTCTATCATTATAAAAATTGGAGAGCATGTGTTTTGGTTAGGTGTATGTAATAAATCTTGTGATCTGATAAATAAATAAGCTTGAAATTAAAATCATTGAGTCTGATCTGAATCCCATTTTTTCTCATAATGATCACATTTTCCATAACACCAATTTTAAAAAAATTCAATATAGTTCAAGAAATGGAATAAAACAAAAAATCAATATAATAGAAACAATAATAATAAATTAAATAAAATAATCGTGATAATCATGTTTATTATTTCTAAGTTATTAAATAATTTTTTCAATATATTATATCATAGTTTTCTTCAAAGTTAATAATTCTAATTATATATTCACATCCTTCATAATGGTTTTTATTAAATATTTGAGATACCCCATTCATATCCCATGTTACTACCAAACTTGGTGAATAGTATGTGAAAAATAACTATGCTCCATAATGATGGTAAAAATATACATAATCATATATTTTGGGGGCTATTACCCATGGATGCATCTTTACCAAAACAAAATCAACTTAATGGATATATAAAAAATGTATTTTTAATAAAACCACATATTATCTACATTAAAAACTACATTATAATATTTTTATACAATTAGAATGGACATCATTGTTTTTAATAGGTCTATGTAGCCTAATAAATATTTTCCTATAGTATATTCTCAAGCATTCTATTAATCATTCACTAATACCAATGATAGAAATCCCATCTCCAGTAACCCAAATATAGTATTAAATTTTTTATATTGGATTATGATATATGGCATATCATACGAAAGTACTGTGTAGTTTAGAATTATTAAATAACAATATTAATACATGATATTTAATACTACACATTAAATATAAAATAAAAAGTATAAGAAATATTTTTTACTACATTATATCATTCATAATATCATTATTCATATCCAAGTGAAAGGTAAAATATAAAGGGTGGTCTGAGAGGATCATTAAGAATTACAAAAAAGAATGATATTTTAAGTAAATATGGAATAATAAATATGGAATGTAAAATAACTAAAAACACATTCAAGTTATTCAGTAAAATTAGTATGAAATAAATAAATGTATAAAATAAATGTATTAATCTCATAGAATTGTGTAACAAAACTCACATTGAAGGAATAGATTTTTATTGGAAATAATGATTTTAAAAATCATGATATCATTATCATCAATTACTTGTAGAAGGAAAACATTATTTATAGGTAGGTATACTAAAATAATAATTTTAATTTGGTTGACTGACTTTTCTCATGAGACCTATTAATACATTAATGGGATATATAATTTTTTTCCCCACATATCACTTCTTATCCAATTAATTCCTAATATATTAAATTTTCACCTTACCTTATAAACAATATGATTTATTAATAATAACCTTATAAGAATAAATATTATTTAATATCAATAATTTTCCATAAAATCAAATAACATTCAGGTAAGACACTATAAGTAGTTGTTTTTTTAAATATACCCATTATTTAGTAACAATCGATTGTTAGGAGAATTTTAATGTCAAATGAGTGATGATCAATTGAATATGATTGTTTTATGAAAATTAAAATGACAAATAAATTATTACTAGATGATATATGTCCATTAGAAAAGTTTATTTTTTTTTAACATCCAATATTATAAATATTTGAATCCCCTAGAAGCATAACATTTATAATAATATTTCATAAAAAGTTCCTTCATAGAGACATTGAAATTTTATATAGGATTCTACACCATGTTAATGGATTATAAAAGCTGTAAATTCCATTCATAACATAAATTAAAAATTAAATATCATTCCCTTTAACATTTTATAAATAATGTAAAAATGTACCCTTTTTGAAAAAGTAATAAATATTCCATTAATAAATTTTATAAAATAAATAATTTCATATATTTTCCTCAATAAATAATATAAGTAACTAAAGGTATTTTAATAAAAAAAACTCATCAATATTAAAAAAGTTAAAAAAATATAGGTTATCAAAAAAGGAAATAATATATGTTTCTCTTATAGGTTTTTTACTTGATTCATGTGAAAAAATATTTGAAAGATAAAAAAACCATTGAATCTAGATTAAGAATTTATGATATGAAAATATTTTGAGTTTATAGATGATAGGTTATATGATTACATAATTGATAAATACTACCAATAAAAAAAATATACTGTAAAATAAATAATTTCCTCATTGGTAACCACTAATTTTTTTCCCTCTGAATAATTGTGCCTATAACATCCTGGCATGGATTACGCTCAAATCAGTAGCCAGACCAGTCGCCAGATGACCCTAGGTGCTTCTCCTCATATTCTAGAGGATTCTGACTAGAACATAGGGTTTATGGATAGTAAGTGGGGAGAGTATGCCCTCTAATTCAAAGTGCACAACAGAAATAGATAATAAATTCAGAAAATAGAAGAATCCTATAAATAAATATTCATCAGAATAATGAAAATGGCCATGTCCAATTTATATAATGCATGAATGTCATGGTGGTACATATCGAAAAGTAGTAAATAAAACAATATTAATTAAATTATAATAGGGAAATAAATAAATGACTTAAATCCCCAACGGTGATCTCTATAAGCATCTCTAGATCCGGTTCATTCCTTTTCCCCTAACTCCCAACTACAAGTAATAATAAAAAGTAAATGACCAAAATCCTGTAAACCAGAAATTCCCCATGGGTACCCTAGTGCACTGGTGGATCAGTTAGGTTGTGATATATACATATATGTAGGCCAAGACCACCAGCAGTCTAGCCCATCATAGAAAATTCAATATAACAAATGGTTTATAGATATAACAATGGTATAAAAGAACTGAATAAATAACCATCAAACCATCCAAGTTCTGGAGGTAAACATGGTGGTGATACCTAATTCGGCTTCTGGCCAGAATATGAGTCTTATCAAGAATCATACAAGAATATTTATCAATTTTAAATACCTTTCTAAAATATACCATTTATTCTATATTTAATTATTTATTATCTCCATGGTTCACATGGTATCCCGTACCTCAATACTAACTTGGGCTCATGCACAAATTCTAATCATTCATAATTTTTCATTATATAATCCCATTGAACCTGATCATGATTCATATATCTAATTCATTTTAAAATTAATTATTAAAATATACTATTTTTTTAGAACTCAATGTCTAGCACCTAAATCCCCAATTCATCTATTTATACTATCCGTGTTAGAACACCGTGTTTAACACCTATTTCTCATTAGGTGTGGATCCCCATGTCTGACATCCTTATATCTAAGCCCATTGATATCATTTGTGGAGGAACACCATGTCAATGTACCAACTTAAACATTTTTTTGAATTCCATGTCTTTCAAGTCATTCTCATTTATTAATTTGATTAATATTGGGGAGGAATGCCAAGTCTCAGTCCCACATCTACATTGTTCTAGAATTCCCTGTCTAGTACCCAGATTCTCATTTATTTAAGACATTTAATAACTATTGTGGAAGATATCAATGTCCATGTCCCAACTTATTTATTGGTCTCAAAATCCATGTCTAGCACATAATTCTCATTCATTAATTAATTCAAAAATTAATTAAACCAAGATCAATAATCAATTCCTCATGAATTATCTCCCTTGACTCCCTTAATAATCCAATGATTAGTGAAACATATCATTAACCATTAGTTAACCCCATAATTAATTAATTCCACAATTCCATTATTCAATTCCTCAATTAATTAATACATTAAACCAAATCTCATTCCACATTTAAGTATCCACAATTTATTATGCAACACATTACTACACGATCACATAATTAATACACCATTAATTGTCTAATTTTTTCCAAATCATCATATCAAAATTAATCTGCTCATCAATTATCTAAAATATCCAATTCAATATGACATAATTAATCCTCCTGATTAATTATCTATATTACAAAATCGAGTACATAACAAATTCACAATTAATTATTCCAATCTAAATATCAAAATTCCATAATTAATTTTTCACAATCAATTATCCAAATCTAACATCAACTTATCATAATTAATTATCATAATTAATTATATTTAATTAACATAATGGCACATAAGTAATTCAATTTTATTTATCTTACATAGATAAACTTCATCTCATTACTAATTTTCCCCAATTAATTATCATAACACAACAAATTCAATATTTTATAGACAATTCAATTGGTTCATAATTATTTTAGAAATTAATTATCTTAAATTATCCAATTAAATTAACATAATTAATTCACCAATTAATTATCTCAAAATTTCCATCCCAATACTCATAAATTAAACTAAACCCATGTACGTCAACAAACAAGGTCATAAATAGAAATTCCCATAAATGCAAGCTAAACAAACATGTCACTCTAAACATAATGTCTTTCGCATGAAGGAAATGCACCTCCGTTGGAGGGGTATTATTAAAAAAATGATTTTATAATCTAACAAATATTTTTATACCGATATTCAATTTTCTACAATATTTATTTCAAATTTATGAAAATATGTAGATTAGAAAAACATCATTTTTTCAAATAAGATCAATTTTGAGGACCCTACCTCATGGAATTATCTAAGAAAAAACATTATAACATAAACCAAAAAAATATCATGCAAACGCAACTCCCCAATTGCATGTGCACACTCAGAATACATCACCGAACCTAATAAACATTTAATTTTCATTCATAAATAGTGCAATGGAGACCAATGCACACCCAAAAATTCACCGCAGCACAATTAAACCATAAGTACATTATTTAAGGGGTGAAACCCCCATGACTGTATATTCAGCCATTCCTTTCTTTGACAGCAGTGAACAAAATCGAGACAAATCCCCAAGGCTTTGGTTTCAATTGTCAAAATACAAACCAACAGGTCCTAAGACATGTTTTTCACCACCTAGAATCGGAAGCGAAGATGAATCCAAAATAATCCTGGGTCATAGGGTTTCATCCAAATTGAAACTGGGTGAAGAAGAGGAAAAATGGTTGATGTGAAGAATGAAACACATGGAGAATGAATTGCCTCAATTAGATAGACATATTTTGTGAAGGAACCAATGCGATCTGAAGCACAAAGAGGGAGTCGATTTGGAGAGTGGTACGCCTGCACCATGGCAGAACGAGGGGAGGGGGTTGCGGCCCAGATTGATGTCCCCTCCATTTTATTTCCTCCAAAGAATAACCCCAATTAGTTTTAAAACTACTAATACAATAACAATATTAATAATAACAATAATATTATAATCATTTTAATTTATAATCTTTTATGATAAACCCACAAAATCCCCCATTACACCAAATTTAATCAAATCACTCTCTAGAGAATTAAATTAAATGAATACTTATCCTTACCCCATTTAGTTAAATTTCCATTAAATAATTTAATCAATACCACTCCAACTCAATGTATTAAATTCTTCCAACCACAAATTGAATTAAATCATATCCCCCACTTTTCATTAAATAATTAAATTCAACCAATCCTTGAATTTAATTAGGTAAAACCCCAACTCCAATTTTTTTCCTCATTTAATTAAATTCCATTGACCTGGAAATAATTAAATAAAAAACAAAAAAGTTACCATTTTATTATATTCTCTTATCATTACTTTAATTAAATAAAACCATGTTTCCATCAATTTGTTAACTTCCATTTAACCATGAATTTAATCAATTAAGAACTCTAATATCATGAAATTTGATTAAATACCTCACAATTAAAAATTTAATTAAATAACATTACCGAAAACCCAAATATGGGAAATCCTTATGGTTTGGCTCATACGGTCTAGAAAACTATGCACCAACCATGCAGGGGCTTCTTTCTAAGGAACCTACTTTTCATAGTTTGTCCCACACAGTTTTCCTAGTCGTGTACAGACCTTGCAAGGGCCTCTGTGTCACCTTTATAAAGCTACATGGTTTTACCCACACGGTTTGACGAATGGTTTGCAGCCTTTACGAATTCCAGTCCAAGGTTAAGCGCACCAGTAACCCATTGAGCTATCTATAAACTCCTCAAAACGTTTCCCAAGACCATTATCAACACTTTTTAACTATAAAAACTCACAAAACATCAAACTTAAGCCTTTTTTAAGACCTCCATGTATACTAAATGAAAACGTTCAGAAACATTCATATTATAACCATGTTCAAAAACACAAAACATTACAATTTACCCACCATAAATGATTATCATCCCTGAGTAGCTATTGGGAAATACTAATTAACTAACATACCACCAATGTTAAAAGACTCATTCAAACGATTATATGGAGTTTCTAAACCCCAAAATAAATTCTAACAAAACCACCATCCCAAAATCTTAAAATTTTTAATCATGATCCAAAGCTCCAAACTCATCCCACGACATCAAAATAGAACCTAAACAAGCCATTACAACTAGATACATGACCCATTCATCTTCTCATCAATTGAAATTTCCATCCCAAAAACTAATAGACATCCATAACCCGATGAAGTGACATTAAAACAATTGTATCACTGACCACATGTAAGCAAAATACTCGCTTGACATTAGGTAACCTCTCCATGTCAAACCATCTCAAGGAAACATTAAAACAGTAGTTTCATTGAAAAAATAAAGGAATATCCCAAAGAGTCATGCATCCCACATACAACACAGATAATAAAAGATAAGTCAAAATATCACCAGTCGACTCTTTTCAAAAAGGCTCAGCCTCTCCTATCGACGCATCATGAACCATACCTCGATTCATGCATCACCCAAGGCATCCATGTTCTGCCAAATAATACCACGAATAATATTTGACTAACATACCTATGGTACATTTACAACCATAGGAGTTTTCATTTCATAGAAAAGAAGAACATTCACTCAGAAGAACACTATTTCAGAAACACCTTGAACGAACGTGTGACATTCCATGATTACAACATCATCATCGTGCATGTAATCTGAATCTTAAACCAATCGGAGTGTCAAAAAACCCGAGTCCCAAAATTTATAGTAAGGGAAATGGCACTATAATTCCACCAACATCGAATAGCTCATATAAGAAACAATGAATCTCAATCTATAATAGTGATACCTACCATGATATAGTCCCTTACAAAGAAAACACATCATTCATATATCTTAGTTACACAAAACGGAAACCAAAAGGATCAAAATCCAGCTTCATTTTTTTCATTTCATTAAATTAATTTCAACCTATAAACATTTGAAAGAAATTTTAAAACATCAAATTAATTATTCCACCAAAAGGGTCTTGGTTTAAACAATTCACTTAATCCAAAATAGTCAGGCTTTAAGGCACCCATACACCTTACAACTGAAATTGGATATCGTTGAAAATTCAATTACCTCGACAAGATATACATCTTCCTTGAAGAACCCACTATGACCTGATGCGCAGAGAGGCATCTATGATAGGGAATGTGGTAACACCAACTTGGGAGAACGATGGGAGGGTGTTATGCCTCACCCTGTTGTGCACCTCCCACTTATTTCATACCTCAAATAACAAAAATTTGTTTTATAATAATTAATAAATTAATAACAATAATAATAACCACATTAGTATCATTAGTTTAATTTAACCTCTTCGTCGATAAACACCATAAATCACCCATTACACCTTATTTAGTTAAATTATTCTCTAATTAATTTAATTAAATAAAAAACTCCACCTTACCATATTTAATTAAATTATCCTCAACGAATTTAATTTATACCACTCCAACTCATAATTATTTAATTAAAATCGTCCAACCTCAAATTTAAGTAATAATTTACCACACATTTCATTAAATAATTAACTTCATAAAGTCCTTTAATTTAATTAGGTAAAATCCTGACTCCTCATTTAATCCTCATTTAAATAAATTCAATTGACCTAAATCTAATTATATAAAACTACGAATCTCTATCATTTAATTAAATTTTCTCAAAATTAATTTAATTAAATGAAAAACTCTTTTTCATTAAATAAATAAATTCCTTTTAAATAATAATTTAATCTATTAAAAATCCCCATAACATGAATTTTGATTAAATCCATTATAGTAACAAATTTAATTAAATAAATTAACCCGACACCCAAAACTGGTTAAGGCACTCGGTTTTGATCACACTGTCTAGGAAACCATGCACAAACCATGAATGACCTTATATCTAAATATCCTACTCGCACGATTTATCCCACAGAATTTTTCTAACCTTTCATAGACAATGTGAGCACCTCTGTCTCCCCATTAGAAAGCTATATGGTTTGAACCGCCCGGTTTGACAAATATTTCATAACTTGTATGAACATAACTGCTTTCCTTGGTGATCCCAAAACCCATTGATCCACCAATAAAACATCTCAGACCATTACCCAACCCCATTAACCACACTTTGAAATGGTCCAAACTCAAGAAATATCAACTCGAAGATTGGATTTAAGGTAGAACCATCCATCACATGAAAATGTTCAAAAACATTAATATTTTAACTCAGATAAAAAACATGGTGCATTAAAATACACCTATCACGACCCACCTTCACTGAAAAGAGGGAAGGGACAGCAGATTTCCAGACCCTTCCTTAATTAAGATGAAGGAGAGATAATGACCCCTAAGACCCGCCTTCGATAGGTCCCAGAGTGGCGACCATCACTAAGGGTATATAATCACACACATGATGGAAAGTAATACCCTTTTTATTTTTAAAGGATCAGGAGATAAGATAGAAACCCTAACAACACCAAAGCTGAAAGTAAAGGTAAAGTAAAAAAGGCAAACCATTCTAATATGCATGTCTAAAAGTAAAAGATGCAAGACAAAAGATCTCCAAAGGTATAGTACCAAAAAAACGACAACATCAACTTCCCCAAGGTCAAAGATATTATGGTCCTGCATGATACCTGAAGTCCTCCTAAAATCCTGGAAGAAGTATTACATACATAGGGTGAGCATATAAGTATAACCATTAGGGAAAAACAAAAAGCTCTCACACACAAGTGGGGAGGCATTCTAATGCCCCATGAAAAAGGAGAGAACCAAAGCACCTAGCTAGGAAAACTATCAACCCAAGACTCACCAAGGCACAATCCCCAAGTAATTCAAGTCACGAAATGTATAGTAATATCACATCGATATTTTGGTACCCATGCCACTTTCCCACTGGTTATTGAAGACATCCAACGCCTCAAACCAATCCCGCCATTCTCACCGCAGTCCCAATGCCACACCCCGCACGCACACACCTGGGCCACAAACACATATCCCACCCGCAGACACCTAGGACACAACCACCACACATAACCACACTCGCAAACACCTCGGTCTGAAAAACTACTTCCACGCCAGAAGACACCTGGGCCACATCCCGAAGGCACTTGGGAAACAAACTTCCCATAAACAACTGGGCCAACCACCAAAACTACCCTACCCGAAGATTCATGGGCTAAAAATGGACTTCAGGCCATCACACCCGGCCCAAAGTGTCTTGGGCTATTCGGGAAAGGGAGCCGAAAATGATCTAATAAACATCCACTCATATGAGTGTTGGGAAAACACCCTCCCAATGAAATGATGTGTTTGACACTAAGTTAACAACATGGGTGGGGCACAAAAATGAAAAATAATAAATACAATATATATATATATAGGTAACAGACACTCATCCCAACCTAGGGGCTCCATAACCTAAGCATGAACACCCTCATTACTATTCATTCATAAAAGCAAACCACAACACTCACGACCAAGTCACAACTCATCCCCAAAACCAATTACCCATTTAAACCATTCTTGTTTCATCTTCAAGTGATCCCATTTGGGTGATTTCTACGCTACCGGGAAACTAACAGTCATACCCACAAGTCAAGGAAAGTGAAACAGCCAACAACAATTTAAGCATTCACACCCGGTTCTCTTGTAAAGCCACAACAACAAAGGGATTAGTGAGATCCCTCAATGTACTAGAACTAAAGCAGGCTTCAATATATAGCCCACATCCCCAAAACCACCAACCAACGACATGAAAATAGTAGAGTATTCCACCCCAATTCGTATCACAAGCAGAGAAACCACACACTTTCAGACTCACACCCATGATGATCCCATCCTCACCCACATCACGCCATAGGCAATCAAACTGAATAACACACCTATTTCCAAAATAGTGTAGGGAAAATTCCAGGGTCAATCACATCAATCATTAGTTTCTTCTTTCTATTTATAAACCGGGGTGACCACACAAGGATTGATGTTCATCGGGAATCTATTTAACATGTCGAGTATAAGCGATTGACCAATTTCCATGTTACAGAAATTTAATCATTATAGAAGACGTGGTTCATTATTGGGCAATGACAGACCCCCAACGGCCATGATTTTTAGTGAGCATAGGCCCACACAATTCACAACACATATCAACATAAAAGAGTACATCATAACATCGATCACACCCCCCTTCATTATTTAATGGACCTTTCATTATCTAAATTATGTTTGGTTTCTTCAATCCCCACAGAAACAATACCATACCCACCCCGCATGATACACAGTAAAGAGAGATGAAAGGAAAAATCCCTACATGGTTGATCAAGGATTGATGTTTTTCTCCACACGCCAAGAACAGGGGATGCTGAGCTTGTAGGGGAGGAATTCTGTGGACTCTAAGAGGTGTATAAATATCCAGTAGAGGCGCACCACAAGCCACGGGAAGAGGGGACTCCAGGCGCACCAGGAAGAAGAAATAAATCATACTGAGAAGGAAAAAAGAAGAATCTATAATGGGAGATATAAATAAGAGATCCTATTATTATAGGATATGGAATTTTGAAAGCCTGGAAAGACGAATTGTGGTTTCCCATGTGGTTTGGGCAGTTATGCTTGACGATATTAAGTAGTTAATTAATATCCCCCATCAGGAATTTTTCTCTGGATTTTTAATAATTAATTATGGAATTTAAATAGATTTCAATAATGTAATGTAAATAATTTATGTCAATGAAAACTTTTTGGGAGCGGGACTGCAAAACGAAAATGGAGTGCTGGGTGAGGAAATGGTTCCACCATCACGTTGCCACCCTTATGATGCCAACGTCATGGTTCCACCATTTTGGTGGAGCCTTATTTTGGAAAAGTAATGGGCCATGAGGGTCTGGGCCATTACATTAGATAACTCTCAAATAGTCTCTCCCTCAAGAATAAAATACAAACCAGATGTAAAAATAGGGTCCGAAGAACCACCTCGAAAGATACCTCTCAAGAGTGATCCTCATCGTCATCTAGAAATGCATGTCCCTCAAGAAACCAGGAAACATACAAGGGTCAAACTGCCCAGTCATATGGGTTGGGGAGTCTCTTCCTCCAGGTCAAAATACTATCCTCTTTGGGCGGCAATGACTCGCTCGCACGGGTTTAATCGCATCCACCTTAATGCTTATTGATTAGGGATTGGGTCCTAACATCCCTATAACCAGGACATTTCACACACATTCAGAGATTAAGGGAAACCACATATTTCATAGCCATTAAGGTAAATCATTCCATCACAAACTAGTACAAAGAGAACAACACAAAACAAAAAACAACTCTGGGTACTGGGCACACATATGTGCTTCGTGTTCCCATGTACTCTCCTCAAGACCACCAAGCCTCCACAACACATCAACCAAATAAATGGTTCATCCACGAAGAAACTTTTCGTCACGTCCTTCGATCAACATTGGTCACTCTATGAAGGTTGCATCATCCCCAATATCTATCTCTTCGTAGTCGAGGGCGTGTGAATCGTCGTGTATATATCGTCAGAGCTAGTACAAATGGAAGATGTCTTGAACCCTCTGCAGCAGTGGAGGTAACACCAGTTGATAAACCACCTTGCCGACCCACTGCAACAATTTGAAGTGTCCGATGGACCTGGGAGAAATCTTACTCCCCCTTCCAAGCCTCTGTTCCCCACGCCGAGGGTAAACCTTCAAGAACATGTGTTCTTCGACCTTAAACTCCAAGGGTCTCATCCTACTATTGGCATATGACTTCTATCGGTCCTGTTCCGCCTCCGTCCTTTCCAATATCAGTTGGACATTCTCTATCATTATCTTCACCAACTCTAGGCCCAGAACACTTGATTCACTAATCTCAGTCCAGCACATGGTTGAGCCACAAGGCCTTCTATACAGAGCTTCTAATGGAGCCTTGCCAATGGTAGAGTGATAGCTATTATTGTAGGAAAACACTACCACATGAAAGTGTCATGCCCAAGATCCACAAAAGCCAGAGTACATGAGAGTAGCATGTCCTCCAATGTCTAGATGGTGCACCATGTATGTCTGTCTATATGGGGGTGGAAAGTAGTTCTAAGATGTAACAGGGTGCCAAAATCATGCTAGAATCCCCTACAGGATTGTGAGGTAAACCGTGCACCCCTATCCAAGACTATTAATCTCGAAACTCCATGCAACCAAACCACCTCATCCACATACATCTTTGCTAAGGAATCCCCTTTTCCTGATTCCTTGATCACCAGAAAGTGGGGCGATTTCATCAAATGGTCCACCACTACCCAGATAGTGTCGCAGACGCCTTGAAACTTGGGTAGCCCTATGAAAAAATCCATCTAGATGTCATCCCACTTCCACTCTAGGACATCCAGAGGCTGCAATAGGTCGCCTGGAGCATGGTGTTCTGCCTTCACCTACTAACACATGAGGCTCCTGGACATGAAATCTACCATGACTCACTTCACCCCTGGCAACCAGTACTGACCTATCAAGCCCCATTACATCGTCAAAACTCCCGGGGTGCACTTATAGGGGTGAGTTGTGGCACTCACTAAGAACTCTCTCCTGCATCAACTCTAGGAAAAACAACTTTCGTCGGAAAAGCATATGTTTCTGGCCATCCTCCATCCACCAGTCTAGAGAATCACATTGGTTAACACGGTCACACATCACTTAACTTTCTGAGTCTCCCCACTAGGACTCCTCTATATACCGTAGTAGATAAGAATGCACTGTCATATGATACAGGCAACATGTACCACCATCCATCCTTGCATACAAGTGCAGGGCAGCCAACTCCTCCATCGCCTTCCAAGCATCTGCTGACTCTCGAACTGCATCCTTCTACGACATCCTGCTCAAGGCATCACCCACCACATTCCCCTTTCCTGTGGTGTAGGAAATATCAAAGTCGTAATCCTGAATAACTCCATACACCTATGCTTCCATGAGTTTAGGTCCCGCTGGGTGAAGATATACCTAATGCTCTTGTGATCGTTGAATACCACAAAGCTCTCCCTGATGAGGTAGTTCCGTAAAAAATTTAGTGCGAACATGACTGCTTCATGCTCCAGATCATGGGTGGAATAGTTACTCTCATGGGGACGTAACTGCCTAAACCCATAGGAGATCACCCCTTGCCGCTGCATCAATATACATCTGAGGCCTTGCCCTAAAGCATCACAGAACACCTCATACGCCGCCCCTTCTTCTGGAAACCTTAACACTTGGGCACTAAACGAATACTCATTCAGATAACTTATGGCCACCTAATACTGCCCATCCCAAACGAATGCATGTTCCTTCTTGGTCAAGGATTTCAAAGGTGCCGCTACTCAAGAGAATATGGACACGAACCTCTAATAGTAACCTCCTAGACCAAGGAAACCAGAAACCTCTTCCATGTTCTTGGGTGCTAACCAAGAAAAAACCTCCTCGACCTTCGATGGGTCCACTGATATTCCCTGCTCAGTCACTACATGCCCAAGGAAATGCACTTCTCACGTCCAGAACTTTCCCTTGGACAATTTCCCATAGAGCTGGTGTCGTCATAGGACCTCATAAACCATTATCAGGTGCTCATGGGGATCCTCCTGTGATCTTGAGTAGATTGGGATGTCTTCAATAAACAAGACTCTGAACCGGTCCTGATATTCCCGAAAGACAGAGTTCATGGGTCCCATGAACACACCTGGCACGTTCGTAACGCCGAACGACATGACTAAAAACTCAAAGTGCCCATATCCACACCTGAAGGCAGTCTTCGATATTTCACCATCCCTCACCCTCAACTGGTGGTATCCTAACCACAGGTCAATCTTAGAGAACCAATCTACTCCCTTCAGCTGGTCAAAGAGATCATTATTCTTGGGGAGGGGGTAACGGTTCTTGACCATTACCTGGTTCAGTCTTTGGTAGTCTATGTATATCCTGAGACCACCATCCGCCTTCTTGGCGTATAAGACTGGATCACCCCATGGTAACACACTTGGTCGAAAAAAACCCTTCTTCATCAGATCGTCAATCTGAATCCATAACTCCCGCAACTCTGAAGCTGTCATCTGGTAGGGAGCCATCGAAATCGGACGAGCACCAGGTTGCTGGTCTATCCCAAACTCGATATCACATCAAGGGGGTAGAGTCTCTACTTCTTCAGGGAAGACAACCATAAACTCAGTGATGATCCCTCAGACATCCACCATATATTCATCCACTAATTCCACTGATAGGTCGGCTAACAACGAGAGGAGGGGTTCCTCATGCATGCTGCTTCCCTGGAAACTCTGCTCACCGATGAAAGTCACACGTCGGCCGCCCAAGTCTGAAAACACAACCCTTCCTCAGATGCAGTCAATGACGACACATATAGAGAACAGTCAGTCAACGCCTAGGATGACATCATCTAGTTGAATCTACAGTAGTATAAGATCTCTGACTGACTGATGTGGCCCTATAATCAGTCTGCATCCTCAAGAAACATACAACCAGTCGGTCTGACCGCCGACTGGTGTGCTCATCACCAGGGGAACTTAAAGCCTCTTAGCATATAAAACCAGAGCTTGGGCCAGAATGTGTGTAACAAAGGAGTGCAACGCTCCTGTATTGAACATGGCATATGCAAGGGTAGTAAACAACCTGATCGTACCTCGAATGTCCACTTGACCTACTGGAACAGCGGCCTCCGTGGCGTGCAACTTCCACCACCCAGCTCCTCTCCCTCTCGGCTGTCGACCACCTCCCCAACCACGCCTATGTCGAGGTCCCTGAGGAGTTCCCTAAGGTCGGCCTCCTCCTGCAACGTCTTCTCTTGGTGAAGCGGGAGCCCACTGCCCCTATTCCTAATACTGGAATGGCCTAACTGGGAACTGATGCTGCTGAGGTGGGTGCTGGACCTGCCCACCCCCACCATATTGTTCTTTGTCCGGGCACTGATTCCGAAGGTGACCATGGCTTCCACAGATGAATCATCATGGCCCTAGGCATGATAGAAAAGGGCGAGGGCCGGAACTCTAAAACTGGAACTGTTGAGGCCTACTCCATAATAGTTGAAACCTAGATACACCTGATGGTGGAGGCCTACGACTGACAAACATCCACTTTGACGAGCCCAACTGGATCCCCTCTCGTGACACACCTCCCACCGTGTGCATCCTATTACACCTCGAGATTTTATGAGATATATTATTTTTAATTTCTTTGATGTCTTCTATTATAAACTACACCAAGATTATCTTGTACTATACGCAAAACTGTATTAGCTTTATGTATACGCAACACTATTCTTGGCTTGTGTTGCACACAATTTAATGTTCGTTTTGTGGAAATTATTCTACGCAACATTAAGTATAGATTTTGTTTAATGTATAAATAAAATAAGTTTTGATTATATTATACAAAAGACCAAACAAAGCATTCACTACACGAATCCTTGACTTGGCTTGAATTACATGGAATCAAGACCTTCCTTGATAGCGTGTGTAGTACGCAATTCCGAGTTTCACTAAACGTGATTTTATTATAATATTATTATAAACAAGCCGTTATGAATTGTGATACCCATATTTTTCAATTTTTTAAATTTTATCTTTCAAAATGGACTTCATTTTTGGATTTAGAGTATCAAAATTATCTTAGGGTTAATTTTTGGTATTTTTCTGATAAAATTATTTTTTTTAGGAATTGTGAAAACACCGGGTTACTATTTAAAAACCGACTTTTTATTTAAATAATTATTTCATTTATTTAAATTTATTTTAGGTAAAAATTGATACATAATACCTATATAAGTTAAATTTCATTCATTGTAGTAATTTTATAATAATTTTAGATATATTAAAATTTTTTTGAACTTTTCACCGTCTTTTATCCACCTCCTAGGAGAATTTGAAAATTTACATAAAACATTATTTTACCTCTTCTTTGAGTGAAATTTTGAAAATCCGAGTGACACAGTTAATATGAAGGAGTAAAATGTGGTTCAATAGGATAAAAATAATTTTTGGTGAATAGTAACTTTTTACTTTTATTTAAAACAGTTAAAAGTAAATAAGTTAGTTAAGGGTAAAAATGATATTATTATTACCCTAACACATGTCCTAACTCTATTGGATACATTTAATTAGACCAAAAACAACCTTAGTATTAAAATATAACAATTTTGTTCCACATGTATTAGATTAGGACATTTATTATTATTTTATTTGAAGAAGAGTTAAAAGAGTTCAAATCAATGTCTAATAACTAAAATATTTTTAATATAGGGTTATAAATAAGATAAATTCGACTTTAAATATTCTTTAGAAAGATAAAAATATATAATACATAATGATACTTCATTTATAATTTTTAGACATTAAATAATTTAATTTATTAAGGACACAATGATGATGCAGTATTTACATTATTAATGAAATATTAACATAATTGATATTATAAATACCAAAATAAATTTAATTTGAGAGTTTTTATGAATTCCACTATTTTTATAGGTTAATATGATATGTTATTATTGATATAATTAAATGTTTTCTAATTAATCATTCTTTTACGATATTTACAAAAATAAATTACCAAATAGTGTCAAAATTGACATAAAATAGTATTTAAAACAAATATTATATGATTAATTGTTATTATATTCATAAAAATATAAGGCTTAGAAACATGAATTATAAAAGATTATATATATTAATAATGAACCACTTGTGGTTCTTTTGTCTTGAAATAGTATGTCTATTAACCATATAGTGTAATAAAACAGGAAGACACTGTAAAAGTTATATTATTTAACATAGAGTTAAATATAAATGATATGGTTTAAATAGTAACCTAAACTTGTCTAAAACCTATTGGTTGAGCTTATTTCGAATCATACCCACATTAGATTCTATTTAAATCAATTTGGAGCTATTATAAACCGAATATGACTTTATTATAAAATTATATTTTAGGTTTTTCTTACGATCCCCCTCTCCTCCCTTATAAAAGGGCACGTCCTGCCACTTCCCATTACACAAATTTGAACCTTCAAGCTCAGCCAACCCCGACCAATTTCTCTTCCCAAATTTCCTATAAACATTATAGAGGTTATAGTCACTTCAGAAGAAAGTCTCTAGTACATTAAGAAGAAGCTTAAAAGGGATGCGTCGAAAAACAGGTAATCTCTTCTACCGATTCATTCAAGTTTCTTTCTTCTTCAAAATATTCTTATTTAGTTGTTTAAGTAGAAATTAATATCATAAATATCACTAATATACATATATTTTATTATAAATATTAAACAACCACATTTACCCTTCTATCCATCCTACGGAAAATGAAATTACTGCGCGTGCGTACGTACGAAGTACCGTCTCTACGCCCTGGTGTAATCTGTTTTTCCACCGCCACCTTACATGGATGCGTTTAATGGTGTAAATAATAACTATATATAGTAATTATAACATAATATGGATTATTATATATTATATCATCCTCTTCAATTCAATTCAATAATTATGGGAACGATATCATTGCTCGTGCGTACGTACGGATTACCGTCTCCACGATGCGATAAGATTCATTCTCCATATTGACCACACAAGAATGATTATAAAGTATATATAATGAATAATAATGAAATATATGAAATGATAAAGCTACTGTAATTATGTATATATATATATATATATATATATATATATATCATCTACTTAATTCCATTCAAGTCAATAAGGAAAGGAAAACAGCGTTCAAGAGTACGTACGGCCTACCGTCTCTGTGAACGGTGTATTTCATTTCAATTATCTATCTATTATATATATATACTAAATATATATGATATATAAATCATGATTTACATTCTGGATGTAATTAAATCATGATATAATTAATAAAAATATCATTAACAACATGTCCAAACACATACGATAAATAAAACGATTTTACCCAAAACACTGCTTTAACATGGAATTTACAAAAGAACGGGTAATATAAAGTCTTAAGTGAACCATATATGACATCATAACAATTTATATGATTATGTAATATGTAAATGAAATTATTTAAATCATTATATAGTAGGTTAGGATACGTACGAAGCATATCAGACCTAGGGTAAGGGTAAGTCTTCCAATCTCGTTTTTATCCGAGATTGTTTATTCGTAAGTATTTACTAGGGTTATGTTTATCATTAATGTACCTATTTTCTAAAAATGGTTTCATGTATTTATAAAGTATTTTTACCCATTTTTTACTTTTACCATGTGTTATGGAACGAATCATTCTTTTGTTTACCATACAAGGAACTTTTTGACTTTTTCGACAAACGTATGAAAAAAATGTTTTTTTAACTTCGACGGGATGAACGTATTTTTACAGTTTCATAATGCCGCATTTTCTAGAAGCATACTCTACAAGATTTCATGATTATTTTAAAAAACATCCTTTTATTTAAATATATAATTTCATTTTTTTGAAATGAAAATGATTTAAAAAAAAGGATATTTTCCTCAAGAATTCATTTCAAGTGTTTTGTCAAAACTATTTTCCATCTACGATGAAATTATTGAGTATGATTATTTTTCAAGTCTAATGTCTCTATTATATAAATGATTTTATTCTTATTATTATGAAATTATGTCCATTTGTTTTATATGGTTTACGTTATGATGTGATTATGTTTACGAAACCCATTTTATTCATTGGGTTATGATGAATGATTTATGTTTATTTTGAGTCCCATGTAAGAATGATTTCATTACGAGTTTGGTGGGACCTATATCTCCTTCCAATGAATTGGGTAATGATTTATATCTCATGAGATATACATGAATGGAATGGAAAGTAAATCCGGTTCAGTAATACGTGGCTGGAATGGCATGTAAACTCGGTTCAGTAAGGGACTTTGTCCACTAAGATGGTCTTGGCAGCAATGACATAGCCACTATGGAAATCATATCATGTGCTTAATTTTTTTCCACATTTACATGTTTTATTCTCATTATATATTATCATGATTAATGTTATTTAACGATCTATTCCTTCTATACTGCAATGTTTTATGTAATTTCTCATGATTTTGATGTTTAGATTTTATGCTCATGTTTTTACATTCAAATGTCTTTGGATTATTATATGTTCTATATGTTTACCCTGAATAAGCATTTGATCTCAACCTTTTTATTTTTTCTTTTCCCAATGATATAAAGAAAGGTTTTAGGTAAGAAACCAAAAGGGGAAGATCTTTATGGGAGATGTTGAAGATCTTTCACTATGATTAGAAGACTAAGTTCCAAGTTTCCAAAGACACTAAACTATTACTGTCCTTGTGTGTTGGTTTTTGTTATGTAAAAAGTATTTCGCTAAATTAATGTAATCCCCATGTACGTCAGGTTTGGGGTCTCTACAGTTGGTATTAGAGGAAGGGTTTAGTTAACCTTAGAAAACTAGAATGCAAAAAGTTTAGTGAGATACCTAGAGATGTTTCTATGATATGTCTAGGGATGCTCCTAAGGTTAAGTATTAGTATAGGTTATAGTGCTAGAATTACGGTAACAATATTAGAATTAAAACTAAGATGTAAGATATTGAAGGTACTCCCCCTTTATTATGTTGTTTACCCTATCATGATTTTTTCCTCTCACACTATTCTTTTTGGGTTTTAGAAAATGGATGGAAACCAGAAGATTCATGTTAATGGAGAATATGATGGACAATGGAATGATATTCTTCATGATCAAGCAAATAAAATGGGATTTCGAATGCGAAACATAATTATTATTCCTAATCAGAAATCTCATAATTTGATCAATAATCTCAACTTTGGTATATTTCCTGACTCAGTTAATATCATAAAGAAGAAGTTTCATGATGATCATAGAGGAAAGAAAGTTCAATTTTCCTCATGTGAATCATGTGGGAAGAGACATCAAGGAGAATGTTTCAAAGGAACTGGGAGATGCTTTGGGTGTGGAAAATAAGGACACCAAGCCAGTAATTGAAAATCAAATGACCATATAACACCATGGACAAGGAGAATGGTATTACTAAGACATCAACAATGGTTAAATGTTTTAAATGTGGAATGTATGGGCATTATGCAAACCAATGGCATAAGGTAAAGTCTCATGTAGAGAATCAGAAAGGTCGTATGGGTATTCTTTATGTTGATGATGATGAAGAGACTACAAATGATATGTGAGATGAACGAATTGTTGAAACTCAGTCAATGGTTTAAGAAGTCAGTGGAATGATTTATGTTTATCAAGAGTAATGTTGTATTGGTAATGGTACTATGCAATAAAGACACATCTAAGGATTGTTACACTATTGTTTTTCATAAATTATTTGAATGTATATATTGCATGGTAACGGTAACCAAGAAAATTGATTCAAATATTTTGGAAAGCAGATGATATGCGCATAATGAATGGATTACGAGAAAATAATATGTTTGATAGTATTCATGAGCTCATGATTGATATAAGGCTTAGGTGATATCATGGTTCGAGTATATAAAATTTTTGGGATTTTGGTATGTGGAAAGAGTTAACTTTTGACAGCATTCATGTTTTCACTAAGGTTCTATGGTAATTCATGTTTCAAAAGAATACATGATTATGGTATTCACATGTTTGGAATGTGATCAAAAAGATATATCTTATAATATATGGGGTATAAATGATGGTATTCACGTGCATCTTATGTGACCTTTCTTGTAATCATTTTCTTTATACTTTGAGCATGGACCGTGGTATTTTGGATAAGCCTAAATACTGGAATGAATTAAGTTATACATAAGATAGTATTGTTTAAGGATAGAACTTTTTTTGATAGTATTGAATGAATGTTATAATAATGTTGTTTTAGAAAAAGGGAAAACCTTTAAGACGGGCGATAACCCATCGCATCGGACAAGGTTGCAGGAATCGAACCCACAACCAAAGTGTGAAATGCCTTTATCACTTACCAGTGGCCTACAGGAAGTCCCAGGTTAGTAGAAACTAGTTTTATTTTATTAAGCCGGATGATAGATGAAGTATAAGTCCATTTTTGGAATAATTTACTATAAACATCACCATAGATGGACTTATGTATATTTAATAACTTTTTCTAACATTTTATTTGAGATATAAATAATGACCCACCGTTCTATCACATGGTCTCTTAACACTTCACGAATGAAATACTCAACTTCATTTCATTAAGAGATGAATTGGAAATTGTTTAAGGCACAAGCAACTGTGAGATTGTAACAAAATCAAGAAATTATTTATTTTAATTATTCAATATTACAAAAATGATCTTGAAAAACAAAATTTTTTTCCTAGTGCTCTAATATCTGATGAATAATATGGTACCTTAGATCATCACAAATTTATTACATTGTGACTGTTGGATTTTTTTCATATCGTTGTTCTCTAAAACTCTCCATCAGAACTTGACGGTTATATTTATCTTCCATATCCATATTTTCACCAATGTTCTCCTTTGTGGAAACCTAGTGATGAGTTAATTTGGGTAATTGTTATGTTTCATACTCCGCTTTTTAAAATTATGTTTTATTATGCCTTTTATGAAGTGGTTTTCAATGAAAGAAACGTTCAAGTAGTAAACGATTTATAATCCCGATGTATTTCGTGGGAGAAATTCATTTTAAGGGGGGGTAGAATTTAACACCCTAAGATTTTATGATATATATTATTTTTAATTTGTTTTATGTATCCTATTATACACTACACGGAGATTAGCATGTATTATACGCAACACCGTATTAGCATGCAGTATACGCAACACAATTCTTGGATCGTGTTACCCACAATTTCCAGTTTTTTTTGTGAAAATTATTCTACAAAACATTAAGTATAGATATTTATTAATGTATAAATGAAATAAGTTTTTATTATGTTATATGCAACACCAAACAGAGCTTTCACTACACGCATCCTTGACTTGTCTTTCATTACACGCAATCAATACTTTCCTCGATAGTGTGTGTTGTACGCAATAATGATTTTCATAAAATGAGATATTATTATAATATTATTATGAACTAGAAATTATGAATAGTAATACCCACTTTTTGAAATGTTATATATTTTATCTTTCAAAATGGGCTTCATTTTTGGATTCACAATATCGAAATTAGCCTAGGGTGAATTTTTGGTATTTTTCTGAAAACAATCAATTTTTGATGAATAGTTAAAACACTAGGTTACTATTTAAAAACCAACATTTTATAAAAATAATTATTTATTTTATTTAAATTTATTATAGGTAAAAATTTATACAAAATACATATATTAGTTCAATGTAATTCATTGGAGTCATTTTATAATAATTTTAGATATATAAAAATATTATTGAACTTTTCACCTTCTTTTACCCACCTCTTAGGAGAATTTGAAAATGTACATAAAACATAATTTTACCGCTTTTGTGAGTGGAATTTCAAAAATCCGAGAGACACGGTTAATATCAAGGAGAAAAATGTAGTTAAATAAGATACAAATAATTTTTGGTGAATAGTGACTTTTTACTTTTATTTACCACAGTTAAAAGTAAATAGGGTAATTAAGGGTAAAAATAATAATATTATTACCCTAACTCATGTCCTTATTCTATTGGATTAGTTTAATTCGACCAAAAAAATCTTAGGGTTAAAATATGACCATTTAGGTCCACTTGGATTAGAATAGGACATTTATTATAATTTTATTTAAAGAAGAGTTAAAAGAGTTAAAATAAATGTTTAATAACTAAATCATTTTTAATATAGGGTAATACAGAAGATAAATTAGACTATAAATACTCATTGAAAATCTAAAGAGATTTCCTATATAATGGTATTTTATTTATAATATTTAGACATGAAATAATTTAATTTATTTATGACACAATGATGATGCAGTAATTACCTTATTAATGAAATATTAACATAATTGATATTACAAATACCCAAATAAATGTAATTTGAGACTTTTTATGAATTAAAATAATTTTATAGGTTAATATGACATGTTATTATTGATTTAATTTAATGTTTTAGAACTAATCATATTGTTATAATTTTTTAAAAAATTAAATACCAAATAGTGTCAAAATTGACATCAAATGGTTTTTTAAACAAATATTATATTATTAATTGTTATTATATTCAAAAAAATCAAAGGTTATGTAAAATGACTTAGATAAGATTATATATACTAATAATGAACCACTTGGGGTTCGTTTGTCTTGTTATAGTATGTTTATTAACCGTATAGTGTAATAAAACATGAAGACATGGTAAAAGTTAAATTATTTAACATAGAGTTAAATCTAAATGATATGGTTAAAATTGTAACCTAAACATGATTAAAACGTATTTATTGAAATTATTTCGACCCATACCAACTTTATCTTCTAAATAAATCAATTTGGAGCTATTATAAACCGAATATTACTTTATTATAAAATAATATTTTAAGTTTTCCAAAAGGTCTCTGTCTCCTCCCTTATAAAAGAGAACCTCCTCCCTCTTCTCATTGCACGATTTTGAGCATTCCAGCTTGACCAACCATTTCCCATTTCCCTTATCAACTTCCCTAAAAATAGTATAGAGGTTCTGGTCTCCTCAAAAGAAAAACTATTGTGCCTTAAGAGGAAGCTTAAAAGAGGTGGGTCGAAGAAGAGGTAATCTCTTCTACCGATTCATTCGAGTTTCTTTCTTCTTCAACTTCTTCTTCATTAGTTGTTCCATTATTAAGTAATAATATCAGTATCACTAATATACTGATATGTTATTATAAATATTAAAATACCCCATTTCACCTTCTATCTATCCTACGGAAAATGAAATCATCGCACGTGCGTACTTACGGAATACCGTCTCCACGCCGTGGTGTAATCTGTTTTTCCACCAGCACGTTACTTGGATGGGTATAATGGTGTAAATAATAACTATATATAGTTATTATAACATCATACTGATTATGTGATATTATTTCATCCACTCCAATTCAATTCAATAATTATGGGAACGATATCATCGCTCGTACGTACGTACGGATTACCGTCTCCACGACACGATGAGATTCATTCTCCAGGTTATCCACTCAAGAATGATTATACAGTATATATATTTAATAATAATTATATATATGACATGATAAAGCTACTATATATATATATATCATCTACTTAATTCCATTCAAGTCAATAAGGAAAGGAAAAGAGCGTTCACGCATACGTACGACCTACCGACTCCATGAACGGTGTATTTCATTTCATTTATCTATTTATTATATATATATATTGAATATATATGATATATAAATAATGGTTTAAATTCTGGAAGTAATTTAATCATTATATAATTAATAATAATATCAAGAACAAGAAGTCCAAAAACGTATGATAAATAAAACGATTTTACCATAAATGCTGCTTTAACATGGAATTTACAAAAGAACTGGTAATATAAGGTCATAAGTGAACCATATATGATATCATAACAATTAATATGATTATGTAATAAGTCAATGACATTATTTAAATCATTATACTATAGGTTCAGATATGTACGAAGCATATCAGACCTAAGGTAAGGGATAACATTTCCAATCTAGTTTTTATCCGAGAATGATTATTCGTAAGTATTTACTGGGGTTATATTTATCATTTGTGTCCCTATTTTATAAACATGGTTTCATGTATATTTAAAATATTTTTTACCCATTTTCTACTTTTACCACATTTTATGGAAGGAATCTTTCTTTTGTTTACCATATAAGGAACTTTTTAACTTTTTCAAAAAAAGTATGAAATGAATTTTTTTTAAAGTTATACGGCATGAACAGATTTTTTTGGTTTCATAAATCCTTATTTTCAAGAAGACTACTCTACAATATTTCATTATTATTTTCAACAAAATCCTTTTAAAATATAATTGGAATTTTTTAAATGAAAATGTTTTTGAAAAAGAAAGGATATTTTCCTCAAGAATTTATTTCAAGTGTTTTGTCAAATCTATTTTCCATCTAAGATGACATTATTTATTCTGATTATGTTTCAAGTATAATGTCTCTATTATTTACATGGTTTTATTCTTATTATGATGAAATTATATCCATTTGTTTTATATGGGTTACGTTATGATGGGATGATGATTAAGAAACTCATTTTATTCTTTGGGTTATGATGAATGATTTTTGTTTATTTTGTGGAACAAGTAAGAATGATTTCATTATGAGATGGGTGGGACCTATATCTCCCTCTAATGAATTGGGTAAATATTTATATATAATGAGATAGACATGGCTAGAATGGCAAGAAAATCTGGTTCAGTAATACAGGGCTGGAACAACATGTAATCCCAGTTCAGTATGGGACTTCTTCCACTAATATGGTCTTGGCAGCAATGCCTTGGCTACTATGGAAATCATATCATGTGCTTAATGTTTTTCCACAATTACATGTTTTATTACAATGCTATTTTATCATGATAAATGTTATTTTATGATCTATTCCTTATGTATTTCAATGTTTTATGTCATTTCTCATGTTTTGGATGTTTAGATTTTATGCTCATGTTTTTACATTCAAATGTCTACGGATTGTTTTATGTTCTCTATGTTTTCCCTTATTGAGAATTTGAGATCACCCATTTTATGTTTTATTTTCCCCAGGATATAAAGAATGTTTTTAGGTAAGAAAACAAAACTGGAAGATCTTTATGGGATATGTTGAAGATCTTTCACCATGATTAGAAGATTATGTTCCATGTTTCCAAATACACTAAAATATTACGGACCTTGTGTGTTGTTTTTTGTTATTTATTAAGTATCCCACAAAAGTAATGTAATTTCCATGTACGTCATGTTTGGGGTCTCTACACATCCACTCCACCACTTCAGCCTTCTTCTTCACCTCTAAGTATGTCGGTAGGGTGAAGGGAGTAAAAGCGTACTGAAGAGAAGGTCAGAGTGCCTCATCTAAAAGTCTCGCCCGAGACTCCTCATCCGGAAAGAGGTCCGGAGCGAAGCGAAGGAGATCCTTGAACATGATCCTCAACTCTTTCACTCACATACTCCCCTGTTGGAGGGATTGTAGGTCCTACATCTTCTCATCCTTTATCATGGAAGAGTGAAATTCGGCCCTGATCTCCTTCTTGAATTCTGCCCACATCACCTCGGTCTCCCTCTTCTCCCTAAAATAAAGCATCCACCACTGATGCGCTTCTCCACGCATCTGGATTACAGCCAGAGGAACCCAGTACTTCATTGGAGCCTAGATCAAGCTGAAGGCTATCACCAACTCCTCAAGCCAGCTCTCTGTCTCTACGTCTGAGATGCTTCCCTCGTACTTCCCGAGGGTCTATCACTGAATGGATCAAAGCGTCTTTCTGCCAATGATCATCCTCCTCCTCTCAGTCGGTCCTCTTCCAATCAGCCAAGACAACCTCCTGGGCCTCGATCGCCCTCACTACTCATGGTCTCCTCCTAGGTGCCATGCCTTCAAGGTAGACAAGGATTGCCTAAGCCCGAGTAGTGTAGAATATTGTTCTTAAATACTCTCAGACTTATTAATATATATTGAATCCCCGTGAAACCCATGAAACATAAGAAAACAATTCATTTTGATGAATGTTCCATTCCTAGGGTCTCTACCCTACAATCAGTGTAGCCTCACTTGGTCGTTCGGTAGATCCAGAGTCCTAGCATCAGATCACGGGGGGCCCTAAAATCTCATGTCCTAGCTGGTCTTCCCTAGCCAAATTCACGCACCAAGGACACCCAAAATTGTTTCCCTACCACCCCATGCAACCTTCACTGTTCCTAACTCTAGACTCCATCATATCTCTCAACCTAGATCTGATACCATTCTGTCATGACCCGCCTTCACTGAAAGGAGGGAAGGGAGAGAAGATTTCTGGAACCTTCCTTCTTCAAGTTGAAGGATAGATAATGACCCCTGAGACCCTCCATTGATAGGTCCTAGAGTTCTGACCAGCACCAAGGGTATATAATCACACACAAGATGGAATGCATTACCCTTTTTATTTTTATAGGATCAGGAGATAAGAAATAAACTCCAACAACACCAATGCTGAAATTAAAGGTAAAGCTGAAAACAAACCATTTCCATATGCATGTACAAAAGTAAAAGATACAACCCACAAGAAATCCAAAGGTATAGTACCATAAAAAAAAAGAAAACAACAACCAAAACTGCCACAAGGTCTAAGATAGTACGGTCCTGCACGATCCCTGAAGTCCTCCGGGAAACCTGAAAGCAGTTTTATATACATAGGGTGAGAATACAAGTATACCTAGTATGAAAAAACCAAAATCTCTCATGCACATGTGGGGAGGCATTCTAATGCCCCGTGAAAAAGGAGAGAACCAAAACACCTAGAAATGAAAACTATGCACCCAAGCCTCACAAATACACGCTCCCCAAATAAATCAAGTCAATTAATGTATAGTAATAGCACGTCTGTACTTGGGTACCCCGCACCACTTTCCCACTAGTTATTGAAGACATACTACGCATCAAACCAATCCCACCATTCTCACCACAGTCCCACTACCACACCCCACCCACACACACCTGGGCTACAACCACACATCCCGCCCACAGACACCTGGGTCACAACCACCATGCATAACCACACCCAAAAACACCTCAGTCAGAGCATCTACTACCACACCTGATGAAACATGGTCTTCATCCCGAAGACACTTCGGAAACAACTTTCCTACAAACACATGGTCCAACCACAACAACTACCCTACCCGAAGATTCATGGGTTAAAATGGACTTCAATCCATCACAGTCTGCCCGAAGAGTCTTGGGATATTTGGGAAAGGGAGCAGAAAAGGAGATAATAACTATCCATTCATAAGAGTGTTGGAAAAAATACCCTCCCAATGAAATGGGGTGTTCGATACTATGTTCAAAACTTTTGTGGGCACGAATAAGAAATATAATAAATACAATATATGTATAGGTAACAGACACTCATCCTAACATAGGTGCTCCAAAACCTAAGCACGAACACCCTCGTTACTATTAATTCATAAAAGAAAAGAACAGCACTCACGGCCAAGTCACAACTCATCCCCAAAACCAACTCCCCGTTTAAACCATTCTATTTTCATGTTCAAGTGATCCCATTTGTGTGAATTCTATACTACCAGGAAACTAATAGGCATTAACACATGTCAAGGAAAGAGAAACAACCAACAATAATTCAAGCATTCACACCTAGTTGTCTTGAAAAGTCACAACAACAAAGGGATCAGTGAGATCCATCAAAGTACTGAAACCAAACCAGGTTTCATGATACAACCCCACATTACCGAAACCACGAACCAATGGTATTCAAATAGTAGAGGATTTCACCCCAATTCATATCACAAGCAGAAAAACCACACATTTTAAGATTCACAACAAAGAGGATCCCATCATCACCCACATCATGCCAAAGGTAATCAAACAGAATAACACAACTATTACCAAAACAGAGTAGGGGAAAATCAATGATCATGAACATCATTAATTAAATTCTTCTTTCTGTCGATTAACTAGGGTGACCACACAAGGGTTGATGTTCACTAGGCATCCATTTAACCAGGCGAGTTTAAGAGACTAACCAATTTCCAGGTTGCAGTCATTTAATTACCTTAGAATAATGGATCATTAGTGTGCAAGGAATGACCACCAACGACCATGATTTTCAGTGAGTATAGGTCCACAAAATTCACAACACATATCAACATAAAAGAGTACAGCAGAACATCGATCACACCCCCCCCCTTCATTAATTAATTGTCCATTCATTATCTTAATTATGTTTGGTTTCATCAATCCCCTAGGAAACAATAGCATACCCACACCACATGATACATAGTATGGAGAGACAAAGGAAAAATCCCTACTTGGTTGATCAAGGATCGAAGTTTTTCTCCACACACCAAGAACATGGGATGTGCGGCTTGCAAGGGAGGAATTATGTGGACTCTTAGAGGTGTAGAAAGCTCCATTAGAGGTTCACAAAAAGCCACGAGAAGAGGGGACTCCAAGAGAAATGGGAAGAAGAATGAAATCCCACCGAGAAGGAAAAAAGAAGAAAGTATACCGGGAGATATAATGAGGACATCCTACTGTTACAGGATAAGGGATTTTCAACACATGGAATGTCAGATAGTGGTTTCCCACATAGTTTACACGGTTACGCATGACAATGTTAAGTTGTTATTTAACATCCCCCATCGGGGAGGTTTCTCGGGATTTTTTAAGAATTATTATGGGCTTAAAATGGATTTAAAAAAAGTAAAAGACTTAATTTACGCCAAAAAAATGTCGTGGGAGTGGGAATATAAAAAAGAAAACGGAGGGCTAGGTGAGGACATGGTTCCACCCTCACGGTGTCACCCTTACAGTTCCACTGTCACGGTGTCACCCTTACAATGAAACTGTTACTGTGTCACCGTCACGGTTCCACCGTGACCGGTGCCACCTTTTTGGTGGAGCCTTATTTTGGAAAAGTAATGGGCCAGGAGGGTTTGGTTTATTACAACACCCCATAATATACAATAGTTAATAATATGGAATATTTATCACATGAATAAATGGATGATGGGAAACCCATTCCTCAATTATCACTTACATTGTATCTTATTCTAACCTCTAATATAATAAATTCATATTTAATATATATATACATACTAAATATATATATATATATATTTGTGTGTGTATATAAAGCCTATATGAATTATTTATAATATTTTATCAATTATTTGTAATGAAATATTTTAATATTATCATTTATTGTCTGTTAAAAAAATAAATTTTCATGTATTATTTTAGTTGTAAAATTTTATCCAAGCATCTTTCTCATTATTCCATCAGGTAATGAAATTTATTCATGAAATAATGGTCATATTTATTCAATATAAAAATATTTGGATTCATATATAAAATATAGATATATATATGTGTGTGTTATTTTATAATATTTATCATATATAAATTTTAATTATCATTAGTGTCATCCTTGTTTATCATAGATGAAAAATAGATCCCCTAACATTGTAGAGGTTGTAACCCACTTGCATACACTCAGGACCATGTCATTTTCAAATAAATTTTTAGGTAATATATTGGTAATGTTGTTGTAATTGAAGAAGAATAATTAGTTCATAAATAAAATAAATATTCACTAGTTACATCTTTATAACCATTCTATTATAATTGTATTGAAGAATGAATTTCACCGCTATATAGAGATGGTATGTCATACGTACCCATGAGTGTAATAGCCCAAGATTTTATAAAAAAATATTATTTTTAATTTTATTAAAGTCGTGTGTTGTACGCTACACCAAAAGGAGCTTGCACAACACGCATCCTTGACTTGCCTTGCATTACACGCAATCACGACCTTCCTCGATAGCGTGTGTAATACGCCATACCGAGTTTCACTAAACAACGATATGCTATTAAAATATTATTAAAACTAGCAGTTATGAATAGTAATAACCACTTTTTAAAACTCTGTAAATCTTATTTTTCAAAATGAACTTCATTTTTGGATTCGGAGTATCGAATTTAGCCTAAGGTGAAATTTTGGTACTTTTCGGATAACTTTCATATTCTGATGAATAGGGAAAATTACTAAATTATAATTAAAAACAACTTTTTTTTAATCGAAATAATTAATAGTGATAAATTATTAATTTGAGTGGTTTTAAAGTATATTTAGAATATATTTTTACAATTTAATACAATGTTGGTCATTGGATGTAATTTCACATTTAAACCAGTTATAAACTAGTGTCAATCTTTTGATAGATATTGTTTCTTAAAAACACGCTATTTGTTTTAACAGCGGGATTTAATTATAAAATTAATTAATGCAAATTCTATGATATGAATTTGGTAAAATAGACTTCATTTTTGAATTCGGAATATGAAATATAGCTTAGGATGAAATTTTGGCTTTGTTCTGAAAAACATCAATTTTTTATGAATAGTGAAACTACTAAGTGGTAGTTAAAAAAAATTAATTTCTTCATAAATCTTAATTTTACCGATTCATTGAATGGAATTTCAAAAATCCGAGAGACACGGTTGATTTCAGTAAGTAAAATGTGGTTCAATGAGATGAAAATAATTTTTGGTGAATAGTAACTTTTTACTTTTTTTTACCACGGTTAATAGTAAATAGGGTAACTAAGGGTAAATATGATATTACTATTACCCTAACACATGTCCTAATTCTATTGGATAAGTGTAATTCGAACAAAAACAACCTTATGAATATAATATGACCATTTAGGTCCACTTGGATTAGATTATGACATTTAATATTATATTATTTAATGAATAGTTAAAATAGTTAAAATCAATGTTTAATAACTAAAACATTTTTAATATGGGGTTATACATAAGATAAATTCGACTATAAATATTCATTAGAAATCTGAAAAGATTTCCTACATAATGATATTTTATTTATAATTTTTAGACTTTAAATAAATTAATTTATTTATGACACAACGATGATGCAGTAATTACCCTTTTAAGGAAATATTAACATAATTGATGTTATAAATGCTCAAATGAATGTAATTTGAGTCTTTTTATGAATTCCACTAATTTTCTAGGTTACTATGATATATTAATGTTGATTTAATCAACTTGGTTCGAACATATAATTCTGTTATGACTTTCACAAATATCATATATCAAATAGTGTCAAAATTGACACAAAATAGTTTTTAAATCAAATATTATATTATTAATTGGTATTGTATTCCTAAAAATCTAAGGTTCGGCCAAATGACTTATATAAGGATATATATATTAATAATAAACAATTTGGGGTTCGTTTGGCATGTTATAGTAAGTGTATTAACCATATAGTGAAAGAAAACAAAAAGACACGGTAAAAGTTAAATTAATTAACTTAGAGTTAAATCTAATTGATAAGGTTAAAATATTACCCTAAACTTGTCTAAATCCTATTGGTTGATAGGATTTCGACCCATCCCCACTTTATCTTCGAAATAAGACCCTTTGGAACCATTATAAACCGATTTTGACTTTAATATAAAATAATATTTTGAGATATTCCTAAGGTGCCCCTCTCCTCCCTTATAAAAGGGCACCTCCTCCCCCTCCTCCTCACACCAATTTGAGCACTCAAGCTCGGCAAACCCCTTCCATTTTCTCCTCTCCACTTCCCTAGAATAATCCTAGAGGTCCTGGTCTTCTCCAATGACCAATCATAGTTCCTTAAGTGGAGGATTCAAAGAGGCGTTCCAAAGAAGAGGTAATATCCATTACCGATCTTTTCAATTTCTTTCTTCTTCAACTTCTTCTTCTTTAGTTGTTTCATGATAAAGTAATAACATCAGTATTACTTAAATACTGATATGTTATTATAAATATGAAACAACCCTAATTCACCTTCTATCCATCCTACGGAAAAATGAAATCACCGCGCGTGCGTACGTACGAAATACCGTCTCCACGCCGTGGTGTAATCTATTTTTCCACCATCACCTTACAAGGTTGGGTATAATGGTGTAATGAGTAACTATATATGATTATTATGAAGTAATATTTATACTGAAATAATATATATATATACTCCAATACAATTCCACGATCATAGGAACGATATCATCACTCGTGCGTACGTACGGAATACCATCTCCACGATGTGATGCGACTCGTTTTACATGATCTTCATTTCATAATGATTATATAAATGAATTGAATGAATGAATATGGTATATACTACACTAATACCATTCTGTAAATGAATTATCTATAACCTAAAGATAAGAATAAGAATTTACTCGACAAAACACGCATAAGAACAAAAAGTTATAAAGACCCGAGTAACAAGTAACAATGAAATATTACTAACAAGAAGCTAATAATATGACCATATATGATATCATATCAATATGTATGATTCTGGAATAAGTCAATAACATTATTTAAACCATTATACAGGAGCTTCAGACACGAACAAAGCAAATCGGACCTAAGGTAAGGGAAAAATATCACAATCTCATTTTTATCCGAGATTGTTTATTCATAAGTATTTACTGGGGTGTATTTTATCATCCACATCCATGTTTCATCAATATGTAATATTATTTCCATCCACCTACAATTTTTTAAATCCATTTTTACCCTTCGGTGAGTTTTTAGTAATATCTATGAAAGGAATCTTTTGTCATACGAGGTACTTTTTGACTTTTCCGACAAAAGTACGAAGAATGTTTTTTTTAACTTATACGGCACGAACGGATTTCTACTGTTTTATAAAGCCTTATTTTCATGAAGCTTACTCAAAAATATTTCATGACTATTTTCAATAAAATCTCTTTCTTTTAAAATTGCATGATGTTTTGTGAAAAGAAATTGATTTTGAAGAAGAAAGCATATTTTCCTCAAGAATTCAATTCAAGTGTTTTATCAAAATTATTTTCCATCTAAGATAATAAAGGGTTCTGTTTCTATCCATATTTTTACATTGATTTGACTATGTTGTGATGGAATTATGTTTATGAATTCCTTTATCTTATATGAATTGATTTATGATGTCATGATGTTTCAAGAATCCTATTTTTGTTACATGTGTTATGCGATGATGTATGTTTTATGATTATGTGGCACACATAAGAAAGGATTCATTATAAGATGGGTGGGACCTATATCTCCCTCCAATGTATTGGTTAATGATTTTATATCTCATGAGATAGACATGGCTGGAATGGTAGGTTATACCGGTTCAGTGAAACAGGACTGAAACGAGGGTTACTCGATTAAGAAAGGGACTTTGTCCACTAAGATAGTCTTGGCAATGAGTCTTGACTAACAAGAAATGATTCTCTATGATTATGTGTGTATGCCACAAAGTTTCATGTTTTAAGTTATGATTATTGGGATTACTTTTTCACTGCCATGATTTATCCCATGATTATGAAATTATGCTCTCTTTTGCAGGTTATGATTTCCAAAATGTTATGTTCTTATGAATATGATGTGATTGATATTTATTTTGTTTACCCTTACTGAGCATTTGAGCTCACCCTTTTATGTTTTCTTTTCCCCAGGATATAAAGAAAGGTTTTAGGTAAATAAAAAGAAGATCTTTATGGGAGATTTTGAAGATCTTTCACCACGATTAGAAGATTATAGTCCGAGTTTCCAAAGACACTGAACTATTACGGTCTTTGTGTGTGTGTTTTTGTAATGTAATAAGAATTCCGCAAAAGTAATGTAATTTCAATGTACGTCAAGATACGGGTCTCTACAGTTGGTATCAGAGGAAAGGTTTAGTCAACCTTTGGAAACTAGGATGCGAAAACGTTAGTGAGATCCCTAGAGATATTTCTAAGGTATGTCTAGGGATGTCTCTAAGGTTAAGTATACGTATAGGTTATAGTCCTAGAATTGCGCTAACAATCTTCTAATTTAACCTAAGATGTTAGATATTGAGGGTACTACCCCTTTATTATGTTGTTTTCCCTAGCATGATTTTTCCTCTCATACTATTCTTTTGGGGTTTTAGACGATGGCTGGAACCCGAAGGAACCGTGTTAATGCGGAATGTAATGGGCAATGCAATGATTGCCCCCCTGAGCAACCAAACGATATGGGAGACGGAATGAAAAATCTTGTAGCCATGCTCACACAACTTTCTCAAGCTATGAATCATGCAGGACTTCCAAATGAGAAAAGGAAGGAGCAACATTCTGTTGAATCCTTCATGAGGCAGCGTCCACCTTCTTTCAGTGGGTCTACTGATCCATTAGTTGCTGAACAATGGATTAGTACTACTGAAAAGATATTTTCAGTTCTTCAATGTTCTGAACATGATAAAGTCATCCTAGCAGTGTATCATTTGGAAGGAGATGCTGATCAATGGTGGAATCTTATTAAGAATACGATGCAAAGGGATGAAATTGAGTCTATGGAATGGGACGAGTTCAAGAACTTATTTTTCAATAAGTACTTCGCTCGTATTCTCCGAACAAAGATGGAGAAAGAGTTTCTTGAACTGAAGCAAAGGGATGATGAATCTGTTGGTACCTATGAAGCGAATTTTACAAGACTTGCAAGGTACGCTTCTGGTATTTTCATCCAACCTGAAAGTAAAGTTGATCGATTTTTCAGTGGCTTAAAACCAAGTCTTCGAAGGGCATTAGCTATAAGAGACTTCAATAGCTATGAAGAAATTTTGCGTTGTGATATCAAGGTAGAAATGGAAGTTGGTGTTACATATCCATCTCATGGGTTTGACAAAAAACGAAAGATGTATTTCAAGGAGAAAACTCAGAATAATGGTGAAAAGATGATGAATGTTTCCTTATGCACAAAGTGTGGAAAGAAGCATGGTGGAGATTGTCTTAAAGGGACTAGAAAATGTTTTAAGTGTGGAAAAGAAGGTCATCGAGCAGCTGAGTGTCGAAGTAATGGAAAATGGGATTCTAATGAAGTGAATAAAGAAAACACTGCAGAGAACGTACAACCAACACTTCAATGCTTCAAGTGCAAGGAAATGGGGCATTATGCTAATAAATGCCCTAATCCAAGGGTTAGTGATGATCGACATGAGCAACCGCTTAAGGCAAAGGACAAAGGGAAGTCACATGCGATCACTATTGGCAATGTTCAATATGACAACGATGTGGTGGAATGATTAAGTGTTTATGTAATGGGATTCCAAAATAATGTTGTATCTTGGAATATTGGAATATTTATGTATTGGTCTAATGTGGTATTCAAAGTGATTGAGATATTATGCGCATAATGAAGGGAAAACGAGAAAATAAAATGTTTAACAGTATTCATGAGCTCATGATTGATATAAGGACTAAGTGATATCATGGTTTGAGTATATAGAATTTTTAGGATTTTAGTATGTGGAAGGTGTTAACTTTTAACTGCATTCATGTTTTCACTAAGGTATTCAAGAGAATACACGATTAAGGACTTTGAATGTTTGGAATGTGACCAACAAAACATATCTTATGATATATGGGGATCGATGATGGTGTTAAATCTTTGGTAATCATTTTCACTATATTATGAGAGTCAACTGCAGTATTATGGATAAGCCTAAAAGATTGGAATGGATTATGTTGGACATAAGTTAGTATTGTTTGTTTTTTTTCGATATTATTGATGGGATGTTATATAGTTTTGGAAAAAGGACAACCTGCAGGACGGGCGACAGCCCATCGCTTCGGACAAGGCTGTGGGAATCGAACCCACAACCGAAGTGTGACTGGCCTTTATTGCCTACCACTGGCCTACAGGAAGTCCCTGTTTAGTAGAAACTAGTTTTATTTTATTAAGCAGTATGATATATGAAGTATAAGTCCATTTTAGGAACCATATATGATTAATCTCACTATAGATCGACTTATGCATATAATTTTTGCTAACCTTTTGTTTGAGACAGATGGAATGACCCGTCATTCTATCACATGATCTGCTAACACTTCATGAATAACAAATTCAACTTCATTTTTTTAAGAGATGAAGTGGAAATTGTTCAAGGCATGAACAACAGTTAGATTGTACCAAAATAAAGTAAGTATTTATTCTAATTCAAATTTTCAACTTTAGGGAAATGATCTTGAAAACCAAAAATGTTGTCCTAGTGATCTTATACCTGATGAATCAGATGGTACCTTATATCATCACAAATCTATGGATTTGTGATTACTGGCTTTCCCATAGCCATGTTCTCTACCACTCTCCATCAGAACATGATGGTTAGATTTCTCTTCCATATCCATATTTTCACCTATGTGGAAACGCAATGATTAGTTTATTTGGGTAACCGTTACGTTTCATACTTTTGTTTTTAAATATTGGTTTTGATATTCCTTTTTACGATGTGGGTTTCTATTAAAGAAACTTTCGAATTGTAAACCATTTATAACCCCGATGAATTTTGAGGGCGAAATTCATTTTAAGGGGGGTAGAATGTAACAGCCCAAGATTTTATAAAAAAATATTATTTTTAATTTTATTAAAGTCGTGTGTTGTACGCTACACCAAAAGGAGCTTGCACAACACGCATCCTTGACTTGCCTTGCATTACACGCAATCACGACCTTCCTCGATAGCGTGTGTAATACGCAATACCGAGTTTCACTAAACAACGATATGCTATTAAAATATTATTAAAACTAGCCGTTATGAATAGTAATAACCACTTTTTAAAACTCTGTAAATCTTATTTTTCAAAATGAACTTCATTTTTGGATTCGGAGTATCGAATTTAGCCTAAGGTGAAATTTTGGTACTTTTCGGATAACTTTCCTATTCTGATGAATAGTGAAAATTACTAAATTATAATTAAAAACAACTTTTTTTTAATCGAAATAATTAATAGTGATAAATTATTAATTTGAGTGGTTTTAAAGTATATTTTGAATATATTTTTACAATTTAATACAATGTTGGTCAATGGATGTAATTTCACATTTAAACCAGTTATAAACTAGTGTCAATCTTTTGATAGATATTGTTTCTTAAAAACACGCTATTTGTTTTAACAGCGGGATTTAATTATAAAATTAATTAATGCAAATTCTATGATATGAATTTGGTAAAATAGACTTCATTTTTAAATTCGGAATATGAAATATAGCTTAGGATGAAATTTTGGCATTGTTCTGAAAAACATCAATTTTTGATGAATAGTGAAACTACTAAGTGGTAGTTAAAAAAATTAATTTCTTCTTAAATCTTAATTTTACCGATTCTGTGAATGGAATTTCAAAAATCCGAGAGACACGGTTGATGTCAGTAAGTAAAATGTGGTTCAATGAGATGAAAATAATTTTTGGTGAATAGTAACTTTTTACTTTTTTTTACCACGGTTAATAGTAAATAGGGTAACTAAGGGTAAATATGATATTACTATTACCCTAACACATGTCCTAATTCTATTGGATAAGTGTAATTCGACCAAAAACAACATTATGAATATAATATGACCATTTAGGTCCACTTGGATTAGATTATGACATTTAATATTATATTATTTAATGAATAGTTAAAATAGTAAAAATCAAAGTTTAATAACTAAAACATTTTTAATATGGGGTTATACATAAGATAAATTCGACTATAAATATTCATTAGAAAGCTACAAAGATTTCCTACATAATGATATTTTATTTAAAATTTTTAGACTTTAAATAAATTAATTTATTTATGACACAACGATGATGCAGTAATTACCCTTTTAAGGAAATATTAACATAATTAATGTTATAAATGCTCAAATGAATGTAATTTGAGACTTTTTATGAATCCCACTAATTTTCTAGGTTAGTATGATATATTAATGTTGATTTAATCAACTTGGTTCGAACATATAATTCTATTATGACTTTCACAAAAATCATATATCAAATAGTGTCAAAATTGATACAAAATAGTTTTTAAATCAAATATTATATTATTAATTGTTATTGTATTCCTAAAAATCTAAGGTTCGCCAAAATGACTTAGATAAGGATATATATATTAATAATAAACAATTTGGGGTTCTTTTGGCATGTTATAGTAAGTGTATTAACCATATAGTGAAAGAAAACAAAAAGACACGGTAAAAGTTAAATTAATTAACTTAGAGTTAAATCTAATTGATAAGGTTAAAATAATACCCTAAACTTGTCTAAATCCTATTGGTCGATAGGATGTCGACCCATCCCCACTTTAGCTTCGAAATAAGACCCTTTGGAACCATTATAAACCGATTTTGACTTTAATATAAAATAATATTTTGAGATATTCCTAAGGTGCCCATCTCCTCCCTTATAAAAGGGAACCTCCTCCCCCCTCCTCCTCACACCAATTTGAGCACTCAAACTCGGCCAACCCCTGCCATTTTCGCCTCTCCACTTCCCTAGAATAATCCTAGAGGTCCTGGTCTTTTCCAGAGACCAATCATAGTTCCTTAAGTGGAGGATTCAAAGAGGCGTTCCAAAGAAGAGGTAATATCCATTACCGATCTTTTCAATTTCTTTCTTCTTCAACTTATTCTTCTTTAGTTGTTTCATGATAAAGTAATAACATCAGTATTACTTATATACTGATATGTTATTATAAATATGAAACAACCCTAATTCACCTTCTATCCATCCTACGGAAAAATGAAATCACCGCGCGTGCGTACGTATGGAATACCGTCTCCACGCCGTGGTGTAATCTATTTTTCCACCATCACCTTACAAGGATGGGTATAATGGTGTAATGAGTAACCATATATGATTATTATGAAGTAATATTGATACTGAAATAATATATATATATACTCCAATACAATTCCACGATCATAGAAACGATATCATCACTCGTGCGTACGTACGGAATACCGTCTCCACGATGTGATGCGACTCGTTCTACATGATCTTCATTTCATAATGATTATATAAATGAATTGAATGAATGAATATGGAATATAATACAATAATACCATTCTGTAAATGAATTATCTATAACCTAAAGATAAGAATAATAATTTATTCGACAAAACACGCATAAGAACAAAAAGTTATAAAGACCCGAGTAACAAGTAACAATGAAATATTACTAACAAGAAGCTAATAATATGACCATATATGATATCATATCAATATTTATGATTCTGTAATAAGGCAATAACATTATTTAAACCATTATACAGGAGCTTCGGACACGAACAAAGCAAATCGGACCTAAGGTAAGGGAAATATCACAATCTCATTTTTATCCGAGATTGTTTATTCATAAGTATTTACTGGGGTGTATTTTATCATCCACATCCATGTTTCATCAATATGTAATATTATTTCTATCCACCTACAATTGTTTAAATCCATTTTTACCCTTCGGTGAGTTTTTAGTAATATCTATGAAAGGAATCTTTTCTCATACGAGGTACTTTTTGACTTTTCCGACAAAAGTACGAAGAATGTTTTTTTAACTTATACGGCACGAACGGATTTCTACTGTTTTATAAAGCCTTATTTTCATGAAGCTTCCTCTAAAATATTTCATGACTATTTTCAATAAAATATCTTTCTTTTAAAATTGCATGACGTTTTGTGAAAAGAAATTGATTTTGAAGAAGAAAGGATATTTTCCTCAAGAATTCAATTCAAGTGTTTTATCAAAATTATTTTCCATCTAAGATAATAAAGGGTTCTGTTTCTATCCATATTTTTACATTGATTTGACTATGTTGTGATGGAATTATGTTTATGAATTCCTTTATCTTATATGAATTGATTTATGATGTCATGATGTTTCAAGAATCCCATTTTTGTTACATGTGTTATGCGATGATGTATGTTTTATGATTATGTGGCACACATAAGAAAGGATTCATTATAAGATGGGTGGGACCTATATCTCCCTCCAATGCATTGGGTAATGATTTTATATCTCATGAGATAGACATGGCTGGAATGGTAGGTTATACCGGTTCAGTGAAACAGGACTGAAACAAGGGTTACTCGATTCAGAAAGGGACTTTGTCCACTAAGATAGTATTGGCAATGAGTCTTGACTAACAAGAAATGATTCTCTATGATTATGTGTGTATGCCACAAAGTGTCATGTTTTAAGTTATGATTATTGGGATTACTTCTTCACTGCCATGATTTATCCCATGATTATGAAATTATGCTCTCTTTTGCAGGTTATGATTTCCAAAATGTTATGTTCTTATGAATATGATGTGATTGATATTTATTTTGATTACCCTTACTGAGCATTTGAGCTCACCCTTTTATGTTTTTTTCCCCAGGATATAAAGAATGGTTTTAGGTAAAAAAAGATGAAGATCTTTATGGGAGATTTTGAAGATCTTTCACCATGATTAGAAGATTATAGTCCGAGTTTCCAAAGACACTAAACTATTACGGTCCTTGTGTGTGTGTTTTTGTAATGTACTAAGTATTCCGCAAAAGTAATGTAATGTCAATGTACGTCAAGATACGGGTCTCTACAATGAGTGATGTCTTACCATTGTGTAAGATGAAAAAAAGATTGAATATGTCTTTATAATAATGATATTGGAAAATCAATATACTTACTATACTTGATTTTTGAATTTTGGATTGGAACAATTGATTTTGAGAAAATAGTTAAAAAATAAACATGAAAGAGTCGGTAATGATGACTAATTCCATACCATATACTTCCTTAATATCGCCACTTAAGGGAATTAGGGATCCCATTATGGGATTACTAGATCCTATAGAACATATATACTTATTATTATATCACAAACTAGTTTTTTTTGTCTATATAGGTTTCTCATTGTCATAGAAAAAATGAGATATGGGTTTTTATTTTATAACAATGGGGATGTGAATTCATAAAATTTCATAACTAATTAAAAAAATATAAATTATTTTTCAAATAAGTTATTTATAAAATAGATATAATTTGAGGATATGATAATAATGAATTGAGGTATAATGATCTAATTATATTAAGAGAGGTTTTGGTAATTGTTTTACACATATATTTTAATATTAATAATTATTTAAACAATTTGAAAATTACCGCAATATTAAAGGGGTTCTACACTTTTATGGTCATGAATATGACGATAAAATAAATAAAATTCAATATATGTAGTTTGGATGATTATATAAACCATATAATATTCACATGGCCACATATATATTTCATATATTTAAAATCATTTAGTAATATAGATTATGTGATATAAATATCAGTATTGATATTTTTTATTTATTCATATAATTTAAAATTTGAAAAAAACAAGAAAAAAAGAAATCAAAGATAAAAAAAATGACATTTTTAATATATAATTTTTATGAAAAGTATTAATTCAGCATTTTAAATGAGTAAAACAACTAATTTAAGAGGTTTTAAAATCATTTACATAATTTTATGTCTACCTACACAAGAATTGTATTATGACTGCCTAATAATTTTAGGTTATTATTTCATTACAAACCATTAAAAATTTTAATGATTAATAATTTTATGAATGTTTAGGATACAACTATTGAAAAAAAACATTTTTTCATAATCTATATACAAAATTATCAATTATAATAAATGAAAAAATTGGCATTTTTTAAAATATATATTACTAAAATATTTTAATGTTAAAAATCCCTGAAATGTCATATAAAATTTCAATAATTTAAATATATATTGTGAATTGGATGACATGAATTCATTCAATAGGATAATGTGAGTTGTTCATCGAATTTTAAATCATTTACCTAAGATTTTTACCCTATATTACTCAACTTACCCTTGTAACATTGATATATTATAACAATTGTTACTATTATTCTAGAGAAAAATAAACGGTATACATCTAAATAAAATACCCTATAAAATTCATATATTGGATCACATTTTCATGATTTAATTCACCGAACTGGATGAATTGAATTTAGAATCCACAACACAAAATATGAATACAATTTGTTTTCCCTATTGAATGTTTTCCAAAGTCGACATTTTTTTTTGAAAAAATCTAACATAAATGTAATTCCAATGAACATAATAGAAATAGAAATATTATAAATGATGTAATTTATTTCAAAAAAATAAATTAATATAAATAATATTAAAATTTTTAAGGTAAAAGAGTGCTTTAAATAATAACCTTTAAATTCACTAATCAATGAAAAAGAAATACTTTGAATAAATTATAAAAAAACCCACTATCATAATTTTTTTTGTCATTAGAAAATTGGTGACTATTTTTTCCTCATAATTATAAATGAATTTGATATTTAATAAATTATATTCTATAAAAATAAAATAAAATCCATTTTTAAAAAAATTTTTTTTTATTAATTAAATTTAAAAAATTAAGTGTTTTTTCTATCTATTAATTTATAATTTATTACACAGTATAACTCTTTTGCATTTATTTAAAAAACTATTTACTCCAATTCATACAAAAAATATTTATCACTAGGACATAATTGTAGCTTATAAATAATAATTTTTTAAAAAATATATTAATTCATTTAAAAGATCCTATTGAATTTTAAAAAATTTATTGAGATTATTATTCATTTAATCCACATTCTCAGGGTGTTGCAAAACATGTTAATTGTGGAATTGGAAAACTGTTTAATAAAAAAATTGTTATAATTAAAATAACTTTTATAATTAATGATTGTTTGAAAGAAATTAATAATCAAAATTGTTGAACATTATAGAATTTCTAATGATTGTTAATTTTGATAGTAAAATATTAAAATAAAAAAAGAAATATCTCGGAAGTTGGTGGTCAACTCTGGTGGTGTCAAGTAAATAAAAATATAAGTGGATTACTAAAAAAGAATGAATTATAAATAATGCATTATTGATCTTAATAGTGTTTAAAAACTTGTAAACTATGATTTTATAGACACCCAAATAACTTTTATTATGATTGAATGTTGTGGTGGGATAATGCCATTCATTATATTTATTTTCACATATGTTAATTATGTAGACATAATGAGTGGATGATGTGGAATCAATTGAATGTTTTAGTATGAATGTTGAATAATTAAATATCCACCCATATTGTATTGAATTTTTATTTTAGGCATACAAAAAATATAAAATATTATAGATATATTAATGATTGAATTAAGTATACATTTCGACATAATGATTATTGAATGACTAAAAGGGTGTCATTTATTTTGATCATGTCAATTGTTTTTGTCTACTCAATGACTTCTTAACGTGAAAAAACATTCTATATGTGTATATTATTGGTGTTTGAATATGAAGGTGACCACAAAAAAAATCAATATGTGGTTAAGATTAGAGTATTATGACAATGACTATTTTCAATCAATGTACTGATCATGGTAGTGACTAACCATGATATATTCACATCTTATCCATCACTCAACCACTTTTGTAGTATAAGATTGTGTATATACTATTTTAATATTTTCATAGGTGTATAACTCCTCAAATATCCCCAGTACATGATATATAGATATGGTTATTTTCTCCAATATAAATGATTTAAATAAATGATAAATGGCTTCTATGAAGATGTGTATTTCCATTACTATAGATTTGTTATGAATAAGACAATTCCAACTAATCCAAGTAGTCACAACACATCATTCTAATTTAAGAATAATCAACTTAGAAGATGATACACTTTATAAAATCTAAACTCCCAAAACACAGTTATAATATATAAGAAACTAGATGATCAATGAAAACCATGTAGATTATTTTTCATTCTAGTATTCAATTTTAAAACATTATCCTTAGATATGTGTACTACATAATATGATTTGACCTATATACCCTTATAAATTTTGAGTTGTGTATTTTATATGTTTGAATTATATGTCCATCAATACTAATTTTGTAGTATGGGATATTTATAGTGTATAAATTTTAAATTGATTGGTGGAGATATACATTTCTACCTCTATCACAGGCTTGTCTCATATATTAACAATTTTGGAGTTATATTTATTTGATTTAATTTCAAATATAAATATTTATTGAGAATCACTAATAAATATTGAATATGATGAATTTAAATTATGGATAATTTGATATGAAATGGACTTTAATAAATATGGTATTTTTACATGGTGTTGTAATAATGACTAAATTATTTTTTAAATCGATGAGAATTAAACTATGATTGATTTAGGGTTTAACACCAACATGGGATTATGAAATTTTATATTTTCATTATCACCCTTGTATGTGCACATGCACATTGTTATCCATATATCAATATAGAAAAGCTTACATTTTAGTTAAATTGTGTCAAACTAAGATATCGATAACTGATAGGTATTACTGCTAGAGATACAATCTTCTTACAATGGCCACCACTATTTCATATGTTTATAATAAAAATAATTTTTGGATGTTGGATGTGTACCTATATATTTTTTATATCATTTTATATTTAATAATTATGTTTTTAATATATAATAAATTTGTATGTTTTTTGATTTAAATTTAATGCATTCAATGTTAAAGATTGATGTATGAAAAAATATGGTGTGTTTATGAGTGATAATTTCAACATTTATGTATGGATTCCACAACCCTAATAGTGGGACAATAGGCATGTGGAGTTTGACAAGGAGAGTTCTCTTGTCATTTATTAGCTACTTAAAAATAAATTATATTTTATATTATACAGAAACTAATACCCAATGTGAATAATTGTTAAAAAAATTATCCATTTATTAATTTCTAATAAAACTTTTATGAAATGATTATCTAAAAAATTCATGATATCATTTTGTTGAATTTATAATGGATTTTATTTACATTAATAATGAGATGTTAGGGGAAACATGTTATTATCATTATATTAAATGATATTTATTCGTTAACATTTTTATTATATATATTAAATCATTTTAGTATTCAATAATTTTTATGAATTTAGAATGTAATTGGGTAATATATTTCATAGTTATAATATTTAGATAGAGCTAATATTTTTGAAATTATTATTTTGGAAGATTAATTTCAATTATGATTTTGAATTATAAATTTATTTTCATTCAAATATTTTAGTTACGGAATTATTTATATTAATTTCACTTTCATCTTTATATAATGATTTTAAAATTATATAAGACTTTTATAGTGCGAGGAACCATAAGATATTTCTTGATTTGTTTCAATTAATATTATTATTTTAGATATGATTATGTGAGTGTTGTTGTTATAATAATTTTTTAATTATTTTTTTATACTAATTTCATATTTGTGAATTAGATTAATGATATCTTTTTAGGGGTATGTATTCAACTTTTTTCAATTTGAATTTTTATTGGATATGTAATAATATATACTAAATTAATTGGATTCAATTTTGTAGTTGTTCATAAAATGTATAGCTGGATGATAAAGATACATATCAAATAATATACTATTAATTTTGTATTACATGAGGTGGTAAATATTGAATGAATACCATGTTTGATATTACAGGGATACACTTATCTATGGTTCACTATTAGGAATGGACCATGTACAAAATGAAATTATTAATTATTGAATTTATTATAATGATGGAGAATTCAGTCATCAAAAATGACATATATTAATATATGGTTTTTGATTAATAATATAATAATCGGTGGTTCCATTAATGAGTATAATGTGATTTTTATGATGGTATCATGTAAAATATATTTAAAAGAGGATAGAGGGGTTTTTCATGAAAATAAATGTGTGGGGATAGTAGATATATGAAAAATACAATTTTTGTTTATTCCAGAAGTTGTTTGTTGGGATAACCTCTAGATAATTAGAATATGATATGATATTCCATGGATACCCTTCATGCTTTCATAGCGTTTGATGAAATTTAATAATATAAAGGGAATGATATAGATAAAAATACAATATTTTTGTGTTAAGGGTCAAATAATTCCACTGATTCATTATATTAAACATTGGATATTGTCCCATACCTATGAAAATTAAGGACATATTTTGATAATTGTTGATAGTTATGGCAGGTGAAAATATGGGTTGAAATTCGATGGCCTATTTTAAATCAGTGTCAAAGGGGCCAGGTTATCATTTAATCGTTCACATTCTTGTGTATCACCCACATCGAAATTGGGGTTGCTGATAGACATGAAATAATTTCAATATAATATTTGATGTAGTGTAGGAATGTTCATTTATAAATATGATTCAAATAATCCTTCGGTATATAAGGTTTTTCTTGTGATTTTTATTATTAATTCATTTATGTTTAAGATTAGTGCATATATTTCTCTAAAATTCAGTCTTTGATATGTGAATCAAATTTAGTTCTTGATAGTTTTAATTAATTTTATTTTTTTAATAATTATCTATAATGATACATTCATTTAATGCTATAGAATATGATAAAATGTGATTCCCCTATGTATATCCTCTAGAATAATCAATAATGATGGAAACTATAATCTAAAATATCTAGTACATGGGGCATGTAGGAAATGTAGAATACGAATGGAAAATGGATCATTTTTTAAAATCTACTATGATACATCCATCGATCATTAAATGAAAAAGGGTCCCTATGAAATTAATGAATGGATTGACCATATTGACATTATTTTCAACATTATGAAATCATTGGAGGACTTGATGGTTTACTTTGAACATCATATAATTATGTTTATTAGAAATAGAATATTGGGATCTAAATTGAATATTATTTATCTATGTTTCATCTCTACATGGAATATTATTTTTATAGACATTATCTAGGGATGATTCCCGTTTAATTCCAACCATATCATTTTGAACCAACTGAACTATTGACAATTATGTTTTGAAATGAGGATCTTGAGGTGAATGGATTCATTATTCCTTATGTTTAACCGTTTTAATTTACAATAATCTTTCAACAAAATTTGTAATGGAGTCTCTAACATTTTATTGGTTATTGGAAACCCATCTATGTGAAAAATAATATAAATATCATTTTACTAGAAATTATAACCTTTTTGATTGACTGAAGAATGAATAGTATATTTGAGAAACAGATTTTATATTGGGTAACTACAAGTTGAGAGTCCAACAGTAATAAATTCTTAAATAGGTGTTCAATGGTATAGATGGTAATTTTGAGTGACTCCTATAATGGTTTCCCATGTATAATTCTATTAATTTGTTTTTGTAAACAAGGAATCAAATATCGCATTGATTACTCAATTTTTTATGTATTTAATTTTTGATAATATCCTTCTTAATTCCAATATAAGATAATGATAATTTTATGTATTTTAATAACATCCATTGAATTATGAAAGAACATCAATCATGTAGGATGTTATCTAAATTTTTTTATGACCCATGAGGTGAATTTTATAGATCATTATATTTCTATGAATAATGTCTTAGTGGATCTTGAGATGATTTGTTAAGTTTTGTCTTTAGATGATCAAGGAAATGTGTTTGATATTTAATGATTCAGGGGATTATCTTGTTCTAATATATGTGACTCTCAAGGATCTTCAAAGAATTAATCTCCAATTAAATGGAATATCAACATATTTGTGATGATTGTTTCAATTTTTTATTTTTATATATCTTTTGAGGTGTTTAATGAGTTATTGAATTTTATTTTAGTCAAAATACCTTTAGGGATCATTATGGATATGATATATTCTTCATTTAATATTGTATCAATTTGGTTTTTTTATATAAGGAATTTATATGGATGATTACTGATATCATAAATTATTCCCACATGAAAATAATGTCCCCATTATTGATGTTGTGTTGAGATTTGTAATGAATTCTCTTAAGACACTGTGAAGCTACCTATTGAGGGAGCAGTTTACGATGTATTCAGATATAGGATTCTTATGTTTGCAGTCAATCTGAGGAATCATAATGTTATATAGATACACAATGTTATGTACCATCAATCCAATAATATTTATATGTGGTACACAAAAAAATAAGTCTATTTTCTCAAAAATAATGAGTATATATTTATTGACTCTTAGAGTGGAGGGGCATGTAGATGATTTGTTCATTAAGGTATTGTTTACTGCAATTTTCCTTGAAAATGGGAATGTTTAAAGGCTTGTATTTCTATATTATTCTTTGGATATGTCTTGTATAGTTTATCATATTCTAATTATGAAGGATTCATATGTGGAGTATCAACACATTAATTGTAAAATTTATGGTGGGGATACCTATTATGAGCCGTCATAGTAACCAGATATGATTATACATTTATATAGTAGGATTGGTTTTCTAACAGATATTAGATAGGAATTCATGTGTAGTCACACTGATATAATTATCATGTCAATACTTTAATATACACAAATGTTTAATGAATTAATATTTAAATATTTGTGTCAACAATAAAATGATTGATTGTATATTTTTTCCTAAATTCCATTTATTTATGAAAAATATTGAAGAACATAAATTTTATAATGATTTTATACCACCATTATATATATAGTATGTCAAATTTTTGGAATAGAATCGAAACTCGTGATTTGTATTCCTATCATTCATAGTTTTATGAATTTGAAATTTTTTATTATTAATCAACACTGGAAATTATTTCATTTACTAAATATAATTGAGTTGTTTAAGGTATAGGATTTAGGGAACATCTATATGAGGAATATTTTTAGACTCTATTGTGTACCACTTGATATTATCATGGATATAGACCCTTAGTTCAGAAAACAATTTTTTCTATTTTTTCAAGGAGTAATTTATTATAAATTGAATGTGACAAATAATTTTCAATTGATAATTACAAAGTTGGAGATATCCTAATGTCTAACTAAAAGTTATATTAATCACCATCATTATAATTTTTAATAAAATTTAGGTATTTAATGTTTTCATAAGATATTCAACTTGAACGTGATATATCCATTCGAAGAGGGTGGGTATGTTAGCACAACATTATGCCAACTAATTTTATTTATTTATGAAATTGGGAAGTTTTCATATAAATTAATGTTTATTTATCATTTTAATTATATCCATGATATGATTTATGTTTCCCAAATTATTAAGTAGTAATAAAATCTTCCCCACATGTCTATCTAGAAAATATTTAGAAATAAGTCTGACATTATAATGATTAAATGAAACATTTAGATAGTTGAATGACAAATTAAGATGAAATGGTTCATGAAAATATTATTATTTCAATATTAATAGATGTTAATTAGGTAAAACCATTACACATGGGAGCACATTACCATAGTTAATCAATTATTATTATTCCACATTATTTATTTGTGATGTAGATTCATTATAAGGAAAAAATGATTTTGCAGAGGTGGATTTTTTTTTTGCAATATTGGTCATATTTATGCTTTATTTTGATCCTTCTCTTTATAATTTTTTGTTTCATATGTGATGGGTTTGAATATGGGATAAAATAAATATTTTTGATCATTTTGCAAAAAATGAGAAGGAACAATATTGTGGTAGAGGTCATTGTATATGTTTGGGACTCCAGTGTATATTAGCACCCACCACCACACTGGATATTGGGAATTATATTTATAATGGAAAATAGGTATTCCTCTACTTCCCATAATATATTTTGGCCACCACCTTGTTTTTGTGGTGGGAAGTGATTGTAAAAAATTCCAGGTTTTCTACACCACACCATTGTCAGTCATCATAGTAAGTCTACTAAGTGTGGTCACTACAATTTTGTGAAAAAAATAGTTGATTCTGATAATTGATTTATAATTTTGAAATACACAAATGGTGTGTGATATCCATGTGGCGCTAACTCCATCTATATTACACATTAATTTGGGGTACTCACAACTTAATAAATCGATCTTTATATTTCCATTGGATTAATAATACAATTGACTATGTTTTTGTGAAGTGATTTTTCAAATTCAAAATATTTATAGAGGTACATTTGTGTGTTTACCTCCATCATGAGATTTATATTTTTATATCGTGGATTAATATGGACATATCCCTTCCTCCTTTATCACCCATCTTGGATATAGAGAAGTTTTCATTTCTATTGAGGTTAGTGTATCATTTATGTTGTATATCCCATTACATTATTTTTCATCAAATTATTCCCTTCTATATTTATTTATAAAAATTATAATTTGAAATATATGATAGGTTATTTTCATCATTAATTTATTTGAAATGTTTTCATAGAAATTAGTATTTTTTATCATTATTTTTAGTTACATGTTGCATTTAGAAAAATTAATAATATTTAGTTTTAGATTGGAAATGTTTCATTAAGAAACAAATAAGTGTGGAGTAAATACAAAAACTATTCTACAAAAATATATTTATGAATATTAAATGGAAATTCCATAAAAAGATTATAAAATTAGAATTTGGTTTCACATGTAACAACATGACCCCAGTTTCCTAGAGTCAATGCATTTTTACATAACATTGGAATGATACAAGGAATAATGTTCCAAAAGACTGATTAGTTAAGTGTTATTGGAAACAAGATACACATAAAAGATTAACATTACAACATTAAAAAAAAGTCAACACTAATTTATTCCATTATAAACATCCAAGCCTCATAGAATATGCTTGCAAGTCACTCATAACTAACTTTTCATATTCTAGGAAAATGAAACAAAAGAAAGTGGTGGGCTCAAATGCTTAGTAAGGGTATGCAATACAACAGAATATATCAAAAAAATTAGTCACGGTGAATAATGGAAACACATTCCTATAAAAATAATAAAAATTAACACATTATGGAAGGAATATGAGCTGAGTAAATAATTACATGAAAAAACATAGTCATGGGGATTCTACTAGTTGAATAACCACTTGAAACATCAATAATATTTTCATAATGATGGAATGTATAATGTCAAGCATTCTGAAACATCTTTTCAAGGCAACATCCAAGACATCTAAAAAAGACTTAGGCCTCAGCCAAATCCATATATCAAATTGGGAAAGGCCTCAGCCAATTCCACATCCAATTTTCTCATGAGACCTATCGATGGACTGATGAGCTATAGCGGGATCAACCCATCACAAACTAAGTCCAATACATTCCTCATATGAAAATGATGAAACATAACATAAAAATCCGTATTAAAACTACCATACAAAATGTCAATACATTAACCATATACCATGAATGGTATTAAAACAACACATCCACAATCAAACATATCCCAAAATCTTTAATACAATATGGAATATTTGTATAATAAAAAATCGATTTCAAAAAAGTTTAAAATCCATCAATATATGTTGACATAGATGAAATAAAAACAAGTCAAAAGAAAAAACTCATTATATTTTGAAATCATTTAAGAGTAACACAATTATAAAAGAAAGAAATTATTTTGAAATTATTTTCAAATGTTTGTAAGGGATTCTTCGACGTTGTTATAACTGTGGAAAATAGCCTCACCCGTTGTATAAGTTAAAAAATCATTCTTAAATTAATTTTGTTGAAAATACCATCAATTACCTTGTTTGGAAAATGACGGAAAGATTACTTTCAAAACATATAAATTTAATTAATTGTATAAATGAATTTAACCCATAGTATAGTAAATAGTAAAAATGTTTTGAAATAAATTTTTAAGATAACAAGGATGTGGATGATAAAATGGTCCTAGTAGATACTTATATAAAAACAACCTCAGATAACAAAGAGATTGTGAAATTAACATTTAACATGTAAATTTACTTAATCAAGGGTATGTTAACCTCTTGTATTATTTTTAAATAATTTTTATTTAATTATAAAAAACTATATACATAAATATGATATCATATATGATCCTCTAATATTGCTTTATTAATAATATTTTAGTAATATCATTGTTTTGGGTGTTAATTGATATGTTTTCAATTATATGCTTGGTTATGTAATCCATGTTTTTTATGGATAGGATGTATTTTATTCATATTATGAATAATATTATGTTCATAAAATTATTTTTAATAATAAAAATGGAAATTATTCTTGAATGATTATGATGGGGAATGAATCTCATCACGTTCGTGGAGACGGTAACTTGTACATATGTACGTGCGAAAATATCATTATATAGATGGTGAAATAGTATGTAATTGTATGTTATATCATATATAGAGAATCCTTATCAATTTATATATATTATTTAAACTAGTTGTACTTGTTATTATACCCATCCAAATAATGAAGTGTTTGAATAACAAACTACAGCACGACGTGGAGCCGGTATGTCGTACGAACGCACGTATGATGACTTTTTAATTTATAGGATAGATAGATAAGGAATATGGTTTTTCCATATTTATAATAACATAAAATTATGTATTAGGTATAGTAGTTAATATTTTGGTATTGAAATAAAAATTAAAGAGGACGTGGAAGAAGAAAAGAACTTGAAAGAGGGTGGTGAAATTATTACCTCTTCTTTAGCTGTTTCCTTTTGAGTTAATCAAAAGGGCTTCTTAGGTTGGCTTTATGATCAATGTAATGACACTATGATGATTTGGGGAAGTTGGGATGATATTTGGTCTGGTTTTTGCTGATCCAAGTTGCTTTGGTGGTGTGAAATATTGAGAAGGGGAAGTACCCTTTAATAAATAGTTGAGTGTCACTTTAGGAAAATCTTGAAATATTATTTTATAATAAAATATTTTTCGGTATACAATTGTACCAAAATGCTTTATATAAAGGATGAGGTGGGGATGGGTCTAAAAAATATCAAACAATCGGTTGTAGACATGTTTAGATCACAATATTAACATTGTATTTTTATATTTAATTCATAGTTAAATAGTTTAACTTTTAATCTTTATTCTTGTATTATTATAATAATTGGTTAATACACCTACTATAAAATGACTATAGAACCATAAGTCATTAATTAATGATATACCTATCATTTTATATCTCTTTTGTCCAAAAAATATATTTTTAGGAATATTATATCAATTAATAATATAAAATTTCTTTTAAGAAAAGTCTTTTATGTCAATTTTGACACTAACTGGTATTTTGTTTTTGTAAAAGTCATAAAAACATGAATTATTAGAATAAAATTTATTTTTAAACCCTAATATGTAGTATTATCTAAGGAAATTAGTGTAATTCATCAATCTTCCAAAATTACATTTAGTTTTATATTTATAATATGAATTATTTTAATATTTCATTAATAAGGTAATTAGTACATCATCATTGTGTCATAAATAAATTTAATTATTTAATGTCAAAAAATTCTAAATAATATACCATTATTTATTAAATATTTTTATATTTATAATAAATATTTTAATTTGAAGATATAACTTATATAACCCCTTGTAAAAAATGATTTATTAAACATATATCTTTTTGTCATTTGTGTTTTTTACATTAAATTAATTAATATAAAGTGCCATTATCACTCTCAAGTGGCTCCATGGAGTCCCAAAATCGAACCAAAAACACCAATGGTCATAAATGTATCAAATAATAGAAATATGACACATGTTAATGTAATTTAATATTAATATATTATATAATTTTTACCCTTATTTACCAGATTTACCCCTTTAACCATGGTAAAAAACTATTAACTGATGTAAATATTCATAATGTATAAAAATAAAAATTACCTATTTACACAATTTGAACCTCTTTATTCCAAATATGGAATCCATTTTTACAAATTCAAAACACTGATGTGGAAAAACTAATTTATAATTAAATACATTTTTCAAAACAAAAAGTGTGGTTTCAAGAAATATTAACTATCAAAAGGTTGACAATTGATTATGTCCAGTTTAACCGTGAAATTACATCTAATGACCTAAATTATATTAAATAATACATATAAAATATAAAAATACTTAAACACCATTAAAATGTATGATTTATCACTATAAATTATTTTGATTAATTTAGTATTTTTCACTTTTCATTAAAAATTGAATGTTTTCAGAAAAGTACAAAAAATTCTCTCTAATCCAATTTTGGTATTATGAATCAAAAAATGAAGTCCATTTTTAAGAATAATATATATAATATTTTGAAATCTAGGTATTACTATTCACAACGATTAGTTTTATTGGTCGTGGTGTGATAGAATCTTGAAGTATTTTACAACACAAGATACTGCATTATTAAAAAGGAAACGTATTGTGGACGCTTGAGGTGTTACATCACAGATGTTATGATGATATAAAAGATCATTTTTAAGACCATATATTATGAGTAGAAATTTAATTAATAGAGTTTTATAGGTATATGATATCAATATTGAATGTTCCAACTATTCCATGTATATATTAGATATCATTTTACAAGGAATAGAATTTCAATAAATTAGGATTAAATCGTAATGGATGTTTTTATTTATAAATTAATTCTGTACACCGTTGTGTAGTTAATTTCAAAATGGTTTTCTAGTTTTATATAACATTTATGTTTACAAGAATATAGAACTCTACCAAATGATATAGATATTGATGTTAGAATCCAATTTTATTCATCTTATTATGCCACCTTGATATATGGGATTTGATATTTAATTTTTATTTTCAAATGGTATTTTCTAGATAAGAAATCCAAATGATAGTATATTGTTGGAAAATAATTTCATTTAGAAATTATTTAAAAAAAAATCTTATTAATTAAGTAATGGATTAATATTATTAGAAATGTGTTAGGTCATTTTATGGTATCATCCTGATATTTAGTTCCCACACACAATTTATTACATTGGCCATTTATAGAATTTATTTAATTAGAAAATAATAAATTGATTAGTATAATATAAAATAAGTCCCTTGTGGTTCGTGTTTTCTTATATTGTTTAGGATGGTGGAAAAACATGGTCAGATGTATATGGAATTAATAGATGTTTTTTTAATGATGAATATATTTCAGTATTTTCATCAAGGCCATAAAAACTAGTTGTCGCATGATACCATTATGGATCTATTTTTTTGACGTGTATTTATTTTTTAGATATTTAGGGTGACACTCCATTTTAATCAATATAATATTATATGGTTCATGAGGTTGAAATATTTCCCATAGTATATCTATGATATCATATTTCTCTTCTTCATTCGTTGATAATTCATAATGCACTACAGGAATTTGGGCAACCCAGGTTAGGTGATGTTACGGCTTGACTTTGGTTGGTCTGTTATAAAAAGTGTTAAATATAATCCACATTATTATAACAAAATTGGTCTCTTATAGAGAAATAGTATCCTTCCCATATTCACTCTAAGGTGGATCACTCATGGATTTATCCCCTCCTTCAATAGTGCTCCCTAGATTCAGTGACGTTGAATGAGGTTTCTTCCACTAATTGAATTTAAAATCACTTCTATATCTACTCTCACCATTCAATATATAGCATTTCTCATTTCTAGTATTGGTGGCATAAAATATAGTATTTTTATTTATTAAATATATTATGTATCAAAAAATTATTAATTTATGTCACATATCGTTACTATAAGATTGATAAATGAATTGGTTATCTTCTATTGCTGGTATAATTGAATGGTGTTAGTACATACCATAATTATTCAATGTATTCTATAATATTTAGAAAATATTGGTGGATTTTTTGGTTAAGGTATCTAAAGATTTATGGATTTTTATTTGTATATGTAGTTTAGAATTAATTCATATGTTTTTTATTCTATTATTCATTTGTTATGTTGAATAATTTATTGGATTAAATTTTTTTTTTGAAAATTTTTTCTCATAATGAAAAGAATTATTCAACTGTTATTTGATTTAATTTTAGTTATTTACTATTTAACATGATAATTTTTCTTTCACATTATTTGTGTTCAATATTATCTTAACAAGTGTTAGTTAATTATTTCCAAAAAATACTATTTAGTAATCATATAAACTTATCTATTTAATGAATTAGTTTTTAGTAGTATTACTATTTATTTAAAAATTGAAATTGAAATGGATGTCATATGAGATGGTTTATTTCTTTTCATTCTTTATTTCATTCTTATAATACATTATCTATATTTACGTTAGATAATGATTACATGAAAAGTCCACTCATTATTAATAAATAATAGATTTTAATGAATAATATTAAAGGAAATAATTATTTATTTATATATTTCGTTATATAATATTATATTTTTTAAGGGAATAAACATTTTTGTAAATTATAAAAATATAATATTTTATTGCATTCCATAAATTGATTTATATATTATTTTTTATAATGTTTATATTATATTCCATTTATACATTTAAAAACATGTAATACATATTAAATAATAACATGTGTTATTGAACTTATAATTTTAAATTCATTTATAAATCACTATTCATAGAAAATTAATAATTATATAGAAATTTTTAAATTAAATAAGGAATAAATTTATTATGATTAGGTTATGTAAGATAACATTGTTTATTATTCAACATTGATGCCCAATTTTTATGTGATATTTGAGATGGAATATATTTTCTTTAAAATATAATTACATTATAATATCATGACTCATTATAAATTAATTATGATATGTTATTAAATATAATATTTGTATATTATTATTTCATGTAAATATTATTTTCTTTGACATTACCTAATGTGATATATAATTAATTACATCAATCCATTATAATTAGATTTGAGTATAATACAAAAAAGAACATATAAATAATGGATTTAATCCAATAAATACAATAGATTTGTTCAATAAGGGGTATGTGATGATTTTTTTTATAAAAGTGATTGGTTTAAAATATTTAACATTGATTACATATTCATTAATTATTTTCTCATTCATAATGGGATAAATATAAATTTACTAATACGTATGGATATTCCATTTTAGAGTTTTTATTTCAAAAAATAGTTTGTTCGAATAATTTATTTATTAAAAGTATTCATTAAATTTTGTGTCAAATTTCATTTATTAAAAATTTATATTTCACATTTCAAACATGAATTTAACTTTATTTATTATTGTTTCACATCATATAGTCTTTTTTAAGAATGGATTATTAATTACTCAAAAAAATAAGAATGGTTATTGCGCATATTTCATTTTAATGTGTTGATAATTAAAAAAGTATTTACATAAAATGATAAAATTTTAAAATTATGTTCAAATATATTCAAATATAATATTTGAAGTATATTTTTTTGTACCAGAAAATGATTTTAAAAATTTGTAATTGTTTGTCCAGAATATAATATTTTTTTTGATAATTCCAATTTTGATACTATTCTTTTTATGTTCTTCTTTTTTTAATTTAATTCAACTTTATATTCAATTATATATATATATATCTATATTACTTTCAAGAAAAAATAGTGACATGACTTTTGGTACCATTGGAATGCTTGTTTATTTTTTAATGATTTTATATGTGACTTATTTGTAATGATACTAGTATATCATTTTTTTTATTTGTTTTTGTTATCTACGTTAAAAAATAAGTTAATTATTGTATTAATAATTAATTGAATTTTATAATTAATATTTTATGTTTTTATCAAATAAATTTTTATTTGGAGTTTTTTTATAATGTTTAATGTATTATATTTTGATTAAAAACTATATAAAAAGAAATGTCAGTTATTAATGAAATAAAATAATAATGTTGTAACATTTTGTATTATACATTTTCCACTTTACTAAAGGCATTATCTATAATATTTACGTAGAATAATATATTACAATACAATTCCAATTGAAATTGTATTACATTGAAAAATTCATTCTCTAACTATAAGAATTATTTTAAAACCAGGTAGTAAAACATATATAGATAGGTATATTCCATACAAATCACAGAGAAGGAATACCATGTCAAGGAATCATTCAATATATGTCGGTTTTTAGTTGATAATGTAACATTAATTTTTCCCACAGTTAATTAATTGTTTCATTTCAATAATGATTTTTATAAAAAATTTATTTATAAATAAAATTATATATGTATTAGAGGATTTAATTATTTATTCACTACATGAGTTGAGAAATCATTGTTGGTTCACTACTGAGTATTTATTATCCCCTTCAACATCTGTATAATATTATAAATCCATAGTTCAAATATTATCTAGTTTAAAAAATTATATTTAAAACAATTATATTATTTCAATCACCTGACATGATTAGAAAGGAATATTTACATGGGTCACGAAGTGTGCTGGGAATGTTTTCATTGATAGTATCATTCTGATCAATTCCTTTTGTTCCAAAATGTATTTATTTTGTATGGTAATATATGTGATAATGGTTACAATATTTGTTTTTTGAATTTATGTCACTATATTAATGTGGATATAAATATGTATTTTTTGGTTATTGTTCTATTACAATGAGTATCAGTTGATTACAAGTCACTGATTATGGTGAGAAGTGTTATATTTACATTGGAAATTTTTTCTATATGTACATTTCATTCTTGATCATTGGTGAAATACTAACAAGAAATATTACAGTTTCTAGAGTGGATAAATATTTCATAATCTACTAACCTAGACCCATGAAATTATTTTATAGACACCTTGGATAAGGGAACACTCTTAGAATCATTAATGATATGATTTGGGAACTATTTTGGTAGCCATATTATGGTCCTTAAAATTATTCTTTTTGATAGAATGATCATGTTGTCATCATAGGAAGGAAGTACCTATAAACATTGATGTCATTTATATGGTAAATTCATTTGCATAACATCACAAATATAATACACTTCCATTTGTTTCCCATATTGATACCCAAAATTATATATTGATGTTTTTCGAAAATACATCAGAAAAATAAATATAAAATGTATGAACTCATTTATCACCAATTTATAACCTTCTAGGAAACATCTCCTTCACCATCATCAGTTTATATTTTACATGAGACAACTAAAAAAATATAATAAAAACAGAAAAATTATCGTAGCGTGTAACAAAATAAGAAATAGTAATAAAATTCCAATATTATGAAAATTACCACTCTTTAAATCATTAAACATAATTAACCAATAAGGTATTATAAAAAATAAATTATAGTTATTTATTAACTAAGAAATATAATGGAAAATATAATTGAAATTTTTTATTTACTAATTTATCTTCCCATAAATAGATATAATCACACATCAAGACCTGATAAATTAAATGATAAATTCTTTCAATATAATAAATATTATAAAAAAATTTTTTAGAAGGATTCAATGAGAAATAAATTAATGAATTACATAATTTATTAAAACTATTGTTGTGGATAACCTATGTTACCATGGAAACATGAGGTATTGGGAGTACAATATAATGGATGAGAAGGATTGTCATTAAGTGATTGTGATATTTACCAAGTACTCCAAACAAATATTGAATGAAATAATAAAGAGTGGATATGAAGGTTATATAGATTCAATATTTAAATACCACCTAATATTTGTATATATTGGTTTAGTAAAATTAATATGAAATATTTTAAATTAAATTTTAAATTAATTAAATTTTATAGTTTTATAAATGTCACTAGGTAGACTCTAAAATAATATATACGATTCACAAGAAAAATAATTTTTTATTAAGCTGAAATCTATGTCATTAATAACATTAATTTGTAGTTAAATCAGTTTTTAGGTCGGCATGAAGTATATAAATATGAAAAAATAATAGTTTTCATACTGAACTGAAAAAATAGAATATTATTATTAAAAAATAAAATAAATAAATTCATATTAAAAAATAAGAGACATATAATGATAAATCTATGTGATTTATAGTGAATGTGGGGATGTGAAACATTTTTGAAATGCGTAAATCTATAGTCCCGAAATCCCATATATATTGCTAAAATAACATCATTTAAACACTATATTTGATACATTTTTATATGCACATATACTTTTTTAATTATCATTGATAAGAATCAAAAATAATAAAAAATTCCAAAATCATATGAATGGATGGATTATTGTCATTAGGGACCGATTAAATAAGAGACTAATTTTATGATAATTTTATGAAAATCCATAATCCAATCCATAGTATATCCAAATCAAGATAACACCTATGATGTCCCCATATTTATAAACATCGGTAATAATAAATAAAGAATTTATGATATAGAAATATAAACAATGTAATTCAGGTATATAAATTATCACAGTTTAGATCATACATGTATAATAACATATTATTAGTGGATACAAATATTATTTAAAAGAATATAGAAGAATAAGAACATCTATTTTTTATGAAGGATCATCATATAATCTATAAATAAAAACATATAACATAGATAATGAGTGTATAATCATGATTAATAATATAAATTTATCATTCCTTATATAATAATGAAACATTAAATTATAGAATATGTATATTAATAAGTATTTATAATATTGTCAAAATAGATAACCACATCAATGTTATGAAATTTTCTGTAAACATACATTTTACCCAATGTTTTCTTGATCAATGATGTTAATATAGATAATACAAATCTATTCCATGATAAATCAATTAAACATAGATAATATATATAATTAACATAGTCAATCTTGAAAATGTAGATAATTTTCGTCTATTTCATACTCAACCATGTAATCATAGCTTCTCAATAACATGTTTACACTCATTGTTTTTATAGTATATTATGTGCATCATATTCACAGTCAACATCAATTCCCAAAGGGATATAAAATATTATATTATCATTGGAGGTATATATAAGAAAAACCTCTTAAATTAACCATTCAAATGTGAAGAAAAATTCATCAAATCATTAATATTATATTAAATAATAATTGGTATCATAGGCATTTGTAAAGTTTTTCCTCAAATGAAATTAATAAATAAATAGGTATTAAAAAGTAAAAAAAATTTTAAAAATATTCAAATGATAATTACATAAAATCGATTATTAAATCATCTCTATGTAGAAGATGAAATCTATAGGGTCGATGAAAGTGAAAATACAAAAAATTTAACAAAAACATTCAAAATTTTGTTGTAAACATTACTTGAGAAAACATTTTTTTTGTAGAAAATACGAGACTTTTGAAAAGACAATTATGAAGGGTAAAATTTAATACATCCTTGAAAATATATAATGATTATCAAAAGAATATGTACTATAATATATAACATTTAAATATGTAGTGATGGAAAACTATTTTAATATATCTTGTAATGACTTTGATGAAAGGAGAAATATTTAAATGAATAATGAAAAATGAAAAACAAAAATATTTTATAATTTTTTATTAAATTAAAATAAATTTCTTTTATAGTTATAATTATGAAAAAAAACAATCTTGTGTGACACACGACACTGGCGTAGCTTGCGTTACACACAACATTAAAGTTTTACAAAATAATTTTATGTGGTTAATTTATTTATTTGTACTTGATCGTTACAAAGTATCAAATAAAAATAGTGACATTAATAGTCATATAAACAATTAAAATACTATTTATAATTTTTTTTATAAAAATAAACAATATTGATAATAAAATTTATAATATTTCATATCATCATTATATGTTTTTGTAATGGCCCGGACCTCTCCGGTCCATTCCTTTATTGAAATCGATGTGGTCAACACGGCACGCATAACAATGATAATTATTAATGATAAAAACGAAGAAGAATTTATAAAAAATTAAAAGATGATTTGTCAGTTTATTATATTAAATAATAAAGATTGTGATATAAAGTGTGTGATTAATTAAATTAAAAGGGGTTTTAATTCTAAATAAGAATTTAAAAAAATAAGGCGTTTAGTTTAATATTAATTGAGAAATTGTTGGAATTAAATTAGAATAATAGTAATAGGTGTTGTGTTATTAATATTATTCATAATATTAATGAGAAATTAATAAAATGAGTTATGATATTTATTGCAAACAAATAAATGAAGATGCACAATGGAAGCATGGTGGTGCGTTAATAAAATTAAAGGTGAGTTCGTTATTATTATTATGTTAAATAATAATAATAATGGTGGTGTAAAAATATGTTGGGATTATTAAACTGAATGACTTTAATTTAATAAAAGTGGTTTCAATTTAATCAGTGTGAAATAAAAATAAATAGAATTAAATAATTAAATTGACAGATGTTACGCGACATTGATGTGGCATGGTTGGATTCAGATATCCAACGCGGTGGTTTAATGTAGTCAATGCGATGAGCATAAATATTATTGTTATTAAAAATAATAATTTTGATGAGTTAATAAAATAAGTTGATGAATTGTTATTATTATTGAAAAACAATAAATAACAATGATGACGTAAAACTATGTGTGAGAGGTTAATGAAATTAAATGTATTAAAAAGGGGTTGAATATGTAAGTTATATTAATTTTGTTTTGACATTTAATTCAATTAAATTAAATGGTTTTGAGTCGCATGGAATTATTTTAGTTTAATATGAGAATAATTATAGTAATCTAATTTCATGGGATTAAATTAGAACATTAATGATGGGTGTTATTATTAATTTTATTAATAATAACATTAAAGGAGATTGGAGAGAGAAAGAGTTAAAGGAAATAAAGATTTAAAAATTAATGCAATAAAACAAATAAGTTAAATTAAAAAGGAAATCAATAAGGGGTGGGGCGTGGTTGACATGGATCCAAGGAGGCGCCACTTTTGTGGTGGTGTGGGATTGAGGAGGTTCTTTTGTAAGTCATTATTATTATATATTATAATAACGATTATAAGGTATTAATGGGAATAAAATTAAAAGAGAAATAAATATAAAAGGAGGGAGTGTTTGTTTCCAACGTGAAAGAGACCAAATCATGATTTATTTGGAGTTATAAAAATAAAAAAATAAGTAATTATAATAATAATAAAATAATAATATTATTATTTTGGGTGATCAAATCTTAAAAAGTCTATAACTTCTTCATATGGTGTCGGAATGACGAACCGTCAGCGGCAGTGTAATCCTGTAATTAAGAAGTTCATTTTAAGACCAGTGATGGATACCTTTTTATGAGTTATGTCTCAGGTCAATGAAACACACATATTAATAAAATTAACGTCCTTTTTTAAAACGCGTGGAAACCGCGTGACGTGTCGTGTGTTGACCAGTCAAAACACGTAACGGGTGTACAGTCACACCGTGTATTCATCAATACATGCTGCATACTATTTTACCTATTCGTTGGCTATATATGAAAGGGTCGCGGATTATTTCCAGACCAATCGCTTCTTCTCCGCACGACGACACTCTTGGATGATCAAGAAGTCTTCCTCCTCTAACTTCTTTGTCCGAGCTCCGAATTATGATCCTTCAGCGGCCACAGGATCGTAGCGACGAGACAAAGCTTTTAAGACCGGACTTGTCACCTTTCCTTCTGGCCTTCCTTCTCCAGCTTCCATCCTAGGAGGCGTTTGTCAAGTTTAGAAAAGGCGGAGGACACCGAATGATGTCGTCGGAAGCGGCGTGATCGGGACCTTTTGAGGTAGGGATCTCACCTTTGTCTCTCTAATTTGTGTATCATGTGTGGCGGGTATCCTTTTCTTTTCATGAGAAATGGTTGAACCTTTAAATAAAGATAATAACTTGTTAAATAATGGGGTTGGGAAGTTAGTGATTTTTGTTACCATAATTTTTATATATCCTGTGATATTATATTTGTGAATTGAATGAGCTTCTACCTACTGAAAATCATAGTCGTTGGGGTCCTTTTCTTATGGAATTAAATGTTGCCCTCTCCTTTTGTATTTTCTTATGGATGGAAACTTCATGAAATGTGGAAATTGGTTAATCACGTAAATTTGACTTTTTAAATGAAAATATAGAACCCTTGTGTGATCACCCCGGTTGAACCAAAATGGAATAATGAACATGTGGGTGTTGGCTTGGTTACGTGGCATGTGTTGGGGGTGTTTTGTGGGCTATTGTGGTTTGGGTGAGCAGCGGGGCTGCGACGTTTGGGTGGTGATCTTATTGGAATGGTTGATGGTGGAAACGTGGAGGTGTGAAATGTTTTGTAAACGATGGGGTTGAAATGGGAAGTGGTTGGTTGTGGAAAATGCCTTTATTTATGAAAAGTGTTTTGATTATGAAAAGTGTTTTGAAGTAAAAAGCTATTTTCAAATGCGGAAATTTTTTTGTGTGTGGAAAGGGTTTTATGTGTGGAACTTTGAAATAAATGAATGTTGGAATGTTGTATGGTTGTGATAATATTTTGTAAATGAAATGGCATGTGGTTGCTTGCGTTTTACCTAACCTTGGTTGTGGATGGCAGGGATATGTTTGTGAAAGGTTTTATCTGGATGATAGTTGCCCAGTAGTAATAATTTGATTAAACCATTGCATGAAACATGAAAACCTAAATGGGGTTGGGGGATGATTGTTTGGTTGTTGATGCATGCTTCGTGGTAGCAGTGCCGAGGCACATGCTCAGTTCCTCTTTTTAAGAAGCCATAGGTTGGGCTGTGTGTTTGGTATATGTATATATATAATTGCATCTTTGTGTTTTGTCGCACCACACCCATGTCAAGCACCTAGTGCCAAACACTCCCATTTTATGGGAGAGGGTGTTCCCCCTTAGTTACTGGCTCCTTCCTTCTCCTTCTTCCATAGGATATGATGGCTTGAGGTGACCTTACACCCAAGACTCTTCAGGTAGGTCTCGGAGGCTGTGATGGCTTGAGGTGACCTTACACCCAAGACTATTCGTGTAGGTCTCGGAGGCTGTGATGGCTTGAGGCGACCTTTAGCCCAAGACTCTTCGGGTAGGCTTACCGTTCCCAAGAACCTTCGGGATGAGGTCCAGGTGTCTGCGGGCAGGTTAGTGGTTGTGGCCCAGGTGTGTGCGGGCGAGATGTGTGGTTGTGAGGCCCAGGTGTGTGCGGGAGGGATGCATGGTTTGGCCCAGGTGTGTGCGGGCGGGAAGAGTGTGGTAGCGTTAGGACGTTTTCCGTTAGGAATAGAAGCATCTAATTAAGTGGGAAATGGTGCGGGGGACCCAATACTTTTGTTCTATATATATACTAAACTTGTTTGTGTTACTTGGTGAGTGTGACCAGTGAGGCTGGGTGGATAGTTTTTCCTTGTTAGTTTCTGGTTCTTGTGTTTTCTCATGGGACCTTAGGGTGTCTCCCCACTTGTGCATGAGAGATTTAGGTTTCCCTACTGAGTATACTTGTATACTCACCCTACGTTTACTTTCAGGTTTCCAGGAGGACTACCAGGGCCGTGCGGGACCCTACTAGTCGGGCAGTTGGAGTTGTTGCAGTTGTTGTTTTCTTGTTTTCTTTGGCATTGTACTTTTGAGCTTCCTTGTACTTGTACCTTGTTATAAAAATTGTTTAAACATGCATGTGGGCTTGGTTTGGGTTTATTTATATACACTTGTTCTTTTCCCTTTTTGGTGGTTGACTTGTCCTATTTCCCGATCCAAAATAATAAAAAAGGGTAATGCCTCCCATATTTTTAAAAACTCATACCCATGGTGCTAGTCGCCAACCCAGGGCCTACTGGAGGCGGGTCTCGGGGGTCATTATCTACCTTTCACCATTGCCAGCTCAGAAGGGGCATCTTTGGTGGGAGGGGGTCGTGACAGTTTTAAAAAACTATTTTCCCCAGAAAATAGATTTTATGTCTTTTTGTGAATATTAATAATATTATTTTATGAAAAACTTTATAAATTAATATTTTAAAATTAACATAATATTTTAATTCTTGATGTCAAATATATCATATCACAATTTTTAGGTAAATTGGTTAGAAAATAATCATTTCATGATGAATATTGAAAAATACTTAAATATAATTGAATACTCCACTTTTAAAATTGATATGAATGTGAAAATATATTTTGATTTGGTTATAATTGAAAATTAGGTTAATAATACATCAATTAAACCAATTTAGGTCATTTTAGTTAATTATATTTTGAAATTTGTTCTAAAACTTGTTAATCGTTTGATTGTTTTTTCATTACAAACACACTTTTGTGTCATGTTTTCAAGCTAAATATAAAATTAGTTTTTTACCAATTATTAGAATAGAATAATAAAAAATAAATTAAATTTTTTAATAAATATAATTTATAATAATTAATAATTAATAATAATTTTTTTCCAATATGAACAGTTAATGAATTAAATAATATTGCCTTAGTTAGGTTTTAAATGGTTTTACTAGGGGTTCAAACTAAAATTATTAGGGATAATTTTACATAAATGCTTGTCAAAAAATTATATTCTAAATATAAATGTACCATTAATACTATATGTATCTATAATGGATTAATTAGAATAATTATGAAAAATTATATTTAAAAATGCCAAGTGTGTCCTCCCCCACACTTATAAAACATAATCTCTCTCCTACCTAATTTAAACCATCAATCCTATTTGGATTAACCATTACATATACAAATAAAATTTTCAATTCCCAAAAATCATCATGGAAGAAATATTTTTTTGAATAAATCTATCCTAGGAAGGATTTTAGTCGAATCATTAAAAAGATACAACAAGAAGATGTAACGTTCTTCAACATTAGTTTTTTTAATTCCATACTCCAAAATAATAAATAATTTTTACGTAATTTTTATTTTAAAACCTCAATATAATCTATATAAATATATTTTTTTCTACAATTTTAATGACCTAAAACTAGCTTCACATCCATCAAAAAGGTTTTGAAATCATATCTTATGTATATAGCAGACAATAACCTCAAGAACCACTATATTTTTTTACATTACAAAATCTCATGTATGGTAAAAATGAAATAGTTTTATATATAATATTTATGATATTTATTATGTTATTGTGATAATATTATTTTTATATCATACATACATTGCTGATTTTCATTTTTTGGAAATATCATAACATCATATGTGTGTATAGCAAACTGCCACCTTACAATGTATTGAGATTAATTCTGCAGTACATGGAATATATTAAAGATGAGTATACTAAATAAACTATGAAATATAAAACATAGAAGTTATTCTTGAATTATCATATATATTACATTATTTTTTTGTTCAATCATAATACAAATTATAAATTTCATTTATGTATTTATGTGGCCAACTGTCTCCAAAAACAGTGTATTTCATTACATATAAATTATTTTATTGATTAATGAAAATTGATATATTTTGATTATGTATGATGTTTATGTCATGCATATAATTTTTTAGATAATGGAAAAATTATTAATATAATATTTATAATAAGATATTGTATTTTCATCGAATTTTTTTACTTATATAGGACACATGTCATGTCCAATAATTGTTTCTATTATGTGGTGTGTATACTATACATGAATATATTTTATGATTATTCTCCCAATAATTATGTTTATTTTCAAATCCATTTTAGGATATCTCTTTAATGATGTGTGTGGTTTAAAAGTTACCAATCATTAGGGGTTTTATATCTCAATTTTCAATCATTAATATGTTCAATATGATATGAACATATACCCTTTCACGATGTGTATATATATATATATCGTTTGAAATTAATTTTCAGAACATAATTTATCATAATTATATTTTATGTTACATTTTTTGGTATTAAATCATGGAGATTATGATTATACATTAACAATGTGTTAATGATTTTATTTTTCAATCTCATCATTTATAAGGATTATTTCTGATTAAGATACCAATAAAAAAATATCATGATTTAATTCTCAATAATTTAATATAATTATACAATCTTATGGCTATTAAGTTCATGTTTATTTAATGGTTCGATTTCATCAAATCTTTATTCTATAATGTAATTAATTTTTTTATATAATGATATGTTTTTATTACACTCTTTGGTCAAAAATAAGTTTTTCTCCAAAACCATGATTAATATATATTTTTTAAAATGATTAATTACTCTATTTTGATTTTTAAATTTCATTTATACCATTACTATAATTTGATAAAATAATTTAATTTAAAAATCATGTTGTTTTATAAATAATTCCCATTTTTATGTTATAAACAACATGTAATGATTCCTCATTTTAATGTGTAAAACATGAGTAAAATCATTTAATGTCACGAAAATAAATCTATTTGAATAATTATTCAAAATATGTAATGTTTAATATCAAATAAATATGTTTAAAAAAATTATATTAATGTTAATGATTTTTTTTGAAACTGGATATTTATTTTCATTAAAAAATATTTTTAATTACCTTTCATATTTATTTTTCATATATGATGAAATATATCAATGTTACATTTGAATTAATCAGGATTTAGTGCAAGTGTTCCATTCATATTACTTCTTTAAATGTTTTATATTTTTGTGGAATGATGAATATGAATTACTTTATTTTTCAATGGCATATATTATGATATGATGCTTATAAACCATGCTTATTTTCACTGGTTATTCTTTATGAAATTATTATAAAACATGCCACATTTCTACAGGTTATGATATGATGAAATATTTATATTACCTATTTCATTTCATGGGTTATGATATGATAACTATATTTGATCTTATTTGTCAAATTAATATCATTTTTATTATTTTATAGGTTGAATATATAACTTCTTCTAATGTATTGGTTGGCAATTAATTTTACATGAGATAAAACGGTACACATGAGGTTATCTCATGCTCCAAAGAGGGTATATTGGTCATTCCAAGACTAAATTAAGTATATGAATGGTTATAAAAATGTTAATGTGATATGAATGACATTATGGTTATCCATGATATAGGATTTCATATTGTCGTGTAAATGAAAAAATGTATTTCTTAATCCAATTTTATGCTCGCATGGGTCATGTTCTTTGATATCCTAGTGATTATTGCCCTATGAATTTTCATTTATTATTTCATGAATAAAATTATTATCTTTTATATTTAGGGTGTGGTTTTAATATGTATGATCATATTCTGATACACATATATTCATATTTTCCTTATTTGTCTCCCTTTTTAATCCTTACTGACCATTTGAACAAACGATTTATTTATTTTTCCTTTCCCCATGATATGAATATATGTGTTATGGTTGTTTTTTCTAACAATGAATCTAAATATGAATAACATTGTGTGATATGATGTATGTCACCTCTGAAAAAAAAATTATGTCCATTTTTCAGAATGCACGAGACCTATATGATTCTCTAACGGGTTATTAGGTAATGTAAGGAATATTTTTATAATAGGATGCAATAACAAATTTTGAGGAATTTGGTTCTTCATGATTGGTGTCAAAGAAGTGTATATTAACAAATTTTAAACAATTTAGAGGAAAACTATGTGAGAAACTTAATGACATGTGTACGGATTAGTATAATATTTAGTCAATGTATATGTAAATTTCTATGAATTTTGGTCAAGAATATTGCAAGTTTACTTATATAAATACATCCCTTTCTAGAAACTACATGTAGATTTTAATATGACAGTCATATACATAGGGTTAAAAACCTAAAATGATAGTATTTATCTGTACATGCTCAGGAACTAGTAAATGGAAACATGTCTTATATAACATCTTGTTTCAAACACCAAGAGTATTTTCATTTAAATTGATAAAATATTTTATAAACCATCATGAACGATTTAAATTTAATATGACTTGGATATACCTTGGATAAACCAATGGTTTAATAAATTATAAATAAGTTGTCATATTTAGAAATAAAATAAGTCATTTTCACCATTATGTGGTTACCCACAATGATTATTTTTTCTTACACAATCCCTTTTATTTTTTTCAATGGAAATAACATAAATAATTGTATTAATAATAAGTGTGATGGAAAATAAAATGATTTTATTCCCAAGGTGCCAAAAAATATATTATCTAAAAGGAAAAACATAATTTAAATCCATAACCAAAAATCTTATTATATGAATCACATTGGACTTCAAAACGGGAAACTGATGGAACAAAAATGAATTGGGTCCATCATGAGTTAACATCCACATTCCATCAGTGTAACCACTGATCCATTAGATGATTAAAAATGGATCAGTACCAATAAAAATAGATTTTCCATTCTCTAGTTTTTGGAAAATTAAAATGACATTTTCTATATCTATTGTTTGGAAGGATAACCAGATCAATAGCAAAAACTAATCTAGAATTTCTGGATATTTATTAAAATAAAATAAAATTATTTAGATGAGTTCAATGTCATGGTTTTTAATTAATAATTTCTATATGTAGCTCATAAAATTAAGGATAATGACTTACTTGATCTAAATAAATTGTTTGATAAATAAATTGGTACCTATGAGAAATTTTATTCAAGACATGTATGGTCTCCTTCTAGTATTATCATCCCACATGAATGTATATTTAATTTAATATTCAATGGTATAATACCATGTATAAAATGGTGGTTATAGATAAGATTCTTGAGAATATATAACGATATTTTTCATTGTACTATTAATGTGGAAGATGAGGATGGAGTAACATATGTATCTCATGTGGTTAAGAAAACAATTATGATTGACATCAAATGAATATTTAAAAAATATAGAGAATAATATGATGTTATCTTTATTAAAAATGTTTGGGTTGAATCATGCTGGAAACAATATTAAGGGGAGTAATAATGTTTTATTCATAGAAGGGATTTCCATCGAGTCTTTCAGTTTAGATGGGATGGGAATTAGTTTACATGATATATGAATAATAAGAAAGCTCCATAGAATGTTCCACCCACACATTAATAATTAAAACAAAAGGATTTTGGGAATTTTTCTAACTATATTCCAACTCTGAGTTTCATAGATCAATACCAATTATAGTAGAATATAATGATAAGGGAAGAGGTGAAATATCATTGAATCACCATCTTAAAAGAGTTGGGAAATTATTACATACTGACTGTTACACATACCATCCACATTAGACCTTGTAATTTCATATTTGACTATGGATCAATGCATTTATATTAATATAAAGAATATTATAATTATACCAATATTACACCTAATTGATTGGATGTCAAAATATTAGTGAACCCTACTAATGTTATGATGATCTCATCTTATCTATGTGATTCTTATCCAGTTGATAATGGTGGGAATGTGCTTCAAGAAAATAATCTTATTCCTCCTCTGGTGGAATTTTAGGATATCTTAGGCATGAATTTATTTTAATTTCATAAATCCCCAAAAAATTGTTGAGTATGGTATTTCATGAGTGATATTTCAGTGATTCATATAAATATCTATTAATTTGATGATAATATTATATTTTGATAGAGATTATATTCATTTTATAGTTACGAATTACTAATGGGAAAGGGTGATTATGTCAAAGGGTTGGGGGGGGGGGGATAAGCAGAAATTACCTACCTATTTTGGGTTAATTTGTTGAAGTATTTCCAAAATAGTTTCATATAAATGCAAAAACATGTGAAAGTGAGTTATAAATATTTATCATAAAAGGTTCCACAACAATTTTAAAGAATATTTATAGGATGGAACTCATTCAGATGTAGGAATTGAATATATAAATCTTTGAAAATCATCAAAAGGGATTTATTTGGAAAATTGGTTCACCGTGGGGAAAAATATTATTTTTGTTAAATATAAATATGGATTAATTAGGATTAGAATTTATTATCATGATTATAACAAGATAAAAATTAAGAACATGCACCCTCTTTCTTGAATTGATAACTAGTTTGATCAAATGCATAGAGATCAATAATATTACATGATTGAATATCGTTATTGATATTACCAATTGAGGGCTACGTAATCCGATAAACACATTAATGAATCTCATAAATATTATGGATAATTGGAATATATAGTAATTAATTTACTTCTTACTAATTCACCTTCTACAATAATATATTTAAAGAATAGATTCATTTGTGGATATCTTTATTCGTTTTTGGTAATCGGTGTAGATGATAATAGTATATATGAATAGGGAATTGAAGAGAATTATGACCTCTTGAAAATTGTATTAATACTCTAATGAAGGAGGTATTTTATGAAAAAAATAGAATGTGTGAATGTTTTCCTCAAGAAGCTACATTTAGGGGTCATATAATCTCATGAAAGGGTATTCCAATAGACATATAAAAGAAAAAGGAATCTAAATGTTTAAACAAACATTCCATGTTTTTTATTTTCTATAGTATTCATGATTTTTATTGAAGTTATCAATTGTTTTTAGAGAATTTATCTCTTCTATTTAACCCTATATCATATAAGCAATTAAGGGATCCAAATTCCTATTTATAAATGAAAGTGAGGAAAAATCACACAACTAAAGAAAATATTAGCCAATGCACATGTTCTTACAATACCATTTAGTGGATAATAGATTTTGATATATAGTGATGCATCAAAAAAGGTATTGGGATGTTTTATTATGCAGAATGAAATGGTAATATATTATACCACATGAGAGTTGATGTTTTAGGAGTAAAATTATTAAAATAATTATTAGTATTTAAATGTGATACATTTTTCATTAATTTTATAGATGCATCATTTTTATAGTGAAATTATATATATATATATACACCGATCATAAATGTTTGAAGATAATTCACTACGAATTATTTGAATACATGAAATATAAAATGATTATATATAATTAAATGTTATGATTTCTACATAAATTTCTACTATGTGAAAGGAAACAAAATGATTGAGTATTTCCGTTGAATGGATTGTGTTATATTTTCTAGGACTAGGACCATAAAAGAAGAAATATTGTTGGATTACTAAAGAAATTATTTATAAATCCTAATTTAAGGGGAAATAGCTTATATTTCATAAATTAATGTTCAACCATATATCCATGTTAAGATTAAAGGGGAACAGATGGAGTATACAGATCTGAATAAGATGACTTGAGATATTTCTGAATTTTTCCATGATCATGAGGTAATGATAAGGTTCTTTCACCCTGTATGTGTTTAGTCCATAAAATACTTTAATACAGAGTTGTTATAGGATGATCATTGTATATCATTATCTATTCATCCAGGAAATGTGATGATGTATAAATTTTTGAATATTTATTTCAGGAGGGATACAGTGAAAATAGATATCACATAGTTTCAATATCATTTCATTGTATTCCTTCAATTGTAGGCTAAAATAAATATGTATACCAGGATGTTGCATCCATTTACCATACCACAGTGGGGATGAGAGAGAATCACTGTGTATTTTTTTTAGAGTCATCAATAATTCTATGCGGAATTATTATATATGTGTAGTAGATAATCTTGGTACTATTTACTCACATATATTCAATACTAGATAAGACTAATCTATGGATCTAATTTATTTGGTATAAATTAAGGATGTATTGAGGTTTTAAAAAGAACCACATTTCATTCATTATAATTATGATCTAATGGATACCCAAAAATCTAGTAAAGTCTTCATCAAAATCATGATATAGAGTTGATTTTCAGCATTGTTCCAAAAAAAGAAGTTCACTCTGAAATAACAATTCAAACACAAGATGATTTTTTGAGATATTTATCAAAATATTTAAATTTTTTGGGTTAATACCATCCTCTAGATGAGTTTTATTTACATAATAGAATTCATAATAGTATTTAGATGGCTTCTTATGAAGACCTATAAATAAATAAATAAAGAGCTCTAATGTGCTGCAATTAACTTTGAGAAATAATGCTATTATGACGTGAGATAGCTTAAGGAATAAATTTTAATGTTAAATCCATTAAAAAAACGTCACAGAATCATAGAGTCGGTAGAAACGTCTTGATGATAATAACCAAGGTGATCTAGAATTTAATTTTTTTAAATTTGTGTCTATGAATTTATCCATAGACGTAGGTTATGATATTCCATAAGAAAGGGAAATGGATCCATGGGTAAGGTTTTCCCAATAAATTTATTGATTGTATATGGATGGGGGACTATCTGTTGGAACTTCCACCAAACCCCCAACACATTCACGATTTGATCCATGTATATCTCAAAATGATGTAGATATCTAACCCTTCACTTATATTTAACATACTGATCATAACACTAGAGATAGATCATTCTTATTGGAAAAAACATGCTAACATTATGGTCCCTGCAGAGAATGTTATATGAAACAAGAACAACCAAATGGTCAAATTATATTGTTAAACACACCAATTTAAAAAACCTACATTGGAATTTGAGGATATAATACGGCATGCATATCCTATTTTACTATATTTTTATTTAATTATATGTAAATAATGAAATTATGTTTTTATGAAATTTGTTTATTTAATTGTATAAAATAAATTACATTATTTATTTTGAAATTTCAAAATTATATTTTGGTGAATATTTCTGATTTTTCTGAAAATTTATACATTTTGATTCAAAGTGAGAAATAATTAATTGAAAATAGAATAATGTAACAAATAAATATTAACCAATAACTCTCAATAAACATGTAAAAAGTTTCTAAATGATGGATAATATTATTCACACAATGATAATACTTACGAAAAAAACATAGAATAATGTTACACATGAATATTTCCTTGATCATCAAATAATTATGCTGGTAATATTATATCGACATATAAATCCATGGCATAGTATTATGGGAAAAACAGGATCCAAATTGGATATTAAAAAATATATAATATATACATATTATACCTTTTACCACACTATTTGATGAGCTTATTTAATTAGCTAGAATTGTGTAGTCCTTCCATTTTCTCATTGTTTTAGGAGGGTGATAACGTTTATTATCCTTGTGATCAATCATGATAGGGAATCAATTTTTAAGATTCTCAAATACATGGAATTGCAGTAATTTTAAATCCTTTACATATATTTCATTTATCAACTTATATTCTGAAAAAATAACATCATTAATGAAATGAACATTCCATCCATAAGTGAAAAAATTGCATTTTCCTAAATATATCCACTTTATTGTTTCTTCCCCCAATTTTCACAAGAATGATGTTTAATAATGTTTCCTTAATCATCCAAATCACTAAATATTATATGGAAAGCACTCTTTATCATTATTTTAATGCTTGAATGTTTTCAAGGACATGTTACATTAGTCATAATTTCAGATATTTGGTTGAAAATAACCATATATTTTTCATCTATAGTATCTATCCCACACGGTTCCCCAGTAGGATAATTATTATAATATGAATACGAATAATTTTTAGTAAGCCTTATCCTTAGAATATATATTTCTAAAACAAAAAATTACCAATGACTAAAAAATATATGCATTATATGGGAATTGTAAAAAACCAATATCGAAATTGAATAACCATGTAAACCATCACATTATCTTTTATTTTATCCTAAATCATTATTGATTCAATGTTGGTTTCAATGGAAAAGGATCACACATATTCCTTAACAAAATTTGAAAACATAAAAAATCATTTATAATTTTTGTTATTTAATTTTTTTATCCAGTGAGTATCCCTACATTCTAAAACAACGTAATATTTTATATATTTTTATTTTGAAAAAATTTATGTATTTATAACATTTCTTTCATGATTCATTTAGTCTATATGAATTTGGATATATTAAAAAATTTCAATATATCCATAAAACTAATCTGTATGATTATTAGTTACTTATTTTTTTAAAAAAAATATAAGGTGTAACACACTTTGATTTTCTAAATTAATTTTATTTGAATATATTTAATTAAATATATATCTAGCTTACACACACCATTAACCTTTTCTCCACTATGATAAACTATTAACATACATATATAAATAATACAATTATTATTATCTATTAAACATGGATATATTAATATTAATAACTATATTTTAACAAATATTTATAATCGTTCTATATAAAGTTCTATTATTTAGAAAAAATTATGTTACTTTTAATATATTATAGGTAGTATTTAAAAAATAACTATGAATATAAAAATTATATTTGATTAAATGAAAATTCTAATAATTAATTTTATAAAAAAATTTAAAATTTTTTTGAAAGAAAATTGAACTTAATTTTTTTGATTCAAAATGTCAAAATAATCATAGGATTAATATTTTGTATGTTTCTAATAATATTATATTTTCAATCAATAGTGAAAAATAATTTCTTAAGCATCTTCTTGTTTATGGAATTTTAATGGTTCCACATTTTTTATACCATTAATTCAAAAGTAAAATTAGATAAATTATATTATAATTTATCCAATATAGGTTTTTGGAATCCATTTCATATTGAATTATAACATTGAATATTTTAATATTTTTAAAATATTCACTTTAAAAAACCACTTAATCATTGTGTTTATGGGTTTGATATTAAATAAAATTTTAACACTTATTTGAATAGAATTTTGTATAACTGATTCCATATTTGGAATCCAAAAAAAATTCTTTTGAAAGATTTTCACATTATTTTTTTGGTCAATATTAATTGAAAAAAAGAAAAAAATTAAGTAAACATGTTAAGGTTAAATCAGTTTTATTGGGATCTAACCCAAAACTATTAGAGGTAAATTACCAGAAAATGTCTTTTTCTCACATTTTCTGGTCATATTTCAACCTTATACCCACTAAGAGTCAATAATTACTAACATTTGAACCTTTTGACACATAAAAAACATGTGTACACAATATTGTATTCAAAAAATATCATATATATCCTCTTTCCCAAATATGAAATGTCACCCACCCTGCTCCCATTTCCTTACATCCATATTTTTCCTCTTTTAATAAATCTCATTCATAATTCATCAATTTATTCTTATATTAAATTTTGAATCACATGGATAGAGTTTTTTAAATTATAGGTGTCATTCCAGGTGAATATTGATATATTAATCATTCTTCCATGTTGATTACCATGGAACTCAACTATAGTTATTTTTATGAATAAAGAAAGATAAATTTCATTATATTATAAATATTATGAAAATATCAAACCTAAGATCCCAGTTAATTTAACCCCATATTGATGTATTATTTGATCACGTATAAGGATCTCAAAATTATTTCTTGATTTATCTTGAATCTAGACATTTTTAGTTGAAAATAATGAGTGAAGATATTCCAAAATAAATATTCCCTTTGAGGTATAGAAACAATTAAATTATATTGATTATATTTTTCCTTACTAATACTGTTCCTAACATGATATATTTAATTTAAATAGTATTTATAGAATACTGAGATTAGTTTTATGTAGTATTTTTAGACAAAATTATTATATATTCATTGTCAATGGATTAGAATGAAGATAACTTCATGATTGTACATAATATAATAAGTTTGGATATAATTTATTATAAATTTAACATTTGTGAGTTTTGGGTTTTGAAATTTTTTTTCATTTGGATCATATAATCATAAGAGTGTGTCTATCAGTGGATTAATCAATATAGAATGTTATTGATCATTTTCAAAAACAATCCACATTAACGTAAATATTTTTTTACTATTTTATTAGATTGATATTTTTGTTTATGTATGATAATTTATTCAAGGATATAGAATCCAAAACTATGTGACCTCAAAATGAAATTAATTTTTTTGGACTAATGAATGTGAAGATAATTTCAATGAATTATAGGTAAATTTGTCTTGGGAATATAGTCCAACACTAATTTTGTTTAGAATTGTTTGTTATTTATATTGATCTATCAATAATAAATCTTAGATGTGTTACCTTGATGAATTATAATTTGATAGCTCATTATATTTCTTAATTTGTAATTCCAGAGAAAGATTTCATACCTCATGATTTAAAGAATAAACATATTATTTACATCAATTATGTGGGGGAATTATCATAATAGTTAGAGGTGTGAATATATACTGATCATATTTTTTTAATGAATATATTCACCTTGAAATAGTTGAAAATTTTCCACATAAGATATTTTGATGCTATTAATTATAATGATTTCTAAATCAACATCCACCATGGAAAACTGAAAAGGATGGATTTTTTCCTTGAGTTGAATAGATTATCAATTATTTCATTAGATTATAATCAAATAGTATCTGATATTTATGGATTATAAATGGACTGTTCGTTATATTTATATAAAATGGTAGAAAAATCCTCTTTATTAAATGTGTTCTTAACCATAAATACTTATAATTATTAAAATGGAACAGAACAATGATTTATATCTATAAAAGAAAGTGATAAACCTTTATTAGTTAAAAAATGATTGTTATGGATTGATAAGGTATATGAACATTGTAAGTGTCTCATAAATTCTACATTTAAAGAAAAAATTGTTTGATAGAGCTCATAGATCATCATTCTCTATTCATATTTGATGTATGAAGATGTATAGTGATTTAAAAGTGTATCATACATAATAAAAAATTTCATGATTTTATTTAAAATTTGTTATTGTACAAAAATATTTTCCAGTGATCTCATTTTCATCATTTAAATGATTTAATACAATTAGTAGATAAGTAATATGTTATTTTCTTAATACTATAATTATTTCCTATAAGTGAGCGGAACCAATGAATCTCAAAAAACATGTTTAATTTTTCTAAATAATGGATAATATGATTTACACAATGACAATACCTAAAAAATAAACATAGAATAATGATACACTTGAATATTTCTTTGATCATCGAATAATTATGCTGGTAATTTTATGTTGACATTAAAATCCATGGCCTAGTATTATGGAATAATCAAGATCGAAATTTGACATTAAAAAATCTATAGTATATAGATATTATACCACTTATCCCACAATTTATTGAACTTATTTAATTAGCCATAATTTTGTTATCCTTCAATTGATTCATTGTATTAGAAGGGTTATAATGTTTATTTTCCTTTTTATCCGTCAAATTAAGGAATAAATTTCCATGATTCCAAAATCCAAGGAATTTGAGTAATTTTAAATCCTTTATATCCATTTCATTTATCAATATATATTCAGAAAAAATGAACATCATTAACGAAATGATCATTCAAACCATACATGAAAAATTTTCATTTTTCATAAATATATCAACATTGGTGTTTCTTCCCCCAACATTTACATGAATGGTTTTGAATCATGTATCGTTCATCATCCAAATCACTTAATATTATATGGAACTCTGTCCTTACCATTATTTTAATTTTAAAATTTTGTCAAAGATAAGGTATATTAGTTAGAATTTGCGATATTTGGTTGAAAATAACAATATATTTTTCATCTATAGTTATTATCCCACAAGGTTCCCCAGTAGGACAATTATTATACTACCAATACAATTAATTTTTATTAAGTCTTATCCTTATAATATACATTTCTAAGACTAAAAAATTAGTCATTACTAAGAAATATCTACATTATATAGGAATTATAAAAAAAGAAACCTCGAAATAGAATAACCTTGGAATCCTCACATTTTCTTTTATTTTATCCTATATCACTATTGATTCAATTTTGGTTTTATTGTGAAAGGTTCACACATATTCCTTAATGAAATTTGAAAATGTAATAAATATTTTATAAATTTTGATATATAAATTTTTATTATCCCTTGAGTATCCCTAGAATCTAAAACAACATAATATTTTATATGTTTTTATTTTGAAAAAATGATCTTTTTATAACATTTCTTTTATAAAGAATTGAGACTATATGAATTTGGATATATTGAATAATTTCAACATAGCCATAGAACTAATCAGAATGAATATTAGTTACTTATTTTTGAAAACATTTTATAATGGGTAACACCATATGATTTTATAAATTATGTTTATTTGTATATATTTAATTAAATAGATATCTAGAGTTACATGCACCATTAACATATTTTCCACCATGAAAAACTATTACCATACATATTTAAATAATACAATTATTACATATCAATTAAGCATGTATATATTAATATTAATAACTAAATTTTAACAAATAATTATAATTTATCTATATAAAGGACTAATATTTAGAAACAATTACGTTATTTTTAATATATTTTATATGTTCTTAAAAATTGAATATTTAATAAAAAAATTATATTTCATTTTATGAAAATTATAAAAATTAATATTATAAAAATCTATAAAAAAATTTAGAATGAAAATTGTACTTACTTTTTTGAGTCAACATTTAAAAATTATTATAGGATTAATTTTTCTTATTTTTCTATTAATATTAACTTTTCAATCAATAGTGAAAACAATTTCTTAATCTTATTCTAGTTTATGGTATTTTTAAGGTTTCACATTTTTTATAAAATTAATTCAAAAGTAAAATTCAGTAAATTATATTTTAATTTATCAAATTTTGTTTTATAGAATACATTTTTTATTGAATTATGATATTGCATATTTTAATATTATGAAAACTTTCACTTTCAAAAACCACTTAATCATTGTGTTTATGGGTTTGATATTATATAATTTTTTTCCAATTATATGAATGCAGTTTGGTATAACTGATTCCATTTTGGGAATCCAAATAATTTTATTTTATTTATTTTTAAATAATTTTTTTGGTCAATAATAATTAAAAAGAAGAAAATATTAATTACACAATTTATGGTTTAATTAGTTTTATTATCATCTAACTTTAACTTATAAGAGGTAAATTACCATAAAACTTATTCCTCTCATATTTTCTGGCCATATTTCATCCTTATAACCACTAAGAGTCAATAATTACTAATATTTTAACCTTTTGAAATGTGAAAAACATGGGTACACAATATTTAATTCAATGATTTCATCTATGTCCCCTTTCCCACATATGAAATCTCACCCACTCTGCTCTCATTTCCATACGTCCATATGTTTCCCCTATTAATACATCTCATTAACAATTATACAATTATTTCTTATATTTATTTTAGAATCACACTGATATAGTTTTTTAAATTATAGGTGTCACTCCAAGTGAATGAGGATATATTATTCATTCTTCCACGTAGATCACCATGGTTCTCACTTATAGTTATTATTCTGAATATAAGAAGATAAATTTTATTATGCTCGAAATATTCAGAAAATATCAAGATCAAGATCCAAGTCAATTTTACCACATATTGATGTATTATTTGATCAAGTATAAGGATATCGGGATTATTTCATGATTGATCTTTAATGTAGATATTTTTAGTTGAAAATAAACTATTAAGAGATTCAAAAATATATATTCCATTTTAAGTATGGAAACTATTAATTTATATTGATTCTATTTTTCCATACTAATACCATGCCTAACATGATAGATATAATGCAAATAGTATTTATAGAATACTGTGATCATTTTTAGGTAGTATTTGTAGACAATATTATTATATATACGTTGTTAAGTGATGAGAATGATGATAAATTGGTTATTGTACTTAATAGAATACATTTCTAGATAATGTATTAGAAATTTAACATATGTGAAATTTTGGTTTTGGAAACATTTTCATTTGGTTCATATAATTATAAGAGTGGGACTATCATTGGATCAATCATTGTTGAATGTTATTGTTCATTTTCACAGACCATCAAATATAACATAAATATTTAGTATTATTTTATTTGATTGATATTTTTGTTTCTGTATAAAGACTTAATCAAGGATATATAATCCAAAACTATATGAACTAAAAATGAAATTAATTTTCTTTTGAATGATGTGTGTGAAGATAATTTAAATGACTTAAAGGATAATTTGGCCTGTAAATATATTCTCACACTATCTTTTGTGGGGAATATTTTTATATTTATATTTATCTATCAATAAAATATCATAGATGTGTTACCCTGAATAATTATAAATTGATATATAATACATTTTTTAAATTTATGATTCAAGAGAAAAAATTCATACCTCATGAATTAATTATAAACATATTAGTTTCTTCAATTATTTAGAGGAATAATTATTATAGTTAGGGGTGTGAATATATACTGATCATATTTTTTATGAATATATTCACACTGAAATAGTGGAAAATTTTCCACATAAGATGGTTTGATGAGATTAAAGATTATGATATCTAAATCAATATCCACCATTGGAAAGTGAAAAGGATAGATTTTTCCTTGAGTTGAATGGATTATAAATGGACGGTTCTTTATATTTCTATGGAATGGTAGGAAAATCATCTTGATCATATGTGTTCTAAACCATATTTCCTTATAATGATTAAAATGGAACAAAATAATGATTCATAGCTATAAAAGAATGTGATTAATCTTTATTATTTTAACATTGATTGTGATGGAATGATAAGGTATCAGAACCTTGTAAGTGTCACATAAATTCTACAAATAAAGAAGAAATTGTTTGATAGAGCTCATAGATCATCATTATCTATTCTTATGTGATGTATGGATATTTGTAGTGATTTAAATGTGTTTTTTTGTAAAATTTTACATGGTATATTTTAGGGAATGTATCTTAGTATTTGGTATTCTAGTAGGTTCAAACTATTAAATACAAGTATATGGGTTGTTAAAACCATTGCCCATAATATAATGCAATAGGAAAAAATCAACATTGAATTCATTTTCTATATACCAAAAAGAGTAAAAATATATATTTCTATTTGGAAATTAATCATTCCCCACATGAAGTCAGATAATATCATTACAAATATATATGTTTCATCTCTAGATAAAATTTACATTGTATGCATTAAGGATGTGTTTTGGACACAGTGGGTAGCACGTTTTATTTAATCATATTGTGATTGTATTTTTACTTTTACGATCTAGATAACAATTTTTATTACCTGGACATAGAGTTCTCTTATAGTAATTCTTATATATCTAAGATACATGGTTTTCTATAGAATTCAATTTTATCAATGATGGATGAGTTAAGATCATATTTTACATATTTCCGAGGTGGTTTAAAATAAAAAACATAGTCTGAAATATTATCTCATAATTTTATAGATATAACAATATAATTTTTGTATATCAAATATCTATTTAAATAAATTTAGAAATCCAAAAAATGATAATATTGGACAACCAAAATAATTGGTGTGATAACACTTCCACAAAATACTAATCCTTTGATGACAATAAGTGAAGGATTTTGGTGACTACTTGATATATCCCTCCAATAGGCTAGGAGTTGGTGACTAGAACTAATTGAATAATTAACATACTTATGGAAGTCATTAATATCGACATAATATATAAAATATAGATATAAAATAGATATAATAATGAACTCATGATCATATATATATATATATATATATTAATTTAATAATAGGTATACATATATAATTTCATACAAAACTAATACAACTAAAAAAGTAAAATACAGGTACAAAAAAGGAAAAGTCTTCATTGATCAGAAATCCCAAACTGTATATAAAAAACAAAATCTAGTAATATCTATCGTCATATCCAACATGATATTTCTAACCATAAAAACTATTTATATATATGAATGCAGGGCATAATGTGTATATATAGTAAGATCCTCCATAAAGGCTCTTAATAAGAGAATGATGAAAAAAATGATAAAGATTATTGTAAAATAATTTAACCTTACACATCTCTTAAACATTTATACAAATATCACAAACCTCTCAATGAAAATTTCTCACTCATTATTGCATAAAAGATATCAAATAATAAATTATCAATAATAAGGTTACCCCTCTACCAATTCCCCATTGTTTCTCTGCACTACCCCAATGTCAAACATACTAATCATCTTCTCTCAGATGTTTTCCAGTAAAATGGAACCTAGGATACATATCAAAACATGAATCATGTGTATCATTGCGTATTATCATCCAAAAAAACATCTAAATATAGTATCCTGCTATTTTATGTAATTCAACACAACTCATATGATGAGTAACAAACTTTATGTAATATAACTCAAGAAAACACATCCTAAACATTTAGTATGGTACCTCAACTAATATCATCATATACCCATCACATATATATTCATCCATAGGATACTATATCCATATATACATGTGTTTGAAAAAACCATAATAAATAATAGAAATATACACAATCATATAGGAAAATTAAATAACGTTTATATTAGCACATAATTCCTGAAATATAGTGGAGTAGGGCTTGAGGGGGTTATCATCTATTCGACATATCTAACCTAGATGTTGGGGAACTCACCCTCCGTGATTCTACATGGTGTCATTCAACGTAACTAACATGGGTGGGATAGTGTATGAAATATTAAATAAATACATGATATAATATATCTTATGGAATAATAGAAATAACTTAGCCCTATGATCAGCTTCACTTATCATCCCATAGACAGAAAAGTCACATTGCTTATGATTTTGTATTCAATAAGAACAAAAGAGTTAAAAGATGTAAATTAAATTCTAAATTAAATTAAAAAATTTACGTTATGCTAATTAATTAAAAAACCATGAATTTATAATATTATATTTGTTTTTAGAAATGATCTATGTCATGTTTATACACTCCATCCTTACTCCAAATAAGTCAATGGTATTCAAGTATTAACAATATAAATATCATTTCATTAAGAACCATCCTCGTTGGATATAAAATATTAAAAAATATTAACATTACATATTTCTTGGTACTCTAGGAAAACATCATATTTTACTTTGATAGAGTGGGATATAACCAAGAAAATTTATATGTCACGTGATGTGTGGAATCAAAATAAGATAAAGAATAAATATTTCCATCTATCCTTTCAACAGATTCAACAAGGAATTAGTATTGCTAATAGGATCACAACAAAAGGTAAGTCTATATGAAAAATTTTCATAATCATGGTGGAATCCATGAATCCATCATTTATATCCCTAATCACATCTCCCTCGTTGGAATAAATTTCTCCCACAATAATGGGTCCGCCAATCCATTTATCATCATCCATCCTAGTCTCACATAACATAACAGGCTCATAATTAGGGAACATTGAAGGTATAAAAGATAATTGAAGTTAATATATAATTGTATTCCTCGATAATAAGGAATACATACTTCACATGAAAATTACATTTCATAGCCCCCAACACAAGACATCAATCATATATAAACAATAGTCGCTAATGATCCCCTAAATTTTTCTTTATCAATAAACTAGTTTTATTATATGTTGATTTAACTGATTCAATTATCACATATTCCAATAACTGGAAACTAATTCCTTAAAAGTAACAATTTATAACATTTTTTAAATATTATCCATAGCACGAAAACATTTTCATTAGACTATGATTGGAAAAATTATCAATTAACATTACTTTTTATTTCTTTTATCCTTTAAAATCATTTTTTCTTCATTTTATTTATCAATACAATTAACATATAAAAAATAAAATTATAAAAAATTAATTTACAATCGATTTGATTAGTATAAAATTATAATAATATATAGATTCATTAAAAATTCCTCTTATGATAATTATCCTAAAATTTTAAATAAATATTATCATTATTTATTCACTTTCTAGAATTATCTTGCTAAATGAAACATAAAAACATTATTAATTAAATTATGTGCATATATAGTTAACTATAATTAAAATAAAAAGTCGAAACATTATAAAGTTAGAAAAACATAAAATCACTAAAATAATAAACCATTCCATTTCAATAATGTTGTGATATATTTAGTATAGTTATTTCAAACATCAACCAGACTGATAGAACATGAATTTTTTTTTACATATTATAATGGTAAAAAAACTCAATTCATAGAATGGTATATTACAACTACACTCCAATAATATGTTATTGTTATTTTTAATACCTATCGATCATGATTCAATGATTAGTTTTGAATCCAATTAAATTCACATGGATGATCAATTTTAAATAAATGATATTTTTATAACTATGGATATAATAATAAACTTTTGAGAAGTCTTTTATTCCCCTCAATTTGTTCTTTAAAAAAATTATGCAAAAAATAAGTACCATAAGAAAAATTGAATCTTTTAAAAAACTAGAACATTCCATTTCCACCTTCTACATATCAATGCCACCAAAAGTTGCACCCAATATATTTTACCTCTAGATTTTACTAAAAAATTATATCACATGATTAATTGTTCTTTTAATATATACTATTAAATGAAATTACCCCAAAAAACAATACACACTTCCACATGGTTCTCCAACATGCTACTATAACTACCTCTGACATATTGATACAACTAGACAATGTCTAAAACCAAAAACTGCTACAACCGACTAATTATTAAATACTAATGTATTATTCCAATTTCTACTAACTCTATACTTTAAAATCCATCCATGTAACATATAAGAATATATAAATATGAATAAATAGTTCATAGAAACCATGTTATTACATTATATGTTATTAAAATAATTCTTTACATCCTAAATTAAACCAAATATAGATAGATTTTATGGAAAATGGTCCCCCAAAACCGATATTCTAAGTAACATATCAAGATTATTCTAACCATAGTAGATCAACCACCTCACATAATGGGAAATATTGAAAACAAAAAAATACCAAAAACATGAAACTAAACAATATCTCTTAGAAGATACCACTAAATAATGTTCGAAGAACAATGAGGCATAAAATATACGAAAATAAATATCCTATGATAAAAATTTAATATCCAAAAAATAAGTAATAAATAAAGATAACATATAATAATAAATTATATAGGGATGTAGAGAATGTATATTGAACTCATATTCACTGGTTTTCTCTTATTGAGCATAATTCCATGAAAGGACAGTGAAAAATGGAATTGTATACCCAATGATCATCCTCCCATTGTGATCTAATTTCATTATATGATTGTCCTAGAAGGACATATCTCATACGACATCGATATCTCGGAAATAAATGACATGATATTCCTCATATAATTTATAGATGATATGTTAAATGTGACAAATATATTACATCCAGCTCATATGTTGAATGAATTGAAATCTCATATCACACAAATAATAAATTATCTAACAACTCAAATGTTCAAACAAACTATAGTGAAAGATTACTTTTATGAACAAACCATTCATATTATTTATGATAAGTAACCATTATTAACACATTACCACCACCAAAAAACTATGGACTATTCTCCTATGGATCAGTATAACAGGATTAAGAATAAGTCTCTTCATTCATCCAATCATGTATAACCTGAGCCATTTCTTGTGTGATTTTCAATAGCTACATCCTATTAATTATTGATGATATGAACCCATTATAGTATAATGGAGAACCAAATTGGTCCACCTATAAAGAGTTAAATATTAAAACACCAATAATGGAGTGAAAACTATTATTGTATGAAAACACTAACAAATGAGTTTTCCAAATCCATGAACCAATCAAATCAAATACCCCTAAAAATTCAAGTTTTCAAGAGGCTTTATAGTCTACACTATCATACTATTTGTATGTGGATGAAAATAATTGATGATGAATAACTATGATGAAAATGAAATATGGTGTCATATCTACACCTTATAAGTAAAATGGGGATCAAAAATAGATATTTTTTTGGAACTCTATGATATCTAAAAAAACTCATGAAACTGTCTTAACGGAACTTATTATGAGCTCGACGCCGTAATTGTTATTATGTGGGATGAATTATAAAATTGATCTTCAATCACCCATATGATATCAAACCCACCACTAGATCAAGGTAAATGATTGTCAATGTTCATTGGGGTATCTTCCCACATCAACTGAGGTACATCTAATAGCTAGGTAAAATAATAGGCATACAAATTTTAACCTTCACCATAGGGTAGATTATACATCGATCCACAAACTTTGTAACTACATGGATTAACCAGGCACAACAAAACATACATCTCTTATCTTGGATCATCTTACTTTTTCATGGATTTTCCTATAATGGAGTATTATGGAACTCATGAATAATTTCATCACGCGTCCAAAATGTGATGAAAGACTTATGCAAAAGAACACCTTTTTTCTTGGAATCATCATTAAAACAATCAAGGGAATCACCAAATAACACTTATTTTCCAAACACCCATATTTGAATCCCCCATTTATAATTCCTTAAAAAATATCAATAATGATGGACTTAATGACTTTTACAAATAGAAACCAATTCAATCTATCCTCTCCCACATCAATATTCTTCAGTAAGAGTTATTCCATTACTATATATGATTCACCATATTTGAACATGAAATTAAAAAAATTATTATTTATCAATGTATAATCAATAGTAGTTCCCATAACAAATTTATATTATATCTAAATGTGTAAATTAATTAAAAAAATTATCCATTTTCATTCATTAAATTATATGTCACTTTGGTAGAGGATGTACCTCCATCTTTATTTTTGATAAAACCCAAAATAAATAATTAATGTTGTAATGTTTCTAAAATATCATGGAAAACAAAAATCTTAAAAATTACATCATTGGTGTCATGGATAATCTAATAGGTTTGTAACATCCAAGAACCATAGTAAAAAAAACATGTCTGATGTATCAGAACACAACCCAACTCATGGTATGTTGCATCACTAAAAACCATAAAATACACTTCCTCTTATAGAAAATAATGAAATAGTGGATATAAAAAGATATAATTAATTTACTAAATAACTAATATTAAATGATAATTGGATACGAATTTATGATTTTATCTAGTCCTTTATATTTGATGTGGCATAACCAAGGTGAAAACAGCTGGGAACCACTTTAAATATCCAATGAAACCAAGAAATCCCCACACTTAAATAATTACCTACGGGGATCACTATGAAAAAACCACCTATATCATTAAATTATCATTAAATATTCCTTATTGAAAATAAAAATTCCCTAGAAAATTAACATTATTAAACCAGAACCTACATTTTAACAATTTCTTGAATAGATTATGAAGATAAAGAACATGACAATATACAAGTAGATTCTCTTCAAGATATATTTAATATTTGAAGTATAAAATAATGTCATCAATGAAAAAACACCATGAAATAGTACATCAACCCTACGAATAAAATATTCCTTAAACCCATGAACATGTTTGAGTACTTCATTAAAACAAATATCATTGCAATGAATCCAAAAATCTCATGAGGCCATTAGGAATAGGTCTTTAGATTAACCTCATCATTCACATTCTTCGTAGGATATAGTAACCAAAAAATGATTTTTTAGAACCAAATAGTTCCTTTAACATCATTAATGAAATCATCAATCCACCAAAGGTGGTATAAATTTTTCAACAGAACCTTATTCATGTGTTTATAATAGATATAATGAATATATATTATATAGTCCATATTCACAAAAAAAATGTGAACCCCATGTTAACACAATAATTCTAATTAAACCATATTTAAATATATCATCCATTTTTACTCATATATATTCCTATGTATAATGAACCATCCAATATGGATTTATTGAGATATTTGAATTTATTGTTTGTAGCTCGATCCCATTATTGGTAATCATTTAAGGGGTAAGACCACTATATTCAAATGAAAAAATGTGGGTAATCTTCCAAAACTATGATAAACACCATCAACTAAAACTATTATAAACATATCATCATCTCTTCCATTTTATATGACAAATAACTAACTTTACAGTGAACAATTTGAGAATCTTTTTCTCTATCCAGTAGTGATGGATCTTCATTAGAATCATAAAATACAACATGTATCATGAATTAATCCAAAACAACCTGAACCAAATATACCTAATAAATTATGTTGATATTTTTTTTGAATTTTAAAAAACATATAAATTATCTCAAATATTGTTGATTCCCAAGAACTATTTCTCATTCTATACATAATTCATATATCAACTCTAAACTTATGAATTTTCTAGTCAATTTCAATACAACAAGAAGACTCACCCCCTCATGTCCGAAGGAATAGATGAGGTATGAAGAGATGAAAGATTGTATTGATAAATATTATAAAAATAATATTACCAATTAGGAAACACCCAAAAGGGTACCTCTAATTATGTCTTGATTTCTTGGTTCCATAAACAATAGAGTGTGAAGGTGAACATTTATTACTCAAATAAATCTTTAAACCTGCTAAAAAATACCCCTATACCAGCAATATAATCTATATGGAATAGGAGAATCTCTTGGAATTTCTATTCCAGCCCCATTTTTTGTCTCTTTATCCAAAATTAGATATCTACGAAGCTATTGTATCTCATGAAACTCTATAAATAAATGATCCCAAAGGAGAACATCATTCACCCATGAACTACTTAGAATGGTTGGTCACTCTATCCACTGATGAACTATACCCCTAATAGAATAACATATATATAATTTAATTGAATATACATAGTAGAATACTTTTATTGATAAATTTTATTATTATGTCTATGACCCACCCCCAACTAACTAAAATATCATTTTACTTGAATTTTTGAACCCTAGAAAACATATATGTTTAAGAAGGACTCTAGAAGACTCACATCTCATGAAAATTCATTTCTTTCCAATATCACCTCGACAACATATCGTACTTCGATAACCTCATGATATGTCAAAAACAAATACTGGGTGACCCAGTGTTGCATAAATGGTTGTAAACTGTCCTAAAACTCACTCACCCTACTTCCTCATCTAGAAATAGGTAAGATGAATATCACTAGAGGTTCCTGAAATTTATCCCAAATTCCAACACACTAGAACCCCTTGTCGAATTATATATAGATATAAGAGACATCCCAACATCCAATTCAATGAAAAATTTCATGAAATCGGTTCATGATATTCTCCTATGAGAACTTTAATTCGTCACGATCCTCACGGATCAAGATACACCACTACCTTATTACTCCATTTAGCATCATTACAACCCTATATCCAAGTTATCCTTCTATTACTGTGTCATGATAAATTATTTATCAAACTCCTCAAATTGTATTTCCATTTATTATTTTGAAATAAAACTCTCATACATTCGAAGACCTTACAGTTAACTCTCATAGATTTTCTTCCAATATGATTCATCGTCGTTGATCACTAATTTCTGGTGACAATCCAAGAGTCCCCACAAAAAATCACCATTGTGAACCGGATGAAGATATTTAGAGAGAGTTTTAACAGCAATATAATAACTGTTTTTATATCCTAAACATATAATATGTAATACCTATGATTAATTAATTTCTCAATGAAATTTTATTTTTATTAATGTTAAAATAGTACAACCATCATCCCATAGTAATTAAGAATAATGATTCATGATACATTCCAAGATATCTTTCTTTCATCCATTATGACATTTCATAATAGGGTCAGTAATCTCAAAAGACCATGCATCAGATTATAGGGATCCCTGATTACATTTTTCCCATTTAGTCTCCCTTATTTAGGCTGCTTAATAATCACATGTAACATTGTTTCCCTTCCAAAAAGTACGCATTATCACATATACAATACATTGAACTCTACCCTATTCCTCCACATTTACCTAAAATGACAATATTCTAGGAACCCCTCTCATAAATGAGTAACCCTCTTGTATTATAAATGTAATAATGGAGAAGGTGACCACCAGAATCCCACCTCCAATAGGACATAAGGTCTAGACAATCATAGATGGTATACTAGTTATGTATATGATAAAACTTTCCCTATAATGAGAATAAGAATAAGAGAGATAATGAAAATAAACCAACTAGATCATTCTAATATACATATAAAAAACCCAATTTCGTAAATGTATTTTCATATAGAACAAATACATAATAAAAATGAAATTATAAATACGAATAAGGAAAACAAGGAAGTGACCAGAAATCCAAAATAGCTATTGAAAACCAAAATATTTTAATATACATCTCAATATCAAACATAATTATACGAACCTAATAATAGATAATATATATGTGGGGTTGGTAATATAGGTTTAATAAGTAGGATTCTCACAGAAGCCACTTTTTCAAATGAAAATGAAAATATGTTAAATATATCAAAAAAAACATTGCTTAAATGACACCAAATATGGTATAATAAGATTACATAATCACCATTGATATATCCAAGAATGTATTTCCCCAATTGAGGTAATATAATACAATATCAAAAACAAGGTTACCATGCTTCAACCTCCCCATTAGTTTTAAGCTCTACCAAACATTGTATGTATTGATCAATATCTGACTAAAATTATGTCATACCAAAACATAAGCAATATCCATCACAAGGAATATCTTGTACATATCATCATCCCATCATCACTTATCAAAAATAAATAATCTAACTAAGCAGTTTTTGGGTGTTTCCATAGATTGTATTATGGGTACCATATATTGGATTTCATAACCAAATCCATCAAAACTGATACATTAAGTAAGGTACCCAATCCATCAGTTCATATATAGGTTATACCTATAATTATACATTGGATATTATATCTTTTAATTAATTTTTCAGAAATAATTATAATCCATTACAAAATTCTATGTACCTGTATGAGAAAACTAGCAATTTTATATACTAGTAAAAAATAAAAAAAAATTAAGAAAAATTTTCAAGAAGGTGTAATTATTAATATATCCCTACCAATATAAATTTCATATAACACACCCTCCCTATGTTTAACGCATGTCATCTTCTCTTACTGAAATGAGTGTTGTTGTAATTGAAACCACAAAAACATGATGTAATATATCTCATAGAAACAATATAAGAACAACCTAGTCCTATGATCAAAAAAGGATATCATAATCCATACACACATATTCCATTTCTAATGACTATATATTTTATATGTTCACAATTGATAATGGGTGAATATTAATATATAAATCAATTATAAATGTCACTTTCTGTTAATAAATATATTAACTATTAATTAGTATTATTTGATTAAATTTCATTAACCATCCTTGTATATTTCATGCCCTCCATGAAAAATCCAACCAACTATAATTTTTCTCATTATTAACATGAAAATTTTCTGTCTTGTAATAACAAATCATGTGTGTTAAATCAATACTAAAAATTAATATAATTCCATAATTCAATGTAATCTATGAAAAAATTATCAGATACCATCCATGAGAGAGAGATACAACAAATAACATCTATCTCCATTAGGTAGTAGTGATATGAAAGAAGATATAAAACAATGATATCCATTATACAATTAATGATATTCAAAAAAATTGAATCATATTTATCTTCATCGTAATAATTAATAAGAAAGGTTTTAACCAATTCCACTATCAAGTTGTTATCCCCAACCCCAACATGCATATACCCATTCATCTCATTATTACAAGTGTCACCTTCAGCCATACCCTATGTAATATATTCTAATATTTCATCATCAATCCCAGTCGTTTATCTTCATCATTGAACTAGTTTTTTAAAATGTGAATTTAATTGTTCAATTATTATGGTATTAAACTATTTGAAACATATAGAACCATCTATATCATCCTATGAAATTGTTTAAACTTTTTCACTAGAATAAATTTTGTTTCAAAAGTCTATAAAAAAATCACAATTATGAATAGTTTATATTATATTAGTCATTAACTAGCATTATATCTTTGAGTTGCATATAGAATGCATTAAATAATGGAACAATGACATTAAAAAAATTTAATCAATATAAACTTTATTAATATCAAATTAAATAAATGTATAGATTCATTGAATATGATTCCTAAGATATATATTCAACTAAATTTATGGTATATTTTTCTGCATTATCATTTTAATCACATTAGTTGATAAAAGATTATTAAAAAGCATGATAAAAAAATAAAAAAGGATGACATATTATTTATAAAATATTGACATAATGTGCCATCACTATGGATAAGCATATGATCACCAATACCAAAAGTCATTTAATTTCAATAATCATGTTAAATCTTAAATATGGATAATTAAACCATGACCGAAAGAGAAAAAACATGATAAATTTATTATTTTATGTAAATGATTTTGAAAAATTAATCCCATAACCTGGAGAAAAATTTTCCAACCGTTTTCCAATAATATGATGTCATGACTTATTCTTGTTGAAACACAATGTCAACTCGAATGTTGACATTCCCATAAAATGTCATCAGGGAAGCTCATGGTAGAAGTAGGTGATTCTACAATGGTCATCAATGAAGATAGTTTTCATAAAATGATTAAATTAAATTTGTATTATATTGGATGAAAAAATTTCAATAATATGGAACTATGTGATTTCTCGACAATGATTCAAACAATAATTTAAAATCACATTACATCCATGTAGAAGTGAAATTTAAATGATCCATACTTTTATGAAACTGAGAATATGAGTATAATTTATTTAAATATTTATCAATTACATTAATTATTTATTTAAAACCATTTTACTTAAAAAAATATTTGCAACTCCTAATACTGAAATCATTGGAGTTACTAGAACATGCAAATGCCAGCTACTATGGGAAGTCAATACCACTAGGTATTACCATCATCTATCACCACCATCTTCTATGACCAACCTCTACAGTAACACACTGATATTATATTTAATATGAATTTTCAAATATATATATTTTAAATGATAACATGTGTTATAAACTAAAATGTGTTTTAATGAACAATAATATAATACAAATATTAATCTTTAAACATAACCATTGTGAAATATCATATAATATTTTTAGTCAAAATAGGAATAAAAAAATTTAAAATTATGTATATTTTATGTACAATGAAATTATATATTTTTATTTTTTATAATATTTTAGAACTTTTGATATATGCTTAAAAAATAATTTGTTTGCTAAAAATTAATTTTTTTTAAAATACATGATTTAATTTGAAAAAAATAGAAATATTTTTTTAATGAATTTTATTAAATAATCATTTCAATAATATTTTACAGTAAGAATTTAAGATTTATTTCATAATATTTTTGTGTGTGAATATTTAAAGATATATCTTTAAAAAATGAAATTTTATTTTTTAATCATTGACACCATCCATTTTGATTAAAGATTATTTTAATGATAATTTTCTTTCAATTAATTTTTTATAAATTATGTATATGATATTATATAAAATTTTTGTATCAATTTTCGTATAATAACTTTTTATACTATGTAATACATTTTCTTATGACATCCCCTTTTCATCCCACATGTAGGATAAATTTAAAAATAAATTATACCACATCATTAAATCTAATTTCGTTACATGAATTTAAATTTTTTAATATGAAGAAGTATTACGATATAATTAAATAAATTTTTTTTTCATAGTCAATAGTAAATAAATAAAAAAATTAATTTTGCGGCTACGGAAAAAATCAATTTTCCGAGGGTTAAACTAAAAAAATAATGGTAAAAATGTTTTATAAATATTCCAGGAAACTATCAAAGTTATTTCATCTAATGATTAATAAAAATAATATTTTTTAGTATTTTTTGGGTGTAAAAAAATTGAATATATTTTCCTGTTCAAAAATTCCATGTCTGTCATTTCCCCCAATTATCAAAGGGAACCCCTATACTCTCCACTTAATAGTTCAATGTCTTTTGGATCATCCAATACCTATGCACATCCATTCATTTATATCATCCACAATTCCATGATCAATTTATTTAATTTTTAAACACTAATTTGAAGTATTATTTTAAAAATTTAATGAGGATGTCCTAAGAAGAGGTTACATTCTAAAGTGATAGTTTTTTGTATTATTTATTATTATTCCACCTATAAATCTACATAAAATATGTTGAAATAATAAAACCAGTATCATAATTAAATTTTTATAAAATTATATTATTTTAATAAATTATATATTTTGCATATTCTATAAAATGTGATATGAAACAATATATTTTTTACCAGGTGGAGTACCGCCTCATAAACCGACATAATTCATTTTCCCTCACAACTACTTAGAGATCTATATATTGAACTATTTAATGTATATGTATGATATTTATTATATAACAATACTAATTTAATTATAATATCACATAGAACATCCTACCTTCAAATGTCTCATATATATTCTTTTAGACTATCACATCCATGAAGCAATATGATACATCATTCATTTTATTATGAAATGGATAGTAATAAAAATGGATTTAATAAATAAATATATTATTTATATTGTATAATAACTATTATTTGAGTTTTACTTATTATATTCCTTTTTTATTCCATCTTTTGAACAAATGGAAAAAATGTTCATACAAATACATAGCCTACATTATCCAGAAAGGTGATTTTTAGATTTATATTAGTACATTAATTAATGAAAATAAATATTTAAATAATTATTTTGTAAGATATTTGAATATTTATTAATAATATTGATATTATTGATCCATGTTCAATGTAAATTAACTGATTCTATTGAATCATAACATACATCAAAAAATAGTTATTACCCAAAACATTTATTTAAACACCAAATTATTGATAAAAATATGATAAAATGTTTTATGTAATAATAATATGTTGCAATTTATATATTATTATGGAACTATAATATTTTTATAGTAAAACAATATCTATAATATTTTAGTTTTAACCATGTACAAATATAGTTGAGACTTGAGGTAGATATTTTCATCTCACTGTTACATCAATTGGAAATATTCTATATTCAACACTTTTCTATTTGGAGTGATGTATTTACACCCAGTGAATTATGTAAATGATAAATATGATGAAAATAATTATATATAGAAATCCTTTTAATTTTAATTATTTCATGTGGATTGTGATTCAAATGTTATCAACGTGGTAAGGGTTTTATGATACAATCTCATCGGTTTTCGATATTGTTCAAGATAATGTTTATGATGATAAAATTGTATGATATGTCTCTCATGTAACTCCTAAAATATATTATCCTATGGTTATTTCTCGAATATGTATTTTTTCATTTCATTTTAATATATAAACATATTCATGAGATTGAAATATTATATTTAAGGAAAACTACCTCAGTTTCACACTTTAGTCTAAAATATATTTTCATAAATATCATAGTACTAAAAAAATGATTTCATTAATGTATTTAAAATTAATATATGATTTTTTTAATAAAATTTTCCCAATTTTGAAATTTAATAAAAATATTTAAATGGACACTTACTTCAATTTTCCAAACAATGTAATTTTTTTATTTTTATCAAATATATGAATGGAATTATTGTTTGGATGTATAAAAAATAAATAAATTATTTTAATATCACATAATAATTAAACAATTATGTTTCCAAAGGAAATATTTTATTTTTAATTTTTAATTTTATATATTTAAATAACTGATATTAGAATGGAAAGAAAATTATCACGAGGAATGTTTAAAATAAATTTTTAGGATATTTCAATTAATTGATGAAAAAAATCAATGATCATTCAATCTATTTATTTGTGATGTGAACATATGAAACCATATTTATATTTTTCTATGTTTTATGGATGTGATGAGAAGACATTTGTGAAGATCGATTCATTTCAATAGGATATTCTACAATGAAATGATTTTGTAACCAATTTAATTTTTGAAGGGTTTGATATGATGAATGTTTTGTGTTCTTATTTCACAAATATATATTATTTTAATTATTTTAATGGTGGTCCCATAATATTTTAACCCTAAAATTCATTTTGTATTATTGAATATCTTATATGATTAACATGGAAATTATAGGGAGTTATCCTAGTTCAGTAATAGACATTGACCACAATGATAATATTGAGATAAAATCATGGATAAAACTGTAGATTGGATAATGAACCCAATCGACTATTATATAATTGGTAATGATCCAATTCTATGTGTACAATAATTACCATTTCTTATATATATGGAAGAAACTTAATCACATGCCAATGATTTTTTTTCATGGTTTTTTTATTTGATTACATTATTATTCAGATATTATTAACTAGAATAATTTATTCTATGACTCATGTTTTTGATCTCTAATATATGATAATGTTTTATAAACTTTTATTCCCATGTTATTATAACATTATGGATTGGTTTTGTGGATGTGACCATTGATACCATTCTTTTGTAGTGTTACGGAGAAGTTAATGTAACAATTTGTTTTATTACATTTTCCATGTTTATAAAGAATCCTAGTTTGTAAGATGTTTCTATGATGGGTGAAAATAGCGATTACATTAGTTGGATATGATGTTTTCACTTATGAATAAAAATTGTGACTATTTATACATTGTTTTTAGAAATTTAAGTTTGTTTTAATTGATCATTATGTTTTGTAATGAATTTAGTTTAACTAACATGTAATATCCATGTATAAAATGTCTATGTCCATTTTTTTTATCAAATAATACTTTAGTTTTCCATTGGAATATTGTATGAGAAGATATTTTTTAGATCCCCATGGATACTTTTATGTACTATAAAATGTCTTCGAATCATTACAAATGATAAATCTAGTGGTTTCCATGAAATTACATTAATCTTGGGATATTATAAGTGTATTTATATTTGGAATAGTTGTAACAAGGGGTAACAATATTGAAAATTATTCATATTGATCTGAATCAATATCCACATGGTACATTAAAACATGGATTGTTTCACACCATGATTGACACATTTGATGGATTTGTTTTGAAAAATCAAAAATTAATTATCAAAAACCATGAAGAATTATAATATATGTTTATCAAGAGTAAAATACTCTCTAAATTTGTTTTCATAAATTAAAAATAATATTTATTTATTTTGGAATCTGATGAAATATTTTTATTGTTTATATGGGCTTCCTCTGTTTTTAATAATCCCCACGTTATAAATTTGTTTTTGGATAGATGAAATCAAAGGATCAATTTTCATGATGAATGTGATGGTCAATAAAATGATTATCCTATTTAAAAAAATATAATTATTAGAGATGTATTGAGAAGTAATTTTATAATAATAACTAATATTTCTCAACATACATTTAATGTTGAACAATAAATTGGGAAAATGACATGAAAATACATTGCTAAGTAATTTATGAAGAAACATCCTCATTCTTTTATAGGTTTCCCCAATCCATTAGTATCAATGAATCTGATCAGTAACTTGGAAAATGTATTTTTCCTTGCCTATTTTTTGGAGCTAGAAGATATTATTTTTTATGTGTATTCTCTTGAATGAGATTATAATTAGTTGTGGAATATTATCATGAATGCAAGGAATCTTTACGAAATTTAATTTATGGAGTGGGATTATTGTAAATTATTATTTTTCAATAATTAATTTCCATGTTTTATTTGAATTAAAATGTTGTTTTGAATTCCTTGAGATAAATCATATGATGATGAATTTAAGGGTTTTTATTAAGAAAATTTCATAAGGCAGGTGAGGTGTAATTCATGTATTATCATCCAATATGATTGAAAGGATTATTTATTGTTCATTAATTTAGAATAATGAATCTGAAGTGAATTTTCCATAACAGACATTTATAACTATAATGAAATAATTTTTTTATATAATAAAGGTGGAAATAGATATTAGTGTTACCCATCGATCTCATTGTTTTCATATGAAATAAAAAATGAAAATTAATGGAAACTCTATAATCTATGAAGAGAATATGATGTGACAAAAATACTGCTCAATATGCGAAAGAAAATATGAAAGAAATTATATAGATGAGAATAGTAAATATATTATATTTTTAAATTAAGTTCATCATGTGATTGAATGATAATGTGGTTGAAAAAAATAATGTATTGATTTGAAAGTATATAGGATCCACAAAATGCACCACCGACGCTCCACTTCATCATGTGAATGGTTTTATGGGAATTATGTTAATATATTAATAAAATTTAATTTTAATGATGATTATATATATTATACAACTATTAAGGCAAGTGAAAAAGGTATATATCATCTGATCACTGTATTTTATTCTATGTATGGTAAATATGTGGTCAAAGGTGCACATACCATCCAATATAGAACTGATTAATTCATATTTAATTTGAGATCGACCAACTATTTTTTATTTAATGAATTTTCTATGTGTATAAAACTGGAATCCTAATGGTTATAAGTTGAATTATAATTAAACCCCATTAATTGTATGATGATCACATATCATGTATATTAATTCTCTCTCGTGGATGTTTAAAGGAATATTCCTCATGAAAATATTCTAATTCTCCCTCTAGATGAATTTTATATTTTTTAATGAATAGATTAGAAATATATATTTGAATCCAGTTAAAAATTTTGATTTTTGGATTCCATATTAGATATTCTTGATCCATCCTATAATCATCAATTAGTAAAATATGGAAATAAAATGGAAATTAAAACCAATTTATGGGTCTTCAATGACATTCTTAAGGGGTGTTAATCATTGAAGGAGGGGGAGAAACCCGATATTGATGATAAATCTTTTGTTATAATGTATATTGATGTCATTAATGAAGAGATTAGTCATCTTCCACTAAATAATGAAGATTATTTCTCAACATAACCCAAAAATAGTTCAACACAAATTTCAACACAGTTTATAGAATATCCTAGATTGAAAAACAATATTTGACGAAGAAACAATATGAGAATCTTAACAAGGGTTTAATTTGTACATATATGTCACCATGAGGTCAATGTATTCAATTTTTACTTATATATAAGGATCAATTTGTTTCTTAATTAAATATTTAGAGGAGAACAAGATCATAGTCAAGAACTTGTTTCTATGTCCCCAAATTGATGAAATGATCGATCAACTTCACTGGGATCAATAATTAACCAGTGATGAATATTATTCTATATATTGTTAAATTATTTTCAATAAGTAGGATATAACAAAGATAATATTATATATGAGGTATGGAAACTATAAATATATTGAGATCCAATATTATATTACTAATGCCACTCCTATCATTTCTTGATCTAATAATTATATTCGTTATGGATTACCATTATCTTTTTTGGAAGACACTATAGAATATATTGTTATATAATAAAAAAAGGGAAATCATGAAAAGAAATTTAAAATTATATTGTATACACTAAGTAGGGACTTAAGAAAAAATTTCCATGATTTAATTTGTGATAAAAATGATATAATTTTGGGTCGTATAATCACAAGAGAGGGTATATTTTTTTATCAATCAAAGGATGAAGTTATTGATTTTTGGACCCAATGTACCACTATGATATATATCAAAATAATTATTGGTTTTTATTGACATTATTGATGGTTTTTAACTAATATATAATTACTATCTAATCCCCTCACTCTGTTACCTCCAAAAGTGGAAATTTCTTCTCGAGAACATAATATGAAAAAAAATCAATAAATTGAATATAATGGTATTTAGTGAAACAATTATTATGTTACCATGATGTGGATAAGGGTTGTTAAAATAGGGTTATGAATTAAGTGGATAGGAGGCATCCTTATTATTAATGACATGGAGTTAGAATTTTCCTCGTGAAAAATTATGGTTCATGAAAAAAAACGTATCAACTCATGATTTGGATTTAACTGTCATTATTTCTACATTAGATACAATTTGGAATCATATTTAAATTGAAATAATATAATATATATACCTATAATAAAAGTAAAAAAGTCTATATTCTTCCAAAATTTTTAAATATTCACAATATAAATTGGTTTGTGATGACTAAATATCATGTTACAGAAATAATTAAAACCATTGTAATGAAAACAAGGTTGTAAATGATTTAAGTTAAAAGGACCATTCTTGTTTATATATGATGAGGTTCACATAAGAACAAATATATATGGAATTTAATATGATTTGTATTTATATCATGAAATAATGGGATATCCGTTATTATTCTATAATGTTTTCAATAATCTATTCCTGTCAAGATTAAATAGTTACAGAAGGAAGATATTAATATACAGAAGAAGGTGTGAAATGTTCTGTAATTTTAGAATTATTTTGTTGGAATGAAAATATTATAGAACGGTGTATGTGTTCTATCCATGAAATATTTTATGAAGGATATATTAGAATAATCTTACATTTCATCATTCTATATTCATCCTGGAAGCTCAATGATGTATAAATATTAGAAAATGTATTCTATATTAGATAAATTGAATAGATAAATTTGAAATTATATATAATGAATTATTATTTGTAATTATTCTATGGTAGGGAGAAAAAATAATAATGGTATGTTAAAAACATTACCCCCACCAAAATTGAAATGGTAAAACATCCTAATGGATTATATCATTTGGATTCCAAAAACATCAACTCGTTATAATTGAATTCCAATTGTATTCAATTTCTATTGAATTTCATAAAAATACATTGCTATCAGAGAATAATTATCTCTTTATCATGTTTAAATGATATACATTTAGTATTTAATGATGTTTAATATTACACCAATTCTATTATATATGTTCGAGGTATTAGGTTAATGTCATATTCTATTGAACTCGTCAGCAAGATCTTGATTCAGAATTAGTTTCTGCATGGAATATCATTCTAGGACATATTTTTATTATTTGGGAACCATTAAAACCTTACTGAATATGTTTATATCAAATTATATACAATTAAAATGCGATGTATTTAACACCTTCCCCTAGTCTTGTTTCATTCAACAACAGCTTTAACTCCATTATTTAGTTGGATCCTTAAAATGAATTATATTGAATAATGTGTATAACTCCAATGTGTTGGGGTGAATGTGGATAAATAATACTATTGGGTACAATATAATTGAGGAAATATTTGTGGATGACAGATCTATTAAACATAAAATCATGGAAAATATCAGTTGATAAATAATAAATTTTAACAACCATTTTCTTGACCTATACATTGAAGATAGTGATAAGGTTTTTCTAAAAATTTCTCAATGTAAGAATGATATGATATTTGATAATAAAGGAATATTAATACCAAGTAATATTAGAACTTTTGATATTGATCAAGTTGAGATGGTTATTTATCCTTACAATCTCTTATTGAACCACTCTCAACTCCATGATGATTCATGTGTATCAATCCTGAGGAAGTACATACATGATCCATCACATGTACTAAACAAAAAAAATTATACATCTAGATCCTATAAATTCCTATGAAGAAACTATAGATGGGATACTATTTCATAGTTATAATTATCTATAGAACAAGGAAACTCATCGGGTCAATGTTTTTTGGTGAGACCAATAATTTGATGAAACATGAGGATACAATTACACCGATTTATCACTAGTTTTTTGTAATAATGTTGTGAAATTATAAGGGAAAAATTAATACATTATTGGGTATATTTTATCCCCTTTTATTTTATTAAATTGAATCTTTCAAATATAATTAATTTCTTTATTATATATTGTTACATGACACACTAAGCATTAAAAATCCTAAATATTATTTTATAATTATATATAACTATGATCATTATATCCAATGAAGTAACCATAGTATTAGGAATTTGAATAATTTCATTTAAAATTATTTATAATGGGTTTAGGTAATGATAAATATATTCAAAAATAACTATTTAAAATTTATTAATTACATTATATTCTTTGTAAGAATTTTATTTCTAAAAAAAGAATGATTTTAATGATTTTTGGGAACTACAAATTAAATTGATTTATATTAAAAATGGGAATTTTATTTTAAAGTTTTTATTTCATTTTTATGTCATCCTTTATAATTTATCTTTCATTTAATATTTTAAATTTTTAGGAAGAGATTAATTTTTTTGATGAATGGTGAAAAATAATTATATTTATTCAAAACAACCTTTTCATTTAAATAACATATAATTACCATTTTATTTTATGTTGGTGTAAATATTAAATTTAGTTCATTTAAATTAATATTATTCTCAATTGAGTTACATTATTCTATTTAAATATATATTTATATAAATTTTTTTATATATATAGTAATTTTTCTTGGGAAAATCATTTTTAACGTGTGGGATGGTTTATTTTTAAATAATATCACTACACATATATTAGTTTTATTTTGAAAATTTTATATAATATTTTTATTCAAAATAATTTCTTTTATATAATATGTTCAACTTAATTTTTTCCATAATGAATATTTTAAATAGTTAATATTAATTAATGTGGTTTTGTTTAAAACAAGATTACATGGGGTGGAACTAAAATGATAAATGTCATAATGACCTAAAACATTTATAATTAATATTTTTGGGTATATTAATACCTTATACCATAAAATCATTGATTATGAGCTATTTGTTTCTTCTTTTTCAATTAGTAAAACATGCGAAAATATTTTTAATTTTAAAAAATGGAAACGTAGTCGTCTCTCAACATATAAATGGGTACCTCTTCTCATATACTATTCAAAATTACAAAGTATTTTTTTTATTACATTCCCTGACCAAATAATATAATGAAATCCCTCTAAAATTTATTTGGGGATAAGTTTTATTATGAAACCCTCTTATGACAACTTTTGGTGAAAACCAAAATAGTTATCGGGATAAGTTGTATATTTATTTGATGAGAATTTTTTAAATTTATTATTTTTTGTCCTTAAATTACATATAAAATATGTTTAAATAATAAAACCATTATATTACATTTAATTTAAATTATATATGTTAAATTAATTACACATAATCATCTTAACTTCTATAAAATTGGAATAAAATAATTCGATCATGTTTACAGAGGTATACCTCTTCATGAAGAAATGTAATTAATTTTCCAAAATAGATTCACAATGACTTATATATTTATGTACAAAACATTTTTATATTATTTTTTTGAGATAAAATTTAATTTTTAATTGTATTATAAAAAACACCTTCTTAAAATTATATGCATTGCGAAATGATAGTGTCGCTCATTCGTACATATAAAAAAATGCCTCCACAAAGAGATGTGATAAAATATTATATCTATGATAATGAAATTATTCAATAATGGTGAATTATTATATGTGTTCTTTTAATCCCATCTATAAAAAATGGGAATAGAGTTTATGTGTGCGTATATAAGTACTCCGCCTTAAACATTACATAGTCTTGAATTCAATGAATAATTCACATTAAGGACCTTTTCATTTTTGGAGTCTTTGAGAATTAGACCATAAATTTTATATAAAAACATGAATATTAAAAGTAGACACTACTACCCAGTATCCATTTTTCATAAAAAAAACTCTTGAAGAAGAGACATGTCTAGTTTCATGTTTTAGATAGCATTACTTTTCCTTGATCTCATCATTGTCCCTATTCATCTTTATGTCCCGTGAAAAACATTTCAAAACATGGGATGAGCATAAAAATCACAGTAATGGATATAAAATAATGTAAAGATACATTATAACAACAATAAATACAAATCAATGAAACTAAACGTTTCAATCATTACATACCTTACGAAGTCATAAGATATATGAATAACACACACAAATCATAAATCATAAAGGTATCTTATGGAATTCATAACAAACTTAAATTGTAGCTATCATAGCTACATAGGGAGACACATTGGGAATACCCATATTAGTATATTCCCTAAATATATAAGGAGAAACATTAACATTTACCTCTGTCATGTTGCCCAATGCATTGGGGAGCTATCTCGGGCTCACCCGCCTAGGTTTACCGCAGAACCACATGTATACATAAACAATGTCCAATAACAGTAACATATTCATTACACATAACACAATATTAAAAGACATATTACATTTCCACATTCCAATAACAATATATCAACTCAATATATTTAAATAAACAATGCTTTATCAAATCATTTTAAAAACCATTTAAAACATTTATTAAAGGGATTTTGGAATCATCGTGTTCCATACCACTTTAAAACTTTTATGTGAATTATCATTTGAAAACATTAATGTCCATATATATAAATCATAAAAGACATTTTGAAAATGTATAAATTAATTATAAATATTTAGAAGGATAAATATTTAAAATATTTAAAATGATAGTTTAGTTAATGAGTTGTTAACAAAGTGAGAGACGCTTAAATACAAGTAATTTAGGAATAAAATTTAATTAAAATATTATTATATCATTAGAATAAAGGGATTCGTGATATAATATTCCAAACACCTGTATATACACCACAAAAGATTGAATTGGTGCATACCAACAATGAAGTCTCAATGGAATGTAAATTGAGACAAAATACCTTATAAAAACTAAATCTTTATATTAAGGATAAATCAATTACATAATAATGTGTGAAAAATAATAATACACTCAATATATGTGGATATTATGTGTGAAAAAATATGAGTTTATTCACACATATTCATAGCACCACATAATCAAGAAGTAGAAGTTTAACCCAAGTAATTGAAATTGGGCGATGAAGATCCCTTACAGAAATTTGATAGCCTAATGGCGTCACTTTGAAAATTATAAAATGAATTGATGAGAGAAAAAAGGGTATGTCATCACAAGGAAATAAAATTTATAGAAATAAGGATATAAATTAACATATCCCAGTATAAGAATATGTAAATTATAAGACATAAAAAAAAGAAGTCTTTTAAAAAGAGGAGGCTGAAAGGTTCCCTTACCGATTTGGTAACTTACGAAACATACAACCCATGAATGATGAATCATACAATAAAAATGTAAATACCCATAAATTTAAGTATATTACACAATGAATGCAGTCATGGGTAGTACATATACCACACAAAAGTAAATAGTGGCAACATAGTATGAATCTCACTGGAATAAAAAGTGAGATGAAAACCCCTTAACATGTTGTAATCAATCGAGTCATATGAATAGAAGTTAATAAACACAAAATGAATCAAATAATACCATGAATATAGAGAGAGTAATGGAAATATATATCTACTGGAAGTACATAATACACCACATACAAGAAATAAGTGGCGAACAATGGAATTCTCACGAAATTAAAAGTGAGATATGAAATCACTTACCGCGTGTCTATCTTAACATGTTTGTTCCTTTTTCTTCCTAAATAGTAAACTTTAGTTAATTACAACTTTATTAAGAACATTTTCAAGTTTATTATTCCTTTTATATAACTTATTACCATGTTATAAACATTATGTAATCTTTTAAGTTTATATCATTCGTTTTTTCGATATTTGGTACTTGAGTAAAAAATGGACTTTTTATAATTACAAGTTGTTCACATGGTCAAATGTTCATCTAATACAGAAATATATTCATTATTTAGATATCATATATATCATATATATACAGTATATACATGTATTTATAATAGTATATAACATTTGGTGGTAAGAAATGAAATGCACCGTTCATGGAGACGGTAAGATGTGAATACGCATGAATGATACTTTATTCCTATTTATTATTTAAATGGAATTAAAACATAATGATAAATAGGTATATTGAAATTCCTGTATAATATCATATATAATATCATTAACACCATACTTTATGCGTCCCACATATGGCCTTAACGAGTCATATCACTTTGAGGGGTGGTAGTCCGCACTTCCTCAAATGAAATTATCGTGTTTAACATTAATTGAAACAATAAAAGTATTCTATAAAAGAAAAATACAGAAGCAAAAAAAAACAAAAAGAAAATATATATTATATATAAATATAGTTTCATCTTAATGGAAACCATGAGAGGTGGGAGGAGATAATCGAACAACAACTATTTCGTGAGGCGTTTTTTTGCCATACACAGAAACATTATGTTTTACACCCATTAGATGAAGGTGTGTATAATTGTTCTTCGAATCCTTCTCATAAAAACATCCTTGTATATTTAGGATACTGGTTTTGAAATAAAATAAAGGGATAAAATGAGTTTAGGTGTTTTAGAAGTAAAATAAAATAAATGAAGGTAAGAGAAACTATTACCTTTAATTTGGTTAACTCCCTTCGAATTGAAACAAAAAGACTTTATGAAGTGACTTCTGCCTAAGGTGATGCTTTTAGAAGGATGATAGATATGTAGGGAGATTAATTCGGATGTGGATGCACTATCAAAAAGGCTTGAGTAGTGTGATGAATTATTTAGAAGTGAGAGCTTCTTATAAGGGGGAGGGGCTCTTTAGTAAAGTGTGACAATATTATTTTATTATATAATGATAATCAGTTTATAAATGTCCAAAACTCATTAAGGTAGAAGATTAGATGACTCATGGTTGAAATATATTCATCCAAAAATAATTGGATAGGTTTTGGATGTTATTTTAATATATATATTCTTATATATTTTAATCATTTATTAATGAGGAAAACATTACATCATTGTTGTGTCATAAATAATTTAATTTATTAGATATATAAAAAATTATAAAACAAAAACCATGATTTATTGAATATATTTATACTTCCAATGAATATATATAGTCGAAATGATATCTTATATAACACCCAGAAAAAATTATTCTATAATGAATTTTTTTCATTTTTGCCTTTACTTTATGTAAATTAAAGTAAATTTTCATTATCATTAATAACTGGCTCCATGGGGTCTCAAAAATATACCCATGGATTCCCATGGTTGCCGATTACTCATCCAATAATATTAGGACAAGTTTTAATATAATTTTAAAATATTGTATTATTTTTTACCATGAATTACCCTATTTACCTTTAATCTAGGTAAATAAAAGTCAACAGTTACTATTCACCAACAATTATTTTCATCTTATTAAACCAAATTTTACTTAATAATAACAACCTTTTATGTCGGAATTTTAAAATGCAATTCACATATGTGGTAAATTTTCCTTAAAATTAAAAAGTCATCTTTTTAACTACGACTTAGTGGTTTCACTCTTCTTCAAAAATTGAATTTTTTCAGAAAAATACAAAAAAAAAATAAACCTAAAATATATTTGATATTAGGAATTACAAAATGATGTCTATTTTTCAAAATTAAAAACATTGAATTTTTATTAATTAATTTAAAATTAATTTCCGTTATCAAACCCAATATAGTGTTTTTATGAAACAATAACAATCAAAAGATTGATAATTGTTTATGTACAATTTCAAAGTGAAATTAAATCCAATGACCAAAATTGGATTAAATGAAAAAAAATATTTTAATTACATTTTATAATTATTTAAAAAGATAATATAACCATATAAATAAATTAGATTTAAAGACAGTTTTGAATTAAAATACAATATTTTTCACTATTCAATAAAAATAAACCTTTTCGGAAAATTTCCAAAAAATTACACAAAGTAAATATTTATGTCTCCATTATATAGAGGGATTATATTTGGTCAAATAAAATGTATTAAAGTGAAAAAATAGATATATAAATACGGTTAACCATTAATAGGCGGTAAATCGACCTTTTAGTTTAAATTATGCTTAAAATTAGATTCATTCAAATTTTAAACAAATCAATTTTATTGGATAAATGTAAATACCTTTAAAAAACATTGTAATCATATTGTAGTTAGTTTTTTTCATTCCTTCCAATGCAATGGTTGGGAGTTAAATACCATTTAAAATAATATTATTATATTATTAGTGTGCAACGTAATATTTCAAAGATACCAATTGTTGTGTATCGGGTACGCTATCAAACATAGAAACCCCTTTAAATAAAATTAATATATAATTCAAAAATATTAATAAATGTGAAAATTTAGTATTCTTTATTTGGCATGGATGTTATATCCTTCCCCCTTTTTTTGAATTGTGTCCTCGCAATTTTAAAATTGGGCTTGGAAACATCATTGAAAGTCCCACATCGGAAAAAGAGTCAATATAACTATCACATTAAAATAAAGAATGATATATAAAAAGGTCACTAAGACAATAAATTCTAGGATTCCATGAAATCATGGATATGGAAGGGAAACTAACTCTTATAAATTGACAGAGAGTGAAAGAGAACTTGATCACATAAAGTTAACCTCCATAATACAATAAATTTGTGGTTGGGTAAAAGACTGATGATAAAAGAGAGCTTATAAATTTTTTTACTTAAACGTCATTTTCATATAGTTTGTGAATTTTATTAATAAATATACTAAGATCGTAAGGAAATATACTTAATTTTCATGTAGAGTGTCATCCTTTAATAAAATTCTACCACAAACTCATCTTTTCTCAAAGCGATAATCATTCATGATGACTGGGTCACACTAGAAGATATAGAAACGAATTATAGAGTATTACATAATCAGAAAAGGATGAACTATATATTAACTGTATTTTTAGACATTCACCAAAACCAAATTTGGATATTAGAAGATCAGATAATCCCCAAAAAGTAGAATATTTTACAATAAGAAAAACTGCTCTTAATCTCCAAAATTTGTCAAACAATACCCAAAGGTCAAGCTAGACCATTGAATAAATAATTTTCCATGAAATTATTCATTTTAAACCAATATCTGATTGAAATCGAAATATCAAAATGGTTTAATCACATATACTTCCATGTTAAATCTTATCATTTATCTCCAAATAACATCAGTTACTCTTAAAGTCTCATATTGAAAAGTAATTATCATAATAACATATTCTCCATGATAGGTTAATAATTTCAATAGATAACCCAAAAAAAAGATTATTATTGATTTATAAATTTATCTTACTAAAATGAATTAGTCACACTAACCAGGGACATCATGGAGTACAAAGGTAGGCAAAAAATACAAATCACACTTCGGTTGTGGGTTCAATTCACGCAGCTTTGTCCGACGTGATGGTTTGTCAAGTGGTATGTGTGTATTTTTTTTTGAAATACTATATAATTTTATAACATTCTCACAAAGAGAATAATTCATCAAAGATAACAATGAAATTTTTTAACCACATAGGTTATCTATTAACATTCATTTTGTATCCCAAAATGCATTAACATGTAGTTTTCTCAAATTCAAGGTTCATATAAACCCAAGTGGTTCTTTATAAATGTATCCAAAAAAGAAAATATAATTATTCCTTGAATAAAATTTTCATATATCAAACTTTAGGGTTACACATACTATCAAAACTCTTCTAATGTAATCCCATCATTAAAAGAGCCTTAATACTTTTATGCATTTCAACATCCTAAAATCTACTCGAACACTTGAATCCCTAATATGTTGACTTCTTACTCATTAAATGTTCTTCATGATCCATTAAAACTTCCTTTCAAAATTATTCTAAAATAATTCATTCCTACAAAAAAAATCATGAATCATATCCTACGATTCAACTATATCAAAACATATGTTAAGAAATAATCCATACCTTTCTTTTTTCATTTTCAATTTCTTCATCCTAAATCATAATGGAAGTAGGTATTGCTAAACATATATTTGAATGATCCTAGTGATCACATTGCCGAAACTTCTTCATAGGAAATATATTTGTGTAATGACCTTGCACACAACATTTAAAACATTCAATTGATCCCTCAAAATAACTTCTTTCCATTTCCTGTAGTCAAATGGATGATTCCTTTTTCCATGGAAGGTTATTCCTTTATGACCATAATTTCTACATCTATTGCATCATCCCATCCCTTTGAAGCATTTTCCTAAGTGTTCCTTTCCACATCCATGACACGTAGCTTTTTGAACATACATACCATTATGATTATTACTTGAAATTCCATAGGGATTTGATTCCCACATATACGATGCCTTATAAATGTCACCAAGGTTCAGGTGTTAAATCATGACTATATATAGTTGATTGAGAATAACCATAAGAGTTCTCATTGTATCTCCCATTTCATTTAATTTCTCATTCAGAAAACAATCAACATTTTCTTCACATCCACTATTACTTTGGTTCCTACTAGATCCAGCCATTTACTAAAACAAAAAAGGTCAGTGTGATTATATCATTAAAATCATCATATAATATCTTATGAGGAGGTTAAATTATAAGATATAATTCGTCATGTTATCTTAAACTCATTCACTTTATCTAAAATAACTATGAATGTTTCTAAAATCCTAACCATTAGGGTAATGTCACATATTCTTAATGAACACCATAACCTCTAAATTTATCTAAACCGACCTCCGATACCAACTATAAGGACCGGGAATTATTCATTACATAATCTAAAATTAAATTAATAATTCACATTAAATATATTTTAAGGTTTAGAATTTTAGATAATTAGAAAATAATTATTACATAAAGACATGAATATTACAAGTAGAAAATACTACCCAGTATCCATTTTTCAGAAAATAAATGCTCTTAAAAATGAGACATGTCTTGTTCCATGTTTTAGATAGCATGAATTTTCCTTGATCTCATCCTTGACCCTATTCATCATTATTTCATGTGAAATACATTCCAAAACATGGGATGAGCATAAAAATATCAGTAAGGGTTATAAAATATTTAAAAAAACATTAGCACATCAATAAATACAAATCAATGAAACTGTACTTTTCTATCATAACATACCGTATGAAGTGATATGATTTATGAATAACAAACACAAATAATAAATAATAAAGGAAACTTAAGGAATTCATAACAGACATAAATTGTGGATTACAGAACTAAATAGGGAGTCACATTAGGAATACCCATCACAGTATATTCCCTAAATCTTTTAGGAGAAACATTAACGTTTACCTCCGTCACATTACCAAATGCATTGAAGAGAAATCTTAGGTTCACCCGCCCCAGGTTTATCACAGAACCACCTGTATACGTAAACTACGCCCAATAACTATAACATATTCATAACACATAACACCATAATAAAGGACAGATTACATTTCCACATTCCAATAACAATTTATCAACTCATGTTATTGAAATAAACAATTATTTATCAAATCATTTTCAAAACCATTTAATACATTTAATAAAGATATTATTGAATCAATGATTCCCATACCGCTTTGAAGTTTTTAAATGAATTATCATTTGAAAACCATAATTTCCATATAAGTAAATATTAAAAACAATTTGAAAAAACCATATACATTAATGATAAATATTTATAATAATAAATACTTAAAATATTCAATATGATATTTTAGTTAATGATTTTTTAACAAAATGAGAGACGCTTAAATAAATATAATGAAGGAATAAAATTTAATTAGAAAATTATAATATAATGATAATAAAAGGATTCATGATATAATATGCCAAATGACAATATATACACCAAATATAAGTGAATTGGTGCATAACAATAATGAATTCTAAATGGAATTCATATTGAGACAAAATCCCTTATAAAAACTATATCCTTAGATTAAGGATAAATCAATTACATAATAATGTGCGACAAATAAGAATAAATTCAATATAAGTGGATATTAAATATGAAACACTCATTGGATACTCAGACATATTCATAGCATGGCAAAATCATGATGTATAAATTAAACCAAAATAATTTAATTTGGGAGATGAAGTTCCCTTACTAGAATTTTAACATCCTTATAGCATCACTTTAAAAATTTGAAAATGAATTGATGATTGAAAAAGTGTATCTAATCACATGGAAATAAAATTTACAGCAATTAGGATATAGATGAACATATCCCAACATAAAAATATGTAAATTAAAAGACATAACAAAAAGTAGTCTTCTAAAAAGAGGAGGGTGAAAGGTTCCCTTACCGATTTGGTAACTAACAAAACATACACCTGATGAAAGACGGATCATACAATAAATATTTAAATATCTATATATTTAAGTATTTAAATAATTTAATGAAATCATGGGATTTACAAAAACCACACAAAAGGAAACAATGGCAATATAACATGAATCTCACGAGAATAAAAGGTGAGATGAAAATACCATACCACGTTGTATTCCATCGAGTTGTATGACCAAAATTTAATAACCACCAAATGAATCACAAAATTAAATTAATATAAAGATAATAATGATAATATATATCTAATGGCAGTATTGAATACACGAAATTCAATAAATAAGTGGCAAACAATGGAATTCTCACGGAATTAAAAGTGAGATAAGAAATCTCTTACCTCCTGTCCGACTTGAGTTGTTTCTTACTTATTCTTCCTGAACATTAAAATTATGTTACTTTATAATTTCTTAATAAAATTTTTCATGTTTATTATTCCTTTTATATCAATTATTACCTTGTTATAAACATTATGTAAAATTTTAAGTTCATAATATTCGTTTTGTCGATATTTGGTACGTGAGTCAACAATGGAATTCTTATAATTACAAGATGATCACATGGTCAAAAGTTCATTTTATAAAGATTTATATTCTTGTTTTATATATTATATATATCATATATATCCATCATATACATGTATCTATAATAGTACATAACATTTGGAGTAATGAAATGAAATGCACCGTTCATGGTGACTGTAAGCTGTACCTACGCATGAACGCTACTTTCATTTATATATAATATTTTAGTGGAATTAAAACATAATGATAAATATCTATTTTATAAATAAATAATAATATCATATATAATATCATTAACTGCATCCTTTATACATCCCACATTTGAATTTACGAGTCATATCACATTGAGAGGGCCGCACTTTTTCAAATGAAATTATCCTTTTTACCCATAATGGAAACCATAATGGTATGATATAAAATAAAAATACAGAATCACAAAGAAAAAAAATAAACATAATATATTTTTTATATATAAATATAGTTTCATCTTAATTGTCACCATGAGAGGAAGTGGAAGATAATCGAACAATCATCGTTTCGTGAGGCTTCAGTTTTCCATCGACAAAAACATTATGGTCTTCACCCATTAGATGTAGGTGTGTGTCATTGTAGTTATAATCATTCTCATAAAAACATACAAGTATATTTAGGATACAGGATATGTTTTTAAATAAAGGGATAAAAAGTGTCTATGGGTTGTATAAGTAAAATAATAGAAAATAAGTTAAGAGAAATTGTTACCATTAATTTGGGTAACTCTCTTTGGATTGAATCAAAAGGACTTCTTGATGTGATTTCTACCTAAGGTAAGGCTTCTAGGAGGAGGATAGGGATGTCTGTAGATTAATGTGGTAGATTTTGGATGAGCCAAAAGGATTTATTTGTGTGAATAATTGGCTATAAGTGAGGGATTTTTATAAGGGGGAGGAGGGGATCTTTAGGAATGTGTGATAATATTATTTTATTATATAATGATATTAGGTTTCTAATGGTAAAAAACACATTAAAGTAGAATATAAGGTGAATCATGGTCAATATAGATTCATCCCATAAGAATTTGATAGTGTTTGGATCTTATTTTAATATTTATAATCTTATTTATTTAAATAATTTATTAATAAGAAAAACATTGCTTCATTATTGTGTCATATATAATTTAATTTATTTGAGGTCTAAATATTATAAAAAAAATAAAATGATGTATGAAATATTTTTCTATTTCCAATGAATATTTATACTGGAAAAGATAACTTATATAACACCATGTAAACATTAATTTACAAATAGATATTTGTTCATGTAATTTTTCCCATTACTTTAAGTTTATAAAAATAATGATTCATTATCATTCATAACTGCCTCCATGGGGTCTTAAAATGGACCCAATGATGCCCATGGTCGACCATTACTCATCCAATAAGGATAGGAAAAGTGTTAAGGTAATTTTAAATTATTCTAATATTCTTTTTACCTTGAATTACCCTATTTACCTTTAAACGTGGTAAATAAAAGTCAAAAGTTACTATTCACTAACAATTGTTTTCATCTTATTGAACCACATTTTACATACTAATAAAAACCATGTATGTCATATTATCTAAATTCAATTCCCATAAGTGGTAATATTTATTTAAAAAAATAGTAATTTTTTTAACTACGACTTAGTGGTTTCACTATTCATCAAAAATTTATATTTTTCAGAAAAATACAAAAAATTCAGCCTAAGCTATATTTGATATTATAATTTATAAAATTATTTATATTTTATAAAATTCAAAACTTAGAATTTGTATTAATTAATTTAAAATTATTTCTCGTAAACAAAACAAATAGTGTGTTTTTAAGAAACAATAACTATCAAAATATTGATACATGTTTATGTCCAATTTGAAAGTGAAATTAATAATAATGACCATCATTGGATTACATGGTAAAACTATATTCTAATTACTCATTAAAACAAATTAAATAAATAACCTAACCTTATAAATAAGATATATTAAAACGATGTTTTGAATTAAAATACAATAGTTTACACTATTCATTAAAAAATTAACTTTATCAGAAAAATTCCAAAAATTTACACAGAGTAAATTTTGATGTCCCCATTATAAAAAAGGATTTTATTTTGTCAAATATAATGTATTAATGTGTAAAAAACTATATTTAATTAGGTTTCACCATTAAATGGCTATAAATCGACCTTTTAAGGTAAATTATGCTTATAATTAGTTTCATTCACATTTGATGCCTCTAAATTTTATTGGATAAATGTAAATACATTTAACAAAAATGTATAATCATATTGTAGTTATTTTTTAAATTCCCTCTAATACAATGACTATGAGTTAACTACGATTTAAATTAATAATATTATATTATTAATGTGCAACGTAAGATATCAACAAAACCCGTTGTTGCATATCGGGTACGCTATCGAACATAACAACCTCATTATAGTAAAATTAATATAAAATTCCAAATATTAATAAATATAAAAATTTCAGATTCATTATTTACTTGGGATTTTATAGCGTACGACCCAACATCTCTTAGAAAAATGTAATACTTTTTTTATGTCAAATATATTGTTTTAAAATAAGTAATTATTAAATGAATAGTTATTAAATTTATATCATGAATTAAATTATAGTTATGTTTTAATAGTGATCAATGTAAAGGGTCCAAAACTACTGAACCAAATAATACATGAAAAAAACACAACATATATTATTAGAAATAACAATTTTAACAAGCCCGAATGGCCCGAGGGCCTTATTTTTATTGTATTATATATAGTCCCACTTTTATGGGTTGAAGCAGAACTGGTACATGACATGTAGGCCCAAGGAACAAGGTCCGATAAAACCGCAATACATGAGTATGATTATTAAATAATTTTTTAATAGACCAATATTTATTATATAGTTGGTTCAAATAAGTTTGAAAAATCATTACACCTGTGGTAAATGATTGATGTCTTATATTTTTATAGGTGGGACCCATGATAAATTCACCACATGTTTCTCATATTTTTTGTATATAATACACATGAATGTATCATATGATTATTCTCATTAAAAATATGATATATAAAAATACATATAACGTTTCATATTTCATAGTAATGTTACTCAAAATATATCCGAGTGGAAATGAATTTATGATACAGAGGTTTTATTTGTTTGGATTATTAATGATTAAGTTTTTCATATTAAAATATGATGATATATAACTCATGTTATTATTTAATGCTCTTATATTATATTTTTTTATATATATTACTTATTTACTTCCAATTTATTCTCTATATTCATTCATTATATATAATTAATATTTTTTTAGATAATTGAATTTATTTATTTCTTTATTCCGAAATGAGTTTCATATCATATACATGCTTGATAAAAATATTATCAACAATGTATCTAAAATTAATCTAATAATTTTCGATTTCATTGCTATATTTTTTTGAATATTTTATAATCATTTAAAAAGAAGGTTATTTTTATTTTATGAACAATTTAATTTTGAATTTTTACAAAAATTTTAATGGAATTGTTATTTTAATTCATAGGGAATGAAATGAATTTTCCTCAATCATGATAAATATATTATTGGAAACAGATGATAAATTATTAGAATGTTATTTTCAAATAAATTTATTTCATTAGTAATTATTAAATATATACATTTTAATGAATTTATTTCATGAAAAAAAATTAATTTCCTCAAGAATGATTTTATTAACATTATATTTATATTATATTCATTAAAGACAATGCAATCCAATGTCTCATCGGGTTTTCTGGTGATATGACATAATTATACAATTAATATCATTTATTTTAATTTTTTATGAAAAATATAATAATATTTTTATAAAAAAATATTTCTTTTTTTATAGTTTATTCTCTGATGAAATAGAGAAATATTTATGAATACTACTTCTTTTCCATGGGTTTTTAAATTATTAAATGAATATGAATCCGATTTAATTTCAATGAATTTTTATATTATGGATCGTATATGATATTTTGGAACACATTTTAATGATTTTTATTATGTGAATTGTGGGCATGTAATTATATATCCCCCCAATGAATTGGATAAAGATGAATATCTCCTATGATAAATAGGGTTTCAACGGGGTGTTAAGTAAGTTCAGTAAGGGAATTTCTCCAGTATGATAGTCTTGGGGTGTACCATGTATATTATGTTGGTATTGGGAATTAAAATATTCTATTATAAATATTATTTTAATAATACATCACTAATGGGGAAATGGTTTTTTATTCATATATTTATTTAAATAATCTATAACTTCTTCCAATATTATTTCCTCATGTCATTTGTTCAATAATTCCATTGTTATTGTTTTCTTATTATATTATAATATTAATTCCATGAATCACATTTATTGTCTATGATATTACGATAATGGTTTTCAAATTTTGTTTTCATGTTCTCATACCCTTATGGTTTTTTATTATATTATCACTGATATATCCTTAGTTTAACCCTTCTGAGAATATGTGATCACCCATTAAAATGGTTCATTTTCAAATGTTATTATGAAATGTATTGTGTATTATGTTTCTAAGAAGGGTGGTGGTCATGAATAAAATAGTGGGATATTAGGTATTTCATTTATGATATATTTTTTTATATAAAAAGTTTTCCAAATATACTATACATTTATGAATCTACGGTGGATTCTAATGTTATATAATAAAGTCCATCTGATAAGATATAATATATATGTATATGATATGAGGTTTTATATATCTACTTATATCTTCTAGTGAAATACTATAGGTGCTACCACTAGCTTCAACCATATAATATGTCTACTAAAATTATCTACTGTGACATGATAAAGTGTTTATCCCATAGGCTATATATGACACTTCTATCTACTATCTCTATATTTTACCACCCACTACTATATATGGAATATTTTTCTACCATTAGCTGATACAACTAGATACTACCACAATACAACATTCTAATACCTCTAGTTACTAATGATATCCTATAATAACCCCCTTGGTACATACAAAACTCAAGAAATAAAATTAATATTTGTTGTTACAATTAAAAAAATAATTACTTGTAAGGGAAAATGATTGAGATAGTTATATATAATAAAAATGAAATCAAGTTATATCATAGTAAATATAATTGTTATACTAAAACTGTATATGAGATATATAATTTATTGTTTCTGATATTTTTTTCTTAATAATTGATTTATTGAAAATATTTTAATATTTGTATATAACTGAATGTTTTAAACTATTTATAATTTCCCATCTTATACATTTTTAGTAGTAATTGTAGCTTATATTTTGGCACCTAATCTTATCATATCTCATTTACATGATGTGTTCAATGAATCTATATTAAGGAACTAAATTCTAGATCCTTCACATATTCTAAATTATTTTTTTAAAACTAGAGAATGATATTTTTTATGAAGGAAATTGTTTTAAATCACGGATAAAATATATTATATTTTACAGAATGATACTTCTTAGTTGACTTAAGAAAATTTATTATTAAAAAATAAGATCAAGATAAATGGGAACACGAGGATTTTATTATGTAATGGTCATATCATTTTTTATCATATTGATGGAAAGTATACGGTAAATTTAATTTAATGATGGTTATAATTTAATACATACTGATCATCTATTCCCTATTCCATTAAAATAAAAAATGATATATTTGATAGAATTCCTTATAATAAATCTCATCGAAATTTGAATTATGATTTAGAATTTTTTTATTCCAGAGCAATATAATATAAAAGAATTAATAGTAATAACAAATTAGAGAAAATATGTAAAATGGATTATATTAATGAAAATATATTCATCAATTCATAATTTACAAGTACAAAATGTTAAAATACATTTTATGATTCAAAAAAGGTTTTCAATAAAATCATAAATGAATTTTTCAAGAAAAATGATAATTAATTAGTAAAAAATTTAGGGAATATATTTTATGAAAAAAATATTAATTTTTAAAAATAAATTCAATATTATCTTGTAGTAATTTATTATAAAGACTCGGAAATTCCAACTAAATGTTTTCAAAATTATTTGGAAGTTTTTCGAGTTTGTGAAAATGGACAGCTCGTGATTCCAAGGCCCTGTGTATCCTGAATGAATTTTTAAACTTTTTTGGGTACGCTCAGTAAACCCAATAGTGGCATTTTTTAACTTTTGACCAGGTACTCAGAATTAAAATCTGAGGACATCGTTGAACTCACAGCACTGATATTCTCATAAGGAGACTTTCACCTTGACTGCAGAAGGTTGAGGGTGGAAGTTAGTTTTTCACCTTTTTCTGGAAGAATTGAAAAATAAAAATACTTATCATTCTTTATTTTTCGTGTATCCTACTATTGATTTTTGGAAATGGGGACCACAAGAGCTTTAATCCTCACAAATGTTGAATTCATAGCGGTTGGGAACACCCGAACCCCTCTTTATAATGTGGAAGTCCCCTGGAAAACCTCAATTTTTATTACGCCAATGTAAATTAATTGAATTAACTTTAAAATACTAAGTAAAATTGTTGTTGGAATTTAGGAAGGTTACTATTAAATGAACCTTCATAAAATCCAAGATCGTTTCTTACCCTCCCATTTCCAATTTAAATGGATATTGAGGAGGGGGATTTGGAATAGCTTCAACAAGTGGTGAAGCCCTAGTAAAGTGATGTGATGCCCAACAGTTGGAGGACGTAGCATGTTCCAGCAACGGTGAGGAGTGACCCCAAACCACGAATCAATTAATGTGGTACCAACCCCGAGCCTGGATCAGATGCTCCTTGTGGAGACGATGAACACTGACATTATTCAACAAAATCATCTTCTTCCTCATGCCTCCTCCTTCAGAACCTTCAATTTAGGGGTGTGATGTTGATTCATTTTCTTGGAACTTTCATTTAGGATGAATCTCTTCCCATGAGCCACTTGATACTGCTCTAATGCAGAGGGTGCAGGCCAGATGAACAAGGCCTGACCACTCTGCAATCGTAGTGATTTTCATTGTGATCAACGCGATGGAGGAGGATGGAGACTGGTGCCGGGGACTGACACTAGCAGGTCTTGGGAATGGCAGCAGGCACTCTGGATGGCAGCGACTATAGCGGTGGTGAAACCGCGCTATCAAAGAAGTGTCACGGCTCATCGTCCACGGTGGAGTATGGGTGGTTTCTGGCCGCATGAAGGGATGGTGGAGCATGTCCACGCCCCCCTTGCAGAGAAGATTTGAGGTATTGTGCCGCAATGGTGAGGGAAGGGTGGTCGACTCGCTGCCAGCCGCCTGTGATGGCATGGCGCGCGAGATGGCTGCGCGGAGTAGCGGCCGGCCATCCGGCCAGCCGGGGGCACGCAGCGGACCGCACCTATGGTGGCACCGCAGGCCGCACTACGGGAAGCCCAGCAGGGTGCCACCGAGGGCCGCACAATAGGCCTCCCAGCAGGCCAGTCAGCGGGCCACCCAGCATGCCAGGTCGGACCCAATTCTAGACCCGGGTTAGGCCAGGTCAACCCAAATGAGGCAGGGTTGGGTTGATTGGACATGGACTAATTATAACCCCTTTTTTCTCTTTATATCATATCATGAACGACATGTTTCCATTTGACGAACCATCTATGGATCTGGAAACCATGGATCGCGCCATTTCTTTTGGCATACTCGACTTGAGTTTTGGTTAAAGCTGGAGTACAGCCGGGTTGGATCGATACCTGAATCCAACTATGCCCTCGGAGTGGAAACACTAATAAATAAAAAACTGTGAGTCCGATTAACACACCTTAGGTTGTGTTGGGTCCATTTTGACATTAAAGTCCTTTGGGATACTTCATAGTGGGACTTCATTGCAGTTGGAGTATCGACCTGGGGCTTGAGGAGCATAACCTCCTGAAATCAAGAGAGCTTAGTGCAAGAACCCTGTTGCTGGCTGTAACGTGAAGAAATAACATTGATCCTATGTGGGTCTGTATCTAGTTACATATATGGGTCAGATCCTATGTGGTTCAGCGCTCAGTGATCCTTTGTGGGTCAGTTCATACTGATCCTATGTGGGTCAGATCCTGTGTGGGTCAACGGGGGTTAGTTACCTATCAATATTGTGTAGGTCAGATCCCGTTTGGTTTAATGGGGGTTAGTTATCTATCAGTCATGTGTGGTTCAGTAGTAGTGCTTCTTAACAAAATAAGATAATCTTTCCTATGAGTAATAATCTGTAATTTTGTAAATAATTTATACCAGGTGTGAGCTAATTCTTTACCTTTTTGGTAACCTTCTGTGTGGTGTACCTTTGTGGTACATACCTTCATGGTGATACCTTTGTGATATTCTTGTTTGGGGCATTAGCTATGTGGTACTTACGTTTATTGTAATTATCTATGTGGTGTACCTTTGAGGTACCTACCATCGTGGTGATATCTTCTTGGTATTCTTCTATGTGGTGTTACCTTTGTGGTACTTAATTATTTGGTGTTACCATCGTGGTATTCTTTACTTCTTGGAAAAGTTGTACTTTGGAAAATTATTTGGGCCTTGAGTATTCTCATGAATGAGATGTTTATACAAGATACCTTAGGTATATGTATGGAAATATTACTAAGTAGGGTGGTCATATGTTTTAATGCTTTGTGATTTATCCATTGTGGATTTTTTAAGACCTGTGTGGGTCTGAGGGTCCCGACTGAGTATCGTTATACTCACACCTAACAGGCTACGCCCGAACCACGTTGTGTTTGGTGAAGATGACAGAAAACACTAACTGAGGATGAAGGTTCTATGACTAGAGGTAGCACATAGGTGGACCTAGATGAGGAATACCATAGAGACCATCATTCGAGAGTTGTAAATACCCTTCAGGTAGGATCCTTGGTTGGTGTCCATAGGAGCAATTCCAGTTTACTTGTACTTTCCAGTTTTTTTGGTCTCTCGAGTTGGGCTTGTATTCTGGCCCCTATTTCCTACTATACAAACACTTTTTTTACAATTTTGATTCCATTTTTTTGTATATGTTTGTGTTCTTGGATGAGTTATTTTATAGGTTATAATTTCCATGCCTTCCATGTTTTAGGAAATACGTATTTGATGCTAGTCACTAGCCCCTGGCCTATTGAAGGTGGGCTTGGGGTAGTCACGGCACGGGCCCCATGCGACAGGTCATGAAAAATTGGTATCAAAGGTGTCATTTCTACCATATAACGTAGGTGTATGATCTTTTAATAGGAATATTGTTATTTTTAATGAGTATAGTTTTCAGTTTAGGGAATCCAGTGCTGGTGCGACGACCGACGTATCCATACCCCAGGACCCTTTCATCTGATTTCTGACTCAGTGCATAAAAATACTGATTGTGTGTGTGTTTAGAAGTGTTTTCTTTCTGATCACTTTGTTTCAACTCAGCAGGTACAACTTACTAACTATGGCTAACCTGTTTTTTTCAGGATGCCTCTATGTAGACAGCCGACTAGAGTTCTGGGTATTGTAGGCAATGATATCCCACTGAGCGACAAGGCCTCGATGTTGGGACCTTTATCAGTAGGGCAACCAACGGAGGCACCAACACTACCATTACCAATTGGTTCACTGATTCCACTAGCCCCATTAGCAGAGGTTGCACGCCACTTGAGCGTGTTCCACAAGATCTAGCACCAGAGGACACCAAGGATCAGGGGGAGACTGACCCATAGGCGTTTGAATATTTGGCTGGATTCCGTGGTGAGAGTCTTCCGACTGGTAGGGACACTAGCTGATCTCATGGTGATTTTTTCTTCCAGTATATTACATGCAGCATCATGCTGATGGTGGAGCTTGATGATCCAGGTTCACGATGTAGTGACACTTCTCTGGGAAGACTTTGTAAGCCTATTTTGGGTAGTTTGTCCCAGCTACTCTTCACGCAGTGCGCAATCAGTAGCCTCTTCATCTGCAGCAGGGCAGCATGACTCTTGCTCTTTACTCAGTGAGGTTCACCTACCCCTCATGTTACTCCACTAATATGGTTTGGGACCCATTCTTCAGGGCCCAAAGCATCGAGCAGGGACTCATGATAGAGATCAGGGCTTCGATGACTTCTCTTAGCATCCCGACGCAAGAGGGGGTGTAAGAGGGAGCCCTCTTATTGGAGATTTTTCCTGTAGAACATTCACTAGCAGTGAGACCCACCATTGGGTTTCATGTAGGGGAGTATTCTATAGTTGTCAGTGGACAGATGTCACAGTGGTCCAAGAGGGCTGTACCTATAGGTGGACGACCGCAGAATTCAGGGTCGGTTGTGCGAGGCACCCGAGAAAGATCTAGTCACGCGGGGAGCTGGCAGTGTTTGACATGCGGCGGGTAGGGTCACATGGATTGTTACTACCCGACCCGCTGTATGGATGATCAAAAGATGGTCGAAGGACCAACCTGGAAGAGACATAGGTTCAACCAAGTAGGTCCACAAGGAGCAGGGAGACATAGGAGAAGAGATGGTCGTACATATGGAGGTGGACGACGATTCGAGATGTTACTGCCACCACCACCAGGTGATCCACCATGACCATAGAGAGTAGGTGGATAGGGGCGGACTCATCTGTAGTCAGCCAAGGCTTATGACCATAGTGCTCCGAAGATGATACGAGGTACGATCTGTGTCTACTCCACCTTAGATGCAGTACTAATAGAAAAAGGTTCCAGTAATTCTTTTAATTCCACGAAACTTATTCGGAGATCATAGATTCCTACGGAGCTATTTACTCGATCATTATAGATAAAGAATCATACGGTAAGGGAATTGATGATTACACACAGGTTCTGGTAATGTGAGATTACTCTAGGTGGTGAGTGCTTCAGATGGGATTTACTAGTAGCGGCATCAATGCCATAAGACGTCATGATGGGTATGGAGTGGTTATATATAGTACATGATTAGATTGACTATATTATGCAAAAAGTGCATTGTGTCTGTGTGGATGGGACCAAGATTACCTTCACCAGTGAGAAGGTAGCCTTTACAACATAGGATTGACTTACCTGGTGGAGAGTGCAGTCGATCACTCATCAATTGGCTAGACTTACCCTCGAAGCCGTTGATGTGGTGAGTCTGTGTTATCCTAATGTGGTGGACCAGTACGTGGATGTCTTCCCAAATGATGTTCTGAGTCTACCTCCTTGCAGAGAAGTGGAATTTTAAATGGACATGTACCGTGGGACGACACTGGTATCTACACCACCGTATTGGATGTCTCCTACGGAGTTTTGTGAGCTACAGGTATAGCTGGAGGACTAATAGGTAAAGGGGTTCATCTGGCCCAGTGCTTCTCCTTGGGAAGCCTTGATTCTGTACACCAAGATGGCGGATGGGGGCTTTAGACTTTGTTTTGACTATTAGTGCCTGAACCAGGTGACTGTGAAGAACAAGTACCCACTCTCAAGGATTGGAGGACTCTTTGATCAGATGAAGGTAGCACGGTGGTTCTCAAAGATATGCCTCAGGTCAGGCTATCAGCAGCTCAATGTACGAGGATAGGATGTGTAGAATATGACTTTCAGATATTGGTACTGCCATTATGAGTTTTTTGTCTTGACATTCGGCATGACCAACACTCTAGCAGTGTTCATGGGACTCATGAATAGGATCTTCCAGCCATATCTTGATCGCATTGTGGTGGTTTTAATTGATTACATTTTGATCTACTCGGCTACTGTGGAGGATCATGTATACCATTTTCAGGTAGTTCTCGACACACTTTGAGAGCACCAGATTTATGGTAAGCACTCGAAGATCTAGTTATGGATCCAAGAGGTTCACTTATAGGGGAATTTCCTACCATAGCCTGTATTTCCAGTGGATCCAGCGAAGATTGAGGTGGTACATGCTTGTGTTCCACCCATGAGTTTGGTGGAAGTACGGTGTTTCCTTGGTTTTCATGGATACTACCGGAGGTTTGTTCCTGATTTCTCTAGAGTTGCAGCACTGTTATAAGCATTGGAAATGAAAGGGAAACCCTTCGTGGGGTAATAGAAATGTGAGTGCTGTTTTCTGGAGTGAAAAAATGGCTGACTAGTGCCTCCATCTTGAGGCTTCCAGAGGAGGGCATTGGGTACGTAGTATATTGTGACACATTAGGGATCGGGCTCGGATGTGTCCTGATGTAGGAGAAATCAGTGATCGCATATGGTTCTCTATAGCTAAGAAAACCTGAGCAGAACTATGATACCCATTACATGGAGTTCGTACTAGTGGTCTTCTCCTTAAAAATGTGGCGACATTACTTGATGGGTGAATATTTTACAATCTACTCAGATCACAAGAGTCTCATGTATATCTAATCGCTTAACAACATGAACCTGAGACATTGGGGTTGGCTTGAGTTCCGCCAAGACTATGAGTTTGACATAGTCTATAGTCTTGGGAAGAGGAAAGTTATAGTAGATACACTCAACATGAGATCTCGTATACAGCTTCTAGGTGAGGCGATGAGCACCTAGCTGCGTTACAGATATCCTTTGTGGAACGTGACGGAGAATCTTATCATAAGTATCTTACAGTCACTCCCCCACTTGTTAAGAAATTCAGGGAGGTGCAACATGGGGACACTGACTGCGAGGCTTGACATGTTCATATATCCTCATGGAAGGTGCCTAATGGATTTTCTAAATGTGGGGAGCACGTCATACTCATTAGAGGATATATCATGGTACTGGTGCCACTTCCAGAGGAAGTGTTGCATGAGTTACACACATCCCCTCTAGCGATACATCCAGGAGTGGAAATGATGCACCAAGACCTCCGATTACAGAACTGGTGGTCGAGAATTTATAAAGAAGTAGAAGAGTTTGTCTCTCAGTACCTCACATGTTAGCATGTGAAGGAGGAGCATCAGATGCAGTAGCCTTAGTTCAGCCTTTAGAGGTCCCAGAGTGGAAGTGGGATGGGATATCGATGGTCTCCATGATAGGACTTACATGTACATCCATGGGTCATGATTCTAACTGGGGGATCGTTGACGGACTCACTATGTCATCCCACTTCTTAGCGATCAGAGAGCAGGGTTCCGTAGAGAGCTTAGGATGACTCTACGTGTAAGAGATTGTGAGGCTACATGGACTACATCAGACGATTGTCTTCATTCATGATTCAAGTTTCACTTCCCTGCTATGGAAGGTGTTACAAGAGGCTTTCAAGACGCATCTTTGCTTGAGAACCTTATCCTTCCTCAGACAGATATCCAGAATGAGTGGACCCTTCAGACCCTCGAGGATAGGTTGCATGCTGGCGTCCTCAACATCGGTCGTAGGTGAGAGGATCTCATGCCCCTATTTTATTTCTCATACCAAAATGGATATCACTCCACCATTGGGATGACACCTCTTGAGGCTCTGTACATCCAACCTTGCATATTTCCATTGTGCTGGACTAGCCCTGGGGAGTCAGCACTCATGGGACCAGAGATGGTATGGGCTACCACAGAGAAGGTGTAGACCATCCAGGACTAGATGGAGACTACACAGAGTAGGAACAAGTCTTATACTGACAAAATATGGAGACCTCTAGAGTTCTAAGATAGAGACCACGTCTTTCTACGGGTCTCACCTCGACATTGTTTGCTGAGATTTGGCATGGGCGACAAATTATCTCTGAGGTTCATCGGACATTTTCAGGTCCTCAACAGATTTGGCGATGTGGCTTACCGCTTAGCTCATTCACCTCAGCTGCACTGGGTACATGAAGTCTTCCACGTATCCCAGCTTATGAGATACGTGCACAACCCTTCATACATCATTGACTAGGGAAAGCATGACATCAACGATGGGGAGACATTTTTGGGGGCCCGAGTGGAGATTGAGGATCGAAATTAGAGAGTCCATAATGGGAGATTGATCCCTTTGTTGTGTGTACCTTGATAGCACAAAAACCTCCAGGTGAGCACATTGGAGCGGGAGGTTCAGATCTGTGCTCAGTACCCACAATTAATTTTCCAGTTTATGTGTTGTGGTTTTTGGGTATTCAATGCCCTGATGTGGGGATAATTTAAAGACTTGGAAATTCCATGTAATTTTTTGAAATTATTTGGGAGTTTTATGATTCCAATAAATTTGATGACGCATGATTTGGAGGCCCGGTGTGCCCGAAATAAATTTGTAAACTTTTTTGGGAATGCTTGGTAAACACAATAGCTTCATTTTGTAACTTTTTAACTGGTTCTTGGAATTAAAATTTGAAGACACTGTTGAACTTGCAGCGCCAATATTTTCATAATGAGACATTCAAATTGACCACAGTAGGTCGAGGGTGGAAGTTAGTTTTTCACTTTTTCATGGAAGAATAGAAAATTAAAAATACATAATTTTTTTATTTTTCTTGTAACCTCCTTTTGATTAATGGAAGTGTGGACCGTAAGTGCCTTAATCCTCCCATTTTTTAAATTCATGGTAGTGAGGACCCCCCAAACCATTATTTTATATGGGGATGTCCCTTGGGAAACCTACCATTTAATTACACCAAGTTAAATCAAATGGATTGACTTTAAAATACTATGTAACTTCATCGTTGGAATTTAGAAAGGTTCCTATTAAATGAACCTTCATAAATTCCATGATCATTACATACCCTCTCCCTCAGCTATTTATATGGATCTTGGGGGGAGGAATTGGCCAGAATTCATCAAGCAACAAAGCCCTAGTAAAGTGATACTATGCATGGAACTTTGAGAACAGAGCCGGTTCTGGCGGGACGTGATGAGTGACCCCGAACCACGAATGGAAGTCTGAGGAACCAACACTGAGCCCAGATCAGAAGGGCCTTGTAGAGACGATGAACACTGATGTTCTTCAATGACTTTTTCTTGTTCCTCGTGCCTCCTCCTTTGAAACCTTCAAGGTAGGTGTGTGATTTTGATTAATCATCATTGATTTTTCATTTATGTTTAATCTCTCACCATGAGCTGATTTCTACCTCTTTAACATATAGGGTGTGGGAGAAACGAACATGACCAAACCACTCCACAATCCTTGTGATTTTGGGTGCAATCTACGCGGTGGAGGAGGATAGATACCGGTGCTGGTGACTGACACCGGTGGATTTCGATAATGGCCATGATAGTCTGGCTGGCCGCGATGAAGGCAGAGGGGAAACATTACTACCAGAGAAGAGTTACAGCCCGTCGATCGTGGCTGAGCTAGGTTGGCTGCCAGTAGTGGGCGACTGCGAGAAGGGGCGGCAGCATGCATCCGCACCGCCCAGTGGAGAAGGAACGTGATTGCAAGGGAAGGGCGTCTGGATCTTTGCTAACCGTCGTCGATTTCAAGGAGCATGACCGTGTGATGTAGAGGAGAGGTCGGGCATCCGGCCCACCGGGGGAACCCAGCAGACCTCCTATCACAGACCGCACTGAGGACCGCACTGTGGGCCGCCCGGCGGGCCATCCACCAGGATGCCCAGTGGGCCACCAGTGGGCCGGGTCAGACCTCAGACCGGACTCAGGTCGGGCCGGGTCAACCCAAACTGTGTCGGGTCCCCCCCCATCAGGGTCGGTTCAGGTCGATCCGACTGGGTCGTACCGGACCTAGACCAACTTTGAACCATTTTTCCACATCAGCCATATATTGAGCTACATGTGTCTGTTCAAAGAACCGTTTGTGGAATTGAAAACATTGGATCGAGAAAGTACTTTTCAAATACTACACTTGGGTTTAGGATAATTATGGAGTATGACCGGGATGAATCAATCCTCGAATCCAACCAAGCCCTCAGAGCAGAAACTCTAATAACTTACAGATCGGGCATCCAATTGAATCATTGTCAGTTGTGTTCAGTACCTTTTGACTTGATAGACCATTGGGATAATTCATCATGTAACATCACTAAAATTTTATTATCGCCGTGTGTCTTGAGAAGTGGACCCTCCCAGAATCAAATGAGCATAGTGCGGGAACCCTGTTGCTGGCGGTAACGTGATGAAAGAACATCAATTCTGCGTGGGTCCACATCTAGCGATCCAGTGTGGGTAGGATCCAGTGTGGTTCAGCGCTCAACGATCTTGTGTTGGTCAGTGAATACTGATCCTGTGTGGGTCTACGGGGGTTAATAACAAATCGATCATGTGTTGGTCAGATCCTCTGTGGGTCAGTGGTGGTTAGTTACCTATCGATCCAGTACGGGTCTGTAGAAATGCTTCTTAATAGAATAAGTTGATCTAGCCTATGAATAATCATCTATAATTCTTTACTTAAGTTATACATGTATGAACTGAGTCTTTAACTTTGTCTTAACCTTAGGTGTGGCATACCTTTGTGGTACATACCTTCATGGTGATATCTTTGTTGTATTCTTCTATGTGGTGTTACCTTTGGGGTACTTACCATTGTCGTAATATTCTATGTGGCGTACCTTTGTGGTACTTACCATCGTGGTGATATCATCTTGGTATTCTTCTGTGTGGCGTTATCTTTTTGGTACTTACCATTGTGCTGTTACATTTGTGGTATTCTTTCCATCGTGGAACAGTTTTACATTGGCTATGGATTTGGGCCTTGAGTTTCCTCATTAATGAGATGGATATACATGATCTCTTAGGTATATGTATAGCCATAGAACTATGTCGGTTTGTCAGATGATTTAATTATTTTTAGTTTATCATTGGTGGATTTTGAGAGACATTTGACAGTCTTGAGGTCCCTACAAAGTTTTGTTATACTCACCCCTACACGGGCTACACTCGCACCTTGTTGTGATTGGTGAAGACGATTGACATCTCTGAGTAAGGATGAGGGTACTAGGACTGGAGTTTGCTCGTAGGTGGACCTATATGAGGATTATAGAAGAGACGACCATACAATAGTTATACCTACCCTTCAGGTAGGATCCTTTGCATCTGTCCATAGGTGCTATTCTAGTTTACTTGTACATTCTAGTTTTCTTGTACTTTCCTATTGGGCTTGTATTCTGGCCCCTTTTTCATTTTGTACACAGTCTTTTTAATATTTAGTTTACTTGTGTTCAAATCTTTTTGTGTGCTTGGTTGCGTGAGTTTATAGGTTATTAAGTAAATTCCTTCCCAATATTAGGGAATACATCATAAGTGCTTGTCACCACCCCTGCCCTATGGAAGGCGGGCTTAGGGTAGTCACAGCATGGGCCCCGGGGGACGGTTCATGACATTTAATATGTTATTTTAAAAAACTATTTATTTCTTAGTAAATAGTTTCCAGAAAATGTTATTCAATTTTTTTTTCTATTTTTTGTAAATTGACCATTAAGTTTCATTTATAATCATGAACTAACTGAACAATCCTATAATTATAAGGAATATATTTAATTTAATAGTAATCTTCTTTATAAACTATTTTTTATAAGTAAATTTTCAGTCTCAAAAACACAGTTGTCAAACAATATTATGTCAATGTGTGAAATGGTTTTTTATCATAACAAATTAACATATTCTATATTTATTATTATTTTTAAATAAATTTATAGAATATATAATAAATATATTATTTAATATTTAATTTAATTATTGATTCATGTAATAGAATCAAATTAAAAAAAATTAAAATAAAATATTAATTTTTCATAAACTATTTTTCATTGTGATTTGTATACTTAATTAATTTTATATACAATCAATTGATGAAATTTAATATAGTAAAATTGATTTAGTATTTTTAATCATTACAGTGAATATAATTTTATTGGGTAAAATGAAATTTTGTTAACATTGAATTTGTAACAATAGTAATATTTTAATACTACAGGTATTGTCAAAATGGGTATACTAGAGGAGGGTTGATAAGCAATGATGTAAGCCTAAGGTTCCCAAAAAATATTAATTTTTTTCTATTTCAATGTTAACATATCCTATCCTTTAATACCAATTCATTTTTTTTTATCATTCTATAAAAACTGACCATAAATCATTGACATTTTTTCAGAAACACTTTTTGAATCCTTCCCAGTAATTATAAAAGGGATCCACATCTGCTCCATTACTCACAACATTTGATCCATCTTTAGCAACCAATGCCTACTAAAAATAAATACTACAATACTTCAATTTATTACAAAATTTTTTTATTCTCCCATTACCACTCCATCAAGGCTTAAAAGATAAGCTAATGTTGGCTTCTTAATGAATTTCTATAGAGACTAACAATGATTAATAAATTTTATTTATTCTTATAATTTATTTCAAAAATGTTTTGAACATAATTACATGATGAATCAAGAATCTCAAATATTTTATGGTCATCGTGTGATGATTAAAGTAAATTTTATTTCACTATAAAAGATATTTGAAGGCTTATGAAGTATGTTATCTATGGGGATATGGTTTTTTGTTATAATGAAATTTATACTGGGACAGATTGTGACTAAATATTATGATAATGATTTAATATTATGAAGACCCATACCCCATTTTCTTAATGTATGGGAAAAATATCTTGTGTAAATTTTTTTATAAAAATAATTGAATAATTACACAAATTTCTACATAACTGAGGATCTCATAGAAGTCCAGGTTTTGTTGAATTAGAATTTTAGAAATACATTCAGTTAAAAGTACAAAACATTAGTGAACATTAAGAAATGAAAATTCAGATCAATGCTTACAGATGAGAAAATAATTTTATAACTTCCACTAAACCTATAATAATAATTTATACACATATGGTGAAAAAAACCCATTGATAATGGGTTTTCAAAATAACCCATAAAATACATAAAATATATCCTGAGAATTGTATAACACGGTTAAAAATAGAATTTCCCAAAATAATTTTACTTGGAACGCTATTAGGGATTCTCCAATGGAAATATTAATTTTTCTATTGGGAATTTAATGATACAATGTAGTATATGACTAAAATCCATAACATGAGGCCATAGGACACATAGTCTTACGAGTTCACTCCCAATTATGTATCTTAATTCACAAGTGCATGTTTATTGAAATATTTTCTCATGGTCCTACCCTTCTCATCTAAATCCAAATACATTTAAAAATAAAAAAAAAGTAATAATTCATAAACATATTAAATAATGTTTCTAACATCATTTGAGGAATCCCAGGCTTGTAAACCATTTATTAGTTCAGACCCCTAATTTCATGAAACATGGTATAAATGTGTGCATGCACACATAATGTTGTTAATTTAATCGATGACCTAGATGATGGCCATACCTATTCATGTATGTTATGGAATATGATATAGATGAAAGTATGCACGTGAAATTTCAACTTGTTCAATAATTAAATATAAAATTATTTGTTTTTTCTGATTCAATTTAATAAATCATAGTGTCTAGAAGATTTTAAAATCATTAAGCATTAGTTTTGAGGTTATCAAAAACCATAACATTAACCTAAATGAGAAGGGTTAACTAAAATTATGTTGTTTATACCTAAATGCACATATATATGTAAATATATATAACACTATATATATATATAATCAACATTGAAATCCATTATAATTTCTAATAACCCTTGATTCCTAAAAATACTAATCATGTCAAAAGAACCCATATGATATTAATATATAAAAATACAATAAATATTATATTACATATGTGCATATATAAATATGTATATATACATGTACAATTACATTTTTTATAAATCCATACATTATAATCATACAATAACCTTGAAACTATATGTTTTTTGGGAATAATTATTTAAAATAAGAAGAATTATAATATGTGAAATTCAAATATGGATGATATTGTTGTACACAAATCTAAAAAAATATTTATCTTGTATATAAATATTTTTTTCAAATTCAAATGAAAATAAAATAATTCCCATACTTGGTTCAGATCAGGAGAGGCTGAGTGTTTCTGAATCTAAGAGAGAAATAGAGAGCTTTGAAAATAGAATTTTCGGGTTAAAATTTGGTTGTAATATGAGTTTTTTAAAAACCCCAATGCTTCAATTTGTGGTTATAATAGACTAAATCAAATAAATAATAAAATGTATTACTGTAATATCAACACGAAATAGGGTTAATTGACTCCCTAAAATATAAAAATGAAGTAATGAGGGGGATTCGAGTTAGGGATAGTGATTTTTGGATTCCAAATAATACCACCCATGTAAAACATGAAGTGGTTGACACCAAGGAGGTTGTGGATAAGGTGGAAAATGGAATCACTATAAAGGAGATGTGAAGTGGGGGTGGGGGATACACAGTATGATTTGGACTAGTACGGCTCTATGAGGAATAATAATGAATAAATATCAGAAGACTCGTGTCTATTTGGCCATATCCAATGGTTAAAATTAAACCTAAAAAAACTTAATGAATGGAATCACACATATAGAAAAAGGATTCCCAAGATGTTGTTATGGATCTGATCAGATGGCCTAAAATGATCATTGCATTTTAAATAGGATGAATATCTGAGATTAGATCAGAATGATAAGATTTATGTGATCAAACACAAGACTTCAAATATGTTGAATAATCCATATCTAACACACCTAGATTGAATGTTTGAGAAAAACTGTGGCGAATGAATGTGGTTGTTGGTGTTCGAATGCAGGACTGAAAGGGATGACCGAGATCTCGCGACGTGAGAACCTGTTGCTAAGATGACGTGCTCTAGAAAATCTCAGGTACAACATCGAAACTAAACTATTTTCGAGACTATCTTATAAGGTTCCATGTGTGGGGCCATCTCTCGATGAGACAAACACATTGTCATGGAGTTCGTACACACAGGACCCCGCCTGGAGGCTTTGGTCGACCCCCTTCATTCGCCTTACCAGGCCCCGTACATGGGTTTGTGCCCGTGATTCCCATGCTATGAACCTGTTTCACCTGCTGCACAAGCCTCTGTGGGGGTAGGATGACGCCCCCTTGCTGGGTTGACCAGGCCCCCCAATATAGTTAAGGTGTACCCTTTTCCTATAGATGTAAACCCTTTTTCTAAATACAATTTTAAAATAAAAATAAATTTTATAACAAAAAATTTAATAGATATCAAAATAATTAATTATCTTTATAATACACATTATTGTATAAAAAATCTATGTTTAAACCATATCATTCTAAAATACTAATGACAAGTTCTTAGTATGAGTACATAGGATATATTAAAACATTTTATTATTTCAAGACATTTAAAACAGAAAAAATTAAAAATAATATTGTTTAATAACATTTTTATTAACATAATACCTTAATTTCATTTAACCAAAAATATTATTTTAAAATATTTTAACACACCCAACATCTTTAAAACCTAATGGTAACATTAAACCCAAAAGAATACTTACAAAAGACATTTTAAGACATATATGTACCCATCAAAGCAATCAAATATCATTATATGTTAATTAGAGGATAGTGCTCTACATTTCATTGACATTTATAATTTTTTCTATTTTTCTTATCATCATGTTCATTATTATGACAGATCCAAGGGATATACACTACAAGTTAGGTCTTCTCATTATACTTGGTTGAATAAATTTTATTATTCTAGTTCTTACATTTAATTTCCCTGAGTAGTTGTAATATTCTGTATCCATGTAATATTTAAATGTTTGAATTTTTTTTATCATTTTCTTTAGTGAATCTTAAATAGGTAACACAAATTTTTCATAAATATAAGAATAATAAGTTAAATTATTAATATTAAAATTATAATTAAGAGTGGGGTCTTACACCCCCCCCCCCTATAATATAATATCCCCCTATCAATTTTATTGTCCTCACACACTCCCATGTTTCCAACCATCAGACATCATTCTGGATGTCCCTTCAGAAAAAAATATTGTTATTAAATAAAAAAAAATTACTGAAAAACTTTAAATTTAATGATTTTCCAACTAAAACACCTTGGATAATCCATTGACGATCTCAGTGGATTCCTAGGGTAGTTTTTAGTTCCTCAATTTTCTTGGTCCAAATATTAATTAAATAGTTAGGATTGATATTATGTATAAAACACTCTAGTTTCTAGAGGGAGGTGTGGTAGTTGTGGATATCTGATATTTTAGAATACACTCATTCCTTATAAATATTTCAAACTATATATTTCCAGAATGTTATGATATCATAATTTCTACCATACATACTATAACTCATAACATGGAATAGATAAGTTCTACCAAGGTTACCATCCATTGCAGTTTGTCAGAATTTTCTTAAGGCTAGGTAATTCTAATACATTGTGAAACATGGGAAAATGAAATCACGGAACATTACATATTTACTATATTCTCAATGTTATGAATATTAAATATGGTGATATAAATAACTATCTGATTCATATAAATGAAGTACATTTGGGTTGGTTGGCCCCTAGTATATGTGTTTTTAGGATAGAATAAGGTTTGAAAAAGGCTAGTATTCTTCTGAACAAGATTTGAACATCATGGAATGAAGATACTTAGTTAGAAGTTATAAAATGGTAGTTGGTTAACCCTCTCATTATAATGATTATTTAGGAAATGTATTTTACTTATGAATACATATTTAAATTTTAATTTTTATTCTAATTTCCCATGTTCACTAGGTCGTTCATCTGATACCAACTGTGAACACCCAAACCACAGTTTCCTGGAGTATGTTCTAAAAAAATGCTATGAAAAAGTTTATATAAAAATAAATATATAATTACCAAACATACATCATAATAGAGGATGTTTTATCGGACCAGGTGTTAATGATTTATATTTCGTGTAATAAATTTAGATAAAAGTAAAAGAATCATTATTAGACATTATGCATAGAAACATCAGAGTAAATTTTCCACATTTGAAAATCACCTTAGCACTTCCACTAATCATGTAACAATAATATAAATACATAGAGTGAGAAACAAATTACCAATAAAGGGTTTCCAAAATAACTTATAAAATCTTTCAATGTATCCTAAGAGTTGTATAGAACACTAAAAAATAGAATTTCATAGAATAATATTAATTGGAAATCTATTGGGGATTATCCATTGAAAATATTAATTTATCTTACATGACATTAACGATACAATGAATTCCATGTCTAAAATCCCTAACATGAGCCCACAATACTAAAAATAGACATATGAGTTCACACAGTCTAATTCCTCTTAATTTACTAGTTCTATTTTTTGTAAACATTTTCTCATGGTCCTACCCATATCATCCATTTCCCAAAAAAAATCCACATAACTACATTGTAATAATAAACTCAAAAGATAGTCTTCGACATATTCATGAATGTTTATAAAATAATTGGTTGAATACCATTATTCAGAACCATTTATTAGTTAAGAGAAATAATTTATAGAAACATGGATTTAATTGGTGCATGTACACATAATGTTGGTAAATTCACAGACGAACTAGATGATGGACATACTTATTCATGAATGACATGAAAGATGATATAGATGAAAGGATGCTCATGAAATGAGAAATTGTCCCATAATTCCCCATAAAAGATATGTTTTTTCTTATGAAATTTATGTAATCATATTGTATATATGATTATCAAATCATTAAGAATTATATTGGGGGTTATCAAACACCCTAACATTCAAATAAATTAAAAGGGTTAACTAAAATTAAGTTTTTATACATAAATGCATAAACACATATATATATGTATGTATGTGGATTTATATATATACCACATTATATATATATACTTATATTGTATATATAATATTTTTTTAAACCATGATAATTTCAAATAAACACAGGTTCTTTAAAAATATGATTCATCTAAAAAACCCAGAAGCCATTTTTATATAAAAATACTATAAATATTTGAATATAAATGTTTTTATATATACATATGTATATATACATTTTCAATTAACTATTTTGAAATCCATTTTTGATAATTGGAATATTCCCTTGAATCTATAACTTATTATCGAAATTTTATTTAAAACAAGCAGATATATCATATGTGTAATTCCAACTAGGAAGATGTAGTTCTACAAAAATACAAACACATATATATATATTGTTTATACATATATGTTTTCAAAATAAATAGATAATAATAATTTTAACTTTCTTATTTTATATCTAAATAGGATGAGTGTTTCTAAAACTGAGAGAGAAAGAGATAGCTCGACAGAAGAAATTTTCGGGAAACAATTTGGGTGGAACGTGGGGTTTAAAAAAAACCAATGTTTCAATTGTTGGTCTAAATAGTCTAAATAAAATAAATCAAAAATGTTTATTAGTGAAAAATCAATTTTAAATAGGGTTTATTAACACCCTAAAATATTAAAATGAATCAATTATAGGGATCTGAGTCAAGGATAGTGATTTTTTGGCTTAAAAAAACACCACCCTGGTAAGAAAACAAAGAGGCCAAAGCTAAAGAGGCTTTGTAGTGGGTGGGAAATGGAATCACATGGATGTTGAGGTGAGGAGGGGCTAGTGACTTCATGTTTATATGGGACTGGTTTAGTTACATGATGAAGAATAAGGGATTATGAAAACACGACATAGATCTATTAGATCCGATCCAAGGGTTAAAATTGCCCCTAAAAAATTTTAATCAATGGAATCATGGTGTTGGAAAATGGACAACCAGAATATGAATTTGGATCTGATCAGACGGACCAAAATGATCAGAACATTTTAAATGGGATGAAGTACTGAGATTAGATTAGAAGGATCAGATGATTATGATCAAACTTGTGATTTTAAACTAGTTGATCGGTATAAGATCTAACATGGACATGTCAAATGGTTGATAAAAACTAAAGAGAAGGAATGTAGTGGTGGCTGTTTGAACATGCAATCAACATGGAAATCCAGGATCATGTGTGTCTAGAACCTGTGGCTGAGATCGTGAACTCTGGGAAATCCTACATTAAATATTAAAAGTTCAATGGTTTTGGGACTACCTTATAGTGCTCCGAATGAGACGCCATATCACAAGGACTCAAACACAAACATATGGGGGCTATACAACATGACCCAACCTATGGGCCTTAGCTTACCACATGTTCCCCTAACCAGGTCTTATATAGGTGTTCATGCCCGTGTAGCCCATGTTATGCACCTGTTTTTCCTACTTCTCTAGTCTCATTGGTCATGGGTATACGACGCTTTGCTGGGGTTGACTGGGTCCCCCTGCATAGTTGAAGATTTTCCTTATCCTGGAGATGGAACCCCTTTAATATAAAATTTTATAATAATATAATATTTTATAACAAAAAAAATAGACATGAAAAAAATTGACTAATATTCATAATAAACATTATTATTCTTTTAAAAAATAAATTTATCGTTAAACCATAATATTCTAAAATACTAATGAATCATGATTAACATGAATACCCATGTTATATTAAGCCATTATATTGTTTCAAGATAATTAATACAGATAACACATAACATAATAATCATTGATACCTTTGTTATTAACCTAAAACTGTAATTTCATTTAACAAAAAATAATATTTTAAAACATTTAAACACACAAAACAGCTTTAAAACCCATCGATCACTTTAAACACCAAAAGATAATTATAACAGCCATTTTAATCTGTATATGTACCCATCAAATGCATCAAAGATAATGGCATTTTCTAAGCGGTTGAATCTCTACATTTATTTTAATATTTTCATTTTTTCTTTTCATTGTATCATAGTGCTCTTTATTATGAATGATCCATGGGACAAACACTACATGATCAAACTTTTTATTAAACTAGTTGGATTACTATTTATTTTGTTGGGACATGAATTTAGTTTCCTTGATTAGTTGTAATCTCATATATCCATTTAATATTTAAATTTTTTAATAATTTTTTTCTCATTTCCTTTTGTGCATCTGAAATAAATAACACCAATTTTGAATAAGATCAAGAATAATAAAAAAGAAAAATATATTTTTTAACTACATTTATAAATAGGTTAGGGGTGAAACCAATATAGTCTTACAATCCATAGTCATATGTATTCTCTTATTCTCATTATATTTTTATAGATATAATGTTTAAAAATTTTATATTCACTATGAAATCAAGAGGCTGAATTAAATTTTTATGTGAAAACTAACAATTGTTTTTTCTTCGGCATGGAATATATTATTACAATACTATAGTATCTTTAAAATGTATTTAGGGATGTTTATACTATTTAAATAAAATTTGATAAAGTCATTTAAAAAAATTACTTTATATAAGAATGTTTAAATAGAATATTTTTTTTATTTGAATATGGTGCCTCTAAATTTTTATAAAATATGTGTAAGGAAATGATATTTTAACAATATAAAAATGAATTAATGTCTCTTCCATAATCAATATTAATTTTATTGAAACATAAATTATATGTTTCCATTTTTATTTTCAATGAATTTGTTCTATATAATAATTTGGAAGTTAATATATTCCAAATATGTTAATTATAATAAAATGTGTATCACCCACTTGAAATGTTTTTTTGGTATTTTAATGTTATTTTTATCTATAAGAACATCTTTAGATAGTTATAATTTTTTACATTTTATAGGATCTAATTTTCCCATCAATATTCTTTCTCTAAATACTTTATGGATATAATTGTGCTATTTTTATAAAAATGATATCCAGTATATGTGTTATGAATTCAATTTGTGATGTAAGATTCATTCTCATTCCAATCATATATTTGTGTAATTAATTATGTAATATTTGGGTCTAGACTTATATTCCCCTCTAATTAATATTTCAAATTCACATACGTCATGAGACAATATGGGATGGAATTAGATGTTAACATAGTTTGGTAATAGAATTATTCTATTAATATATTCAAATGAGTGAAAATAAATTATGGGTATGATTGAGTTGTGAGATAACCAAATCCAAAATGATTTTCATGGTATTGTAACTTGACTAAGGAAGTAATTATATATTATTTTATACATTCAAAAAAATTATTTTATTATCATTATGATATTTTTTCACATCTCATGATTTATTATTGATGAATTTGAAATATTATTTCTTAGGTTTTATTTAATTACTTTTATAAATCATTTTTAACTGATTCATGATTATGATATATGAAATGACATGTATGATTATATTGTATATAACATTTCATAATGTTAAACTATTTACAAAAACAATATTTATATATGGTCATCATTAAATTATAATTTTGAAAATAATTTAACATTTATAAAAAATTATATAATATTTATGTTGGAAAATTTTGATCCATTATAGTGCATGTCAGTTTTTGAATTGTGGTATGACTTATTTTTTTAACCTAGGTATAGATTGAGTTAATTCCCAAGATTCTATTGTTTTTAATATTCCCCCATGTACTTATGTTCCATGTCCAACATTGGAAATTACTACCCAAATAGGGATGTATTCTTAATGTTGGACACAGAATATATAATTTTTAAAAACATCATAATGCAATCATAAAAATATAATTGTACCTCTATCTAATCCCAAATTTTTTCAGAAAAATAATTCTCATATGATTCCCCACTATAACTAAATTAATCTTTGTAAATAAATATTCCAAACATTGAATCAATCGTTAAAGACATATTCTAAACTCCATGATTTGGTGTTGTATATAATTACATTATAGAATAGTTTTTCTACATTATTAGATGTTATTTTAATTATTTAACAACATTATAACTTGATACACAATAAAAATCAAAATCATATCCATGTATTATTAAAATAAGGTTTAGTTTTTTTATATATTTACTATATAAACAATTTTTCATGGAATACCTGTGAACAATTTTCACCATTCAAATCCACACATGATCTAATCCTAGATATCCTATAGGTTATATCAATATTCATAAACATATGATAGAAAATATATGAAATGGGGGAGATCAAAATATTATTAAGGGGAGACATTCAAAATTTTATCAATGTTTATACAATAATCATAAGGTAAAACATGGGTAGTGGATGATCATTGTATTAAAAAGAACATGGGACAATAGATGTTATCAATAAGTAATGATATATGGAAATATTATAACGACCCACACTTTACATACATTGTTAATACTTCAAAATTGAATTACACTTATTACAACATATGACAAAACCACAAAGGACCGTATAGGTATAGTGTCTTTAGAAACTGGGAAACATAAACAACTGGTTCATAAATCTTCTACAGTGTCTCCCATTTATTTCATCATATCTAGGGTCCCTTTTAGCATATTCTACTTAATATCCATCTTCCTGGCCTGGGGAAAAGAAAACATAAAAGGGTGAGCTCAAATGCTCAGCAAGGGCAAATAAAGGAAATAAAAATCATATCATATCTTTTTGAAAATTAAAACCTGCAAAAGAGATCATAATATCTTAACATGGAATAAATCATAGAAGTGAAAATGAGATCCCCATAATCATAACATAAAACTTGAATCTTTGTGGCATGTACACATAATCATGGAAAATCATTTCTTGTTAGTCATGACTCATTGCCAAGACTATCTTAGTGGACAAAGTCCCTTTCTGAACCGAGTTCACTCCTCGTTTCAGTCCTGTATCACTGAACCGAAATAACCTTCCGTTCCAGCCATGTCTATCTCATGAGATATAAAATCATTACCCAATGCATTGTAGGGAGATATAGGTCCCACCCATCTTATAATGAATCCTTTCTTATGTGTGCCACATAATCATAAAACATACATAATCGCATAACACATGTAACAAAAATGGGATTCTTGAAACATCATGACATCATAAATCAATTCATATAAGATAAAGGAATTCATAAACATAATTCCATCACAACATAGTCAAATCAATGTAAAAATATCGATAGAAACAGAACTCTTTATTATCTTAGATGGAAAATAATTTTGATAAAACACTTGAATTGAATTCTTGAGGAAAATATCCTTTCTTCTTCAAAATCAATTTCTTTTCACAAAACATCATGCAATTTTAAAAGAAAGAGATTTTATTGAAAATAGTCATGAAATCTTTTAGAGGAAGCTTCATGAAAATAAGGCTTTATAAAACAGTAGAAATCAGTTCGTGCCGTATAAGTTAAAAAAAACATTCTTCGTACTTTTGTCGGAAAAGTCAAAAAGTACCTCGTATGAAAAACGACAAAAGATTCCTTTCATACGTATTACTAAAAACTCAACGAAGGGTAAAAATGGATTTAAAAATTTTTAGGTGGATGGAAATAATATTACATATTGATAAAACATAGATGTGGATGATAAAATACACCCCAGTAAATACTTACGAATAAACAATCTCGGATAAAAATGAGATTGTGATATTTCCCTTACCTTAGGTCCGATTTGCTTTGTTCGTGTCCGAAGCTCCTGTATAATGGTTTAAATACTGTTATTGACTTATTCCAGAATCGTACATATTGATATGAGATCATATATGGTCATATTATTAGCTTCTTTTTAGTAATATTTCATTGTTACTTGTTACTCGGGTCTTTATAACTTTTTGTTCTTATGCGTGTTTTGTCGAATAAATTCTTATTCTTATCTTTAGGTTATAGATAATTCATTTCCAGAATGGTATTAGTGTAGTATATACCATATTCATTCATTCAATTCATTTATATAATCATTATGAAATGAAGATCATGTAGAACGAGTCGCATCACATCGTGGAGATGGTATTCCGTACGTACGCACGAGTGATGATATCGTTCCTATGATCGTGGAATTGTATTGGAGTATATATATATATTATTTCATTATCAATATTACTTAATAATAATTATATATAGTTACTGATTACACAATTATACCCATCCTTGTAAGGTGATGGTGGAAAATAGATTACACCACGGCGTGGAGACGGTATTCCGTACGTACGCACGCGCGGTGATTTCATTTTTCCGTAGGATGGATAGAAGGTGAATTAGGGTTGTTTCATATTTATAATAACATATAAGTATGTAAGTAATACTGATGTTATTACTTTATCATGAAACAACTAAAGAAGAAGAAGTTGAAGAAGAAAGAAATTGAAAAGATCGGTAATGGATATTACCTCTTCTTTGGAACGCCTCTTTGAATCCTCCACTTAAGGAACTAAGATTGGTCTTTGGAGAAGACCAGAACCTCTAGGATTATTCTAGGAAAGTGGAGAGGAGAAAATGGCAGGGGTTGGCCGAGATTGAGTGCTCAAAATTGGTGTGAGGAGGAGGGGGAGGAGGTGCCCTTTTATAAGGGAGGAGAGGGGCACCTTAGGAATATCTCAAAATATTATTTTATATTAAAGTCAAAATCGGTTTATAATGGTTCCAAAGGGTCTTATTTCGAAGATAAAGTGGGGATGGGTCGAAATCCTATCAACCAATAGGATTTAGACAAGTTTAGGGTATTATTTTAACCGTATCAATTAGATTTAACTCTAAGTTAATTAATTTAACTTTTACCGTGTCTTTTTGTTTTCTTTCACTATATGGTTAATACACTTACTATAACATGCCAAACGAACCCCAAATTGTTTATTATTAATATATATATCCTTATCTAAGTCATTTGGCCGAACCTTAGATTTTTAGGAATAAAATAACAATTAATAATATAATATTTGATTTAAAAACTATTTTGTGTCAATTTTGACACTCTTTGATATATGATTTTTGTGAAAGTCATAACAGAATTATATGTTCTAACCAAGTTGATTAAATCAATACTAATATATCATAGTAACCTAGAAAATTAGTGGAATTCATAAAAAGTCTCAAATTACATTTATTTTGTTATTTATATTATCAATTTTGTCAATATTTCATTAATAAGATAATTACTGCATCATCTTTGTGTCATAAATAAATTACATTATTTGATGTCTAAAAATTACAAATAAAATACCATCATGTAGGAAATCGTTTTAGCTTTCTAATGAATATTTACAATCGAATTTATCTTATGTATAACCTTATATTAAAAATGATTTACTTATTAAACTTTGATTTTAACTATTTTAACCCTTCTTTAAATAAATTCATAATAAATGTCCTAATCTAATCCAAGTGGGCCTAAATGGTCATATTTTATTCCTAAGTTTGATTTTGGTCGAATTACACTTGTCCAATAGAATTAGGACATGTGTTAGGGTAATAGTAATATCATATTTACCCTTAGTTACCCTATTTACTATTAACCGCGGTAAAAAAAAGTAAAAAGTTACTATTCACCAAAAATTATTTTCATCTCATTGAACCACATTTTAGTCCTTGATATTAACCGTGTCTCTCGGATTTTCGAAATTCCATTCACAGAAGTGGTAAAATTAAGTTTTATGCAAAATTCAGTTTTTAACCTACCACTTAGTGGTTTCACTATTCATCAAAAATTGAAAGTTTTCAGAAAAATGCCAAAATTTCATCCTAAGCTATATTTCATATTCCGAATTCAAAAATGAAGTCTATTTTACCAAATTCATAACATAGAAGTTGAATTAATTAATTTTATAATTAAATCCCGCTATTAAAACAAATAGCGTGTTTTTACGAAACAATATCTATCAAAAGATTGACACTTGTTTATGTCAGGTTTAAATGTGAAATTACGTCCAATGACCAACATTGTATTAAATTGTAAAAATATATTCTAAATATACTTTAAAACCACTCAAATTAATAATTTATCACTATTAATTATTTCGATTAAAAAAGTTGTTTTTAATTATAATTTAGTAATTTTCACTATTCATCAGAATATGAAAGTTATCCGAAATGTACCAAAATTTCACCTTAGGCTAAATTCGATACTCCGAATCCAAAAATGAAATCCATTTTGAAAAATAAAATTTACAAAATTTCAAAAAGTGGTTATTACTATTCATAACGGCTAGTTTTAATAGCATATCGCTGTTTAGTGAAACTCGTTATTGCGTACTACACACACTATCGAGGAAGGTTGTGATTGCGTGTAATGCAAGGCAAGTCAAGGATGCGTGTTGTGCAAGCTCCTTTTGGTGTAGCGTACAACACAAGACATTAATAAAATTAAAAAGAATATTTTTCATAAAATCTTGGGCTGTTACATTCTACCCCCCTTAAAATGAATTTCGCCCTCGAAATTCGTCGGGGTTATAAATGGTTTTCTATTCGAAAGTTTCCCACATCGTAAAAAGGAATACCAAAACTTGGCTTTAAAAACTAAAGTATGAAATGTAACGATTACCCAAATAAACTAATTGTTGGGTTTCCACATAGGTAAAAATATGGATATGGAAGAAAATTCTAACCATCATGTTCTGATGGAGAGTGGTAGAGAACATGGCTATGGAAAAGCCAAAAATCACAAATCCATAAATTTGTGATGATATAAGGTTCCATCTGATTCCTCAGGTATAAGATCACTAGGACAACATTTTTGGTTTTCAAGATCATTTCCCTAAAGTTGAAAATTTGAATTAGAATCAATACTTACTTTATTTTGGTACAATCTCACTGTTGTTCATGCCTTGAACAATTTCCACTTCATCTCTTAAATAAATGAAGTTGAATTTGTTATTCGTGAAGTGTTAGCAGATAATGTGATAGAATGACGGGTCATTCCATCTGTCTCAAACAAAAGGATAGCAAAAATTATATGCATAAATCGATCTATAGTGAGATTAATCATATATGGTTCCTAAAATGGACTTATACTTCATATATCATACTGCTTAATATAATAAAACTAGTTGCTACTAAATAGGGACTTCCTGTAGGTCAGTGGTAGGTGATAAAGGCCAGTCACACTTCGGTTGTGGGTTCGATTCCTACAGCCTTGTCCGAAGCGATGGGCTGTCGCCCGTCCTGCAGGTTGTCCTTTTTCTAAAACTATATTACTATAACATCCCATCAATAATATCGAGAAAACTTCGATCCTTAAACAATACTCACTTATGTCCAACATAATCCATTTCAATCTTTAGGCTTATCCATAATACTGCAGTCCACTCTCATAATATAGTGACAACGATTACCAGGGATTTAATACTGTCGTTGGTCACATTCTAAACATTCAAAGTCCTTAATCATGTATTCTCTTGAATACCTTAGTGAAAACATGAATGCAGTTAAAAGTTAACACTTTCCACATACCAAAATCCTCAAAATTCTATATACTCAATCCATGATATCACTTAGTCCTTATATCAATCATGAGCTCATGAATATTGTTAAACATTTCATTTTCTTATTTTCCCTTCATTATGCGCATATCATCTTATTTCCAAAAATATCTCAATCACTTTGAATACCACATTAAACCAATACATAAATATTAAATACTCCATGATACAACATTATTTTGGAATCCCATTACATAAACACTTAATCATTCCACCACATCGTTATCATATTCAACATTGCCAATAGTGATCGCATGTGATTTCCCTTTGTCCTTTGCCTTCAGTGGTTGCTCATGTTGATCATCACTAACCCTTGGATTAGGGCAATTATTAGCATAATGCCCCATTTCCTTGCACTTGAAGCATTGATGTGTTGGCGGTGCGTTCTCTGCAGTGTTTGCTTTATTCACATCATTAGAAACCCTTTTTCCATTACTTCGACACTCAGCTGCTCGATGACCTTCATTTCCACACTTAAAACATTTTCTAGTTCCTTTAAGACAATCTCCACCATGCTTCTTTCCACACTTTGTGCATAAGGGAAAGTTCATCTTCTTTTCCGTGTGCTCTTTAGATTTTTCTTTGAATTCCATCTTCCTCTTCTTATCAAACCCATGTGACTGATGGGTTACTCCAATCTCCATCTCGACTTTGAGAGCACATCGAACGATTTCCTCGTAGCTATTGAAGTCCCTTATGGCTAACGCCCTTCGAAGACTTGGTTTTAAGCCACTAAAGAATCGATCGATCTTACTCTCAGGTTGGATAATAATACCAGAAGCGTACCTTGCAAGTCTGGTAAAATTTTCTTCATAGGTACCAACAGATTCATCATCCCTTTGCTTCAGTTCAAGGAACTCTTTCTCCATCTTTGTTCGGAGAATATGAGGGAAGTACTTATTGAAAAATAAGTTCTTGAACTCGTCCCATTCCATAGACTCAATTTCATCCCTTTGCCTTGTATTCTTAACAAGATTCCACCATTGATCAGCATCTCCTTCCAAACGATACACTGCTATGATGACTTTATCATGCTCAGAACATTGAAGAACTGAAAATATCTTTTCAGTAGTACTAATCCATTGTTCAGAAACTAATGGATCAGTAGACCCGCTGAAAGATGGTGGACGCTGCCTCATGAAGGATTCAACAGAATGTTTCTCCCTCCTTTGTTCGTTTGGAAATCCTGCATGATTCATAGCTTGAGAAAGTTGTGTGAGCATGGCTACAAGATTTTGCATTCCAGCTCCCATATCGTTTGGTTGCTCAGGGGGACAATCATTTCATTGCCCATCGCATTCCGCATTAACACGGTTCCTTCGGGTTCCAGCCATTGACTAAAACCAAGAAGAATAGTGTGAGCAACACTAATTATAATAGGAAACCACATAATTCAAGAATAAAATTTTCATGCTTATGGTCTTATCCTAGGTCATTCATGTCCATTTCTAAGATTGTGTTCTATGCTTAGACTTATCCTTAGGGTTCTTACTAAGGCTTTCACATCCTAGTTTCCAAAGGTTGACTATACCTTTCCTCTGATACCAACTATAACGGTCTAGAATTACTTCCAGTGGACTACAATTGATACCTATCAGGGCACTCCATGGGCGGCTACACCCCATGGGCGGGACACACCACCATCCCCAGTGGCAGCCATTTCCTCATGAAGCCCTTGGGCGGAGAGCCATGCTTCGTCCAACGCTCACATGTGAGAGTTCCCAAGGATCGGATACATTCCTACCTACTTTGCCTCTGATACCAACTATAACGACCCACACTTTACATACATTGTTAATACTTCAAAATTGAATTACACTTATTACAACATATGACAAAACCACAAAGGACCGTATAGGTATAGTGTCTTTAGAAACTGGGAAACATAAACAACTGGTTCATAAATCTTCTACAGTGTCTCCCATTTATTTCATCATATCTAGGGTCCCTTTTAGCATATTCTACTTAATATCCATCTTCCTGGCCTGGGGAAAAGAAAACATAAAAGGGTGAGCTCAAATGCTCAGCAAGGGCAAATAAAGGAAATAAAAATCATATCATATCTTTTTGAAAATTAAAACCTGCAAAAGAGATCATAATATCTTAACATGGAATAAATCATAGAAGTGAAAATGAGATCCCCATAATCATAACATAAAACTTGAATCTTTGTGGCATGTACACATAATCATGGAAAATCATTTCTTGTTAGTCATGACTCATTGCCAAGACTATCTTAGTGGACAAAGTCCCTTTCTGAACCGAGTTCACTCCTCGTTTCAGTCCTGTATCACTGAACCGAAATAACCTTCCTTTCCAGCCATGTCTATCTCATAAGATATAAAATCATTACCCAATGCATTGGAGGGAGATATAGGTCCCACCCATCTTATAATGAATCCTTTCTTATGTGTGCCACATAATCATAAAACATACATAATCGCATAACACATGTAACAAAAATGGGATTCTTGAAACATCATGACATCATAAATCAATTCATATAAGATAAAAAAATTCATAAACATAATTCCATCACAACATAGTCAAATCAATGTAAAAATATGGATAGAAACAGAACTCTTTATTATCTTAGATGGAAAATAATTTTGATAAAACACTTGAATTGAATTCTTGAGGAAAATATCCTTTCTTCTTCAAAATCAATTTCTTTTCACAAAACATCATGCAATTTTAAAAGAAAGAGATTGTATTGAAAATAGTCATGAAATCTTTTAGAGGAAGCTTCATGAAAATAAGGCTTTATAAAACAGTAGAAATCCGTTCGTGCCGTATAAGTTAAAAAAAACATTCTTCGTACTTTTGTCGGAAAAGTCAAAAAGTACCTCGTACGAAAAACGACAAAAGATTCCTTTCATACGTATTACTAAAAACTCACCGAAGGGTAAAAATGGATTTAAACAATTTTAGGTGGATGGAAATAATATTACATATTGATAAAACATAGATGTGGATGATAAAATACACCCCAGTAAATACTTACGAATAAACAATCTCGGATAAAAATGAGATTGTGATATTTCCCTTACCTTAGGTCCGATTTGCTTTGTTCGTGTCCGAATCTCCTGTATAATGGTTTAAATACTGTTATTGACTTATTCCAGAATCATACATATTGATATGAGATCATATATGGTCATATTATTAGCTTCTTTTTAGTAATATTTCATTGTTACTTGTTACTCGGGTCTTTATAACTTTTTGTTCTTATGCGTGTTTTGTCGAATAAATTCTTATTCTTATCTTTAGGTTATAGATAATTCATTTCCAGAATGGTATTAGTGTAGTATATACCATATTCATTCATTCAATTCATTTATATAATCATTATGAAATGAAGATCATGTAGAATGAGTCGCATCACATCGTGGAGACGGTATTCCGTACGTACGCACGAGTGATGATATCGTTCCTATGATCGTGGAATTGTATTGGAGTATATATATATTATTTCAGTATCAATATTACTTAATAATAATCATATATAGTTACTGATTATACCATTATACCCATCCTTGTAAGGTGATGGTGGAAAATAGATTACACCACGGCGTGGAGACAGTATTCCGTACGTACGCACGCGCGGTGATTTCATTTTTCCGTAGGATGGATAGAAGGTGAATTAGGGTTGTTTCATATTTATAATAACATATCAGTATGTAAGTAATACTGATGTTATTACTTTATCATGAAACAACTAAAGAATAAGAAGTTGAAGAAGAAAGAAATTGAAAAGATCGGTAATGGATATTACCTCTTCTTTGGAACGCCTCTTTGAATCCTCCACTTAAGGAACTAAGATTGGTCTTTGGAGAAGACCAGAACCTCTAGGATTATTCTAGGAAAGTGGAGAGGAGAAAATGGCAGGGGTTGGCCGAGCTTGAGTGCTCAAAATTGGTGTGAGGAGGAGGGGGAGGAGGTGCCCTTTTATAAGGGAGGAGAGGGGCACCTTAGGAATATCTCAAAATATTATTTTATATTAAAGTCAAAATCGGTTTATAATGGTTCCAAAGGGTCTTATTTCAAAGATAAAGTGGGTATGGGTCGAAAGCCTATCAACCAATAGGATTTAGACAAGTTTAGGGTATTATTTTAACCTTATCAATTAGATTTAACTCTAAGTTAATTAATTTAACTTTTACCGTGTCTTTTTGTTTTCTTTCACTATATGGTTAATACACTTACTATAACATGCCAAACGAACCCCAAATTGTTTATTATTAATATATATATCCTTATCTAAGTCATTTGGCCGAACCTTAGATTTTTAGGAATAAAATAACAATTAATAATATAATATTTGATTTAAAAACTATTTTGTGTCAATTTTGACACTATTTGATATATGATTTTTGTGAAAGTCATAACAGAATTATATGTTCGAACCAAGTTGATTAAATCAATACTAATATATCATATTAACCTAGAAAATTAGTGGAATTCATAAAAAGTCTCAAATTACATTTATTTGGGTATTTATATTATCAATTTTGTCAATATTTCATTAATAAGATAATTACTGCATCATCTTTGTGTCATAAATAAATTACATTATTTGATGTCTAAAAATTACAAATAAAATACCTTCATGTAGGAAATCGTTTTAGCTTTCTAATGAATATTTACAATCGAATTTATCTTATGTATAACCTTATATTAAAAATGATTTACTTATTAAACTTTGATTTTAACTATTTTAACCCTTCTTTAAATAAATTCATAATAAATGTCCTAATCTAATCCAAGTGGGCCTAAATGGTCATATTTTATTCCTAAGTTTGTTTTTGGTCGAATTACACTTGTCCAATAGAATTAGGACATGTGTTAGGGTAATAGTAATATCATATTTACCCTTAGTTACCCTATTTACTATTAACCGCGGTAAAAAAAAGTAAAAAGTTACTATTCACCAAAAATTATTTTCATCTCATTGAACCACATTTTAGTCCTTGATATTAACCGTGTCTCTCGGATTTTCGAAATTCCATTCACAGAAGTGGTAAAATTAAGTTTTATGCAAAATTCAGTTTTTCACCTACCACTTAGTGGTTTCACTATTCATCAAAAATTGAAAGTTTTCAGAAAAATGCCAAAATTTCATCCTAAGCTATATTTCATATTCCGAATTCAAAAATGAAGTCTATTTTACCAAATTCATAACATAGAAGTTGAATTAATTAATTTTATAATTAAATCCCGCTATTAAAACAAATAGCGTGTTTTTACGAAACAATATCTATCAAAAGATTGACACTTGTTTATGTCAGGTTTAAATGTGAAATTACGTCCAATGACCAACATTGTATTAAATTGTAAAAATATATTCTAAATATTCTTTAAAACCACTCAAATTAATAATTTATCACTATTAATTATTTCGATTAAAAAAGTTGTTTTTAATTATAATTTAGTAATTTTCACTATTCATCAGAATATGAAAGTTATCCGAAATGTACCAAAATTTCACCTTAGGCTAAATTCGATACTCCGAATCCAAAAATGAAATCCATTTTGAAAAATAAAATTTACAAAATTTCAAAAAGTGGTTATTACTATTCATAACGGCTAGTTTTAATAGCATATCGCTGTTTAGTGAAACTCGTTATTGCGTACTACACACACTATCGAGGAAGGTTGCGATTGCGTGTAATGCAAGGCAAGTCAAGGATGCGTGTTGTGCAAGCTCCTTTTGGTGTAGCGTACAACACAAGACATTAATAAAATTAAAAAGAATATTTTTCATAAAATCTTGGGCTGTTACAAATATAATATCAAAACTACTAAAAAAGGCTATAAGAGTGTGAAAACATGATTTAATAATCATGTTCTATGTCCAAAACATATAAGAACAAATCGCAAAATATTGTAATTTGTGTAAGCATAAATATTCAAAACAATATAAAAATAGGTAATAATTTTGAGTTCAAAATCATAATTATGAATTTATCTAATCAATATTTGGTCCATTTTAAATCATTTGAATTTTTATAATCCACATCTTGTTCACTATCGTGAACAATCATTGATTAAACAACATTAAAAAATCATAAAAGAATCCTTTCATGGCCAGAATGATGTTCCCAATTCCCCTATAAGGGAAAAAATTACTCAAGAATCAAAAATTACCCTTGGGAATTGTTATTAAACAATTTAAATGAAATTATGAAAGGAATAAATGATATCTAAGTTTTAAAATACTTTTTCACAATAAAAAATATATAAATGAAGTAAGAACATGTTCCAAATAAATAAAATATATAATTTCCAAAAACGAAAATTTGCATCTCTCTGTGGGTGGTAATCACCTATTAATTTTAAAAATAATGATTTTAATACAATAAATGTAATAGGAAATTCATGATCACAAGAAGCCCAATGGTGTATGTAGGATGTGAGAAAAATTGGCAATTAGGATATCACCAAGTGTTTTATAATAATACTTGTTAAACTATATCAATTATACTCAATTAAAAAATTATAATTCATGAGATTTAATTTTGAAAAAACATTATGATTCATAAAAAAATAATATCCCTAGTTTAGAGAAATATTACATTATAACTAGTTATTAATTACTTTTCATCAATAGGAAAAACAAAAATTCAAAATATTATTATCATAGAAAACTAGAATATGTGTCACATTAGTCAACATATTTAAGGATACTAATATAATATAATGTTATTTATAATCCACCTAGTGTGAAAAGTACCATACTATATCAGGTTTAGGGGGATATAGTTCATTCAAATGAGTGGATTAACACAAACATTTAAGCTTTATAATACACATGTTATCCTATAAAATCTGTTCTAGTGTGTAAGAGTTCATCGCTGAGGATGGGACCATGTTTCATAACTATTCAATGTTTTGATTAACATTTCACAATATTTCAAATGAAAATTCATATTTGAAATCATAAAAATGAAGATTTAAAACCTATTCAATTAATAAAAAAATGGGAGAAAAAAACATTTTTAAAACAATACTCAGAAATAAAAATTTCTCAGTCAGTCATTAAAAAAAATCAAAATCCAATTTCATGATAAGGATGTAATCTAATTTTTGGAACTTTTTTACAGTCTAAATCAAGAGTGATAAAAAATTGTTTCAAAATATAAGCATAATTCATATAAACGACTACTTTAATACACATAATATTTAAATATATTATCAAATACCATTATCTATTATAATCTATGTTCATGAGGAATTTATAATTGGTCCTAAAAAAATTTCTAAAAAAACACATAAATTATTACATTTATGAAAAATAAATTAATTAATTTAACACAACAACTCATCCTCTAAAGACTATGTGGATGTATGATATTATAAATTTATTTCAATTAAATTATCGATATAAATGGAATATCACTATAAAATATGTTAAAATAATTTATAATCATTGTAATTGTCTATACATGGAAAAAATTAAGTGAGATATATAAAATAATGTGATCTATGGATGAACATGAAATATAAATACCATGAGATGAAAGTGTCCTCAATTGTCACGTCAATCCACCAAAAAAATATAATTGGAGAAGAAATGGTATCCAAAAAACATCAAACATGTATAATTGGATCTAAATGGGATTGAAATATGGTGATTAAGAAATAATTCAAGGGTTTTAGTTCAAAAAATATTTATTACTCTACTTATATACAATGTCTAGATATGTTCCACCATTGATCTACTATAACTCTATAGGCTAGCCAGTTGTCCTATATTTGGTAATTAATGTCTAAATATTGGACCAATTTTTTCACTAATAAATAATTTATTCTACCGCTTCCTATGCTTTTCATGTTGCTATAAAATAATATTTCATTCACTCCTATTCCTCCAACAGATGGATAGTTTCCCTATTATTTTACTGATATAAATTATCAGATATTATTTAATTAAATTTTGAGTCCACCTTACAGTAATACCTAAATTCACAAATCTAAAATCATCAACCAGTTTGAGAAAATAAAAAATATGATTTCATCAAATAAAGAGGAATATACAATTATAAGATAGTAGTTCCAAAAAAGGATATCATCATGTCACAATTCTCCCATACATATTTGTTTCTTTTCCACAGAAATATAGGATAAAAAATATTATCTAAAAAATTATAATCTGGTTTCTAGATCATAAAATTCTCCCACTAAAACATCTATTTTGATTATGACATGTTCTAGCATATAACTAAAACAAATTGAATACACATACCATAATAAAACTATACTTCGTAATCAATATGTATCAGTAAAATATTGATCATATATATATATATATATATCTGTTTCTATGGTGAGGAATTTTATGGTTAAAACCTATGGCATGTAAAGATTCCATGTTTTGAGTTGGTATACAAGGAAGGAATTATGTACATATGATAACTATTGTGGTGAGAGATAGCGATATTCCCCCATTCCTTTCCATTAAGAGATTTAAAATATCCCCATATACATAGTAGTGATCATTTTTTTTCTTCCATGTTATCAATGAACAAACTATCGTACTATATTCATCAACACTTATCAGTCATACTAATAGTAAATATAATTAAAAAGGATATACATAAAACATTTTTATAGGATTTAATTTATCACTAAATACCAATGAATTGACTAGATATTCATAATTGTTTCCTAAACCTAGTGAATTCCTATCATATAAGCCTAAAGAATGTGATAATATTACTGTACTAAAGTGTACCGTGAAATAAATAAATCTATAGAAGGATAAATCTTTTTATATTATTGGTAATTTTGTTATAAAAAAATCAACCATCCCCAAGTGTTATCCTATTGGATTCTGTTGATTAAGTCATATGCATGGTGCCGATCATTAATTATTTGAAAATCACATTTCATCCACCCATAAATATGTTATAATTTGTTATTTTCATCTAGATAAGAGTAACAATTTAATTATATATTACCTTCTTATAATTTGATGAAAAATAATGTTCTCTTTTTGAGATAGTTGGTAAAGGAGTCCTAGAATCCCATAAGAATTCATGAATATATAATATCCAAAATTATTCAACAATTTTTGTAACACTAATCAATATAGAATTTTTGGAATTGTTCAAATTATAGGTCACAAAATACAAAAAAATGACGGAGACTCTGTGTGGAATCTCCTCTCTCACCTAAGGTTTTAGGGTTTCGCCTATGATTCTTTTATCCTACCCCCTCGGGCCTAGATCGGTCATGTCGACTCTTTTTGGTATTGGCTCGGACAATTCTTCGGTGTGGCACAATGGGATCATGTGGTGTTTAGCATGTCTCTAGCCTCAACATCAATGATCCCCTTCGGTGCTTCGGCTCGGCGTGCTTCGATGAAGACATGACATACCTCAGTTCCGCGGTGGTGGCGCAATTCTGATGGGTTTTGGTTTGTTGAGTCCCATCTCTAGCATCGTCGGTGTCCCCGCTCAGTTCACCATCACATTCAGGTGAAGCCTTCTTCAGTATTATAGACATCTACTGATAGGCTCCAACTTCTTGATTCGTCTAGTGCATCCAGGTGTGGGATCCGACGGGTTCCTCATGAACTCAGTGTCTGATCTATAGTGCCTCGGAGGGGGGAGGCTTTTGGTTTCTTATTGTGTGTTTTCTTTATTTGAAAGTCTATGTTGTCATGTTTTTTTCTCTACTACATATAGATATTTGTCTCTATTTTTGTTTATTAGGACATGATTGAATGGTTTATTTCTTTAATATCATTCTTTTGATGGTGGCTGATGATTTTATTTGTTGATGTGTTAAGTATTTTCATTTATTCGGTAGTTGTTGTTTGGATTATTGGATTCATCTTAGAGGGGGGATGTTTGTTCATCCGGACTCAATCACATAGAATAGGCCCATAGGAGGATTCCGAGCCAGTGGTTCATCATTGCATGTTCTTTTCAGACTTGGTTGTTTGATAGGTTATGGATTTTTCCATTGGATCGGTCCTATGCATGACATAGGATACATGCTTTCCAATTTTCCTTTCAACGTTGGTGTGCTTGAACATATTTTTATGCTAGGGAAGGGCTAATCTGATTTTTATTCTGGTTTTTACTATTTTTTCCATCATGGTGAGATTTTCATATGTCCCTGATGTCCTTTGTGTTTCCTTTATCTTCCCTTGAAAAGGATATTAGTCAATAATAAATATATTTTAAGGACATCGGGGCATTGGATGAATATGTCACCGAAAAATAGTGTTCTTATCAAGGTATTTATGATGTAAGTCAATAATGAAATATATTAGAATTTCATTATATTTTTATATTGTTATGGGAAGTGGTTGATGGATGCCAAATGTTTTATAGTATTCAAAAATAATAATGAGAAGTTATACAATCAATATACAAATTCAGCTATACCATTTTTCATACTATGCCACAAATATTGTAACCTCATATAATAAAACAACTTTGTGAATACATTGTTGAATAACCCTAGAGAGTTCTGAATATATACTAATATAGAATTATTCAATGATAATGGATCAAGTGAATAGTTTCTAAAAAAATTCCTTGGAGGGAGACCACAATGTAATGATCTCCCCCTCTATATGAAGAATTTCATATATTCTATAGATAGTTATCTTACTCCATATTTAATTTAATCATATGAAGGATATATTTTGTAAAAACTATTCCTGAAATAATACTATATGAACAAACCAACCAGATTCCCAGGTGAAACTGAGCAAAGGGTCACATTATGTTAATTTCAAAATTTCCCTCTATCAAAACATGATAGGGAAACTTTTAGCGAATATTGCCACAAATAAATTACTCATTCATATGGTGTAGTAATTTTCAATCTATAAATTAATGTTGGTTTTACACATATATCATATATCGAAGGTTTAAATATTTGGTAAAAACTATGAAATAGAATATTTTATTAAATTATTAATGGATAATAAACTACCTGAAAAAATAATTCCAATATCTTTTAAGGACATTAAAAAATATGTGAGATCCAAATCCTATGTTGGATATTATTTTCCATGAGTATGAATCTAAAAATATCTATAATACACCACATGATCCCCTTGCATAAGGAATCATCCCAATACTACATACGATGATTCCCAATAAACTACATCATCATGTATTGCCTATGAAGTGTCATAATCAGTGGTGAATTCAACCAAAAACTGTGTTCCTTGAATTTCTGAAACATTCAAGCCATCAGAAAATTACTATCCAATTACTTTTATATCAGTCAAATGTTATGAATTATTTTAATAAATAATTTATAAATCATAAAATGTTTACATTAATATCGATGAAGATACGACTCTCGATGTCATTTTTTGTTCATCCAATGAAATGGAATTCCTAATCATTTTATGATCAATTGAGATTCAATGTTCTATGATAAAAGTTTGATGAACATAATTTATAGGATTTTTTTTATTTCGATCATTTTTATATATGTGGTGATCCCTCACATTTCCCATGACATGTATCGAGTGAAGAACGTGATCATCTTCATCCATATAGAATCCCACCACATCATCCATAGACAGGAAATACGAATTATCGTGGTAATACTATAAAATATTGTTCATTAATGTCATGAATATGTTATCACTAATAATTAAGATAGAAAAACACAATGTTTTATAATTGACATACCTACCAAAAAAGGTGGTCCTCATAAAATCCAAATCCTTAATTATGAGATAGTTAATACCAGACTAATAAATAATCTTACAAAATCATTTTATATTTTATCTAATTAATAAAATAATCCATGTATTTCAATGAATGTTTGTTATTGGTTGTTACTTTATTAAGCTTCATGTTTTTAATTTATTATTAGAGTATTCCATTGAAATTCAAAGTAATCTAAATAAGATCATACCAAGGTAACAACAATAGGAATATAATGTCCACAGATTTCTAATCATAATACTATATATTCATAACATTCAACTCAATAATGGACATTTGGTAAGGTTGTATTGATATAGGTTGACTTCCAATATATATTAAAATCATGAAATATAGCTTTATATTTATAGGATGATATAAAAAAATATCTCTTAAAACACTTTATGTGACTCGCAGAATACCAGATAAATCCCTCCACTAAATGATTCCTCTCATAGTTTCGTTTTATATAAAGATAATAGTCTATAATTCTTTGGAAGGGGAAATCCCACTAGAATACATCTAAAGTCCCAAAAAAATAAAACAATTGTGTGTCACCATCTAGGGAGATCAAATAAACATACCAAAGACAACATTCAATCTACACTTTATGAGTAATAAACCAATCCATCTGGATAATACCATAGAAGAATCCTATATCGATAAGTAGAAAATACTAAACCAGCTCTACAATGCACATAATGAAAGGGAAAAAAGGATATCCAAACATGTTTTTATTATTCATCATTAATTTTTTATCTATTACATAATGAATGGAATGATTTATATTGGTAGTTTTAAAATATTTATATTACAATTATATAAGAATTAGTTATAGGAAGATATATCAAATTTATCAGTTGTTATTGTTGATAAACTAAAAATATTATTTCTCATCGTTACAAGAAGAAAATAAACATCCTCTTGGGAATCATTCAATGATTACATCTACATAAATCTAGAACAATTTGGATGGAATCCTATATTCTATGAAGAGTTTAAATTTAAAAGTTAATATAATAGGATATAATTCTATTACAATGTTTTGAGAAGAAGATTACTTGAATAAAATATATAATTTTACACAATATCCACATGATTAGGATGTCTTTTGAGGCATGGTAAATGTTATTTTTTCACCAATATGGACACAAAGTTGAATATTCTGGCCGCTAGATACTAATTATGTTAATGGAAAAGGATTCTGACAAAAAAACAATTCTTTCCATTGTGATATATTGATTAATGTTCCCCATAAAAAAAATAGGAATCTACGACACTATATAAGTGAAAATCTAGACATCCAAAACAAATCAATGAGGTAAATGTTTACAATCAGCTCTATATCCATCACCTATAAATTGGTTATTAGTTTAAATATGAAAACATAAGATGAAATATAAAATCCTTGATTCTTCTGTAAGCTCTGAGAATTCATTTTCTCATTATAAAAAACTTCATTATAAAATAGTGGGATAATAGACATGTGATTTGGATACTCCATAACTATCTTATTCTTTTTACGATTGTTTTAATATTCGTATATGTTTCCAATGGTTGGATATTTCATGTAATATTATTCAATGGTGATATCCTTGTTGTTTTTACACTCTATGATATCAATAATATTATCAAAATAATATAAGTTCCACCAATATATATAGTGTATTTGTATATTTAAAACTACAATCCTAAACTTGTTATAACCCTTACTCTCGGAGAGTTGAAATATTCTCTCCAACATCACTATAAAATATTATTCATCCAATGGACTGTTTATCCCATTAATGACGGTGATTTCTAATGAAGAATATCCAATTCATTCTTCATATATTCATCAATTCTGTGTCCCACATATCTATCTTGATAATGGAGAACTACAAAAATATTTGATTGATCGCACAATCGAAAAATCAACTCCAAAAAATTAATTTTCAACATCAGGGTCTCCCTACTTAAATTGAATGGTAGAAAACTATCATTACTTATCCACGTGGGGCCCGTTCCACGAATCCCCAATCTTTCCTCCAATAAGAAAGAGGCTACTGACTAGCACTGAGTATGCATGTCATTAACATGTAAGGAATTACTTATATACCTACACACACACGCGCGCACATCCATTCCCAAAAGAATATGATATTTAAAAACCACTAAGTAAGGAATTCTTGAATAACACTATATCCCAAGACCATAGTACTATAGAATGTAATGTAAATAAGACCAAATTAAAATCCCACAAATGAGAGAATATAACAAATGGTTCAGCCTACAAGAAAATGGTATTATGACTGATTTTTTTAGCTGCAAGAACTAACCTCAGTCTATATGCTCTGAGAAAGCATCGTCTTTTCTTAGTGAAACTAGGACTCCAACAAAATTTCAACCATCTGGAAAAGACACAACATTTGAGGGAAACTATTATATATGGGTGAGTATAAAAATACATAGTAGGAAGCCCCTAAAAATGAAATATATATATGGAAAAATCCAATTATCTCTATACCGATATATGTATATAGAATATATAACATGAAGATAAAAATATACTCAACCCTCACACAAAGTTTATATATAATTTATAGCCATTGTATACCAACCATAGGAATTCATCTCAAGGAATCCATGAAATACTCATCAGGGAGAGCACAATATTGAGTTTGATAGCACATTGATGTAAGTAAGACAATGTCACGACCCGTCCTCGGGGCCCATGTCGTGACTACCCCATGCTCACCTTCCATAGGCCAGGGGCTGGCGACTAGCACCAAAGGCGTAAAATCCCGATAACCGGGAAGGCATTACCTTTATAAAAGTAATCAAGCACCACAGAGTACAAGCGGAAGCAAAACACTACGTACAAAAGAAATGTTGAAAAGTAAATGGGCCAGAATACAAACCCAAACGAAAGTACGACTACAACTGAACAAGTTACAACAGCAAAAAGGCAACAGCTGGAAGTAGGAAGCAGCTCCTGGGTCGTCCTCCTCGGATCCAACCTGAAGGGTAGATACAGATAGCGCCGCTCCTGGTCTTCCACCACGGATCCTACCTGAAGGGTAGGTACAGATAGCCTCCTCGACGCTCTTGTCCATCATCCTCCTCTGTGAGTCGTCACGTCGTGTAGTCCACCTCCGGGTACTGACTCGTCTTGTAGTCCACCTCCGGGTACCATCCAGTCCTCGAACACTCGACCTCCGTCAGCACTGCCCGTCGTCTGCAACCAACACAACGAGGTGCGGGCATATCCCGTCCAGGGGTGAGTATAACGATACTCAGTAGGGACCCCGAGACCCTCAAGGTCTCACTAAAACAACAAGGATAACGACAAGAAGATATCAACAGATAACCTCTACTTAGATATATGCCCATACATATACCTATGTTATCAAGTAACCCATCTCAATCATGAGGAAACACAAGGATTGTAAAATCGACAGATAACCTCTACCCAGGTATATGCCCATACATATACCTAAGTTATCATGTGACCCATCTCAATCATGAGGTCAACACAAAGGTCAAAAGTCACAACTCAAACCAGAATTTTCATTATCGAAACCATAACTGCTGAAGAGCTCCATCTCTGGAGCGTACAGTGGTCCTGTCACGACTCTGAGGTACTTCTCACTTACCTAAGATTGCTGAGTTGCCCTCCTGTCGAGTACCGTGAGTCTGCGGCCATCTACCGGGTGCTCCGTCCGCTGTGGGTCTGTCGCCAAATACCAGGCGCTCCCCCCAATAGCCTATAGAGGTACTCCTCTTGTCGAGTACCGCGGGTCTGCGGCCAACTATCGGGTGCTCTGTCCGCCGAGGTTCTGTCGCCAAATACTGGGAACTCCGTCCACTGGGCTAGTCGACTCACTCCAAGTCGAGTCGGTCAAGCAGTCGTCGGGTCTTAGCCGGCTACACGGTCTATGTACTCCGCACGCTCGTCTCCGGGAGGGTCCGCTCCATTAGCTACTGGTCGATACTCCATGTATCACAAAGTTCCGCAATGAAGTAGCTCAAAGGACCACCTCGACATAGGGGTCTCAACGCAACAGACAGCACTTCAATCAGACGCCCGGTCTGTGCGTTATTAGCATTTTTGTCCCAGGGGCCCAGTTGGTTTCGTGTGCGAACCAATCCGGACGAAACTCAACTATACACCGAACACTCATAGGTTATACTCATAGGGATCGTTTCTCAACGAGATCACCAATGTCGCTGACGGTTCGTCAAATGAACGTTTTGTCAGAAAGGTATCAGCTTTTTCGTTCCAGGGGCCCGGTTGTATTTCGGTGCGATCCAACCCAGCCACTATCCAAATACATCCAAAACACAGGCAGAGGATGCCAAAAGTTCCGTCTCAACAAGAGGAAAACAACGAGACAGACGGTGCGTCAATCAGACGCTTGGTCTGTGAGTTATTGGCTTTTTCGTCCCAGGGCCCCGGTTGGTTTTGTAAGCGAACCAACCCGACCGTACTCCGATGGCATCCAAACCTCGAGCAGATTAAGCCAAAAGATCCGTCTCACTTAGAGGAAAACAACAAAGTTGACGGCACGTCATTCGGACGTCCGGAACTTGAGTTACGAGCGTTTCCGCTCCGAGGGCCCGGTTGGTTTCGTAACCGAACCAACCCGGCCGAACCCAAAGTAATTCGAAACCTTGAGTTCGATATACTGAAATGACCGTCTCGATCCAAGGATCGTGTTTCCACTGACGGCGAATCGTTTGGAGGCCGATAGCTCAAGTTACGGGAATTTGACCGAAAGTGGCTGAAAACGGGGGTCTGGGGCCGGGCCGACCCGACCCGACCCCCCCGGGCCGACCCGACCCGACCCCCCACCCGGGTCGACCCGACCCGGGTCCGACCCGGCTGGGCCCGGCCCAGCGCGGTCCGGTTCAGTCCGGCCCGACCGGCTGGCCGCGGCTCGGCCAGCGTGGCCGAGCCGACACGCGGGCGGGGCGCGCGGATCCCCCGCCCTTCGCCGCTGATTGAGGCCGGCGGTTCGCCGGCCACCCCTTTTTTCCGGTGGCGCGCCGGCGCCGCCTTCTTCGGACCGCCGGACGCGCTCCGGTGGTCCGTTCTTCCTGCCGTCTTCGCCTATGGTCCCCCCCCCCCCCGGGAACCCATCTTCACTTCGAAGGGATTCAAACGCCAAAACGGCCTGCTTCTTCGTCGCCCGTCAATCCACACATCAATAAACAATCTGCGGAGGGTTGTCGGGCCGTGTTCGTTTGGCCCGCACCCTCCGCGTTAGATTATAAAAACGGGAGAAGTTTATTCAAAACATGAATACATAACCAAAAACAATTTAAAATGAATTAAAATTGTTCTTCTTATCCGGGTTCTTCACCTTGATCGGAAACATTTACGGAGTATATAACATTCAAATAAAACCCCTTGCTTGGGTATAAGCCGATCGGAAGGAGGCGTCGTCGTTCGAGGTTCGTCGCGGTATGGCGTCGCGGGGATGACGACGTTGAAGGGGGACGTCGGCGTTTGTCCGACTCGAGGAAAGGCGAAGCCGTCGTCGCTTGCTACCCGATTCCACTTCTCAGCTTGTTCGTCGAACTCCAACAGATGATTGAAGGTTTCGTTGCGGAGGAAGGAATGTCCCAGAAGAGGAAACGTCGGCGTCGCGGCACACGGAATTGCGTCGTCGATTTCTGCAGTTTCGTCATTCTTCTTCGGAGGCCGGCGTTCTTCATGTTCTTCGCGTTCTTTGCGTTCTTTGCGTTCTTCGCGAAGGAGGATTAAGAATTCTAAGAGGTTTTTCAAGTTTGAACAGAACATTACCAAAAAAAAAGGAGGGTGTGTTGGCCTTATTTTATTACTACGCCAACAGATTTCAAACTGGTTAAGAAACGAACAAAGAGATAAATAACGACCCATTAATTCGTAGAATTAATTTAACGAAATAAACCACCCAATTAATTGGTGCGTTAAGAAAATAAGAATTCGGGACAGTTGACTTTCATAATGACGGGTTTTCGCTGGTGCATTACATAGCGGAAAAGAAACGGTGGGGATCGTGCGGGTCCCACCTCACAAATATCCTTCCAAGAGGGTAGGATATTTTTGGATAGAACCCTATCCGCAACAACTCATCTTATACTGGTTTAAGTGGCTTCAAGTGGCTTCCAAGTGGATTAAGTGAAAAAAAAATAAAGTTTGTCGCACTATTTATTTTATTTTTAACTATAAGCCCAAAAATTAAAAACCACACCTGAGCAAACGCAACTCCGGAAGAGGCATTTCTAAGAAATTACCGGCGCTGCGATTCCATCGGTGCCCTCAGAATTCGATTCCGAGCACCGGTTCAAAAGTTATAAAAACTCGCTCGTCCGTTCACTGAACGTACCCGAGCCAAACTTCGGAAATTGATTCCGGGCACACTAGCCCTCGGAATCAGGCGCCGTCAGAAACTGCATTCTTGTAAAATTCCAAAGAAAATTAAGAAAAAAAAAATTCCTTGGAATTTACGGGTCTTTACATTACTACCACCATAGGTCTTTACGTCCCCGTAAAGATTCACCACAAACTTAGGGAAACAAAGGCGGTACTGAGCACGCATCTGAGCCTTCCGCTCCCATGTGCTCACCGGGAGGTTCCCGTGCTGCCAAAGAAAGTGCACAAGAGGAATCGACCGTCCTCCTAGGATCCGCTCCTGTCGATCCTCGATCCCCACAGGAACCTCCGTAGATGTCACCTCATCGCCACCGTCCAGCTCATCAAGGTCGATGATATGCGGAGGGTCGAGCACGTATCTCCTCAGTTGAGATACGTGGAAAACGTCGTGCACATAGTGCAACTGAAGTGGATGGGTCAAGTGGTAAACCACCTCGCCTACCCAACTGAGGACCTAGAATGGTCCGTTGAACCTCAGAGATAACTTGCCTCCCTGGCCACATCTCCGTAAACCTCGTCGAGGTGAGACCCATAAGAAGACGTGGTCGTCATCCTCGAACTCCAGAGATCTCCATTTTCTGTTAGAACTGAAACACAAAATGACTGCTACTACGAGGGTATGGTTAACCGACTCAAGAGTGATCGGTCGCACCCTCCTGTGCAAGAGTTACCTTGCGCTGCCTAGGGTTTCCTTTTTCGCCAACCAAGGAAAACCCATCCCAATGTCGTAGTTAAACTACAACCTTTTTTCCTAATACCGTCAATTTGTGTATGAACCGTGATTGCCAAGTCCATACTCAAACCAACGTCGTAAGGCCTCGACGCTGCCACCCAGAGATTCCAACAGAAACTCTCGCCTCGAGGAGCTGACCACACTGTCGGCGTAAGTGTGATTATCTAATCTCCTCACAAGGTATCTCCAGACGTGAGGGTCAAGTCCACGGCTTACCGTAAACTCTAGGTCTGGAACAAGATTTTTGAAAGTAAGGAATGATTCATATCGACGCCCATTACTACAGCAGCTAGTAGTGGACACAGACTGTCCCTTGAATCATTTCTAGAGACATTGGGTCACACTCCTTGACTGCAAGCAACCACACTCTTCCACCGCCCTCCGGCTCCCTAAGCCTGGTAGGGATAACTAAGGTGGGTGGTTGTAGCATTTTAAGATGTACACCACCTCATACTGCTCTCCTAGCTCTGCCTCCACGTCTGCTGCTTCGCAGACTCATCTATCCTTAAAGCTTCCACTTCATGAAACATTTAACACGCTCGAGTCTCTATGACTGGCACCAGTTTCCTATTTCTTACTGCATTGTGCAGTCTTCATCTGCTCTTTGATGACCTGGACCTTCTTTAGTCTCACAAGAGCTACTATGATTTCTTCTTTTCTAATAATAGAAATCTGGTCTCATCCCCTAGATGAACCACATTCATTTCCTAATACAGTCAATCCTGAAATGAATGATGCATTCATGCCATGGATGACGTCGTAAGGCCTCGACGTAACTACCAAGAGATCCAACTGTCACTCTCGCCTCCAAGGGTCGAGTCACACTGTCGGCATCAGTGTGAGGTCACTGGGTCTCCTCCAGTAGAAATCTCGAAAGTGAGGGTCAAGTCAACAGTTTAACTGGGACCAATCAGTATCAACCAAACAAAAAGGACAGAAAAGAAAACAAAGATAAGTGTCTTTTTATTATTGCATCTCATAGTACAAAGACACGAATACAAAAGCAACATGGAACTAGAAGTACAAAGGACGTATCCACTAGTTCATCTTCTGTCCACCTGCTATCGGAGCTCCATGACCATAGGACTTAGCTGCCTGAAGCTGAGCTCTCCCATGTCCTCATGTCCCCTACGGTCGGGGTGGGCCTCCTGGTGGAGGTGGCAACATCCCGAAGCATCGTCCACCTCCAGATGCACGACCAGCTCCTCTGCCATGGCCACCTGCTCCTTGCGGTCCGCCCTGATCAAACCTCTGCCTTTGCATTGAAGGTTCTTCATTTAACTGTTGGTCATCTGCATGGCGGGTCGGACAGTCATGTGCCATGTGACCAATTCCGCCACAGGAGTAACACTGTCCACTCTCGGCAAGTCTGGCTCTGACTCCACCCTAGTTTCCCCGCACAACTAAACCTAAGTCATGCAGTCGTCCACCGGTAGGTCTGGTCCTCTTTGTCCTCTGCGTCATCTGTCTACTGCCTGCAGCAGAAGACTCTGCCGCAGGCCGACTAGTGGTGGGTCCTGCTGCTGGAGACTGCTCAGCAAGGAAACTCTCCATTAAGAGGGCTCTATCCAACACCCATGTCTGCGTCGGAAAGCTGTGAGAAACAACAGAAGCTCTAATCTCTCACCTGAGCCCCTTCTCTAAGGTTCGGGCCACGAAGAATGGGTTCTGTACCATATCTGTGGTGTAGCGCGAGAGGTCTGTGAATCTCGCTGAGTACTGCGCCACTAACATGCTGCCCTACCGCAGCTGAAGTAGCTCCGGTATACGCACCGCTCGAAGGGTGGCTAGTATAAACTCTGCCCGGAATAGGCTCTCGAAGTCTTCCCATAGAAGTGTCGCCTCGTCATGCATATGAAGCATCAGGCTCCACCATCTGCCTGCTGCTGCCTGAAGAAGGCTGGCAGCAAGGATCACCATGAAATCCGTCGGCTTCCCCACTAGCCTGATGACTCTCACCACAGCCTCCAGCCAATCCTCAGCCGCCTGCGGGTCCATCCCTCCCTGGAACCTAGGTGTCCTCTGGAGTTGGAACTCATGCAGTGTGCTCAAGCGACGTGCATCCTCTACTGTTGGGGCTGGTGGCATCGGTGGCCCAACAGGTAGTAGTACCGCTGGTGCCTCCGCTGGTGCCTCAACTGGGATAGGGCCCTGTACTGAGTCCTCGTCGCTCGGCGGGCTGTCAGTACGTACCACTCTCGGGGCTCTAGCTGGTCGTCCACGGGGAGGCATCCTGAAAGAAACAACGTGACACGGTCAAAAGATTATACCTGGTGAGCTGACCTGGTTTGAGTTGACATTTAAATAAAACATCTAGAAAACACACACGCAATCAGTGTATTGTGCACAAAGTCAGAAATCAGTTGTCAGGGTCCTGGTGTATGGATACGTTAGCCGCCCGCACCAACACTGGACTCCATGAACTGAAAACCTCACTCGGTACTCTTAACAGTATTGCTTCACAGAAAGAAACATCAGAGTTATAAGTTCTGCGGTAGAACCGAACTCCTCTGATACCAATTTGTCACGGCCCGTCCTCGGGGCCCGTGCTGTGACTACCCCTAGCCCGCCTTCCATAGGTCAGGGGATGGAGACTAGCACCAAAGGCATAAAATCCCGATAACTGGGAAGGCATTGCCTTTATAGAAGAAAACAAGCACCAAAGTGTACAAGCGGAAGAAAAACACTAAATACAAAAGAAATGATGAAAAGTAAATGGGCCAGAATACCAACCCAAAAGAAAGTACGACTACAACTAATCAAGGTACAACAGCAAAAAGACAACAGCTGGAAGTAGGAAGTAGCTCCTGGGTCGTCCTCCTCGGATCCTACCTGAAGGGTAGGTACAGATAGAGAAGCTCCTAGTCATCCACCATGGATCCTACCTGAAGGGTAGGTATAGATAGCCTCCTCCATGCTCTCATCTGTCAACCTCCTCTGTGAGTCGTCACATCATGTAGTCCACCTCCGGGTACTAACTCGTCATGTAGTCCACCTCTGGGTACCGTCCAGTCCTCGAACACTCGACCTCCGTCAGCACTGCCCGTCATCTGCAACCAACACAACGAGGTGCGGGCATAGCCCGTGCAGGGGTGAGTATAACGATACTCAGTAGGGACCCCGAGACCCTCAAGGTCTCACTAAACCAATAGGGATAACCACAAGAAGATCTCAACAGATAACCTCTACTTAGATATATGGCATACATATACCTAAGTTATCAAGTAACCCATCTCAATCATGAGGAAACATAAGGATTGTGAAATCGACGGATAACCACTACCCAGGTATATGCCCATACATATACCTAAGTTATCAAGTGACCCATCTCAATCATGAGGTAAACACAAAGGTCAAAAGTCTCAGCTCAAACCATGATTTTCATTATCGAAACCGTAACTGCTCAAGAGCTCCGTATCTGGAGTGTACAGTGGTCTTGTCACGACTCCGAGGTACTGCTCACTAACCTAAGACTGCTGAGGTGCTCCTCCTATCGAGTACCGCGGCTCTGCAGCCAACTACCGGGCGCTCCGTCCGCTGTGGGTCTGTCGCCAAATACCGGGCGCTCCCCCCAATAGCCTACAAAGGTACTTCTCCTGTCGAGTATCGTAGGTCTGCGGCCAACTACCGGGCGCTCCGTCCGCCGTGGGTCTGTTTCCAAATACAGGGCGCTCCGTCCACTGGGCTAGTGAACTCACTCTAAGTCGAGTCGGTCAAGCAGTCATCGGGTCTCAGGCGGCTACACGGTCTCTGTACTCTGCACGCTCATCTCTGGGAGGGTCCTCTCCACGAGCTACTGGTCGATACTCCAAGTATCACAAAGTTCCGTAAAGAAGTATCTCAAAGTACCACCTCGACAAAGGGGTCTCAACGAAACAGAAGGCGCGTCAATCGGACGCCCGGTCTGTGAGTTATTAGCCTTTTCGTCCCAGGGGCCCGATTGGTTTCGTGTGCGAACCAATCCGGTCGTAACTCAACTATACCCCGGACACTCATAGGGTATACTCATAGGGACCATTTCTCAACGAGATCACCAATGCTGCTGACGGTTCGTCAAATGGACGTTCTGTTAGAAAGGTATCAGCTTTTCCGTTCTAGGGGCCGGGTTGGATTTCGGTGCGATCCAACCCGGCCACTATCCAACAGCACCCAAAACTCTGGCGGAGGATGCCAAAAGTTCTGTCTCAACAAGAGGAAAACAACGAGACAGACGGTGTGTCAATCGGACGCACGATCTGTGAGATATTGGCCTTTTTGTCACAGGGGCCCGGTTGGTTTCGTGAGCGAACCAACCCGACCATACTCCGACGGCATCCAAACCTCGAGCAGAGTAAGACAAAAGATCCATCTCACTTAGAGGAAAATAACAAAGTTGACAGCACGTCATTTGGATGTTCGGAACTCGAGTTAGGCGTGTTTCTGCTCCGAGGGCCCGGTTGGTTTCGTATCCGAACCAACCCGGCCGAACCGAAAGTAATCCAAAACTTTGAGTGCGATATACCGACACGATCGCCTCAATCCAAGGATTGCGTTGCCGCTGACGGCGAGTCATTTGGAGGCCCGCAGCTCATGTTACGGGCATTTGACCGAAAGTGGCCTGAAAACAGGGGTCTGGGCTCGGGCTGACCCGACCCGACCCCCCCCCCGGGTCGACCCGACCCGGGTCCGACCCGGCTGGGCCCAGCCCGGGGTGGTCCGGTTCGGTCCGGCCCGACCGGCCGGCCGTGGCTCGGCCAGCGTGGCCGAGCCGACACACGGGCAGGGCGCGCGGATCCCCCGCCCTTCGCCGATGATTGAGGCCGGCGGTTCGCCGGCCGCCCCTTTTTTCCGGCGGTGCGCCGCCGCCGCCTTCCGCGGACCACCGGATGCGCTCTGGTGGTCCGTTCTTCCTGCCGTCTTCACCTATGGTCCCCCCCGGGACCCCATCTTCACTGCGAAGGGATTCAAATGCCCAAACAGCCTGCTTCGTCGTCACCCGTCAATCCACACATCAATAAAAAATCTGCGGAGGGTTGTCGGGCCGTGTTCGTTTGGCCCGCACCCTCCGCGTTAGATTATAACAATGGGAGAAGTTTATTCAACACATGAATACATAACAAAAAAAAATTTTAAATGAATTAAAATTTTTCTTATTATCCGGGTTCTTCACCTTGAACGGAAACATTTACGGAGTATATAACATTCAAATAAAACCCCTACCTTGGGTATAAGATGATCGGAAGGAGGCGTCGTTGTTCGAGGTTCGTCGCGGTATGGCTTCGCGAGGATGACGACGTCGAAGGGGGACGTCGGCGTTCGTTTGACTCGAGGAAAGGAGATGCCGTCGTCGCTTGCTACCTGATTCTGCTTCCGAGCTTGTTCGTTGAAATCCAACAGATGATTGAAGGTTTCGTTGTGGATGAAGGAACGTTGCAGAAGAGGAAACGTCGGCGTCGCGGCATACGTCGTTGCGTCGTCGATTTCTGCAGTTTCGGCATTCTTCGTCGGAGGCCGAACTTCTTCGTGTGCTTCAAGTTCTTTGCGTTCTTCGCGTTGTTCGCGAAGGAGGATGAAGAATTCTAAGAGGTTCTTCAAGTTTTAACACAACATTACCAAAAAAAGGAGGGTGTGTTGGCCTTATTTTATTACCACGCCAACAGATTTCAAACCGGTTAAGAAATGAACAAGGAGATAAATAACGACCCATTAATTCGTAGAATTAATTTAACAAAATAAACCGCCCAATTAATTGGTGCTTTAAGAAAATTAGAAAATGGGTTAGTTGACTTTCATAATGACGGGTTTTCGCGGGTGCGTTACTTAGCGGAAAAGAAATGGTGAGACTCGTGCGGGTCCCACCTCAAAAATATCCTACCAAGAGGGTAGGATATTTTTTGATAGCACCCTATCCGCAACAACTCAACTTATGCTGCTTTAAGTGGCTTCAAGTGACTTCCAAGCGGCTTAAGTGAAAAAAAATAACGTTTGTCGCACTATTTATTTTATTTCTTAACTATAAGCACAAAAATTAAAAACCACACCCGAGCAAACACAACTCTGGAAGAAGCATTTCTAAGCAATTACCGGCGCTGCGATTCCATCGGTGCCCTCAGAATTCGATTCCGAACACCGGTTCAAAAGTTAGAAAAACTCGCTCATCCGTTCACTGAACGTACCTGAGCCAAACTTCGGAAATTGATTCCGGGAACACCGGGCCTCGGAATCAGGCACCGTCAGAAACTGCATTCTTGTAAAATTCCAAAGAAAATTAAGAAAAAAAAATTCCCTTGGAATTTACGGGTCTTTACATTACACCCACCACAGGGCTTTACGTCCCCGTAAAGCGTCACCACAAACTTAGGGAAACAAAGGCGGTACTGAGCACGCATCTGAGCCTTCCGCTCCCATGTGCTCACCGGGAGGTTCCCGTGCTGCCAAAAAAAGTTCACAAGAGGAATCGACCATCAACCTAGGATCCACTCCTGTCGATCCTCGATCCCCACAGGAACCTCCGTAGAAGTCACCTCATCGCCACTGTCCAGCTCATCAAGGTCAATGATATGTGGAGGGTCGAGCACGTATCTCCTCAGTTGAGATACGTGGAAAACGTCATGCACATAGTGCAACTGAAGTGGATGGGTCAAGCGGTAAACCACCTCGCCAACCCAGTTGAGGACCTAGAATGGTCCGTTGAACCTCGGAGATAACATGCCTCCCTGGCCACATCTCCATAAACCTCATCAAGGTGAGACACGTAAGAAGACGTGGTCATCATCCTCGAACGCCCGAGGTCTCCATTTTCTGTTAGAACTGAAACTGAAAACGACTGCTACTACGAGGGTAAGGTTAACCGACTCAACAGTGATCGGTCACACCCTCCTATGCAAGAGTTACCCTATGCTGCCTGGGGTTTCATTTTTCACCGACCAAGGAAAACCCATCCCAACGTCGTAGTTAAACTACAACCTTTTTTCTAATACCGTCAATTTTTGTATGAACTATGATTACCTAGTCCTTAATAAAACCAACGTCGTAAGGCCTCGATGCTGCCACCAAGAGATTCCAACCGAAACTCTCGCCTCGAGGATCTGACCACACCGTCGGCGTAAGTGTGATTATCGAGTCTCCTCTCAAGGTATCTCCAGACGTGAGGGTCATGTCCACGGCTTACGGGAAACTCTAGGTCTGGAACAAGATTTTTGAAAGTAAGGAATGATTCATATCAACGTTCGTTACTACAGCAGCTAGTAGTGGACACAGACTGTCCCTTGAATCATTTCTAGTGCCATTTGGTCACACTCCTTGACCGCAAGCAACCACACTCTTCCACCGCCCTCTAGCTCCCTGAGCCTGGCGGGGATAACTAAGGTGGGTGGTTGTAGCATTTTAAGATGTACACCACCTCATACTGCTCTCCTAGCTCTGCCTCCATGTCTACTACTTCGCAGACTCATCTATCCTTAAAGCATCCACTTCTTGAAACATTTAACATGCCCGAGTCTCTAAGACTGGCACCGGTTTCCTATTTCTTACTGCACTGTGCAGTCTTCATCTGCTCTTAAATGACCTGGACCTTCTTTAGTCTCACAAGAGCTTCTATGATTTCTTCTTTTCTGATAATAGAAATCTGGTCTCATCCCCTGGATGAACCACATTCGTTGCCTAATACAGTCAATCCTGAAATGAATGATGCATTCAAGCCATGGATGACGTCGTAAGGCCTCGACATAACTACCAAGAGATCCAACTGTAACTCTCACCTCCAAGGGTCGAGTCACACTGTCGGCATCAGTGTGAGGTCACTGGGTCTCCTCCAGTAGAAATCTCGAAAGTGAGGGTCATGTCAACAGTTTAACCAGGACCACTCAGTATCAACCAAACAAAAAGGACAGGAAAGCAAACATAGATAAGTGTCTTTTTATTATTGCAGCTCATAGTACAAATACACGAATACAAAAGCAACATGGAACTAGAATTACAAACGATGTATCCACTAGTACCTCTCCTGTCCACCTGCTCTCGGAGCTCCATGACCACAGGCCTTAGCTGCCTGAAGCTGAGCTCTCCCATGGCCTCCTATCCCCTGTGGTCGGGGTGGGCCTCCTGGTGGTGGTGGCAACATCTCGAAGCGTCGTCCACCTCCAGCTGCAGGACCAGCTCCTCTGCCATGGCCGCCGGCTCCTTGCGGTCCACCCTGATCGAACCACTGCCTTTGCGTTGAAGGTTCTTCATTTAACTGCTGGTCATCTGCATGGCGGGTCGGACAGTCACGTGCCACGTGACCAATTCCGCCACAGGAGTAACACTATCCACTCTCGGCACGTCTGGCTCTGAATCCACCCTAGTTTCCCCGCACAACTGAACCTAAGTCATGCAGTCGGCCACCGGTAGGTCTGGTCCTCTTGGACCTCTATGTCATATGTCTACTGCCTGCAGCATAAGACTCTCCCGTAAGCCGACTAGTGGTGGGTCCTACTGCTGGAGACTGCTCAGCAAGGAAACTCTCCACTAAGAGGGCTCTCTCCAACACCCCTGTCTGCGTCGGAAAGCTGTGAGAAACAACAGAAGCTCTAATATCTCACCTGATCCCCTGCTCGAAGGTTCGGGTCTTGAAGAACGGGTTCTGTACCATATCTGTGGAGTAGTGCGAGAGGTCTGTGAATCTCGCTGAGTACTGCGCCACTGACATACAGCCCTACCGTAGCTGAAGTAGCTCCGGTATACGCACCGCTCGAAGGGTGGCGGTTACAAAATCTGCCCGGAACAGGATCTCGAAGTCTGCCCATAGAAGTGTCGCCTCGTCATGCATCTGAAGCATCAGGCTCCACCATCTCCCTGCTGCTGCCTGAAGAAGGCTGGCAGCAAGGATCACCATGAAATCTGTCGGCATCCCCACTAGCCTGAAGACTCTCACCACAGCCTCCAGCCAATCCTCAGCTGCCTGTGGGTCCATCCCTCCCTAGAACCTGGGTGGCCTCTGGCATTGGAACTCATGCAGTGCGCTCAAGCGACGTGCATCCTCTACTGTTGGGGCTGGTGGCATCGGTGGCCCAACGGGTAGTAGTACCGCTGGTGCCTCAACTGGGATAGGGCCCTGTACTGAGGCCTCGTCTCTCGGCGGGTTGTCAGTACGTACCACTCTCAGGGATCTAGCTGGTCGTCCACGGGAAGGCATCCTGAAAGAAACAACGTGACACGGTCAAAAGATTATAACTGGTGAGGTGACCTGGTTTGAGCTGACATTTAAATAAGACATCTAGAAAACACACACGCAATCAGTGTTTTCGTGCACAAAGTCGGAAATTAGTTTTCAGGGTCCTAGTGTATGGATACGTCGGCCACCCGCACCAACACTGGACTCCCTGAACTGAAAACCTCACTCGGTACTCTTAACATTGTTGCTTCAAAGAAAGAAACATCAGAGTTATAAGTTCTGCGGTATAACCGAACTCCTCTGATACCAATTTGTAACGACCCGTCCTCAGGGCCCATGCCGTGACTACCCCAAGCCCGCCTTCAATAGGCCAGGGGATGGCGACTAGCACCAAGGTGCAAAATCCCGATAACTGGGAAGGCATTGCCTTTATAGAAGAAAACAAGCACCACAGTGTACAAGAGGAATCAAAACACTAAGTACAAAAGAAATGATAAAAAGTAAATGGTCGAGAATACAAACCCAAAAGAAAGAATGACTACAACTGAACAAGGTAAAACAGCAAAAAGAAAACAGCTGGAAGTAGGAAGCAGCTCCTAGGTCGTCCTCCTCGGATCCTACCTGAAGGGTAGGTACAGATATAGCAGCTCCTGGTCGTCCACCACGGATCCTACCTGAAGGGTAGGTACAGATAGCCTCCTCCACGCCCTCGTCCGTCAACATCTTCTGTGAGTCGTCACATCATGTAGTCCACGTCCGGGTACTGACTCGTCATGTAGTCCACCTCCGGGTACCATCCAGTCCTCGAACACTCGACCTCCGTCAGCATTGCTCGTCGTCTGTAACCAACACAACGAGGTGCGGGCATAGCCCGTGCAGGGGTGAGTATAACGATACTCAGTATGGACCCCAATACCCTCATGGTCTCACTTAACCAACAAAGATAACCACACGAAGATCTCAACAGATAACCTCTACTTAGATATATGGCATATATATACCTAAGTTATCAAGTAACCCATCTCAATCATGAGGAAACACAAGGATTGTGAAATCGACGGATAACCACTACCCAGGTATATGCCCATACATATACCTAAGTTATCAGGTGACCCATCTCAATAATGAGGTAAACACAAAGGTCAAAAGTCTCATCTCAAACCAGGATTTTCATTATCGAAACCGTAACTGCTGAAGAGCTCCGTATCTGGAGTGTACAGTGGTCTTGTCACGACTCCGAGGTATTGCTCACAAACCTAAGACTGCTGAGGTGCTCCTCCTGTCGAGTACCGCGGGTCTGCAGCCAACTACCGGGCGCTCTGTCCGCTGTGGGTCTATCACCAAATACCGGGCGCTCCCCCCAATAGCCTACAGAGGTAATCCTCCTGTCGAGTATCGCAGGTCTGCGGCCAACTACCGGGTGCTCCGTCCGTCGTGGGTCTGTCGCCAAATACCAGGCGCTCCGTCCACTGGGATAGTGAACTCACTCCATGTCGAGTCGGTCAAGCAGTCGTCAGGTCTCAACCGGCTACACGGTCTCTGTACTCCGCACGCTCGTCTCCGGGAGGGTCCGCTCCATGAGCTACTGGTCGATACTCCAAGTATCACAAAGTTCCGCAAAGAAGTATCTCAAAGGACCACCTCGACAAAGGGGTCTCAACGCAACAGAAGGCGCGTCAATCGGACGCCCGGTCTGTGAGTTATTAGCTTTTTCGTCCCAGGGGATTGGTTGGTTTCGTGTGCGAACCAATCCGGCCGTAACACAACTATACCTCAAACACTCATAGGGTATACTCATAGGGACCGTTTCTCAATGAGATCACCAATGCTGCTGACAGTTCGTCAAATGGACGTTCTGTCAGAAAGGTATCAGCTTTTCTGTTCCAGGGGCTGGGTTGGATTTCGGTGCGATCCAACCCGGCCACTATCCAACAAAATCCAAAATCGGGCGGAGGATGCCAAAAGTTTTGTCTCAATAAGAGGAAAACAACGAGACAGGCGGTGCGTCAATCGGACGCCCGGTCTGTGAGTTATTGGCTTTTTCGTCCCAGGGGCCCGGTTGGTTTCGTGAGCGAACCAACCCGACCGTACTACGACGACATCCAAACCTCGAGAAGAGTAATCCAATAGATCCATCTCACATAGAGGAAAACAACAAAGTTGACGGCACATCATTTGGACGTCCGGAACTCGAGTTACGAGCATTTCCGCTCTGAGGGCCCGGTTGGTTTCGTATCCGAACCAACCCAGCCTTACCGAAAGTAATCCAAAACTTTGAGTGCGATATACCGAAACGACCGTCTCGATCCAAGGATCTTGTTTCCACTGACGACGAGTTGTTTGGAGGCACGTAGCTCAAGTTATGGGCATTTGACCAAAATTGGCCCGAAACCGGGGGTCCGGGCCCGGGCCGACCCGGCCCAACCCCCCTGGGTCGGCCCGAACCGGGTTGACCCGACCCGGGTCCGAGCCAGCTGGGCCAGGGCAAACCCGTCCCGGCGCGGTCCGGTTCGGTTTGGCCCGACCGGCCGGCCGTGCCTTGGCCAGCATGGCCGAGCCGACACGCGGGCTGGGCGCGCGGATCCCCTGCCCTTCACCGCTGATTGAGGCCGACGGTTCGCCGACCGCCCCTTTTTTTCGGTGGCGCACCGCCGTGCCGGCGTGGTGCTCCGCCGCCGCCTTCCGCGGACCACCGGACGTGCTCCGGTGGTCCGTTCTTCCTGCCGTCTTCGCCTATGGTCCCCCCTGGACCCCATCTTCACTGCGAATGGATTCAAACGCCCAAACGGCCTGCTTCGTCGTTGCCCGTCAATCCACACATCAATAAACAATCTGCGGAGGGTTGTCGGGCCGTGTTCGTTTGGCCCGCACCCTCTGCGTTAGATTATAAGAACGGGAGAAGTTTATTCAACACATGAATACATAACCAAAAACAATTTTTAATGAATTAAAATTGTTCTTATTATCTGGGTTCTTCACCATGAACGGAAACATTTACGGAGTATAGAACATTCAAATAAAACCCCTATCTTGGGTGTAAGCCGATCGGAAGGAGGCGTCGTCGTTCGAGGTTCGTCGCGGTATGGCGTCACGAGGAGGACGACGTCGAAGGGGGACGTCGGCGTTCTTCCGACTCGAGGGAAGGCGAAGCCGTCGTCGCTTGCTACCCGATTCCGCTTCCCAGCTTGTTCGTCGAACTCCAACAGATGATTGAATGTTTCGTTGTGGAGGAAGGAACGTCTCAGAAGAGGAAACGTCAGCATCGCGGCACACGGCATTGCATCGTCAATTTCCGTGGTTTCGGAATTTTTCGTCGGAGGTCGTCGTTCTTTGCGTTATTCGCGTTCTTCGCGTTCTTCGCGATGGAGGATGAAGAATTCTAAGAGGTTCTTCAAGGTTTAACACAACATTACCAAAAAAACGAGGGTGTGATGGCCTTATTTTATTACTACGCCAACAGATTTCAAACCGGTTAAGAAATGAACAAGGAGATAAATAACAACCCATTAATTCGTAGAATTAATCCAACGAAATAAACTGCCCAATTAATTGGTGCGTTAAGTAAATAAGAAAACGCGTCAGTTGACTTTCAAAATGACGGGTTTTCGCGGGTGCGTTAGTTAGCGGAAAAGAAACGATGGGGCCCGTGCGGGTCCCACCTCACAAATATCCTACCAAGAGGGTAGGATATTTTTGGATAGCACCCTATCTGCAACAACTCTGCTTAAGCTGCTTTATGTGGCTTCAAGTGGCTTCCAAGCGGCTTAAGTGAAAAAAATAATGTTTGTCGCACTATTTATTTTATTTCTTAACTATAAGCCCAAAAATTAAAAACCACACCCAAGAAAACGCAACTCTGGAAGAGGCATTTTTAAGAAATTACCGGTTCTACGATTCCATCGGTGCCCTCAGAATTCGATTCTGAGCACCGGTTCAAAAATTAGAAAAACTCACTCGTCTGTTCACTGAACGTACCTGAGCCAAACTTCGGAAATTGATTCTGGGCACACCGGGCCTCGGAATCAGGCGCCGTTTGAAACTGCATTCTTGTAAAATTCCAAATAAAATTAAGAATAAAAAATTTCCTTGGAATTTACGGGTCATTACAGACAGTTACATGCCCTCAGGTCTTCCATCAGAGGGATACGATAAATGATCTAAGGAGATATATGATAAAAACGACGAGGATTGCATTCATTTCAATATAGTGATACCAAAATATCAACATAGATTTACCCAACAAGAAGAATATATTCTCCCTTGTTGTTTTGGTCACATCACTACCCAAATATCCACCCATGGAATGAGGAATGAATAAAGGATCCAACTTGATGCCTCTTGGGGATTTCAAAAACTCTATCGAATATTTCATGCTGAAGGTATCATGGTCTAGTGAGTGGTAATTGATTTGAACCTAGCTTCATGGGAATGATAATGAAAATGAACCTTATACGAACATTTCCATGATATTGATGACCAGATAATCAATCAATGTTGAATGTGGAAGATGTCGTGTATTAGGGTCACACGATGATTACCATGACCTTGGGTACATCATGTGTTCAATGTCCATTTTCATTCCATCATTGTTATGTATAATATTGGTATAGTATTATAGAATTATTAACACACTTTGTCCTCACATATTGGGTCCACATCTATGCTATATCCATGTGCCAGCACATTGTGTCAACCCGTGTAACTTTTCCCTTCTACTAGTACATGAGGTAATCTGTGTAACCGGTTCCAGCCATGATGTTTTTGGAAGTTAAAAATGTGTTGGAAACCCATGTACTCAAAATTGTGTCCATGTACTTCTCATGTATGCGGCGATTGGTTTATCAAAGAACATACTCTATGTATCTAGGAATACATGTTGTTTTTTCTCATTTTCTAGAATGATGTGTTCTTCCTCCACGCGCCTCTGGTGATCTCTCAAATCACTTTTTGTTGGTTAGTATGCCTCGAAACTCAATATTGAGGTTTATTTCGCCACCCTAAAACCTAATATATGTGTTTCCAAATTTCATTTTTCTAGAAAACCAAATTTAATCAAATCCTACACAATCATACCAAAGAAAAATTAATCTCAAATCACATCTATTTATCCACTGCCATCACTGTCACACATCTGTTGTGTTTTCCTAGTGCCAGATCTCGAATTGCGGATCATTACACCGTGATATGAATGCTAAATAATTGATCATTCAATGATTATGGATTAACAAAGAACACAACTAACAAATTGGGGGGGGGGGTATAATGAACAAATCCCAAGGAATCAACATCAACCAGTTTTCGTTCCAAACATGACATTTTAATGTAAGAACGATAATTGAATCATGTAATTAATATCTAGGAACAAAACTCACTAAACACCCCAAATGAAAACCTATACTGAAAGAATGATCAATCTGTTGGATAATCTATTTGTAGAATAGTCTTGATTCATCAGAGAAATCCAAAATGAAAAGAAGAATTGAAATAACACATCCTACATTGATTTTCCATAGGTCACTGAGGATGATTGGTTGTCACGTCATCAACATTTGCGAGATCTATCAAGAAAAGTGTCTATTTATCATTGATTCATGGTTCTGTAGTCACTTATTGGGATAATTCTCTTGTTTTTTTTCTCTTAAGAGTCTATAGATGATTATTGGGTTATGAGAACAACCCTAGATCTCTACCTGATGATTAATTTAATAAAAACTGACCATTGTTTCACTGTGTCAACATAACATGAATAAAATAAGTATTTCCTAAATTTATTTTATTCATTAATAGTTATCATGTAACCTTTCAACAGTAGATCCATGAAAAGTAATGTTATGGAATAGTTATGGTAAAATCACTATTATAAACACAATATATCCCTTATATTTATGATTTGGTAACCCATTTGAATGGTATTCCTCTTTTTCAAAAAACTGTGTTCATTTTCAATTATTAATTTAATTTATTTCAATCAATTATTATGGGCTCACCGGGCCATGGAATCCCACATAGTCTCATCCTCTAGTCTCTAAATCAATCCATATAAAATTTAAAAATAATACAAGTAAAATTTATAGAAATTTCATTCTCCCCTCTTTAGCGCTATGCATACTAGAAAATCCAAAAAAAAGGCTACTAAAAAAGATGAGGGTACTTGACACAAATATAAACCTCTCGCTCCCATGTTCTATACTATATATTCTTGTATCGTGACTGGACACATACTAAAGGATTAAACAACTCATGTTGTATTTTTTCCATTAGGATCCTCGATCTACCTTGGGTACTTAGTAAAAGTTACACTATACTCGATGTCTAGATCTGCCAATTCGATGGAATTTTGGAGTTAATGAACAAACCTCATCAACTACGACACATTGAAGACCTCATGTACCCGGTCCAACTCAGGGGGTACAACAAAGCTATACACCACCTCACCAACTCTATAATGTATCTAAAAATTGTTTATTAACCTCGAAGATAACATGCCTCCCCAACCCAATATATGTATTTAATGTCAACGTTAATCCCATAAGAACATGTGTTATCCATAATCAAACTCAAAAGAAATCATAAAACAATCAGTATAAGAAATGTAATGGATTTATGTAGTTATCATACACCCCCGAAAAATCTACACCATCTTAGAAGTATGCCACACCAACTCTGGGACAATGAGTGCTGATTTATTTGGGCATGACTAACAAGGTGGTGAAATGAAGGGTCTCTCGTAAAAGCCTCTAATGGTTTAATAACAATGGTGTAAGGGTATCATTTTTCCATAATAAACTCCACCAGTGTTATGTGATCCTCTGAACTATGGACAAAGTCCAACATGAAAGCATGTATCATGCCCTTCAGAACATGAATGTTCCTCTCTATTTGGATATTTATCTATGGGAGAAATGTTTTTCTCAAGGATTACTGGGTACCATATATTTATCATAATCCCTTCCACAATTGGTATGAAAAATGAGAATCAAAATCTAAAACAATATTCGATTGGACTGTATGGGGTCGAGATATCTGTTGAACGTAGTGGTGTCCAAATCTCTCTACTGAACTCTGCTCTAAAATAGCTACAAAGTTGGATGACATTGTGAGTCGGTAAAAGATCACCCTTATTGAATTGTGTAACCTATATTTACATGTTAAACCCATCACAATGTCCATTTATATTCCATCCCACTTCAATTACGGATCCTCATTGGGTTGAGAAGAACCCACTAGAACCAGGTGATCATCCCTGAGTTGCATACAAGTAAGGCATGGAGAAACAAATTTTTACTCCATTAATCATTCATGGAAACTAAAATTGTATTTGGAGATCTTGGTATGTTTTATCAACACCTGGATGTAATGCCAATAGGGAAGAATGATAATCTATTACAACCTCCTCCAACAATGGTGCCATCCCTTCTGTATGTCCTCTAAAAAGGATGATGTTATCCCTTGCTTTTGAATATCCATCGGAAGCATGGCCTATGGATATTAGATGATTTAGGGTCACATAGATGGTATCTCAAAATTGTTCCTCCATAACTGATGGTATAAATAAAGGGGTAACAAGAAATGATTGTAGGTAATCTACTCCATCTCCATCCAGTAGGGATAACATTAATGCGGATAACTTCTCTGACACCTTATTCAACAACTACGAACTACATATTATATTGAGAGAATCTACCACAATGTTTACCTTCTAATGATTATTGAAAATAAAAATTTCTTATTCATGTAATTACTCTATCAATTTTCATTTTATCAAGCACAGATCATTCTAAGAGATGATATACTTGAGACTCTTACGGTCAAAGTAGATGATAAACAGATCATCCATCATTTAGTGTCACCACATCTTCAACATGATGACTACCATTTCTAATTCAAGATTACAGGTTGCATAGTTATGATCATGTGATCTCAAATATCACGAACCATTGAAAATCACTTCTATCTTATGCATCAATAGAAAACTGATACTGGTTCCTGATGATTCGAAGAACACCACGTACTGGGTATCCTCCTAATGTAATATCAGGATCGAAGCACTTGTCAAACTATTTATCAACTAAAAAAAATCCTACTAGAACCTCTCTTTCAAATAAAGTATACCTCCTTCTATTCAACGTTATCATAGGTTCTAATATCCATGATAAATTAGGTATTATTCTATTATAATAGTCGTCTAGCCCACGAAATCTACACACCGTAGTCACGCTCTTATGTGGCTCTCATGCTAACACTTCCTCAACCTTGGTCAGGTCCCAAGACACTTTGTCAATTAATATAACAAGTCCCTAAATGTGGAAATCCTAAATCCAAAACTAGCACATTGAATGTTTCCCATAAATCTAGTTCTCTAAGAGTACTACAAGAACCATAATTAAGTGTCTTGTATGATCCTTCTCAATAACCGAGTACAGAAGGATATCATTGATGAAGACTACCACAAATCTTCTATGTAATAATTAAATATCTAGTTCAGGAGTTCGATGAACAGTATTTTGATGTTTTTCATTCCAATGTGAATTTACATGTAATAATAATGACAATAACAATATCTACAAGTTTTCTTCATTATATCCTCATCTCGTACTCGCAACTGGGGATATCCTAACATGAGGTAAACCTTCGAGAACAATAATTACACATCTAATTGATCAAAGGGGTCATCAATTATTGGTAGTGGATACTTAACCTTAATAATCACCTGGTCCAAGAATCAATAGTCCACATAAAAACTCAACCTCTCATCTATCATTTTTTTTAAAATGAAACTAGGGTTTCCCTAGGTTAAACACTAGGTATAATGAATACCTTCTTATTCCAGTCCTACAACTATAACCTTAACTCATAAATCACTACATGCGACATATGATATACTTTTATAGATATCGGTGTCATTACATGTTGAAAATCAATGAAGAAGTCTATCTATTGATGGGGAGTTAATCATCAAACAAAATCAAAAATGACATCCTCATACTCCACCACCAATGTTGAAAACTTGAATCTCAAAACATATACTACATGGAGGGTTATAATTTCCATCTGATGAGTAATCATCTGCAGCATCCTATGAAAGATTCAATCAAATTCTTCATGTGTTTCATTTTCACTGAAAAAGGTAAACATTTCCTCATCACTACGGAAATAATGCTTCATTTGCCCAAAATTTTCAATTTGGTAATGAACTATAGATAACCAATCCACGCACTTAATGACATTTTAAGGCCTCAAAACTACATCTAAGAGGATCCAAATGAATCTTTCACCACCAAGTGTCTAGTCACACTATCGTCACATGTGTTTGACAACAATTCCTTCTTCAGTAGGTGTCTCCAAGCATAAGGGTAGAATTAATGGTTCAAAAAAAATCTATATGACACGAACAAGATATGTGGTGATAATTGAATGAATAGAACATACATCTACAAGTATAATATATAAATTATAAATGATTAATATCAGAACTCGAATCATTTTTGGAGCCCCTTGGTTACATGCCTCAAGAGTATATAGATTCCCCTTCCCCTATCCTCCGATTCCATGATCATGGCATGGACCACAGTGGGGTGGTGGTAGTAACATGTTTAAATCTCAACCACCTCCATATTCTATCCAAGATCCCCTATCATGTTCATAACCTTATGGATCTCCCTACTCCTATCAGGGTCTATGCCTCAGTGTATCATCCATAGTCTCCCTATCAATTTCTCTGCAGTTTGGAAAATATATAGTGAGATATCTCATACTATCAAATGAATAGAACTACCTCTCCCTAGGCTGGTTGAACCCACCCTAGGATCCCTGAACTATATATCATTTTTCCTATGACCTCCTCCTACAACCTGTCCCATTCCTATGACACTGGGACTTACATTGGATCAATGTTTCCAAGTGATCTGCTCATGCTCATCAAATGTTAACTATTACTAGCTATATCTTCTCAACCAAGAATATTTTAACAAACAAGGGTCACTCAACAACATCATGATAATAATTACTGAATATAGGGGTAACACATTTTCATATCAACACAAAAGCCTCTCTCAATGTTATACACCATAATGTACTGATCTCTAATAATATCCATCAATTACCTGGAAAAGATGGCGACGCTTGATGAAAAATCATCCGCACTCAGGATACCCAGCTGGAGCCGAATAAAATATTGTATATTCACAGATTTTTTTGTAAATAGTGAGAAATCCCCTATAACTATGTGCTTCAACTCAGTCTATAAAAGAGTCTCCCCATCATGAGTCCTGATATAAAAATACCATCATCATACTACTGATCTGTTTAGAAGGCTCGCTGCTTGGACGACCATCTATTATGTGCGTGTCGTCACTTGACAAAAAACATGGGTCACCACCTCAAGCTAGTTCCCAGCCTCATGAGAGATTAGCTTGCCTCGGAACCAAGGGGTCTCTCTCTGTGAACATCCTAATGCGCGTTCATCCAAAACTCTTCATCTGATGGTACACTGGGTACCACATAGTTATGTACATGGGGAAGAATAATTGGTTCCACCTTGGGGAACTAATCCTTATATCGAAGCCTCATCACTGTTGGGGTCATCCTCATTAACATGTTATTGTATCCATGCTGTTATGAGTTGTAGAGGAATACTATAAGAAAAAAATATGTACCACAGTCAATGGGTATATATGGAGAGATTACTCAAGGAAATGGAAACCACAACCCATTCATATATGATGCATGAATAATTATTTTACCAATAATAGTTGTTTTAATTTACCGAGTCACTAAAGTAGGTTATCAAAATCTTGGTGTATAGACATATCATCCTCTACAATAACACTGGAGTCACTGGCCTAAATTCTGAACTCGCAACAATTATCACTATTTCCCCAAACCAATATCACGAACTCCCAGTCCTATGTTATAACTGACCACATATGATACCTCTTTTTCATGACTCATCCTAGTGGGCACCATGTTGTAACCCACATGCCCAAATTCAATAGCCCATGGGATGGTGACTAGTATCGAGTAGGCAAATCACTATCATGGGAGTAATTTCTTATTTACATGAACGCACTCAAAAAACACCAAGACCACAAAATGATCTAATGTAAAAACCATTAAGTAAACAATGCTTGAATACCATAGTAACCAACAACCAGAGTTCCCAAGAAACTAAATTAAAGTAAAAATTGAATGAATAATATCCCACCAAAAGATTCTATAACTACATGTCTAACTTGTTAACAATATTTACTACGAAAACTATCTATAGTTGTCGGAGCACAACTCGGTCTGTCTAGTCTCACAAAGCACCATCTGGTCCTTGTCTTCCTAGGACTTCACCAAATGTTTTCTCATCGGAACAAGACATGCCATGTGTGGGAAAATCCTGTCTTGAGTTGAGTATAATGATTCTCATTATCACTCCCCGAAACCACAAAGCAATATAAAAAATGAATGTTGCAGTCATCTCTACATAGATATATATATCTATAACACATAAAACATGAATATATAGACATACTCAACCAGGACACACATCAAGTGGTAAGTCGCAACTAATGCACAACAACCCTATGAATTTATCTAAAAAAATTCAATGAAGAACAGAATTAGGAGAACACACTCCTGAGTCTGATATCACTGATGACATATTTCAATGAGGTACAGCTCATCAGGTCTTACAATAAGATATATACAATGATAGATCTAATGAATGATATGATACAACATATTAGAATCATATATAGGGTCATGGAGTGATACCAACAACTCAATATCAATTAAATTGTCTAGTATAGGATCAAAACCCATGTAGTGTTGGTCACACTGAAAACAAGAAATCCACACAGGGCATGAAGAATGAATAGAGGTTCTTTCCCTGAGCGTCTCATGGAATCCAACTACTCTTTCTAGGATGTCTAGTTATTGGGATATTACTCATATGAGTAGGAAATGATTTACAGCTACCTTCAGTGAAATGATAATGGGAATGAACCCTAATGAAACTTGTCCCTGATTTGAAGGGAATGACAATAAATACATATATAAAGAGGTACATGGATTGTAGTAAGGTCACACGCCATGTCCATTGAGCAAGGGTACTACCTATGTACAATGGTCAGTGTCATTCCAAAATTTATCATGTAGAAGACGGGTTCACAACATATAGAATGAGCCACACTCCAGGTCGTTCAATATGGGGTCCACTTGTGTAATTCAGTCATTTTCCAGTACATGGTGTCAAACCGTGTAACCATGCTCATGTTCCAGCACACTCAGTAATTTGTGTAACCATTTTTGGACAAGCCATGAGGGGACTACATGCATTGTTCGCAACCTGTGTTCTCCACCGCATGTCTGTGTACTTCCAATGTAAACCATGAGTGGTTCAGTTATGACACATGCTGTGTACCCATGACTACATGCCATGTTTTGTGGAATTTTGCGTAACATCATGTTCATCCTTTTCACACAATTAATGATCTCATGTATCTCATTCAGGTTGTCCATTGTCCTTGAAACTCATAATCTAGTGTAGTTTTCCAACCCTAATGCGGAATCAACGTGTTTTTGGCCTCCAATATTATCATAAAACCATCGTCACACCTCCTTCAGGTCATCTTGATGTCAGATCTCAAATTTTGGATTATTACTCCCTAAAAGGAAGGTGTAACGATCAGTCATTCAACATTTTGGGAAGAACGAAAAATCAATGAATGAAATTTGGGGGGGAAGAAACAATGAAAAACTCCAATGAATGAACATAAATCATTGTTCATTTCAACTTGATCTGTTCTTATATGAATAAAAATCAAATCAATTAATTCATCTCAATGAACAAATCTCGATAAACCCCCCAAATAACCTCCCATCTCGAACGAACGATCAATCTATGGGATAATCTATTCATGGATTAGTCAATATTTTTCGAAGAAGTCTATAATGGGGGAGACAAATTTAAATAATGAAACCTACATAGATTTGCAATTTCTCATTTATGAAGATTAGTTGTTGTGTCGTCTCTGTTTGAGAGATCTATCAAAAATAGTTTCATAAAATTTTTGATCCTAGGTTCTTTCGTCACCTACCGAGAGAATTGTAAATGTTTTTTTCTCTCTGGGGACTCTAGAGTATTTTTGAGTTATCTTAAAAACCCGGGATGTTATCCAAATTGTTAATATAAATTAGAAAACATCATTTTTTTGCTGCGTCGACAAAATAGATATAAAATAAATAGTTCATCAGTATATTTTATTCATTAAAATTACACATTACATCTACCACAATAGACCCACACCGACCAACATTAGTTCTAACCTAGAGTAAAATCATTTCTTTGAATGCAACGGTGCCCACAAATTTCTAATATTGGAAACAATTTATAATTTATTCAACTATTTTAAAAAACTTCATGCATTGCCTATTTTGTAATTCAATTTATTTCAAAAACTTATATCATTCACTTCAGGACTCATAATAACTCTAAATCTCAACATACCCTCTCGATATCAATACATATAATATTTAAAAACAATACATGGAAAATAAAGGACATTAAATAACTCCCAAGGAATCACTGAAAGTTCCCTATAGGGATTCATACTACACATTAACAAAAAATATAGAAGAAGAAAATGAGATATGAGAATCAATTATTATGTATCATGGTAAAATTAATCATGAAATGTAGAAATTAATTTTATAGAAATAACATCATGAATAAATATCAATCCAAAAAGAAAATTTTAACAACCACCCATGGGAACATATGGCCCATCACAATGATAGATGGATAGGCACATGGATGTAACTCATCACCTCTATCCCTTCATTCTTATCACCAATCTACCAATACTAAAAAAACTCATAACATTATTAGGAATATATAAATAACCCATTTATATATGTTAATCACCAACCCAACTAGATTACCACAATGTCATTACCATGAGGTAATCTTGAAATTTCCTGAAGTGCATTCCAAAATTTTACTAATTGGAGACAAGACATTGGAAATCAAGAACTACCATTGGAAATTATTTTCTTATAATAAAATATAATCATTATACTATTAAAAAATAATATATCAGTATTCCAATACAAGGATAAATTATAATAATTTTAAAGAAAGATAAAAAAAGGTTTCAAAAAACAACAAAAACAATACAAATCCAAAAAAATTGAGACACTATATCTCTGTGAAATATTGTTTCCTCCAGAATCCAGCACCATACTAACCAAAAAACTAACTTCCATCATGGTATTAGATCCTTTACATTCTCAAGACAAAAATGATGTACATACATTCAATGTTTTATACATGATCTGAGAAAAATATCCATGTAATTTCCTACCTAGTGTTTTAAAATAATGGTTTATAAAATAAATCCATTATACTCACATAAAAAATGAAAATTCCTGACATATAATTTCTATAGTTTAATATTAAATATATATTATCATCTAATTTCATATATCTGTAGAACATTCCGAATATATTGGTTTTCAAAGAATTTAAATAAAAAATACAAAAAAATCAAATATTATCATCATGAAAAGTAGATCTTCATAAATAGTAGTCTAGGTCAATGATAATTGATGTACAATTTATTATGATTAGTTGGACTACTTTTGTACACATTAACCAAGTAGAAAATTTAATGGGAGAATATGTTAATCTCATTAGTGACTCATTTCCATAAAATAACCTACCTAGGGCCATCATTAGAATTTTTTAAAATGTTTAGGACCCAAATTTAATCCCTTATGTTGTATTAATTCCTCTACACTGACCAATGTATGGTTTTCTATATTTAAATCAATAAATTGGAGTTTATTTTTTTAAATCGTATAAATTATTCTTTAAAACACTTTTAATTAACTCCACTAGGAGATCACTCAATTTTTATAATATGATACCCATGAAAATATTAAAAAACTCATTCCTTGAAAATCATATTAGATTCTATTTCCATGATATTCCCAGAAAAAAAAATTTCCAGCCATTTTTAAAATATAATGATGATGTCAGAAAACATGGTTTCAAAGATAATTCGCATTTATGAAACCAAATTCCACGAAACAAATGGGTTATCATTATTGGAATGGGGTACAAATTAAAAAAAACAACCAAGGAACCATGGTATTGACATGGGACCCAAAATAATAAAAAATTAATGATTCACCAAATTATAAATATATAAAATAATGGAAATGGAATGAAAGACATACCAAAATAATTCCTTATAAACTCACCATGATGATTGCAAATAATGGAATATCCCATCCTTCCATGAAGAATAAAAAATGAATATATTTTTCTCTATATATCCTTGAAGGTAACATTATTTTAATTGTATATCCATGATGTGAAACCATAGGAATAAAAATTAGAATGGTATACATGAAAAATTACTGATATTCATGAAACTAATGGACAAAAACATTTCTCCAAACATTAATCCTCCATAAAATTGGTTCAGGAGAGGGAATGATTTCAAAATAGATTATATAGGACATAAAGGACCAACTTAGTATTCAAGTATTATTATATAAAATTGACGATTCATTAGTGTGAAAAAATTAATACCATTACATATCTAGCACAAATTACTATCATCAACTTGCAACTCACCCTCTACCTATAGGATAAATTACCACCAACCAGTCAGGGGGTGCATTAAAAATATCAAAAATATCTAATATCCTTAATGGAAATATTTTTACAACACATTTTTTGTATCCAATTTCAACACTAAACTAAATATATAGTGGAACTTTATGGTGAGAAAATTGATATCCTTCCATATTATTTTCAAATAGTTAATGTCCACCATCTACCATAATCAAAATTTACACCTCCAACCACACATAAAATATTAATAATAAAAATAAAATTCTGATATTTTTAAATTAATGATAGAAAAAAATAGAAAATGGATGTACCTATCAACAATATCATGATATTACATTCATTCTCAATACTTTTAATTTAACTAATATATATCATTTTCATCATCAATAATATCAATGAAGTTTATATTTTTCAGGTTCAGACTCAATCATAATATAATTTATAATATATATCATGTAATTTATTAATCAATGAGACAAAACTAATCCTCGTCATGTTCACAAAAAATAACAAACAAAATTCTTTGGATAGAAATATATGACCCCACATCACAATCATCAATACATATGTGTCTGTATGATCGTAAACATATATGTAGTTTTTAAGAGATCAGTTAGTGGAAATTTGTTTCTTATTTTTGAATATATCTTCATTGGGTTTTATGTTGTAGGTTTTTGGTAGAAATTGTATTATTTTGAAATTAATAGGGTTTGTGCAAACATTTTTCTTACCGGGTGCCCACCCCAACAAACTATGAAACCCACATAAAGGATATTCACATGGGTACATCATAGATTTTTTAAACTATGATCCCTCTTGGAAGTAACCATGTCAAACCAATATGCATGTCACACAGTTTGGGTGCATGTTTATGGTAAAACATGTTCCCTATGAAGGAAACCATTAGTGAATAAATTTAAATATCTAATAATTATATTAGACATTTCTAAGCCCCCAAAAACATCAACCTAATTCAACCCACCTCTCCAACAACTAATTTCATTCATTTTTATTCATTACTATGTATTATAAGGTATTCCATCCACCACAGTTAAAGAATCAATGCCCAAATTCATGATATTCGCCACTCCCTATAAAATATTAAAATTTTGTGTCATTTCTTTTATGTCTCATCTCTCTTTCTATATAAAAATGTGATATTTTTACTACATTAGATATGTATCTAGAACTAGGGTTGATGGATCATAATTTTTTTTGATTTTGGATCTAGGTTTTGGATCTATATCTTATTATTCATCAAGATATTGGTTGTTTAACTTCATTTAGGGATTTCCATTCGTGGGTGTTCATCATCAAACATGAGGCAGGTCCAAAAAATTTAATTCTTATTGTCAAAAATTCTAATTTATCATATATATTGTATAATTTTTATCAACATGTTTGGAAATTTAATTTTGAGATGAATATATTAAAATATTAAATAATTTAATGAATCGTGGAATTGATTTTTTTTTCATCTGAATGTGAGATGAGAATAACTTGTGAAAATTAGAATTTGGTAACTTTTATTTTGGAATCAGTGGCCATGGATTAATTAAAAAATTAATTAATTAATGAAATGTTGTGATTTTGTAATTTATTTTAAATTTGTATGGTGTATTATTTCAACAAATATAAAAATGAATAAATTGATGATGGGAATTTTGAGATGGTGGACATTACCTTAATGGTTTATTAGGTTATATGAATTGAATATTTCAAAATTGGTTAATGGTGATTTTCTCATATTATTCAATGTTATTAATTTATTGAACAAATATTTGTTTTGATAACTTAAATGTTATTTCATGATGTGAAATGTGATAAAAGAGATATGGTTGATTAACCTTGATTGCTGTGATATATGTGATATATGTGTGATTGATTATTATACAAGAGTGGGTAAAAAACTAAGGATCCAAATACCCATATGTGATTAATGAGTTTGGGAAAGGTACTAGGGAATCAAATATCCATATGTGATAAATTAGTGTGCTATAGGGACTGAGGTTCCAAAAAATAATATGTGATAAGTGAGTCTAGGACAAGGACTGAGATTCTGAATACCAATGTGAGATATATAGTGTGACACTAGGACTGAGGCTCCAAATACCATTTGACTTTGAGTTGTGGGATAGTGAAAGAGGCTCTAAATACACAATAGTGGTTAGAAACGATGTTCTACCCCAATGATAAGGAAATGGAAAATTGATATAATATTTAATGATATTATTTTATGTGAAATGATAAATTATAACCATGGAATTATGATATAGATTAGGTGATGGAGTAGGTCAAAGAAGGTATTGAGAGTTTGGGTATCCTTTGTGACTCGATGATTTATGAGGTTAAATAAATAAAAATGGAGAATAAAATTTATTTTCCTTATTCCCTGTACAATATTCATTATACTACTATATACACTATTGTTGAGTGGGTATTGTTTTATACACTATTTATTTTCGAATACTGATTTTTCACACACCCTACATTTTCATTATGATTGGTACTTTAAAAAATTTATTGTTTTTTGGATATGATAATGTAAAAGGACTTATGTTATATGGTTGGGTCAGGATGGAGAATGGATGAGGGAACTGAACTTGATGTTGTGACCCGCTTGGTAGTTTTCAATCTCTATCTTTTCAATTTTTATTTTTTAAACCTTAAACTTATTATGAAAATATTTATCTACTATTTTGGTTTGGATATTTTATTTCTTTTTAGTTCAACATGTGAGATTCTTTTGTTATAGTTATGGAATTCAACTTTGTAATTCTATTAGTCATTTTTCATTTATTCAATATTTTTCTACATTGAGGATGTGGTTATAGTGTCCCCATGATAGATATTATACAATAGATGATAGAAAGAAATCTCTGGAAAATATAAATTTATACTTGTGTTCAAGTGATTTAATGAATAGGGGAGCTATTTTGTGTAACCCACATCATGATATAAAAATTTGGCATTATAGTTACTGTTAATTTTAATATATTCTTTCCTAATATTTGGAATGTTAGGCTAGGGAATAGGATGATTTTTTACATTGTTAAGAGAGTTTCAGTTGGATTAGCATACCCATGTTTGAGGGTAAAACCCACGTAACAAGGATAGTATTTTTTTCTTGATGTGTCTTGATATAATTGGATGTTATTTCACCTCGAGGGATGAACTTATTTTATTATGTGATGATTTTTTCTGAGATTTTATTATACATGAATTATTTTCTATTATGGAATGAGTTATTGTAATGAATGAATCATTCTAATATCACTTGATAATTTTGGGACATGAATCTTTTTAGGAACACATGGAGAAATAAGGTTTTAGGTATCTTCGTAAATGAAAAAATACATCCCTTTCTAGATTGACTAAAATTTATATGTCCCTATCATGAAAATGAATATAATAAATAGTGAAAATGTAGAAAATAGTTGTCTAATGATACTTTATAAATGATAATGAGTTTACACTTTTCTAGCCATGACATAGATCTAGGATGGTTAAAGGGAGTAAAATCACCTCAATTTTTTCCGTGTGGTGGGGAAATAAGGGATGACATGTTATAGCCTTATATAAAACCATCTTGTGTTATTTTGTTAATATTTTGGTATGAGTCCTGGTATGTGAGTTTGTAATTATAGATATATTTTTCCAAAATGGCATTTTCTAATTAAACGATAGGAGTACATGGCTTGAAATGATCATATAGTAGTGGATCCTCATGCACCCATAACATTGGGAGAATGATCCAAAGGGATGTATCCTAATAAAATTTCGTTCTTAATGAATTTTATGAAGATATTCCTAGAGAGGATTATGGATAGTTTGTATAACCTAAAACATGAGTTACATTATTAAAACCATTAATAAATCACAAGATTGGGTGTACACAAGAATGCTGAGGTATGTAGTGATTCCATTCATACTATAAATTATAATTTAGAGACACAATCAGAGAATAAGGCCTTGTTAGAAGCCAAAATGTGATGAGATTCATAGAGGAACTAATGGGATGTTCAACATCTGACTGAGAAGGTTAATGTAATTGTATTGAAGGGAATTCAGAGAATTTATTTGAGCACATTTATTGAGAGATGATGAGACAATAGAGGGATGCTAATTTCATGTGGTTGATTTAGGGGAGTATCTATGTGATGGACTATGATGGACATATTAGTGACTAGGATTTCTTTTCTCCAGAACATGTAGGAGATGATACAATATGTTAATTATTATCCATGACTGTCGTAAATGTGATATAATATCCCAATTTATTAAAATTTGGTGGATATTTTTTTAAAAAATTTGTTGATCATGCTCTAATATATATAAGGTATATGAAACATTCTGGTAGTGGAGGATGGGTTTTTTTTATAGATGATCAAGATGTACACATTATGAGGGTAGAAAGAGTTTGTATTAGAATTTTTACCATACCATGGTAATTAATAGTATCCATATGGAAGGATTATTTACTCTATATATTTCTAGAGTATCCTATCACTAGTGTGGTAGGTTGGGAGAATTTCATGGGCGTTGTTCCCGACCACCGTTAATGTGCCGATCATCCAAATGGATGAGATCTCAATAGATGATTTTCCATGAACACAAAATATATGATTAGCGATGGAGAAGTTATTAAAAAATATATTGTGAGAAGGGGATCCTCGAAATAATCTCCATCTGGAGGTTACAGTTCGATTGGTTTTAGTAGAAGAAGTGGTGGAAGTGGTGTTTCCAACAAAGATAGATCGTATCAATAGAATGGTGTAACTTATGGAACAAAGAATGTATCATAAATAGTATGGGTTATACAATTTAATGCATTTTATTCTACACTTGTGGATAGCTATGATAGACCATAGAATGTTAGAGGTATTATTCATGTAGACTCTATCCTATCCAGTGCCTTATTTTAAATCGATGTGTCTCATTATTCTATATCTACACACCTTGTTAGTGGGTTGATCCTATTTTGAAGTTTTTTATAAGGGATATGAATATAGAAGGACATATGGGATTCTGATTGAGAGACATCATTATGTTCAATGGTTTTTATATCAATTTTGGGGGTATATCATATCCTTTAGGATCTTTACATTATAGATATGTCAAACATCGACATAATTATGGGTATGGACACGTTAGTGGGATAACAAGACTACCAAGATTGAAACCATAGGAGAGTGACATTTATGTCACCCATGGGTGAAAATTTTATTCACTATTGTGAATAGGATATCTTGGAAGGTCGTGCAAAGCCATTTCATCAATAACTAAGGGATCTCACCACCCATGTTTCAAGTCTACTATCAGATTTGAAAAGTGTAAATCATAGGTATACATATATACCTATAGTGGAATAATTTTATGATGCCTTCCATGATGAAAAATCAAGGATTCAAATTGAGAGAGATATGGAATTTAAAATTAGGATCACATTGGTAGATAATCAAATTTATATTTCACCATATTTAATGGACATATAGTTATTCAAGAGCTTAAGGATAAACTATAAATCATTAAGGATGAGTTTTTTATCTATATGTGTTTAAATCCTTGGGGTTCATCAGTTTTATTTACTAACAAGGATGAAGGTAATCTGTACATATGTTTTGATTACATAATGTGCAACTTGATAACTATGAAAAACTGGTATCCTCTTCCACACATTGAAAATCAATTCAATTTGTCGAGGGGAACATTAGTTTTTCATTGATTAAATTGAGTATATGGTATAATTTGTTGAGATTTTGACTTTATGATATACCGAGGATGGCATTCAAACGTATATATGGACTATATGAGTTCACCATGATATTATTCGGGATAAATAATGTCATGATAGATTTTATCTACATGAGGAACCAAATCGACAATTCATTCCTCGATAAATTTTTTGTTTCTTTCATAGATGATATCTTCTCGTACACTAATAATCATGATTATCAAGAAATACTTCTTTTAAAAATCTTGAGTATATTGAGAGAATATTGTATTTATTCTAAGATATCTAAGTGTCAGTCTCTGATTGACCCTGTTAACTTATTTGGACATGCCATCTCATAGGAAGGTGTGTTAGTGGACCCATAGAAATTTCAAGCAGCGGTTCCTTGGGATCATCCCAGGAACATTTTTTATATCCATAGGGTTTTTTGGGTTATTTGGATATTACTAGTGGTTCGTCCTGGATTTTACCCTTTGGAAGATTTATATTTGTGAGTGACCGAGAAGGGGATTATTTTTTATTGTTAGGGAGCATGTGGAAATTAATTATTGGAGATGAAGATGTTTTTGAATATTCCACCAATTTTGATCCTAAATGATCTATGTGAGGAGTGTAAAATGTTTTTTGATGCTTATGGGATAGTTTATGGAGAAGTGTTGATACAATAAGATTCAGTTATGGAATGTTTTTCTCGACAGCTGAGGCCACATTAATATATCTACACTATTCATAACCTTGAGTTGGAAGTGTTTTTTGACTACTTTATGTGTCGGTGACATTATCTATTGGGAGATAATTTTACTATATATATGGATCAAATGATCTTAATTTATATAATTTAATAATGATAAATTCATATCTGGTAGTGGAGGGGTGAGTATATGTATTAATTTGATATTGATATATAATATCTCATCGATAAGTGAAATAGTGTTGATGACTCTATAAGATGGATCAGAAATACATAGGGAGTTCATGAGTCTGGTGCGGAGTTGAAGATGATGACATCATTGGATGAGATGTATGTTGTGGTTCATGAGGTTCATGAGTAGATGATTCTTCTATCAGTTTTATTAGAGTCTACACTTTTGAATAAATTTATATACATGTAGTATGAGGACATGAAATGTTTTTCCTTGAGGGAAATCCTTGAAGGTTTGGTGTCAACTTCATATAGTAATATTGAAGCGGATTATATCATCATTATCAGGAATCAAGTTTTTATGGTTATGAGTATGTGAGAGAAGTTGATTCAGTTATTGCATCCCTTGAAGTGGGAGGTACATCTAGGTATGTCGAAATATATACGAGGGACTACGATGATAATATTAGTGGCCTAGATCGAAAAAAATATCAGGGTTTGTGACATGATTCTAGACCTTTCAACATGTGATGGTTGTAATCCAATGACTTTGTGGTGTACTACATCAGCTTCCCATTCCAAAAAGGAAGTGGTATGTCGTTACCAAGGACATTGTTGTTTGTCTTATGAGGAACCCTTTGAAGAATGACAATCATTGGGTGGTAATGGACTGATTAATGGAAGTATCACATTTTGTTGCCTATATGGTATACATTCCCAATGAATTAGTTAAGAGATTTGTATGTTTGATAGATATTTTTTCATAATGGGTGAAATGGAGTATTGTTTTACACTATGACTCATTATTTAAATCACACTTCTTGTATGCCTTGTTGATTTCCCTTGGTCCACATGTCATACTGACTTTAGATTTCCATGCACAGATAGATGTTAACTCATAGAATACTATATCAGTTCTTGAGGATATGCTTTTTGCGTGTGTCTTAGACATTGGATGGCCATGTTAGATGACCCGATAATTGGGATATTTTTAATATAATAATAGATATCAGGTGAACATACAGATGACTCTAAATGATTATCAGTGTGGTAGGATAATAGATCACTTCAACATTGGATAGAGGCAGATGCATCATATTTTTTGGGACTTTGTATCATGAAAGTGATGTTAGAGCATGTTCAATTGAATCAAAATCCTATGGATACAACTTAGAGTATATAGAAATAGATGAACCCTAGAATAAAATTTTTTAATCATGTGTTCCTTCAGTTTTCTTCAAGATTATGCCACCATAGGATTAAGAGGGAGGGCATAATGGCACCCAGGATTGTTGGGTCATTTGAGGTTAAAGAGATAACCTGGATGGTGAGACACTGATTATCTCTTTCATGGATGTACATTTCTATGCATGATGTTTTTCGTGTGTCAAAACATTATCTGTATCAACCATAACATTCTAATGTGATATATGTGGATGATGTTGATCTTGATAATGATGCATCATTGGATACACATATGATTTGTATATTGGAAGATAATAACAATTTAATAAAGGGAAATACTATGATGAAAGTTGGTCTGTTGTGGAATTGTATTCACATTTAAGAGGAATCATGGGAAATATAATCTAATATTCAATATCAATGGATTGATCCATTTGATTAAGAATCAGTTATTTTGTTGGAGTACACCTCGAGGATTCTATGATAGAATGTGGGATATTGTATGATCCTGGCCTTGTTTATAATTTTTTCAATCTCATTTATAGGATCACATTTTCTTTAATTATAATATATCATTGTTGGGGTTTTCATTCTATTAATTTTGTGTCAAATTTAGGAATTTTAGAAGGAAGAGTGCAGCACATGGTCGTCACACGGTTTTCTAAAACTTTACGCGTATTATAGTATACTATGAAAAAACAAATATAGGGTATTCACATGGATGGTGCTTGGTTTTTTCAAACCTTTTCCCTATTAGTAGTGAAATTTTGACATACCTAGTTGAGGATCATTATTTGGGAACACAATTAAGTTAAATCATGTTCTCTATAAGAGATACCAGATGTAATGAATTGTGAATGAATAAAAATTAGATTAAAATTCTTGAAAGCCTCAGACAACACCCTAATTTGACATAACTGGACCATAAATTATTTATCTCATTTTCAGAGGCTCTCTTATAGATTTAATGGAATAATAAACTCCATTCATGATCGATCAATTCTTGGATTGATGATTTAAACCCATCATTGTATTGAATTTTCATTATGTGTGGTTTCCATAATCTCATATCTCTTATATTTGATTAATGGGGGTGAGTTTTATCTATTGATGCCATATCTAAATCTAAGTTTGATGGATCTTGATTCAATTGATCATCGGTTGACGTTCCAAATAAATATCATTCTCTTTATTTCTCTCTTTGTTGTTCTATTTTAATTAGAGATTTCCATTGGAGAGGTTTCTTCATCACTCTAGAGGTAGGTGGTCGAAATTACATTCTCATAATATTGAATTCAAATTTCATGTATGTATTATGTAATTTCAATTGGATGAATGGAAATTTAATCTTGAATTGAATAAATTTATATTCTAACTAATTTTTTGGAATCATATAGCTGATTAATTGGTTATCGATAGGAATATTTCATGACATAATATGGGGAAAATTTAAATATTGAAATAATTATTTTAAAATTAGTGAATGTTTATTATTTAATTGAATAATTAATATACGATGTTTTCTTATTATAAATTTTATGGGAAATCGGGATTGTTTATTTGGACTATTAAAATGATTATAAATTAATTTAAATTAGAATTATTACATAATTGACTTGACATGAATGGTTTAATTGATTATATGATTTGAATATTTCAAAATTGTTTAATGGTGACTTGAACATGTTTCAAAATGTGATTAATGTGATGAATTATTATTTAATTTTAAAAGTGAAATGATATATCATGATGTGAAATGTGAGATGAAGGATAATGTTGATTAAAATTTATTTATGTGATATAAATTATATATGTTTAATTGATTGATACGCGATCATGGGACATGGACTGGGGATCCATATTAAAAACCATGTTAAATGTGTCTAGGATAAGGAAGAAGGCTCCGATTATCCATATTTGATAAATGAGTGTAGAATTGGGATAGATGATCCATATACCCATATGTGATAAATCTACATGGGACATGGACTATGGTTCCAATTACCCATATGAGATTGAATGTCTAAGAGAGGTGATGAGTCTCCAAATAATCATGTGATATTGAGGCATGAGATAAAGTCAAATGATCTAATCACCGATGATGTATTAGACATGAAATTATATTCACACAAGTTAGAATTGGGTTATGGTTCCAATTGGTTGTGACTGGATATGAAATGAAATGATAAATGATAACCCTTATATTGTCATATGGATCAAACTCTGTAATGGAATAAAAATGGTATTGTGGTTTTAGGTATCCTTGGGAACCAAGGTGTTTATGTGGATAAATAAATAATACATTAATATGTAAATAGTTTAACTAATTTCTTGTTCATTATTATTCACAAAACAACATACAATTTTAATTAATGGATTTTGTTTTAGATTTCATTGGTGGTGGCCCACTGAGTTGTGCACATACTCTACTTGGGATGCCTGATTGGTTCATGAAAAGACATCATGTTTGCTGACATGAAAATGGAAATGGCCCTTTGTTAGATGGATGAGTCTGGATATAGCACTGAAGAGTGATCTAGAAAAGGATTTGGGACCTGTAAAAGATAATTCAATTTCTTTATTTTTGGTTTTTCATTTTGAGAATTGATAATTATTACTATGTGATATATATACTAATTTTTATGAGATATTTTATTTGTGTTTTGGTTCCATTTTTTATATTGTTATATTTTAGTTTTAGAATTTTGGATGGTTATTCAGTTTGATATTGTTTATTTATTTCCACTATTTTGATAAATTGATAAACAAAGGTATAGTATCTGAATGATAGATATTAGGTACCCACCACTAGTTGGTAGTCTCTTTCATATTATGAGGTGAAACTTTGGGCATGAGACTGACCATATTTTGGAACTAGTTTGTGGCACCTGGGTTGGGATGTCATAATGTGACACTCAAAATCTTATGTTTTTAGATATTAATGATGAACCGAGAATTAGGGTTAAATCATTGCTGAAAATTTAAATATTTAAAATATTATCACACTAAATCCATTGTATTCACTAGTGCAGAAAACGTTTTTTACATGGGTTATTTTTAATTTTTTACGTTGGTTTCTAGCCGACGTTAATAAGTGCGACGTTATAAATAAGGTTTTTCACGTCGGTTATTTAAAAACCGGCGTCAAAAACATAAAATCGCGATGTTTATCACGTCGGTTATTTTAGAACCGACGTGATAAAGAGGCCTGGAGAATGGTTTATCACGTCGGTTATTTTAGAACCGACATGATAAAGGGCCTGGAGAATGGTTTATCACGTCGGTTATCGAAGAACCGACGTGATAAACTGTCTGGACAATGGTTTATCACGTCCGTTCTTAGACAACCGACGTGATAAACTGGGGAGAGGGGGTTTATCACGTCGGTTCATATAGAACTGACATGATAAACTAGGGTGAGGGTGGTTTATCACATCCGTTCTATAAGAACCGACATGATAAACCGGGATGAGCGTGGTTTATCACGTCGGTTCATAAAAAACCGACGTGAAAAACCGGGGGAGGGGGGTTTATCACGTCGGTTATTATATAACCGCCGTGATAAACCGGATGGGGGGGGGGGGGGTTATCACATCGGTTAGTCAATAACCGACGTGATAAACCATTGTCCAGGCCGTTTAGCACGTCGGTTATTCAATAACCGACGTGCTAAACCATTCTCCAGGCCCTTTATCACGTAGGATATTAAATAACCGACATGATAAACCATTCTCCAGGCCTTTTATCACGTCGGTTATTAAATAACCGACGTGATAAACCATTCTCTAGGCCTTTTATCACGTTGGTTATTAAATAACTGACGTGATAAACCATTCTCCAGGATATCCTCTTACATGACCAGGATGTTCGGGCCTTCCCAATGCTGCAAATAAAATATCTTCCCTCCCAGTAGCTGTAAATGTCCCCTCTGAACTCTGCTCCTCAAGAGAGTCCTGTATTAATAATTGAACATTTCTGTAATGATTGAAACTTATATGAAGAAAAAAGTTAACTTAAATAAATTAAATAGATATCTTACAATCCTCTCAGTTACGATTCTCGATTCTTCCGAAAGATATTGCCCTTTTATTCCCTTCCGAGCTCTCTTCCATTTTTCATGTCTAGATGGAGGGGATGGAGGGGCCACCTCTCCAGAGCTTGAAGACTCAGCTCTTAGTTGTTGAAATTTTTCCGCTATCATTTTTTCTTCCAATAATGTATACCCTCCCCAAGATAAACTATGAGGGTATACATTTTTAGATTGGATCTCCTGATGAGATTTCCTTGTTTGTGGTAATTTATGAATAAGAAATCATTGACAAAACATTAATAAAATCATTTATAAGAGAAAGTTTATAAAAGTTTACATTGCCCTTACCAGAAATGACTCTTTTTTTTCAACTTTCAAAAAACTATCTCCATGTGTCTTCATCTATAAAAGGATATATACGACATGGATTGTCATGACTCCTATGACCATAAATGAAATCAGATGAGAGGATTGATTTGAAATCCCTCCATCTCCTAGCAGCCAACGATAAGCATTTCTTCCTGACTCCTCTAGTGTCAGGAATATCAAATTTCATTTGATAAAGAAGAGGTTAAACATATTATATATACTAGAAACATTAAAATAATGGTCAAACAATGACAAAAGATCTTACCAAAATCATCTCCCACAACCGAGAGATAATCTCTTTATCCACACCTCTCCAATCATCATACATAATTCTTACTTTGGTCTTATCCTGAGTTGCAACAAAACTCTTAAAATCTTTGGCATTCAGACCTCTAGGAATATCATCATAATCAAAATCAACTACTATCCTCTGATCCTGCGTACGGGCAAGTGATAATTTTGGTAAATGTGTGCACCCATGTTTACCAACCTTTGAACTCTTTGTCATAATTGGAGCATGTGAATGTTCATCCCCAGAGGTATGAACAACAATATACTCCTCTCCAGAATCATGTGGTTGATCATCTGAATGATCTGTCATTATCCTTCAAATCAAAAAAACAAACTTCAGTTCACAAATATACAAATTCAAGTATTTTAATACTACTGTAATCAGAAAATAGAAAAGTGTACTAGGTTACATAATAGTAAACATTGGTAATATGGTAAACATGTTAAACAATGGTAAATATGTCAAAGATGTTCAAGATGGTCAAGATAGTCAACATGGTAAAAAATGGAAAAAATGGTAAACCTGTTAAACATTGTAAACATGGTAAAGTAATTGTCAGTGAACAAATATATAAATTCAAATATTTTAATACTACTGTAATCAGAAAATAGATAAGAGTACTAAGTTACATAATAGTAAACATTGGTAATATGGTAAGCATGTTAAACAATGGTAAAGATGGAAAAGATGGTCAAGATGGTCAAGATGGTAAAAATGGTAAAAATGGTAAACCTGGTAAACATTGTAAACATGGTAAAGTAATTGTCAGTGAACAAAAATAAGCATTTTAAACTTCATGTAATGGTTATAAACAAGATAAAGTAAACTAAACAAACTTAAAACAAACAAAAACATATACTTATTTTATTTTAAAACATGTTTTATTAAATAAAAAACTTACAATATCTAACATTTATGGAAAAATTAATGTAAACAAGAAATAAGCATATGTTACCTGTAATTTTAGGAATGTACAGATAGATTGTTTTCCAAAATTCCTTCGTCGTGATCGTTCCTTATGGCACAAACGATGTCTTCAACATGATCGTCATTATGTTCTGTTAATATTTCCATTGAAGTAGGGATCTCAAATAAATCAGCATATTCATCAAGTTCATCCTCACCAACATATTGTTTTTTCCCATGTAAAACAACAGCCCACTGCACATTTGATTGATCTACTACATAAAAAATTTGTTTTGCATGTGTTTCCATTATAAAAGAATCAGCTGTGTCTTCCAATCTATTCAGATTAACAAGTGTCATTCCAAATTCATCGTGTCTGACACTGTTGTTATCATTAAACCATTTACAGTTAAAAACGGGAACTTTAATTTTAAAGTAATCAACCTCCCATATGTCTTCAATCACTCCATAATATGCATTTGATGGAGAAATTGGGTTTTTGTCCTTAGCACTCGAAAAATGCATTGCTTCTGCAAACACCAATACACCACTATTCTGAACTGCACTTCTGTTGTCCTGAGCTTTTATATGAAATGTTTAACCATTAATGTCATAACCAGACCATTTTGTCACATTTAAACATGGACCACCCACTATCCATTTTAATGTCTCTGATACATCTGATCTACCAAGCAAATTCTTTTTAATCCATGACAAAAAAGTTTTGTTGTGCTCATTCAAAATCCACATTTCTTTCTTCTTTGGATGAAATTGTTTCAACTAATTAATATTCAATGTGCTATATGGTTGAGCATCAGCTATGTTATTCAAGATGTATGATTCTAACTACTTCGTATGTTCAGCTGACAATGATTTGACTTTCAAGCCGCGAATCCCCTTTCCCTCATTATTAACTCGTTCATTGAGAGATGGAGGCAATCCTATGAGTTGCGCCGAAGCCAAGTAGCTCGTACAAAACTCTGCTACCTCCTCAGAAATATACTTTTCAATAATGGAGGCTTCAGGTCGATATAGATTTTTAACAAACCCCTTTAATATTTTCATATACCTTTCAAAAGGATACATCCAACGAAGATATACAGGTCCACAAAGCTTTATTTCTCGAACCAGATGAATCATTAAATGCACCATTATATCAAAAAAAGTTGGAGGAAAGTACATATCCAATTGACAAAGTATAAAAATTGCATCCTTTTCCAAAATGTTCAAAGCATTCACATCAATATCCTTGTTACAAATTGAATTGAAAAAATAACACAAATTCATTATAGTCATTCTGACACGAATGGGAAATATTCCACGCAATGCAACTGGTAGAATTTGTTGCATCATGATGTGACAATCATGTGATTTCATACCTATCAACTTCAAGTCCTTCAATGACACAAAATATTTTACATTAGAAGAATAACCTTGAGGAACTTTGGTATCATGAAGACACTGACAGAAGCTAATTTTCTCCCTCTTCGATAATGTATGACAAGCCGGGGGAAGAAATGTTCGTCTTCCTTTAGGAGAGGGAGCTAACTCCAAACGTATTCCCATTGATAGTAAGTCTAATCTTGCATTCAACCCATCACTAGTCTTTCCTTTAATATCTAACAATGTTCCAATCAAAGAATCACAAATATTCTTCTCTACGTTCATGACATCAATATTATGTTTAACTTCATGATACCTCCAATATTGTAGCTCAAAAAAATTGACCTTTTCTTCCAAATATGTCTATCATTACCAGATTTCTGTGTCTTTCCCAATGTCACGTCAAGGTTTTTCACCCTCTCAAAATACTGATCAGGGGATAATGGTTTTGGAGAAGTATCAAATTCTTGTGAGCCATTAAATGCCTTTTTTAGTCTTCTATAAGGGTGTTCCATAGGCAAAAACATTCGGTGACCCATGTACACTGTTTTCCTCCCATGATGCAATTGACAATAGGACGTCTGTTGTTCACAAATTGGACATTCTTTATGCCCTTTAACACTGTATCCAGACAAATTTCCATACGCTGGGAAGTCATTTATAGTGAACAGAAGCACTTCATGCAGTTGAAAATATTCCATTTTATAAGAATAATACACCCTAATACCATCAGCCCATAACAGTTTCAAATCATCAATCAACAGTGACAAGTAAACATCAATATCATTACCGGGTTGCTTTGGACCAGAGATCATTATACTCAACATGAGATATTTGCGCTTCATACAAACTTCAGGAGAGAGGATGTAAATTACCAATAATACAGTCCATGAACTATGTGTGCTACTGAGTGTTCGGTATGGATTCATTCCATCTGTGCACATCCCTAGTCTGAGATTTCTTATTTCATTTCCAAATGTAGAATACTGCGCATCAATTTTCTTCCATTGTGGAAAATCAGCTGGATGACGTATTTTTCCATCACATACCCGCTCTTCAGCATCCCATGTTAACCTTTTTTCATCATGTGAATTAGAAAATAAACGTTTGAAACGATTAATTATAGGAAGATACCAAAATACCTTTGAAGGGAGCTTTGTAATCTCTACATCACCCTGTGATTTTTCTTTCAACTTATACCGTGATGTCCAACATTTTGGACACTCTGACAGAAATTCGTATTCCTTCCTATATATAATGCATTCATTCGGACAGGCATGTATTTTCTTGTATCCCAATCCCATCGGGCATAATATTTTCTTGGCTTTGTAATGTGAATCTGGAAGATCGTTATCTTTTGTAAGAATGTCTTTCATCAATTGTAGCAGCTCTGTAAAACTTCTGTCACTCCATCCATGCTTCGCCTTCAGGTTAATCAATCTTAACACTGCCGACAGAACCGTAAAATCTGTACAACTGGGATATAATGGGTTTTCAGCATCACCATATAGATGTGCAACTGTCGGTTCTATCTCAATTTGTTCTGCTACAATATCGCGAATCATTTCATCAATTCCATCGGAGTTACCATCTTGCGAATCATCATCATCAGTGACATTCCATCCAGTTTCACCATGCCAAATCCAAGGGCCGTAACTCGGATTAAAAACATGACATATCAGATGATCTTTTATCTCTCTACTTTTCAACTTCTTCATATTCAAACATTTCAGGCATGGATAGAAAAAAATGTCACTACTTGGAACATTTCGTTTTGCAAATTCCAAAAAGGCATAAACACCTTCCTCAAATTCATTGCTCATTCGATGTGCCGTAATCCAACATCGACTCATTATTACCTATAAAAAATATCAACAAAAATATATATTTTTAAGATAAGACAAATACATTTTTATATGAAAAAAATCACAATTTGAATGTAAAACAATTTAAAATATAAAACAAATCTATAGGTATTTAAAAAAATATGCTTGAATATTTTTTATAAAACAAAATATAGTTAGATGTAACAGTTTAAAATTTCATTGAATCAAAGAAAACCATGACGCCTAATGATTCTCCAAATAAAATATACATCAACAAAACATAAACAAAATGATTTTTATCTGGAATAAGTGAATATGATCAGATGATACACATTTATAATAATCTCATTCCAATATACTAATAAACATGTTAAAATATAGGAATACCTAATGGATCATATAACATGTGTTATTCATTCTTGTTGTTCAATCATTATGATCTAAAGTACTCAACACTTTCAAGTGACAAATTCTTGAATGTAGTAGTAGTTTTCATAAGTAACCAACACCAAATAGATATACATCGTATGTGTCATGTTAGAAATATGAATATAGACCATTTGTTTTATGTTTAATAATATTGTCATATTATCTGATCATTCTGATTATATATTAGAATTACTATATCCTTTTGATCCGATATATAATCTAAGGACATTAATATTTCTTTAGAAAAAGTAATGTAAATATCATGGTAATGTAAAAAAAAGTATATGTCGAACTATATATATGTAATACCAATAAAAAAATACATATGTGTTTGGCCTGGGTTTCACACATAAAACAACTCATCTCACAGATTATATTTTTGAATCATCCTACATAATACTTATTTTTATAACATAGGGAATGAAAATAATAAAAGTTCTGATTTACGATACTCATTATGGGTGAAGTGCATTGTGTTGCATTTGTTGTCAATGAGGCATGAAGTTGTCTTGGAATGAATGGAAGTTAGGGAATGTCAAGATGTGAATGACAAAGGTTGTGATGGTGTTGGTGGTGAAGGATAATGGCCATAGTACTAAGATGCATGTCACTTAGGAGATTCACTAAGTGACATAGGATGATGTGGTTGAAACATTCTCTAGTTAAATATGACGATTGCTGAGCTGCTCTTTAAGTTCAAAGAACTTGTATCCTGATGATACAATGTCACAACATTGATTGAAGACCATTCATTGTCTTCACAATGCATGAGGAGTTGAAAGGAGTTCCATCCACAACTACTAAGTGGATGAAGTGGATTAAAGAAGTCCATGTGCTAACTCTTAGTGCATGTGAATTGGAAGTGATCCAACTTGATCTCTGATTAGATCAATGAAGCACATTGGAGAATTCATGTTGATTCAGGAGTTCGGTTGAAGATGAAGAACCTTCAAGAATTTCCATTCCTAAGTGATGAATACATGTTGAATAGAATTGGAGGAATTCTAATGAAGAAGAAGAAATAAAGAAGAAGAAGAATGGCTTGCCATTTTGAATGGGCATTTTTCATATGGAGTACTTTGTTTTTTATACAAAGTATTATTCTATCCCTTTGCCAAAAAATATGGCCAGCCAAGGCACCTTGAGGGTTCAACCCCAAGGCATGGGCACTAGGGCACCACGCCCGGGGGAACCCGTGGGGCGAGCCAGGGCGGCAGGGCGCACCCAAGACACCGTGTGGGCGCCAGGGGCACGCCCGGAGGAGCGCAGTGTGCATAGTGGGCGCCAATGGCGCGCCCGAGTGGTAAGAGTGGGCGCAGAGCGCGCCCGCAGAGAGAACCCGGTGCGGGGCGGCACCGGGAGGGGAGAAGTTCAACTGAGCGTTGAGAGGTAGCGCCAGGGTGATAAACCGCGTGAAAACAGGAGGCCGTTTCGATGTGGGACGCGCATTTTTCACCGGGAGCGAATCCTGGCCACTCGATTGATCGCGCGCCAGATCTGAGCCGCACATCTGATCCTCGGCGAGATGATCTGAATCAGGCCGTCCGAGATCAATTGAATTGTCGATCCAACGGCTGCGAATCTGTCTCCTTCCTCGAGCTCAGCCGAAGGCTCCCCGCGAGCTCCGTTCGAACCAGGCGCCTCCCGACGACAGTTTTGAAGATTCCGGCCACCATTGTTGAAGCTTAAGGGTCCATTGAGATCGTCTGGCCCTATGGAACTCGTCCATGGTTTAAAATGAGTCTGCATGCACGAAATGGAGAACCTGATGTTCGGCCGAGGAAAACCGAAGGTGCTGAGGCTATGTTGATTCATGTTTTGCATGGGATGGCCAAAACAGAGGCCGTGCATGCGTTCTAAATCGCATGCACGAGGAGGAAAGAAAGAGGAAGATCCCGCGTGGAACAGAGGATAAAAATAAAGATTTGAAAGATTTTTAAAGATCCGAAACTTTTGGGAACTTGAGTTATTATCACGCATATGTTTAGAAATGTTTCTCTACCTATAAAAGGAGCACCCGAGGCATGAATATGCTTGCTGATCCTTTGTTGAAAATCTGTTGATCCGTGAGAGCCCTCTGCCTCGCGAAGAAGAAGCCCCGTGCAAGTTTACTTGCACGGCTGGAGTCCCTTCCGCGCAACACACTTGTGCGGCTGAAGATCCCGGTGCCACCCGAGGCCCGAAGGAGTCCCCTGTGCGCACCTCTTGCGCGGCAGGAAGACCTTGTGGCCGCAACACCTTGCGCGCCCGAGGCTTGTTCCCTCTCTGCCCGCACCCTTGTGCGGCAGGAGGAAGACCCCGCGGGTGTTGCACTTGCGTGCCCTGCGGTAGGAAGAACTTTTGCGACTCTTGCACTAAACACCTACGCGGAAGTAGGAGAAGAAGAGGAGAAGCCACATCCTTGCGTGCCTCCTTTGAGTTCGGGAGGAGTATTACTATACCTACAGGTTAAGTGTCTGAAGGCAGTGAAGGCCACCACATCTTTTGTGTGTGTGCAATTGAAGAACCTGAACCCAAGTGTGTGCTAAACAAGTGATGGCCGTAGCCTTGGGTGTGTGCAAGAAGAAGAGGCCGAGGGTTGTGACCTTGTGTGTGCACCAAGTGAAGACACATTTTGTGTGTGCAAAATTGAAGAACAACCTACGGGTTAAGGGTGTGCAACAAGAAGAGGGAAGAGGCCAAAGTCAAGTGTGTGCAAAACAAAGAACAATTTATGTGTACATGAACAAGTAACAAAGAAGGTCGAACCTATGTGTGTGCTCTAAGTAGAGTGAACACACTTAGAAGAAGAAGAAGACTCACACAAAGTATAACACACATTTAAGTGTGTAAACACATTGAACAAAGTGTGAAGTTCAAGTGAGAAGGTGTGTGCTTAAAGTGACTACACCCTTTGAGGGTTTATTGCACCAAGAGGAGAAAGAGGAGAGTGCATGCATGCATGCATGCACGTGCACACGTGAACAGAGCCAAATCAGTGGTGTGCATTTGAGTTGTCCAAGACAGAAGATCTTGAAGTATTGAGAAGGCCATGCAGTCAATGCATGAGGAAGCAGAGTTGCCATGCACTCAGTGCATGAAGATGAATTGAAGTGAGACTGAGCCAGACTGAAGTGAAAGATATTGTTTGTCTGAGTTTTCAGTATTTGAGAACAGCCTGATCAACAGAAGTGATCAGAAGTTTTTGAGAAAGACCAACAGACCTTATCAGAGGCTGTTGAAGATTCTTGAAGAGAGAAGCCAGGTCATCCTAAGAAGAAGGAGATAAATCCTGAGCAAGACGAGAAGACCTGATCATCACAAGTGATCAGAGGTACAGAGCAAGGCCAGCAGTCTTTATCCCAGACTGCTGAAGATACTTGAAGAGCTGAACAAGAAGAAGATCTACTCGTGTGACTCGAGGAGCCAGGAGAAGACCCTGTGGGACTCAGGGGGAAGAAGTCTTCAGTGGGATTCTGGAGCAGGCCAGTGGGACTCTAGTAACACTGTGTGAAGCAGTATAAAGACCCTCCTGTGGGACTCAGGAGAGATACGGTGGGAAGCTGTATCGACCATTGTAATACTAACAGATTATAATGGGAGAATCCATGCTGGGAGAGCATGGCATGGATGTAGGCCTTTGGTGCCGAACCTTGTAAATCCTTGTGTCCAGTGCCTTTACATTTACTGCATCATTCGTGGAAAGGTGAGAGATACAAGAAGAGTGGATCGAGGCTTTAACCAGCCATAGAGGTTTAATTGATAAAGAATCAATTAGTAAAAAGTTTTAAAGGATCACTGATTCACCCCCTCCCCCTCTCAGTGATTCACACTGATCTGGGCACTTCAATTGGTATCAAAGGGAAGTTGCCTCTAAAAGATCCAAGGGAGTCTTTATGAAGTGCAGATTTGAGGAAACGAGCGACCAGCCTCAAATGGAGATATCTGCCAAGACTCAGAAAAATAGAAAGAAGAAACAGGCCAAGAAGATGAAGAAAGCATGTCCTAGCTGTGATGAAGTTGAAACAATGAATGATCTTCAGAGTGCACTCAAATATCTTCAGAAGACAGTTCCCATGGAAGTGGTAAAGTGTATAGCTACAGGCATCCATGATCTTCATGAAGAAAAATCATAGTTAGAAGAAGAAGCCAATGCAATGGAAGATCAATTGTCTAAAAGGATTGGCATAACCAACACTCTCAGAAAGCTGGTGAAGGCTAAAGATGAAACCGTTTCTCTTTGCAATGAAAGATATGAAGACACTGCTGAAGAATTGCAAAGAAGCCTTTCTGAGAATGATTTCTTTAAAATAATGGTCAGAGATGTTTTCCATGCACTGGAAAAGAGGCACAAAGTGTCAATGAATGTCAGAGATGCTCAACTTGAAGACAAAGCAAACAGGGTGAAGGAGCTTGACAACTCATTGCAAGAATTGAAGAAGGTGCATGAAGACCAGATGAAACAACTGGTGGAAAATTGGGAAGGAAAGCTAAGAACTGTTGAGGATGAGAAGAACTCCCTCAATATGAAATTCTTAGAACTAGAGGTGATATTGAAAAATATGCAATCACCCAAAGCTGAAGCCTCCCAGTCAGCTGAAAGGAGAAATGTTGCTACTCAAGTATGCATTGAGCAGGATGATTCTAAAAGAAAGACATCCTCTAATGAAAGGGAAACAACTTCTAAAAGGAAGGTACCATCCATCCCATCTTGTACTAATGCTTCTAATTGTGTTTCCACAAAAATTGCAGGACGGAAGTATGAATCCAAACAAGTATGGATGAAGACAGTGAAGAAAGAATGCTCTCCTGAAACAACACAACAAGTCAAGAAGAGTACCCAACAATCAGAAGGACTGAAGAGGTCAAGATTTGTGGGTCAGTGTTGGTGTTGTAATAAGTATGGGCACTGTGCAAAAGATTGTTGGTACAATCCACTGAATGCCAAAGCACAGAGGAAGCCCATGCCTAGGGGGAGCAAGCCAGAGGAAAAGAAGCAGCATCCACAGGTCCAGAGACATATGTTTACTGCAAATAGATTTGGATTACTTGACAACATCTGGGATGATTGCAAAAGTGGTCAAAAAGATACATGTCAATCTCCAACTGTATCCAGAGCTCAAAAGAAGAAAAGATCACAGAACCTGGCTCAGAAAGAATCCTTGGGAAGCAAGAAGAATGTTGAAAATGCTCCCAAGAAGAGATTGATAAATGAAGAGAAGTCCTTGGAGTCTAAGTCCAAGAAGGGTGAGTCATACAGTAGGATCACCAAGAAGACATGCTTCTACTATGGAAAGAAAGGTCATACCATGGATCTTTGCAAACAAGCCATGGAAATCAATAGAATCCAACTGAACTCAAACAGACAATCAATCCAAAAGAAGCAGAAGGGATTGATTGAAAACAAGTTGCCTAAGAGAGGTAGCTTGACAGAATCAAAGGAACCATGTGGAACTTCCAGAACTGAGGCCACTCTTCCAAATGATTTACTTGTCATATGGCCACATCAGTTGCAACTTGCCAGAGAACTACAAAGAGCTGAAGATGAAGCTCTGGCATTTGCTAAAGCAAAAGGGAAGAAAAAGATTTCACATGAAGATGGGTTAAGAACCACACCAGCACAATCATCAATGAAGATCAAATGTGCAAGTGTGAAGAATGGTGAAAATGGGACATCTCGGTTGAGAGAATCTTCTCAACCTTGTTGTTCACATTGATGAACCAAGGAGGTTCCATCTTATTCCCTTATACTCTTGGTATATACATGTGCTAACATTGCAGGGAATTGAAGATGATGGTCATTCTCAGCTGGAGGATGGTTTGGATTGAATGGAGTGCACCCCTTCAGGGGGAGAAAATCTGAAGAAGATGATGTTCTGAGATTAATATCATCTTAAGAAAATAGATGAAAGGGGGAGATTTATCTTTGCACCTGAACATTCTAATGTGTTTTGTGAAGTATGTGCAGGATTCAGCAATTCATTAAATATCTGAAAAAATTCAACCCCTAAGCATGATTTCACATGTGTAGAGAATTGTGGACAGCATTGAGTTCCTTGGTTACATCTCTCTTGTTTTCTACACCGGGTTAGCCCAAGTAGACTTAGAGTTGATTTACTAAAGCTTCTTTGCTAAAGAGAACATGTGACAACATCCCTCTCTCAGTGTTTTTCAAGAAAATACTTTTTAAAGGGAGGAAGTGATATTTTGAAGAGAACCACACCACACCTTTGCATTTGATTGCCAATAAGGGGGAGAAAATATTGGCACACATATTGACCCATTCATATGTGCTAAAGGAGTGTATTGACAACAAATACAAAGGGGGAGATTGAAGTGCATTGTGTTGCATTTGTTTTCAATGAGGCATGAAGTTGTCTTGGAATGAATGGAAGTCAGGGAATGTCAAGATGTGAATGACAATGGTTGTGATGGTGTTGGTGGTGAAGGAGAATGGCCATAGTACTAAGATGCATGTCACTTAGGAGATTCACTAAGTGACATAGGATGATGTGGTTGAAACATTCTCTAGTTAAATATGACGATTGCTGAGCTGCTCTTTAAGTTCAAAGAACTTGTATCCTGATGATACAATGTCACAACATTGATTGAAGACCATGGATTGTCTTCACAATGCATGAGGAGTTGAAAGGAGTTCCATCCACAACTACTAAGTGGATGAAGTGGATTAAAGAAGTCCATGTGCTAACTCTTAGTGCATGTGAATTGGAAGTGATCCAACTTGATCTCTGATTAGATCAATGAAGCACATTGGAGAATTCATGTTGATTCAGGAGTTCGGTTGAAGATGAAGAACCTTCAAGAATTTCCATTCCTAAGTGATGAATACATGTTGAATAGAATTGGAGGAATTATAATGAAGAAGAATAAATAAAGAAGAAGAAGAATGGCTTGCCATTTAGAATAGGCATTTTTCATATGGAGTACTTTGTTTTTTATACAAAGTATTATTCTGTCCCTTTGCCAAAAAATATGGCCAGCCAAGGCACCTTGAGGGTTCAACCCCAAGGCATGGGCACTAGGGAACCACGCCCGGGGGAACCCGTGGGGCGAGCCAGGGCGGCAGGGCGCACCCAAGACACCGTGTGGGCGCTAGGGGCACGCCCGGAGGAGCGCAGTGTGCATAGTGGGCGCCAATGGCGCGCCCGAGTGGCAAGAGTGGGCGCAGAGCGCGCCCGCAGAGAGAACCCGGTGCGGGGCGGCACCGGTAGGGGAGAAGTTCAACTGAGCGTTGAGAGGTAGCGTCAGGGTGATAAACCGCGTGAAAACAGGAGGCCGTTTTGATGTGGGACGCGCATTTTTCACCGGGAGCGAATCCTGGCCGCTCGATTGATCGCGCGCCAGATCCGAGCCGCACATCTGATCCGCGGCGAGATGATCTGATCCAGGCCGTCCGAGATCAATTGAATCGCAGATCCAACGACTGCGAATCCGTCTCCTTCCTCGAGCTCAGCCGAAGGCTCCCCGCGAGCTCCGTTCGAACCAGGCGCCTCCCGATGACAGTTTTGAAGATTCCGGCCACCATTGTTGAAGCTTAAGGGTCCATTGAGATCGTCTGGCCATATGGAACTCGTCCATGGTTTAAAATGAGTCTGCATGCACGAAATGGAGAACCAGATGTTCGGCCGAGGCAAACCGAAGGTGCCGAGGCTATGTTGATTCATGTTTTGCATGGGATGGCCAAAACAGAGGCCGTGCATGCGTTCTAAATCGCATGCACGAGGAGGAAAGAAAGAGGAAGATCCTGCGTGGAACAGAGGATAAAAATAAAGATTTGAAAGATTTTTAAAGATCCGAAACTTTCGGGAACTTGAGTTATTATCACGCAGATGTTTAGAAGTGTTTCTCTGCCTATAAAAGGAGCACCCGAGGCATGAATATGCTTGCTGATCCTTTGTTGAAAATCTGTTGATCCGTGAGAGCCCTCTGCCTCGCGAAGAAGAAGCCCCGTGCAAGTTTACTTGCACGGCTGGAGTCCCTTCCGCGCAACACACTTGCGCGGCTGAAGATCTCGGTGCCACCCGAGGCCCGAAGGAGTCCCCTGTGCGCACCTCTTGCACGGCAGGAAGACCTTGTGGCCGCAACACCTTGCGCGCCCGAGGCTTGTTCCCTCTCTTCCCGCACCCTTGTGCGGAAGGAGGAAGACCCCGCGGGTGTTGCACCTGCGCGCCCCGCGGTAGGAAGAACTTGCGCGACTCTTTCACTAAACACCTACGCGGCAGTAGGAGAAGAAGAGGAGAAGTCGCATCCTTGCGTGCCTCCTTTGAGTTCGGGAGGAGTATCACTATACCTACGGGTTAAGTGTCTGAAGGCAGTGAAGGCCACCACATCTTGTGTGTGTGTGCAATTGAAGAACCTGAACCCAAGTGTGTGCTAAACAAGTGAAGGCCGCAGCCTTGGGTGTGTGCAAGAAGAAGAGGCCGAGGGTTGTGACCATGTGTGTGCACCAAGTGAAGACACATTTTGTGTGTGCAAAATTGAAGGACAACCTACGGGTTAAGGGTGTGCAACAAGAAGATGGAAGAGGCCAAAGTGAAGTGTGTTCAAAACAAAGAACAATTTATGTGTACATGAACAAGTAACAAAGAAGGCCAAACCTATGTGTGTGCTCTAAGTGGATTGAACACACTTAGAAGAAGAAGAAGACTCACACAAAGTATAACACACATTTAAGTGTGTAAACACATTGAACAAAGTGTGAAGTTCAAGTGAGAAGGTGTGTGCTTAAAGTGACTACACCCTTTGAGGGTTTATTGCACCAAGAGGAGAAAGAGGAGAGTGCATGCATGCATGCATGAACGTGCACACGTGAACAGAGCCAAATCAGTGGTGTGCATTTGAGTTGTCCAAGACAGAAGATCTTGAAGTATTGAGAAGGCCATGCAGTCAGTGCATGAGGAAGCAGAGTTGCCATGCACTCAGTGCATGAAGATGAATTGAAGTGAGACTGAGCCAGACTGAAGTGAAAGATATTGTTTGTCTGAGTTTTCAGTATTTGAGAACAGCCTGATCAACAGAAGTGATCAGAAGTTTTTGAGCAAGACCAACAGACCTTATCAGAGGCTGTTGAAGATTCTTGAAGAGAGAAGCCAGGTCATCCTAAGAAGAAGGAGATAAATCCTGAGCAAGACGAGAAGACCTGATCATCACAAGTGATCAGAGGTACAGAGCAAGGCCAGCAGTCTTTATCCCAGACTGCTGAAGATACTTGAAGAGCTGAACAAGAAGAAGAGCTACTCGTGTGACTCGAGGAGCCAGGAGAAGACCCTGTGGGACTCAGGGAGAAGATGTCTTCAGTGGGATTCTGGAGCAGGCCAGTGGGACTCTGGTAACACTGTGTGAAGCAGTATAAAGACCCTCCTGTGGGACTCAGGAGAGATACGGTGGGAAGCTGTATCGACCATTGTAATACTAACAGATTATAATGGGAGAATCCATGCTGGGAGAGCATGGCAAGGATGTAGGCCTTTGGTGCCGAACCTTGTAAATCCTTGTGTCCAGTGCCTTTTTATTTACTGCATCATTCGTGGAAAGGTGAGAGATACAAGAAGAGTGGATCAAGGCTTTAACCAGCCATAGAGGTTTAATTGATAAAGAATCAATTAGTAAAAAGTTTTAAAGGATCACTGATTCACCCCCTCCCCCTCTCAGTGATTCACACTGATTTGGGCACTTCAATGGGTAAACATGATATATATAAATATAATATCTAATCTCATAAAATGATATCCATGGGGGTATAATAGCATACACAAAGCACATGATCAAAAAGATAAGTGAAACAGTTCTATATAATCATAGATCATAAAATCTGAGTCCAAGTATAACAATTTTAGCATAACATAAGACATGATTTATATGATAGTGGGAACATGATTTAAAAAAACTTATTCAAAAGATCACAACATTGGTATGTTGAATAACATAAGAGTGTGGCACAAACATAATCATATAAGTCATAACATATGTCAATGGAAAACATAGTTTCATTCACCTCATATTGGGATATGTTAATCACCTTTCCTATAATTTATTATAATATTTCTTACGAGACACATCACATAACACATTGGACATTGTATAACCATCTGTATCCCATATTGATCTATGATATATAATGCATTTTCGAATGCATTAGAAGGATATTATGGACCCAAATGTCACATAATGACTAACCATATATATGGGTGAATCGTGATCATCAAATCATTTATAAAACTTTCGTAGATCAATTAACTAACAAAAATGAACTCAGGTTCATAATTGTTTTTACAAAACATAATAATTATTAATACATAAAAATGTGTTTGGATGGTAAGATAAGATAATATACCTAATTCAATCTAATTATCGTTAAATTATTTCTACCTAGATAGAAAAGACCATTATAAAAAATATAATTTAACATGAGAATGAAAAGAAAGTACCCTTTACCTTTTTTATAATGAAAAATCTGAAAAGGATGATAATAATATTTAGGTATTATAATTTTTTATGAATTATTAATAATAAAAGAAATCACCTCACTTGGTTTTGTTGAAAATCGGACATACCATCGTATTCAAGAAATCAGATACACTTTGCATGAAAAGGTCCATCATTTTTAGGAGATGACTGAAAGAAGAAATGTATTATCAGACTCACCATGAGTCCAGAATGAAATATTTGATTGTAATAGGTATGAATTGATATTTTTATGAATGCAGATGAAAACAGATGATGGTTTTCTGATCTAGGAGTTCTGAAAATCATAATTTTTTGAAAAAATATTATGATGCATGAATGCTAAATGAAATTTTAAGGATATGTATTACTGATTGTACCTGGTCCAATTTCATTCATGAAAATCATTTTCTGGACAATCAGATTGAAAATATGATTTTAAGAAAATAAGTACTACCAATCATCATCCAGAAAGACACATTCCAGCTAAGTAGGAAATAATAATGTTGCTGGATGAATGGAACGTTACATTACCACCCATTATTTTTCAGATTTTGCTGAAGCTAATCCTCAATGTTTTAAAATTAATTATTCTTTCTAAATGATTGAATAATTTGAATGGTTGTGAAGTCAAATATCTATGTTCTCATGGTCATAGTAATATTTTTATCAGATATTGATTTATTTAGATACTTAAGAGGTTGCTCGTAATGAAGTTGCTGGTATTCAGAGAGATCAATATAGCGATCATATTGGAGTTGTTACTGATTCGTATTTCAGAAGAAAAGATGAAGTATAAGTGGTTTAAGAAGCTTTAATGAATCTACTTTTTCATTGTACTATAGAATCATAAAGCGTATATCAGAATGAAAATCTAGAATAAGAGCTAAAAATAGTCTTATCCAAAATACACCTGCTTGAATGTTGCGAGTTGAATGTTGCGAGTTTAATGTTGCGAGTTGAATGGACATAATATTCCATTTTCAATGACAAAAAATTCCACGAGATTCAAAAACGAATGAAAAGAACATCAAGAATCGAAACAAAAACGAACGAAATAAATTCGTGGAAGGCTTACTTGAATGTCGTGAGTTGAGATGACCGATCCGAGAGGAGTGAAGAAGATAAACAATGAAGCAAAAATGAGTTTAATGCAGGCGATCGACGAGCCGATTAGGGTTTACCGTGCGAGAGAGAGACGAGCCGGCGACTGTCAATCGAAAAATCATAAATGACAGAACACGGGCTTTAATTTTATTAAATGTTTTATAACGTCGGTTATTATATAACAGACGTTATAAACTATTTTTTAGCTTTTTTACGTTGGTTATCTTAAAACAGACGTAAAAAAGCTGACGTGCTTTTGTTTTTTACGTTGGTTATTTTATAACCGACGTAAAAAACGAGATATCTACGGGTTTTTTACGTCGGTTTCCAAATAACCGACGTAAAAAACCCCGATATCTACGCGTTTTTACATCGGTTATTTGGTAACCGACTTAAAAAAATCGATATCGATGCGTTTTTTACGTCGGTCATCAAATAACCGACGTAAAAAACCAAAGCCCTGGGGTTTTTTACATCGGTTATTTTATAACCGACGTAAAAAACACGTCGATATTGGGTTTTTTACGTCGGTTACCAAATAACCGACGTAAAAAACCCCCGCGCATTGGTTTTTTACGTCCGTTTTAAGATAACTGATGTAAAAACCAAACAGGCGCGATTTGTAACATCGGTTTTTAAAATAACCGACGTGAAAAATCTACTCGCTGCATTTTTACGTCGTTTATATATAACCGATGTAAAAAATGGTGACGTAAAAAACGATTTCTGCACTAGTGATTATAATTTTTTTCATATAAAAAATTATAAAATACTCACAATATTGATTAGATATGAAAATAAACAAGGATAAAATGATATATAATGCTCATCCTCAATATGAGAAACAAAAACCCATCCATGGACACTCCCTTGAGTCTATGGAAATTAACTATTATAAATAAGTGTATACATATTTTTATCTATATCATGTTTGAACCCTCCCATATTTTTATTGGAATAATTATATTTACTATCTTTATTTTACACATATTTCATTGAAAACTAAGATTCTTTTTCGATGTACTATTTTTCACCCCCATTAATTTATATAGACTGTAATTTAGTGTTTCTAAACCAATAATGTTAATCATTTGTAGCATTTTCTAATTCATGTGAATTTATATCCAAAGAACCTAAGTGAAATCTAAAACTAACATATATAATATAATTAGTTTCTGATTTAATAAAACCACTTGGACACACTCCACTAATAAATGAGTCCTAATGACTATTCTCAATAATTCAATTTTTGGTTAGTTGGATTTGGAAATATTGTATGATACACTAATCATAAAACTATATAAGGAATTATCCATTATCTTGAATCTAAATTTCAGTTAGAAATTGCATTATAATTAAATTAGTGTTTCATCTTATTTTTAGGGAAGATTGAAAATTACAAATTACTTTTCACCTCATTATAAATGTTCTCTTGAATTATAAAATGCATATAGCAGATTTCACTTTCTGAATCTCATAAAAGTTGATATTGTATATCATTATCATTTATCATTTCATGGAAACATATAAATAATTTTAGGCTATTAATGTTGCTTCATTGAATTCACTAGTGCTTTCAATGTCTCTCATAATTATTTATCCATATATATTGATGATCATATAAAACATTCTTAAATTTATATAGATAAACAAATAACATAAATATATAAGCAAATCAGCATGCAACTTGGGGGACATTCAGATTTATATAATGGTTATAGAAAATACTCATCAAAATTGTATCTTCAATCTCCTCTTGTGTAGTTGGTCACAAAAGTAGTTCATTTTTTTTATCACTCATAATATCTCATCAAAAATATTTTTCAACATTGAAAAAAATATAATTTCTCACTAAGATGGTCTTGGAATAACATACATTAATATTCAATGGGTTTTAATGAATATAATGCATCAGTGTTAATAATATTTTGTGAAATTAAATGATAAACACCCAAAAAAACAATCTTCTTTATTTTTTTTAAAAAATTACCCTCTATACTTTCCCACCCACCCTTTTTCCCTCTCAAATTTTATGATAAAACATATATAAATCATTTTTTAAAGAAATGTTATTTCTATCTATCTTTTTAGAAAAATAAGTACATACTCTCCCCCTCTAATATTATAATCCAAAGACTACTAGGGGAGATTTACAAAATCATCAAGATCTATTAAGTTGAAAATTAATGTGAAGTTTATAACTCAATTAAATAAATATTATTTTTGGAATTTCATTGATGAAAAGATAAAAAATTGATATTAGGTATAAGTATATTTATGCATAACATCTCTTCCCCATACAATTTGAATTTTTAGGTGATAGAAATATTAATGTGATTTGATCTTCAGTATTAACAATGATTTTTTAAATGACCAATTTCACTCCAATTATGAAAATATAGTGTCAATGATTTGTAAAATTAAACATTCAAATCATCTTTATGATCATTCATAAAAATAATTTTTGTATAGGCCTATTAAGGGGAATCATATTCTAATTCTATTATTCTAATGGTCCCTAAACATTTTTTCTTACTGCGCTATCCAATAAAACATTTTTTATGTTAAAAACTTTCTACCAATGTTGATTTTATTTTCCTACAACTTCAAATACAATTAGATTCACAGTATCAAAGATATATCAAATCTTATTTTTTCATTTATAACATAACATACGAAAATGTTTTACTCATATATATATATGAATGAATTCAGATACCATTAAACATGAACAATTCAAATCACTCAGAACTCTTCATTAAATTTCCATGAATAAAATATAAATGTCCATGAGGTTGTAACATATAGTAAAAAATAATGTAAAAATACAATAAAATTACATCCATTCTATTATTATATTTATCATTACTCATTTTATACCAACAAAAATATCTGTATAAATTTCATTGTAAACTATAATTCCATCCATTTGTAACAAATCTCTTTTATAATCTTCATTATATTTGATGGTGTATATAAATTTTTTATAACCTATAAACCCATGATGAATGTTAATTCTCTATAAATTTAAATTTCATTATACTTCTTCATTAAATTAAAAAACTACTTATAGTTATTTTTTATATCCTTTTTAAATATATTTTCATCATTATAAAGAATAAAAAACAAGGTAATATTGTTCATATTTTTCATGTAATGTTTTACATTAACCTTACCTTTATAAAAATTATACATTTTTTATAAAATATCATGTTGTGAGGACTAAGTATGTAGATATTGTTTCAAGATGTATAATGATTTCCTCAACTTACACACCTTGGTTTAATCTTCTTCTTGTAAAAAATCACATAGTCTTCGATATAAATTTTTTATTGATATCTCCATTTTGGGGTGATGTCACTGCATCCATATGGTATATTTTGAAACCATGATATAAAAAAACTACCATGATAATTATGATAGTTTTATATATATCAATATGGAAAATGGTTTATTCAAAATCAACACATTCCACTTGTTAATGGCCACTAAAATTAATCCATGATTTGTTCCATGAGAATTTACCATTTTAATTCAGGTTGTTTAGATACACATATTAAAATCCAATAACATTCCTTATCAGATTTCTCGGAACATGCTCCATGGTGAATTTTTTTGTCAATTATATTTAACCTTTAAACTATAGAATATCCCAATTCCCTCTATTCAAATACTTCTAAATAATTTTCTGGATCAACCCCTAAGATATGTGATTTATCATTTTATATTCATATCATTATTTGAGTCTTAAATGGGGATTCATTAATTATAATAATATTCCTATATTTAGCATATTTTTTGGGTAAAAGAATTCATTATTTTTTATCCTTTCTCACTTCCCTCATTGTATTCATATTCTAAATCATCAACCACCAATTTTGGATCACATTATTTTTTACTTTTTTTATTCTCATCGTTAGTCTTAAAATTATCTTTCACTACATTTATCAATATTTTTTTTATTCAATGTGGATTTCCATTAATTTTAAAATAACATTAATTTACTTACATGCATAAAATATTATTAATAATTTACATTGTTTGAGTAGAAGAATATAATTCGCTCCGGATTAAAAAAAATCCATATTTTTGATCCTTATGAATTAGTGACATAGAAATTCTATGAATAATTTCACAGAAATATTATTATTATAATGTATTTCATTGGACATATAGTTTTATTCTCGTATTTAAAAATGTCGTTTTTCTCATTCATGAAAATTTTAACAACTTCTCTCTATAAAAAATATAATTTTTATACTCATCCTTCATGATTTATTACATTTCTTCTGAAATTTTTTTTTCTTCATCAATTCCTTTTTGAGGGGTTAATTGAGCATTGTGCTCATTTTTTATTCCATTATTTTTCATATATAATTATAATAAAATCCACGTTTATTCCATTACATATTTTTTCTCAACACAATTATATAAATAAACAATTATAACTCAAATTTTCTTATTTAATATATGATAATTTTCATAGAAACATATTGTTTTCTTCAATATAATGTTTTTCATTTTATCGAAATAGTCAAAAAGTTAAATTTTAACTATAGACATGGTCCAAAAATGTGGATGTAGGTTTCTAAACCATGGATATAATATATAGCCATAGTCCCAATAGTATGTGGATCCTATTAGTGTTGCTATAAAAAGCGTAAAGCTACTATTTTATGAAGCTATTTCCAGGGAGTCCACCGTTGAAAGAGACCCAATAGCCACGATTTTATGAAATATAAAAATATCTCCTCCATGACAATATGTATATAGACACAGTTTAAATTGTGGCTATATGTTATATTCTGATGTTGAAAACTATGGCTATAGACTATGAAGATTGTCGATATAGATTAAAAAATGTTTCTCTCATCTGAATTTGATCTCCTTATCTACACTACCATGGACCGAAAAACATACAAATATACTGTTGATAAATTTTGGAATATATTTTTATATTTTTGTTTATATATTTTTATGACCTATTTATATAGATTAAAACAGTCATGGTTATAGCTCTTCCCACAATTTCCCAACAAACAAAATTATTTCTCACACTATGGCGGGAAACCAATAGAAATAATTCTATGAGCCCTAGCTATAGGACGATTCTATAACCACGGATTCATATAAATGAATCTATAAACATTGATGAATTAGTCATATTACTATTGATTATGAAAAAAGTTGGTATATGTGTAGTTTATAGCCACTGTTAAGATGAAACTGTGGCCATAGACATTGTATAAATACATATAGCCATAGTATTCCAAAACAGTGTCTATAGGTATGTAGCTATCGCTTAGTTTTCTAGTAGTGATTTATAAAATGTGATAACATACAAATTCCATTTTTTAAATTGATATGTCATTAGACTACAGATATCATGTTTAATATGTTTAATAGGAATGGTAAATTAAATTTGATATTTCTAATGGAATTTAACAATAATATTTAAATTCTGAATTGATTTTCAGATATCATATTATATTATCTTACATTGTGATACTTTTCTCACATCATTTGCTTTGGAAAAATTATTTATACTTTTCCATTCTATATTTCTTATTCTCCAATGAAATAAATTTTTTTCATATCACGACTAATATATAATGAGTTTTAATTTTTTCCAAAATGAAATAGATTTCCAATAGTTCTTTCATTGTTGGTGACATCATTTTTTTCATCCAAACAATGTATAATACTTGAGTCATTCATAAATATCATTTACTTTCATCATCACAATTATGGATCATAATATCTTTATTTTTTGAGCTTATCAAGATTTAATAATTCATTTGATTTTAGTTTTCCATCTTATATCTCTCTAATTCATATTTAGTTTATATTTAATAAACTGTCATTCCAAAATGTAATTTATACTCCATAATGATTTTCAACATTTTATCATTGTTAAATTTTTGACCAGATTTAATGAAGAACCAATATAAATAATCAATAATTTGTTCGTTTTTTAATACAATAATGTATGTCCAAAAAATGATAGATATTTCATATTCTTGCTCCTATTCAGCTTCCATTAAAATTGTTTTAGAATAATGTCTTCCCTGATTATTATTCATAAATATCTCAGAAATTATTTTGACCTCATCAAGTCTTACACAAACATCAACCGTGAAAATACAATTTTATTTTCAAAAGAAATGTTCTATCATTTTTTTATTTTTTACAACGTCAATCATCTTCGAAAAATTTCCATTTTTTGTTCTTTTATTCCTCCCAATTTTATACCATCTTCTAGGAATTTACATATTGTTATTAAATTATAATATTTTTTGCAAAAATATTATGAACCACAAACAATGTAAAATGAATCTTATACTTATATAGAATTATGATCTTTTATTATAATAATTTTGTTGATGTTCATAACAATTTTTAATTTTTTTAATTCTGGATGTGAGAAAACATTTTTTTAATGGTTACTCAAAACATTTTTGTCTGTGAAAGACATCTCATATAATTTCATAACATGATAATTCTAAACTATTACATATACACCTTAATGGTTAGTAAACTTATATTAAGCTTTAAAATTTAGAGAGTAGATATTTTAATTGATTCATGGAAATAGATTTATCTATACATTGAGATGAATAATAGTTTTCCCAAGAATTTATTGGAATAATTATTTTATCAATGATAAGATATATTCATCATAAACTTGTCTTGATTCAGTTTCAACAATGTAATAATCATTATAAATAGGTTTTTTACTTAGGTATTACAATATCTTTACTAAATCAATATTTTTTTTACTTGTGGTAAATGATATATATAATATAATCTTCCTTATGTGAAAGGACATTTTTTACAAAATATTTTTTCTCACATTCATTCTTCATTATTATGGTTTCATTATTTTGTTTTTTTATTTTTCTCTATACATTAAAAATGTTCTATTATGATTCTATATTCTCTCTATGATTGTTTTCCTTATTCTATATGTGCACTATTTAAGAATTTTACATTTTTATAAAAAATTTCAAATATTTTTTTAAATTTTTTTTTGATCATTCATATTTTAGTTAAATATTTTCAGTTGGGTCATTCAAATAATTCATTATCATCCTTCTTTTTTTGTTTCTACTGAATTTGTTTGTACCACTAAAATATTAATTATCATCATTAGATGATTTGTTAAAAATTTTCCATAAATTTGTCTGTTCATAATTTTTACCATGTTGACCACTATTATTCTTATGAAATTCCATGAAAATATCACAAATCCATCCATACTCAATGAATTATACTTTTAAATTTCATATATAAATTGATCTTCCTCTATGATAGTATTTTTAAATGAGATACATTACCTTTTCATGAATTTAATCATTAATTTTATATTCTGAATAACTGTGGTCTACATTTCATGATTCTTATATTAATTGTATTCTTATAATTTCAAAATTCATTTCATCATTGATTTTATTAAAGAATGAGGCAAATCAACTCATAATAAATAAGAATGTTATGAAAATCATCAATAGATAGATCATATATATATTAAGAATGGAAGACATTATAATAAAACATTATAGGGAAGTTTTCAATGCATTTTATAAAGATATTAGATTCATTGTAGACATATTTTAATATTATAATGTTTAAAAAATATATTTTTTAATTATTAATTAATATTTTCTCAATTTATCATTATGATATCATCAACCACTATTCATTATTTTTATATTTAACTAATTAATTGTTTCCCTAAAATATAATTTCTAGATTTACCGTCAATATCAATACATTTAATGTCAGAAAAATACATCGAATATCCTATACAAACATGTGGAATACCATATCTGTATGAATTTATTGCATCAAATATAATTAATAAAAGACATGGAATAATTATATTTATAATAATGTTATATTTTTTATATTTAAGTTATTCATTCCTATTTTATTCACAATGTTTATATATTAGAAGCTATCAATTCAGTAAGGAATCATATTCCCTGAAACCTCATAATGTTTTTATAGATAGTTGAACAATGAATAAGAGGTGTGTTCTAAAAATTGTTGTGAACTATTAAAAATCTAAAAATTTATAAAATTTTATCCTTCAATATTTTAGAGACTTTCCATATAAATTTTTTTATTAAAATAAAAGTAATGAAAATATATTAAAATAAACAATCCACAATATATTTATATGTTTCTTCCTCAGTGTGATAACATAAATATTTAGAACAGGAACTACAATGGGTGTATGAATGTTCACTATAATATTTAAATGAACACACCATTGGAGAAAACACCCATTATACTCATTCTATCACCCAATAAGTATTTTTAAATTGAATCCCGACAATTTAAATATTATTTTTAAAAAACAGTCCCCTAAAAAATATGGATATTGTTAATTTCATCTTCAAAAATATTCATATAGAATTCCCATCTTATAAAATTGATCTATAAGTATTGAATAGTTCACACTTATGAACATCTAGTGAATGTCCATCTATTTATCTTAAATGAAATATGCTCCTAAAATATAAAAATTAAACACTATAAAATTTCCCAAAACCAATCTGTGCCAATTTACATAGAGATCATTTTATAATGAATTTTATCTATAATTATTCATCCTAAATGGTAGAACATCAACAATTCATGATTATTTATGTCAAATCTACCATCTAGAATTATTCATCAACATGATACATAATGTTGGTTGGAAACTAATTTATGAAAAAAATTATTCAACGCTACAATATTTCATTAGATAAATTTCACATGTACACTAAAATTTTCACCACATTATTCATGTTAATTAAATGAAATATTTATCATAATTACATTGTATTTTTCCTCTTAGAAAAATAATATCATTAGATATTTCAATAATTTACAATTAAATATATGTTTATCAATACATATATAATATTCAGGATGCTTTGATTAATTATCACATTTCGTCAAAATTTATCAAGACTCCAAAACATCATATGTTATTCAACAAATAAATCATATATTAATTTTTATGGATAAAAATCCAGTTGAATATAACAACAAAATATCATCAAACATGAGAAAATTACAAAATTATTTAATATTTCTATGAAATATTCATATAGAAAATATTTTCCCTAATTTTTTTTATCATTTAATCAAGGTACATAACCACCACATTTTATTTTTCTATGTCTTGTTAAATTGGGTTTCCATTAAATTTATAACATAACCATAATCATCATATCCTACATTTCATCATTAATGCAATGATCATATTCAACTAATATTCTCCCAAATAAATGTATATTCAAAACATAATAGTTTCTCCATCTGATCATTTTAGATTATCTCAAAAATTATACACCACATTATATGATATTTATGTCTAATAGAATTCGTTACAAATGTTTTTATAGTGTAAATTAATAAAATATATTTCTATTTGATGGAATTTATTTTTTGTTTCATATAATATCTTTTTTAGTTTACCATTTGATCTAAATTTTATAATGATATTTATGACATCAAAATTCATAAAAAAATATATTTATAGAAAAAAAAAATCAAAATATATTTCACTTGAAATAATGTAGATGATTGAATATATTCTTTCAATATCTAAATACTTTAAACATAAGAATATTTTTCTAACAAGTGGCCTATTATTTTATAGAAATATAAATTATTTTTTCTATATATACATCATCATTTCTATAGTATTTTATTTTCCCCTCTATTGTGATTTGAATACTGGGAACTCATTTTTGGAATAATTCACTTACTGAATAAAAAACACTTTAAATTTTACATTATGTTTTAATTAAATTAAAAAATCATCTTCAAATAAATTCTTCAACTTCAATGTTCTATATAATTCAACTGATTATATTTTTCTAGTTTCTATGGTCAACTATATTCATTAATTATTTCACCACCTAGACCCCATACCACGTATCCTCTCCTTACAAATGTTTTCCTACAATGGATTTTCTGGAATGGTGTGTCATGTGACATTATCACATCTATAATTTTCTTGAAGTATTCATTTTTTTATATTATGTCTTCAATTTATCCATGGGTTTCCCTTGAATTTTTAGTGAGAAATAGAAATTTATTCCATAAAAAATGGTAGTGGATGTTTGTCACATGGTTTGGAAAACCATGTTCCCTCTTCTAATTATGTGTGTGTCTAATTTTAATTTTGGATAGTCGAAACGACACGGTTTGGAAAATGAAAAGACGATTTCCTCTTGGAATGTGAGGGAAACACTCTTATTGCATGGGTTGGGAAAATTTGAGGGTGAACCATGTGACCCATCTAAGTTATTAGAAATTGAAAAATTAAATTTGTAACATCCATGGAAATGTGCATGTTGGTTATTCATTTGATGTTATTGATATAATATTTCACCTGGGTGGAATCCTACTATGCTTTATGTCACTCCCTATGTACTCCATGATAAGTATATATAACAAGATATATGTGAATTAGGTAAAGAAAGATGTTTCGTGGAGGTGATGGTGGTTCTGGTTACTAGTGTTCCACATCATTCCTGAGATACTAGTGGGGGCATGATGGTGATGCCCTCTTGTTTAAGGGAAATTTGTTTGGGATAGTTTCATGGTCACATTCCTTCATAGTACCTTTGATTTTGGTTAATGTTGTAAAAGATTGAATCTTAAAAAATTATTTCCTTCATTAGAAATGGTTTTATATTTTTTATATCCTTATTATTCTTAGTTTTTTATTAATTTATATATTTTTATATATCATTTCGAATGATTATTTTTGATACCCAAGAACAAATTTCCTCTATATTGGGATCAAGATCCCCATTCAAGTAATTAGATTTATTGGGTTTGTTGTTGGGTTCGATGAAATATTAGTTTGGTTCATGAAAAAATTGTATCAAGGGAGGTTATAATATTTTTGGTTCAATATATTTTAGATTAGTCTAGAAAGACCAGTTCTAGGATTCTCTGGGATTGAGGTTATAGTCACAAATGAGGTGTCTGGACAACATAGTTCATCACTTGACCTATGTTTCAAGAGATATTTGTATTTAGGTTGACTTATCCTCATGAAGATATGTAGAGTATATAGACTGTATATGGAAACTGATCAAGGGTTCATTATTTTGGTTTTTATTTTTAGTGTGATAATTTTTTTTGTTATGATTTATTGATGTGTTTGACATTTTTTGTTGTTCCTTGAAATTTTTAGAATGTTTCTTCATCATATTTTCTTATGTTCATTGCTTTATGTAGTAAAATTACTCCTCAAAGAGTTCACATGTAACCATAAGATGATTCTGGAGAGTGTTCCAACTCACCAAATGATCAAAGGATAATGGCAGTTTTGGATTCTGATATCCATACATTAGGACCAAAAGTCGTCTTTGGTCCTGCTCAAGTTAGGGATATAGAACAAGGTTGTGGAAATGAAAATGAATTGGAATTCCTCAAGAACGATCCATCATTTGTTTTGGTAGCATGAAACCTCATGATGTATGTTAGTAAATTTAGATGATAGAGGATGTATATATTCCTTGATACTCCTTAAGATTTTAGATTGATGTGTTCTATTTTCTTATTGGATGGTGTTCTTATGATATGGTGGGGCTATGTGGTAAGAGAAATGAATCATGAGAATATAGGATGAAATATTATTATGTATTTCATCAATGAATAAAATTTCCATTTTATTTTGGACTTTTCCTGATCATGGGTGTTTTGGAGATCATATAGGGATACAAGACAGTGATAGAGTATAAAAATGATATTGTATAGTTAGTTTGGTACACACCTGAGGTCATTTACAATGATTTGTTTAATTCAAAAAATTTTATTATGGGGTTTTGACTAGATATCCTATATTTGGTATTCATGTTCAAGAAGAAAACTCATGATGTGGTGGTTGACAAATCTATTATGTTGGAAATTGATCGAATCGTTATATTTGGTCTCTTTATTGTAGTTCATGTAGTGGTCAGTGTAAGTTAATCTAAGAATAAAATTAAATGAGATGATCTAGAGACGAAATTGTGTGTTATTTCAGGACATCCTTCTCAGTTTTCATTGTTAGTCACTTCTACTAACAGTTCAATCATGTCCTATCAGGTTGGAAGGAAGGGAATAATTGACCTACATTATCATCACCAGTGAGGCCTTGTCACTGATGTCAAGATATGGGGTAGTTATTGTGATTTTAAGGAGTATAAATCCTGAATTTGAGTGTTTCATGAAAAATATCTTCTCATAATATTTCAAACTAGTTAGAAACATCCATGGTAGAAGGTTCTCGTTTCAGAGGTTTTTGCTGAAGGAATGGATCATTTTCTGGGAAGAATCAATTTTGGTATGATTCGTAGGCTAGTGGTTAGTCATAGCATCTGGAAGTGAATATATTGCTTCTTATAGGGGATCTTGAACTAGTGGAATCATATATTGTTCCCAGATAGTTCGAGGTACTCTTCTTATTGCATTTTCGTTATATATTTCTTTTGTACTAGGGAATCAGTTTAATTAATTTATTATAATCATGTGTATGTGTTATTTTTTTAGACCGATCACATGTTTTGTACCATGAATTTGGAAAACCTTCTTATTAAGATGTGAGAGAAAGGTATCTAGTGTCCATCTTTCACACTCACCAAGTCTACGGTTGATATGGAATGATATTTTCTTGATTTTCAAATGGAACTTTTGGACATGATCCTTGGTACGTTTGGAATATGGAATTTTTAGGATCACATAAATTACTATAGGTGGTGACTAATATTTTTTGAACCTGATGGATACACCTAGGTTACTCAGGGTATATAGGATCCTCTATCCAGACGAACTTCACATCCACTTCTAGAAGTTGGAAACCTTGTTTATTAAATCATATCTATCACGTTGTATGACATGTATAATGATCTTGATGGTGGATTGCCTCCTTTGGTGGATGAGTTAACAGATATTTTTTCATAGGATTACTCAGGATTTCCTTAGGATTTGGATGTGGAGTACTCCAATTAATTTGTGTCGAAAATATTGCCGATATATATTCCCTCATACCATATGACCCCCATCGGGTTGTATGAATTAAATGTTCAACTGTATGATTTAAAATTCAACGGATTCATCTTCCCCAGTGTCTCGCCATGGGAAACCCAAATTGTATTTTTTTAATAAGGTCTATGGATCTCTCAATTTGGGTATTCATTGTCGAAATATAAATAAATTAACGATTAAGAAATATTACCTTGTTCATCGTATTGAAAAAAAAAATTTAATCTGCACAAGGAGAATGGTTTTTTTTGAATTGAATTGTGTTCTTAGTATAAAAACATGGATTTAGGGAGGTGGATGTTCATAAAATAGAATTTTGAAAAAGATACTACCACATTTATTTTTTGATCATTCCATATAGTTTGAAAATGATCCAAATTTATTTATGGAATTTATGAATAGGGTCTTCCATCATTATCTTGATTTCTTTCTTGTGGTATTTTTAGAATACATATTGGTCTATTAGGGTATTGAGGAGGATCCTGAGTGGCAATTTATAATTTTTCTATTCACCTTTTGGGATCATCATTTGACTGAAACGTTTTCAATATACACCATTTGGGACTACACTTTGAGGTTTCTAGGCAATGAGATCTTCGAACTTGGGGTTTTGGTGGACCCCTAAATGATTATTGAAGTAATTTCGTGGGAATAGTAGAAGAATTTTTTTTCAATAGGAAGCCTTCTTAGCCCCATAGGGATTTATAGGTTGTTTTTTAATGATTTATCACGTAATTTTTCATCAATTAAAGGGATCACCTGGTAGGTTTGATGTTTGAATGGATATGAGAGTATCATGTGTCAGTTGATGATATCAAATGTTGTTTGAACACATCCCCTATTTTTATCATATGATAATATAGAAACTGATATGTGGATAATTCTGATGCTGCATGTATTGGTATTGGGTGTGTAATGACACATGCTGATCATGTAGTGTCTTATGGTTCGTGCCACCTATGAAAAAATGAAATGTGTTACCCAAAACATGACCTAAAATTAAAAGTGGGGTTGCAACCCATAAAGACAACCATTATCATTTGTATTAGAAGGTTTAAATTTTATCATATAATAAGATTTTAGTATACATTTTCTCCCTAATTAATATTAATTTTCGAATACATCATTTGGTTGAGGAATTTCAGGGGTTCATTGATGAATTAGTCTCTACCCCCAGGTAATGGTAACGTCGTAGAATCTGCGTTGAGTAGAAATGTGCTCATGAAATAATTGAAAATGTCCAATGCTGAGAGGATATTTTTTGTTTCCTTCACTCAAATTCATCTTGAGACTATGGAACACAGTGGATGTCTATTCATGGATGGTGATCAACTGACTCCCTCATTTATAGTGTTTATTCTATAATAGATGTTAAAGGATGGGATGATCTAGAATTATGTGAAGTTCTTAATAGGGGCTCTTTGTGAATGGTTGTTGTCTCCTAATAGAGTTGTGTACTTAATGGGTCACTTCATGATGTTGTTTTCATTGCAGCATGTGGTTATGTAAGATAGACACCAGTCTCAATGGTACATTCATTTTGGTGATACCAATATATATTATGAAGTGAATATGTAATTATAGTGTCCATGTAAGAGGTGAGATGTAGCTTACTTCATATCGCAGTGTTTTTTTATCAATGAATGATAATGAATAACACTGAAGCCCCTCTAGTTTTCATCAAAGCCAATCTATTAATACATAGATGTTGGATGAGATCACCACTGAGCACGCAAATCATTTTCCCACTCCCAGTTTTCATCCTTCACTTGGCCATGCTTCCATAGCACCCGTACGAGAGGAACTGACCGGCCTTAAGGAATTGTCGTGCTCCTGTCAATGATACGAATCAGATGCTCCTCAAAGGACGTTTCAGCCTCTAGCTCATCCTCCTCGTGCTGAAAGATGTGAGACGTTTCTGAATGATAGCGGCGCAAATGAGATACGTGGAAGACGTCTTGCATGGCTCGGTACTGCTGCATTAACTACAACTGATATTCAACCATCCCAGCTCTCTTTAGAATCTCTAATGGTCCCACATACCTCGGTGAAAGCGTACCCTGTCTCCTGATCTACTTGTGTCCCAGCCTCAGCGAAACACGCAAGAAATCCTGATCCCTGACCACGAACTCCAAAGGACGTTTGCGGCGATCAACATATGACTTATGTCGAGTCTCTGGGGTATCCATCTACTTATGAATCAAGTGGACCTGCTCATAAATCTCCTGCACGAGCGGTGGTCCTAGTGAAGATGACTCACCTGCCTCTAACCAGCACAATGTTAAACGACACGGCCTACCATATAAATCCTCGTATGGTGCCCTATCAATTGTCGCATAGAAACTATTTTTATAGGAAAAATCAACTAGCTGTATATGCTTCTCCCAATAGCCCCCGAAGTCCAAGACGCATGCATGCAGCATGTACTCTAGCACCTGTATCGTACGCTCTGAATGGCCATCGGTCTGAGGGTGGTATGTTGTGATCAGAAGCAGCAGTGTACCCAGTGTCCTCTAAAAACACTACTAGAAACAAGACGTAAAGCGGGTGTCCCTATCAGAAATGATAGAATGTGGGACCCCATGAAGACGTATGATCTCTCGGATTTACATCATTCGGATCTCTTCAAATTTGAAAGTCTCCTTGATCGGTTAAAATTGTGTTACCTTCGTGAGTTTATCCACAACAACCCACACGACATTATTTACATGAGGTGACCTAGGCAATCCCATATCAAAATCCATAGCGACACCATCCCATTTCCACTCTAGAATGGGTAACTGCTGTAACATCCAAGTTGGCCTCTAGTGCTCAGCCTTCACCTACTGACAGGTGGAACAATTCGAAACCAAACCAACTATCTCTCTCTTCATACCCGGCCACCAGTACTGACGCCTCAAGTCACAGTACATATTGGTCGCCCTGGGATGAACTTCCCAAGCTGAAGCAGGAAACTCCCGCATCATCTCCTCGTGTATATCCCCTAGAACCCACACAAATTCATGGAAACACAAAACCTCATCACCTCCTATCGTTCAACCAGTAGAAGGGTCCCCACTTTCCAATAACTCACATAGAACAGGGCCATCTGAATTAGATAGCTATCTCATCCTCACTCTGTCCAGGAGGATAAAAGTCGTAGCTAAAGAGGAATGATAAGTCTCCCTCTGACTGTCATGCACCTCCAGATGAATCTTAGAGAACAAGGCCATGAGCACCCACCCACCACTGGCCTCCTGCACCGCATGTATCTGAGTCTTCCTGCTCAGTACATCATCTACTGCATTAACATTACTAGGTGTATAGGAAAGCTAAAAATTGAAGGACTGTAGGTACTCGAACCACATCCTCTACCTTAGATTCAGGTCACACTGAGTAAAGAGATACTTTAGGATTTTCAATTTGGTGAAAACCACAAAATTCTCTCCCAAAAGGTAATGTCTCCAAAAGCGTAACTCATGAAAAACTGTAGCTAAGTCGAGATCATGGGTTGGGTAATTCCACTCATGTGGCCTCAACTACCGAGACCTGTAAACAACAACTTGGTCGCCCAGCATCAACACTGCTCCCAGCCCAATCCCTGATGCATCACAGTAAACTGTATGGCTCTTCCCATGCTCGGGGAGTATCAAGATTAGTGCTGATGTCAACCTTCCCTTCAGGTCCTGAAATGTTTCTCACAAGCTTCTGACCAAACAAACTTCACACCCTTCTTAGTCAGACCCGTCAACGGTGGTTCCAAGTGGGAGAAGTCTTGTATGAAGCATCTGTAGTAAAAACCCAGCCCAAGGAAACACTTTATCTCAAACACGTTCTTAGGATGCTCCCAAGAAACTACTCCTCTCACCTTCTCTGGGTCTACTGCATCTCTTACCTCTGTGATAATGAGACCTAGGAAGTGAATCTGGTCCATCCAAAAGTGGCACTTCAAGAGTTTATCATATAGCAGATGCTCTCTCAGTGTACTCAATACGATCTCAAGAATGGTGGCATGGTCGTGTCGAGTGTGAGAGTACACCAAGATGTCGTCCATGAAAACTACCACACATGAATCAAGATACGGATGGAACACACGATTCATTATATCCATGGAAACTGCAGGCGTGTTCGTGAGTCCGAAAGGCATAACCATGTACTCTTACAGACCATATCTGCTCCGAAAAGCAGTATGCGGTATATCCAATGGTCTCACACGCAGCTGATGATATCCCGATCACAAGTAAATCTTTGGGAACACTCTTTCTCCACAAAACTGATCAAATAGGTCATCAATCCATGGCAAGGGATATCAGTTCTTAACCGTCAACTGGTTCAGCTTCTGATAATCCACACAAAGTATGAGGGTACCATCCGCCTTATTCGCAAAAAGTATTGGAGAACCCCACGATGATGTAATGGGTCCGATAAAACTCTTCAATTGTAACTCCTCTAACTGCCTCTTGAGCTCCAGCAGCTTAGGTGTAGCCATACTATAAGGAAGAATGGACACCGGTGCTACTCGTGGCACGAGCTCAATAGAGATATCCACCTCACGCACCGGAGGTAGACCAAAAAAGTCATCAGGTAAGACATACCTGAAACGATCAAAAATAGGAGGGAAATTTATCTCACATGTCCCCTGGTCATCCTATTCACACTTGTATAGAAACTCTCCACCCTCTGGTGATGTGAAACACACTATGCGATGATAGCAGTCTACAATGGCTCGATATGGAACCAACCAGTCCATCCTGAGAATGACATCATAAGCTGTCATCTCTAAGACATAGAGGCCCCATAGAAAGTGACACCCACCATCCTCGTGGGGGAACTCCTTGCACCGATGCACACCACCCGTTATAGTCCCCAACGGAGTGTCTAGAGTCATGATATCCGAAGAAGTAGAAACACAGATCCCAAGGCGCTCCACAACGGGTTCATATACAAAACTATGCGTAGCACCCATATCAAAGAGTAATGAAGATAAGAGAGAAACTACTAGAATTGTACCTCTGACTGTAGAAGGTCCAGGATCCTACTCTTGCTGGGTCTACTGCACTGCATAAGCCTGCCCAGCGCCGCGGCCCTGCGACACAGCCTGACTACCCTGAGCTGTCCCGCCCTGCTGCCTCTAAGATCCTGGTGTCTGGCTACAATGGCCACGACCACCATACTGCCAGCACGCCCTGACGTATTCCAGCTCCCCGACTGGTAAGAAGCCACTGGTCCTGCTCCTGCACACGAAGTCTGTACAGAACCCCTCTCACTAGCCATTGGAGGAAATTCCCTGCAAAAGCACTGCAGATGGCCCATCTTGCCGCAAGATCGACACTCTAATGAATCTCGTGGACACTAGGGTCTCTTGTGCCCCTCTCTGCCACATTGGAAGCACCTGAACAGGCCACCTGAAGATGCTTCATGGCTGGTACTACTAGCCTATGAGAAGTTCATCTGTCTCTTCCTCTTTCTAGTAGAAATAGTACCAGTCACTGCTGCTGAACCGAACTGTCCCACACCACTAGCTTCTCACAGGTTCCTCTCTGTAAGCAGTGCCTGGTTCACAATATCATGTACTGAAGTCAACCTGAAAACATTCAACAGTGCTCGGATGTCATAACGAAGACCATCCTCAAAAAGTCTGGCTCTCAACGCCACATCACCCACCCGCATGGGTGAAAAACACTGAAGTTTCGTAAAACGTGCAGAATAGTCCATCACTGACATAGCGCCCTGCTGTAGATTCATGAACTCTTGAGCTATATCTTCTCTCAGCATCTCTAGGAAGAAAACTTCATAGAAGGCTGTCTGAAAGACTTCCCATGCCATGTCCCTGTTATTCTTTGACTTGGTGGTAACATCCCACCACCTCTTGGACGAATGGCGCAGCATATATGTCACGAGCTTGACCGTCCACCCTGGAGGCATCTACAGATGATTGAAAATAGTCTGCATCGGCCCCAACCAAGACTCTGTAGCTTATGGTCCACCATACCCTAAGAACGTAGGCGGATGCTGCTACTGAAAGATATGATTCATCTCAGCCATAGATGTGGCAGCCTGCAGTGCTTCCTGAACAGTCTGCATGAAATGCATACAGCCTTCACGGAACTGCGCCTCTGCGCCTGTGTCCGGAATAACAGCTGTCACCGCATCTGGCTCTGGTGGAGGATCAACTAGTAGCCCATGGCCCACTATATCTAGAGTATAGTCATTTCTGCTCTCCTGGAAAACAACACGTGGTCTTCTAGGTGGAATGACACTACAATGTCAAAGGCAGGCCTTAGATTCAAGATTTATCAATGTCTGAAAACAAAGGAACCACAAAGGGAACAAGAGGAAGAAGGAATTTCATTATATGAAAAATAGGACTACACAGTGTGTACTTGACTTCTACTCATCTTCCCGGGTCCTTCTACACGGCTAAGCCACACGGCTCCCGTTGGGCAAAATGACACGGCATGTACATAATTTACACGGCATGTAGGGTGTTATTTTCGAGCTGCCCATGTCATTTGGGACACGACTGACTACTCGAATTACAACTACATGGCGTGTTACACCCGCACACGGCGTGTACACAACCTCCTTTCCCCACCACACGACAAACACCACATGGTCTGTCCTCAGACAAGACTACATGACGTGTCCCACAAGTACATAGCATGTTCAGGGAGAGGTGTCACCGGACCATGTTTTTAGTTACACGGCCGAGTCCCCAGGTCACACTACATGGTGTGTTCATCATTGACACGGCGTGTTATGTACAGGATTTCACCGACCTGTGTTGTTAGTTACAGGGCTGGAATCTTGGTCAACACTACACGATGTGTATAAATAATACATTGCATGTTTTACCCAAGCCTTTCCCTACCCCGTGTCGATGCCCACATGGTTTGTGTCATGGTAAGAGACTACACGGCGTGTACTCCGGGTACACGGCATGTACTCAAAAAGTTCATTTTCCTTCCTGAACAGTAGAACATACATGGTGTGTATAAAGTACTACACAGAGTGTATACTGGGTTTCTAGTCAGTATTCCTCAGAAACATTCCGGGAACCCATAAAATACTAAAAACTAACACGTAAGTGTCAAATTCTGATCTCTGAGGGCCCATACTCCCCACGAATCAGAGTTTGACATCTTATTTATGTTATAACAAATAAACAGTCAATGATCCACCAAATTTTGGTAGATGGGAGCCCATACCCCCAAAAACCAATGTTTGGCGTCTATTCTATAAATAAGATCAAACAAAAATACCATATCACAAAGAAGGTATTTATCAAGAAGCTATCACAACAGCATGATTTATTAGCAAAACAACTATCACAACAACATTTAATTTCTCATGCACCTACATGGAATGCAACTATACATGGCATGTGATATCTATGAAGTGCCTAATTGATGTATGAGACGGCATACCCTCATCTCATCTGGTATAAACTAAATAGAACCCACAAAAAATTATAAACAACATAATCTCAAGTGTGTCACCCAACGGTGAAAACATATCAACCGTAAAATGGAAAAATCAAAATAATTGAAACATATGAGGTAGAATGGCTTTTCACTGTCCACTGGTTAGCTAGACCCGAGCACAGCTTATTACCAACTACAGTTCGTCCTATCCCTTACTATGGCTCCAAATAGTAAGTCAATGAAAGAACCCCTTTGATACCACTTTGTATCCTCCCGGTTCCGGGTGCCACTCAATGAGTGCCCCAAACCCGGTTCGCCGCATGACCTCAAGTGCATTTCCCCAAACGCCAGAGGCTGCTGACTAGCAGTGAGGTCCAAGGTTTGATAGTGGGGAAACTATTCCCTCATTTGTCAAAGTGTAACACAACGGAATAAAAATAAAACATACAACAAACAACGGAAGTAGTAAACTATACACAACTGAAATAAACAACAGTATATAAATAATGATTCTACATGTCTCAAGTACTACGAAAAAACGCATAACATGTTATACATCAATACAGTACAAGCAAATGAACAGTACAACAAAACAATGAAAAATAACTCGTAGCGGAATTGCAAGCCTCGGCTCAGTCCCATGCCCTCCTACTCATCAGAAACAGTCATGTACCTATATAGGGACTATTTCCCCTACCTACAGCTCCAGAAACATAATATTTTTGGGCTAAAAAGCATGAACCAAATAGGGTGTGAGAAATATATCTCAGTAGGCACCCACCAAAGGCTGGTACTCAATTGTGTGTAAAACATGTAACAAGTGTGCAGTAGTAAAAATAAATAAACTAAGAAGTAATCAAAAGTAACTAACTTAACAGTTATATTTCCATTTAATTATTTAATTATTCTATTAAATATTAAAAATAACCACAATGAATTTCTAAGTAAATAGTTCATGTCCTCAGACAAGCAAAACCTTACCCTCAGGTAAGAAGAACCCAACCCACATGTAATTGCCCTCATGCGTAACAGAATTTTTCCCTCATGCGTAGGTAGAGTCTCCCTCAGGAACAGAAGTCAAGCCCTCAAGCACAAAAGGTTTCCCTCAAGAGAAACAACTACAGCCCTCGGGCTAAACAGTGTAGTGCCCTCAGGCTAATCACAACAACGCCCTCAGGCTAAACAGGTAACCAGGCCATGCCCAATATGTAAACAAGCAGTAAGCAAGCAATTCCTGTCAAAGCAATTCTACAATTACTACTTTAAGGGAATACCCTTGGGTATCCTGGCCAAATGGCTAAACAGTGGAACACACCCCCGAGGTGGTTCCAGATCTAGGAAACGATCCCAACCAGCATTTTAATATCATATTTAGATACCTAATCAATTCTAGGTGCTTAAATATTGCAACGGCCTTAGCCACGCAACACCACAACATGGGTTCGTGGCACAAACAGCAAAAAACACACGACTGTTGGAAAAAAACACCATGCCACCTACCTTATATGCCAACGAGTGTTATACACTAACTCCGATCCAAGAAACGCCAAAAAACGACATAGATATGATGAAGAAGATAAACCAGTCAACCCAAAATAACCCTCCAACAAGAAGGAATTGGTATGAACTTCACCAGAAGGTGGAAGAACTCACCTATTCGGTTCCAGGGAGATCAACATTGCAGAAATTGGATTCCCGACGGGCGCTCGGCGGATCTCAGAAGCTCCGACCTCCCGCTCCCGCTCCTCCTTCTTGTTTTAAGCCTTCCCTATGAACAGGGGAGGCTACTACTGATTTAAGAAAAAAAAAATCAAAGTACATGGCGTGTACTTCTGAGTACACGGAGTGTACTTCATTCATTTAACTATTCCCCTAGAGGCACCGCCATACTATTCATCGGTCGACATGAGTACACGACATGTACTCATGAGTACACTGCGTGTACTGTCACCCAGCTGGCGGCTGCTCCACCACCTTACAATTTCAGCCTGCCAACTGACTACACGACGTGTAGTCGGTTCCAACACTCTTCGTTGCTGGCATGGCTACACGCCCTGTGTGCTCATCCATCATGGCCAAAAGTACACGGCATGTGGAAAAGTACATGACGTGTAGTTCCAAAATTTAGGATTTTTCCCCACTTTCCATATTTTCTCAAAAACACTTAAGGAATAGAGAAAAGAAGAATCCCGTACCTCAAAAATAAGAACCAGGTTCTTACAAATTAATCTAATGGAATAAAGATTAATGAAAATTGAAGACAAATATAATTATTAAATTCAATACATATAAACGAAATAGTATATTAAAATTATAATGTAAATAAAAATAAAGTAGAACATTTTAAAAGAATAAAAATGAAAAAATAAAAAATTAAAATAAATTAATGTATTAAATTAAAAATATTTAAATTAAAAACCATGATATAAATAAATAATAAAATTTGATAGTGAAAAAAATTAAAAAAATTGTTGTGATTACAAATTAATAATTAAATATAAGTTAATTAAATTTAAATAACTTGATTAACTACCTAAAAACTACAATGACATACAGAAGGAAGGTTATATAATATAACTAAAAATCAAATTAAATATGTAAAATCAAATTAATAATTTAAAAGTTAAAAGTACAAGATTAATAATATAAAATATTCAAATTATAAATTAAATTATAAAAATAGATCAAATAATATATTACAAAAATTTCATAAATAATTAATAGAATATATATAAACATAAATGAACGATGTGGAAAACAATATTCAATTTAATATCCACATCAAATTCCCTGATACTAAACTATAGATTATCATTAATCGATTACATTCTTCATTATAATTTTAACATATTATTTTTTAAATAAAATAATCAAATTGAAGCACGTTAAATAGTTCAAAATCTGAAGAGTGAAAACTGTGAATACAATTTTGAAATAAAAAGATAAAAATTAGTCTTTCACAATTTCTAATACTTCATGGATAAATTAATAAACAAATAATCATCCATTTTTTGAGTATTTCATGCCTCATATATTAATCAATTTAATAACCGACTCATATTTGAATTCATGTACTATGTTTTGTATTGATAACTGGTTAAAAATAAGTGGAATTAAAAACATAACATTAGACACCTTCTACATTGATATTTTCAAAGGTTCTAAAAACCAAAAAAATATGTTAATAATTTTTTAAATCTCCTCATTGATACAACATAAATGATTTCTTAAAAATTAATTTTTCATTTATTCATCTAGTTTTCATTATTACCCTCAACTTAATGAACACATTTTGACCAATGTTCATTTTATTTCATTTCCCCAACTATATTTTTTTAAATAAACTGTGAATAGAACTTCTTCAAATTGAAATTGTATTTAGTAAATAGTAACACAACTCATTACACGGTCAATTTGAGCATGATAAACAACCCTTAAAAATATTTTCTAATGGATATTGTGAATAATAAATTGGAAGACATACTCAAGGAATGTGTGTTGGATTTTAGAGTTTCGTGGGGTATCCCTTTTGGATTGGTTGTGTTTTATTACTAAAATAGTTATTAATACTTGGTTTGACTTGATCCTTTTGGTTATATTTATGGTCACATGTGTTGGTCTCATTTATATTGGGAGGAGGTGTGAGAGACCTCATTGATGGGACCAATCCTTGTTCAAGAAACCTATAATAATGTTATGATTATCAGTAAGTGGTTTTTGATGATGAAGAGTCTTCAAAAGTCATTTACTAATATGAGGCTCTATTCTTTGGATTTTCTTTAGGTAATCAGGTGTTCCAAAGAGTGTATCTTGGCTTAGCTCACCGTCGTTTTGGTAAACAAGGGATGGTAATGTCAAGGTATGTAAGACATTTTCAGATTACTGAGAGAGTTTGTTTGGAGGAATATATATTATATTTTCCCTCCACTTTGATATCATTTAATGATATTTTCCATGTATCTTTGCTGAAAAACAATAACCCAAATCAATCCAATGTGTTGAATAGGGAAGACATGAAATATGATCCAAATTTGTTTATTTTTTAATGCATGGTGTCGATTGTGAATTCTCATGAGAAATATTTTCATTATTATTATATTACTTCGGTCTATCTTCCTTGGAATCTTGGAAATGATGTGAAAGAGACATAGGATACGAAATTTTAGGTTCAAGAGGAGTATCTGTTTTTATTCTCAGAGCATGATACAACATAACTTTCCAACAGTATAATGTATTCCATAGAGGGAGATTTTCCACATTATTTTTTGTTTTGACTTATTTCTTTTTTTATTTTTATTAATTTATTTGATCATGGGTTTTAATGGGTGTATTTTGAATAAAATTGAGATTTTTTGATTTAAAATTGGTTTCACACTCTTTGAACATGGTTAGAGAAAACTATGTTCCAACCTATAAGTAAATATGTGACTAGTTGTCATATTCCAAAATGAATACCACATGGATGGTGATCATTTTGGATATCCATGAAGGCTAAATATATGGTGTGTTCCTCTATAATTCGATGTATTAACAGTTTTTGCATTTTTTTAGTGCTTGTTTTAGTGTTTGATTTTTTCATTTTGATTATTCATATGTTCGGAAATAAATTTTGAAATCGTTGTGTGAGGAACATATGATGATAATGGGTTTTCTAAAGGATATTTTTATGTTTTATATTTGATTCATTATACTTATTCCTGAATATATTTTATTTATTTTTTGAGAGGTGCATAATTTGTTTTCAAATATATTTAATGGTAAAAATTTGACACAGGAGTATTTTCTAAGTGAAATGGGTTATTTTCATGTTGGATTTTTTATACTACTTAAATGTATCGTTGAATTATAAAAGTGATCTAAAAAAAGTTATAACTATTTTAATTGAAGATTAATTTCATTGTATATTTCCCATGGAAATGTTTGGATTTCGTACATTTTTTCTCGTCTGCATTTGTAAATGGGTTTCGTATATTTATGACATTTTTGTGAAATGTTTTTCTAAATGGTTTTTGTGTATGTGTAAAAGATAAACTGGTTTTATTTAGGTTAAATATTGGTTTCAATGTTTTTTTTCTCATTATATCAATGTGATAGTGAGAAGTATGAATGTAGAGACTTCATTTTGTTCTTGCGATGTTTGGCATGTGTATATAAATGGGATGATTTGTGTGATATGTAAAATGAAATTTGAGCATAATGGGAATCCTAGGTATTCTAGGTGCGTGAACTATAAAAAGTAAAATAGTTGATTTATAAGTGAATGATGCCTATATTGATCATGATGGATTGATGCTACATTATTATATTAACATGTGGTATGAATAGATCCCATTAGAATTTCGTTACAGGATCCCCTCTATTAGATCATTCATCGGAACACTGTTGGTATTGTATTTATATAAATAGAGAATTTGTATTTTGGGATATGTTCCCCTATATTGTCTCATGATTGAGAAAATTTTTTGTAGTTAGGTTGTAGGATTTTAACCACCATTATATGAGGTTTCTAGGGTCCCACCTGCACTAGTAACCTATATGTAAGTTACCATGTTTATCTCATTTTAAATGGAGATTATGTGATATTTTTATATAAATCAGTATATTTTGGATATTGTGTTAATTTTATATTCATGTACACTTAATTTTTAAAATATTTTTATTTTAAAAGAGTTTATTGAATATGTTTCTCGAAAAATAATTTCTTTTAAATGATTCAAATATTCATATGGAAATGTTATTACCTATATGTCTTCTATTATTATAGCATGAAATATTAATTTTGGTTGGAATCATATTGGGAATTGTCTCAGACCCTACATACACATTTGGGTGTATGTAGACTTCGTTATGTATGACCCAGGTAATGGAATGATGTGTTCTGAAGGTGATGTTGGATCCAGTTTCTAGTGTTCGACATCTTTCCTGTGTTGCAGGTGGTGCCTTGATGGTGATACGATATTTTTGCATGGATATTTTTTTTGGGACATTATTGTTGTTCAAATTCTATTGTAAAACCATGGGTTTTGGTTAATGTTGAAAAATTTTGAATCTGAAAAACAATTGTTCCTCATTTGGTTGTTGTTATCTATTATTATGATGATTATAATTGTTAGTAATTTATGAATATATTAATTATTTAAATAATTGCCAAGGTGTATTGTCGATACCCATGTACTAGTTTCCATGTCATGGGGATCAATAACACTATTTGGGAAATTCCATGGACTCAAAATAGTGACAGATTATTTGGAATACTGGTTTGGTTTTTGATAGACACAAGGAAGAACTCCACTTTTACATACTATGTAACTTACAATGAAACACTCTCTAACAAAAACATCTTCTAGAGTGGTATTCCAATAATGTTTTTATACAATAATATTTGAAATGTTTCCCACATTAGAACCTTTTATAATTGATTTTATTTTATCTTCTATCCCATCTGTGAATATTTTTTCAATTTTCTATCTGGAAGAGTTTGTAATATCAAAGCTTTTTTAATAAAAAAATTTAATTAAAAGTACCAATTATTCCCTTACATAATCATCGTAAAATACACACATCTATAATTGATAAAAAAATATGTCCAATCATATGTAACTTGTTCGAGTCATGAATTTTCATGATATTATAAATTTGATATAATATACACATCACCTAACATTTCTATTATATATGAACCATTAATGAATACCCAAAAAACTTATATTATATTTTAATGGTTAAAAATCAATTCATTTTGAAAATGGATCATTTCCACGTAACCGATGGATTTATTTGAATGATATATATACATTGTATTATAAAATAATTAGATCCACTCCCATTAGTATAATAATTTAAAAAAACCATCAGTTTGTTTTTGGGTTTTTATTAATTTATTATATAGAGTAAGACCATATGTTTATAAATTAATAATGAGTTACCCTGTCCTCTTATATAAATACCCACATAGCATCCCACCACTCTTTAAAATTATCCAACTGATTAAAATATTATTCTCTCTCTCCGCTTCTAAATAACTCCCATGGTGTTCTGAAAATCTTTTAAAGCCCCTCAAAGGATTATAGAATCTCCCTATCAATGTATGATACCATCTCCTCCCCCTTTTTATTCAATTAGATTCATCACATTGTCACTTTCTATTTCAAAATTTACATTTTTGAATATCATCCTATACATCCATTTTAATATATCTATGATTAAAAAATAAAATTAATACTCAATTTTACTCTCTTTAACCTCCTCTATTTATCCATTTGAACACTATTAATATTACGAAAAATATTTTATGATTTTAATTGCCAAAATGATTTTTAGAAAATACTGATCACCATTTCCATAAAAGTATATTTACCTAAATGTACAAATAAATCATTTAGATTTTAATAACATGATTATATCTAAGAATCCTTAGTTGTAAAATTAATATAAATTTGATTAGGTAGATCATGAATCTATTTTTGTTTCCCTATCTGTTTGGGTGCGTTTTTGTCTTATTGAGGATGATAAAATTTTTCGGGTAATAATGACCAATAGTTTTGGGATGGGAAATTTTATTAATTAATGGATAATAGGAATAAATTTATTAAGGGTTTTAGAGTGTCAATTTTTTGTTTTAGGAGAGTCTAATGTTATATGTGTGTTTTTTCATGAATATGTTTCTAGCAGCTGGATGTAGAAATTCTTTTCTCCATATATATTTTATTATGATGTGAATTGTTTTCTGGAAACAAACTATTGAAATGGGTGTTGGTGAAAAAAATATTTATGTTGTAAATAATGAAATTATGTCATTAATTAACGATCATATATTTTTAAGCATAAGTGAATCATTTTAAGGTATATGAGAAAATATATGAATTTATTTCCTAAATTAATGATTTGAAATGTAATTTCCTATTAAAACCAGTTTATATTTTTTATTCCCACCTCATTTCAGTAGAAATTATATAGTAACTCCTCATATGAACCCTAGTAATCATTATCAATACATCTATTGATGTATTATATTGTAAACATCTCAATTTTTTTGTTTAATCCATAGTGAGTTTCCTCGTATTGATTTTCATACACTATAAACTATCCCTCATTGGTAGATGTATGACATCATTTATTCATGATGGAATCAAAGTTGGTATTGATGTTTTTGTAACATGAATTTTTTTTTGTCTCCATCACTTTTATTATTTATATACTTTTCATTGTATATTTTTTTGTGATTTCATCATTGAATAATTTTTTGTGGTTCCATATTATTTATGAATTCAATTTAATCCATAAATTACATTATTGAAATTAAAAGATTTATTAAATAGCATAAAACCCATATTACTAGTGATTAGTGGATATTTTTCAATATTTCAATAGTGATTTCAAAAAAGTAACATGTTTAATGAAATTTAATTTTTTTTGTTTGTCATTGTAAAAATTAATGGAATGATTTGGAAAATTGATTTCATTAAATTGTTTGACTTAGAATAAAATGAATAATTATTTGAAAAATAATGAGTGGAATGAAAATTTTTGTTTTTATTTGAAAAGGGAAGAAATTTTTTAAAACTGAAAGTATGAAATTGTTTGTTGAAATTATTTTTAATGATTCATTTTTTCACTATTAATTAATTAATTAACAAAAGAACATGTTCTTAAATGTAGATGGCGTGTAAATATAATGTTCTTGAAATGATATAACCCACAACATTGGAATAAGTATTAAAAAACTAACATAATCATACAATAGATAGATTTTTTTCTTAGAGGAGGAGTTATGTCTTGATGGCCAGAGTTGTTATATGGATTCACACATTAGGATGAGAACAAAAACTAGTTTTCTGTTGTTCGTATTACCAGAAAATAACTTATATATGGTCTTGAAATGTATTACTATGATATACCTATTTTTTGGATTTCATTCCATTTATTTATAGTATTATTTTATTTACACCAACCAATTTATATAAATGTTTTATATAAAATTTTTATTTAATAACATTTTAATATATCTCTTTTTTTTTTTTTGAAATAATGTTTTTTTAAAATATGTGAATTCCATGATATGCCTTGTTTATTTGAAATTGATAGAAAATATATATTAATTAGAATGGGATTTATTATGAAAAACATAGTGAGAAACAACTATGATTTATATCTCACACCATACAATTGCCATGATAGAATAATATCTCTTCTTATTCTGAGTCTGATTAAAGGAAAAATGTGACTTGGAGGTGGGGGACATTCTTAATCTATAGGACTCCATGTGATGGTGGGGACCGTCTGAGATGTGATCCACATGATAAAAGGATTTTTTTCTGAGGGTTAATATTGAATATATTTTCTATTTTTAGAATGTACTATGTGAGTATATTTTTACATGTGTGATTGTGCAAAATTCTCTGTTTGGAATGTTAATTATACTAACATGTTTATTTAGTACTTTGGTTTTGAAAAATTACCTCTACATTCCTGAAATACTTAATGTGTTAGTCATCATTGTTTTGTATTTTTCATTCCATTTGGTCTATGTGAAATATTTCTTGGGTATTAGGATCCATTGGTATCCCATTTCGTTTCGGAAAAAATGTCATCAATAGTGTAAATTGTGCATAATTCCTTAACATCTGTATATAGTTGGGTTGTCTTAGAATAAAAAGTAACGATTGATGGGGTAAATGATATCGATTGGAAAAATTGTCTTGATATATGTCCGTGTAACTATCCTTTTGTCAGAATGAGTTTTTTAATAAATTTATTTAAGTAAAGTTCTAGTGTTCTCTCTGGACATGTCCCTGGTATTGATCACCGTGTATGAAAATTACAACATCTCATTATTATTTATGAAAATATATTCCCATTAATCTTGATTGAATGATTAAAATTTTTATCATTGTTTATTATTTTAGTGCGTTCTATCATCATTTTGTAGCATCTATCATCTACATATGTATTTTAAAATTTCATCTGTCAAATCTTATGCTGGACCAAAAAATGAAATTACATTCATTGACATAAATAATTATTAGATAGTAGTGAATTTTTTCAATTATTTGAGACTACAACTTGCAACTCTCTTTATTATGTCTCTAATTATGGAACCTCGAATTGATCAATGAGGTTATTTTTTCCAACTTTTTCTATGCTAGAAACTATATGAATTATAAGTCTCACATGATCCTCATGATTATATATAATGGCTAAATGATATTGACATACATTTTGAGTTCTTGTAAACCTCTTATTTGGTTAATGTAAATTTTAATACCATCTTTATTGAGGATCTTTCCAGAAGATGGTCATATTTGAGGGTGACAAAAACAAAAATTATTTCTTGTACTGTATAGATTATATGGATCCTTTAGTTAATTAGTTATATCTGGTGGCGATGGTACTAGAGAACTCAAATGATTCTCTCAACGCCCATTTGGGTGGTAAGTCCATGACACAATATTAGGACCTTTGAGTATGATTGTTCAATTTTCTCATGAGGTAGTGACTAATGATAAGATAAAGTAACAATGATTAGACATGATACTTCATTATTATGTCCTAAAACATGTATTATTGATGATTATCACATCATTTTATGATTTTTTGGACATAGAATTGATTGTGGAGAGTGATATATCTAGTAATTTTGGGTTTAATGGAATTAAATTTTCTCTTAGAGAATGTTTTGTGAGTTCCATTAAAATAAAGTGGACGTGTGATGAATCTCTTTGTGGATCTCGACACTATATGTCATCCAATCATCTTGTAGTGAATGTAGGGGTCTCTCTATCTTTATTTTTGTCTGTCATGGTTGGTAACACAAGATCAGTTTTCACCTAGGCACATAATATCTTAGATAATGGGGTCCCTTAGGAGGCCAATATATTTTCTTCTATTTGTGTTTTCCTTCAAGTAGTTTCACATTTTTCATTACCAAAAATAATTATTATGAAATAATATTTAACAATAATTAAGGGATTCTGTCCAATGCATCCAAATGAAACTTGTTCACATATTGTATGAGTCTTCATTTGAAGCTAATTAAGGTCTATTGAATGCAAGTGGTACCATTTTTATAGCTTAATAATTTTTCACATTCTTATTAGATATCATTTCTTACCATTAATTCATATTGAATTGAGTTGTGAATTTTTATAATCATACTATTAAGGATCCATCTTATGAGGTGGATATTACTACACCCTCATTATGAAAAGTGAGGAGGTCCTTTAGTGTAATTATTTTCTCGTTATGTTAGATCAAGAAGACATTTAGTTTTTTTATTCTATACATGAATCGTACAGAAAAAATATCAAAATGTATAGAATAATGGACAATTAGTCCCAAGTTTTCTATTACCAAGGGATTTTCACTGACATAGAAACCTTGCCGGTGTATAAGGGTTTTCAAGTAGAATATGACATAATATTGAGTAGTTTCATACCTTCATTCCCATAGATTGTAGGGTAACATTACTTGTCGTATTTTATATGATGTAAGAACCTATTATTTATGATATCCCTCATATTTTAATCATTTTTCCATACATTTTCTATTATAAGTATATGGTTTTCCACTAGTAAGATATATAGAGTTTTCTATTGATAATGTACCAGATAATTAGAAAGTTTATAATATTTCTCAAAATATGGAACTAATAGAGATGAATGTGTTGAAATCGTAGTTTCTATATTTCCTATAGAAAGTTTTTATAAACCAAACTGTTTCAACTTATGTCTCCCATATTCTCATTATAACATAATGTTAGGGGACATTTTTTTAAATTTTTTAGTAGAATCTAAACCAGGATATGGTGAATAATATGTAATTTTGACCATGGATTTATGATTTGTTTAATTATTTGAATGGAGAAAAGTGTTTTTCAAAGATTTTACTTTAATCACGATATCAAATGTTAAAAATAAAATATTATAACATTTAAAATACAAAATTCAAAAGAATAAATATCTATTATGAGTTTTTTTATTCCATTTGGTCTTACCAATAAACTTACATCCTTTAGATATTTTATAAATAGGATATTTTTGGTGTCCCATGACTCATTAATGATTTAATTTATTTATGGAATCGAATTTCACTCTCAAATTGTAGAGGAACATGTGATTTATTTAAAAGTTATTATACAATCTTGATAAATCATCAACATTAAATAGGGTTATTGAAATTTGATTTCTGGATTTGTGAAGTAATTTTAATAGGACATGTAGTCACAGTACATTGTATTCATTTGAGCCCATGATGTTGAAATATATTATGATATGAGATAATTCCCATAATTTTTTCAATATTCAATTATTATTTTGTTTGGCCGCATATTCCCAGTTTTTATAGAGTTTTCCCAAAGTTAGCATCTCGGATGACCACTCTCAATTTGAAAAGTGTTATAATATATTATGACAATAAATATTAGATTTATTTTGTATTTTTGAAATTAAATATGACATATACATAGTTGTTTACTATTCAAGAGGCTGATTAAGGATATATTATCATTAATGAAGCATCACATATAGAATTGGATTATTTTTTACGTTTGGTTATTATGTTGTTGTCTATGGTTTTAAGAAATATTTTACATTTATAAAAATTATCCAACACATTATCTAGAACTTAGATATAAGATTAATTGTCACATGTTTTAGAAGTATTATATTTATCTAAACACACTACTATTTATTCTGATAACAAATTAATACCTTATATATTCTCTTATAAATATCAAATCATTTAGCAAAGGTGTTAAGTATCGTACTTGGATTATTTGAATTTCAAAACATCATATGACCTAGGAAATGGGAATTACCTTTCGGATTCCATGATAAGGAAATAAAAAACCCACAAAATAATGAGTCGTAATAAGTGTTAAATCTGTTTATTTTATTTTACATTTGAATTTAGAAGTTCGTATGGATGAGTCTGATGTTGCATTGGAAGGTGTGATTTTGATCACATATATTCTCAAGGAGATTGTTTAAGATATCATTAACATGTTGATGTTTTTTATTAAAGACACCCATTTTTGGGGGATACAATTGGTGAATATTCATTTACTCCTTATGGAATCCTATGTTTCCATTAAAAATATGTGGTGCATTTTCCATTGAAGAAGGTCGTGATGGGGGACCACAATAATTTCCAATGTTCTGTGCACCCTATTACCACATTGACATTTTATGAATTTCAAAATGATTTTGGGGGATATGTATAGTATTGAAAATTGATGTTTTTATCACATTTTTATACCTCCCAATAAAAAAATTAAAACAGAAGATATCTTTGGGTTTAAATCAGATACGTCTATTTCCAATATCGAAGTGGGACAGGATTTAAAAGAAAATTTTTGACTCCTTGTAATTTACCCAACATTGGAATAATATGATATGTGTTTTGATTAATTTTACTACCAAATCATCTCACATTATACACATTCAAGAAATAATAAATGTGTATCATGTCAAATCATTTAAATATGGATCTCCAGATAGAACATGCTAGACACATTTTTGGGGATATACTATGTTCTTTAGTTTTTAACATTGGTGTGTTGTCGAATGTAAATTTTTATTAGTATGTGTTTTCCAAAAAAACATTTACAATTATGATATCAGAATGTATTCCTTTCAGTCCTTCCATGGTTTTCCTTTTAGATTTCCACTATTGTTGGTTACATATTGAACAATGTATCTAGTTCGAACATGATTTTCTAAGGTGATGATTAAAAGGATTCAAATTATTGATTCACGGATGTGAATGTAAGATATCTAGTATAAATTCTAATCTGATAATAATCAATGAATGTTGGAGTTTTTAATTTGCGACTAGGTGTTTATAATATTTTTAGTTTAGTTTGTCCACAAAAACATTGGAATATATGGAAATATTCCACTGTTTAGTACAATAAATTTATTGATTATTGAGTGAGTGTGGTTGAAATCCAATTGATTATAAATTATACCACATTTTACTATGATTCAAAAAAAATTTATGTATAATCATATCAGATGTATAATTTTGACAAATCTCGTGTTCTAAGGATGGAAGATCTTATCGTCGAGCCTGATTGATCTACGACTAATAATGTATTCCATATTGTTTTAATCCAAAAAAATTGTTCTTCATGGGAAAAATATGTCATTTTTATATGATATATAGAACCATGGTTCTAATATTTATGTGACTTATGAGCCGTGGGAACTAGTGAGAAGGATGTGGTATAATCTCACTCATATAGTAACCTATTTACTTAATATTTTTGGGAAATATATTTTTTATGGTTAAGAGTTTGTGACATTCCATTACCATTTATCTATAATTTCATGACCCTTGTTTTTTTACGCTATTATCGTTGGAGTGTTTAATTACATTCCATTCTAGGGATATTTTTTGGGGAAAATTTACCAAAGGATCTGGGATGTATGTTTGTTTTAATTAAGATAGTCTAGGAATAATTTTTCTAATTGTTTTACCTGGTTACCTTATAGGTCTAGTGGAGTTAAAAGATATTTAAGAATTATTGATTTCTACTATATCCGGTAACTAGATGTAAAAATAATTTAAAGCACATATATTTTATTTAAACCATAAAATGTATATTTAAAACAATCCATCAAAATGGATTACGATGAAAAATAAATTACACCGTAATTATTTCCCTTATTCCATAATGTTGTCAACCAAAATCATAAAATCGCAACGATGCCATTTATTGAGTACAAGAAACTAGAAATAAATATTTTATAATCAATTTATTTAATATTTAAATTCAACATGTAGATTATATTTTAATTTAAAATATTTTATAACATCATTTGAATTTCTAAAAGCTCTCAACAGAAGAACCCTATGCATACTCCAATGTGTATTTCATAATTTTATCCCATCTAATCATCTCAATTTTTTAATTGATCTAAGGTGAGTTTCCTCTATTTGGATTTCATCATATACCACTATAAATCATTTTTATTGATATGATGTCATGGTTTATAATAGAATATTATTTTATCATGATGGTTTGGTATCATTCATTTCCTTATTGGTCTCTTTCTCCTTCATTCATTATTTCATTTCCCCCATTAAGAGTGTCAATTTTTTTAAAAATTAGTTTTATGATGTTCCATATGATATATACCTATAATTTAATCATTAAATTACTTTAATTTACATGATGTAAGTTATTAAATTAATTAAAAACTCATATATTAGGTGATTGGGGGATGGTTTTGATAATTTACAATATATATTTACCCCCACCCTTTAATGGAATTGATATTGGGGGGTGGAATATATAAAAATTTATTTATTGATTGGAAAAATTGATTTAATGAAAAAAAATTATAAATCTAAAATTAATTTTTTTTTACAGAAGTAATTATTTGATGAAAACAAATGATTCGATTTTGAGATGAGACATGCATTATAAAAAGAGATATTGAAATTTTTTACGTCGAAATTATTTTAAATGGTTTATTTTCCCAATATTTATTGGATGATTAACTAAACTACATGTGAACCTAGGTAGTGGGTAACTATGGAATTCACATTAGTATTTGATCCCCTACTAGTAGGTTGGTGATGAAATCACTAACATAATCAGAAAACAACATGTTTTTCTCCAATATGGGGAGTTGTTACTCCAAGGTATGAGTCATGTGATATGTGTAATCCTAGAGAAGACATATATAATGAGTGGAGTGATGGTCATATCACAAAAATCTATCATACTAAAAGTATAGATTTTTTTATAATACAACTGGATTTTTTATTAAATTCAATTAATTTATAGTTATATTTTTTTCATTATAACTTTTTAATGTAATGATTTTGTGTAATATATTCATTTAATATAGCTTACATATATATATATATTATTGAATTGAAATATTTTATTTTTGAATCTATTTGAACTCAATTCCATGCCTTCTTTAATTTAAATGAAAAGATTATAAGTATTAATTACCATCAGATTGATTATAGAACACTTGGTTAGTCCCATATTTGGTTTTATCGATATAACACTAAACATAACATTGGGACATTATATATCTTCTAATACAAGGTCCAAGGAAAGAAAATGTTCCACATTGTGGTGGTGGATGTCCATGATCCTTGGGACCCATAGTGACAGTTTTGATAGGTGGAGATGTGATCCAATAGATATATATGTTTCATCAATGAACATTATCTGCAAAAATTATGTTTCTTCTAATGATGTACTATTTGTGTGTTGTTTTTCCACTATTATTCTCTTACATTATCTCTTTGGATGAGAATATTGACATAATTTTTCTGTCTTCATCTATTTTTTCAGTATCAATAGTTATGTCTTTACTCTTTTCGGGCTGCAAATTCTATTAAATATCTTTTGGGGGTCAGGAATTACCCTTTGTCCATTTCAGATTCAGATTTGGTATCATTGCTCCTTGTTATTTTGGATTGTTTCTTTAAAAATTTATCCTAGGTTTATGTTTCGAATCATTCTTTGATGCCAGTAAATATATAATTTTAACTAGAGTAAGGAATATTTAAATTTTCTAACCTATGAGGTAATTGAGATCTAGTTACCGGATATATTTCATCCTAACAAGTCGTAATTCACCATGTTTTTTTAATAAATTATTTGGATGAGTATTTTTTTCATTTTTCACAATTTCTTTCCAAAATGTGATCGGACTATGTTGAAATATTAATATTTATTTATTCATGAGGCCATTGATATTTCCATGACTCTTGTTTGAATTGATTTTTTGTGAATCCTTGTCGATGCTATTTTTATTTATACATCAAGTATTGGTAGTATCATTACACTGAGATGAAATCTAAAAAGAAATTATTATAAAGGTTTTGGGGAACCAAAAAATTAAAGTCATCTTGTTCACCTCAACCTTGTTGAGGCCATAGTTTGTTTTCAATTAATTTGGATAACTATGGACACATATTCCCATTTGGGATCTATTTGTGGAAACGTGTAGGGATCAATCATCATATCATGATCAAAATGATATATATCAGATACATTTAATGTTCCATGTGTCAAATGATCAAATACAGGACATGTATTTTTTGTAAAGGATCAATCTTCATATTTAGATGATATAAACTGATAAATATAATAGATTTGTGTACACTACCTACAAGAGTGGTGGTCTTAGCTAAATATATTCCAAATCGATACTGACAACGACGAAGAATAATGATTTTGAGTGTTTATAATTTAGGGTTCCATTAACTAATTATTTCTATCAAGGGTTAATAGTCATATATATTTTGAATGTGTTTCTCAATATCTATTCGGGTGACAAGACCATGAAACATTTTGTGATCTATTGTGTAGAGATTTTTTATCTTTCTCCTTAGGTAAGGACAAATTAAATGCTCCAAGAACAATTATTTTAGATGGCCCATTCATTTTGATATCTGATCACATGTTTTCTTAATTTTTCCCAAATAATATTCTAATTTACTATATAGAGTGTTTATGGTTTATAGTGATATGGATGGTATGTCACGCTTGATGGGATGCGTATTTCTTCCCAATTTTAATTTTGTGAGTTCCTTTAAAAAATGACTTTTAATGTGTCTCTTGGTGTTTTATGATTGAATTAATATGATAGGCCTCTATAACTTCCTTGATGAATTCATTTTACTAGCTTCTAGTGTGTAATTCTTAGGAATTTTGGATTTGGTTTTAATTATGCACCCCCTATATTTATTTTTTTTGTCATTTTTTAGGATGCATACATATGTTCTCCCATTTCATTTCTACTTCATTAAATTTCATGGTCCTCAGTGCCAAAAATAATTTTGGTGAATGATATTGATTCACGAGAATTGGGGTTCTTTTCTCATGTATCTATAATGAATCTTCTTTGCATGGTAGAAGTGCTTCCATTGGTTTAGAATTCATCTTTATTAACAGTGAGAGGTTATCGTGCTATATATTTATCTATTGTGACTACCCTATTTGATTTTAGAGAATCATAATTATTTATATCAACCTAATATGTGATTTTGGGTAATATTTTTAAAAATATTATACAATATGTGATGGGAATGACTATTCCATTAGAATAAAGAGGAATAAAGTCAATTATTTTACATATTTTCTATTTTATTTATCATTGATTGATCTTACCATTAGTTTCTGGGTCCTCAACATGATTATTAATCATCTAATTTTTGGGATGGATTGACTAATGTCACATAATTACCAGATATATTGTTAAATTTTTGGTTATATTTCACTACAACTAGGGTTGTTAGGTGTATTTCATGGATAATGACACCTAAAGACCATTAGTTTAATAATTGTATTTCGTTATTTGGGAAGTACAATATATGATGCTGCATTTTTTATGACGAAGAAACATTTTAGTGATGATATCCTTCATGTTCTCATCAATTATACAAATTTGACCATATTATATATATGGTTTTCTCTAGTAATAAATTTGAAGTTTTCAATTAATCTAATAACTAGTAATATTCTATTTTCTATTCCTTCTTACTATACTGAACAAGATGATATGAAAGATTTGAAATATCTGTTAGATGAATTTCTAGAGAATGGTTTTATCTTAATGATCGTGTAACCTTAGTCCACTCATACTCTAATTGCACATAATTTTAATGGGAATCTTTTCTTATGTGATGTTTATTAGGAAAAAAATTCATGTTATAGGAAATTGAAAATATATTTTACCCTGTACTGATGATTTATATGACCATTTGAAAGAGGTATGGTGGTTTTAAAATATATATAATAATTCTGGATATCACCGATTCAAATTAAAATAGTCTAAAATTTTGAAGAAACATTTAGAATAAATTATAGCCATCATATACACATTTTCATACCATTTGGTAATACCAATGATCATATAGTTTATATTTCCTTGAAGATTATGATATTTCATGATTACCATTAATTTTCTTGGTTGTATTTATTAATGAAACTCTAGTTTACTCTAAAACAATGGAGGAGTATGTGAGACATTTGAATAAAATTATTGAAGCCCTGATAAATCAACATATTTATCACATTTTGTGAATTGTGATTAATGGAATCAAGAAGTGTTATTCTAGGTAAATGTGGTATTGTAACATGGTATTTTATTTCACCTGGTGGATATGAAAGCAGTTATGACATGGGTGAAACATATTAATTATTTCAATATTCAAATCATAATTTTTTTAATGAAATTAACAAATACTTTTAAGATAATTCTTTATTCTTTATTCTATCATGAATTCTCTCACATGTAATGAAGTGATGTTATTTTGAGACCTAAAATGTCATAGTAATCATGTTCTGAATAAATTTTATTCATCCTCATCATGAGTGATTAATCTTAATGAGGCTGATCAAGTCTATGTTGACTTCTCTGATGCATCGGGTTCAAGTTTTGGTTGTGTACTTATGTAGGCTGATCACATGGTAACCCATGGTTCAAGAACGAATACATACTATAAGAAAATTAATGCAAATCCTGATCAAGAAATATTAGATATGATGCATTACCTCAAGAGATAGAGGAATTATATCTTTTTATAACTAATTATTGTTTATTCAGACCCAAAAAATCATGAGTTATATCTTCTGATGAATAGAAGTGATCTAATGAAAAAGTTGTTGTGTGGAGAACCTACAACCTATAAATTTCTACATTTCCTGACCACTAGTAAGGGGAATTTCATTGATTATTACATGAGATATAAATTCCCATCCTAAGAAATCACGAATTTTCAGAAGAATATCAAATGATTGATCATGTTTCTTAGTTTCATTTGGGATTTCTAGAATATGATTGTATGGTTGTTTTGGAATGTGTGTAGTTGACCTCATATTTTCTATGTATGATTCTTCTAGAGTATTAGTTTGATTTTGAAATTTGTGGGATTAGGTAATCTAATTAAAATGGGGATACCAATAGTGAAAATTTGTTCTCTATATAGGAAACCATTTTTTATTGAAGCATTATTTGGTTAATTTTCTTATGAGAAAGTAAATAATGGTGGATGTCCATTGTTCGAAATGGTATTTACACCAAGAAACTACAAATATATTCTATGATATACATTAATGATTCTTGTGTCTCGGTATTAGGTTAAAAATTTATGATTTTCTATCTTATTAGTATACCATCCAAAATGTTAAATATGATCATTATAGACCTTCATGTTTGAATCAGGCTCTTACAATGAATAATTTTATTTCAGAAATAATTTAATTGTCTGTTTTGTTATATTACAATATTAGTAAAATTGAATGATTTTTTTATTGGATTGTATTGATTGGATGAACTATTAGATCACATTATATCCATTCTTTAGACAATCAATGTTGAAAATGTCAGACTTTTTTAGGTGTAGTGGATTATCAGATTAATTGAATTCTTATTTGATATGAATTAAGATAGAGTTCCCTATTTTAATTATCATTTTTTAAATGGCCTCCTAGTGGCCTTTAGAAACATTGCAAATTTTCAAAATAAAATGATATAGATATAGATGACGAGATAGAACAAGCTACACATATTCTAGATGAAATTTTTCATTATTAGGTTCATGAATTTAGTAGACATTGTGATGACCATTTGATGATGACTGAGTTTGTATAAAAGAAATTTTAAGAGTATAATATCAAAAGGGCTCCATTTGATTCATTGTTGGGATGAAATTGTGGATATCCACATTGTTGGTCAGATATTGGAAAATAATCCTTAGTGAGAGAAAGATTAGTTTAAGAGATAAAGAAAAGGGTTCAATTGATTCATCATAGGATATTGGTTACATAGAGCTAGTATAAAGACTACGTCAATAATATTTTTTGACTCATGAATTATATTATTACTGAAAGGTGTTTTTAAGAGATTTATTTTGATTAGGTTTCCACCATCATGGATTATAAGAAAATATGTAACCCTTGTTGGTGAGTCCTATTTATATTGTTGAGATAGTGGGGATTCTTCCCTACTAATTGGAACATCCACTATATTAGATTGTGATCGAAAACATGCTTCATGTATTGCATCATCTATAGTTTCATTTTGATTCATCTTGTGTTATGATTAAGGAAGATCTTTACCATAGAGAGATTTCCCTATGTATTAGAATCTTGTTTTGGTTATTAATTATAAGACAATGTTTATCCACAAAAAGATGATACCATTTCTATGTGCTCTGTTGAATCTTTGTTTTGAATCCCTTTACACATAATTTTTTTGAGGTACTGGTTACAGTCTATTAAACTCATCTCTTTAATATGGAATCATATTAACTAGATTTATAAGGAATGAGTTTTTTATAGGGGTGATGTTGTAATAGCCATTGAATTTTTACCTAGAATCCATTAACACTTGTTTTATTTCTCTTCTGCTATGAGTTCATTTCATACGTTTCCAGGGTAAATAGAATAATTTGGTGAAATTTACCTAATGTTTAGGGATATATGAATTTTTTAATCAATATAATCTTTGTATAAATGATTTATGTAATTTAGTGGGGTCTCTATTGGTTTTATTGAATTTTTATATTATTCTTTGTTATTACTTGTATCTTTTTTGGGGAATTTAATAAGAAATAATTTACACCAAAAATATTTTTTTATGATGTAAATTTTCTTTTAGAAACAAATCTTCAAAATTATTTGTTGTGGAAAATAAATTACATAGTAAATAATAAAAATCCATAAATTCATCAATCCATAATTTTAAACCGATTTAATTCCATTTTTATCCTATGAGAAACTAAATTCAATTACACTATAAACTATAGTTTTAAAATTTAAATTCTAGTATCAAATAATTTATTATTTTTAATTCTCACAAAATTTATTTAATAATTCTGTAGGATATCCTCCCGAGGACCCTTCACATTCTCCATTATATAATAAGTGATTTATTACGTTCCCAACATCTAATATTGTTGTTCAATCAATTGTGAGTTTCCAGGAAGTTGTTTTATTTTTCTCTCCAATATCCATCACTAGATGTCTAATCATATCATGTCTACCGAATGAATCAACTTTGATCTTGATTCTTTGTGATATTTCAATTTTTTATTGGTCACCATCACATACATTCATAATTTTATTTTCCATGTTAAAGATGCAAAATTGATCACTGGTTATTGTTCTATCTTTCAATAAAATTTATAATAAAAATTGAAACCATAAATTTAATAATTGAATTAAATATAATTTATTAGCTTATTCCAAAAAAATAGTCTTTTAGTTGACGAATCCATTGTTTTAGTAAAATGAATAGCGAGTGTGAAGACCCCAATATCAATGGAATTGAAATCATTGTGTTTAAAGAATGTAATTTTATATCATAAATTGTTAAATTGATGTAATGAATGTGTTTGAGATGGATAAAATTGAATTATCATTTGAAAGTTAATGAATAAATGAAAAATTTTGATTTATTAAAATGTGAAATTAAGGTTGAAAACTAAATGTGGGATTTTTTTTCGAAATAATTAGAATTTATTGATTTTCCCGTGTTTGATTTTTTTTATTGAAGAATAAGTAATACTAGGTTATCAGAGGAAAATTATAGAAAGGATTTTGTATTTGACCCCCAAGAACTTGATTGATTATGAAACCACTAAATATAACAAAAAATAACATTATTTTTTCTAATGGGGGGTTGATTCCCAATGGTCTGAGTCATGGAAAAATTTAATAGATTTACATAAGATTACGGATGAGTAATGTTAGGATAATTTTACCAAAAACTATCACACTATATGGAATGAAATGTGTTTTTATGATATATTTGAGTTGATGATAACATGTTATTAATTTAAAATATTATTTTTATTCATTATAAAAATTTAATTTTTTTTAATTAGTATTTAATTAATCTTTCTTTGAAAAATATAAAATATTCTTGAAATTAATCCATGGTTTATCGAAAATATGTGAATTAAATTCCATTCATTATTTCATATAAATTGATAGAATGATTTTATATATTTTTTTCTCATTGATTTTCAAAAACATGTTAAAACCATATAATAATATATAGAACTTTCCATACCATTTACTTTGGGAGTTTATAAATATTTTTATGCTAGGTATGAGAAAATGAAAATCACCACTGGGAGGTGGTGGATGTTCTTGATCCTTGGGCCCTAGAGTGATGATGTGAAAGGTGTAGATGTGGTCATCTATGTACATGGGTTCATCCTTGTGTCTTATCAAGGAAGATGTTGTGTATTTTGGTTATTTAGTGTTTGGAGCTACTTTTACCTATAGGATTCTAATTCATTATAAAAATATAGTGAATAAAAACTAAATTATTTTGTTTATATTCCACTATTTTCAACAAAAAATCCTTCCTCGTTTCCTGTTGTGTGATTTGGTGTTCTTTTTTGTATCCCATGGGGATTCAAAACCCCCTTCATTCTAGTTTAGATCTACATTTGGTGTCATTTTCCTATTGAATGTAAGTTGATTCTGGATAATGTGGTATCAATGGGGTATGTTTTGAATCCCTACATTATATTAGCATATAATTGGTTTTCCAAGAATATTGTTGGCGGGATTGATGATACATATGAGGTAGTTTTGAGAAAATTTCAAGTAATCTCTTATCGTAACAACACATATGTCAGCATGAGTGTTGCGGTAAATTGTTATGAGTAATTTCTGGATCTATTATCTATATTTATAACTTATTTTTATTTGAGTGTTTCAAAAGCCCATTATTGATATTTTCATGGGGTTATTGATATTCTAATTATTTTTTTTATGAGTGCTTATTCTATATATCTGTGTTTTTTCTTTTAGAGTTTTCTTTTGTTGTATTCTAGCATCATGAAAAATGAGAATACATTTTAATAGGCTACAAGTAAAAGATAATAGTGAACCAAAAAAGGAAAATCGCCTTATTAACCTATATGATATTGAGATTTTTGAGAATTATTTCCATTATTTGTGACATGAAAAGATGTTTGTTTTTCATTATGCTCTAGTTTTGGATCCACGAAGGGATCAATCTGGATATCATGCTCATGAGTATCTCCATTGGAATCTATTAGCATTACAAGGCTTAAATGTTTCTCAATACATTGTGTATTTTTTATAATGGATCAACCTAAATTTTACATTCATTCAATGCACTGATTCAATTAAAGTGATGTGTATTAACCTCACTCATGAGGTTCCTAGTATTATATGGTCATATTTAATGGTGATAGATAAGTGGAATTTTGTCTCCATGATTCTAGACATTATGATTATATTCACTAATATGTTCAATCCCAAATTGATGGTACTAGTGAACTCCATGGTTTTCGACAATGTAATGTTGGGTGATAGATCTATGAAATATTATGTAAACAATTTATTCAATATTTTTCTGTTTTTAAATAGGTTAAAAATAATGATAAAATTAAGGCGTAATGATTTAGATGGGAATTTGTACTGATATCGATAATTGGTTTTATTACAAATTCTCACATTATTAAATAATGTGTTTGATAGTGACAAGATTTTCAAATTTGATATGGATGATAGTTCATGGATAAAGGGAGATCCATTTTCTCCAAGCCTCAATTTTTTGGGTTCTATTCAAATAAATAGAATTCTTGATGATTCTTACGGTGGTTATCAAATAGATGGAACTCTCTATGTCTCACACAATTAATAGAAGGAACTATTTTACAATCATCATGTGTGTCATGGTTCTGAATTAAATACATTATTTCACTAAGGTACCCCACATATGTAGTTCATGGGGTATCTCATGAAACCTAAAGATGTGCCTCCATTTATTTTATTATGCATACATGGTAAATTATCTACCAAAATAAATTATATCGTTCAAATAATTTTTTTCCTCAGATAATGGATTCATACACATTTATCTAGAATGAAAATTATTCACAAAGTGGATGTGTATGTTGATGAATCAGTTGTGTGTCTAGTGACATTGAGTGTTCCTGTAACGACCAGATTCTGGAGCCCCTCCACTGGTGCCCCATACCCGGTTCGCCACATGACCTCAAGCGCATTTCCCCAAATGCCAGAGGCTGCCGACTAGCAGTGAAGGCCTTGGTGAGTCGGTGGGGAAAAATGCCCTCATTCAGTAAGGTATATAAGGTGGGAAAACAACAATAAACAACGGATGTAGTAAACTACATGCATAACAACAGAAACCAAACAGCGGAAGCAATGTAGATATATAACTATGATGAAAATTATGCAGCAGGTACAAGTATGTAAGGAAAATAAAAAAGACAACAATGTATTGAAATACAACTGAAACCAAGTGAAAAAGAAAAAAAAGTAAGCTCCTCAGCATCGCGAGCCACTGCTTGGTCCCATGCTCCCCAGCTCCTGGTGCAATCATGATCCTGAAGTAGAAGGGCATTTTCCCTTGTCTATACCTGCAACAAAATAGTCTTCTTGGTCCCAAAAGCATGGACCAAACACGGTGTGAGATACAATCCCAGTAGGCAAGCTCCCAAATATTTGTGACTTACATTCAAATTAATACATGGAAGTAAATAATCAGGAAGCAGTAAACAGAAAATAACAAGCAGCTACAATCCACAGTTCTAACAAGTAAAGCACACAATAAAGCAGTCAGCAATATGAAGAAAACAGGTAACCCTTTGGGTAGCTCTCACAGCCTAACCCTTATGGTTCAACCTATAGTACTAGAAATCCTTTGGGAGGCACACACAGTATCACCCCTTTGGTTCAGCTATGTAATTAAGAAGACTCTCTAGGGAAGCACTCACCATCAATTCCACGTATAGGCTCATATCGTGCTAAAGGCTCTCTGGGGAAGCACTCAATGTTAATTCCCCCTGTGGCCCATGTCGAGGATCTACAGACACTCTAGGGAAGCACTCAACTTCAATTCCCCCTATAGTCTCGCATCGTAATTAAAAGACACTCTGGAGAAGCCCTTCCTTCAATTATCCCTTTGGTATACTACTCTAGGTTCTCACAGTCCTGAGTATAACTAAACATGCTCAGCACATGTATATCGTCCAAGTAAACCTCAAGAACTACTTGGCTATCATTCTACGGCTCAACAACAATAACAAAACAACAGTTCCTCTATCCTACAACAAGGTATGGGAACTAGCAAAACGCCCAACAGGCAAACCCGTCATGGAAATGCAATCTAAGCAAAAAATAAATTACTCTACTCACAAGCAATAACCTCTACTAAGGCAAACAATCAAAGCAGGAAAAAAGCAGGGGGAAAACAGGAAACACGCAATACCCCATACATGGGTATTTGTGATATTTTCACATAATATTTATCAGATTTATATATAAATGCACAAACCACCTACCTAGATCCGAGGAGATAGATATACGTGAACCTCAGTGACAGATTCCCCTTAGAACGATGTAGATCGCTGTGATTCCAACGCAATCGACCGTGCTCGATTCGGTGAACGGACGACGAGGTAGAAGCTCGATGAAGATTCGGTCGTATGGTTGCTTCCAGATGGGCAAAAACTGAAAATAAGATTTGGGTTCTTACAAAATTCCCCCTTAAAGAAATGTGTCCCCGAATTTCCCTAACGAGACGGAGAATAAGAAACCCTGAATCGCTCCAGCCATTGTGATCGTACATCGGCCTCCCTCACCCAGGTCTCGTCATGTACTCTCCCGTGCTTCCATAGTACCCATACTATTGGAATAGACCACCCACGGAGAACCTTCGTACTGCAATAGACAATCTGGATAGGATGCTCCTCGAACGATGCATCCACTTCAAGCTATACATCCTTAGGCTGAAAGACGTGAGAAGAGATTGAAAAGTAATGTCGTAGTTGAGATATGTGGAAGACATTGTGCATGGCCCGATACATCTAAGGTAGCTGCAACTGATAGGTGACTGGCCCAACTCTCTCCAAGACCTCAAACGGCCTGATGTATTGCGGTTAAAGCATACCCTGCCCTTGAATCCTCTTGTGTCCCAACCTTTGTGCGACACGTAGGAAAACCTGATCACCAACCTTGAACTCCAGAGGTTGTCTCTGCTAATCAACATAAGACTTCTATCGAGACTGTGTTGTAACCATCCTCTTCCAAATCAGCTCTATCTACTCTAAAGTCTCCTGAACAATACAAGGTCCCAGTAATGCTACCTCTCCTTCCTCCAGCCAAAATAAGGGTGATCGAAATGTCCTACCATAAAAAGCCTCGTATGGCGCCATCTGAATGGTCTCCTGGAAACTGTTGTTTTAGGAGAACTCCACCAAAGCGATATGATTCACCTAGGAACCTCCAAAGTCTGGAATGCAAGCTCGGAGCATATCCTCCTGCACCTGGATCGTGGGATCAGACTGGCCATCAGTCTGGGGATGGTATGCTGTACTCAAAAGTACCTGTGTACCCAAGGCCTTCTGAAGTCCCTGCTAGAACTGAGAGGTTTAGCGCACATCCCTGTCTGAAACAATGTAGTGTTGAACTCCATGCAGAAGCACAATCTCCCTGATGTAATGTCATCCCAAATCTTCAACACTGAAGGTGTCCTTGACCACCAAGAAGGGAGAAACCTTCGTAAGTATGTCGATGACAACCCAAATAGCATTGTTTCCTCGTGGAAACATCGACAACCCAGTCACGAAGTCCATCGCAACATCGTTACACTTCTACTCTAGAATGGGTAGCAGCTGTAAGAGCCCCGCTGGTCGCTGATGCTCTCCTTTCACCTGCTGACAAGTAGAACATCTCATGAAAAAACCAGCAACATCCTTCTTCATACCTGGCCACCAGTATTGTAGATGAAGATCCCGATACATCTTGGTGATGCTAGGATGAAATTCCCAATCTGAGGAATGGAAATCCCACATCTGCTCCTCGTGTATGTCTGATGGCACCCATATGCGTCCTTGGAAATGAAAAATCTCATCATTTCCCACTTTCCATATAGGAAGAGGGTCCTCTCCTAACAGACTCTCCTGCAGGACTACACATTTCATGTATGATAGCTGCCTCATCCGTACCTGATCATGTAGCATGGAGGTAACAGCTACAGAAGATAGAAAAGTGTTTCCTCGTCTATCGTACACCTCCAGATGCATCTTAGAGAAAAGATCCATCAGATTCCACTCACTACTGGCCTCCTGAACTATCTGAATCTATGTTCTCTTGCTCAACGCATCTTTCACGACGTTTCCGTTTCCCGGAGTATAGGAATGCTTGAAATCAAAAGACTAAAGATACTTGACCCACCAGCACTGCCTCAGAATTAGATCACGTCGTGTGAAGATATAAATGAGACTATTGTGGTCAGTGAATACCACAAAGTGCTCTTCCAGAAGATAGTGTCTCTAACAGTGCAAGGCATGAACAACAGCTGCCAACTCTAGATCATGCGTAGGGTAGTTCCTCTCATGTGGCCTCAACTGACGAGACTCGTACACAACGACTATGTCTCCCTACATAAGCACATCTCCCAGCCCGATACCCGAATCATCACAGTAAATAGTGTATCTCTTGCCTGGCTCTAGAAAGACTAGTATCGGTACTGACATCAACCTCCCTTTCAACTCCTAGAGGCTGACTCACAAGAATCTTACCATAAGAACTTCGCCCCCATCTTGGTCATACCTGTCAAATGTTCTTCAATAAGAGAAAGGTCATGAATGAAGCGTTTGTAGTATCCAGCCAGCCCTAGGAAGCTCCGTTCCTAAAAAATGTTCTTCGGCTGCTCCCAGGAAGCTACAGCTCTTACTTTCTCTGGGTCCACAGATAATCGTGCCTCTGAGATGACGCAACCCATGAAGTGAATCTGATCCATCCAGAAGTGGCACTTCGAGAGTTTAGCATAAATATGATGCTCTCTCAGTGTACTCAAAACGATCTCAAGATGTGTGGCATGGTCGTGTTGAGTGTGAGAGTACACCAAGATATCATCTATGAAGACCACGACTAAGGAGTCCAAGTAAGGATAGAACAATCGGTTCATCAGTGCCATGAAATCTGCAGGTGCGTTCATGAGTCTGAAGGGCATGACTGTATACTCGTAAAGATCATACCTTCTCTTGATGGATTTTAGATGTATATATGATGGTCTAATGCGCAAATGATGATAACCATACCTCATGTCAATATTTGAGAACACCCAGGCTCCCCGAAGATGATCGAAAAGGTCATCAATCCGCGACAATGGATATCGGTTCTTGACCATCAACTGGTTCAGCTTCTGATAATCCACACAAAGCTGAAGGGTACAGTCTGCCTTCTCCACAAACAGAACAGGCGAACCCCAAGGAGAAGTACTAGGTCAGATGAATCCCTTATCCTGTAGCTCCTCCAACAGCTTCTTGAGCTCTAGCAACTCAGGTGTGGCCATCCTATAGGGAGGAATGGACACCGGTTCCACTCCTGGCACGATCTCAATAGAAAATTATACCTCACGCTCCAGATGGAAACCTGAAATGTCCATTGAAAAGACATCCCTCAAGGGATCTACCACTGGAAAAAAGAACAACTGTGGAGTCCCCTAATCATACAGGTAAAGGCTAGAAATCTGGGCTATCACCCCTCCTAGCCCATGATGCTCGAGTCCCGCCCGACTCGCCTGAACGTCCCATTCGCCTCTACGAAAGAAATATTCACCCTCTAGTGAAATGAAACCGACTCTGCACCGATAACAGTCAACAACTTCCAGGAAGGGAACCATCCTGTCCATTCTACGGATGAAATCAAAGCCTGTCATCTATTGGACATAGAGATACCAAAAGAAGTGATACCCTGCAACCTCGAGAGGGCACTCTATTCAATGGCGTACACTAGATGTACTCATTCCAAAAGGTGTGTCTAGTTTCAACGAATCGGTAGAATAAAATATGTTGATTACAAGGCTCTCCAAAATAGAAATAGAGATAAAGCTATGCGTAGAACCAGTATCGAAAAGGGATGAAGATAAAACTGAGGATACTAAAATCGTACCTCAAATAGTAGAAGGGCCGAGATCCTGCTCACGATAATTCTGATCCATGGTGAATGACTAGCCTGCACCGCATCCATGCACCCCTCACTAACCACTCTGAGCTAAACCTCCCTGTTGGTGCTGAGGGACTGGTGGCTGACCGCCACGGCCTCGACCTCCACCTCGGCCCAAACGGACGGAAGAACTCCAGTTCCCTGACTGGTGAGAGGCTGGTGGGGCTGCTCCTGAACGAGGAGTCATTGAAGAACCCCGATCACCAGCTGCTGGTGAGAAAACCTAGTAGAAACGCTGAAGGTGACCCATCATGCTGCATGATTGGAACTCCACGGGGTCCCTCTGACATTGCGGCCTCATGTTCCATGTCCGGACACATAGATAGCATGTCACATGGCTGCATGATGATGCGTCTCGCTTCCTCGAATCACCACGCGTGGGCTCCCTACAGCGCTTCTTGCTGTCATCTGGAGGAAAGCTGATTATTGAAGCAGAACCACTCTGACTAGCAGCTCTAGAGTATCTTAGATTGCGCTCTGCAATCAGTGCCTGATTGATGATGGATGTAATGGAAGTCAGCTAGAATATGTTCACCTACAAACACATCTCCCGCCTGAGTCCATCCTCAAACTTCCTCTCCAAGAACACCCCTCCCCATCTTGAAGGGGTGTAAAATGCTACAGCTCAGTGAAACAAGAGGAATAATCCATGACAGATTGAGTACCCTACTCTAAACTCATGAACTCCCAGGCTCGATCTGCCCTCAGGGTCTCCGGGTAGATTTTGTCGTAGAACACGCACTGTAACTCCACCGAAGTCATAGCCTGCTATTGACCCGCCTGTGAGACCATGTCCCTTCACCTCTTGGCGGAGTCTCAAAGCATGTAGGTGGAGAGATTGACCCTCCTCTCTGGAGGCGTCTCAAGATGCTCGATGACAATCATAATGGCTTCCAGCCAGGACTCCGCAGCCTGAGGTCCTCCCTCCCCCGAGAACGTGGGGGGATGATGCTATTGGAAAACCCACATCATGTCTTCCATAGACGAGGTAGGAGGAGGTGCTCCCTAGAAGCCCTATATCATCCTCATGAAACCCTCCCTGAACTGCGCATCAGCGCCCGCAACTGGTACAACAACAGGTGCCAAGGCTGGCTCGGCTGGGGGATCAACAGGAAGTCCCTGATCAGCCCTGTCTGGCGTCTGATCATTGCCTGACGATAAGTGTACGACCAGGGGATGTCACAATGGCATAGCTCTGAAAGATCAAAAGCACACCTTAGTTCAGGAAAAATAGGACAGAGAACACAAGAGTACTAAATGGAAACAGGGGAACAAAACACACAAGATAGAAAAACAGGACTACACTACGTGTATAAAACTACAGGGCGTGTATTATTAAACCACGGGCATGGGCGTGTACTCTCACCCTACAAGTCGTGTAACACCTCAACTACACATCGTGTTGCACCCACACACGGTGTGTACATGAAAACTGTTCCCCTGCCCGAGTCTCCTTACATGGATAACCCACACAGTCTAACATAACCTGAGTCTACATGGTGTGTTCGAAATAAACACAGCGTGCACCAGACAAGGCCTCAACGATCCGTGTTGTTGAGTACACGCACATCTACATTGTTGGACCTTACACGGCATGCTCCGAACAATAACGACATGCATAGGCGAAGGCGACACCATCCCGTGTTGTTCGTGACACGGCCGAGTACCTGGAAAGACAACACGACATGTTCCGAGCAAACTCGGCGTGTGGAAATGAAGGTAACATTGGCCCGTGTTGTTCGTGACACAGCCAGGTACCTGGGCAGGACTACACGGCATGTTCCCTATGGACACGACGTGTTCTACCCGAGCTTCCTCGGCCCGTGTTGTTAGTGACATGGTCGGGTACACGGCTCTGAACTCACACGACGTGTACCAATAGTACATGGGGTGTTCCCATAGTTACTCCCACGAAACCGTGTTCTGCTCACAGGCTCAGTGAAACGGCCTGAAAACTACACTGTGTGTTCCCGAAATGTACAAGCCGTGTATTCTAGGTTTTTCTGGGCAATAGCGCAAAAACTGCGCAGAATTCCAGAAACACTAAAAACAAGGGAAAAATGCCAAATTCCGATCCAGGAGGGCCCATAACACCTCAAGAACCAAAATTTGGCATTAATTTTATGCATAGAACAAAACAATAGTTTTACAACACAATAGTATAGAATCTATCAAGAATCTATCACAACATAATGCATAATCTACACAGAGCCTATCACAACAACATGAAATCACTAATGCACCCTAGATGGCATGGAAAGAATGCATGACATGTGATTTCTAAAAGTGCCTATATGATTCTTGAGATGGAATACCCTCATCTCATCAGTTTGTGACATAAATATAACCGATATATCAATACAATAACTGCACGAGTCATACGAATCACTTTAGGTGAAAACATACCAACCATAAAATCTCAAAACCAAAAAACTACAATTAACGAGGTTGTATGGATTTTCCCTATACACGGTTTAGCTACCCCCAGGCACAGCTTAATACCAAGTACAAAATCCATCCTATCCCTGGATAAATCCTCCAAACAGTAAGGAAAGAGTAAATAACCCCTCTATTACAACATTGTAACGACCCGAGTCTGGAGCCCCACCACTGGTTCCCCGTACCCGGTTCACCACATGACCTCAAGCCCATTTCCCCGAATGTTAGAGGCTGCTGACTAGTAGCGAGGGCCTTGGTGAGTCGGTGGGGAAACTATGCCCTCATTCGATAAGGTATACAAGGTGGGAAAAAAATAAACAGCGGAAGCAGTAAACAAAATGCATAACAATAGAAACCAAACAGCGGAAGCAATGTAGATATATAACTATGATGACAGTGATGCAACAGGTACAAGTTTCTAAGGAAAACAGAAAACACAACAACGTGATGAAATACAACTAAAACCAAGTGAAAAATAAAACAAAGTAATCTCCTCAGCATCGCGATCCACATCTCGGTCCCATACTCCCCAGCTCCTAGTGCAATCAAGGTCCTGAAGTAGAATGGTGTTTTCCCTTGTCTATACCTACAGTAACATAGTCTGCATGGGCCCAAAAGCATGGTCCAAATAGGCTGTGAGATAAAATCGCAGTAGGCAATTACCAAATGACTTGTGCCTTACATTCAAATGAATACATGGCAGTAAATAAACAAGAATCAGTAAACATAAAATCACAAGAAGATACAATCCACAGTCCTAACAAGTAATGCACACAAGAAAGAAGTCATCCACAAGAATAAAATAGGTAACCCTCTGGGTAGATCTCACAGCCTAACCCCTATGTTTCAACCTATAGTACAAGCAAACCTGTAACACCCTAGGATTTCAGAGTGTGTTATTTCTTAAAAATAATTTAATAACTTGCACTACACGCAACACCGAGTTCAATCACACCATTAAAAAAGGTCATGAATAGTATTAACTACATTTTGAACTTTATATAATCCTTATAATTTTAGAATCCCTATTATGAGTTTCTTAGTCATAATGCAAGAACAGATTCATTTTCAGTATTTCACTTTTATCAACTTCTAATAGTGAAACCTTTTTAAATACAATATTTTAAACTTTTTGACTAAATGGGGACATCAAAAATTTAAAATGAAACACCCCAAGCTTCCACAGTACGTTTCCCTTCGAATAATGTGATAGCGTGTGTTGTACGCAACACCGAGTTCTAACAACCAATTAAACTAGCCGTTTTGAATAGTAATAACTACTTTTTAAAATTATATATATTTTATATTTCAAAATGGACTTCATTTTTGGATTTGGAATATCTAATTTATTCTAAGGTGAAATTTTGGTACTTTTTGGATAACTTTCATATTTTGATGAATAGTGAAAATTACTAAATTTTAATTAAAAACAAATTTTTAAATCAAAATAATTAATAGTGATAAATTATGAATTTTAGTAGTTTTAAAGTATATTTAGAATATATTTTTACCATTTAATATAATGTTGGTCATTGGACATAATTTTACAATTAAACCAAACATAAACAACTGTCAATCTTTTGATAGTTATTATCTCTTAAAACACGCTTTTTGTTTTGACAGCGGGAATTAATTTTAAATTAATTTCTGCCACTTCTGTGTTTTGAATTTAGAAAAATGGATTCCATATTTGGAATCAGGATGTTCAAATTGTGTAAATAGGTAACTTTTATTTTTAGACATTTTGAATAATTACTGCGGTAAATATTTTATTTACCATGGTTAAGGTTAAATCCGGTAAATAAGGGTTAAAAAATAATATTATAATAATCCTAAATTACCCTAAAACGTTTCTTAACCCTATTGGTTGATACATGGTCGACCATGGACATCTTTGGGACGATTTTGGGACCCCATGGATCCACTTGTAAGTGATAATGACACTTTATTTTAATTAAGTCAAAATGAATACAAAAATGACACAAGCATATATCTTTTAGAAACACAATTTTTACATAGGGTTATATATGTTGTATTTTAGATTATAAATATTCATTAGAAAGCTAAAAAGATTTCCTACATAATGATATTTTATTTATAATTTTTAGACATTAACTAATTTATTTTATATATGACACAATGATGATGCAGTAATTACTATAATAGTGAAAAATTAAAATAATTGATATTATAAATACCCAAATAAATATAATATGAAACTTTTAATGCATTAAACTAATTTTCTAGGATAATATGATATATTAGGATTAATTTAATTGACTTTTTTCGAAGTAATAAATCTGTTATGAGTTTCACAAAAATCAACTATTGAATAGTGTCAAAATTGACATAAAAGAGTTCTTAAAACAAATATTATATTATTAATTGATATTAAATTCCTAAAAATCTAAGGTTCGGCCAAGAGACTTATATCATGATAGGTTCATCATTAATGGACCACTTGGGGGTCGAATGTATGTATATAGTATGTTTATTAACCATATTATATAAAACTACAAAGAGACATTGTAAAAGTGAAACTAATTAACTTAGAGTTAATACTTAAAGATAAGGTTAATATAAGTACCCAAACCTGTCTAAATTCTATTGGTTGAGTTTTTTTCGACCTATCCCCACCTTAACATTTAAATAATAAACTTTGGATCCATTAGAAACCGAATATGAATTTATTATAAATTAATATTTCTAGCTTTTCCAAAGGTGCCCCTCACCCCTCTTATAAAAGGGCACTCCTCCTTCTCATTTCTTCACACCTCTAAAGCCTTTTGGTTCGGCCAAACTCTGCCCAAATACTCTCCCAACATCCCTCAATACAACCTAGAGGCCTTAGTTTGATCAGAAAACCATCCTAAGGAGCACTTTTGATCAAATCAAAAGGAAGAACCCGAAGAAGAGGTAATGATTTCACCACCCTTTTCTAAGTTCATTTCTTCTTCCACTTATTCTTCCTTTGTTCTTACCATTCTAAAATAATAACTCCAGTATCTCACATATATTGTGATGTTATTATAAGTATGGTACAACCATATTCAGTATTCTATCCACCCTTTGAATAACATGTCACCATACGTGCGTACGTACGGCTTACCGTCTCCACGTCGTGGTGTAATTGTTATTCAATATAATATTATTTGGATGGGTATAATAATGATGTATAACTTATGTAAATAATAAATATAACATGTTAATGATTCTGTATATATGATATACCATCCATTTATATATTATTTTAATATCAAAAGAATGATATTGTCGCTCGTGCGTGCGTAAGGACTACCGTCTCCACGAACGCGATGAGATTCATTCTCCATCATATCCATTCAAGTATAATTATCATTTGATGATTTAAAAATGATGTTTAAGGACTGGATATCATTATGGATATGAATAAGATACAACAACCATGGATTATGTAACAAAACATATAAAAGAAAATGAGTAAGTTAACTCCCGAAACGACGATAATTCTAAGATATTATTAACAAATCAATGTTAAAAGATCATATATGATATCATATTAATATATATGATTCTTGTATAATTTAATAACAACTATTTCACCATTATACAGGAGGTTAACCTACCCCAACCAAGGAAAAGTACAAGGTAAGGGTTATTTCACAATCTCTTCATTATCTGAGGTTGTTTATACGTAATAATCTACTGGGATATCTTTATCATCCACATCCATGTTTCTTAAAAATGTATTTCAAAACATTTTTACTATTTAAAAGAATATGGGTTAATGTCATTTATACCCTTGTTTGACTTTTTATAAGAGGTTTATAAAGGAATCTTTCCGTCGTTTTCAAAACAAGGTCCTTTTTAACCTTTTCGACAGAATTGAGGTAAGAATGTTTTTTTTAACTTATACGGCGGGTGCGGTTATTTTACGCCGTTATAAAATCTTCAAAGCTTTCCTTACAAGATTATGAGAATATTTTCAAAGAAAATGTTTTATTTTATATGGATCTTAAATGATTTCAAAATAAAAGGAGATATTTCTTTAAAAAGAATTTTGATTTCATCTACGTCAACATCCTTTGATGGATTTTAAGATTATTTGAAGTTGATTTATTATGATACAAAACTTCTATATTGTATTGAAGGTTTTGTGATATGTTTGACTATGGATGTTCTATTTTTATACCATTCATAGTTTATGGTGAAATTATTGACATTTCGTATGCTAGTTTTAATACGAATGTTTATGTTATGTTTAAACCTTTTCATATAGGAATGCATTGGACTTAATAAGTGACGGGTGGAGCCCGCTATAGCTCCTCGATGCATCGGTAGGTCTCATGAGACAAACTAGTGTCTTGGAACAAGGCCTTGACAAAATCTTATTTGTAGTCTTGGCACAAGGCCTTGGCTATGTGGTTATGATAGTCTGGCATTATGCATTCCAACATTATGAAAGTGGTTATTGATTTTTGCATGTGATTATTCGATTAGTAGAATATCCATGCGAATAAGTAAATGGAATTATTTCATTTTATTTATGCCATACCATGTTGAAATTTCATGTTTGAAAGGATTTTGTTTTAGTTATACATTGCCTTAAAAGTTTATTCTTATTTATGAAAGTTTCCGCTATATTGTTATCCTTACTGGGAATTTGAGCTCACCCCTTTTCTATGTTTTATTTTTCCCAGGAAGTGAAGAAGTAAGTTATGAATGACCTGCAGGGATATTATATGGGGATATGAGTGTGGATTATGGAGACAATATGTTGTTGTAGTAGTTTTTTGTTTAATGATGTAATGTAAAACTTATGAATATATCTAGTGTTTCCAAGGCTACTAAACCAATCGGTCTTTCGAGATTTGATCTTTCTTGTGATCATGCCAATGTTATGAAGTAATGCACCGACTCTAGGTAGCTAGGGTCGGGGCGTTACTGTTGGTATCAGAGGAAGTTTATTACAAACCTTGGAAGCTAGATTTAGATAAACTCTGATTAGATCACGTAGACCTAAGATGAACTTTGAGGATTAGTATAGAAGAACTTCCTAGAATTTTGGTATTGTAGAGATTTTGTGAGTTTTCCAAGCAATACATCCCTGTCTGGATACGAGCAGGTAGAGGCGGCTCTGGCACAGATGTACCTAGGGGTAAAACCCGAAAACACCGCTTTGAGCTAGACTCGAACGGGAACTGGTGCACGACAACGGGCCTTGCTGCACTCTTGGTTACGACACTCCCAGGGGATATGCTTAGGATAATTCTCATTTTCTTTACAAACCATTGTGAAGGGTTTATGAGTATATACATCCTCAAATGAGACATTTTTATGATTATGGATTATATCCATAAATAGTTCAATTTATGTTAAGTGTATTATAAGTATGGGATTATGTATTTTGATTCATAAACTGATCTAGTGTATTCCATTGTTTAGAAATGGCGCCTAGTAGAAGGAATGAGAACTCCATAAATGCACATGATCCAAAGAGAAGGAAGGATCATATCTTTCATGGTCTTAAGCTAGAATCGATAAGAGAAATAGTCTCCCATTTATTATCATCATATGAAGAAATAATATCATGTGTTGATAAGATAAGTAAAGAGTTTACTGAGTCCTATGGATTTGAAGGGAAGCAAGAGATGAAAAGGATAGAAGAGATAAAGATGGATAAAGGGAAGAGGGAAAAGAAGAATTTTCCCATATGTGGTAACTGTGGAAAGAAACACCCTAGAACTTGCCTAAAAGGAATGGGAGTTTGTTATAAGTGTGGAGGAAAAGGGCACAAAGTACGTGACTGCAAGGGTAAGAAAATGGTTTCAAATGTACAATGCTTCATTTGCAAGGAGTTTGGACACTACGCGAACCTATGTCCCAGTCATCAGACTATGCCGTAAATGATTCTATTGGATAATAATCAAGTTATGATACTACCACAGATGAAGAGGAATGATTAGAGTTCTTATGTTTATTATGTCAATTGAGTGTTGTATCAAAAATGTACTTGTTATAATAATTATGGAGTATATAAGGATTTTACTGCAGTACTATTTCATTAAGGACTTGAGATTGTGTGGAATAAAGAAAAGTGACTCAATAGCAATATAAATTTTCGGAAAATATATGGTTGAGAGAATATAGTTCTGATACTGAGGTAGTGATTTTGGAATAATATGTGATTATTTTGGATAAATTATATTGGATATTCTTGACTACCCTAGAACTGATTAATGATTTGTATATTCCATCATTGTTGGGGTTTAAAACATTTTTGGATTAATGAAGTATATCCAGCATTCTATATGGAATAAGGGAGCATGAATGTAATCAATAAGGAATATGGTAATACATGATGAAGGTATTCATATTCTATTACGGGGTAAAAAGGATCTATATTATGTTTACCTTCCTTATAAATGTTGGACTGTGAGTTTAGACAGAAGTATTTTGGATAGTTCTAGTTTGGATTATTTTGGATTGCCATAAAAGGACAACCCGGAGGTCGGGCGGCAACCCGTCGCGTCCGGCAAGGCTGCGAGACTTGAACCCGCAACCGAAGGGCGACAAGGGCGTATCACCTACCACTGTCCCACGAGATGTCCTGAATTAAATAATGTAGTTTTTTTTAAAGATCTGGTAGATGAATTATAATTCATTTATTTTGGAACCCTGTACGAATAGTATAAATAGAAAAAAAAATTACGTTCTATTATCTTTTAGAGTGAAAGATGAGTTTGTGGTAGAAATTTATTAATGGGAAAAATTCTAATTATAAAGTAAGTATATCTCCTTATTATCTTATCCAATCTCATAAATAAATTCCTCAACATTAATAATAGAAACTTAGAACAAAAATGTTTTCCTAGATGGTACCTTAAATCATCACTAATTTATGGCTTTGGGATTGTTGGCCTTTTCATAGCCATGTTCTCTACCACTCTCCATCAGGTAATTGATGGTTAGATTTTTCTTCCATATCCATATTTTACTACATGGAACCCTAGTATGTGTTATTTTCAGTAATCTTCATACTTTCGACTCTTTATTTTAAATAGAGGCCTCATTAATTCATTTTTCGATGTGGGATTCCAACTAAGATATTTTGAAACGTCAAAAATGTGTTATCCTAATACCCTATATTTTGTTGAACCGATGGTATTTCAAATCATCATAGATTGATGAATTTAAGGACCTCAATTTTATACTTGTTTGTGATTGATGACCTCAATCACTACCTATAAATATTTACGTTTTTCCTCCAATTATATGTCTCTAATTGCCACCAATGTTCTCCTAATCGAGATCATAATTTGGTGGTGACCCTTTCATTTCTCTTTTCCTCATATTAAGACTAAATTTTAGTAACCCAATTTCCGATGTGGGGTTCCCCACAAATATATTTTCTACTTTCAACCTTTTATTATCGAAGAATAATTTCAAATTGCGAGGACGCAATTTATTGAAGGAGGGGAGAATGTAACACCCCAGGATTTCAGAGTGTGTTATTTCTTAAAAATAATTCAATAACTTCCACTACACGCAACACCGAGTTCAATCAAACCATTAAAAGAGGTCATGAATAGTATTAACTACATTTTGAACTTTATATAATCCTTATAATTTTAGAATCCCTATTATGAGTTTCTTAGTCATAATGCAAGAACAGATTCATTTTCAGTATTTCACTTTTATCAACTTCTAATAGTGAAACCTTTTTAAATACAATATTTTAATCTTTTTGACTAAATGGGGACATCAAAAATTTAAAATGAAACACCCCAAGCTTCCGATGTACGTTTCCCTTCGAATAATGTGATAGCGTGTGTTGTACGCAACACCGAGTTCTAACAACCAATTAAACTAGCCGTTATGAATAGTAATAACTACTTTTTAAAATTATATATATTTTATATTTCAAAATGGACTTCATTTTTGGATTCGGAATATCTAATTTAGCCTAAGGTGAAATTTTGGTACTTTTCGGATAACTTTCATATTTTGATGAATAGTGAAAATTACTAAATTTTAATTAAAAACAACTTTTTTAATCAAAATAATTAATAGTGATAAATTATGAATTTTAGTAGTTTTAAAGTATATTTAGAATATATTTTTACCATTGAATATAATGTTGGTCATTGGACATAATTTTACAATTAAACCAAACATAAACAAGTGTCAATCTTTTGATAGTTATTATCTCTTAAAACACGCTTTTTGTTTTGACAGCGGGAATTAATTTTAAATTAATTTCTGCCACTTCTGTGTTTTGAATTTAGAAAAATGGATTCCATATTTGGAATCAGGATGTTCAAATTGTGTAAATAGGTAACTTTTATTTTTAGACATTTTGAATAATTACTGCGGTAAATATTTTATTTACCATGGTTAAGGTTAAATCCGGTAAATAAGGGTTAAAAAATAATATTATAATAATACTAAATTACCCTAAAACGTGTCTTAACCCTATTGGTTGATACATGGTCGACCATGGACATCTTGGGGTCGATTTTGGGACCCCATGGATCCACTTGTAAGTGATAATGACACTTTATTTTAATTAAGTCAAAATGAATACAAAAATGACACAAGCATATATCTTTTAGTAAAACAATTGTTACATAGGGTTATATAAGTTGGATTTTAGATTATAAATATTCATTTGAAAGATAAAAAGATTTCCTACATAATGATATTTTATTTATAATTTTTAGACATTAAATAATTTATTTTATATATGACACAATGATGATGCAGTAATTACTATAATAGTGAAAAATTAAAATAATTGATATTATAAATACCCAAATAAATATAATATGAAACTTTTAATGCATTAAACTAATTTTCTAGGATAATATGATATATTAGGATTAATGTAATTGACTTTTTTCGAAGTAATCAATCTGTTATGAGTTTCAAAAAAATAAACTATTGAATAGTGTCAAAATTGACATAAAAGAGTTCTTAAAACAAATATTATATTATTAATTGATATTAAATTACTAAAAATCTAAGGTTCGGCCAAGAGACTTATATCATGATAGGTTCATCATTAATGGACCACTTGGGGGTCTCTTGGATGTATATAGAATGTTTATTAACCATATTATATAAAACTACAAAGAGACATTGTAAAAGTGAAACTAATTAACTTAGAGTTAATACTTAAAGATAAGGTTAATATAAGTACCCAAACCTGTCTAACATCTATTGGTTGAGTTGTTTTCGACCTATCCCCACCTTAAAATTTAAATAATCAACTTTGGAGCCATTAGAAACCGAATATGAATTTATTATAAATTAATATTTCTAGCTTTTCCAAAGGTGCCCCTCACCCCTCTTATAAAAGGGCACTCCTCCTTCTCATTTCTTCACACCTCTAAAGCCTTTTGGATCGGCCAAACTCTGCCCAAATACTCTCCCAACATCCCTCAATACAACCTAGAGGCCTTAGTTTTATCAGAAAGCCAACTTATGGAGCCCTTTTGATCAAATCAAAAGGAAGAACCCGAAGAAGAGGTAATGATTTCACCACCCTTTTCAAAGTTAATTTCTTCTTCCACTTCTTCTTCCTTTGTTCTTACCATTCTAAAATAATGACTCAAGTATCTCACATATACTGTGATGTTATTATAAGTATGGTACAACCATATTCAGTATTCTATCCACCCTTTGAATAACATGTCACCATACGTGCGTACGTACGGCTTACCGTCTCCACGTCGTGGTGTAATTGTTATTCAATATAATATTATTTGGATGGGTATAATAATGATGTATAACTTATGTAAATAATAAATATAACATGTTAATGATTCTGTACATATGATATACCATCCATTTATATATTATTTTAATATCAAAAGAATGATATTGTCGCTCGTGCGTACGTACGGACTACCGTCTCCACGAACGCGATGAGATTCATTCTCCATCGTATCCATTCAAGTATAATTATCATTTGATGATTTAAAAATGATGTTTAAGGACTGGATATCATTATGGATATGAATAATATACAACAACCATGGCTTATGTAACAAAACATATAAAATAAAATGAGTAAGTTAACTCCCGAAACGACGATAATTCTAAGATATTATTAACAAATCAATGTTAAAAGATCATATATGATATCATATTAATATATATGATTCTTGTATAATTTAATAACAACTATTTCACCATTATACTGGAGGTTAACCTACCCCAACCAATGAAAAGTACAAGGTAAGGGTTATTTCACAATCTCTTCATTATCCGAGGTTGTTTATACGTAATAATCTACTGGGATATCTTTATCATCCACATCCATGTTTCTTAAAAATGTATTTCAAAACATTTTTACTATTTAAAAGAATATGGGTTAAAGTCATTTATACCCTTGTTTGACTTTTTATAAGAGGTTTATAAAGGAATCTTTCCGTCGTTTTCAAAACAAGGTCCTTTTTAACCTTTTCGACAGAATTGAGGTAAGAATGTTTTTTTTAACTTATACGGCGGGTGCGGTTATTTTACGCCGTTATAAAATCTTCAAAGCTTTCCTTACAAGCTTATAAGAATATTTTCAAAGAAAATGTTTTATTTTATATGGATCTTAAATGATTTCAAAATAAAAGGAGATATTTCTTTAAAAAGAATTTTGATTTCATCTACGTCAACATCCTTTGATGGATTTTATGATTATTTGAAGTTGATTTATTATGATACAAAACTTCTATATTGTATTGAAGGTTTTGTGATATGTTTGACTATGGATGTGCTATTTTTATACCATTCATAGTTTATGGTGAAATTATTTACATTTCGTATTCTAGTTTTAATACGAATGTTTATGTTATGTTTAAACCTTTTCATATGGGAATGCATTGGACTTAATAAGTGACGGGTGGAGCCCGCTATAGCTCCTCGATGCATCGGTAGGTCTCATGAGACAAACTAGTGTCTTGGCACAAGGCCTTGACAAAATCTTATTTGTAGTCTTGGCACGAGGCCTTGGCTATGTGGTTATGATATTCTGGCATTATGCATTCCAACATTATGAAAGTGGTTATTGATTTTTGCATGTGATTATTCGATTAGTAGAATATCCATGCGAATAAGTAAATGGCATTATTTCATTTTATTTATGCCATACCATGTTGAAAGTTCATGTTTGAAAGGATTTTGTTTTAGTTATACATTGCCTTAAAAGTTTATTCTTATTTATGAAAGTTTCCGCTATATTGTTATCCTTACTGGGCATTTGAGCTCACCCCTTTTCTATGTTTTATTTTTCCCAGGAAGTGAAGAAGTATGTTATGAATGACCTGCAGGGATATTATGTGGGGATATGAGTGTAGATTATGGAGACAATATGTTGTTGTAGTAGTTTTTCGTTTAATGATGTAATGTAAAACTTATGAATATATCAAGTGTTTCCAATGCTACTAAACCAATCGGTCTTTCGAGATTTGATATTTCTTGTGATCATGCCAATGTTACGAAGTAATGCACCGACTCTGGGTAGCTAGGGTCGGGGCGTTACAAAACCTCTGAGAGACACACACAGTCTCACCCCTCTGGTTCAGCTACGTAATTTAGCAGACTCTCTGGGGAAGCACTCACCATCAATTCTCTTTAAAGTCTTGTACCGTGCTAAAGGCTCTCTAGGGAAGCACTCAATTTCAATTCCCCCTATGGCCCACGTCGAGGATCTACAGAATCTCTGGGAAATCACTCAATGTCAAATCCGCTTATAGTCTCGCATCGTAATTAAAAGACACTCTGGAGAAGCCCTTCCATCAATTCTCTATTTGGTATACTACTCTAGGTTCTCACAGTCCTGAGTATAACGAAACATTCTCAGAACGTGTATAACATCAAAGTAAACCTCAATAACTACTTGGTTATCATTCTACGGATCAAAAAAATAACAAAACAACAGTCCCACTATTCTACAACTAGGCATGGTAACTGGGAAAACTCCCAACAGGCAAAACAAGCATGGCAAAGCAATATGATCACAAAATAAATTACTCTACTCACAAGCAATAACCTATACTAAATCAGAAAAGAAAAGCAGTCAAACAATAGGGGTAATACAGGAAACACGCAATACCCCATTCACGGGTATTGGTGGAATTTTTACATAATATTCATCAACTTTCTACAGAAAGTCACAAACCACCTACCTCAATCCGAGGACATCAAAATACGTGAACCTCGACGACAGATTCCCCTTATAACGACGTAGATCGCTGAAATTCCAACGCAATTGATCGTGATAGAATTAGAGAACGGACGGCAAGGCAGAATCTCGGAGAAGAATCGGTCATACGGTCACTTCCGGACAGACAAAAATGGAAAAGAAGATCCAAGTTCTTACAGTTCCCATCCCTAAAACATCATCTTTAGTGATTTCTTTTTTTACATATCAAAAAACCGTACAAATTGTTCACATCCTGAAATTCATATTTATAGAATAATCATAAAAATATTATAACTTATGTAATGGATATTACTACACCCTCAGAATTAAAATAAGGTAGGTTCTTTAGTGTCCTACATTTTTCATTATCATAGTTCGATAAAATTTATAGTTCTTTTATTATAAAAATAAAACCACTAGAAATCATTTTTAGAATATATTTATAATTTATCAAAAGGCCAATACTAACTATTGATTTTATGGGGATATGTAACTCCAAATAAGTGGTTATACCATAGCTATTAGTGTGAGTGGGACCCATGATCATGTACTATTTGACCATTTCTAGAATTATAAAGGGTAATATTAATTATTTTGTTTAAATTGAAATATTAAAATTAGAGTGGTTATTGGACTCCATTTTTTTCCAATTTTATTCAAATTTTTCCTTCTTATATCTCTTTAATTCCAATGGTAATAGTAGTTGAGTGTAAAATTTATCTAGAAACATGTAAATTATCAGTTCCTATTCCTTCATATTATATTTCATCATCAGTGATGAAAGGGTTGAAATATCACTCAGAAGATATTTTTAGAGAATGTAGTTATATTAATTAGTATATCACCTTAGGGAGATAATGCTATCATTGAAATTATATTTTATGGGACACTAGTCTTATATGTTGTAAAAAAAATTGAGTTACAGTGAAGACTAATATCATTTACAATGGATTGATGTTTTTCGAACCGATTGAAATGGGAGAAGTCGTTTTAAACTACAAAAATTCAATCTTGTTGTCCTAGATTTATAAAATATATTTCTAAAATTTACAATACATACCTCATAATAATGTATAGCATTTATGATTATATTGTAATTATTTTTTTTCTTAACATATCTCTTATTATTTTTATGCATTCAGTGAATATGATATTTCATACACACCATGAAATTTTCATGGTTTTATATATTAATGATATACTAATTTAATTAAAACTATGAGGGGAAACATGACTCACATGAAATAAATTATTGAAACCATGAGATATCATCCACATTATCACAGCTTATTTAAATGTGATTTGGGTTTTAAGAAGTGACTCAATTAAAAAATTTGGTCTAGGTGCATTTTATTTCCAAAAGATCTAATGATGTTGAATGATTTATTTACATGGGAGAAATATCTTACTATTTTATAGATTCAATGGTTATTTGGTTTTAATGGATATAACCATATATTATTCAGTGAAATCCTAATGTTGAAATCTCTGGTTATCTCTCAAACTCAAAATGGTATGATATTCTTTTAGAAAAAGTTATATTAGAGTAATTGTTTTGAGAGGATCTGTATTTGGACTTCATCATTGGTGTTGAATCATCAAGAGGTTGTGAAGGGATAAATTGAATTTTTTGATGCATCAGGTTTGGGTTATGGTTGTGTCCATATATAGGGTGATCACATGGTTCCCCATGTTTATAGATAAAATAGGAAAGATGATGAAAATTATCCAAAACATGGCCTAAAACTCAATAAAATATATACATTAACAGAAGATTTGATGGAATTACTATTTCATTGAATCCTTTAACATTTATTTTGACAAAAAAATCATGAGTTATATATTCTCACAAAAAGAAATTATCCTCTAATAACTATTTTTATATGAGTAACTATACTATTTTGATTCTGACATTCCATTCACAACTGATAAGATGAATTTCACTATTGATTAATTTAGATAGAAATGATGTCCCCATGATAATATTAATAAATAGATGACAACAATCTGATGTATCATGTTTTTAGTGGCATTTTGGTGTTCATGATAATGAGTTATCTGTTGTTTTGTAATGTATTCATTCAACCTCATCCCTTTACGAGACTCTTCATCTGGAGAAGTAGTTTTATGATAATATTTTGGGAATAAGATAATTTAAAATTAACACGTATAAAATTGGTGAATTTAAATTCTCTTCATATACAATGATACATTCTAAAAATGATAATATGGTGCCTTTTTGGATTTTAATGTCTAGGATAGGGGAAAACCATAGTAAAAAATGTTAGGTACACCCTGGAACCATAAACATGTTCTATGACATGAAGTTGTTATTATTTTGTCTAGGTATGATGTGTTACATCCATGATTTTCTCTCTCATTATTATACCTTCCAAAAATTAAATATGATCACTATTGAACATTTAGTTTTCGTCAACCTCTTACTTCACCGACATGAATGTGTGATGGTTTTTCTAGGGAATTTATGGTTTTTTTATTTTACCCATCATAAGAAGAATGTGAAAAAAGTTTTTCTTGATTTGTTTATCAAATAATACCCCATTATACACATTCAGTATAAAACAAATGTTGAGGACATGGGACGTTTCTACATGATAAAAATTATAATAATGCATGTAATTACATATTCTATAGTAAAGATATATTGACTATGGAATAAATAAAGAGTTAGTGTGTTCCTATCTTTGTTGAAACATGGAATGGATATTATGATTAGTTGTGTTTTCCAAAAGGAACGGTTTATGGTCTTATATTAAAATGATTCCATTTGAGGTCATCAATGTCTAACAATTTAGATAAACACTTTATTGGTTAGATACAAGAAAACGATCCTTGGATGGACTGTCATTGGTACATGAGACGATGAAAATGATTCATTTGACTTGTCAGGTGATGTTTATAAAATAATAACACTATAAATACTATATTGAGATAAAACATTGATAATTGTACTTATCTATTAATGACTCAGATATTTTCATATTTTCACCTCTGTTAGGTCAGTAAAAACAAAGAATACTGGATATTCATGCTCAAAGGATTGAGGGACTTTTTTAATTATTTAGAATGAGTGGAAGTTGTCCTACAAATTGGAAAATCTATCAAATTTGTCTCTGATCAACAACATTGTCAATATATCTTAGATCATAATGTTTCATTATAACACTTACCATTTTTTGGAGGGGGTAAGATCTTGTTTTTTAGGATTATTTTTGAGTGACTAAGAATCCTTTTGGGATTTTCATTTTAAGACAATGATTATTTCTAAGAAGATTGTACCATTTTTTCGTGTGGAAATGAAAATTGGTTCTGATTTACATGAGATGTGGGTGTGTGTTGCACTATTTAGTTAGAGGTTTCCTCATAGATTTTATATTGAATCATAATGATTGGATTTCTAGATGAATAAGTTGTTTATGGTAGAAAAGATATAAAAACCATTTTACTTTATTCTTGTATTTCATGACTAATGTTTTATTTATTTGTTTTTTCTGTCTGATTCAATCCATTAAAATTTAAATATATTTTTTCATGAAAGAAGACCTAATGTTTCGGTATGAATGTATTTATTCTGAGTTAATTTATTCAATTTATAAAATTTTAATGACTTTTATAAATTACTATTTTGGGAATTGGGGATTTTGACTGCATTTTGTTCATTCATCATGAGTATATTTATTGGAACAGACTACCGAAATAATTTACCCCATTAAAATTCTATTTAGAAATTAAAATTTCTGCTATATTTTAACATTGAAAATAGTATATAGTGTAAAAATATTTACGGCGTAAGGATTGAATTTCACCTCAAATTCAAAATCATTTATTTTAAAATAAATGCAATAATTATTAGTGAACAAATAACAAGAGGAATTTACCCCATTAACCTGTGATTTAAAATTTAAATGACCCATTATGTTCTAGTTTCATTTTATATTCTTTATTTATTAACTTGGTATGCTCTCCATTGATAATAAAACACCTGAGGATTTTATCACTACACATGCACCAAAAGTAGGGGTCATCCAAAATGTACAAATGAGACTCATCTTTTAGATGGTCATCTTTTTTTTGGAAATTAGTATGAATGTAGGATGCGACAAAAAAATTTACAATTTCATTATACCAAGGACTAAAATATTTTACTCTTTAAAATATTACATCAGGAAATATGTCATTAATTGGAATATAGTGGGGATGAGTAAATATTATAGTATGGGTGGATCCTACTGATACAATAATACCCCACATTCTCTTCTACTTTTTATCCCCAATTTATAGATTTAATTCATTATGGAGTAGCATCAAATTAATGAGATATGGTTTAGCTATTAGTTTCATAGTAATCTACTGGTGGGTTGTATTGTTTGATAAGTTATTCACATGGGATTCTATTATTTTAGACATAAATTTATCAAAGGAAAACACAATTATGATAAATTATTTTTTCGTTGTGTTGTTGTTTTCATCGGAATAATCTATTATGTGTGAGGAATATGAGATGACATGTGGATTTTGGTCAACCCATTAGGATATGACAGCCCCAAATGCGTAGTTAGTGTCACAAAACATGTAATCAAATGATAAATTAGACCAAGGTGGATTGATTTACGAGGGTGGAGGGAAACTAAATATTGAATTTTTAAATTCATCCCCACATTATATATAAAAATATCACTACTTCTATAGTATGTGTGGGAGGGGGTAAAATCTTACTAAAGTATCAAATGATATAATAGTATAATTCAGCATGACCTATGAAATAAAATACATCCCGAGCATTTCTGGTGAATTCTAGTGAAGAAATAACATTATATTTGAATTTTTATACTTCGATATCATCTCTAGAAGTGGAATTCATAAGTATTGTACTTCTTTCACTATGAAATGTAAATTATCATAATTTAATACAAGATTATTTTCAATACAGTGAGGTATGACCAAACCATGACTACTAAAAAATTCATCAAAATAAGTGCAAAGAATATTTATATAATAAATGCTTAGATCAACACCATTCTCCTTGTAATCCGAAAAATACTAACCATACATCACTAGAATGTACCAAGAGAATTTCACACACCAAATTCCATCTTCCTATAGGAAACATTTCCGATGGGAAATGTAAATGATGTCTTTTCAAAATCCCAAAGGTAAATGTAGATATAAGAGTATCTATAATTCCCATCATGAAAAAGTTAATTGGACTACCCAACTATCCATTATGGAATTGAGTCATTGAATTGTAGTGGGGAAGGGTTTTTCCTAGTGTGTTAGATAAGTCAGTGATAGTCTATGAAGGCACACTAAGTATTCTTCACAAGGTATGGAACCAATTCATTATTTTTAATTTTAATTAATATAAGAATATTTTTTTAGGAACAAGATGAACTGGGATGACCAATTGGATTTTAGATATGGGTTAAATTATTCGATAATTATTAATTTAGTTTACTCTTTTCTAACAACATCTAGGACGTTTGGTTTCAGTCCACATTGTTCTTGTCTCACTAATGTTGCCTCGTAATTTAAGAACATATGATATGTTCAAATTGATTGGATGATGCTATTAATTTCCAAAAAATTAAATCACAATGGTTTTTTTACTCCCTCAAATGTTTAATTAGTCACAATTCATGCTCCTGAGGGAGTGAAATTTAAGTGAGGAATGTCATCTTCTGTTTATTATCATGATATGAATATTTTAAATATTGAATTAGTTTTTTATGTTCCAATCATTTTTTTGGATAGATATGAGTTAATGTAAAATATAAAGGACAATGATCTCATGTAACTACTCAATTATTAAACTCCACACATGAGTAATAATATTTTACAATATTAACAGAATCTTTGATAGCCTTCAGATATTCAATCTTCAAGAAATCGTCAATTAAAATACATGAATGAAATTTTTATAAACTGGTAATACATTATATGAATGATTAATTAGTTATAATATCTTCTGAGGATGATAAATTAAAAATTGGATCAAGATAATGAAATTATTATTGTTCATAGGAAGGGATTAAATCAATTGAATTATTTTAATTTTAATAATGTTCTTCTTAGGGGTGCTTCACAACATCAAGGATGTTTACGTGACAACATTTACCACCAAACTCTATATAAAATGTACAATTATGGAAATTAATTATGGGTTTGGATGTTTTCAAGAAATTCTTCTACAATATAATAGGGGTGTGTCTATGTATCCAATCATATTCCATTTAAAGCACATAAAATCCAATAGGGAATAAATTAATTTTTCACCCTCTTATGAACATTCTATAACACACCAGTGAAATGTAATGTTATTTGATTTACTAGTTGAAAAAAACTATGTGCGATTAAATTTCTATAAATTATTTGAAGGGATAATAGACTGACACATCACATTTTTAGAATCACCATAATCAAGAATATCATTGGAAAATAAATACTCCCCAATTGTTCTCAGAATCATGCATATTACATGATTTTTTCATTTGGTAGGATGTGATGGCTTTATCAAAAATAAGATGTTCCTCCCCAATATCATCTTTTCATCACCTCAAAGTCTACTTCAGTGTGTGAACATCCCCTTCAAAACCATGGTGTATCTTGGAATATTCCCCCTGACATGAATCAAGTTGATGTTAACCTATGATTTTTTAATGATTACATGATTTATTTATCATGTTAAATTCCATTTTGTTTTCAACGTTAGGAAGACCATTGGATAAATGGAAGAAGAATTGTTGGTATAAGAACATTAATTATAGAGACACTCTTTCCTTTAGTGGGATTTTTCTCATAAAAATTATTTTCATTATTTGGGTAATTTGAGATGGTTGGAATCATAGTTTTATTGGGATTAGATGAATCTATCATAGGGGTTATTTGGATTTTTAGATGATTTACACTCCAAAGGGTGATGGAATTTTTATTTCCCTTATCCTTAGGGCTGACTAGTGGTTAATATGATAGGTTACCAAATCCATGACATTAGATTTCCCCCATCGAGTTAAATAATTATTGTCATTGGTTTTTAAGGTCCAATATGGATGACTGTGTGGTTTTTTGGAAATGGAGAAAATTGGTAGCCATTTATTTCATCATTTAATCTAGGATAGGATATGGTTTTGGAGGTGGTTGATAGAATGTTCTTTCTGGCGGTGGAATATTTCATGGTGGTGGTGGAGGTTGACTACTCAACCTGGTTCAGTTACATGGTTATTGAGGTTGGGTTAAACAACCCATCTCTTATATGGATGGATGTCTATCCACCATGGGTTCGATGGATAGAACTTTAATGACCTGATGGGTTGGTTATAGCGGCGTCCTTGATATATTTCCTCAAAACTCTAATAAGATTCTCTAATTTTATGGAATTCATCAAAACAATGTGTTCCAGTTGAAAAAAATATGGTAATGGATGGGAATTGGAGATTGGGATTTCTTTTGGGAATGATGAGGTTATTGAATAGTAGTAATTACCAATTCAAACATAATGTCCACCATCTTCTCAAACATAGAAAATTTCATCTCATGTGACCATAAAATGGGTACACTAAACCTTGAACCTAATTGTTAAATATTTTCCACCAAGTTCTCTATGAGAGTCCTTGCAATAATAGGGGTTTGGTAAAATAGGGCACCACCTAAAGCAACCTCAACAACGATTCAATTAATAATAATTATATTTTTATAAAATTACAGCATTAAAAGGTAATAACATATTTTATGGTCTTTGAAACATGAAAAAATACATTTAAAAATGTCCAGGTATTCATGAATTGTTTCCTATTGAAATTTCCTTACCCCAAATTTATTTCCTTATGTTTTCAGTTCAACAGGCTAGGAATTTTTTAAAAAAAATATGTTTTTCATGTCTTTCCACCCCTAATAGGAATATCATCGAAATCCATCAAATATTTTTCAATTTCATATAATAAAAAAGGGAATGCCCAATGATTTAGATTATTTTAATATAAATTAGATGGTTTTAATGTATAACATAATATCTAATGATCTTTTAAATATTTAACTAGGTCTTCCCCAACAAGACAATGAAATCATTGAAGTATGTGAATTAGACTTCATTTTAGTTCATTATTGGGTGATTCACATTAAATTTTAATATATTTGGTTTCGAGATCAACATTTGACAAGGTTAGATCCTTTGTGGTCTATTATATTCATAAAATTTATATAATTTACGTTCAGTTTCATGTTTGGTTCTTGATGAATCATGTTTTAGAAAAGTATCCAGATGTGGCATGTCCTCCAACAAAAGTTTTTTTTGTGTGTCTTAATGACGTCGACATCAGATCCCTATCATTCCGGTTTCAAAAAGAGGTAAATCAACAAGATTAGAACACATCATGCACAAAACCTATGAAAAAAATAAATAAGAACACAAATATATGTAATGGTAGAATATAAAATACAAAAATATTAAAAATGTGAAAAAATAACTCGCCCAAAATATTTAATAAATATTGATGCACTCCCCGAATATAGTGTTGGTATTTGAACACATTTTTCTAACACATTAAATTTATTATTTTTTCAATTTTTTGTTATGGTCTAGGAAATACCATAAGTTATATCTCACGAATCTGTGGGTGTTTAAAGTATTTAATTTTAATAAAATGAACAAAAATAATGGTGGCCATGAAAATAGTTATACAATTAAATGGAATAATTAAAGACATTAACAGGTGATAATTAAAGGTGGTGTTTTTATAATTGTGAGAGAAGATGGTCATTTTAAGTTCACTAAACATATTGAATAGTACATTGTTCTGAAAATTTTACACAGCCTAATGGAATTCTTTTGTTGAGGGTTTTCAAGATCATTATTACCATCTTTCCTCTTCAAATAATTTATTTAGAACCACACATTGGCAAAACAAATTATTTTTTCATGGTTTCGATCTCATGTATATAAAAATGGCTACCAAATCATAATATAATCATATGTATGAGTGAGAGATAGATGATTTTTCTCTTATATAATCAGATTAACCCATGATTCATACTTAAATCTAAACCCATCCATATTTACATTTTTATTAAGCCATTTTATGGATAAATGGGGAACCATAGTTCACAAACATGAAACCACTATATGATGAAAGTGCTCACAAAATGTTTTACAACAAGACTAGTAATACTAGAATTAATCACTCTATAAAATTCCAATTTTAGATAACTAACCTGGATATCTATATACACATTAATTAGCTATTCAAGGCAAGTAATCATCATATCCATTTTCTGAATAAATTTAATTGAGTTGATTTTGCTCATGATGAAGCCCTAGGCCAGGAATTGTCCTTATTTATCTATCAAAATTTCTTGATCCTCATAGGAATCAACATTAAACCATCTTTCATAATGTCGTTTAAGATCCTCTTCAGAGATGTTAGGAAGGATATATTTTTCTATAACTTCTTCTTTTGATTTCAGGATAAGTTTTACACACTCCCCATCCACTTCTTATATGTCTCTTGTTTTCTTACTTGAAATTGCACTTTCCCCATTCATTATGGATTTTCACCCTTTTTTCTACACTTCTTTACTGACCTATTTTCCATAGATTTGGAAAAGTGGGAATAATTGTTGTGTCCCTTGTATTTTTTTCCATTGGACCACAATACAATTCCTTGACTCTCGATATCCTTCTTCCGTTTCTTCCTTCTAGGGTTGTAAGGAACATTACCTTGAATTTGGTCCAGTATATCCACTGAGAGTTAGCTATATCTATCATCACCTAATGAATAAAAAATTATTTTAACTCCCTCCCAATTGTATGTAGGTCCCTTGAAATGAACTTCCATCATTTATCAAACGATCAAGATAGAGATATTTCTCGGGTAGAATATTTCCTTCATCCATGACCACCCAATGTGGATATGGGGGTCTAGAAATTATTATATTAATATAAGAATGCTTTGTGTCTCCAAAATGATAGATCACATCTCTTTGTTTGAAAAAACAAATGGCTTTCCAAATGTATCATTTTATAGGAAAAGAGGATGTTTATTTTTAGACCCTATATTTTTAGGAACCCAATAGAAAGTAGTTTTGGGTGGGTATATTGATTTATCTTGATTTATATAAAAATCAAAACATTTTATTGCACTCTATGAAAATCTTTTCATAATAGTTGGATTCATTTGGAGAATGATTGCTTGAGATATGTATCCAATATAGAACACCACATTTGACATTTTTCATATTCAATTCCCTACAAAGATCATTTTGGGTGGCACTCTTAATATATTATTTGGGATCATGTGTTTTATAAGAGTTTATCACATTAAATATTAGATCTGAAAAAAAATAAGCAAAAACGTTTTCACTATTATTTACTTCCTGGTTGTGTCCAATAGTGGGATTTGAATCATGCATAGATTGATAAATGTTTCTTCAAAATAATTCTGGGAACTCCAAATAACATCAACATCAATGAAAAAATAAAAAAAAATATATCTTTGTTATTTTAAATAGTAATTATATCAAAATAAAATTGAATCAACCATGAAGATAAATTTTTTATTAAAATTTTAATTTAGGATAAAAAAATCAGTATAACATGGTGTTATAAGGGTGGAAATTAGTAATAAATCACCATCCGATCAAAATCAATATCTTCTCCTAAATGAATTTTTTTTTGGAATTTTGAATAATCAGATAGGGTGAAATATTATTATTTAAATGGGAAAAATATATAGAAATTTAAAAATATATTGATATTTAACTAAAATAGAAGATGACACAGCACCCCAAATGAAATTTATGTTTTTGAGACCGCACACCCTTTTACAGAGAGAATAAAAAAGTAATTTATCTCATATTGGTTTTTTATGGATGATATCCTCAAATATAATAGAAGTATTATCCTAGAAGATATTATATTTTTCCCTATTTATTTTACCATTGTGAAGTTATAATGTATAATTTTAGTTGGAGTTTAATTAGAATCCAATATTCATTAGAATATTATGGAGATATAATTGAAAACACATTTCAATGACTTCATCAATTGAGTGGATTATATATTAACCTCCCACCATATCCATTGAGTGAAAAATTAAATAAAAATTGGTTTCGTGTAACATTTATTATATGAGTTTCAATTTATTTGAATCCATGTTCCCCAATAGGCCTTTACATGTAGTTTCCATCTAAGGTACCTCTTCTAGAATTATGAGATAATATAACACCGTTGGGATTTTAGTTCAACCATCCTATAAATGAAGTATATATAGAAACATTTGGGAAATGAAATGAAATCATATACCCTATATGAGTGTTTAAAAAACATTTATCCTTCCAATAAGTTCCATGTAAATTCATTTTTATAATATACTTACAAATTTGTCTTATCATCCATGTATTGGAAACATAATAATAACAAGACAATCACCTACATCGGAATCGCTTGAATTTACTTACGTTATTAATCATCGATAATATTCATCGAAATTATATTAGTCCTTATACTCAAATGATAATAAAGATATCCTATTAGTCTAATCATCATTTCTGGAGGCTTACTTTAAAGTTTAAACCCACATATTTTTTTATTTCTAGGCCATATATATATTCTTCACCACACTATTCTTCACATGTTTACATATATCATTAATTTGATAAATATATCTCTTTGTTGATTTTATTATTAATTTTTTAACCTTAGATGCATATCTAGGATAAAACTAGAGAGGGATATTCATATATCTCGATCGTGGAAACACCCCTTATTGGTGATCTAAAAGCATTTTATGGGTATCATATTAAGGATATCTAAGAGTAGATTCTAGGGAAATATATTTCTTGAATCAATCAACTTCTCAGGAATAATTTTATGGATCTAGATTAGTATTTACTCAACATATGTAATCTAAGAATTCATTTGTAACATATTTTACCTCATTTATAGACGCTTCCAAATTCATGGATATAATAACTTTGAAAATATGACACTCTAGGAGATATTCATCCTCAATTAGAATTGAAGGGGTTGATTTATTTGCGGAATCAATTATAGAATATTTATGAATAAAATCAATAATGGATTTAACATTTTGAATACATGTTCTACTAACATAATCATATCAAGAGTGACCATGCGATTCCCATTATGTATCATAATAAAATAAAGATATTATGATAAAAAATCACATGCAATGTTACTCAATGTAATTTCAAATTTAGATGAAATAAATTGGAGTTTGGGATGTATCTAAATTGATGAATATTAATGTAGATGTGTGTTAGTTGAGATTTTTGGTCCAACAGTATAATCATATGTATTTATCCACCACATTTCCCATCATTTTGAAATATGATGTTTTATGAATCAAGTAAGGAAAACATGAAATTATCACATAGAAAAACATGTTTAATTCATCTCATTTTATGTAAAAATATTATGATATTTAGAGGAGTGAAAATAGAAAAAATTAATGGAAAAAGGAGGTATAGAGTCGGTTTCAAATATATTATCATCTTATGAAAAAAAAAAATAAATGGGGAGTGTTTAGAAAACCAACAACTCTTTGATCATCCAAACCCATGTTGATAAATATGATCCTATACAAGGAATTTTTTGATTTTATATGATTACAAAAATGAGTATGAATGAGTGATATTAAAGGGTTATGGAATTATTTAACTAAATTTTTGTGTTACATTGAGTGTGGGGATGGTTATATATGTTTAGGGGTACATAGGTCAAAAGGAAATCCTAGCCAAATATGATTATAAATCATGTTTTCGTAAGATATTGCTGGTTTAACAAGAGTATATAATGTATTTAGTATTCATAACACCACCAATATTAGTTTATTTACCTGTAGATCATTACTAAACCATAGATTTAATGAACCCATCATTAAAGAAAAGGATGTACATGTTCTCTCAAATTAATTCCCAAAAATAAATATCTCAGTTTTTGTGACTTCTCTTCTTATAAAATTCATTCATAATATGATTTAAAAGTATAGTTGACGTGAAAATTTATAATTATTCCATTCTTTGTATTCTAGATATAATATAAATATATAATATGTTCATGAACTAGATCATTCATGATGAAATATGCATGATTAAAAACGGAAATTAACTACTAAAAATTAAAATAATGTAATACTATAAATTATTTGGTAATAAGATGTTATAATATGATAAATTATGTTATTATAAGTATTAATAAGGTTATATAATATGTTAATAAAATGTTTAAAACCACTATAAAATTTGTTAAACATTGGTTAAAAAAATGGAAGAATGAGATACCATATTCATTAAGTAAATTTAATTTCATTGGAATAAACATCAACTTTATTGAATATGTTAGGATATGATTATATGTATATTGACTTTTTTATATTATGTTGTATTTACAATTTTTTTCATTTTTTGGGTAAAATAATAATTGATTCATAGACTAATTTCCCACTTCAATGATATGATATTTGTAAGTGACCTCATCACAATTTTCCATCATTGTCAAATTTTTATTATAGTTAAACTAATTTATTTTATATGGGGTACATAATAAAACATGGACATGTAACCACTAAATTCATTCATAAAAAACAGAATATTATGTTTCACTTTTATTTATTTGACAATGGGTGTTTCACTGAATAATGATACTTGATGATAAGTAAAATTTTTATGATTGAAATCAATTATTGAAAATATCAGTAATTACATAGAAATGAAATATGTGGGTGAGAAATGAAAATAGATAGCCCCTTGATGCATCAGTTGTCTCATGAGGTGAAATTTTAAGATATCATGAAATCAGTTTGACCAAAACATTGAGTTTGTACACAATAGTTTTAAAATTTCCTATGAAATGTCTCAATGGTAGAGGTATCAGTTTACTGAGACATAATTTCCAATAATTAAACAATTCCATAATAGAAAAACCAATAATTATAATCCATTAGATTCTCATAGTGATATTATCTCTTGATTCATTTTATTCTTGTTTTATCGATTAAATGGGTTATGTTTTTAGTAATTTACTTTCGCATATTTATTAAAACATACATCATTGTGATACTAGGTATAATTAGTATCTGAATTGTGTTTTTTAGTTATTTACCATTTAAAGACCTGGAAATTTCAATGAATTTTTTTTCTTAATTTCATTGGAATTTTACGAGAGCGCAGTTACTGACGGAACCTGATTCCGAGGCCCAGTGTGCTCGGAATCAATTTCCGAAGTTTAGCTTGGGTACGTTCAGCAAAATAACGAGCGGGTTTTCTCTATATTTTGAACCGGTTCTCCGAATTGAAATACGAGGGCACCGATGAAACCGTAGCGCCAGTAATTTCATAAGAGAACCTTTACCGAAGATGTGTTTTATAGGGGGGTTGTTAAAAATTGTGGAACATCTTTTTATTCTTTAACCAAGTGGTTATTCCATAAATGGGGTAGTTAGGGTGGAACCCACAAGCCTCTACCTACCCATGTGAGGATATTTGTGAGTTGGGGCCCACAAGAACCCCACCTTTTTACATTCCTTAAAACTCCTCTAACTCCCTCTTTATTTTTGTTAACTCGTCTTCATTTGGGTAACTCCTTCTCTCCCTCTCTCCCTCATAACTCATGCCAACTCACACTTTAATTAAGTTATTGATACACTTAATCAATTATGTGTTTGAAATTTGAACTTATTATGAAAGGCATGATTAAAATAAAATATGGGAGAAACCTTATTTTATTTTTGGATGGGTTTTGTGGAGATTTTGAGGAGAAATCTCTTTAGTTGTGAATAACACTTCATCTACATCATTGAATAACATTATTCTACAGCGAATAATGGTTCTCCATCCATCAGATCTCTTACGAACAATGCTCGAGCCGAATCAAAGGCCTTTGAGGAAACGACGAATGCCACCGACCATCATCACCTTCTCCTCTTACCTTGAGAAGACGTAAACGAACCGACCTACACTCCCATTCTCTATATCGTCAACGAACGATGAACAACTCGATTTAGGGGTTTTATTTTAGAATGTTAATATTCTCGTGATTGTTCCCTTCTAACCAAAGAACACGGATCAAATCATTATCAAGTTGATCCCGGAATGTTTTTTATTTCCGGATGGGAATATTTAATTACGGGAGTATTGTTGGGAATTAGGATCAATTTTAATTGATTAAATATGTGCCTTGTTAGTTGTTGAAATCATGTGTTAATTATTTCCAACTGATAACACCTAACGCGGAGGGTGCGGGCCAAACAAACACGGCACGATAACCCTCCGTAGATTGTTGATAGTGCGTGGATTGACGACCATGATGAAACAGGACCGCGACAGTGATTTGAAGTCTCTGCAGTGAAGTTCGGGTCCTGTAGTGACCTTAGGCACATACAGAAGGCGAAACGGACCACCGGTGCGTGTCCGATGGTCCGCAGAAAGTGGCAGCGGCGTGCCGCCAGAGAAGACCTCTGCGGCTGTGCCGCGGCGGTAGGAGTTGAACCGGAACGTCAAAGCTGTTTCAGATTTAAGAGGCACGGAATTAATGTTTCACCAGTTCTCTATCTTCTGGGGGAATAGTGCCCCTGCTCCACATCTGCTCGGCCATGCTGGACGAGCCTCAACTGGTCGGGTCGGGCCGCCCACTCTGTGTTGGGCCGCAAGCACCGGGCTGGGCCGTCAGCGTCGGGTCGGGCCATACCTTCTGGCCTAGGTTGCGCCTGCTGGGCCGGACCCGAACCCGGACCTGGGTCAGGATGAACCGGTTCGAGCCGACCCAGGGGGTATTGGGTCGGGTCGGACCGGGCCCAGACCCCTATCTTCGGACCATATTCAGTTAAACGGACATATCTTGAGCTTCACGACTCCAATCGATGCACCTTTAGTTGCGTAGGATTCCTTGGATCGAGACATTCATTTCGGTATATCACACACAAGCTTTCGGTAAAGTTTGGGTATGGCCGGGTTGGTTCGAACCCGAAACCAACCGGGACCTCGGATTGGAAATGGTTATAACTTGAGTTTCGAGCGTCCGAATTACATGTTATCGAATTTGTTGGATTTCTCAAGGAGAGATGGTTATTTTGGTATACTTCACATGAGGATTGGATGCAGTTAGAATACTGACGGGGTGGATTATACCCAAAATCCAACCGGGCCCCTGGAACGGAAAAAACGATAACTTACATACCGGACGACCATTTGGTGAACCGTCAGCGGCATTGGTAATGATGTTGAGAAACGGTCCCTTTGAGTATACCCTATAAGAGTTCGGGGTACATTTGAGATACAGTCATGTTGGTAGTTACACGAAACCAACCGGTCCCACAGGAGGAAAAGGCTAATAACTCACAGATCGGGCGTCCGATTGACACGTCGTCTGTTGCATTGAGACCTCATTGACGAGGCAGACCTTTGTGACACCTCTTCATGGGACTTTTTGATTCTTGGAGTATCGAACATTAGCTCGTGGAGCGGATCATCCTAGAGATGAGCATACGGAGTACGGAGACCTTCTAGCTGGCTGAGAGCTGAAGACTGCTTGTCTGATTCGAGTCGGACTGACTTGTATAGCCCAGTGGGGAGCACTACTATGTTTGGGTGGCAGACCCATGGCGGGGAGAAATACTGTTTTTGGGTTGCAGACCTGCAGTATTCAATAGAAGGAGTACCTCTACAGGATATTAGGGGGGTGCACTACTGTGTTTGGGTGGCAGACCCTGGCGGGGAGCACTACTATGTTTGGGTGGCTGACCCATGGTACTCAATAGGAGGAGTACCTCAACAGTCTTAGGTTAGTGACTAGTGTCTCAGAGTAGTGACAGGATTAGTGTACTCGACAGAGAGGGATCTCTTCAACAGTTGTGGTTTAGATATCATTAATGAAAATCTCGGTTTGAGATGAGTCAATGACCTTTCTGTTTACCTCATGATTGAGATGGGTCACATGATAAAATAGGTATATGTATGGGCATATACCCAAGAAGTGGTTATCCGTTGATTTCATAACCTTTCTGTTTCCTCATTATTGAGATGGGTTACTTGATAATAGAGGTATAAGTATGGGATTATACCTAAGTAATGGTTATATGTTTAGATCATTCTTTGTGGTTATCCATGTTGGATTTAGTTGGACCTTGAGGGTCTTGGGGTACCTACTGAGTATCTTTATACTCACCCCTTCACGGGCTATGCTCGCACCTCGTTGTGTTGGATGCAGACTACAGACAACGCTAACGGAGGCCGAGTGTTTGAGGACTAGATGGTACCCGGAGGTGGACCTCACGATGAGACGGTACTCGTGGGAGGTTGACAGGCGAGAGCGTTGAGGAGGCTATTTGTACATACCTTTCAAGTAGGATCCATGGTGGACGATCCAGGAGCTGCGTTAACTATACCTACCCTTCAGGTAGGATCCGAGGTGGACGACCCAGGAGCTGCTTCGATCTTCTACATGTTTGTCTTTTCTATTGTAATTTCATTCAGTTGTAGCTGTACATTTCATTTGGGTTTTCATTCTTCCCCATTTACTTTTCAGAACATTATTTTGTACTTAGTGTATTACTTCCTCCTATACTATGGTTGGATGTGTTTATGTTTTATAAAGGGAATGCCTTCCCAGTTATCAGGATTTACGCCTTTGGTGCTAGTCGCCAGCCCCTGGCCTATAGAAGGAGGGTTTGGGGTAGACACGACATAGGCCCTGAAGAAGGGGCATGACATACCTTTCCTTTGATTATTCTATTCAATTATTAAAATGGCATGTCCATTCATACAGTTACCATTACATATTGTTATTTATTAATGATAATGATTCAACTATTCATCATAGCTTCCGCTATAACTGACCATTTTTTGATTATTTTGAGATCACCCTTATCTATTTTCCTTTTTCCATAAATACATGAAATTTAATATTAATTATATTCATGAATATTCTAGATGGATTATGGATATTATCAAAAACATTATTTTAATTTGTGTGTTCAAATTTAATCGTGTATGTATCTATTGTAGAAATAATGATATATTATTTTGTTATTTGGAATGAGATTCCATATATACTATTACAATGTAACAAAATCAAAAGTAGGTTCAATGATTCTTGGGTTGGGGTATCCCTCTAGGATTGTGAAATATTCCCTAGTGATGGATGGTCTTGGGTCAAGAAATGGTTAGTCAAGTATATGTCCCGACATGTAAGAAGGTCTTGACATTCAAGGACTACTGGGATTATTAGTTTTTAGTTGTGTGTTGTCACCATGGGGTATAAATCCCTATGGATTAAATAGGTATTAATGTTGATGGTTTCTATTTGTGGGGTGTTTTTCCATTGATTTGATGTTATCAAATAGCTTAAGAGTCATAAATCATCAAAATTCACCATATCGACAATGTGGAACATGTTATCTAAGCCTATATTCTTTTGGAATAGATTATTGGTAAAATAGTCAACACATGGGTTCATGTTAAATCACCATGGTATGGGATGATCTCATTTGATTAAATTATGTTATTGTTTTGGTGACCATAGGATTATGTTTAAATGAAATAATATCATATAAAATGGAATATTTAGCAGGAATAATCCACTCTGAATATAAAAACAATAGAAGTCATGATTTTATAGAGAATGAATTAAAAGGGACATTATTTAATTTTTTATTTTTTACGGTATCATTTTTCATCAACACAGACATGCCTCATAAATTATAATGGATGTTTCAGAGATCAGTGTAGTACATGATCATGGGGAAAGAGAATTGGAATCGGATGTGAGTTATTATTCCAATTGGGATTGTCTGAATGTATGTTATATATAAATCATTATGGTGTGGAATGAACCACTGTCCATTTTGGGGGATTCCCACATTGTAAATTATGTTTTATATGATGATGGATACAAAATTGATTAATTATAATGAGAATAATAGATTGATTTTACAAGTATGTTTCTTGAGATTGGGTTGTATAGAAATATATAACCATTCTTCTTTGTGGAGAATATGGATTGGGCTATAGAGTTTATTATTTTTATTCACTGGTAGAAAATAAGGGGAATCCTTTCTTTGGGAGTTTCATAATATACATTGATGGATTGGTCATTTCAATAAGGTTTCATATATATAATGATACCAGCTCAAGATCTAGTGGATATGAATTATTTTGATCAATGTTGAATCACGTGGGGGAGAAAGAGGATGAATTCAATTCGGTGATATTTAATATTTACCATTTTTATATAATTCTTTTGGAATATGGAAATAATATTTTGTGGAAATTACAAAATTTAGCATCTATAAATTGTATTATTAAAGTTATTATTGGTGTTGCATCAACAGACACATCCAAGAATAATTATATTTCCCCTGATGAGAATATATTCACTGTTTTCACTTGTTAATGGACATTATGGTTTAGAAAAATATTATTTTTTACCCTATAAGTCGGAATTCTAGAACTCAATATATTTATTATTAGATTAATTTTGAGGAGTTATATTATCTTTTCACCAAGTGTTTTGTGTATGACTTTGGTAATGTGTGCTATAGTATTTTTCATACCATTTTTGATTGAGTGTACATGGATGTTAAATTGGAATTAATATGAATTTCACATGTGATGATCATACATGAATTATTTTGGAATTTTTTCTCAATAAATATAGTATTCTATAAATCTTGTGTACAACATATTGTCTTACAAATTGGGTCACATTGTAGTTATAAAACAAATCATTGGTTCAGGTTTCAGTTCGTTCATTTTATTTGAATCCAATTTTTTTATCATTGTTATTTGTAAACTAGGATGATCGTTAGATGTTTTTATCAAATTTTGGTAATGAGATTCATGTAGTTTTTATGACTTGGTATATGATACTTCAATTTGTTTAGGTGGCGTGGGGTTTTAATTATTCAGTTGAGGCTTTGTAATATAACTGATCTATAAAAGGAGTCAATTACATTGAACGTGTTTCACATTAATCTGGTATGGTTTAGTGTAGTGAGATAAAATATGAAAATGGGATATGGGTGAATCTTGAGAATATGGATTCCAAATTAGGTGGGTATCATTTTTCTGTTTGAGTTTTTCATTGTGGATGTGGTTCACAGGTCTGTGGGTTTAGAAACAGTTTTGTTGGTTAGTGTTGTTTTAGTATGACTATAACCATTGGAATTTGTGATATATATTCCCTATTTGAGGATAAATATTCCATTGTATTATAGATATACTATGAAATAACACATATTGGGACGGTTGAAAAGCATTGAAACTTAATAAATGATATGTCTTTGAAGAGATGTATTAGTTTTAGGTAGGTTGAATGATGAATTTTATTAATGAATTTAGTTTCAAAGTACATTATTTTTAACTACACTTATTCGATATTTTAGAGATGGATTAAAAAACCTTGGAGGATCTAGATGTATTTTTAATGTTTTAATGTTTCATGTCATATAGTTTGGGTTATAGGATATGTCACATGGGGTGTACGGTTGTCACTTTTTTAGGGATAACCAATCACAAATCCATGTTTATTAAAATTAAGAGGGATATAGTTTGTTAAACTATTTTAAGGGTCCTATGAGATCCTAAGATAGTATATATAAAATTTAAGAGGTTTCATGTAGGTGTATTATGTTTTTTGTAAAACCATTCATCATAATATTTCAAGAAGGGATGATCTAGATAGTTAGGGATACAGAGATGGTGTGTGTTTTTCCAAGATAGGACACAATACCATCTTCCCTTTTAAAATGTCAAAAAAAATGTTTTTTCCTTATTACCTTGAATCATATATACATAGTATTTTTTCATTCCATAGACCAAAATCCATATTGATCTCACATGAAATTCTCCCTTGGAACATCGTGGGTCTCCATTATTTATTGGTTAAAATGATTTTCCATAAATTTCATTCCATTATAATATGATATGATTTTAGTGGTGAGATTAACATATAAATTTCCTATATGGATAATGAAATTAAATATTTATTTTCCCAATGATTGGATGGGAACCCCTATCGCTTGTATTTAGTAATGAATGTCATAATTCATCATTTTTTATTGGATCAATAAAAGTGGAGAATTAGGATTGAGCCTTAGAATTCATTGAATTATGATTGGTGGAAAATGGATATCCTTGAAATTTAATTTTTTTAATAATTAATGGAAATTTCATTATTTGACCATATGGAAACCATCATTCATAATACAATTGAAATTTAAAATAGTACTCTTACATTAATTATATTGAATTAATATATTAAAGTGTTCAAAGGAATATTGTGGAATCCTTTGCTTGAGATTTATAAATATTGGAGTATAAAATTTACATAATGGAACATTTTCTCTTATTCATATATTATTTTGGGAATTATAATTCCATTTGAAATTACCTTGGATTAATTGTGAAATATATTCTAATTAGACTACCATAGATAGATTCCACATATTTTTTATGACTTGTTTTTCATATAATACCATAAAAATCGATGGATTCCATTAGCTGAATCACATCAATTTATGGAGAAAAAATCTGAAATTAAATGATGATTAATTATATATAATTCCCTAAAAATGAAAGTGGAATATATATTTATATATATTATACTAAAAATTTAGTGTGGAGTATTCCCCATAGGGATTGGTATTGTTAGCATCCATCCTTTGACGCAGATTAATGTCATTGACACTTGATGGTGTACCTTATTAAACGTAATAGAATTAGAACCCTATATTTGGATCAAATATTATTGTTATGGAATTAATTGGTTATGACAATGGATTATAATTGAGTAATGCATCTGAATATAATTTTTTCTCCCATAATTTCAGATAAGATAGATATTTTATGTTGTGTCCCATCAAGATGAAATATTGTTTGAGAAATTTGGATTCTTCTCAGGTTAGTTGGTTATGGTTTCCTCAGATATGTTCCCTTAAAATGAGTTGATACATGATTCTTCATCTATTAACATGGATACTGATGATGGAAATGGTAGGATCATTTGGCCGAGGTCATCCCCTTCAGGGTGTAGGAATGACCCTATACTATTTATATATAATATATCTTTTTATACCTATATAATTTTTTTATATCACATCCATATTATTTTCATGTAGATAATAAATAAAATGGAAAATTATTGGAAGTTGCCTACATAGTTATAATCACACCCTTCTCAGGACAACTTTGAATGAGGGAAAAGTGTATATGCTCATTCATATTAAATTATAGGTTCATGGAATGGATAAGGTGGATTCCAGATGATTGAATTTTAATATACATTATGTGTTATGGGAAGTAGAAATCAAAAATGTATTTTTTTAATTTTTTTATATTATAGATTTTTTTCCTCTTGTCTACATTGACAGTAGTACATTATAGATTAATTCCTTAATTACTATTATGTATTATGCCTTATTTTGATATTACATGTGAAAAATTTGGTATTATAGATCCTCAAATATTGCATAGATAATATGTGATGTTATAAATTTATTTTTATAGATATATTTTCCAAATAATCTACTAATGATTGTATATTTATTATATTGTAGCCTAAAAAGACCCCACCACTACTATCTAACCTCTAGAATGGAGGTATTCATGCTTTAGGCCATGTGTCTCATCATCTGGACACATCAGTTCAGTGGCATCAATGCTATCGTTGGAAAAATATTATCCACTAATATAGGTAGATATTCCACTTTAAACACATTACCAATATCAAAATTTTACAATAATTTAGATATATTTGACAACTACCCTTTGTTAAGATTACTAAATATCCCATGTAAAAAATTAATTATAATATTAAATTTTTAACACCCCGTGATTTTATGTTAAACCTTATTTAAGATTTAATATATTCGATAGTTTATGCTTCACGGAACATTGAGTTTAAAACCATAATATAGTATTGAATATGATCATTTCAAAAGTAATGTGAGAATTATGAATAGTAATAATGCTAATATAATATTAATAGCACATATGAATGTATAAGTAAATTATAGGAATCTTCAATATGAATATATGATATATTTATATCAAGGAATATGAAAATAATTGTTTTAAATAAAATTTTCTGTTTGCATTTTTTTTGAATTAGAAATATATTTTTACAATTCTAAATATAATACAATTATTTAAAATATTTTTTTTAAAAATATATTCTTAAATTTAATATTCGATTTCATATGATTAGAAAATAAATCAAGTAGGCCTAAATTAATCTCTCAATGTGTCATACAATCAATCACAATTTTAAAATTAGAAATTCTAGAGTAAATGATGATTTTATTTAAAAATAAATTTTCTCATATTCTAATAGGTCATTTCATAAATTAGAGATCAATTTTAATTTCCACACGTCAATAAAAATTTATCTTGAATTTTTCATATTTTTCTTATACTATTTCTTTTTTGGATAAAATTGAAATATGATAATTTACTATATTTAAAAAATAACAGAATTATTGTTTCGTGGAAGATGTAAGCCATAATTCAAAAATTAAAATCTAATTTTTCAATATATTTTGTGATTATTCCCAATATATTCATAGTCTTCAAGAAAAATAATATACTAATGAAAAAAATAATGAGAAAACTCCCCACTCCCCCACTATAAATACCACCCATCACCACCTCTTCTCCTAACACATTTAATGCCTTGATATTTGTCCAATTGATACACATTAATATTACCAACCATTTTACCCACATCCAGGAGTTTCACTTCACAAAAAAATACCAAAACCAATGTCCCTTAAGATGGTTCTCAAAAAGCATGATTCATAAGATAAAAACTATTTTTTTCTATTTATTTTCATTTCAATTTATTATTTTCATATTATATCATCATGTCCTATCTGAAAACATGCATGATAAATATTATATCTTATATAAACCATATTTATATTATGTTAACGAAAAATATACCTGCAATTCACTTCTGTTATTCCTTTAATTCTAAAAATGACAACATCATTTGTGGGGTGTTGATATATCACCTTGGTGGATGTCGTGTTTTCAGTTTTAAATTACTCCTTCAAGGATCATCATAAAATAATTATTATTGTAAAAAAATATATAATAAAGGTATTTAAAATAATTTAATTTTCTAGAACCAGTATAGATAAATGATATTTAGTCATTGAATAAACTAGTTTTTGAGGATATAAAATCCACCAAATTAATCTTAATGATTATCACTAACGTCCTATATTATGATTCATCTACACCACATATAAACAAATGAATTATATAACCATTTTATAATTTTTTTATTAGTAAAATTTATTATTAATTTTGGATAATTATTCCTATTTTTCATTCTCTTTCTTACATGTATACAAGTGAACCAATCATAAAAACAATGAGAATAAACACTCCCAAATGGAAAAATTCAATCTTATAACACATCAAAATGTCATAAATGAAAATAATAATACAGTAATAAGACAAATACATTTCATAGAGGTTATAGATTAATTTATTAATGAATCTAATTTCATATTCCAAGACATTAGGTGTAAGTTTTGAACACTTTCATATATTAGGTAAGGGATTCTCCCTAAACATTGATTTTTCATTCATGTTACGCTATCTTAAACATCACCCCGATTTAATGAATTTTTATTATTATTTAATCATCCAATATTATGTGTGAATGTTCTATATATATTTACTTTATACAATCATTTTTTATTTTAATGGGAGTTTAATGTTTTAAAGGGATCATTTCTCAATACACCTCGATAAGCACACCTGATTAAATAGAACATCCCAATTTATTTCCCATGTTCATAATCACTCCATAATATATTTTAATCCACCAATATTTTTATAAAACACTTAATTTTTTCATTAAAAATAAATTTGTTCATTTTATATTTTTTTCCAAAATTACGTCTTATTCTGTTTTAAAAACACATTATTATTTTCACTTAACGTGCACATAAGTGGCTTTAATAAAAAGAGCATTAAATAATATTTTTACATGTTTTCACTTAATTTGGAAATAATATATGCCTCAAGTATATTTTCGTTGTTCCTACCTCTTATTTTCTTTCTTTTGAAAGTTAAAATATGGGTTTTTGGACTATATGATTGATTTTCCAAAATAATACATCATTCCGAAGTAGAAATTTTATTTATCAAAATAATTAATTGATGATTTATTATATTATTTTAATATATATACATACCATAAATTGAATGTTATTATTTATTGGGATTTATATTTTATTATATAATTTATAATATTTTTTTACATGGTTTATAATTAGTTTGACATCAGAGGTTCTATCTTGATATCACTCACCATAATACTCATATTTGTTAGTGAATATGTTTAATGATTGGAGAATGTTGTGTACATTTCATATATATTTATATATGTTGTTTATGTTTCAACCCATTCATATGACGAATAAATTGGATATAGTATGTTATAGGTGGGTCCAGTTATATCCCCTTGATGCATCATCCTGTCTCATGTGAAAAACTAGACTGGGATTTTGCTAAATTATTAACGGTGTATTGGATGAAGCCTTGGAGATATGTTTACGATGCCTACTATTTTTAATTACCCCATTATGATATTAGAAATTTATAATACATGTGATAATTGTACTAGTAGAATATAAATGGTTTTGTTTATTTTACATGTGATTATATATAGAATTATATAACCACATTTTATTCCTTCAATATTATGATTAAGATTATTTTTTAATGGAATTTATTTATAGATATTCACCCTGACTTATATATATATATATATATATATATATATATATATTATAGTTGTCCCTATATTTCTTAACCCTATGAATCATTTGATATCACCTCTTAATTGTGTTTTATTTTTACCTAGGATGTGATGATGTATATTATGAATGTCTTAAAGGGATAATATATAAGATTTTCAGTGATTTTAATTGAATTTATGTGTTGTTTTTTCTCTCATGTTTTAATGTAATGTACATGTATCTCAATTCTGAAACTAATAAAATTATTTTTTCTTTGCGATTCGAGTATTCTATCTATGATAATATATTAATACAAGGAAATGGATTTTGGATATTAAGGTTTGGTCTCTAAATATTCTATCAGATAATGTTGTTAAGAAACATTTTAAAATATATTTAGAAAATAATAATTATGAAACATAACTATAGGAATGAATTGGAGGATATGAAAATAATAACATCCAATATTTTGTAGAGGTAATAGATTATATGTGTGTTCCTTGGAAAACATCAATTTCTTGATACTAAAAGTGTATTTAATTCTAAAACATATGTACCTAGAGGAAACAACTCTGATAAGCTGCAACAAGCCTAACTCATAGGATCCTAGTTCGCAACAACTGGTCTTACATCGCACTTGGATTGACAGACCTGAGGATATTCATAGGATAATTTAAATTTTTTTACACACCATTATTATGGATTTAAATATTAATATTCCCCCCCAAAAAATCATGTTTATGATTATGATATTATCTATTCATTATTTTTAAATCTTTGTTAACTGTTTTTCTAGATCGAAAATATGCATTATAATTCATCACCCATTTTACAATTTGTAATTGTATATAAATGGATCCTAGTAAAAATAATTCAAATTGTATCAATTCATGATTTCCACGTAGGTATTTCCCTCCAATTCAAGATAATAATGTTTTATCTAGAGCTAGGAAACATGTAACTATATTGGCACAATTGCCTTTGGTTATTTGTAATATCCTTACTCGCATTGAAAGTCCTGATCCATATCATGGTGTAATAATTTTATACTAAATTATATGAAAATAGACTCCATCAATAAATGATTCTAATAAACCATTTTTTTATGTGAAATGGATATGTTCTATAGAGATTATACTTCATGATTTGTGATGTAACAAATGGGAGAAGGTTGTCATTGATATTTATCATCTATCATGAGATTCAGTTCAATGGTGGAAAATTATTATAAATAGGATATAGGAGGAAGAAATAGAAAACATTTCATTGAATGAATTTATGGAAGTTTTTTGTGAATAAGTTTTCCACATCAACAATGTAGAGATATAGAGAGACAATTATTGAATCTGAGGAAAAGGGAGGATGATAATAGTGTTATGTATGAGTCCAAATGTACATGGTTTGAAAAGAATACTTTGGATTACATATGTAATCTAAAGGGGACAATTTATTGACTATTTTATGAGTTAAACCAAATAAATTGGATAAAAATAATCTATAAAAAAATTTATCATTTGAAGATATTGTATTATATTATATAAAGTCATAAATTGAATTCTCTATGTCTTATTACTTTAAAAGAATGAAAGGGGAGAAGAGGGATGCTGAACACTCTAGAAATGTAAATATGGAAACATGGAATAAGTGAAAGTGTTGAATTTAAATAATGTGATAATTGTAAAAATAAACACCCTGATCCTTTTTTAAGGGGAATGAGAGTTTTTACAAGTGCGGAGAAAAAGGACACCAAACCTATAACCCCTAAGAATTTGTGAAATATTTTTCAAAAAATAAATGAATCTTTTTGATATTTTTTATTTAATGCCACACTAAAAATAGTATATTTTATAGTAAATCAATTTGTTTTTTTTTGTGTTATATGCAACAACATGTTAATTTTGAACTACATGCAACCTTAATTTTAGATTTATCTACAATGAACACTAAGGCTAGTTTACATTACATGCATGACTAACATTCCTCAATGGCTTTCATAACACCCAAGTCCAAGTGTTACCAAAAAATAATTCATTATTAAAATATTATTATATAATAGGATATAACATGGCCATTAAATTGAAAATTAAAGTATTGAATAAATTATGAATATATATATTGTTGAATTCATTGAAAAGAATATATAAACCCAATGAATATAAATGGAATCATTTTATAAATTTTATTATGTGAAAAAACTAATTTATATTAAAATGTAATTTAATTATTAATGTTGAACGAAAATTATTAAATTTTTATTTTTATATATTCTATGAAATTTGATAATCTTCTAATAGATTTTATAGCTATAATATAATTACAATCATAATTGTATGGTTAAAACCAATTATTTTTATAACAGTAATAATACCACCATTTATTATAAAACCAAATTTAAATACAATTTGTTGAAATTTTATATATTTAATATGTGAAAATAATCATCATATTTTAAATAAAAATATAAAAACTAGGTAATGATAATTTTTTCGGTAAGGTATCATTTTTAATGAATAGTAAAAATATTGAATTTTAATTCAAAAATACTTTTTTATATAATTCCTTTATCATGATTAATTATATTTTAAATTATTTTTAAAGATTAATTAAATAATAAACATATAAATTATTCTAATTTATGTAATTGGAATCAATTTCACTTTTAAATTTGGTATAAAAATTTACCAATCTATTGGATGTTTTTACACTAAATGCCCATAGTTTCATCCCATAAGAGAGATTATATTTATATTATATTCATCAGATTATGTTATTAGAAATTGAAAAAATAGAGTTCATTTTTGGAATAATAATAGTTTATAATGTATAATAATCTCAATTTTGTCTCTGACCAAAAAAATATGATAGTGATTAAAAATAATTACATCGGTTAAGAGAAAATTTAGATTAATAAAGTACTAAAACAAAAATTGAGGACACCAAATTCCCTATAAACATTTCTAAAACTCATTTTATAGACATTATTAGTTTCAAATACATCCATTTGATAGTTTTTTTATTTGGAATGAGTTGTTTTGTAGAAAAGTGGTTACAGAAAACTTCTTTTCAACAATGCAAAGTGTGTCATTTCCCTTCACTATAAAACTCCACCACCTTTTCCTCTTACTCACACTTATAAATCCTATAAGGATCAAAAAATACATACACTATGAAATTTAATACATCAATACCTTCCTCCTAGAGGCCTCTTTTTGGGAATAAATCCATCCATGTAATCTTTTTGGTACAAACCAAAATTAATTACACGATTAAGAGTTAACGACGGCTCTCAAAATCCAATCGTTTATTTTTTTATTTTATACTCCACTATATTTATTCCATATCTGTATAACAAAAATATTATAATAATTTAGTAATTTTTTTATGATATGGTTTTCACATATTCTTACAAACACATCCATCTAATGGGTATTGAACATACTATTTATGTGTATGGAGAAATATCGCCTCACTAAATTATGATTGTTAATTTTACTCTTACTGTATCTCATTGTTGAAATTATGATTGAAAATGTGATTATATAGGTTATATATTATATTTATTATTTAATTATTTTCTATAATAATTTTACAACACATACCATTTTCATTTACCTCTTTATTAAATATGATAATTTCAATTGAGGAAGTGTGGAATACCGCACCCTCACGGAGATATTATCCATTCACACATGAAATAGATCTAATAAAGATGGATTTAGTGAACATATATTATTTATATAATATAATAATAATATTGGAAGAATTATATTTAAAAATATATATTTCCTTATATTTCATTTTCTTCTTTATTTCGGTACAAAAAAACACAGAAACAACATTCAGACTTACATACGACTTACCATCTACATGAACAATGTATTCCATTTAATAATTATATATGATATATATTATTATAATATAAATATACTATATAAAAATTTAATTTATATCATGATTTATATTCGGGATATCCTGATATAAGTATAAGGACCATGTATATAACAAATTAGTACACATGTGAAGAACTAAGAGAGTATTACGTGAAGTGAAACCTTAAGATAGGATTGTTAATAGGCTAGTAAAATAATGTCTATATAAAAATATTTATGATATTACATATACGAATAAACATAGGTAAACTATCTATAATAAACGTACATTTATTGTAAAGGAATCTTGTATGAATATGAAGAGAGACATGACCCATGGAAAACGAATTTCATCTCAACCTTTCTTACATTTAGATACTTTCTTTATTCACTACTCACATTAATTGTGTGTTATAGACACTGCCTTTGGATATTTTAAATAATTAATAATCTTATTTCAATGTAATTATATGATTTATGATATTTCATGTTTTTACATGGGGATTATGATTATATGTTACCATGTTTTAAGAGTCTATTGAATTAATCTCAATGCTTACTGATATTGTTTATGATTATGCTTCAATTCATGACATCTCATGATACATATCTCAAAAAACCCCATAAATTATAATATCATATGGTTTCCCAGTATATATTCACTTTTATGTACCATTTTTTCACACTTTGGTAGTTAGCATAAATGTGAAAACATTTTAATTTAAACATGATATTATTTCCCATTTTGGTCGGAAATATATGTTTTTTCAAAACCATGATTTCTAAAATTTATTTGAAAAATAATTCAACATTATCATATGATGTAAAAGAAAATTTTTACCCATGTTTTATCTTTTAGGCATATAGAAGTAATATTGTTTTTATTTCTCTATCAAGGAACTCTTTATAACTTTTATGGTAAAAGAAAAAATGTTTGGGACATACGAACTTAACCCTATTGCGACTCTCATTTCATTGAAGATCCTATTGTACGATTACAATTTTAATTTATTGGAATATTTCATCAATAATATTTTGGGAATATATAAGTTTTACTTCATATTTAAATGAAAAATTTTCAGAAAAATAATTTATGGGTTTTCAATGAATCCTTTATAATATTTCATAGTTATTTTCATGGAAAAAGGTTTTTGAGAATGTTTTTGGTATATATATTGGTTTAAATGTTATAAGAATTTTTAATAATTTTATAACGAATTATGATTTAATAATTATTTCAATGAATTTATTAAAAATTTTCATGTTTGTTTTTATGGAAATTATTTTCAACATTTTTTATTATTTAAAAATCAATTTTTAAAATACGAATGTTTATTTTATAAAAGAAGTGTATTTAAAAGATATTTAAATATTATTTTATATATAATATGTAATCCATTTTTGTTTCTCATATATTTATATGGAAATTATTCAATTATTCCATTCATATTATTTTAATGAATGGATAATGTTTTCATGGAACAATATTTATAAAAACCATTTCTCGTTCATTATTTATATGCCAATGAAACCTGATTATTTTCACATGTTTTGATTTTGAGACCAAAATGTTTTCCATATGTAATGATAATATTAAATTTTCATAATTCCTATCTCATATGATGGGTTATGATATGGTTATTATTTATAATCTTGTGGTACTGTTCTGTATGATTTTCTTATGTCATGGGTTGGATATATATCTCTCTCCAATTCATTGTTTAAATATAGATGAATTATGAGTATAAACGATTATGTGTAAACCAGATAACATATTCAAAATGATATTGTTAAACTAATTAAATGTTCACAATTTTATTCATGGACCTGATTTCATGTGAATAAGATTATGTGTGAACAAGATAACATGATCACAATGTTGTGAGTGAACTTTATATGTGCTCAAAATAGTATGCATGGAACTTGTTTCATTCCCATATGTTTATGTATAATACAAATTACATGTTCTCCATGTAATGTGTGAACCTGATTGGATGTTAAAAATGTTGATCATGGACCTAGATTCATTTCCATAAAAATATAAATGAACCATATTACATTTTTGTAGTGACATGAATAGACCTGGTATCATGTCCATAAGTTGATGTGGATATTGATTTCATGAACATGAGATAATGGGTGTAGCTATTCCAACATATACATTTTCACAATGTTATAATCCAATTTACATGCCATAATTACATGTCATATTCATACATTGTGCTTTTATGACTTCTTCAATTAATTCTCTTATAATCCACATCATAGAAACTGCCAATATTTTTTATTATCTCTAATATGAGTGGTATGATTATAAATTGTTATGATCAAGTTACATACCCTTTTGTTCATATAATTATTATGAATTTCATTTATTTACCCATACTGAGCATAATTTCTCATCCCTTTATTATTTTTACTTTTAAAAGGTTATATGGATTGGTTTAGGTAGAAGTACAGATGTTGGAATTCTTTATGGGAGTTGTTGAAGGTCATTGTATATGATAAGAGATATTGTTTCCATGATTTTAATGACACTAAATTATTATGGTACTTGGGATTGTATTTTTCTAATATAATGAATATTAATCTAAAATGATGTAATATTCATATTTCCTAATCCTAGTTTACTGTATTCGGAATAAGAGGAAAGGTTTTAGTCAACCATTGTAATGTAGAATGAGAAAACTATAGTGAGCCCACTAGGAATATTTCTAAGGATATGTATATGGATTTATTTAAGGATATGTATAAATATGAGTCGACATTTATGAAAAGGTCCTTAAATTTTATTATAGGATAGAGTGATCCTTTTAGAAATACATCCTTATATATATGCCAAATTTGGATTTGGATCTAGAACAGTTGTACATAGGAGTAATATCATTGACAAGATGGGTCAAGCCTGACTTTTGGTAATCTTGTACCAGAAAATTTTCATTGTTACACTCCTAGATTGACATTACCAAAGGATATTGTTTAGGAATTCACAAACTATTCATTAACTATCATGAATATTTATATAGAATATGACTATTAATAAACACATATAAACCTACAATGACCTTGATTAATGATTTATAAACCATGATTTATTAACCATTTATGTAATTTTTCATTATGATATGGTATCAAAATATTATAAATCATACTCACACAATGCATTTATGTTTTATTAAATTGAGATGACTAGAATTATAATGGTTATCATTTAATGTTTTATATGTGGGGTGTATAAGAATTATTCAAATTTATTTCCCAAGATGAAATATCATAAATAGAATAAAAAAGGTTTAACAAGTATTGGTTATATTTATAAAGATAAAGAGACTACAAACAACATGTGAAAGGTATGTTACTCTTTTCTAGTATTTTTTAAATTAAACATATGAAATATGATTAGATTTATGTTTGGTCACATTAAGACATGATTCATATTTCATACTCTGGGAATGTGGTATTAATGTATTTGTTGAGGAATCTATGTAATGATTTAATAATAGCATTGTATGAGTACATTTTTTATGTTTTTCAATTTAATGATTATGTTATATGAATCGTGAAATATATAATTATAATAAGTATACGTTTTCATTAAGGATTTAAAAGGAACTCTTGAATGTTTATAATGAAATTGAAAAGTGATTTCATCGAATAGTTATTTTTTAATAAAGTGAAGCTAACCCTTCATTAGTTACTAACAATGCGATAATGTTTTTTGGATAAAGATATGTTGGATATGAATAAGTAAACTAGAAGGCATGAATTACCCCCAAACTTATTATTGAAAAACAGTTCTATGTGATTAGAATGTAGCTTGAAACATTTGGGTTCAAAGAATATATACATTAATCATTGTAATAAGGAACAATGAATGTTTTCTAAAAGTATTTATGATAACTATGTTAATATTAGTTAAATATTTTCACATGCTCATAATGTGACAATGACAAGGAACCCTTTGATATATGGGGAGGAATATTAAGACAATTTAGTGAATTTATTTCTTAATATTTTAATTCCAATATTTTAGAAGGGATATAGGGATAACCATTTCTGAAAATTTTAAGTTAAACCTTTGATGAATTCAGTAATATAAATGTTTTATCTCTACATATGAGGATTTATTTAGATTTGAGAGCATGTTAAAAATATTTTATTTAAATGATACCTGATATAATGGAATACCATCGGTCTCATGATCTATTAATACTTCAATAATGAAAATTCAAAATTATATTTAGAGAAAAACGATGTTTATAAAGGAAAAAGAAATGGTGGATTTGTGATGAAATATTGCAAGTATATCATTTCTTGAAAACTCTTCAACTGTAGGAAAAAGGATCTTCAAGTCAAAATGATGTTTTAGTACCTTTATTACTGATGAATTATAAGGTCCCTTAGGTCATCAAATATATTTGGCTTTGTGATTGTTAACTTTCTCCTAACATTTTTCTACATCACTCTCCACCACTACATTATGGTAAGATTACTCTTCCATGTCCAGGATTTCACTTCCCACAAATGTTTTCATATGTGGTACTCTAATAATGTTTTACATTGGGTTATTATTATGGTTATAAATTTCCATTTATATGAAATGTTTTACTCATAATTTTTAACTGAAGTTTTTTTATGAATGGTAATTTAATGTATTAATCAATTAATAATCTAGTTTAATTTTGATTGAAAATCAACTTTAAAGGGGTAGAATGTAACACCCATATATTTTTTGAAATATTTTTTTCAATTTTATTTAATTTTTAGGATATTTTTCATTTTACCCTATACTGCAAATAGTTTCTTATATTAAATCACAATGTTTTAATTGGTTAAAATTCCTTAACATGTTAATTGTGCACTTCACACAAAATAAATTTTATCTTTATCTACAAGGAACACTGAGTTTAGGATATTTTACACACAAGACACAGTTTCCCTGATGGGCCACATAATACGCAAGTCCGAGTGACATTGAAAATTATTATTATTAAAATTTTATTATTTAATTAGATATAACATGTACATTAAATTGAATATTTTAGTATTCTGTAACTTATGAATATATATAGTTTCATTCATTTAAAATAATATAGATATCAAATGAATATAAAGGGGCTGATTTTATAAAATCATATTCTTATATAAAATAATGATATATATTAATAAGATAAATTAATTAATAATGGTTAATGATAATAATTAAATTTATAACGTATATATTCCATTGAATATTTTTTATATTCATCTAATAGATTATATATATAATATAATTACAAACTCAATATTATGCTAAAAACATATATTTTTATAAAGGAAATTTTACCATCATTTAATGGAGAAACCATTTTTTATCAAATAATTCAAATATTTATTTATTTAATAATTCAATTTAAATGTAATGTTAAAAAAATAAAAAACAATTATTTTATAAATGTTATTGGTATTTATATAATAGGTTTCATTTTTTTAATGAATAGTTTAAACTACTACAATATAATTAAAAACAGATTTCCATCTAATTCATTTATAAGTTTAGATTATATTTTAATTTGGTTGTAAAGTATAATTTGATTAAAATTTGATTAATTAATCCAATTTAGGCCATTGTAATAAATTTCACTATGAAGTTGGGTATAAAAACATAGTAAACATTTGGACGTTTTTACTATAAAAACATATATTTTCGTTCTGTTAGCAAGGATATTATTATATTAATTTGTACAAATTCTGTTATTATAAATATGAAAAAATTAATTTTATATTTCTATGAATAAAAAATTCCAATTTAAAATTAGATAAAATTGGGTTTTTATGAAAATAATTATTGAAATTTTAGAAAATTAATTACAATGGTTAAGAGATAATTTTAGTTAATAATGTATTGATCCTTACATTTAAGAGACCAAATGATTTATAAAATTTTCCAAGGATGGCCATGATTTGTCCATTAACATTCCGTTAATTAATTTTCTTCATTTTTTATGACTTTTCTCATGTAAAATCATGTTTATGTCTATCATTTTTTCAAAAATTCCAATTGTGTCTTTTCTATTCCTAATAAAAGGCCACCCCATCTTATTCCTATTCACACCTATAAAACAAATCATGTTCAGAAAAGATAGTTACAATACACTTCTAAAAATTCAAACATTCTTCATAGAAACCTCTCTATGGGAGGAATGAAGTCCTAGTAATCATTTTGGTACAAACAAAAAGGATTTACCTGATTAAGAGGAAATGCCTTCTTACATGATCCTTTTTTTATATTCTTTCAACACACCCTCTAATATCTTTATTCTATGATTTTAAAAAAAAATATCATATATAAAATATTATTCTTTTATTCTAATTGTTCAACCTAAAATTACACAAACACCCATCTAATGGGTAACAAACAAATTTTTTATGTGTACGATTAACTACTGCCTCACTAACTAATGAATGCTAATTATTCCTTTACCACCTCTCACGGTAGAAAATATGATGAAAAAAAATTTATATATGTTATATATTATATTTCTTAAGTATTTAGTCTTCTATAATTCAAAATAACACATATTCTTTATGCTTTAAATATTCATTAAATATGTCAATTTTGTTTGTGGAATTGTGGACTACCGCCCGATAAATGTGATATGATTCGTTTACAGACTACATACAATGTATGAAGTATGGGTTTACTACACTTATATAATATATTTTATATAATAATTATAATTAAATAATTATATATTAATATATATATATATAAATTTATTTCATTTTTTATCTTTCTTACAATACGAGAATAAAAACTGAAACAATATTCAAGTGTATGTACAACTTTCTATTTCAATGAATGGTGTACTCCATTTCATACATATTTACTCTGTAGAATATTATAATCAAAATACAATATATATAACTTATATTTATATCATTGTTTAAATTTTTTAAATCATTATATAATTATTCATACCATCGTAATAAAAAATTAATACACATGAGAAGAACAAAGAGAATATTACCCAATGTGAATCCTCAACATTGGACTATTAACAAGATGGTAATATATGGCCCAATCATACCATATATGGTATTATATGTAATAATATTAATCATTAAAATATTCTAAATAAAATTAATTTTTATATGAATGAATCTTGTTTGAGTAAAAAGAGAGTCAAGACACAAGGTAATGGAATTTCATCTCACCTTATATTACAGTGGGATACATGCCATACTCTGTACTCACTTTTATTATGTGGTATATACATTTCCATTTAAAATGTTATATAATTAACATTATTTGTTCATGATATTATATTCTCCATGAAATTTTAATTTCATACCTGGGGATCATGATTCTAAGTTACCATGTGGTAAAAGTCTATTGAAGCAGTTTCATCGTTTATCAAGATTGTTTATAACTATATATCAATTGATGAGATATCTTGAAAAATCTCTAAATTAACTCCCACAAAAATATTATACAATTATTTTCCAAGTTATATTCATGTATTATTACAATTTTCCTCTCATTGGTAGTTATCATAATAAATAATATTTTTTAATTAAGATCCGAGATTATTTCTTCTTTTGGTAAGAATTATGTGTTATTTTAAAAACATGGGGTTTGAAAATTATTTCAATTGTTTTTACATTAATCATATAATCATAAATAAGATTTTACCCATGTTTTATCATCTACTGTATTATAATTAATCTTTGTGTCAGTTTCATTTCAATGAAATATTCTTAACTTTTAATGTAAAAAAATTCGGCAGGTGCATACATACCATTGTACCGATCATCATATGATTGAAGATTACATTTTATTTTAACATGATTAAATTAAAGGAAATTATTATTCTTAAAATTTTGTAAATATAATTTTTTTAATGTTCTATTCAATTAAAAATGTTTTCAAAAATGTTTTGTGGGTTTTAAAACCTTCTGTTAAAATATTTTAAATCCATTTTCAGTGAAAAAGTGTTCCAAGAATGATTTATGTTTAATAAATGGTTTAAAAATTTTCAATCACTCAATATAAGTTTTAAAAGAAAATGGGTTCCAAAATTATAATAATAATTTATTTATAAGTTTTCGTTTTTATTATCAATTGAATGGGTTTTAAATGTTTTTTTGTTGTAACAAATATATTTTCAAATAAGAAAAGATAATTTCTAGAATATTTTTTTAAAAAATACCATTCCATATTTTTTCCCATATAAGATTAAATCTGTTGGTGTGTCTTAGGAGTTATGAGGATATTATTTAATTAATTAATTCAAATTCTTTCTTTGAATGATTAATTTAATATTGTAATGATGTTTATGAAAGCCATTTTTCCTTCATGGGTTATCTTTTTTTGAAATATGCTTCATTTCATGGGTGGTGATATGGAGATATACCTCATTTCTATATGTAATAATATTATTAAATGTTCAATATGCCTATCTCATTTCAAAGGTTATAATATTATTATTATTTATAATCTTGTTGAACATTTATGTGGGATTTTTTTATGTATTGGTTTGGATTTCTATCTTCTTATAATTAATTGGTTAATAATGGATGTTTTATGAGTATATAAGTTTATCTATGAACCTGATTACACATTGATAGTGATATTTTTGAAACTGATTACATGTTTACAATGTTATTTGGGCACTTGGTTTCATATATGTATGTTTATCCTTGAACCCTATTACATGTTAACAATGTTATGGTTGTAAATTATTACATGTTCAAAATGTTATGCATGGAAATTTTTGCATATCCATATGTTTATGTGTGAACCATAGTAAATGTAGACAATGTTATGTGTGAACCAAATTACATGTTTAAAATGTTATGCTTGGACCTGGTTTCATGTCTATTGGGTTATGTGTGATCCTGAATACACATTCACAATATTCTATATGGACCTATTTCCATTCCAATATGTTGATTCAAGGGCCTAATTTTATATACATAACATAATATGTGATTCTATTTTAGTATATATATATTTTCATAACATTTTAAACCATTGTGAATTCCATAATTCCAAGTCTTATTCCTGTTTTATTATTTCATGATTTATGATCATAAAACTCTTATGATAAATATCTTATTAACATCCAATCATTATTATTATATTTAATATGTAGGGTATCATATTCAAATGATACGATCATGTTCCATTCAATTTGTTCATGTTATGCATACACATTTTCTTTTATTTACCCTTATAGACCAACTGAACTCACTTATTTTTTATTTTTCCTTTCCCCATGTTATGAATAATGGTTTTAGGTAAAATTACTAAATGTGTTGACCGTTATGGGAGTTATTTAAAATAATTCACCATGATAAATGAATATGTTACCATTATTCCAAATACACTAAACTATAAATATCCTTAAGAATATAATTTTGTAATGTACTGAATATTCATCTAAAATAATGTAATATCAATGTATTATAATCATGGGTCTCTAGAGATGGTATAAAATTATAGGTTTATTCAACCATTTTAAAATAGGATTGAAAAAATATAGTGATATCCCTTGGTATATTTCTTAGAATATGTTTAGAGATTTCTCTATGGATAAGTATAGGGATGACTAATTGTTTTTGAAAAAATCCTAGAAATTTCGTGAAGGATAGAGTGAGTGTATTACATGGAACATATCCCAATATATATACAACAAGTGTACGTGGATCCAGGATTTATTTACCTAGGAGTAACAAATCACCATGATCTTTCGAGCCTCACTTCGGGTAATCTGGTACATGACAACTGGCCTTCCTGCACAACTGGTTTGATACTCCCATGGGATATTCTTTTGAAATTTGGGAAATCTTTATAAACCATCATGATGTATTTAAATAAATAATTACTATTAATAAATGATGATAAAACTAATATTTCATTGATTAAAAATGTAGGTTCCATGATTTATGCACCATATAAATATTTTTTCATGATTATATTGTTTCCCTCTTTAATAAATCTTTCTCACCAAATTCATTTGGGTTTTAGACAACATAGAGAACTATAATGAAAAAGGTTAAAATTTATTGAATTAGAGGTGGGGGGCATGGGAATTATTTGAATTGAATTCATAAGTTTAAATCTTGTAATTTTAATTGGGAAGCTGGTATGTGTATAAGTTATACATCTAAAGATAAAGTGACTACAAATGACAAGTGAAAGTTATGAAAACCTCTTCCAGTATTCTCCACATTAAACATGAGAACGGTGATTATATTACGTTGGTGAAACCATAAGATACGATTCATATTTCATATTCTAGGAAATATGTATTTATAAATAATTTGACGAATCCCATTTTATGGTTTCAAAATAATGTTTGGTGAATGAAGTATTTATGTTTTGGAATTTAGATATTATGTTATATGAATCCTGAAATTTATATGTATGCACGGTATAAGTTTTTATAAATGATGGAAAAGGACATGTGGGATTATTAAGAATAAATTGAAAAGAGATTTCGTAGAATTGAGATTTGTTGATTTTGAGAAGGCATCCCTTCATTAATGTTTAACATTGAGATGATGATTTTTGGATAAAAATATTCTGGATATGAATAAGTAAATTTGATGGAATGGATTACCCTATAACTAATTACTAAAAATGATCACTATTTTATCAAGGATGATGACTAAAACCTCTATTATTTATTTAATATATCCTATAATCATTGGAATATTTAAGAATGCGTGGTTTCCAAAAGGATATATTGTAATTATGGTAATTCCCAATGAGGGTATTCACATTTTATTTATTTTGACAACAATGTGGATGTTTTTTAAAGTTGGGTGTTAATGTAAATTTGATTTAATGAATTTATTTCTAATTCATTTAATTTCAATCCTTCAGAAGGGTTATAAGGTTAACCATTTATGGAAAATTTATACTAAACTTCATATAAAGTCAGTATGATTAAAGTGTTATTTCAACATATGAGAATTTATATACCTTGGATAGCCTAATAAAACAAATTTTTGTTGATGATAATGGATAATATGAAATATTAGGATTCTCATGATCTGTTATTAATTTGGGAATGAAACAGTCACCTTCCATTTTTGAGAAAGTTGGTAAGGGGATCAAAGAACAAAAACGGGTGATGTTTTCCTAAAATCATGAAAGTGTATCATTTCATGAAAATTCAACAACATTATGAAAAAATATATTCATTCCCAAAATAGTTTCCTAGGAACTTCATTCCCAATGAATTATAATGTCCCTTAGGTCATCCAATATTTATGTCTTTGTGACAATAAAAATTCTTCTAACCTTGTTCTCTATCACTCATTTTCCAAACATGATGATAAGATTTAACTTCCATTTACATGTTTTTACCTTCAACATATTTTCTCCTATGTCGGAATCTTGTTATGAGTTACATTGGATAATTTTTATGGCTTCAACATTCACTTTTAATGGATGTTTTACTAGTCATTTTTACGATGTGGGTTTCTATGAATGAGAATTTCACATATTGAACCATTGATAACCTAGATGATTTTCATAGTAGAAATTGATTTTAATAGGGGAATAATTTAATCTCCCTATATTTGGTGAAATATATTTTTCGAATTAACTAATTCTTTTTGATATTTTTCATTTCATCCCACACTGAAAATAGATTATTTTATATTTAATCACTATGTTTCTATTTTGTTATACTCAACACGATGTTAATGGTGCACTACATGACACATAATTTATTTTATTTATCTACACTGAACAAAAATGTTAGATTACATTACATGAAAAATGACACTTCCTCGATGGATTGCATAACAAGAAAGACCAAGTGTCAAAAAAACTTAATTACTAGAATATTATTAATTAATAAGGCATAACATGAACATTAAATTTAATATTAAAGGATTTAATATCATATGAATATATAAAGATGAATTTATTGAAAATAATTTAGAAACCAGTGGAAATAAAGGTTCTAATTTCATAAAAGTCTATTTTTATGTGAAAAAAATATTTATATTAATTTTTTTAATTAATAATTTATATTTGAAAAAATTTAGTACATTTTTATTTTATATGTTTTAAAAAAATATTTATTAGAATCATTCAAAAGATTAGATAGATAAAAAATATGAGTTAAATCCAAAATGTGCACCTTTGAAAAAAATAAGAAAAGATTAAAGAAACATGCCAAAAATTCTTCTTTATAAAGTGTCTTTGCAAATCCCTCCATCATTGAAGACTCAACAAAGTGGAGTCATTCTATGTGACCACCAAAAAGCAAAGAACTTCTATATGCTCGTCACAAATATGGGGCCTCGTCGGCACCCAACACATATTGAAGTGAAAAATGAATTCGTACCTATGACAAAATTGACCAAAAGAGGAGATATATATGAGTGATATAGGGGGAATAATGGATGACTCCGTGCATATGAAATAATTGAGGGAAACCAGAATCCACATCGATCATTTTGGAGGTAATGACGGTCAACTCTGCACTTTTGATAAACATGAAGGAGTCTACCTATGGATGCAGATCATGAATTAATTCATGGGGCATCCTCTATACTTCCCACCTTCTTGGTGCACATAAATACCCACCACACACCACCCCCCAACTATAAAATAACCAACAGCTAGAACTTTCACCTTATGAGATCATAAATCGTGAAGAACCATTTTCTATGGAAACCATCATAAAAATGAATAATTTGAGTTACATCAACATTGTGAAATCCCATTACCTTTACTCAAATTTACCCCCTCTTCATGGTGGGATTACCATCATGGAGAATACGAGACATCACAAAGGAAGGATAGCCCTTTTGGTACTTATTACATCGAAATAAACACATGCTTCACATAGAACCCCTTAAATACATGTGTACTCCATGCTTAAGCTAGTTCACAATGATCTGCACGCCCCTGTTATATGAGAGAACTTATAATATATGAATCCATGTGCTTTTTGATCCATGTTCTATATGAATCCATGAACTCTGTGAAGCCATATTCTATTTGATCCCTTCTTCTATGTAAACCCTTCTTCTCTGTGATCTCTTATTCAATGAGATGGATAATTCTTTATAGAGACCCACTTTTCAAATCCCATCTCTTAGAATCCATGTGTTCTGTGAGATCCTGTGCTCTGAAAGAAAATTATCTTGGAAAATCCCATCTTTTTTAGGCCACTTTATTCATGAACCCCTCTCCTATGCATCCATCTAGTCTTGTATGAAGTGATTTCAATGTCCATTGGATAGTTCATTATGGTGTGTTTCTTTGCCTCATGCTTCATCACATAAGCATGTGAATGGTTATTTCTTCATCGCATATCCATGAGAATGTGAGCCCATCAATAGATCATTCCACAACCTTGTATCCATATGGAATTACTAGTTCCTTCCATTCACTAATTGATAATGTGTCCCAGTTCTGTAATTCATAGGGATGTTGAGTGAATCATCATTGTCCGAGCTGTAGGACGTTAAACTACCAAGTTCCCACATCCTCCCCACATAACATTCAACTTATATCATCTCATATGTGACAAGAATCGAGAAGGACCTAATGTAAATGGGTACCAGATAATTCTCACTCCCCTCTCTCTCTAATCTTCGTCTCCATATGCACCTTAGGCAGTCCTTGCATTCTCCATGAACAATCATACAAGGGTGATCTGGGTGTGGTGGCCATATCCTCTTCCTTGATATGGACCCCTACTTGGTATTCCCCCTTATATTATTCCTCTATATCATCTTTGGAACAACAATAATACATATGTACCTATCCATTCCTCGTAAAATCACCCTTCACAATGCGATCGTTGGGTCTTTGTTGCCAATTGTTTCTCACACTGAGCATGACTCACGTGAGATTTGACTAAGAAACAACCCTGAAATTCTCTATGTTCCACCTTATTGTGTAAGTAATATCCCAGATCACACAAAACTTCATGGAATTTGATATTATCCATTTCTGGTTATAGTTCATAAGAAACCTGTCTAAGCTTCAATCTCACTTCCCTTCGATCCCGACCACTTCACATCGACTCTCCCTCATCCCGCATATAGGTAAAATATATGTCCCTTTCATTATAAATATCACTAAACTATTTTATTTTGAACTACATTGTATTTGATCCCTATCTACCTAGAAAAGGTACACAGGAATCTCCCTGAGGTTTATCCACATGAATTAGTTAACTTCAATATCCTTGTATTGGGACCCATGTCCTTGGACCAACCATTAGCAATGTCAGACCGGTTCTCGAGCTGCTAATCATTCATAGGACCCACACACAATCCATAATCCTCTAACCAAGAGTGTCCCTCTTACAATGGGTATATAACCATGCATAAGACCAACCATGTCTTGAAGTTTGTTGTCCACTGTGTACACATCAAGTCAGTTCCCCACACAAGACCTGCGTGGACTTTGATCATTTCCCCTTTTGATCAAGGTACGTAGGTATCCTCCATGAGGTTCACTCCCATCATATATGTCCCATTGTGGCCTATTCCATGAGACTTTGTGTTTCGGGGAGGTCATTCCCAAACCCCATGGTTCTAAATTCTTTGGGACCCATCTATGCATCCATTCTCATGAGCCACTTCTTCAGGATTCTCATCGCCCCACCGAACTACATGAACTTTGATATTTTCCCTTTCTAGGGAGGGTATGCATGAATCCTTGCCAAGGTCCATTACAAACACCAAAATCATATTTATGTCAGTACCATCCCATTATTCGCATCCACCTCAACGAATCATCCATCACCATTCCTGGTTTTATGTGGGCTGACACATCCTGGCGAGGTCATGTCACCCCCTTCCTCTCTTCTCCTTGTAGCCCTTGTCAAACAAACCATGCATAAGTCCCAGCATGTCTTCATGTTTTTTCCTTTGTTTACACCCCGATCCCAAGATTAACGCTCTGAAAATACATGGGGTTTGATCCCTTTCTCATACATAAGGTACGTAGGATGCCTCATTGAGGTTAAACACCAAACAATGGTAAAAATTTGTGCCACCATCCTTCGGTGAACCATCCTTGTTCTGCCCTAAGTGGTGTCCTGATCACCATTCACGGTGTGACATGTTTCCCTTATGGGAGACACCACCCAGGATGATTCTTTATTGGTTTTCCTGACCCATTAATCAAGTAAACCTTCCAGGTGTATCCTCCTAGTGATGTGGTGATTGAGTAGTCGAGAGCATCAAATTAGCAGATTAATTTTGACTAGAATTTCTGCAGTATAGAAACAACACTTGGTCATCTCTCGACAAAGCCTTAGATAATTAATTTAAAAAGTGGGTTTTGATTATAAATGTAGTAGGGGAATTATATTTTTTAAAATATGGGGTTTTTATGATTTACTTTGAAAATAGAAAATTAAATTGATAAAACAAAGTTGAAATTAACAGAATTAATTATGTGTGATCAACCCAGGGTACTATCATGATGTTGATCCTTCATCGCTTCATGATACAGGGTTATGATATTTTAATCATTAGTTTGTAACACCTAGAACAATAATATTACTGATTTTATACTAGGATACCTCCTAGGGTTCAGTCGAAAACACACAATGATTCACCGGACAACGCCGATGATTGAGTGATTTGTGTTCGACATCATAACTAAAACTCACCAAGGAAACACACAAAGAACTCGATGTTTTGTGAGTGTTTGTATGTTATTTCTTTATGATACCATGACATAAATGTACTTGACATTGATAGTGCTTATGTGAGTTCAAATGACCAATATGAACCACACAGACACTACAATTGAAAGGGGAAAAAGGAAGTGGTGAATGGTATGTGAAACAGCACAGGAATGGGTACCCCCAAACCAGATCATATGAGTTGAGCATAACATACCAGTACATAACTCAATAAAATAAGAATATTGGATGATGAAAAACAACACAAAAACCTATCATTAAAAAGATCATTCAAATATTACTAACATGAATTTTGGGATTTACATCTCATTCCCCCCTAGGTGATCACAAAGTGTTTAGGAATCCATGGGAGGGGAGGAAGAAGAATATGTTGAAGTAGAACTTCTAATATCCTATAGTACTTATAGTGATTATGAAAATATATCTTTCGAACTCCAAAATGGCTGCACTTTGACTCTGGTTTGAGCTCCCAAATAGGGATCCCAAGGTGCCATTTTATAGGAAAATTGTAAGGTTGGTTTACCCACATACATTTCTTCAATCCACCTGTACCATGTGTTTCGGCATCCAAATCACCTTATATCTCTTTGGAGAAAATAAAAATGTTATATCTACACCGTGTGTCTTTCTCCAAAAAATGTTTGTCACCCTTTGGAAAAATATATCTTGAGATATTGATAAAATACATAACACCACATTTGACTTTGTGCAGATTTGATTCCTTGGACAGATCAGTTTGGATGGGCATCGTAGAGGCCAATTGAGGCTTTGGTTCCTTCATATGAAATGTATTTGATTAACATTTGGACCAGCCCAAAAAAGTTAAGCCCATTTGGAAGCATGGTTCTATAGAAATATGCGGTTGAGTCCACTGGTGTGCATAAATCCTAAGCAATTTGGTCTATTTTCCTTAGACTTCATCATGGGTCCTCCAAATCAGCTCCACCTAAAATATAATTAATAAAAAAAGTAACATTTCCCATTTTAATAGTTCTAAAAACATATTAATTGAATCAAATATGGAGTGAAATTTGTAATTTAACTTGTAATTTTCAATAAAACCTCAGTTTAATACATTGGTATAATGGTGAAATATAAAAGTGAATATTAGTATGATCACACCACTACACCTAAACATTTTCACTCCTTGCAAAAGTCGTATTTCCAAAATGTATTCAAAAAGTTATTCACAAGTATCATAAAAATATGACTCAAAAATTGTATCAGCATGAAATTCAATGAGATTAATGATACCAAATTGTTCAAGGAATTCAAATGTAAACCATACCATTAACTTTACATGTGTGTGTGTGAAAACCATTTCATGATATTCTTTCAACTTTATTTCCAATAAATATAGGCAATTTTATCATTATTCAGCTTAAAATATTTTGTCCACCGAATCCTCCCTACATACTTTGCAATCATATTTCAAGACACACTCACTTATGCATTCCCATAAGTCAAATCAAAAGCTCTCGACCTAGATATCCCCATATGATGCACATTTCATCACTCCACTCTCTTATTATTGTTTATTTTTTTGAACTTGCATTTGGATAAAATATCACACTCATCTCTCAAAACTTGTTTAATATCCTCATGACAGTAATTGTAATAGTTATAAAAAGATTAAAGGTTGAGGGGGAGTGGGGTTTGACCTGCCAAAGACACAAACAAATTTTTTAGGGCATGCAATAGTCAGGTATTAGGTACACACACATTAGTCAATCCGATACAGTAATGAAACAAATTTTTTAAATAATTAACGTATGTAATTATCCATTTATGCTGAAAATATTAAACATACATATATTTACCTTCTTTTCGTCATGAAACATTCACACTTTGTGGTTTGGAGAAAACATTTGTGGTGAAATTAGTGACATAGTTTTTCCAAAAAACTATTCACATAAGGGGAATCAATCATCTCAAAGGATTCATGCAGATACAACCATTTATATCATTGACAGAAAATAAATTAACTAAAATTCACTCCTGGATACAAATATTCTTTTTTTCCTTCCTTATAGTATTTATACATTCCCCACTTATGGTAACCCATTAATTGAACTTTGAATTTTTTTATATGGAAAAATGAAAATACCATAAATAAGGTGAGAAAGAGAATAAAGAAGACTGAAAATGGAAATCCTAATGAACCCAAGAATGTATCAACCCCCCCCCCCACCTAGAATGTGCAGTGTCCTCATGAAAATATTTGGGAATGTGAGAAGGATGGATAAAACCTGGTGCAGTTTACCGGTATGATGCGTTTAGATGGTGAATTTCCTCCATCGAATTCATTGTAAAATCACCATAGAAGTGTTTAAGTTGTGTCCCATTGATGTTAAGACTTCGTTCACTCTGCTCATGCAAAATCTATATTGCAGCAGAAGGGTAAACATTAGTTACAATATAAGGACTGAGCCATTGGGAATGAAGCTTACCTGGGTGGAGCTTTAGACTTTAATTGTACATGAGGAACTTCTCACTAATATGAAAATTCTGCTGATGAATTATGCTATCATGGATAGCCTTTGACTTCTCTTTAGATATCTGGGAGTTCTAATATGAATAAAATCTAATTTATTCCAAATCATGAATATCCAGCTTCCTATACTCCCCTGTATCTAAAAATTTCATACTACATTGTTTAATAGTCCAATATTCATATTGTTCCACCTCCACCAGGAGGTGACAAGACATTCCAAACACAATTCAATACAGTGAAATTATGTTTGGGATTATAAAAGCTATATGGTACGCCCAAAGTGCATCATCTATGTGCAAACTCTAATATTTCCTAATGGGTTGTACCATTTTTTCCAAGATTCTATTAACTTCTCGATTATATATTTATAACAGTACATTAGTTTGGGGGTTATATGTAGTGGAAAATTTGTGATCAACCCCATACTTATGAATCATGTTTTTCATGTTGTGATTGAAAAAATGTGAACCCTGATCACTAATGATGAATCTCGGCATACCAAACCGACAAAAAATCTCGGACCTCACAAAATCAACAACAACTCAGGAGAAATCAGTCCTAGTAGCCTTTTCTTTCACCCATTTAGACATGTATTACACATGTAACAAGATGTACATGAAGCACATTGAATTTGCAAAAGTCCGCATGATGTCAATGCCTCATGCATCAATGATTTCACAGAATAACATGGGCTGTTGGGGCCTTGAATTATTCTTAAAGATATTCCATGTGAATTGATAATGACAACATGAAATGAAATATCAATGGTCATCCCTATACAATGTTGGATAATAATGTTTCGAGTCATGGACCTTTCGAGCTGTTCGTTGAGAGCCAAATTGGCCCCCACAAGCCAAAGTGTGACAGAAGGTCAAAACAGAGGTGAAATCATATTTAGGGACACACTGATGAACTACTTGGTCACCACAAATACTCCAAAAATATGGTTCATCCCAAATGTACCACCATGAATCATGTGTAATTCTCTGGGATTGGGAACTTATGAAATCAGTGTGGACCCTATATGTTGCTAGAAAATTCACACTATCCAAATACTATGGGTATAGTCCACAACATCAAAAGTCATCACATGTGGAACTGATTCTCCAATGGGGAGGGATGAGTCAACATGATGGTCAATGGTGGGGAAATCCTACAAATGTGGTCAGCTACCACATTTCTCACTCCTCTATTATCTCTACTATAAAGGTCAAAATCTTGGAAGATGAAAATCCACTGAATGGGGTGGGGATTAGCATAGGTTTATTTAGGAGTAAATGAAGGGAAACAAGATCGGAAAAGATAATGAATTTTGACCTGATGAGATATAAAAGGAATTTTTCCATGGAAAAAAAATTGAAAGAAGAAATTTTTCGGTGGTTTTGTGATTTTCCTACGCAGCATCAATGGTGTATAAGGCATACTCAATGACATGGAGAGGCTACTCAACCATTTGTGATAAAACATAACCAACTACAATGTTATAGGCATCACACATAAGCTCAAAGGGGAGATTAAACCTTGGAGGTTTGATGATGGGATATGATGTGAGACTCCGTTTTAGTGAATTTAATGCATCCTCACAATTTTTATCAATCAAAAACTCATAATCATTTTCTAATAACCAATACAATGGAAGTGTGATCTCGCTAAAGTCTTTAATGAATTGGGGGTAAAACCCACCATGACCCAAGAAAGACCACACATCATGAACACATTTTGGATATGTACGGGTTGAAATTAATTCAATTTTAGATTCATCAATTTGAAATCTCTTACTTGAAATGACATGACCATGGACTATCCACCTCTCAACGATGAAATTAAATTTATCATAATTTAAAAAAATATCTGTTTCAATGTAGCGGTGGAGGATAGAACCTAGGTGTTCAAAAAAATAATCAAAAGAAGAACCATATACCGTGAAATCACTCATAAAGACTTCTATACAACTCTTAATGTACTCTGAAAAAAATCTCAACAAACATCGCTGAAATGTACATAGGGAATTACATAGACCAAATGGAATCCTTCTCTATGTAAATTTTGTAAATGGAAAAGTAAATGTTATATTTTCGTGATCCTAAGGGGCTCTATGGATTTGTAAATAACCTGAATAACCATCAAGGAAAAAATAGTGGGACTTACCAGCCAATAATTCTTTCATTTATTCAATGAATGGTAGAAGAAATTGGTCCCTCTGTGTGTCTTGATTCAGTCGACGGTAGTCAATATAGACCTGCCAACTATTTTTCACATGTGTTGGAACCAATACATTCCTTTCATTTGAAACAAGTGTTATACCTGTTTTTTAGGAACAATTTGCACTGGAAATACCCATTTACAATCATATATAGGATAAATGATCCCTGATGTATCTAATTTACTGACTTCTAATTTTACCACTTCAAGGAGAGTGGGAATAAACCAGCATTAAGTTTGTCTTATAGGCTTAACCTCATCATCGGAACGTATATGGTGTATAAAAATAGATGGGATAATCCCAAGAATATTAGAAATTTTCCATCCTATTTCCTTTTTAAACTCTCTCAAATGTTTGAGAAGTTTCTAATTCTATTGTGGAGAGAGGTTATTGGCAATAATGATGGTAAATTGGTTAATACACTCAAGATATGCATATTTTAAATTAGAAATAAGTCTTTTAATTTCCAACACCAGTGGTTTCTGGATTGAGGGAGGGGATATAGGGTGAATGAGGTCCATTAAATTGTCTATCTACCAATGTTTGTCTCTAAAGATAGATAATATATTGAAATCAGATTTGCAGAATCATGGATGGTCATGGGTACCTCAGAATGAAAACAATGATCAATTAAATAACAAAATTTAAACATTTCAGAACCCACACAAGACTGAAAACAAAAATCAAGACTCAAATCATGCAAGGGTGAAGAAAAGGAAAATGAATTAGAGTATAGGTTTATGAGATAATTGTGTGTGTGTGCATAATATGAGGGAACTACCATTGAATATATAGGAACAGTGTAGTGCTCTTCAACGTGGTGTTTCATAACCTCATGGATGTTAAAACATACATTTTCTCCACTAATTTCAATGAACAATGTACCATTGTGAACATTTATTATTTTCATTACTATTTTGATGAATGGTCTCCCATGTATGAGAGGGGAATGTCCTTCATTTTAGGTATCTTCCACCACAAGAGTGTAGAAATTCGCAGGGAAGATTAGATTATTTTATCTTACAAGGAAATCCTCAATCATTCCTGTTGGATGCGTTGAACTCCGATTGGCATGTTGCACAAAAATTTCTATTGGTTGAAGCTCTCCAACCTAAAAATAAGTATATGTGGAGTGAGGTATTAAATTAATAGAAGCACCTAAATCTAGCATAGTATCAGAATAGAATGTATCACCTTTGGTACAAGGTATCATTAATGATCTCGGATCCATGCACTAAGTTGGAATTGCTGGTCGAATCAAGGATGAAACATTTCTTCCTAGATTAACTCTTTCATTACCCTTTATCCTTCATCTATGGGTGCAATGTTCTTTGAGAAATATGGCATAACGATGAATTTTATTAACTACATTCAATAATGGAATATTAACTTGAACTTTTTTAAATGTATCCATTATTTCATTGTCAATATCATTATCATAGTTTTTCTTAGATTTAGTGAGTCTTTGAGAGAATGGAAGATAAATGGATTGTTCATGGGAATCCTTAATGATAAATTGATTAACCTTTTTTTCTTTTCATGAAACATTTGAGGGTTGGAGAAATGATTTTTCAAGGGGGGACATACCTTTGGCGTAGAATCAGTACAATGAGAAACTTCTTTACCACTATGAAGTGTTACTTCACAGAAGATAACTTTGTCCTTTGGATAGGAAATGGAATGGGATTGTAGTTGTCTAGAACCTTGCATCTTAATCTCACCAATGGTGTTTGCTAATTTTCCAACTTGAGATTGTAGGTCTTGAATTTCTGGTTGTGTGGTATTTTTGAACATGAGGTTCTGGGTTTCAATATGCTTCACCATATCCTCGACTCTTGGTTCACATTTGGGAGGAGGGGGATAGTTTTGAGATGTTTATGGATAAAAATGTTACACACCTTGGCCTTGTTGACACCAATTATGCTTGGGGTAGCTTAAGTATCCTCTTTATCAGCAATGGGGTTGTGCTTGCCACATAGGGTTCAGATTTTCCCTGAATTGTTCATGCTTGATGGGAGTGGCTTGTTGGAATGGGCGCCCTGGGAAGACAGGTGCACAAAACTAAGTTGAATCCTAATGTTGTTGGCACTGGTCAGAAAAATGAGTATTGTCATAACAAATACCACAATGTAATGGAACAATAGGAGATTGCAAGTTACCTTTTTCAAGAGATAATTTCCTTAGAAGGGTATGGATTTCATCAAGCTTGTTATATAATATTTATCCTATAAGTTAATGACTTACCTCATGAACCCCTCGACTTGGTGCAACTACCCATGTACCAAATTGTTGTGCATTTTGAGCCATGTTGGCTATTATGTCACGAGCAGCGGAAGGAGTATTATCAACTAGGGCCCCACTAGCTACATAATCAATCATTCTAGGACCCATGGGGATAGGTCCTCCATATAAGTATTGGATTAATAGTTTTTCACTAATCTGGTGGTGGGGGAATCTTGAGAAAAGCATTTTGAATCTCTCTAATTATTCATGAAGTGTCTCTCCTTTTTTTGCTAAATTCCACAGATTTATTTCCTAACTGATTCAGTTCGGGAGATAGGAATGAAAATATCTAAAAATAGTATTTTAAGATCATTCCATCCCCCAATCTTCATAGGCTTATAGTATATCCAATCGTTGGATACACCATCAAGGGTGAATGGAAATCCCTAAAATTAATTAGGTCCTCAGATACATTTTGGGGCTTCATGGTGGAGCAGACTATATTTAACTCTTTGAGATTTTTTGTGAGGGTCCTCACCATGAAGACCATGAAATTTTGGAATTAGATGGATGTGTCATGATCTCAGCTCAAAGTTGGCTGCTTCCTTAGAATATTGGATGTATGCAGGTTGCTACTCCACATCCAAGGTGGTTAGTTCTTTTAAGGATCTATTATTTACAACTGTGTTTTCTTGAATTTGATTGGGTTCAATTTGTGATTAGTTTATGAAATATTTATAATCCACATGGGGTTTATTAGTGATACTTTATTTACCTTCCCTAGATGTCTTGATTTTTGGGTGAAGTGTCTTTTCAATTTCAGGATCCAATTCAAGAAGTTTTTCATTTTCTGATCGGGTCATGCAAAGGAGTTATAAAGTTTGTTTGATTTTTTTATTGAATATGCATAAAATATCATAATAAGGGTGAAAAGTGAATATAATGTTATAATAAATAATTATATAGGGGTAGATGGAGAAGAAGAGATATAATGAGAGTAAAAACACACAAAAACAACCAAAGATAAAGAAAAAAACCCAAAACTAAAAACAATCAAATAGGGGTGGGGTATTTAAAGGAGTACTAATTAAGAATTAAAATAAAAAAATCAATGTAAATAATTTAAAACAGATGATCTTTCCCCCACAGAAATGACACCAAAATTTTATCACGTTATCGAGCATGCCAAATTATTTTTTATAATTTTGACTAACATTTCGGAGGTATTACAACAACTCTATGTCATCTCTCGACAAAGCCATAGATCATTAATTTAAAAAGTAGGTTTTGATTATGAAAGTAAAAGGGGATTTATATTTCGTGAAACATGGGGGTTTGATGATTTACGATGAAAATAGAAAATGAATGTGATAAAACAAATTGGAATTTAACCAAATTAATTAAGCATGGTCAACCTAGGGTACACTCATGATGTTCAACCTTCATCGCTAAATTATACAGGGTTATGAAATTTTAATCCCTAGTTTCTAACACCTAGAGACATAATTTTACTGAGTTTATACTAAGATACATCTTATGGTTCAGTCAAAAACACATAATGACTCACCAGACATCGCCTCTGATTGGGTGATTTGTGTTCGACATCATAACCAAAACTCACCAAGGCAACCCATGAAGAACTCAATATGTTGTCTAGGTTTTTATGTTATTTCATTGTGATACCGTGAAATAAATGTACATGGCCATGAAAGTGATTATGTGAGTTCAATTGACCAATATGAACCACACAAACACTGCAATTGAAAGGGGAATAGGAAGTGGGGAACGATTTGTGAAATATCACATGAATGGGTACCCCCGAACATGATCATATGAGTTGATCATGACATACCAGTACATAAATAAATAAAATAAGAATAATGTATGATAATAAACAACACAAAAACCTGAAATTAAAAGGATCATTCAAATATAAAAAACATAAATCTTGGTATTTACATCACATTCATCCCCGAGTGATCACAAGGGGTTTAGAAATCAATGGGAAGGGAGGAAGAAGAAGATGTTGAAATAGATCATCGCATAGCCTCCAGAACATCTATTTATGATTAAAATACCACTTTAGGACTCTATAATGGTAGAATCTTGCCTCTAGTTCGAACTCACAAATAGGGAGACAAGGTTCCATTTTATAAGAAAATTGGAAGGTTGTTTTAGGCCCACAAATTTCTTCAATCCAATTTTACCACACGATATGGCCTCCAAACAACCTTATCTCGCATGGGAGAAAATAAAAACATTGTATCCCCACATCTTGGTTGTCTCCCACGAATGTTTGGTACCTTTTGGACAAATACAGTTCGATATACTGATAAAATACATAACACCGCATTTGAAATGGTGCAGATTTTATTCCTTGGACATATAAGTTAGGATGGGCATTGTAGATGCCGAATGGTGATTCAGTTCCTTCTATGAAATGTATCCCATTATTATTTGGAAAAGAAAACCACATTTCAGACCACTTGGATGCACGGTTCAGTAGCAATATTCATTTGAGTCCACTGGTCTGCATAAATCTGGCAATGTTTGGACCATTTTCCATGGACTTCATCATGGGTCCTCCAAATCACCTTCACCTACAACATAATTGTTAAAAAAATTACATTTCCCTTTTTAACAGTGCTAAAAAGAATAATAATAGAATAAAAAATGGAGTGAAATTTGTTATTATACTTGTAATTTTCAATACAAAACCAGTTTAATACATTGGTATAAGGGTAAAATAAAATAGTAAATCATGGTATGATCATTTACCTACCTGATCCACCCACATCGGTGTTCAAATTAGTCTAACCCATCAATGTAAGACTCTAAATACTTGACATACCCCATGCTAAAAAAGATAAGTTGAGGAAATCGTCAGATACATTCCTTTGGTATATAATTCCACATACTCGATATAGGATTACATGGGCTTCTACGCCCTCAAGAAGCCCTATCATAAAGGGATGAAATCCAGGTGTACCTGTGTTTCAGGGTCCAGACATGCCGGAAATTTCCAATGTCACTAATGCCCAAAATAAAGGATTCTACTTTATCTTGACCCCATGGAATATCCTGATAGAATTAGAGTAATAAACCAGAAGACATAAATATATTCCACTGAGAAGAGTTTCACAACCAACATATTATTTTTTAAGGGAGACCCGAACTATGAAATGAATTCGTAAGATGAATACAGAGGAGGATAGACCAAAATAACATCATCTAATTTCAATCAAAGAGAAAACATACCATAATAAATGATGGATACTGCACGCCTGTGGCTTTCGGGAATGAGGGGAATTAATCAATGTCTCCCAATAGATGGATGTGATCCCCTGTGAAAGTGTCAGAAATAGAAATGGTGAACCCAACATGAATTACTTCTCCTCAATATATAGAGTGGTAGAATTCAATATATAAGGATATATGCGTGTCAATAGATCCATCTATATGGTTCTAGGTCCCACCAAGTAATTAGTTATCCTATAGTAAAACTCACCAGGAATTGGAGAAGTTAATTATTGGGCATCCTGGTTTGCGACATTGTGAATGTTGATCTTTCTCTACATCCATAAATGATTTAACAATTCTGGGGGCTTTGGAATTGCCTTACTATTTTCCATATTGGTAACTGAAATTTCCTGCTTTGTAGGACCCAAGCTATAACAATAAGAAACCGATCACCTCCCACCCGTAGATGCAGGGGGTATGGGAAATGCCAACATGGTAGACCCACATGGCTCCATCTCTTCTGTGGAAACATTCACAACCAAAGATACCAGGCACTAATGCCCCATCTAGCCCTTTATATTTAGTAAAAGGAGTGTGATCAATACCATTTTATGTCTATAATAATAGGAGGTGGTTATCCCAATAAGGGACATGTCCTATCAAGAACTAGAGCCTTCTTTGACCCATCTGCACCACCACCCCCATAAACTCTGTCGAGAGCCACTGCTCCCCACTCTGACCTTCAATAGCTTTAAGAGCCTATACCTAGAGTACTCCTTTGATTACCTCCCATATGTGAATAAAGTAATAGATGTCTAAGTCTTTTCGGAAATGACATCATGTTGGGAGCCGCTGAGGGGGGCTCCCACCCGTCCATGATAGTAACATCATCTGGTCCCACATACCGAGGAGTAGGTTGTCTATACCCATGTATGTCCAACACTAGTTTCAATAAACCAACATCAGCATTGACAGCAAGATCACAAAGATGCTCACCATGGGACATCATCTTCTACAACTCATATGGAATGATACCCTAGTAGTGCCTGCTATTGGACCCCTTTTGTTTTCCCAAAGTATGGGAACTTCCATGTACAAGAGTCAGGTTTCTTTCTTGACTAGTCTAGAATGAGGCACCAGCCACCTTACAAGCAGGTTGAGATGACTTCCCTGGTCGCTGGTGTAAGAAGCAATAGTCGGAGGCTGACCAAGATAAAGACATCCAATACGGAGGTCCTCCCCGTACACTCATCAGACCTAGTGGAGGACCTCCCCACATCTTCATTCAGTACGGAGGTCCTCATCGTGCCACCATTATTATCCAGAGTGTTGGTCCTCCATGCCTTATTGACATTCAACAAAAAGGTCCTCCTCATGACCTCAGTCTTAGGTAAAAAAAATTCCCCTTCCTACCAGTTTATCAAAATAAAGATACTCCTTGACCCATCAGAAACCTGAACATGTGTCTTCTCTATGTTCTCATAGACTACAGCGGAGTCCCTCACCGCTTCAATGATGGTATTCACCAAGGTATTTCCCATATTTAGTATGGTTACAAAATTTTACTTCCTCATACTGTATCTTGTATATCCAATCAACAAGAAGGTCCCCCATGTGTTATGGATGATCACCATGGAGGCCCTCCATATGTGCTATCTAGCTCCAACGAATTGTCTCCCCACTATAGAACCCTCAATCACGGAGGTGCTCACCATGATTCAGTTGAAAATTTCCAAGGTGCTCCCTGCACCGTGGTTTGTCCAAGCAATGGTCCTCCCTACTCCACAACCAACCCTAGATTATGGCCTCCTCGGGATAAAGTTTTACCCATTCCTAAAGAACCATCCCATGGCAGTATGGTGGGTCATCACTATGAGAGGAATAATAATGAGAAGCCTCAAACTGCAATCAAACTGGATAGATTTTCTGATTCTGAAGATGAATGTGATTTTATCATGTAACCTTCACCAAAATCATCTATGTAAATGGATTGGAAAAGAAAAAATTGTATCATTATCATACATCTAGAATGTGAGGTCCACAAGATCCCTAAATCAGTCTGAAAATACATACAGGAGGATGAATATGTGGCCCCATCCTAGGGATTGGCCATACAATCCTTCTTATCATCAACATGATATTTCCCAAACTCATATTCAGATCACAGAGAATTTTTTATGGTATCAATAGACAATGAGAAAAACCATGACCTACTACCAACGACCATAGCCCAAATGTTGGTAGAAGTGGACATTAGTCCATATTTCAGGGATGTGGTGGGTAATCAGTTAATTCATCAAAATACCACCCAATATGTGTCTGCTTTTCTGGTCTCACATCATACTCTCCATTGGAATCTATACTACAACAACCATATGCTTAAGTTCCTTTATTAGTCCCACAACCATCTCCAGTCGAATAGTGGAGAAATCAAGGCCTGGATCCCATGTATAAGTTGAGATGAAGGATGTACATTGTCACAATGGACTAATTCAAGGAGATATTCTTGCTAATTTCAACTGAATAATTCAAAATTCTAGCTTCTATTTCCCAAGATGATGTTATGTGCCTCTGCCAAACACTATTGATGACACGTTTTCATATCTTTTGATAGCGGTTAGCTTACCGCATGATCTGAGAACAATACAATAACATTGGAAATCTGTTCACCCTGATTGAGTAGGCCACACACCCTATTTCTTGGCACCCTATGTCACCTGGTTATCATCTGAACCTTTAGTAAAAATTAATAATCATACATACTATGCTCCACAATGTTATTTAAGAGGCTTCTCTACATATACATATCTATTACTAGGGGAGTATGACACCCTAAATTTATGTCATATCATGCACCATCCTAGTTCACACAGCGATATCGAGGATATTCCACTATGAATTTTCCTAGTTAACATGTTTGTTCTTGAGATATACAAGAAATGGGGAACTAGAACATGTCCTATATAAGGGGAACTACCAACTAGGGAATTCAAGTCCTAGAAGATCATGTAGGTTTCCATAATCACCACCAATGAACTTGTCTTTGCCTTATTGAAACTTTAGAGTGATTTCCACTCAGTCGAGACCCCGGAAAAGGCAATGAAAATATAGGGACTATAAAAACCTATGATCCATATCACTTAGTGGAAAGGATAGAGGACGAACATGAAAAGGGAGTATTTCATAAACTAATTTCTGAACATAAACAGATAGTTGACAAGGTCCTCATAGAGGGCACTGCAGAACGATGGCCAGATTATGGTAATCCTCGACTATGGAGATCGAGGAATGGTCAGGTCCATCCTCATCCAAATGAGCTACCATCAGGTGGTCTTGACATCCTTTCCCAAATAGACAGTGTAGAGGCCAGTGTATATAGTAAGCGGTTGCGATATTCATCACTCAATCCACCATAATTGCACGAAAAAATTCCTCAAGACCCGACATAGGTTCTTCCAACTTCTCTACAGCTCCCAAGGGAATATCTATAGCTTATTCCCCTAGCTCCGTGTGTTATTATGCCAGTATCCCCACAAGCCGTTGTCAATGCATACATTGTTTAAGAACCTACAAATGTCTTGGTATCTAGGAACCCTTTAATGATTGGAATTTTTTTCCAGATGACCCAATGCCATCACTTATTGCTCGCCGCATGGACCTAGAAACACGACAAATGGAAATCCCACCTGATGGAAGGACATATCTGGTATGGGTGGATGATATTCCATCACCACCAGGTTTCTTAAATCCTACAATCCACAACATTAATTGGATGAAAGATCCACTGCATTATCTAGCACACATTATTTCAAGGTGTGGACCCTTGGTGGGAACTCTAGTGTAGTAGGAGTTCACCCAGATCAGGTGTTTCATACAAGCACTATAAGGGCCCACATTTTTTGGTACATCCATTTATGTATTGGTTCAATAATTGGTTAGGAGGATCTTCATAGGTAGTGCCTCTACCAGTTTAGTTCCTCGACACAAAGGAAAAGTATTGCTGACCTATTCTTGTGTATATAAAGGCCTAAAGAGTGCATCGCTGTCATTGCCACTTAGTAAATGGACCTCACATATTCCCTTGACATTTACCTAACTCATGAATAGTTACTAATGATGTGCATAGTAAATGTGAAGATTGATTTGATCCCTCCTCTCATCACTCAATAACTTCACTTTTGGGTTCCAAGATTTCACTGACAAAGATCAATGTTTAGAGAAATCCTTGCATTAGGCTAACCCAGCATGTCCATTGCCTCATGTAGCTCTCGTATGATGATCCACAATATATGAGACCATAGTGGTAACACATATTAAGGGCCTCATAAAGCTAGAATTTTTACTAAAGTATCCACCTCTATAACCTTGCCGACACCCATGACCTCAGGCATAGCCTTCGCCTCAACATCGCCCACCTCAGAATGAGATGGTGCACCTACGTAATCTGAAACAACCACAGAGGTGAGATAATGAGGTTACACATCCTCGAAAGGCTCTGATAGTCTTTTCCTCAAGGCCAGGGGCCCTATGCTCCTTTACAGATCATAATAACCGAACATACTAATTTAATGAGGATGAGGTTCCAAGATATTTCTGAAGCACCATGGACCAGGGAATCATGTGGTTTCATGAATGAAAGAGCCCCAAATGGAAGATCTCACAGATTTCCCTAATTTCTGCCCATATCACTGGTTCCTTGAGCACACCCTCAAAAGTGATTTGATTTTAATGAGTTCCCCAAGGCCATGTTGATAACAACATAGTCAGGTTGGGTCTAGCCACAACAAAGGTGGATTTTGAGTTTATAAAGCTTGACAGTAACAATGTGGGTGAATGGTAGAATTTTTATAACCAAGGGTCTCAAAAAATGATGACCAGATGTCTCGAATGGAATTATCCCATTCATATTGTCTTATCAATGAATTTTTGAATTATATTGATCCTTAAAAATCCAATGCACTACCTTTTGATGCTACCCCTGCATCAACATCCTAGCCTTCATCCACTCATGGGAGAAACCACCATCCACACAAAGGAAAATAAATCCCTCCTCATGTGGAAAATATGTCATGTTCTATCAGTGATTTCATGCCCCCATGGATGGGGATTTCCCCCAGAATCCACCCAAAATGGATGATTCTTCGAGTGATGACTAGGGGTACAATTAGGTCAATACCATGGGGCTGGTAAACCCTTACATGGTTCCTGATGATGAAGAATGCGTAGAGGACCCTCCCAACATCCCCTATCAACTATATCATAAACGAATCCATGGGAATGTATATTTTCAGAATGCATTGGTCAATGCTTCAATAAAAGTCGTAAATGACACCATGACTAAATAATATGCTGAGTGTAGAGCTCAACACACACCGACTTATCATCTAATTTCATTTGATCCACATCCACCTCTGTTTGTACTGCATGATCCTGTTGAACCAATATGAACTTTATCTGATCAGTCACATTCTGTTTTGGATGGACCTAAGTATCCTAGCATTCAACTAGTATAAACTCTATATGGTTCTATTATTAAGCAGTGGGACATTCCCAGCACCAACTAGAATCCTCTAGTGCAACCAGTAGAACCCATCAAACCTTATTATATAGATAAAACTATTGTCACTAGAAGTGTACACTTGAACCTGAACTATGATGTACTAATGCATCTTGCTTGAATTCTAGTGAGGCTCTCTATCCTTAATGAAGACCTCCGTTCATCAGATATTCGTGAATCCATTGTGTACACATTAAGAATCCCCATCCAGTTTCAGACAAAAGTAGCAGTTGTAGAAGCCTACCATACAGATATATTTAATCATGCAAAATTTCAATCCATCATCTATTTCTATATAGAAGATGAAGGTTCTCTTATATAGGGGAACATTCTTCCACTATACATGAATGTACAGTTCATTGGTGTAGAGTTCAACTAATATCTTGTTCACACTTGATCTGGGGTCAATTTTATCCCAAACCAGGAACTCCAAAAGATGGGGTTTTTTGAAAAACAATACGAGTCAATATGACCCAAATATTGGAGTTTATGATAGAGAAGAGTAGAGATCAGTTGGAATGATCTTCCTAAAGACCCAATTTGGTGGCCTAGATTCCAGAACATAGATCATGTTTGTCTCACAAGACACCACTTACAATTTTTTTATGGGAATACCATGGCTCTGCATTCATTTTGCGGCCCATTTTCATATCGCCATTGCCTTATGTTCTACCTTAATGTCGGAGTAGTCATACTCTAAGGTGATGTTTCTCCCTTTTCCTCTTGTAAATCCCACAACCTAAATTCCAACTAAAACAAGAGCAAGGACAATCAAATTTAGCCCAATAGGGTTGAACATGCTACGGATGCGACCGACCCATGGACAGACCTAGATGCACCAATATTTTCCAGTTTCACTTATTAAAGTCTATGACCACAAACTTGTGGAAATGTTTTTTTGTCTCTGGAATGAGGAGGATTCACATTTTAATATTCAAGGAATGTCATTATTTTACCTTGTATTTCTACACAAATATGGCTCCGGTGATCCCATAGCACGCTACTCTTATAAGGTATCACGGTATCTAACCTATGGAAACATCAATAAGTCATAAACACTTTTTTATCTAGGCTGGGATAACCACCTCAAGATTATGTGACATTATTGCTCTCATATTATCAAACATGGACCCTTAGGTCGAAGGTTATAATAGATTGGTTTGACATCTTTCTTTGCCCGGGTTTTAGTGGGGCGTGAGTCAACTGTTGAGGATTCCACTACCTATCAGGCTGGCACCAATGTCCCATCAGGATCTGTCGGCCCGTAGGAGTTTCCTCCATCCATTGATCCTCTTGTTATGGATAAAGAAGATGATTTTCAAGTCACCCCTCCCACATTCAAAGAGTACGTATCCACTACAGTCGATGAATTGGTACATGTGAAAATCGGTACTGAGACGGATCCAAAACCAACACTGATCAACTCATCTATTCCCGCAGAAGTGAAACAACAATACATGGATTTCTTAAGGTAGCATCATGATGTATTTTTATGGAGTTATGATTAAATTCAAGGTCTAGACCCTCTGGTCTCCATCCAAAATATTAGTCTCCATGAAAATAATCACATGTTCAAACAACCTTTTAGAAAGATGCACACATCTCATGGTTCTTTAGTCGAGGTCGAGTTTGATAAGCACATCAAAGCCATTTTCATCAAGGAGGTCGAGTACACAAGATGGTTCACTAACATTTTTCCCGTCAAAAATAAGAATAGGAAGAGCAGGGTCTTCATCATCTTTCAATATCTCAATAGTCACTATCTGAAGTATGATATTCCCCTTCCTATGACATAATTGCCGATTGAAGCCAGTGATGTGTTCCATCCTATATCTTTCATGGAAGGGTATTCCTAATATAATAAATTCAAAATAGCCCCCGAGGATAAAGTGTACACCACCTTCAGGTCCCCATAAAGTAAATTATACTAACATGTAATGTCTCTTAGTCTAAAGAATGCAGGTTCCACCTATTAGTGTAACATGCACCAGATATTCAAGATGATCCTTAAGACATCGGTGGAATGCTATGTGGATGAACTGGTCATTAAATATCTCCAGTGTCATGACCAACTCAGAAGGCATGATATAGTTTTTGGCATCCTCTATTCTCTCCATATAAGGATGATCCCTTTAAATGTGCCTTTAGGGTTACCTCCAGAAAGTTTCATGGCTTCGTTGTTAGATATATTAATGAGATTCGAGACTTTCAAGGTCACATAACCTATATACACCAATTCATTGAAAATATGGTTGGATGTGTAAACCCTTTTCACAGATCAAGGAGAAATGTGATGATTATCATGGTATGGGGAGTTTTATACTACATTTGAGGGAATTAAGATGTACCTAATACAACCTCTAGTTTTTATGTCTCCCATCCCTAGAAATCCACTGTTCCACTATGTGACTACTCTAGAATGGTCACTAGGCACCCTTCTCACCTAGAAGAATAATGATGGAATAGAGAACAGTTTATAATATCTCATATGCATGCTCCTCGAGTTAGAGACCAGATATTTCTTTATAGAAAGGAGATTATTCACACTGGTATTCACTGACATAATCTGGGACATTACTTGCAGCAACATGAGATACTACTGGTGTCCTAGACTGATCTATTGAAATACATTATGTATTGACCCATGTTGAAAGTCGCTATACCTTATGGGGTAGTGATACTTCAATAGTTTGACATCAAATTAATCCCCTAGAAGTATATCTAGGGATAGACATTTACAGACTTTCATTCCAACCATCATGCCTCCACAGTGAAGTCTCTATATCTTGAATTTCTAAATGTAAAAATCCTCTCTGTGGATAAAGACAATATGTGTGGAAAATACACTCAAATGGTTCTTCCAAAATCCTTAATGGAAGGATACTCAATGACATTGGAATCAACATGGTAGGCCTGGGTATTATCTTCATCTCTCCTGCTCAAGTTGTCCATCCTTTTTAATTCCTATTGTCAGAAGGCTATAACAACAACAAGGAAGATTATCATTCTCTCACTATATGTCTTGATCTAGCCCTCTAGATTTAAGTTCACCACCGTATTGTGAAAGGGGAATATGAACTGGTAATTAATCAGTTCAATGAAAACTATGCCATCAGGATGTTGGGGCTCGTACCTCGGTTAGAGCATACTCACCAACTGATGGCCCAATTTCAATCTCGTCCAAAAGTTTCTCATATAGCTCAATCAAATAATGTTCAATCTAATGCCTTGGAAATAATTTCATCCATTATTATAGAGACTTCACAGGATGATTTGATTATCTATGTGGATCATCGTTGAATCATCACTCCTGTCACTCTAGACGAGGATGATAGGCCAAAAGTAAGACACCTTAATGATGATAGCTTAACATCAGGACATCCAGGTCCCCCAAATGTAGTATTGGATGATACCCATAAGTGGATGAATCCCTTTATCAAGTATCTCCAACATAGTATTATCATCAATGACTGATCCAAATGTAAGTGAGTTCGTCAATGCGCCGTGTAGTTAACCCTTTAGAGTGGTCCGAGTCATGAGGTAATTCTCTACAGACACGGGTTTGATTTAATTATCCTATATTGCATTCAAGGAGTCGAAATCTCTTAGGTTATGCATAAAGTTCATGCTGGTTCTATGGGGGTCACCTAGGAGGGATGAATCTGTTTCATTAGATCCAAAGATTGGTATATTTCATTCCCATCATGATCTATGACTGTATCAAGTTTTCCAAGAGGTTCCATGCATATCATATCCTAGTTAATTTTTTTCATCAGCTTTTATGTCATGTCCATCCTACCATGTACTCTATGCCCTTTTCGGTCATGGGACATTATGTATTGGAACCATACCCGCTAAAAATAGTTCTATAGTATTGGTTATTCCGGACCGCTACAGGTTTCTTTTCCAAATGAAGATATGTAGATTCAATCATTCAAGTTAAGACATGTTACATCGTTGACTTTGTGATATCTAATATCATTTACTGTTTCAGAGTCTCTCATTCCATCCTCACCGATAAAAACACCAACATTTGAGCATCCGAGATGAATAAATAGCACACTGAGCATAAAATTTGTTCAAATCATTCCTCTTGCTATCATGCACAATAAAATGGGTCTATTGAGGCATTAAAAGAAACAATCTCTGTCATACATCAGATTATGGTTGCTTAGGAACATGAATAGTTTGTCGGAAAAACTCCCCAACACTCTCTGGGCATACCCGACAAGGACTCGTATTTCCACCCAGGAGACTCCATATTCCATGGTGTATAGAGAAGAGACAGTCCAGTCCATCATGATTCAGTTACCCTCATATTACACAAATGTCTAAGATAATAAGGAACCATAAAAAGTAGTTGAAAACCATATATATATACCAGATGTTTTTAAATAGAACATACCTTATTCCTTGGAAATTTTGGAGAGGTATTAGAACCAAATATCTAGGGATTTCAAAAATAATGTATACCTATTCTCTTTATTACAAGGGGATGTAGTATTGGCCCTGAGATAGCCAAATATACCCATTAAAAAGACACCAAAACATGAGCCCAAATGGGAATACCTTATGTCATTCACAAGTTTTATCCCAATGGTGCATAATCAATGGTCACAATGGATGGTAAGCAAGTTAATCCTCCCACAAATGCCAAATTCATCAAGAAATACTTCAATGATGGAGTCCCATCATGGATGACTTTAAACACCCCATCCCATCATTCTTCAAGACATTAAATAGTAAATGGTCACAGATATACAACCATAAAATATGATACCTTTCATCCCATATAAAGAGAAACTAAAAATGGTGAATACATATAATTGTATGATCTCTACGACCCCAAACTATGATCACTTTCATCCTGTAAGACGATAAACTGGAAACAGTGAATTCTCCCAATGGTCCGAGCTCTACAACCTTAAACAAATATCTACCTCATCCTTACTACAGGACATTAAATTGCACAGGTACAACCACAATTCATGTGAATCATCATTTTGGGTCTCCATAATCTTTCACATCCAAATTTACCCCCTTAACCACCTGGTCTCACACCCCCATGGCCCACCTACCTTTTGGGGCCATCGTCCAAGATAATCATGAACGTCAATTTGATACATGTAACACGTTGGTAATATGGTCAGTTGTCATGACACAATTGTATATTCCCATTAATGGTCACACAAGAGAGATATTGGGTTGTGAACATGGAAAGATGTTTTCCTCAATCGTTATTTTCATCCCCAAGATCTCCCAATTTACAACAGCGGTGATTCACCATTTTCTCCCCTTCTGTCCCAAGCACAAGACAATAAATATGGAATCTACAATCCAATATATAAAACATTAAACCATGGTCTTTCATGTCATTTTCTCTTTTTGTGAAACATCATGGAATTTCAGAACTATGTATGGATTGATTCCCACCCTTATGGGATACATAGCGACACCTAGACCTTTCATTCATGGCCTAGCCTCAGGTCCATCATCCTTTATATCCTCTTGTACCATATTCTCTCTTATGATATTGTGGTGTGGTATAGAATATATTTCATAATTCTCATTGGATTATTTTGGCTACACTATACACATCCCCTTGAGACATTTATCCTTTATATGTTCTTGTCACATGGTGTTAAACTACAATACTTTTTTATAAATATGTATGTATTGATTTCCATATTTTTGGGATACATAGTAATGAACATACATTTCATGTTCAAGTCCAATAAAATGAATCTATTCACCTCCTATGTTTATTTCTCTCATAGGAGTTCATATGGCATTTTGAGGACATTTTTAGACCCCATTAACGTTGGGTTTACAACATCAACATCATGTGCTCCTCCTTTCAGAATATCTTTCTTACATAATCCATGCCACATGAAATTAATCTGCATGGATTATAAGAACTATTTATGGCGTCATTCCCATCCTTATTGGATATATAGAAACACATAAAATTTTGGTCATCAGATGTATACTTTTTTTGGAAACCATATCTTCCTTATATAGCCTTATACTATGTTCTCTCAGAGGTATGTGGTGTGGCATGACTCATCTCCCCCTTCATGTGGTTTTTTCAATAACCACTCCAACAAACACTATTGAGAGATCTCCATCCCCTTTTCCTCATCCATACTGCATGATGTTATACTACATGAAATTTCAGTAACTATGTTTGGACTGATTCACATCATCATTGGATATGAAAGAACACCTGACCATTTCATCTATGGGTTCAGGCCCAGATTACTTGACATTTTCTGGCCCCTTGGCTTGAGGTCCCCCGCTAGGATTATGTGTGTTGTGGTGTGAATTGTTTTCCACATTAACATTGGGTATGCTTTATAATTCCATGGACATTCCCATTAGAACCACTTTCTTCAACATGCTTCAAAACCATATGATTTTAAACTATGTTGTGGTCCCACATGACAATAAATTGTTGTGTCTTTTCCACATGAGATTAATGTGCATGTGTAGTGTCTATAATATGACCTTATACTGTGACACTATATTCCTACCCACATGGTGAACAAGGGAACCACATTGTGGTATCCTCTCTTATGGAGACATCATGTTTGGAATTAGTTATCCACCATGATATTTTTCAATGCCTACACATGGCTTTATTTCTACTTACATTAAAGTATTCTCCACCCTAGTTATATTGCCCCAAATAAACTCCAACATTAAGAACAAATGATATCCATTAGATACCACTTATTATGGTGCATGGGCTAGACCTACAGTACAATATTTCCCTTTACATTGGTAATGTACCACACAGTTTTGTTGTAATTTGAATAGATTAATTCCCATTTTCATTGTATTTGTAGGAACACTTGATAATTTCACCCTCAGGTCTAGCCTGAGATGACTCAGACCCTGCATTTTTTCTGGTCCCTTAGACCGAACTCTATCAATAGATCGTGGTGTGGGGAGGACCGCATTGGTCCCTATTCACATAGTGTTTATAATATCCATGAATGTTACATCCCTTCAGGGATCTCCCTTCCTCTACTTACCCGTCCTTACTACATGACGTTAAACTTAATGTCATTTGATGAAAATTATATGACTTGATTTATTATCTTTATTAGATATGTTGAAACACATGAACATTTCAAAATCAGATCCATCATTAGGTTCTTCTATTCCTTCACTCGACCCCTTTGCCTAGGTCCTCTCCTAAGATCGTGAATGGTGTGGTATGTGGGCGTACATCCTCATTCGCATCAGGTCATTATGTCATTCCATAAATATTCCTCTCCCATGAAACCATTACCCCATGTGTACTCACCACATATCTTCAAAATGCATGGAATTTCCAAAAATACATTTGGCTTGATTCCCCTCCTCATGGGATACGTAGGAATGATAAAACATTTTGTCATTGGGTCTAGCCCCAAGTTCATCAACCCAGTTTGTTCCATAATTGTTTGGACTTCTTGAACTCTATAATGCCTCAAGAAAATGATCATATGCAAATTGGTTTTGGGTTAGGAGTGTTGGATTCTTCATGGATAGGATTTCGTCCATTTCTATGCTTCGTGTCTCCCTTTATTTGTGTTTCAATCATCATTAACATCTTAATGGAACCTTGAATGGTATGGGTGACTTGACTTATATATCACTTAACACATTGGGACAACATCATAGAGGATATGGGATGATACTATGAGAAAGGTTTTTCATTTGGCATACGGCCAACGGTTGACCCTCAGATGTTAGTTCCCATTTCAGGTGACACGTTATTGATGTTTTGTTTCAAATATGGTCAATAGTTATCCTCCATAATTATGACACCCCATTATTCCCAAAATATTGGTCTTTTGATTCACATCCCCTTCCCCTCCATCACATTAATATTGAATTTCAACACCCACAATAATATCACTTGACGCGCCTTTGCTGGTTGGGAGGATGAAGTAGTGCCATGTGGGTCACCCATGGCTATGCACCTTCATTCCCTAGCATGTTCTTCAGTTTTCTGAAAATATATTCTCCTCTATTGTTTCAAACACTGTTCAAGGATCATGTGGTCATAAATATTTTAGTATGGTTTCTACCTGTATGCAGGGACCACAATTTCTTTCAATCCCAAACCAGATGACTTTAAACTAGGATTTCTAGTCCCCTAGTCCATGCATCATGAATTCAATAGGAGTGTGTTATCATATAAATTTTTAATGTTGTGTGAACTACCATGTCCCTATACAAAACAAGTTTCTTTGTGCCAATACATCACATATTTTCATTTTAGGAGTCTTTCCATTATTTTACGATCACTATAATCATAACTATGATCATTTACATCCTTATACTACATCGTTAAACTACATCTTCTACACCTAGGATGTGTATTGATAAATTACCCAACTAGATGATGTCTTCACTTGAGAATTCATTGCCTATTTTTTGTATCTTCTTCTTGCCATACCAAATTCAAGAAATATGTGTGTCTTAATTCCCATCCTTATGGTATATATAGTGATGCCCATAAATTTGTTTGTGGTCCAACCACATCACTATAAAACCACTTCATCCATTTTTTATGGAGATTCCTTATAAGTATGTGGTATGGTATGGTACATCATTATCCTCATTAATGTCTAGTTTGTAGCATTCACACCGCACACCTCCCCTTAAAAATATAACTATCTTTATCATCCTTACCGCATGACAATAAACTACATTTTCATGTCCCACACACATGAAATTAAATTGGTCACATTATGGTCTGAGATCTATAACCTTGATCTTGGACTCTCCTATCTAGGTTTGCAAGAGTTTGTGCTCCATATCAATTAATATATTCATATTTAATAGAGAATATATCCAAATTTTGGTGTTGTCCTTCGGTCATACAACTTCTGAGAACAACATATGGCTTGATTCATGTCCTTATGGATAAGTAGTGATGCCCAAACTTCTTGTTTTTGGTCCATTCACATCCAATTTCACCTCCACATCCTCCTTTGGTTTGGGTTATCTAAAATGTACATGGTTTGGTGCTGAATTCATTGGTCTTCATTCATGTAATGTTTATAATAATTGTACAATGTACGTCCTTCAAGACTACCACAACATGAACTCATCGTGCATGATGCTTAAACTGTGTGGGTAATGTGCACGTTGCGTACATTCCTTCATTTTTTTGTCACCATCATTCACACACAATGAGACCTATAATGTTATAGATTATTGTACATGGTTCTCTCTTATAGTCTTGGTCCAATGCATTGAAGTATTTTGAACAAAAAATTGGTAAAAATCAGGTATCTCGAATATGGTCAGCAATCGACCCTCATTTTTTCCCTTTCAAAGCTATCATGAAATAAATGCTATGTTTCAAATATGGTCAAATTTTATCATTCATCGTCATGTTTCTCCAATTTCATCCCAAATATAAAATGTTGTGAATCGCATGTTAAACACCCATTTATTTTTTATGGATCCTCAAATCCTCTTCTATTGTAACTCTATGCATTGAAGCACATTTATTTTGATTGATTGTTTTTCAGTGATTTCCCCCACCCAAAATTTCCTTTCCACCACTTAACTCTATCGAGAAATGCCTTACAATTCTTATTTTTTTCCTATACTATGTATTGATCAAATCAGCTAAGGGGTTGCAGTTGGGTAATATCCATATACGTGAGAGTGTGCTCTGTTGGTCCTACTATATGACCTTTAACTATGACATTACCATCCTCACCAAAATATGGTAAACATTTTAGAATACAATTAAATATAAAAGGGTTTATTCCTTCCAATGTAGTATACGTAGAGACATTCAGAAATCTGATCCTTGGGTCCATCCTACTGAATGATAAAATCCATGTCTTGGACTTCTCAACCCAAAGTTCAATTTCAGGAATTTTGTATGTGGTGCAGACATCCCATGTCCTCATTTACATCTGTTTTTGAACCACACCACACGAGTCTTCTTTATGGGTACTCATGTCCTCGAAGAATGAATTTAAAATTATGACCATACCCTTAACAAGTTTTGGATTTCCCATTATAATTATAGGATGCGTTATCTTCTTCGTGAGAGAGGATTTCCCCCACATGTGTTGGTCTCTGACCATCGTGTTCTTAATAACCACATTTGTCTTGACTCTCATCATTATGGTATTTTTAGTGATTCCCATGCATTTTAACTTGGGCCCATCCCCATGACCATTAACAATCCTAGTTCATTTCCCCTAATTATGTATCAAATTCCATGAACTTAAACATAGTTTTTTTATTCCATGTAACATGAATTTAAATTGATGACCAGAGTTTTAGTACTAAAACCTTAATCAATGTGAAACATCCTAATCATACGACTTTAAACAATGCATGAATCATCCTCACAACATAAGACTAAATTTTGTTTTTAATGACCCCATTTATGTGAAATAAAACTGTATACCATCATAGGCCATCTCTAGATAGGTACCTCCTTTATGTACTCCTTATTTCAACTCATACTGATACGCTCACCCAGTATACAGTCGTCACAGTGGAATAATTTCATGGCAGTTGGACTCAATTATATGATCTCATCAATCCATCAACATGCATTGGGATAATTCAATTTCATATCATCATTCCCTTTCATGTCTATAGAAACCCACTAATGGTGAGTATTCGTAGCCATAAGCCTTTCCAACTATCCTAGGATAACGGTTTGAAAGACATCATATGACACTTCATGTTTGGCCTTATTTTTTTGAATGTGTTCAATGGTTGACCCTCAACTATCTTTTCCCACTTCAGGGTAATGCAATGAAGGTGTTGTGTTTAATTTTTTTTCAACAGCTATCCACATTCATCATTTCATGCTCACTGTATTCCAAATTTTGGGTATTATAACTAGCATTCTTCATCCCCCATTGTCTGGAATTATTTTAACACCCATGGTGTTACCCCACTCGTGCGCTACAACATTTTGGGATAGGGATGTTTGGATGTTTTAAAAATTGAGTTCTCTAACAATGGACCCCCTATCTTCCTAGATGCTCAAAGTGGACTTTGAGAACCTATATGTCCAGTGATTGGTGGGCACTCTCTTATTTAAAGGGAATATTAATGCGTCATCCCATGTTTCTCACATAGGGAAAGACCGACATGAGTTTTGGGATTGATAGTTGGTTATTCACCAGATACGATTGAGATGATGTAATTATGCGAGATAATAAGACTCGTGCACACACATAAAATAAATAAACAATATTGAATGTATTTTCACGTGTTCTTGAAAATTACAATGCCCATGGAAGGACACTCCAATAGATGGTTTGACCTCCTTAATTGATCGATCCAGCTCCACCACTCATCAGTGTGTGGCCTACATAATTTTCCCTTCCAAATTATGCTCACATTCCTCTTCACTGGAAATAGGGTTCATATTATTTTTCATGTTCTATGCTGGATTTCTATCAGCTCGTATGTTGGTCATTTCATGGGTTGCCAACCCTATCTTATCCTTGGATTCATCCACATTAGATAGAAATTATGATATGATATCTGTTTGGGTGTCAATGAAATAAGATCGATCATTTTGGTGTGCTTCCCGGCACTGGATCTCCCATTCATGATCCTGAATCCTCTGGAAAATGACTACCTCACTCCGCTACCATCCCACATAGAGGCCATGTTCATACTCCTAGACCCTCTCAGAGCAGTAATCTCAAATGAGCATGTGAGGACATCATGATGCTACTTCTCCAGCGAACAGTTCATGTATCATCGGGTGATGTCTTCCAACATGGATTACCCACACTAATAATGGTGTGTTATCAATGAAAAACCTAATCAATTTCCATGACCAGTGACAGATGGAATTTCTATCATCATCATCATAAGAATGATTGTTTCGGTCCTTAAGATCAGTAGGTTCTTACTTTGGGAAAACATCCAAGTGTTTTTTAGCAAGGAAATCCTTTGGTGATTATTCAAATAGGGTGGGTTCCATCTCATCCCGATGATTCTCATCGCTAGATTACACATCAGTAATCTCATGTTTTATCCTATCAGTAGACTCCTCTATATTCATGATTGTTGTGGTTTGGTCAGCATGGGTGTTCAGTTCCATGACAATATGTGTTCCCCTAGGAAAAGGAGTAACAGGATCCCCAAACATCCTCTCCAGTGTTGCCCATGCCATTTGAAGAACTATTCATACAGGAATACACAATTGTCAGATGGCCGGGTTTGATAGAAAACAATTATGGATTCTACAAAGAATATTGTTTAAAGAGGTCGAACAAAGGGTGTCGTTCTTATTTTTTTCTGTTGTAATTCTCGGATGTGGTCCCCCATATAAGGTGAGGAACTCCGAAAACTCTATAATTACCACCCTGTGTACCACATCCCGGCTAGACTCTTCAATCACCATTATCTCATATACAGACTTCGAATCATTGTCTACAGTCATGAATGAACATTTTTAACGTACAAGGACAACATATTATAGACAACTGTCATGTAAAAAAAAATTGGTTTCATGGAAGGAGCCACAATTAATTGCTTTATAGTTTACCTCAAGAGCATAGAAAAACTATTATAGGTCTGAGGTTGCAACCTCACCATCCTCAATGGGGATCCCTCAGCCAGCCGCTTCCCCTAGGGAGGACTCATCTAATTTACTAGGTAAAGGGAAACACTCTGTCAATTAAAAAGTAGAAATTTGTAGTGGGATTTGTTTTGAGAAACACATTTACATGGTCCGTCATGGGATGCATAGTGCCCCTAGAATCTACATATTCATCTATTTTAGCATCATATTTCTCTCCTTCCACTTGATACACAAAAAATATAACTATGGGGTGGTCGATATCGGATAGATCCATCCCGAGGCAATTGATGTGAAAGCACTTCTCCAAGGGACTATAAAACTTGTTGTTGACGTCTAAGGTATCTGATACCATGGTAAAGACAACATTTATAGGAATGTTTATAGGGAATGGCTGCATCCTGGGAGTCTTGGTGTGTATACTGGGGAACCCTATGGCTAGACTTATTCCCTCAATACTTGGTTTAGCTAGGGCCACTGAGTCCCCTACTACTTCATTACATCCACTCGGTGTAGGCCTTAGAATCACTGACCCCACCACAACCCCACCACTGTAATGTGAATTAGCTTGGATACCATGATGTTTTTATTCTATTTTTGGTCCTCAACATAGAGTCGGGGGATGCACCCCATATTCAAAACAAATATTTCATTTCATAAACATCTCCCATAGGGTAGGCCAACATTCAACTATTAGCATATTCTTTGAATAGACCAAAAGAGGAAATAGGAGGAGCTACCTTATTCAGCATCTTTTCATCGCCCAGTGTAAACATGATCCAAATTTTACTTATCACACATGGGTAATCCTAGTGGTAGACCCTCGAGTATAATTTTTGGGTTAATATCTTCAAGTTCGGTATATGAATTGTGACATGGTACAGGGTATACTACTCGCAGATGATATCATTGTTCACCTATGCCACCAGAACACCACCCCAAATGTTCAGGAGGCAGAATCAATACTCCTCATTTCCCTTCACATCATCGATGAGTAGTCCCGAAGGTAGTGGGAATTAATGAAAATTTAATTCATCTACATTCCAAACATATTTAGTGCAATAAGTAGTGTAATATTTGCTCAAAATATCGCCACTACGTTCATAATGGTTGGTATGAAGTCTTATACGATAGGAGAAATAGGGTTCATATATTCGTAGGTGATAATGTGTGATGCTATCCAACCATACAAGAAGTGGAGCAGTTTTCCTACTCATTGTTTCCTTTTCCCTTCGCTGATGTGCAACAGAACCATGTACAGCTTTCCCAGCACTAGGATCCTAATATCGACATGATCCCCCATCGTTGACATAGACTCCATAACGAATGTTCTTGGTTTCACTCCTATGTTCGTATCCCGTACTCGAAAAATCCAGCTATAGACAAACATAGAAATGAACACAGGAAGCCTAACCACCGGTTTCTACTCAGTGTTTATAGTATACCCCCATAGCTTCCCATGGCTTTAAACTAGGATGAGATAGTAGGAATTCAAATTGTTGTGATGAGCTCCCTTTTCGGGACAAGTAGGAGGCTATGTTGGTAGCTTCTTGGGTGCCTCGTCCCCTTCAGTGGCATGATTTGGTGAGAAATTTAAGAAACCTTCATCCCACTTGTTAAATTCATTATCCCTTATCCTAATATGGAACCAAGTCTATTAGCACATTTTTGGCCTGTGAAAACTACTCCTGGTCCTTCCAAGTATTTTTTGTAGTGAAGGATTCATCATACATTGTCCTCAAAATTGGGATCCCAGATATTCAATTGAGGTCCCATGGGCTAGTTCCAAATTCTACGTGGTGAAGGTATAATGTGGTGGTTTTCAATGACCACCTACTCAGAACCTATGATATAATTCAATTTGGCAGATAAATGTTTAATTTTGAATCAAATGATTCTTCGTATATCCTACCTACATCATATGTTTACCAAACTCTTCATAAGATGCACATACCTAGTATCCCTAGGCCTAATCATCCTTGAAATTCACACCCTAGTACAGATTCCACTCATCAATCCACCCCTTTTTCAGGTTCCCAATTTTTTCCATCAAAATAGTATGGTTTCTTCGGGGGAGATGCCTCTGGATGTAGTTCATTCCTATCAATGCTTGTTGGTATGATTTTATAGGAAATCGATATTAACGGGTGTGTGATCCTCTATTGTATAGCCAGTAGTATCCCTAAACCAAAGGTGCCAGCATGGCTTTCTCCAGAATGTGTAAGATAGATGATCCCTATATTCCTCATGAATAAAAAAATCCCCCCAGAAACCAAATCGATGCAACAACTATATTTTTTATAGAGGACTGTTCTTTTGGATCTCCAACATCAGCTTCGTCAGGGGTTTGTGATCCGAGTGGCTTCGCACTCACTCTCTGATTCCTAGATTGTTCTCCATTTCTTCCCTCTGAGAATTGTCTACATAGGCCCCCTAAGCGGGTTCTTATTTTTCTATGCTTCCCCAAGGTATTTGTTTTTTCTATTCTAGTTCGCAATGCACGATAGTAGAGTTATCCCATAGAGAACTGTTATAGAGCTCAGTCACATAGTCTCTTTGCATAGATCATTCACAAATACGGCTCATAGAGTGTGTCATCACAGAGTGTAAGGGCTTAATGAATGGCACAAATCAGTAAATGATCTTTGTGTAACAAATTCAGTAAGTGTCATTGTGAAACACTGATCCGTGAAATCCGGTTTTCAAAGAGATATCGTGAAGCATCAATGTCTGAGATCTCTGGAATAAGGATGTAGTGGAAAGTGAGGAAAAGGGATGGGTCATCACCCTCTATTTAAAGGTGAATATCCTCAATATTTTCAGTCTATCAAGATGCAGTGAGCATCATGGTGAACTCTGCGGCATTCTCATCCCACACTTTACACTCCCTCATCCTGATTCTGTTGCCAGATCTTCCTAAATTATTGCGATTTTCCCTTATAACATGACCATAATTTTCTCCATGAACCCCACTCTAATGGGGGGGGGGGAATAATTAGGTCCAAAATTCACACATTGGAAAAAATAAGAATAGAACAGAAAAAAGATTCCAAAATTCCTTCTTCATAAAGTAGCTTAATAAATCTATCTAGTAGCATTACCACCGCAATGTGGAGGCCTTCTCTGCGCTTCCCACAAAGCAGGGCACTTCTCTCTGCTCCCCGCACAACAGATTCCTTCTCTGCACCCATCGCAGGGAAAAGTGATGGTTGAATCCATGACAATGTTGAAATTTTTCAAAAGTAGAGGTCTCCATGAGCATTGTGGAAGGAATGATGGACGAATCCATGGTTATGAAAAAATTATGGGAAGCTGGAATCCTTAGAGAACTCTATGGATGTAGTGATAGTCGACTCTGCACTTACGAGATACTTAACGAAGTCTTACTACAGTTTCGGAGCATGAATTACATCATAACACATTATTTTCCATTTAGACACCGTTGTTGCCTAAAAATAACTACCTCCCCATCCACTAAAACAACAAATACTACAACATTTCTCCATTAGAGTACTTAAATTGCGAACCACCCCTTTCTCAAAAAACCATCTTAAATATAAATCATCTGATTTACATGAGAATTGAATAATCCAACTCCCTTTACACAAATATACCCTCAATTCAATGAGGGATGACCTTCACAGAGCCTATAAGCCATCACAATAGAAGGAGACCTCGTTTTGTAGTCAAGACTTCTTAAATAACCCAATCTTTGTAATGAACCCTGTAAATAATTGTATACACCATGCTTATGTTGGCTCGTAATGCTCTAAAATACATTATTCTCTAGAGTCCCATATTCTCTGTGATCCATTATGCTATGTGATGCACTATTCATTACGAACCCCTCTCACTATAGAAGCATTAGCTCTATGAATCCATGTGCACTACGAGTGCTTGTTCATTTCAACCCCATGTTCATTTCTAATACCTTCTTTGAGAAACACCTTTATATGAATCCATGTGCTCTACGATCCCTTGTTCTCTACAAGACCACGAGCATTGTGCAAACCCTCTCTATGAGGCCACTTTCATCACAAACCCTTCTCTCACGTGGCCCCCTAGGCTTGTATGATGTGATTTCAATGTCCCATGGGCGGTGATTCATGTTTTGTTTCTATTCCACATGATTCTTTACATAGGCACTCTAATGGTTGTTTCTTCTTCTCATATCCATGTTAACGTAATCCCTTCAATGGATCACTCCACAATCCCGTATCTATACAAAATTTTTGGTGACTTCCCTTCACCAAGGGTTAATATGTTCTAGTTATGTAAGTCATGGGGATGGGGAGTGAATCCTTGTCAACCAAGCAATAGGACATTACCCTGCCAAGCACCTACATCCGTGTAACAAGACATAAAACTGTGATTATTTCATATGTTACAAGACTAGAGAGGTTCATGAAGGGGATGGGAAAAAGCTCATTTTCCCTCCCCTCCCCCTATGAGTGTTGTCACCATGCGCAACTCGGGGATTTATTGCGTAAGCCCCGAACCAACATGACATTGTCTTCCGGGTACGGTGTCCATATATTACTCATATATATGGAACCCCTACTCAGGATTACCTCTTGTAGTATTCCCATGTATCCTCTTTAGGACACTAACCATGCACAAGCCCTAATCCCTTCCTTGTAGACCCACCCCTTGCAATGTAATGGTCAGGTCATTGTTGCTTCTTGTTTATCACACCAAGCATGCCTCACATGGGATTAGAGTAGGATTCGACCATGAAATCCTCTATGGTATGACTTAGTGTGTAATCCCCACCACCATTAAACGGAAATACGTGAAATTTGAACTTTTATCATTCAAGAAATGGTATGTAGGAAGCCTATATGATGTCCAAGATCACAACTCATCGGTCCCGACCACTTGAAGTTGGCTCACCCTCATCATGCATGACGATAAATTGTATGTTCTTTTCATCCCACAAGACAGTAAACTGTATTATTTCTTACTATATGGATTTGATCCGTATATTCCTAGATATTGTACATAGGAAGCCTCCAAAAGGTTCAACAAAAAACATTTTTAATCTTCGGTGTCCCCTTTATTAGGTCCCATATCCCTAGTCTTCCCATTATCATTGTCACAACTATTCTCGAGTAGATAACCATGCATAAGCCCCTCCCTCAATCCATACACCACTAACCAAGTGTGTCCCTATTGCGATGATAAGATAACAACACATAATCCCCAAAATGAATTTGGTTTTTTTTCCTTTATAGACACATTGATTCAGTACCCTACACCAGAACTACGTGGACATTGATCTTTTCCCCTTTTGACCAAGGTACATAAGAAGCATCCCTGACGATCAAGTCCATCATTCGTGTCCCATCACGGTCTCTCCTAGGAAAATTTTTTAGGGTGTTAAATCCCCAACCTAGAGGTTAAAATACTTTTGGGTCCCATCCATGTATCCATTCTCATGATCCACTTCCTCAGGTGTCTCTTCGCCCCACTGAACTATGTGGAAATTGATCTTTTCCCTTTCTTGGAAAGGTATGTAATAGGTCTCCCCGATGTTTATGATCAACACTGTTGTCATTTTTACATTAGTTCCACCCCATTAATATCATCCACATAATCAAATCATCCATAATCCATCTGGGATATACCTGGGCTACCACATCCATGTGAGGTCATGTCACCCACTTCCTTGGGGCTCCTAGTAGCACTCAGCTGACTAACCATGCGTAAGAACTAGTGTGTCCTCGGGTTGTTTTCCTTTTTGTACACCCCAATTCATCGATTCACCCCTCTAATATATGTGCGTTAAAATATATGTATTCTAAAATGGGTACGTAGGAATACTCCATGAGTTTAAATCCCAAACAATGGTAATAATTGGTTACCTCTCATACTGGTTCACTATCCATGTTCCGCACTCCGCGGTGTCCCGATCAGCATTCAATGTGTGATGTCATCCCTTTATGGGAAACAGTACCACAGGTCTATCCATATTTGGTGTTCTAATCCATCCACATGGAAAACATCTAGGTGCATCCCCTTAGGGACATACCACCCGATCCACTATCATATATGTTATGAACAGTTCGATCCATCTCCGCTAGACATTAAACTCAACGATACCCCATGTTAAACATGAGAGGATGATGAAAACCTCAGAGACATGAATTTGGAATAAAATTACTCACACAAAATGTAGGATAACTCAGGAGCCTTCACCCTCAAGAAGTCGGATCATTTGGGGAAAAATCATGATGTACAATTGTTTCAGCGTCCAGACATGCTATCGATTCCAAACGTTACTACGCCCATAACTAAAGTTTTCATCCATAACATGACCCCCTGACTATCCTGATAGAAGTTGTTTAATTAACTGACACCCAAAATTATATCGCACTAGTAAGAGTTTCAAGAACAACATCTGGACTAGGCAAAAAATTATTAGGAGGAATCCATGGAAGGAGAGAACGAAATCCAATCATCCCATTTCGATTAGGGAGAAAACATCCTTGAATAAGATAGGGATTCCCAATTCCATCGGAAAGTGAGAGGGCATGGAAACAATCAGTGTGTCTCCATAGACAGATATATTCCATGAAAAATGTATCAGAATCAATAAGAACAAACTGAATTTTTTGTTTAGAACCCTATATTTTTATAATGGTAATTTTACCCCATTTTAGTGGATCGCCAATTATAAATCAACTTTTAGGAACTTTTATAAGCCTTATATGTCAAAATATACTTCATATTATAAATAAAAACATAAAAATAAGGTTTTGGAAAATATTTTATTTTTCATATATAGCTTCTTTTTTAATGAATATTTACTAATACTGAATTTTAATTCAAAACTACTTTTCAGTAAAAATCATTTAAAAGAATAAATTATATTTAAATTTTTTTAGAATTAATTATAAAATAAAATTATAAATTATCCTAATGCAGGTATTTGGAAAAAATCAATCTTTTAATTGTGTATAAAAACAATGAATACCTTTGGATGTTTTTACTCTAAAAACTTGTAGTGTCGTCCTGTCAGCGTGATTACATTTAAATAGATTTCTGACACTTATATGATTATAATTAAGAAAATTTTACTCCATATTTTTACTAATAATAATTTAGAATGTATAATAATTTAATAATACTATTTTAACAAAAATATTAGAGAACATGATTGAAATTAATTATATTGGTTAAGAGAAAATTGTTTTTATAATGTAAGTAACCTTAAATTTCACACCCAAATGACCTAGAAACATTTTTGAAACCAATTTAATGGCCACTATTCATTTATTGACCAAAAATTATTTATTTTAGATTTTATTTTATCAATTTTTTTTTGAAATTGTTAACACTCAACTTGTTTTATGAAAAAACCAAGTGTGATGTTTCCCTTCCTCATAAAAGGCCACAAAATCATCCTCTATTTGTGTAACACCACGTGCTTCCACGATACGCTTCTCTTTCAATAATGCAACAGCTTGAATTGTACGCAAGTTTAAGTTCTAACACACCGCAACTAATCAAAGTAGCCGTTATGAATAGTAATTCCCACTTTTTGAAATTATATAAATTTTATATTTCAAAATGGAATTCATTTCTGTATTTTTAATATTGAAATTATCCTATGTTGAATTTTTTGTAATTTCTTGAGAACATCCAATTTTTTTATGAATAGTGAAAAATACTTAAAATGACTTTTTTAATCAAAATAATTTATAGCGATAAATTACACTATTTAGTGGTTTTAAAGTATAATTATAATATATTTTTATCATTTTATCCAATTGTGGTCATTATAATTAATTTAACATTGAAAGTGGACATAAACAATTGTCAATCTTTTGATATAAATTGTTTCTTAAAAACACGCTATTTGTTGTGACAGCGGGAATTAATTATAAAATTAATTAATGCAACTTATATGTTTGGAATTTTGTAAAATATACATAATTTTTGAAATCGGAATATCAAATATAGCTTAGGGTGAACTTTTGGGATTTTTCTGAAAAACTTCAATTTTTGATGAATAGTGAAACCACTAAGTGGTACTTATAAAAACTGATTTTTCATTTAAATGAAATTTTACCACTTCTGTGTTTTGAATTTCAAAAATCCGACATACATGGTTTTCATTAAGAAGTAAAATTTGGTTCAATGAGATTAAAATAATTTTTGGTGCATAGTAACCTTTAAGTTCTTAATCGCGATTAGAGGTAATTAGTGTAGTTTAAGGTAAAAATAATGTTTTAATAATATGAGATGATCTTGACACATGTCCTACCCTCATTGGATATTCCATTGCCGACCAAAACAATCCATTGGTCAACTTGGGGACCCCATAGAGCCTCATTAGTTGGAAAATGACATAAATACCTTTTATTTAATGTTATAGTAAAAAACGACACAAACATGAAATGTTTTACTAAAACAATTTTTACATGGGGTTATACAAGTTATATTTTTAACTATAAATAGTCATTGGAAAGATAAAAAGATTTCCTACATAATTATATTTTGTTTTATAATTTTTATATATTAAATAAATTAAATTATTTATGACACCATGATGATGCAGTGATTACCTCATTAATTAACGATTTTAATAAAATTAAAAGATAATGTAAAATCCAAGGCATACACTTGTCCAAAGTCTATTGGATGGGTATATTTCGAACCCTTATCACCTTAGCCTCGAATTATACAAGTGTGGGACCTTAATAATCCGAAAATCATTGTATAATAAAATAACATTTCATTACTTTCCAAAAGTGCCCCCCCCTCTCCACTTATAAAAGGCCCCCACCATTCCCACCTTATTCACACTATCAAGCCATTTGGCTCGGCCAAACTCAACCCAAATACTCTCCCAACTTCCCCCTATTACTCCTAGAAGCCTCACATTGGGCAGAATTCTTCCCAAGGTAGCCTTTGGCTCAAATCAAAAGAGTTACCCGATTTTAAGGAAATGTCTTCTCTTGTGTACTTTTATTTTATTTTTCTTCTCCAACCCCCTAAACTCTTTTTATTATTTTATTTTGTAACAACACCAGTATCCTCAATATACTAGGATATTGTTATAAGAAGTATTCGAGCTTAACTTACACACACCTACATCTAAGGGTTAAAGAACATACTGTTTCTGTGGATGGTGAATTTCTGCCTCATGAAACGATGATTGTTCAACACTCATATAACACCTTCAATGTTGGCCATTAAGATGTAACTATATTTATATATGATATATAATATTTTTATGTTTTACTTAAGCTTCTGTATTTTTCATTTATGGCATACCTTTATGATTTCCATTATGGGTAAACGCGATAATTTCATTTTAGGAAGTGCAGACTACCGCCCCCTCAAAGTGATTTGAATCGTTAATGCCATATATGGGATGTATAAAGGATGGAGTAAATGGTATTATAAATTATATTATACTTTTATATAATTATAACATCATTCCCTTAAAAACAAAATAGAAATGAAAGTAGCGTTCATGCGTACGTACGGCTTACCGTCTCCATGAACGATGCATTTCATTTCTTACCTCTAAATGTTATGTAATATTATAAATGCATGTATATACTAGATATATATGATATATATGATATCTAAATCATGGACATAATTCTGGATATAATGTATATATCACGACATGAACAACTTGTAATTATAAGAATTTTATTTTTGACTCAAGTACCTAAGATCGACAAAATGACCATTATAAACTTAAATTATTACAAAATGTTCATAACATGTTAATAAGGTATATAAAAGGAATAATGAACATGAAAAAGGTTCTTATGTAAATAGAAATTAACTCTAGTTTATTATTCAGGAGGTTAAAGAACGGTCGAGTCAGGACAGGACGCAAGGTAAGGGAACTTCTTAACCCAATTTCCATTCTTTGGGTTAATATCCTACTTTCAAAATATGTCATGATATTAATATGTCCTATCTTGTATTTGTAAATTATTTATGTGTACTTATAGTGAATACACATAATAGATCTATTTTATTTAAAAAATGATCTTTGTGAGGGACTTCGTCTCAATCTCCTTTCATTGAGGCATATTTGGTCTTATACACAACCTTCTTTTATACGGTGTATAAACCACTTTGACTTTGACTTTTATTCAAAATGGAATATTTTTCTATAAATCATTTTACTAAACGAAAAAAGGAATGTTTTTGTCTTACATATGCGGCGACAACGACTTCTTCGCCGCCGTGACCATTATATGTGTTCTGTCTTCCTCTACAAGCCATACCTTATTTTTAAAAGAAAAATAAATACCATGTTTTACCTTTCTTTTATTTTGGTATTGAAAATGGTTTTAAAAGTGTTTTTATTATATCAAACTATTGTATTGATATCTTGTGATTGAAATGTTGAAATTTTATGTTTCCTTTATGCTTGTTTTATGTGATACGATTATGTTATGGTTTATAATATGTTTAAACCTATTCATATGAGGAATGCATTGGACTTAATAAGTGACAGGTGGAGCCCGCTATAGCTCCTCGATGCATCGGTAGGTCTCATGAGTCAAACTAGTGTCTTGGCATGAGGCCTTGACAAAATATTATTTGTGGTTTTGGCACGAGGCCTTGCCTACGTGGTTATGATAGTCTGGCATTATGAATTCCATCATTATGAAAGTGGTTATTAATATTGCATGTGATTATTAGACCCGTAGAATATCCATGTGAAGAAGTAAATGACATTATCTCATTTTACTTTTGCCATATTATGTTGAAGTTCAAGTTCAAAAGGCTTTTGTTTTAGTTATACATTGCCTTAAATGTTTATGTTTATTGATGAAAGCTTCCGCTATATTGTTATCCTTACTGAGCATCTGAGCTCACCCCTTTCAATGTTTTAATATTTTCCAGGATGTGAAGAAGTATTTTATGAATGACCTACAGGGATAGTCAGAAGAGGATATGAGTGTGGACTATGAAGACTTTGCTATTAGTTTTTCACTTTATGATGTATTGTAAAATTTATGAATGTATCTAGTGTTTCCAAGGCTACTAAACTAATCGGTCTTCTGAGACTTGATCTTTTGTGATCATGACAATGTTACGAAGTAATGCACCGACTCCGGGTAATTGGGGTCGGGGCGTTACAGTTGGAATCAGAGGCAGTTTAGTACTTACCTTGGAAGCTAGATTTAGATAAACTCTGATTAGAGCACATATCCCAAAGATAGACTTTGAGGATTAGTATAAAATAACTTCCTAGAATTTTGGTATTATAGAGATGTTGTGAGTTTTAGAAGCAATACATCCCTTTCTAGATACGAGTAGGTAGAGGCAGCTCTGGTACAGATGTACCTAGGGGTAAAACCCGAAAACACTACATTGAGCTAGACTCGAATGGGAACTGGTGCACGACAACGGGTCTTGTTGCACTCTTGGTTACGACACTCCCGGGGGATATGCTTAGGATAATTCACGTTTTCTTTACAAACCACTATGAAGGGTTATGAGTCTATCCATCCTAAAAGAAAACATTTTTTATGATTATGGATTATATCCATAAATAGTTCAATTTATGTTAAGTGTTTTCAAGTTTGTTATTATGTATTTCGATTCATAAACTAACCTAGTTTATGGAATTATATAGAAATGGCGTCCAATGGAAGGAATGTGAACTCCATCAATACGTATGATCCAAAGAGTAAGAAGGATCATATCGTTCATGGTATTAAGCAAACATTTAGAAGGGAAATAGTCTCCCATGTGTTATCAACATATGAAGATATAGTATCATGTTTTAATAAGATAAGTAGAGAATTCTCTGAGTCTTATGGATTTTAAGGGATGAAAGAGAAGAAAAGGATGGAAGAGAGAATGATGGATAAAGGGACGAGGGAAAAGAAGAATTGTCCAATATGTGATAACTATGGGAAGAAACACCTTGGAATTTTCCTGAAGGGAATGTGAGTTTGTTATAAGTGTGGAGAAAAAGGAAACCAAGCACGTGACTGCAAGGGTAAGAAAAAGGTTTCAAATGTACAATGCTTCATCTGCAAGGAGTGGGGACACTACGCAAACCAATGTTCAAATCATCAGAGTATGCCCCAAATGATGTTATTGGTTAATAATCAAGTTATGATACTACCATAGATGAGGAGGAATGATTAGATTTCTTATGTTGTTATTAAATAATTTTGTCATTTTAGTGTTGTATCAATGATGCACTGGTTATAATAACTATGGTGTATATAAGGATTTTACTGCAGTACTATTTCATCAAGGACTTGAGATTGTGTGGAACCAAGAAAAGTGACTCCACAGCAGGTTAAATTTTTGGAAAATGTATGGTTGAAAGACCGATAAACCATAATATGGTTCTGATACAGAGATAGTGATTTTGGAATAATACATGATTTATTTAGATAAATTATGTTGTATATTCTTAACATCCTTGAAACTAATTAATGATTTGTATACATTTTTGGATAGAAGGAGTATATCTAGTCTTCTATAAGGAATAAGGGATCATGAATGTAATCAATAAGGATTTATGGTAATTTATTATGTTGAAGTGTTTTAAAAGAATACATGATGAAGGTGTTCAAATGTTGTTACGCAGAAAAAAAAGGAGCATCATTATGTTTACCTTCCTCATAAAATTTGGACTGTGAGTTAGATAGAAGTATTTTGGATAACTATAATGGTTGGAATGGATTATATTTTACATTGGATACTATTGTTAAGGTTATTTTTGGATATTTATAAAAAGGACAACACGGAGACCGAGTGACAACCCATCGCGTCAGACAAAACTGTGGGAATCGAACCCACAACCATAGTGTGATTGGGATTAATCGCCTACCACTGGACTACGTGAAGTCCCTGGTTATTAAAAAATTGTTTTTCTAATCTAAATGGTATGTTTTAATATTTTTATCCTTGTACGATTATGATAAATATAATATTTTTGATTTCTATTATCTTTTTGAGTGAAAAATGAGGTTGTGGTAGAAATTAGTTGAAGGTTGAAACTCTACTTGTAAAGCATAAATATATATATACCTATCTCTTATTCTATGAATAAATTAATTCTTAAAATTTAGTAAATGGATATTAAAACAAAAAAATGAGTTATCCTAATACCTTATGTCTTGTCGAACTGATAATATTTTAAATCAACATTGATTGAAGGCTTTGAGGCCCTCAATTTTACACTTGTTTTTGATTGATGACCTCAATCACTCGCTAAAATTATTTACATTTTTCCTCCAATTATATGTCTCTAATTTCCACCAATGTTTTCCTTATTGAGATCATAATTTGGTGGTGACTTTTTGATTTCCTATTCTCTCTTATTAAGGACAAATTTTATTAACCTTATTTCCGATGTGGGTTTTCCACAAAGGTATTTTCTATTTTAAACCCTTTATTTTCAAAGAAAAATTTCAAATTGCGAGGATGCAATTTATTGAAGGAGGGGAGAATTTAACACCCCGAGCTTCCATAATACACTTCTCTTTCAATAATGCAATAGCTTGCATTGTACGCAAGTTCAACTTCTAACACACCGCAACTAATCAAAGTAGCCGTTATGAATAGTAATACCCACATTTTGAAATTATATAAATTTTATATTTTAAAATGGACTTCATTTTTGTATTTGTAATATCAAAATTATCCTAAGTTGAATTTTTTGTAATTTTCTGAGAACATCCAATTTTTTTATGAATAGTGAAAAATACTTAAAACAAATTTTTTAATCAAAATAATTTATAGCGATAAATTATACTATTTAGTGTTTTTAAAGTATAATTCTAATATATTTTTACCATTATATCCAATGGTGGTCATTAGAATTAATTTAACATTGAAAGTGGACATAAACAATTGTCAATCTTTTCATATAAATTGTTTTTTAAAAACACGCTATTGGTTGTGACATCGGGAATTAATTATAAAATTAATTAGTGAAACTTATATATTTGGAATTTTGTAAAATAGATATAATTTTTGAAATTGGAATATCAAATATAGATTAGGGTGAATCTTTGGGATTTTTCTGAAAAACATCAATTTTTGATGAATAGTGAAACCACTAAGTGGTACTTATAAAAACTGATTTTTCATTTAAATAAAATTTTACCACTTCTGTGCTTTGAATTTCAAAAATCCGACATACATGGTTGTTATTAAGAAGTAAATGTGATTCAATGAGATTAAAATAATTTTTTGTGAATAGTAACTTTTAAGTTCTTAATCGCGATTAGAGGTAATTAGTGTAGTTTAAGGTAAAAATAATGTTTTAATAATATGAGATGAGTTTGACACATGTCCTACCCTCATTAGATGTGCCATGTCCGACCAATAAAATCCATGGGTCAACTTGGGGACCCCATGTAGCCACTTTAGTTGGAAAATGACATAAATACCTTTTATTTAATGTTAAAGTAAAAAATGACACAAACATGAAATGTTTTACTAAAAAAAATTTTACATGGGGTTATACGTATTATATTTTTGACTATAAATATTAATTGGAAAGCTAAAAAGATTTCCTACATAATGATAATTTTTTTCTAGTTTTTAAACATTAAATAAATTAAATTATTTATGACACCATGATGATGCAGTGATTACATCATTAATTAACGATTTTAATAAAATGAAATGATAATGCAAAATCCAAGGATTACAGTTGTCCAAAGACTATTTTATCGGTATATTTCGATCCCTTATCACCTTAGCCTCTAATTATACAAGTTTGGGTCCTTTAGAATCCGAAAAGCATTGTATAATAAAATAACATTTCATTACTTTCCAAAAGTGCCCCTCCTCTCCACTTATAAAAGTCCCCCACCATTCCCTCCCTATTCACACATTTAAGCCATTTGGCTTGGCCAAACTCTACCCAAATATGCTCCCAACATCCCCCTATTCCTCCTAGAAGCCTCACTTTGGGCATAACTCTTCCCAAGGAAGCCTTTGGATCAAATCAAAAGAGTTACCCGATTTTAAGGTAATGTCTTCTCTTGTGTTCTTTTATATTATTTTTCTTCTCCAACCACCTAAACTTTTTTTATTATTTTCTTTTGTAACAACAACTTTATCCTCAATATACTAGGATGTTGTTATAATAAGTATTCGAGATAAACGTACACACACCTACATCTAATGGTTAAGGAACATACTGTTTCTGCGGATGGCGAATTTCTGCCTCACGAAACGATGATTGTTCAACACTCATATAACACCTTAAAAGGTGGCCATTAAGATGTCACTATATTTATATATGATATATAATATGTTTTTGTTTCACTTAATCTTCTGTATTTTTCATTTATGGCATACCTTTATGATTTCCATTATGGGTAAATGCGATAATTTCATTTTAGGTAGTGCGGACTACCGCCCCCTCAAAGTGATTTGAATCGTTAATGCCATATGTGGGATGTATAAAGGATGGAGTAAATGGTATTATACATTATATTATACCTTTATATAATTATAACATCATTCCATTAAAAACGAAATAGAAATGAAAGTAGCGTTCATGCGTACGTACGGCTTACTGTCTCCATGAACAGTGCATTTCATTTCTTACCTCTAAATGTTATATAATATTATAAATTCATGTATATACTAGATATATATGATATATATGATATATACATCATGAACATAATTCTGGATATAATGGATATATCACCACATGAACAACTTGTAATTATAAGAATTTTAGTTTTTACTCAAGTACCTAAGATCGACTAAATGACAGTTATAAACTTAAATAATTACATAATGTTCATAACATTGTAATAAGGGATATAAAAGGAATAATGAACATGAAAAAGGTTCTTAAGTAAATAGAAATTAAATCTAGTTTATTATTCAGGAGGTTAAAGAACGGTCGAGTCAGGACAGGAAGCAAGGTAAGGGAACTTCATAACCTAATTTTCCATTCTTTGGGTTAATATCCTACTTTCATAATATGTCATGATATTATTATGTCCTATCTTATATTTGTACTTTAATTATGTGAACTTATAGTGAATACACATAATAGATCTATTTTATTTAAAAAAATGATCTTTGTGAGGGACTTTGTCTCAATATCCTTTCATTGAGGCATATTTGGTTTTATACACAACCTTCTTTTATACGGTGTATAAACCCCTTTGACTTTGACTTTTATTCAAAAAGGAATATTTTTCTATAAAGCGTCTTACTAAATGACAAAAGGAATGTTTTTGTCTTACATATGCTGCGACAACGACTTCTCCACCGTCGTGACCATTATTTGTGTTCTGGCTTCCTCTACAAGCCATACCTTTTTTTAAAAGAAAAATAAATACCACGTTTTACCTTTCTTTTATTTTGGTATTGAAAATGGTTATAAAAGTGTTTTTTTATATCAAAGTGTTGTATTGATATCTTGTGATTGAAATTTGGAAATGTTATGTTTACTTTATGCATGTTTTATGTGATACAATTATGTTATGGTTTACGATATGTTTAAACCTATTCATTTGGGGAATGAATTGGACTTAATAATTGACGGGTGGAGCCCGCTATAGCTCCTCGATGCATCAGTAGGTCTCATGAGACAAACTAGTGTCTTGGAACAAGGCCTTGACAAAATATTATTTGTGGTCTTGGCACGAGGCCTTGGCTACATGGTTATGATAGTCTGGCATTTTGCATTCCATCAATATGAAAGTGGTTATTAATATTGCATGTGATTATTCAACCAGTAGAATATCCATGTGAAGAAGTAAATGGAATTATCTTATTTTACTTTTTCCATATTATGTTGAAGTTCAAGTTCAAAAGGCTTTTGTTTTAGTTATACATTGCCTTAAATGTTTATGTTTATTGATGAAAGCTTCCGCTATATTATTATCCTTACTGAGCATCTGAGCACAACCCTTTCAATGTTTTAATATTTTCCAGTATGTGAAGAAGTATTTTATGAATGACCTGCAGGGATAGTCAGAAGAGGATATGAGGGTGGACTATGAAGACTTTGTTTTTAGTTTTTCACTTTATGATGTAATGTAACATTTATGAATGTATCTATTGTTTCCAAGGCTACTAAACTAATCGGTCTTTCGAGACTTGATCTTTTGTGATCATGCCAATGTTACGAAGTAAAGCACCGACTCCGGGTAACTGGGGTCGGGGTGTTACAATTTGTGACATCTCAAACCACATAGGTTTAGAAGAAAAATTCCCAATAAAAATTATAAAAACCATCCATTACTCAATGACTCATATAATTGGGCATAAATAAATCCATTATATCCATTTTTTTCAAACCAAATGAGTTACCCGATTAAGGGGTAATGCCTTCTCTCATGCTCCATTTTTTATTTCCATTCTCCACACCCTCCACTGTATTTATCCACTCATGTATAATAAAACAATTATATTAAATATAATATTATTTTTTATGTATGTGGTTCTTATCTACACTTGTACACAAATCCACATAATGGGTAATGAACATAAAGTTTATGTGTACAAGGAACTACCTCCTCAGTAAATGATGATTATTAATTTTTCCTTTAAAACATCTCATGGTGGAAATTATGACGGAAAATATTTTTAAATTTGTTATATAATATATTTATGATATATTTAATATTATTTAATTTTTCTAATACACATCCCAATATTCTTTACATCTTTGGAAAATATGATAATTTCATTTAAGCAATTGTAGACTACTACCCACTCAAAGTGATATAATTTGTTCACACACTACATATAATGTATTAATCCTGGGTTTGGTGAACATATATGTTATATATGTTATAATAATGATAAATTAATAATTATAAATATATATATATATATATTCTTATATGTCATTTTAATTTTTTATTTTGATATATTGAGAAAAACGGAAACAATATTCACATGTATGTATGGATTTCCATCACCATGAACAGTGTGTCCCATTTCATAATAATATATTATATAGATAATTATAATATATTTATAGTGTTTATAAATTACATTTATATCATGTTTTACATTATTTATATCATTATATATGTTTAATTACCAAATATATAACAAATTAAAAGACATGCGATGAACAAATGAAAATATTACCCAAAACTGAATCATTAATATAGGATTGTTAACAAGTAGGTAATATAATTTCATAATCAAAACATACGTATTTTAAGATATAATAATATTATTCGGAAATATATTTTTAATAAAAATAATTTTTTATTCATGAAATTTGTATTAGTATGAAGAGAGTTAAGACATAAGTTAAGGGAATATTATATCATCTTTTAATATTTAGAGATACTCAACATATTTACAACTAAACTTTATTTTGTGGTATATAAAATTCCATTTAATATTTTATATCATGAATATTTATTGATGATATTAATATCTCCATGAAGTTTCATTTTCATACACGGGGAGAAGGATTCTAATTTACCATGTGGCTAGAGTCTATTGATCCAATCTCTTCATTTATCGAGGCTGTTTATGATAATTACTCAATTGATAAAATATCACACTCTATATCTCAATAACACAAATTAATTATCTTTTCCTTTAGTTCTCCATGATATATTAAGGTATTATATCAATTTTCCCACTCGTTTTTACTTACCATAACAAAAAAAAGTTTTAAATAAAATCCAAATATGTTTTTCCTTTCAGTTTGAAACATGTTTTCAATCAAAAACATGATTTCTATAATTAGATAAAAATTGTTTTAATTTAATTATAGGAAGATAAATTTTTTTTACCAATTAAATACCATTTATGGTCTTAGAAATAGTATAATTTTTTTTATATCAATGCACTCTTCAGATCATTAATAGTAAAAAGGAGTGTTTAGCATGTACAATGATAGCACCATTGTGACCGTCATTTACTTGAATATTTAATTTTATGTTTAAAAGTATAATTTAAATAAAAAATTTTGTTTTAATATTATATTTTTTTTTTGTTTTTTTTCTAATGAAATCTTTTTTCAAATATTTTTTATGTTTTTCAATTCTTCCTTCAAAATATTTCAATGCTATTCAAAAAGAAAAAGGTTTTCTATAATTCATTATATTTATGAGTTGGTATAAACACTTACAAGAACTATTTATATGTTTCTAGAAAAATGTTTCAAGAATGGTTTTTTAGAGTTCTTTATAATATTTCATTTTTTTCAAGGAAATGTTTATGAAAATGAATTTTTCTTTAAAAATATAATTTTTAAATAAAGATAGATATTTTCATCAAGAATTTTTTTTAATAGATCTTCCAAAATTATTTCCCATATAATATGACATCCATTAAGTATACTCAAGCATTTATAGGTAAATGATTAAATTATTCTATTTATATTCCTTATATTAATGGTTAATGTATTCTTGGAGTGAGTTTTATGAAACCTATTTATCATTATTTTGTTATATTATATTGAAACCAACCTATTTAAATCGATGTTGTTGAAGAGACCATCCTATTTTTAATATCTAATGATATGATTAAATGTTTATGATTCACATCTCATATGATGGGTTACAATATGATTATTATTTATAATCATTTGGAACTCATAAGTATGAGTTTTAATGTCTTGGGTTGGATCTTTATCTCCCTATAATGCAATGTGTAATGATATATGACTAATGAGTATCTAGGATTATTTTTTAACCTAATTAAATGTTCATGGTGATATGTGTGAAAATTATTACATGTTCATAGTGTTATTTATTAAACTAGTTTTATATCCATAACATTATGTGTGAACCGGATTACATGCTAACAATGTTATGAGTGAAACTTATTATGTGTTCACAATTTTAGGTATGGAGCTAGAATAAATTAAATATGTTTTTTAACTTGACTACGTTTTCATAATGTTATACATGAACATGATTACATTTTCCCAATGTTTGGCATGCACCTGGTTTCATGTCCAAAAGGATACGCATGAAACTGATTACACATTCATAATGTTATGAATGGACATGGTTGTATGTGCATATGTTTATGTGGGGTATTGATATCACGTCCTTAACATAATCTGTGAACCAATTTCAACTTATACATGTTCTCAATGTTAAAAAAATTTGTATGACACGATTATGTGTCTTTATCCAAAGTTATTATTTAATAAATTATTCCCTTAATTCTCTTTTGATCCATGTCTTATGAAATTAAAATCATTATTGTGATATAAAATATGTATGGTGTGATATTAAAATGTTATTCTCAAGTTCCATACCATTTTTTCATGTTATTCTTTTTACTTTCTGTTATTTACCCTTAATGGTTATCTTTGCTCAATATTTCTTATGTTTCCTTTCCCCAGTTTATGAAGAAATGTATCAGGTAGAAGTACTAATGGTTGATATCTTTATGGATGCTGATGAAAACCATTCACTAGGATAGAAGATTTTTGTTTTCATTTTTTCAAAGACACTAAACTATTTGTGTCCTCAAGCATGTATTAATGTAATGTAGTAAATATTCATCAAAAATTATGTAATATCCTGGAATAAAAAGCATCGGTGTCTATAAATCCCATGATATAAATGTATAGAAAGAACATACTAATGTTCAATGGTAAAAATACAAAGATATTGGACTCTAGGAAAATTATTGTTCTAATTGTCAACGAAACATTACCCAGAAAATTCCATAAGAGAAATTCTAAGAATATGTCATCACAACTGGTGAGGATATTGTTCATAATGATGTGGTGGCTTGTATTTTAATTATTTCTTCTAAATTATCTAAATCTTTATTTGATTGTTGATTATGAAATTATTTTATATCTTCCCAGTTTTACAGGAAAATGTATCATTTTCAATTTGAATTCATAAAGTATTTTACTGTAGAAAATTCTAATAAAAGTATCAATAAATAAAATATTAGTGATTTAATCCCCTTTAGGAAAAATAAACATGATTCTATTTCCTACCATTTCATAGTAACTATGATTTACTGTGATATAATTCATAATATGGAATACTTTGAAAATATTATTCAAAAATATAGTATAAGAAGAATAAAATTATGATTTGTGATGAATATATAAATACCATTACCTATAGAAAAGAAAGCGCATCATTTGATTCGTATCTAGATCCACCCCTAGTAGCTTTATTGAATGAAATTATTGGCGAGGAATAGATAAAATAATCCATGAATGAGAATAGAAATCAACAATTTGAGGATGTACCTAATTTATAAGAATATATTGATGTATATCTATATTATTTTCCTAGATAACCTGTAGATCAGGATGCTAGGTTCTCTCTTGATATAACACATGATGAAGGGAAAATATGGAAGAGTACATATAGCGTTTTCAGTGTGGAATTAGTGGATATGGATAAACAACTAGTGTAGTTGAGTAATAAGGGGTTTATTTTCTCTAGTGTTTCTCTATAGGGCTCCCCTCTTATCATTTTCAAGAATAAATATAGAATTATGACGTTTTAAAATGACTATTAATAATTAATGATATTTAATTAAGGAAAAACATTCATATTTCTATCATTGATGATTTATTTGATTGATGTAATAGAGGTCAATAATTTTCAACGATTTACTTTACAACTAGATATCCTAAATTGTGTGTGAGGAAGGAAGATATTCCTAAGATATCATTCAAATACAAGTATTAATATTATGATTTTATAGTAATTCAATTTGGAATGATTAATTCAGCCTATATTTTTATAGATCTAATGAAAAAATTGTTCAGGGATTATCTTGAAGAAATTATTATGGTAATTATTTATGATATCTTTATATACAATAAATGATATGGGGTCGATGAAAACAAATTGGGGATTTTTATAGAGACTCATACAAACAAATATTTATATGGTATGTTTAGAAAGTGTGAATAATGGATTCAAATTTTTTTCTCTTGCCCATTCTATCTCTAAGGATGGAATATTAGTTGATTCATTTAACAAAAGGTAGTTCAGGAAGGGAATACATAAATGTACACATATCTAAGATATATAGTTTCATTTATTTCACAGGTTATTGTCAAAATTTTGTTCAGAACATTACCTGATTAGAGAAACTGACATAAAATATTACTCGTAAAAGGGATAAGATTATTTTGGTAATGGTTTGTGAAGAATGATTTCAATAATTGAAGAATGGATTAATGAATTCTCTGATCATTACTCTACCATCATGAAATGGTGGATTTGTGATATATATTTATACATGAAATAAATTAATTATTTGTATTGTTATATATAATTGTTGAGTTATTTACTATGAATCAAGGATTCAAAAAACTAATTAAAAACATCCAATGAAGGATAATGAATTAGAAGCTGTAATGTTTTATCTAAATATATAGATACACTATCTCTACGGTGAAATTTGTGGGGTATATACGTATCAAAATATCCTTAAAAATTTCTTCTCACATATATAACTCAACATGAGGTAAATTATATTGATATATGTAGTCATTTATTATGATTTTTCAATACATTATCCAATAGGTAAGGTGGATAATGTAGTAGATTTATTGAGAATTAAGATAATGAAGTTCGGAAAAACATGTAGCTTGACCAGGATCCTCTTTAGAATGATATAGAAAATAAGGATATGGGAATTATAAAGAAAGGAGAAACACTATTAATTTTTCAATTGGTTTCCTAAAAATATTTATTTGATAGGATTAAATGTTATTAGATTGATGATGAGAATTTTCAAAGGAAAATTAACATTGTGAATGGGGGGGTGCTAGAAGACATTGTGTATGAGGATGGAATGATGAAATTTATGAAGATTAATTTCTTCCACATATATTTGAGATACAAATATATTCATTGGATGATTTATATAGTACAAATTTATCGTTACACCCTAGTAGCACTATGATGTCAAAATATTTGAAGGAAAATTCGTAGTGGGATAATATAAAGCTGGAAATTGGTCATTATGTATCATGAATTTTTGTCTATCAATAGGTGATGGATTAAAGACAACTTCTTAGAGGAGTCATCTAACCGATGCCTATTTTGACATATAAATAGGATGACATAACATTTTATTTTTTCACTACATTACAAAAAATGCATGAAATAATGCGAAAATAGGGGTAATTAATTATTGATTTACCAAATGGGCTCATTTCTTCATTATAAGGGAGGATTTACACTATATATCATTTTGTAAATATATATTAAAAATGTTGTATAAATTCATAGGATACCTCCTAAAAATTTATTTGAACATGATCTATGTTATATATTTAAATTTTGAATTTCGTCCAAAATATTTAGACAATGACCTTAACATCTGTAACGATTATCACCCTCAAACAGTAATGCATTGTTAAAGGACAATTGAAATATTATATTGCATATTAAGAACAAGATCACTTCACTTTAGAGGAATGTGATATCATTTTTTACCTATTTTATAGTTTTACTATAATAATGATTTCCATTCATGTAATCTAATGGAACCATATAAGGAATCGTATGGAAAGAGATTTTGCACACCATATTTTTGGAATGATGTGGGTGGGAGGAATCTTGTAGGACTATATCATTCATAGAAAACAACAACAAAGGTAATGACTATTCAAACACATATCAAAGCATCAAAAAGTTAAAAAAATATCGACTCCAAAAACTAGTTGAATGATTTGGAATTTAAATTGGGGGATCATGTTATCTTACAAGAATCTCCATGGAAGGGTGTTATAAGATTTCTAAGGAAAGGAAAACTAATCCCTATATACATTGGATCTTTTTAAATCCCTGATGGGTTTGGAGCTATTTCCTATCATTTGGAGACTCCACCTAGACGTTCTAATGTAAATATTATCTAGAAAAATTATATTTTAAAGATGAATATGTAAAACCAAACACACGTACTCTCAATATAATGAATATAATAAGAACCAATTTATCTTACTATGATGAGCCTATCCAGATTCTGGACACAAAAAAACTAATTTTGAGGTATTAGATGACATAGATGGTAATGGTGTATTGGGAAAATCATTAAATTGAATAAGAGACAATAGAACTGGAGGAATTTATGATGAAGAACTAAGAACATATTTTTATGAGTTGAAAATCATGAAATATTGAGGATGAAGTTGTTTGAAGGAGGGGGAATGAAACAACCTAACGTTTTATGGTATAACTCATTCAAAATTATATATATTTGATAGTTTGGGTTTCATGAAACCTAATCTTTAAATCGATAATTTACTATTAAATATTATTTTTGGAATAGAAATGTAACCATTAGAAATTTAATATCACCAATACAATCGTAACATAAACTATGAAAGTAGAAATAAAATTTAGGAATCCTATTAATGAGTATATAGAATATTAATATCATCGAATAAGTAAATAATTGTTAATAATAAATAAATTATGTTTTTGTATTTTTGTGAAACCTAAATGTTTATTTAAATTATTATAATAAATTTATTGATTAAAATATAATTTCTATTCATAAAATAGATTCATAAATTAATATTGTTTCTTTATGATTACATGACAATTTTATGAGAAATTCATGAATTTTTCAAAGTGTCATAAGAACTGTAAGGATAATAAAATTGGTGTTTTTCTAAAAAAATATGATTTTATTAAAAAAATTAAATATCTAATATTAAAAAAAATTATTTTCCATAAAATGAAGTTAAATTTATAATTTTACATATCGTTAAAATGTAATGGTGACTGTTTTGGATTCTTCTAAAATAGTTTAATTTATTGTGAATAGGGAAATACAATAATTTTTGGTATTTAACAAATTCATGAATTATTGTGTCATAGAGGTTGTAAGAAAAATTATTACCATAATATCATTTTAAAATTATTTATTTTAATATATATTTAGTAATATTTCTAAATATATTCTCAGTCATGTGGTAAGATAATAAATTAATAAATAAAATAATGAGATAACACCTCTCTCTTCCACTATAAATACTGTATACCACCACCTATTATCCTCACACATCTTAATCGTTTATTGTTTCTCAATTTAAACTTAATACGGTTACCATTACTCTTCTCCATATCGAAGAGGTTTTAGTCCCAAAAAATGACCAAAAGCAAAGTCTCAAAAGGAGGTTCTAAAAGGGATGAAATCAAGATGAAAAAACCATGATATTTTTCTTTTAATTTCTTTGCAATTTATTTTTATTATTATTATCTTCTCACCCCCTATATCCAAACAAGAATGATAAATCCAGTATCCTATATATATTGTAATTTTATTCTTTCAATGGATAATCCACCATCATTTTTTTGAACACCATGAGTTTTTGTAATCAATTTTTTCGTTGAATAAATTATTTCTCATAAATCTCTTGTATTACACTAAATCATGCATTCCTTAGTCATGTAACCAAAATTTATTATGGTACCTGAAACACCGACATGGAATACGGTACACACAACAATGATAATCCACAAAATATCCTTATAATAATATAATTAGTTAAATAAGAGGGTTATAACCGATACATTAAACATTGTAATATGAATAGTAATATCTCATTTTAAAATATTATAAAACTGAATAAACAAAAAATTTTGATAATGAAATTTTTTAAAGTATTTATATGTAAAAAATAATATTTTCTCAATTAAATTACTTTTCATGTCCTTCTATGAAATAAATAAAATTAATTTAATACTATATTAGAAAATAAATTCTAAAAAATAAATAACATTTTAGAATTTAGAATTTAAAAATTAATGTATGGTGATTTTTTAATATTTTTTTATAAGAGTCATTTGTTGATAAATAGTAGAAAATACCACAATCTAGTTAGAAAAATGATTTTAATTTAAATGATTGATATACATTAGATTAATTTTTAATGTTAATGTATATCAATTATACATATTTTAATCCAACTATGGTAATTATAAAAATTAATATATTTAAAATAGTTATATTGAAATTTTGAATTTTCTTTTTCACTACCTTCTCACCACATCTTCATGATTAGCATTAAACATAAATTTTTTGCTTCTATCAATTGACTTGAAAAATATGGACACTCATTGTTGTAATAAGTATTATTTTTTTTAAATAGATTCAACTTAATGTTTTTTTGTATATTTTGATTAGAAATAAAAGTTATTTTTTATTTATCAATGTTAATATTAAATCAGGTAATTATAAATTCAATTAATATTACAATGTTATTAGATTACCAGAAAACATGCCCTAATTTCAGTTTATGGGCTGGTTTAGTCCAAAATAAATTTTACGATTAAATTTTAACCTATTATGAAACTTTGGTAGGAATATTTCATTTATTATAATTTCTTAAAAGATAAGTTAAAAATGTTAATCTCATATTTTTAATAACTATAATATTTTAAATAAATGGTTATATAGATGATAAATTATAATATAAATAGTCATTTAATGGTTCGTTAATTTTTTTCATCATTATCATTACGTTTTAATATTCAAAATAAATAATTTATTATAGGGAATTAAAAATTAGGATAGAGTAATAGTTTAATTTAATTAAATGTAAAATAAATTACCATAAACATATTAAAATAAATATAATGTGACATATTTAATGAACTAAAATAATTTTATAGACAAAATTGAACATTAATTGATATATTATATGTTTTTTCTATGTTTTCTTGATTTAGGATATTTGTAAATGAAAAATACTAAATATTATAAATGTTGATATAAAAAGTAAATTATAATAAAAAAATATTTTATAAAATGATATAAAACTCATCAAAACAATAATTTGTTTAAAATAAAAATAATGTTGTTATATATGTAATCAATGATACATTTAGGATGCTTTTAGAAAAAAATTTAAATATATTAAGCCATATGAGTAAACATCCATGTTATCATGGTAAAGGTTAATGAGTTGAACTAAGGGTTGAAGTCAAAAGATATGGTTTCTAATGTAACGTAAAATTGTATTAAAATCATTGACTGGTTTTATTTTTACTCATTATAACCTATTAATATAAATAACCCCCTATGGATTTATCTAAAATAAAAAATGCATTTATATTTATTTAATATTTTGAGAGTTTCAATTATCTCTCATCCCCTCTTTTATAAGAAGACAAAACCTCCCCCAAATTCTCACACCACATTGATCCTTGTATATAGTGAAAACCATGTAATGTTTTCCTCAAATATTCATAGATATTTTTTGGAGGTTATGATCATCTTATAAGACCAACTCGTGTGTGTCTTAGATAATTCCTAGAGGGAGCTCATTTATTAAGAGTTAATCTACCTTTCCGAGTCTCTTAAGAGAGTTTTTAATTATATATCATATTAATGTGTTTCTTATAATATAAATTAATTAATCTTGTAAAAAAATTCTAAGATTGTATTATTTATATATATAAACCATATTCCACATTTTTACATACATAAATAAAATGAAATCACCACACATGCATACGTACGGTCTACTGTATCCGCAACATGGGTTTATCTATTTATTATCACAACATTATTTGGAGGGGTATACTTATGGAAATAGTGAAAATATATTATAAATATAAACTGTTATTGATTATCGAAAATAAATATACCATCCACTCCAATACTATTTCACAATTAAGGGACAAATAACTTCGCTCATCTGTAAGTTTGATATGCCCTCTCTATGACGCGATGTCATTAATTCATGATAATCACTAACATATAAGAATTATATAAAAGAACATAACTCATAAATATGTGTTTTATTAACCTAATATAATTATGTAAATGAATTTACTATATAATATCTACATAAAATGGGGCCTAAAAGACAAAACATGCATTACAAAAGGAAGCACTTACACTCAAAAGAATAGTTCATATGAAATATTTTTAAAAAATAGGAGATAATATGTCCATACATTATATCCTATGAATATGGTTCTATAGAAAGTTAGTAATATTCCTTAATAAATTATAATAGAGTTTTATATATGTATGAAGGAAATCATAGCTAATGTATGGGTTATTTCACTATAGGATTATTTGCTGAGATTGTTTATACATAAGTATTTATTGTGGTACATTTATCAAACATGTAAATGTATGGTCAAATTGATTACAATTTTTTTAATACTCTTACTCAGTTATTAAATGTAATTATTACACATGTCTTATTTTTTATTAATTTTTTGGAATGGAATCTTTTATTGTTTCCCTAATGAGAACCATTTTCCCTTTTCCATCTAAGGTACGAGTTTACTGTTTATTAACTTATATGGAATGAAAGAATTTTAACACTATCATGAATCCATATTATATAGATGATTCCCTTACAATGTAACATTTTTTTATTCAATTAAAATATTTTCTATTAAAATTTTACGGAATTTAAATTAAATAAATTGTTATCAAAGAAGAAAACATAGTTTTATCAATGATTGTTTACCAGTGTTCTCTCAAAATTATTTTTCAACTATGAAAACAGTGATTGATGTTAATTATAATTTGAATGGTATATGATTCTATTTTTAGATCCTTATTCTTTTCGTTAATTGATTAGGGTAATTATGGATGGTTATTCCGGAACGAAATTATTTTAGTGGGTTATGTTACAATTGTATGATGATTATGAAACCCATTTCATTCCATGGGTTCTGTTATGATAAATTATTTATATTCTAGAGGAACTTATATATATGATTTCATTATGATATAGGTGGGGACTATAACTCAAAGGAATGCATTGGGTAAATATTTATATCTAAAAAGATATAAATAATGGACTTTGTCCTCTATGATGTTCATGGGACTGAAATAAGACTACAAAGATTGTATGGTAAGTGAACCAATATTAATAATATGTCCTTTGTAAAAATTCCTTGAGAAAAAAGGAAATAATTATTAAATTTTAATGTTACTCACATAATTCTATACTTAGTTTCTATGTTATTATTTCATGGATCATGTTCCTTATTTTTTTATTGTTCATTTCTTATGAACAACTAATATTTATTCCATGATTCCCATTTATGATATTTTATATGATTGGTATGATCTTATATTCACATGATCATGTTATCATACAGTTATTCCCATTATAATGTTTGCATATATTTCTTTTTTACCCTTGCTGAGCATTTCTTCTCACTAGTGTTTATGTTTCATTTCACCAAGGTTATGATGATATGTATTACTTTTGATGTGTCTATGAATGTATTAAGTGAAAAAGATCATACTGGGAGATAAATTAGCCCAATTATGTATTGGTGTTTATGATTAAATGTTTCCAAAGGTACTAGACTAATGGTGTTGTTTGGTGTTTGTTTGTATAATTTATTAATTATTCCGAAAAAGTAAAGTAATGTAAATATATACAATGTTTGGGTCAATATAGTTTGTATTAGAGAAATATTTTTATTATTAATTGGAATGTATGATGAGAAAACCATATAGAGAACCTTATAGACATGTATAAGGAAAATACGAAGGAAAACATAATCTATATTTAAATTTCCTAGAAATTTGGTAATGGATAGAGAGATTGGTTTACTATCCCTACATCCCTATTTGGTTAATACTTGTTGATATGAATCTGGAAAAAATATAGCTATCGGTAATAACTCTAACAAGGTGCAGGAGGGCTAACTAGATCATAACCCAGTACCCAACAATGTGCCTTACTTCACATAAGGTTTTCCACTTCTGGTGGATATGTATTAGGAATTCACAATCTCTTCACAAACCATTATGATAGATTTAAATATAAGTTGGCTATAAATAAACTAGGATGAACTTGAAGTTTCAGGAATGTGGCATAACTAAGACATCATAAAAGTGAATTTTTTATTATGTGGCTCTTCATTATGATAATGTTTTGGTACTCTATGATTTTTGTTTCATAGAATGGATGGAACCTAAAAAACCATTTTAATGATGATTGGGAAATAGAGTGCAATGATTTTATTCTTGAGAAATATAATTCATTTTGAGATGGAATGAAAAACCATTTTTCCAAACTCACACAACATCTCATGATATGAATCATAGTGGACGTACAAATTAGAAAAGAATAGAACAACATTCTAATGAGTAATTCAGGAGGGTACTTATTCCATATTTTTAGTTGAAAATTTGATCCAATTATTCATGAGGGATGGATCACTACTAGTGAAAGGATATTCTCCTTTATCAATTGTGTAATAATGAGAAATGTATTTCGGATGTGATTCATTTAGAATAAAAAATGGACCAGTGGTGGACACTAATTAAAAATAAAATGTTGAAAGATGAAATTGAATCTATAGATTGGGACGCATTCAAGAACTTATTTTTCATTAAGTAAATACCTTTAATTTATTGTAATAATATAGAGAAATAATTCCTTTATTTTAAGAATATGGATGATGAATTGTATGGTTCCAATGAGTCCAATTCCATGAGAAGTTTCAGGTACGATTCATGAATTATCATTGAACCAGAATGTAAATAGAATAGGTTATTCATTTTCATAAAACCAAATCTCAGAAGGGAGTTTGTATTTAGAGATAATAATAGAAAGAGGAAACTTTTTGTTATTAAATCAAGGATGAAATTTAGGTTGGATTCACATACCAATATCATGTTTTAAAAAATAAGTGGAAGATAGAGTTTAAATGAAAAATACAAACCACATTTATAGAAAAGGAGGATATTTCCTTTATTCTTTATTTGTGGGAATAATAATGGATGAAATTACCTTATGATTTTAAAGGAAGGGTATCGGGATTTTTATTCCTGAAGTGTTGGTAAAACTCTAATAATATTGGGAATGGAGATATATCAGCATAGAATGAACCTCCAACTCTTCGGTGATACATGTGTAAGGAGAATGAGAAAAATATTAACTAGTCACCAAAACCATGGTTTGGTAAAGATTATTAAGATCAGTAATCTCTTATGATGAGGAAAACGGGGGAATCTCATTTGTTTCACTATTTATAACAAGGGATGAAATAATTACATGGTGTATGGTACACTTACCATCCGATATATAGACGATGATGTATTATATTAAGTTGGATATAGCAACTGTTTCAGAACTAATGAATTATATAAGGTTAATATGATTCCCCAATAATGATTAGACAAGGAATAATGATTTCAAACCAGAAATGGTATTATTATTTTATCTCATACCTAATATTCCTCCTAAGTTGATTTTTGTGGGAATATATTTTCTATAATCAATTTCATTCTCCCTCTAGTTTAATTTGAAGTCATCATAGGTAGGGATTATCTTTCCCTGTATAAATCCCACATCAATTATCAAGGAAGAGATGTCAAGTTTGAATTTTCAAACCACCCTATGATCATATATATCAATTTAACGATAAGTGTGAACATCCTATGATTATTGAATCCAGTGTATGGGTATTAATTCCTACTCAGATGGGATATCAATATCAAATGGTTGTGGAGAAAATTGTGATCGATGAAATTCTTATTTTTCATGGTTGTTTGGAATCCATTACAAATGATTTTCCTAGTACTCCACCAAAATTTGAAGATAAATTATCTATTGATATCATACCTAGTTGTACACAAATTTAAAATAGTCCCTATAGAATGGGCCCAATTGAGTTTCATGAATTGATTCATAAACTATATGAAAACCATGATAATTGATTTATTTGGACGTGTGTGTCACCATGGGATGCACATGTTATATTTGGGAAGAATAAAGATAGATCAATGAATCTATACATTGATAATCATCAATAGAACGCGATCAATGTCATGAAACAATATTCTTTTCCCCATATTGAAGACTTGTTTAATCAACTGCATAGATATCAGTACTTTTACAAGATTGGACTTTGATCTAGATGACCACAATTAAGGGTCAATAAGGGTGATATACACAATAAGATATATTTAAAAATTTATGGTCAATATACACATATTCTGATGCCTTTCAATCTTACTAATTCACATGCCACCTTCTTGGATTGGATTAATAGATTCATTAGATATTACCATGATCATTTTTTGGTAGTAATTATAAAGGACATTCATATCTTTTCAATGAGAACGAACAACAATAAAGACCACATGAGCGTTTTTATAAAGACTATAAGGAAGGAGAAACTAAATAATAATTTAAATTTTATTGATTATTGACTTTATAAGGAATATTTTAGGTTCAAATATTTTATGTGAAGGTGTAATAATAGATCCATCAATGAAATAGGCTATTGAATGCTACCCTAGACCAACCATAATGTGTGAGATTTTTATATTTCTTTGTTTAATTGGATATTACAATCGTTTTGGGTACCATTTATCAAGAATATCTATTCCTCAGACCATATTAACTCAAAAGGGTTTCATGTTCCCCATTATTGATAAATTTGAAAAAAATATATATATGAACTGAAGATTAGGTTGTGAACCTATGACTACATATACATGTAGTGGTTACGAGTTGATAATATATAGTGACTAAAAAACAAAACAAATGGGATCTATTCGTATTCATATTAATAAGGCTATAACTTATTCCTCATAGTATTTGATGATACATAAGAAAAATAACACAACTCTTTATTTAGAGTTAACTATGATAATTTTTTCATTAATAATATGGAGGAATTGTATTTTGATGAAAATTGTGATATATATATATCTCCCATAATGTAATGAAATATATACACACACATAAGGTGTTCAACATCCACCATAAAATATGGTTTGAGAAGTTAAATTATTATGACTTCTTAATAAAATACCACCCCATGAATGAAAACAAGTTGGTCAATGATTTGGGCTGAAAGGATAATACTAGATTTTTTGTGAAGAGTATAACAAAACATCTAATATTTATTAATTTTCAAAGGATGAACCTCGAAATCCTAATGGAATATGGAAACCCATTTCTTCATCAATTGAATTTTCATTCCTCATTCATTATGAATATAAAATTAGAATATAATGAAGATATATTGATACAAAAAAAGGTTATAAATTTTGCATAATTTATCCATCCTCAGTATGAAATGATAAGGTTTCAGAATGTTCATGTATTCCTTCCATACCAGATTTCATGAGGTATATGTTAGAGGAATCTCATAGTTCTTCATTCACTTATCATCCTGGATGTATGAATATAAATATAGATTGGACATGATACTTCTGTTGGGATGTTATAAAGATAGATATTGCAGATTTTGTATCTTGGTTTTTGGTTGGCCAACGGAATATAGATAAAAGAAAAAAATTATATGGGGTGTTACATCCATTAACCATTCTATA